>CM060377.1:35036932-37465370 GCA_030545235.1 Helianthus tuberosus | reverse complement strand
TTGGGGTCTGGATTGCTTTGCCTTTAAAGTGTTTGTCACGCTTGTGTGATGGGTGCACACAATCCTTCTAAAGATGTTTATAAATGATGATTTAGAGATGTTTTTTGGGTGTGAGTAAATATGCTTTAACGATGACTTGTGATGCGTAAATTGTTTTTATATAACGTAGATGAGACTTGTTTTTAAAACATGCTTTCTAAGACGTCTTGAGTTAAAAATGTGGGTCCCTACACACCTATATGGATCGAATTCTCTAAGTCACGAACGCATGTGATATGCAGAATACAATACACAAGTGTTTGAACGTACGTAGAACAATCACCACATGTAAATAAACATGTTTTCTATTCAATGAAAATGCGTACAAACTATTTACAGAAAAGACACACTTAGTAAATCTCACAGAAAACTCTCTCCAAATCTTATTGATAAACTGACCTATAACACATATTTATAGGACAAGGATTAAGTGCACCAAACATGCCAACTATGCCAACTACATAGGCATATTTGTATAGCAAGTGCGCCACTTAGGTCAACTGCACCAACGCCATAGCGCAGTTGTCCCTTAGTGCGTCAGCACTTAGACCAACTACAAAACTCTATTACAAATACAAAACCCTGCCAACTATTACATCATTTATCTAGCAAGTCTTTGTCACTAAGTATTGTTTCTACAAAAAAAAAAAAAAAAAAAAAAAAAAAACCCTTGTTTGCTAACTACTATAGAACTCAGCTGGTGTAGCTGACATTTTATCATGTATTTCAAGTAAGGGGAATGTTTGAGAATTTGGCGGTTCCTTGGCAATGGTAGTGTTTGCGCGACGTTGCTACCATTTTGGCAATTCTATGTTAAACGAAAGTAGTTCATTTTGGTTGTTTTTCGTACGTTTACGTTTGTTAGTACTTTTATTTTCTGTTGCGAATTGATGATGTTTTTAGTCTAAAACTATGCGTGCTTTTCCAACTACAAACGAGTAAGGTTGTTTTGGGGTCCTACACTAATGGATGTTAAAAACCTGTTAAATTTATGTGAAATGATCATTTTCCCCATTTTATTTAAAGAAAGAAGAAAAATAAATCTAAAAGCAAACTCTAAATGCCTTCCCCTTGTTTGTGTAAGGCAGTGTAATTCCTTGACTAACAAAAGTGATTACAAAGACTATAAATAACTATACAATGGAGAGAATTATGGAGCTATCTACGGAAACACCAATCATCTAAAACTAATACAATATACAAAGATATTTACAAAATCAAGCCAATAATATTGTGTGAATATTATCGGCTAACAGTTTGTTCTTCTTCCGTCGCCCATCCCTAACTCTTGTCAAACTTTGCTTCATCAATTCCCTTTACAGTCCTAAGCACGGTCATGTCTTCTTTACCCAATCCAACTCGGGTTGCCTATTTTTTAAAAATTCAACCAATAGCCTCATATAGAATGTCGTTAACCATATGTTCCAATAGATTTTGTACAATACTTAGGTCGGGTAGCTTCTCACATTTGCCCAGTTCAGCATGAATCGAACCAAAGCACCGGTAGTTCTTAGTAATACAAGTATGATGACTGATTTGCTTTCTCAATTTCCAAGAGAATATTACCAGAGAATTCATTGTATGAAAAATCGAGTTTCTTGAGGTGAGTTACTTGCCCATTTTTGGGTGATACCTTACTTGAAAGCCATTGTCAAACAATAACAATTGTGTCAAGGTGGTGGAAATTTCTAACCCATTAGAAATTTGTCCATTAAAATTGGTGGGGAGAAAGACAGCTTACTAAGGGTATACGGGGCACCAGCGGGGAGGGGGATCGGTGACCCAATTCCCCTAGCGGGAACACCGCCGCCATCCCTGCGGTGAGGCAAATCGGGGAGGGGGATCGGGGAGGAGTCACCGCATGAAGGAGGGAGGGAGATGGTGGGCCACCCTCTTTTCAACCAATAAAAACATTTTTTTTTGAATAAAAAAAGCAAGTCCCCTAAGAGAGGAGTGCCGCCATCAAATTGAGGGTGTGAGGGGAGTTGACGTGGCATAACCTGATTGGGTGTGCGTAAGAGAGGGGACTCCCCTAAGAGGGGAGTGCCCCTCTCACCCTAATGATCAGAGTCAATAGTCAATGAAGAAGAAAAAACCTAGGATAGTGCTTTGGTTTTATTTTTTACAAGTGAGATAAAATTATATTAGATCTATCAGATTTTTTCAATTTGTATTAGTGATAAGGACCAAATGTATAATGGTTTGACAAACAATGTGCACATCGTAAATGACAAAAAACAAAATGCAAAACTTTCATAACATAGTAAGTATTTATGAATCTACTTATTTTTGCTTACAACACGCTACCACATATATATAATGATGAAACGAATACAAAAAAGGCCAAAAACGGCCCCAACTTTATCGCCGACATTTGTAAGACCGTATTCTACACCACGAACCAATGTTATTCTTTAAGTGGAACACTTAGGCTGGAGGGTGTGGTTGGAGCTCCCTAGGGGCTTTATCAGGCCACGTAGGATCCACGTCAGCGTCATGTCAGCCTGGGGGCTTTATCATGCCCCCCTTTAATTTGCAGGGTGTGGATGGAGCCCCCGTCATGATTACCTAATTATTTATTTATTTAAATATTTATTTTTTTTTAAATTAAATGCCAATTTTAATAACTAGAAAATTAAAAAAAAAACATAATTTCATTAAAAAAAATAAAAACACTACAAAGTCATTAAAAAAATATAACTAGAAAATTTATAACTAATAATTTATAACTCGTCGTCTGTATCGACTCCTCCTTGTTCACGATAAAACCATAGGTGCTCGGTCAGATCGGCTCGAAGGTTATGTTGTGTGTGCCTAGCCTGTATCTTCGCTCGGATATCTTCTTTCTCAGCGTATGTTAGTATTGGGTTCGTCGGTTGGTTACTTTCATCATAGCTTTCTCCACAAAACGCTCTACCCGATTCCTCCAATATCATGTTATGCAAAATGATACACGTATACATGATGTTTCTCATTTTACCTTTTTCAAGTATCCTCGACGGCTGGGCGATGATAGACCATCTTTTCTTTAACACATCGAAAGCCCGCTCAATATCTTTTCTTGCTGACTCTTGTTTTTTCTTGAAATACAATCTTTTTCCGTCATCTGGACACGAAAGAGTTTTTACCAACGTCGCCCACTCGGGATAAATATCGTCTGTGAGATAGTAGCCATACTTATACTCCACGTCGTTTGCATAGAATGAAGTATCTGGTGCAACCCCGTCTATAACATCATCGAATAGATTCGAGGACATTAAAACTGCAATGTCATTGTTCGCACCAACCATGCCAAAGTACGCATGCCAAATCCATAAATCTTGAGAAGCGACCGCTTGTAATATTAGGGTAGGACCATCGTGGTCACCACGATGATGTTGACCTTTCTAAGCGGTTGGACATGCCGCCCATTCCCAGTGCGTGCAATCAAGACTACCCAACATTCCAGGAAACCTGTCACACCCCGACCACGTAAAACAACAAAGCGTGGCGGAAACGTCGGGGAATGTTGTAACAGAATTATCGTTTCATAACCATGGATACAAAAAGTGTTTCGTTTTATTGATAATATTAAACATTAACATTGTTTCAACACATAACAAACAAGTTTTATATCGACTATCATTGTTTTATGTCACTAAGGCCTCGTCCAGATCCTATGTGACGCATGCATCCTAGAACGTCAATCAAGCAACAACACCTAAAACATATGTAAAAACAAAGTCAGCAAAGAAATGCTGGCGAGTACTTAGGTTTTATAAGAGTATCGGAATCATGGCTTGTTTACATATATTGCAATACCACGAAAACCTTGTTTTTAAAAATGTATAATATTGCAACATGATTAACCAACTCAAATCAAGATGGTTATAATTTATAAAATTTCGTAGCCATGATTCTTAACCCAAAAGCTTTTTGTTTTAGAAAACCATCTTGTAAAACATCTCGTATAAACTCGTTAATAAAACTCGTATATTATTTCGAAAACATCGTTGAGTGACATCGTTTCAATATCGTTTACCCAAGTGAACTAAATAACGCCACGGTATGTAATATGTTGAAAAGACTTATATATAAGAAGTACGAGCGGCGTATCTACCATGTTTTCACCACATTACACCCGTCCCGTTATCTAAACACTAGCCAAAAACCAATCGTTTACCCAAATCGTTTAACATCGTTTCCAAATCGTTTCCAAATCGTTTAACATCGTTTCCAAATCGTTTACTCGTTTAACTCATCCTCGTTTTAATTGTGAAAACTTATATATGGTCGTCTCGTTAATAACATTCAAACCTTCGTGACTCGACTACCTCGTTCCTCGCTTCTCGTATTAACAAACCCCCAAAGGGTAAGTTAATAATTACAGATTCAGTCGCTACCCACAACACCCACACATAACCATGGGTATAGTGAAATAACGGGATTTGTCAGATCCTATGGTACCATAACCTAATACTGGTCGGTTCGGCCAAAATTAATGAATGCCATTCGTTATGTAACTACAACTAACAAGTTCGTTCACATTATCGAAATTGTTATTAGTTTAGTATAAATCGTTCTATTCGTTTTTGAAATCATCGTTTAAACCTTGAAAATATTTTGTACATATGAATCACCCCAAAACATTTAAAAACAGTAAAATAGGGGAACTATGTACTCACATGTAGTGCAAGGTATCCTCAATCAATAGTACTTCAACAAACTCGAGTAAACCAGAGAAATCAAGCAGCACCTAGTAATTGATTCACTAGTCAAACAATAGACGCCTAAATCGGAAGATCGGACAGAATGAGGTCTTGTAAACCAAATGAGTGTTGGAACTCATGTGATATGGTTTAACAAGGCCTACATCCTAAATGAAACCTAACCTAAGTGCTTTCGACCCATCGCGACCCATTAAGGTAGCTTACGCTACTTTAACGTGTCGTGCGCGTAAAGCGCGTTCGAGACGTCTAACTAGTCCTATGACAAGTATTATATGCCAAAACATGTTTAAATAAGTTACATATGCTTAATTACCAATTATGTATGAAAAAGGGTATTCTGGTAATTTACCTATGGCATATAATCTACTTATCATACAACTACCTAAACTAGGTGACCATATGGTATAACCTCGGAAGGTTATTCCCTATGCTACTATGGTCACTAAACATGTTTGGTCAGATCCTAAGATCGACCAAACTGGCCGTGTTCGAAAGTCTAAGCGGGTGTTTAGTCCGCTTGACTTACGACTCTACACAAGCACTAAACTAAAAAGTGACGAGCTAAACATGTTGAAACATGTTTAACAAGGTTTGAAAACAGGTTTGGTATCAAAACAAACGGTTTTGATACCTAAGAGTAGTTTGGTTACAAAATACGCAAGAATACGCATTTTGGCCGAAACTACGACTCGTCACTAAGCCTAGATAACGTGGTAATCAGTAGGTATAGTCACTAGGGACTATAACCATCGTGATTACGCTCACTTTATGAAGTTCAAACGAACTTCACATTGACCATAAACTGGTCAATGCAGAAATTCAAATGCAGTTTGACTTTAACGCTAAAACGAATGAAAAAAAAACGAAAGAACACTTACAGAAGGTCCCCGCAAGATTTGATTCCGATTTTCTCTCAGGTAGGAAGCATATACTTCCACTTAGAGAGCATAAATCAGATTTCAAATTGTGGGTTTTGGAGTTTTGATCATGGGGGTATTTATAGGATTTCTAGAACCGTTAAGATCGTTCCTCGAATAACGTGCTTCAATCTCATCCATACACCTCAAGCCCTTGGTTTTACAAAACCATTTGAGCCCCTAGTATTGCCCAAAACCATGTGCAATTGGGTTATGAGTGCTTAACAGCTGTTAACAGCTGGTTAATCTGGTTTTTCTGTTCTGGGAGGTCCTTACGGACCGTATGGCTAAGGGCTTACGGTCCGTAAGCCTTGTGCAGACCAGCCAAGTTTCAAAAATGGCAGAACAGGCCCCTGAAGCCCCAAACTTGGTATTTGATGCATTTTTGACACGTTTAAGCCCCGTTAACCCCATTTCAAAGCTCTAAAATGAAGTTAAAGTATAGGGCACTTAAAATGTGCTCAAAAATATCTCGGATGTCGGTTCGTTTGGCCGTACGGTTGCGTTGTTCGGTTAATTACGACGGAAGTCGTAACGGACGCAAAAATGGTCCAAATTAAGCGACGAATGGAATTTTCTTATGCCAAACACCAAAATAAAATATTTTAATGCTTGCATAAATTTTTGAAGGTCCGGATATATTCATAACGTAAGATATGCGCGAAAATGCAAACTTATGCACTTTTTAACGCTTTTACTCCCTATTGATCAATAAAGTTTATTTTAGCATATCGAACCCCTCAAAGCCTATTTCTAAGCTATGTAAAGGTTATTTAGGGTATGTTTAACTTATGATCAAGTTACGGAATGTTCGTTACTATACAAATCGGCATAGTTTCGCCGTTTGACACAAATAGTCCCTGCGATCGAACAAGGTTGATTTCAACACACCAAACCATTCAAAACTTATTTCTAAGTTATGTGGAGGTTATTTAGGGTATGTTAAGCCTATGTCACTATTCCGGAGTGTTTTTCGCGTTATACTGACTGCTTTTACGCACCAGTTTGCGTATAACCTTCCAGAACGAGATTTAAAGCTTGCAATCGGAATCGAATCGAATTGAAAAATCACCAAACACAAATACACACATAGAAACACCAAAACACATATAATAACACCAAAGCACATTGTTTTATTAATAATCATCATTTTTTTACATCGTACATCGATTACAGAACACTGTTGTCACAGTCTCCCCTACTTCAGGAAATTTCGTCCCGAAATTTTAATTAGAGGAAGCTTGTGAAAACAAATGCGGATATTTCGCCTTCATCTGGTCCTCACATTCGCAAGTAAACTCTGGGCCACGTTTGGATTCCCAGCGAACTTTGACCAATCGAATCCGTTTGTTCTTCAACTGTTTGAAAGCACGGTCCACGATCTCCACGGGTTTCTCGACAAAGTGCATTGTTTCATCGATTCGAATCTCGTCGAGAGGAATGTGTAGATCAACGTCAGCTAAACACTTTCGCAGATTAGACACGTGAAAAGTCGGGTGAATATTTCCAAGCTCTGGAGGTAGCTCTAGTCGATAGGCAACCTTCCCAATTCTTTCCACAATCTTAAATGGTCCCACATATCGAGGTGCAAGTTTTCCTTTCTTTCCAAATCTCACGACTCCCTTCCAAGGTGAAACCTTGAGTAGGACACGATCTCCGACTTGAAATTCTAAGGGCTTGCGTCGTAAATCCGCATATCTCTTTTGACGGTTTCGAGCAGTCACAAGATTATCGCGGATTTTCTTGGTTTTGTCTGTTGTTTCCAGAACGAGCTTAGGTCCAGTAAGCTGAGCTTCACCGGTCTCGTTCCAACAAACAACTGAACGACATTTTCGACCGTAGAGAGCTTCGAATGGTGCCATTTTAATACTAGTATGATGACTATTGTTGTAAGAGAACTCGATCAGTGGAAGATGAGAATCCCAATTACCACCAAAGTCTATCACGCATGCTCTAAGCATATCCTCCAAAGTTTGAATCGTTCTCTCAGATTGGCCATCTGTTTGGGGATGATAAGCAGTGCTTAGATTCAGTTGGGTTCCCAAAGCAGATTGCATGGCCTTCCAGAAATGAGATGAAAATCGAGCATCACGATCAGAGATGATATCCAAGGGCACACCATGTCGTGTCACAATCTCATCAACATAAATCTTTGCAAGTTTATCAGCAGATAGATCCTCGCGAATCGGAATGAAATGAGCTGATTTCGTTAATCGATCGATAACAACCCAAATAACGTCATGACCTTTAGACGTACGCGGTAACTTAGTGATGAGATCCATCGCAATGTTCTCCCACTTCCAAACCGGTATCTCTGGTTGTACAAGCAAGCCAGAAGGTCATTGATGTTCTGCCTTGACTTTGAGACAAGTTAGGCATTTCGACACATACAAGGCAACATCTTTCTTCATACCAGGCCACCAGATCTTAGTACGAAGATCCTTGTACATTTTATCAGCACCAGGATGGACAGAATATCGAGACTTATGAGATTCGTCCATTACCAAGGTGCGAAGATCATCTTGTTTCGGAATCCACAATCGATCCTTAAAATAGAGCAAACCATCGTCTTTCGCTTCGAGCTTAAGCTCAAGTTGACGTGGTAATTCCTTACCTATCAAATTTTGTGAAACACAAAATTGTTGAGCTTGAAGGACACGAGATTGAAGATCGGATAGAGTTCGAACAGAATGAAGCTTGACTCGTTCTTTTCGACTAAGCGCATCGGCTACAACATTCGCCTTACCAGGGTGGTAGCGAATCTCGCAGTCATAATCGTTTAAGAGTTCAACCTAACGTCGTTGCCTCATGTTCAGCTCTTTTTGATTAAGAATATGCTGGAGACTTTTGTGGTCTGTGAAAACCACACACTTCGTTCCATAGAGGTAGTGTCTCCAGATTTTAAGCGCGAAAACCACAGCTCCTAGCTAAAGATCATGAGTTGTGTAGTTCTTCTCGTGAACTTTCAGCTGTCTAGATGCATATGCAATAACCTTACCTCGTTGCATAAGGACGCAACCAAGGCCTAAGTTGGACGCATCGCAATAGACAACGAAATCATCGCTTCCCTCGGGCAGAGATAGAACAGAAGCATTACATAACTTCTGCTTCAGCGTTTGGAACGCTTCATCTTGCTTGGGACCCCACTCAAAAGGCTTATTCTTCTGAGTCAAAGCAGTGAGTGGAACCGCAATCTTCGAGAAATTTGAAATAAATCGACGATAATAACCAGCAAGACCAAGAAAAGATCGAATCTCTGTAGGCGTCGTCGGTGTATTCCAGTCCTTAATAGCGGCAATCTTGGATGGATCCACATGAATACCGGATACCCTGCTCATTGACTATATGACCCAAGAATTGAACTTCCTTAAGCCAGAATTCACACTTGGAGAATTTAGCAAAAAGTTGTTCCTTCTTCAGGAGTTCTAATGTTAAGCGAAGGTGTTGCTCGTGCTCGGCTCGAGATTTTGAATAAATGAGAACATCGTCGATGAACACAATAATGAACTTGTCCAAATAAGGTTTGCAGACCCTATTCATTAAGTCCATAAAGATAGCTGGAGCATTTGTCAAACCAAAAGGCATGACAGTGAACTCGTAATGCCCATATCTTGTGCGGAAAGCAGTTTTGGGAATATCTTCTTCGAGAACACGAAGTTGATGATACCCAGAACGCAGATCGATCTTGGAAAAGCATGAAGCACCCTGCAGTTGGTCGAAGATATCATTAATTCGAGGTAGGGGATATCGATTCTTGATGGTGAGCTTATTAAGCTCACGATAATCGATACACATTCGAAAGGATCCATCTTTCTTTTTCACAAAGAGGACAGGAGCTCCCCAAGGTGAAAAGCTCGGTCGGATGAATCCTTTATCAGATAACTCTTGAAGCTGTTTCGATAACTCTTGCATCTCCGACGGTGCAAGACGATAAGGTGCTTTTGCAATTGGGTTGGCATTGGGTACAAGGTCAATATGAAACTCGACTTGACAAACTGGAGGCAAACCAGGCAGTTCATCAGGAAACACCTCCGGAAAATCCCGAACAATCGGAATATCCTGAATACTCTTGCTCTTTCTTTTCTCCTCGGTGACATGTGCCAGAAAAGCAACATATCCTTTTCGTAAATACCTTTGAGCTTCCAAACACGACATAAGCTTCAAACCACCTGAAGGTTTCTCGCCACGAATTTCCAAAACATCGCCAGAAGACAAGGGAATACGAACAATCTTATCGAAACAAACCACCTCAGCGTGGTGTTTAGTTAACCAATCCATTCCAACGATAATATCGAAACTCCCAAGTTGCATCGGTGTGAGGTCAATAGGAAAAAGATGGTTATCAAGGTTCAACTGACAATCACGAATAACAGAATCGAGAATAAGAGGTTTACCAGTAGCAACTTCGACAGATAAGGGTTTCCTCAGTTTGGTTCTAGGTATCGCAAGCAAAGGCTCAAATAACAAAGAAACAAAACTTCTATCGGCACCAGAATAAAAAAGAATAGACGCAGGTCGATTGTTAACAAGAAACGTACCGTTAACCACTTTGTTGTCGGCCCTCGCTTCGTTTGCATTCAAATTGTACGCTCGCCCACGAGCGGGATTCACATTGATGTTGACGTTCGCATTCGGGTTCGCGTTAGCATTCGCGTTTTCATTCACCAGTCTTGGACAGCTGCTGCGGAAGTGACCATACTCTCCACAATTAAAACATGAACCCGGTGGGAATCTCACAGCATTCCCCTGACCCGGAGCTGGAACCTGAGCAACCTGATTCTGTCCCAAACGACATACATTGGCTAAATGCCCAAGTTTACCACACGTTGTGCATTGTTTGCAAGCTTGTTGTGCAACGTGATGACCGTTGCAACGAGCACAATGAGGTGCGGTACCAGCATACGCTTTCTTTGCAGGTGGCTGAGCCGGTGGGTTCTGAGCAGTCTGTGCTGTAACAGCAAAATTCTGGGCACCCTTTCGCTTCCTCGACTTCTTTGATGACTCAACTTCCTTACCCTTACCCTTTTTCTTGTCCTTCCCTGAATCAGTCGCCTTCTTTTTATCACCCTTGCGGGTGAGTTTACCCTTCCTGACTTGAGTCTCAGTCAGGGTAGCAGATAACTCGATTGCTTGACGAAGGGTAGTAGGATTAACACCGGTCACAATCTCCAGAATAGAATCGGGTAAACCATCGATATATCTCTCGATTGCTTTCTCCAGAGGAGTAACCATGGTGGGACACAATAGACTGAGTTCCTCAAAACGATCCGTGTATGCACGGTGTTCAGCCCCATCTTGCTTTAAATCGTCAAACACTCGCTCCGAAGTTCGAATTTCGTGACGGGGACAAAACTCCTTCATCATGAGAGCCCGAAGCTCTTCCCATGTTTGTGCCAACGCCACTTCGGTACCCCTGTCGCGCATAATACCATTCCACCAGGTAAGCGCTCGCTTCTCAAACACGCTCGAAGCAAATTCAACCTTACGCGCATTCGGACACTGCACATGTCTGAATGTGCTCTCTATACTCTCAAACCATTGCAGGAGCGCAGTTGCTCCTTGCGACCCAGAAAACTTAAGCGGCTTCACAGTATTGAAATTCTTGAAATTACATGGTGCATTATTGTTGTTGTTATTATTGTTGTTGTATATCTTGTGGACTTGGGTCACAACACCGGGAAGCACAGCAGCCACTTGCTGAGAGACTAGGGCTGCGATTTCTTCAACAGTGAAAGATTGTGCTTCACGTCGAGGAGGCATTGTCTAACAAGGAAATATGAGAGACGAGTGAGGTTGATAATTAGGAAAAGCAAAAGAGGTATCGACAAAACACAAGGAAGGCGATCATTTGTTCGTTACCTCGAACAAACAAACGACACGCAGTGACTAATCAAAGTAAATGGATCCAAATAACGTATCGCGAAGACATGCTCGCCTATAAGTGAACACTCACCCCAAGAGTTCCCAGGTAAGAGTGACTGGTCCGATTATGTGGATTTGTACGAACACTCTAGCCTTAGACAGAAAACTCAGGGTACAGGCATTCACTCTTCCAGTTTGCACGTGTTCACATTATTTAGACCCAAACTTTGACGAGATTTTGAAAACTTAGAGGGTTCAAAACCTAGTAATCAATCATCCTAGAACAGATGATTAGTTTTCAAAGCGGGTTCGAAAATTGTGTTCTCGTTGTGGTTATCACCTAAGGATAGGTGACGATTTTGTTTTAAAAATCTAAACGCAAATAAACTTGCGTTGGGGTCCTAGAAGTTATAGTCTAGGTCAAAGCATTACTAATAACCTAATTTCCTATAACCATTGGCTCTGATACCAACTCTTCTGTCACACCCGACCACGTAAAACAACAAAGCGTGGCGGAAACGTCCGGGAGTGTTGTAACAGAATTATCGTTTCATAACCATGGATACAAAAAGTGTTTCATTTTATTGATAATATTAAACATTAACATTGTTTCAACACATAACAAACAAGTTTTATATCGACTATCATTGTTTTATGTCACTAAGGTCTCGTCCAGATCCTATGTGACGCATGCATCCTAGAACGTCAATCAAGCAACAACACCTGAAACATATGTAAAAACAAAGTCAGCAAAGAAATGCTGGAGAGTACTTAGGTTTTATAAGAGTATCAGAATCATGGCTTGTTTACATATATTGCAATACCTCGAAAACCTTGTTTTTAAAAATGTATAATATTGCAACATGATTAACCAACTCAAATCAAGATGGTTATAATTTATAAAATTTCGTAGCCACGATTCTTAACCCAAAAGCTTTTTGTTTTAGAAAACCATCTTGTAAAATATCTCGTATAAACTCGTTAATAAAACTCGTATATTATTTCGAAAACATCGTCGAGTGACATCGTTTCAATATCGTTTACCCAAGTGAACTAAATAACGCCACGGTATGTAATATGTTGAAAAGACTTATATATAAGAAGTACCAGCGGCGTATCTACCATGTTTTCACCACATTACACCCGTCCCGTTATCTAAACACTAGCCAAAAACCAATCGTTTACCCAAATCGTTTAACATCGTTTCTAAATTGTTTAACATCGTTTCCAAATTGTTTACTCGTTTAAATCGTTTAACTCATCCTCGTTTTAATTGTGAAAAATTATATATGGTCGTCTCGTTAATAACATTCAAACCTTCGTGACTCGACTACCTCGTTCCTCGCTTCTCGTATTAACAAACCCCCAAAGGGTAAGTTAATAATTATAGATTCAGTCGCTACCCACAACACCCACACATAACCATGGGTATAGTGAAATAACGGGATTTGTCAGATCCTATGGTACCATAACCTAATACTGGTCGGTTCGGCCAAAATTAATGAATGCCATTCGTTATGTAACTACAACCAACAAGTTCGTTCACATTATCGAAATCGTTATTAGTTTATTATAAATCGTTCTATTCGTTTTTGAAATCATCGTTTAAACCTTGAAAACATTTTGTACATATGAATCACCCCAAAACATTTAAAAACAGTAAAATAGGGGAACTATGTACTCACATGTAGTGCAAGGTATCCTCAATCAATAGTACTTCAACAAACTCGAGTAAACCAGAGAAATCAAGCAGCACCTAGTAATTGATTCACTAGTCAAACAATAGACGCCTAAATCGGAAGATCGGACAGAATGAGGTCTTGTAAACCAAATGAGTGTTGGAACTCATGTGATATGGTTTAACAAGGCCTACATCCTAAATGAAACCTAACCTAAGTGCTTTCGACCCATCGCGACCCATTAAGGTAGCTTACGCTACTTTAACGTGTCGTGCGCGTAAAGCGCGTTCGAGACGTCTAACTAGTCCTATGACAAGTATTATATGCCAAAACATGTTTAAATAAGTTACATATGCTTAATTACCAATTATGTATGAAAATGGTATTCTGGTAATTTACCTATGGCATATAATCTACTTATCATACAACTACCTAAACTAGGTGACCATATGGTATAACCTCGGAAGGTTATTCCCTATGCTACTATGGTCACTAAACATGTTTGGTCAGATCCTAAGATCGACCAAACGGGCCGTGTTCGAAAGTCTAAGCGGGTGTTTAGTCCGCTTGACTTACGACTCTACACAAGCACTAAACTAAAAAGTGACGAGCTAAACATGTTGAAACATGTTTAACAAGGTTTGAAAACAGGTTTGGTATCAAAACAAACGGTTTTGATACCTAAGAGTAGTTTGGTTACAAAATACGCAAGAATACGCATTTTGGCCGAAACTACGACTCGTCACTGAGCCTAGATAACGTGGTAATCTGTAGGTATAGTCACTAGGGACTATAACCATCGTGATTACGCTCACGTTATGAAGTTCAAACGAACTTCACATTGACCATAAACTGGTCAATGCAGAAATTCAAACGCAGTTTGACTTTAACGCTAAAACGAATGAAAAAAAAAACGAAAGAACACTTACAGAAGGTCCCCGCAAGATTTGATTCCGATTTTCTCTCAGGTAGGAAGCATATACTTCCACTTAGAGAGCATAAATCAGATTTCAAATTGTGGGTTTTGGAGTTGTGATCATGGGGGTATTTATAGGATTTCAAGAACCGTTAAGATCGTTCCTCGAATAACGTGCTTCAATCTCATCCATACACCTCAAGCCCATGGTTTTACAAAACCATTTGAGCCCCTAGTATTGCCCAAAACCATGTGCAATTGGGTTATGAGTGCTTAACAGCTGTTAACAGCTGGTTAATCTGGTTTTTCTGTTCTGGGAGGTCCTTACGGACCATATGGATAAGGGCTTACAGTCCGTAAGCCTTGTGCAGACCAGCCAAGTTTCAAAAATGGCAGAACAGGCCCCTGAAGCCCCAAACTTGGTATTTGATGCATTTTTGACACGTTTAAGCCCCGTTAACCCCATTTCAAAGCTCTAAAATGAAGTTAAAGTATAGGGCACTTAAAATGTGCGAAAAAATATCTCGGATGTTGGTTCGTTTGGCCGTACGGTTGCGTTGTTCGGTTAATTACGACGGAAGTCGTAACGGACGCAAAAACGGTCCAAATTAAGCGACGAATGGAATTTTCTTATGCCAAACACCAAAATAAAATATTTTAATGCTTGCATAAATTTTTGATGGTCCGGATATATTCATAACGTAAGATATGCGCGAAAATGCAAACTTATGCACTTTTTGACGCTTTTAGTCCCTATTGATCAATAAAGTTTATTTTAGCATATCGAACCCCTCAAAGCCTATTTCTAAGCTATGTAAAGGTTATTTAGGGTATGTTTAACTTTTGATCAAGTTCCAGAATGTTCGTTACTATACAAATCGGCATAGTTTCGCCGTTTGACACAAATAGTCCCTGCGATCGATCAAGGTTGATTTCAACACACCAAACCATTCAAAACTTATTTCTAAGTTATGTGGAGGTTTTTTAGGGTATGTTAAGCCTATGTCACTATTCCGGAGTGTTTTTCACGTTATACTGACTGCGTTTACGCACCATTTTGCGTATAACCTTCATGAACGAGATTTAAAGCTTGCAATCGGAATCGAATCGAATTGAAAAATCACCAAACACAAATACACACATAGAAACACCAAAACACATATAATTACACCAAAGCACATTGTTTTATTAATAATCATCATTGTTTTACATCGTACATCGATTACAGAACACAGTTGTCACAATCTCCCCTACTTCAGGAAATTTCGTCCCGAAATTTTAATTAGAGGAAGCTTGTGAAAACAAATGCGGATATTTTACCTTCATCTGGTCCCCACGTTCCCAAGTAAACTCTGGGCCACGTTTGGATTCCCAGCGAACTTTGACCAATCGAATCCGTTTGTTCTTCAACTGTTTTAAAGCACGGTCCACGATCTCCACGGGTTTCTCGACAAAGTGCATTGTTTCATCGATTCGAATCTCATTGAGAGGAATGTGTAGATCAACGTCAGCTAAACACATTCACAGATTGGACACGTGAAAAGTCGGGTGAATATTTCCAAGCTCTGGAGGTAGCTCTAGTCGATAGGCAACCTTCCCAAATCTTTCCACAATCTTAAATGGTCCCACATATCGAGGTGCAAGTTTTCCTTTCTTTCCAAATCTCACGACTCCCTTCCAAGGTGAAACCTTGAGTAGGACACGATATCCGACTTGAAATTCTGAGGGCTTGCGTCGTAAATCCGCATATCTCTTTTGACGGTTTCGAGCAGTCACAAGATTATCGCGGATTTTCTTGGTTTTGTCTGTTGTTTCCAGAACGAGCTTAGGTCCAGTAAGCTGAGCTTCACCGGTCTCGTTCCAACAAACAGCTGAACGACATTTTCGACCGTAGAGAGCTTCGAATGGTGCCATTTTAATACTAGTATGATGACTATTGTTGTAAGAGAACTCGATCAGTGGAAGATGAGAATCCTAATTACCACCAAAGTCTATCACGCATGCTCTAAGCATATCCTCCAAAGTTTGAATCGTTCTCTCAGATTGGCCATCTGTTTGGGGATGATAAGCAATGCTTAGATTCAGTTGGGTTCCCAAAGCAGATTGCATGGCCTTCCAGAAATGAGATGAAAATCGAGCATCACGATCAGAGATGATATCCAAGGGCACACCATGTCGTGTCACAATCTCATCAACATAAATCTTTGCAAGTTTATCAGCAAATAGATCCTCGCGAATCGGAATGAAATGAGCTGATTTCGTTAATCGATCGATAACAACCCAAATAACGTCATGACCTTTAGACGTACGCGGTAACTTAGTGATGAGATCCATCGCAATGTTCTCCCACTTCCAAACCGGTATCTCTGGTTGTACAAGCAAGCCAGAAGGTCGTTGATGTTCTGCCTTGACTTTGAGACAAGTTAGGCATTTCGACACATACAAGGCAACATCTTTCTTCATACCAGGCCACCAGATCTGTTGGTGCACTGAATGTCTGTTAACTGCGTCTTAATCGAGTCTTAGGTCTAGATAGTTGTTTAAAGTTGGAAAACATGAAAAGTGGATGTTAGAGTGTAATTCCGCTCCAAATGACATTTATGTCATTTCAAGCTAAATCAGGAGATTAGGTTAGATTGTGATTCAGCTCCAAATGTAAGTTAGTGATTTAGCTCGAGATGTATATAGGTGATTCCGCCTGAATCACTTGGAGCGAAATCAGAGGTTCTATTTGGAGCGAAATCAAGACCACTATAAATAGGTTAGTGATGAGTTCATTTGTAACAGTTGGAGCGAAATCAGATCATGTGCTAGGTGTCGAATTGCTGTCAAAATCTACTCAGAAAGCATTAATAGAAAGGAAATTGAAAGGATAAAGTTGTTGTGACATTGTTTACTTTGATTCCGCCTCTGTATTCAAAGATGAACTGCCTTTACTGACTATTTAGTGTCACGCACACGATCCAACAAGTGGTATCAGAGCTCAGGACGAAGAGTTCATACCATAGCAGCTTGATTCTACCGGATTTTCTCATTTCTACTCACTTCTTCTCATACTTTTCTGATTTAACTAGTTCTAGCGGTTGAAATGGACTGATTTTCGAGTATATTGTGTAAAACATAGTATTAACAAACCCTAGAAAGAATCAGGTTAAAATTCGGTTTAAAAATGGTCTAAAAACTTGATTCTGCTCGAAAGGTTCTTCGTAGATTTCACCTTAAAAGCTGATTTTGCTTGAGATTTTAATCTGATTCCGCTCGTAAGTTGAGATTTATCTCTGATTTCGCTCGATAGATAAAAATTCTGATTCAGATTGAAATACATTTCTGATTCCGCTCGAAATCAGAATATTTCTGATTCCGCTCGAAATCAGAACAAGTCAGATTCCGCCTAAACATTATCTTCTGATTCTGCTCGAACTAAGTCAAATTCTGATTTCACTCGAAAGTTACAAAGCTGATTCCGCTCGAAATCAGACTATATTTGATTTAGCTTGAATTGTTTCTGTTAATTTCTCTCCAAAGCTGATTCTGCTCGAATTAGCTGTTTTTCAAAATTTCAAAAATTTTTATAAGTGCTGACTGATTTTTCAGGTACGTACAAGATGGATGATATATTCATGAACCCGTTTAGCGACATGTATGCGTTTGCTGGAAATTCTGGAGACGATACTTCTTCAAACAACACCAATGAGGACACGCCAAACACAAAGAAAAAGTTATCGGATGCCTTAGAGGTTGAAAGTGCTTTTGGAACCTATAATAAACCCCCGAAGTTGATGGCTATCGAAGAATACAGTGATGGGATAAGAAGTTTGAAGATTGGTTGAGAGCCTTTGCTTTTCCCAGCTGAAAGAGTCTAAAAAATGGTTACAATGATGGAGGCAAAAGTGGCGAAAGCTTGACAACATCTGAAGAAATAGAGGCATTTATCGCTGAGCAAAAATGCGTTGCACTGCTATTTCAGTCTGTTCGAGAAGATATAATATCTTTGATCGAGTACAGCAGTTCTAAAGATCTCTGGAAAAAGTTAGAAACCAAATGTTTAGGAAGTACAGAAATAGTGAAGAACAAAAAGAAACTACTTAGAAAAGAGTTTGATTTGTTTGGGTGTTTAAAGAATGAATCAGTTTGTAAAATGATTGAGAGGTTTGGGCACCTGAAGCTGGAAATGGCGAGACATGGAATTTTCTATACTCAAGATGAGCTAGTCGAAAAATTGTTTGATTCGTTTCCAGATGAGATGGATTGGCAATATTATGCGTTGATGCTAAAGAATACTATCAAGCCGCCAGAAGTGTTGACAGTAGACTTGCTGATTGAGAGACTAGAGAGTCATGAGTTGGAATTAAAGAAGACACACAAAGTCAATCATTCGTCTTATCAGCAGAACTTGGATTTGTATTATCCAAAGAGCATGATGCCAAAGAGTACATCTCCCAAGACAGCTTTTTCTGCCGAAAATGTTAACACATCAAACAAAGAAAGTCAAAGCAGTGGATTTCACGGTGGATCTTCGTCATCTGCGAATCATTCTGATGCAAAGAATCTATTTCAATGCAACATCGCTGTAGACTTAAAGAACGCTCAAAACTTCAGCGAGGAGTCAGCAAAACAACAGATGGTTTTCTTAGCATCTGTGCTAGAATCTTATGAAAGTCTTGTAGTAGGGAAGATAGGCAACATCAACCTGACGAAGGAAGATTATGATCAGATTGATCCTGAGGAGATGGAACTGATCGACATAAGGTGGTGTATGGCCAGTGCAGTTCGTCGGGCACAGCATTTCATGGAGATAACTGGGAGAAAGTCAATTGGTGGACCTTCTACCAAATTGGGATTTGACAAGTCCAAAGTGACATGTTTTAAGTGAAAACAGAAAGGTCACTTTAAGCGTGAATGCCGAAACGCGTATGCTGATGAGTCTGAAAATCCGTTCAGAGAAGACTATTACAAGAAGGCGATTTATCATCAGAATAAATCTGAGCCACCAAGAATGAAGCAGATTGAAGATAACAAAGAGAAATCTAGAGCTCTTGCTGTAATTCACGACGATGAAGGTTACGACTGGAGTGAATTGTTACCTGAGGAGGATGCGGTTGGATATGCATTCATGGCAAAATCTGAACCTGTTCCTTGGAAAGACAACAGAACTGAAGAACAGAAGTATAATCACAGAAAGCTGTTGGCTACGAACAAATTGATCAGAATATCTGGTATCTTTTCTGAGGCAAAACGAGCAAATAGATGGGATCCAGACAGGGAATGTTATCTTGACCCCCAGGGAAACATTGCTATTGATCATAACACTCTTGATTTGGAAACCATAATCAAAGAGTTTAAAGAAGAAGATGATTATTGGCAGAGGAAATGGTGGGGAAGCGGAGAAGAGAAAGAGAAAACAAAGAAGATTGACAATGGAATCATTGACATGACACAGGAGTTGAATGCTGAAAACATGGGAAAGATGGCTGACAAGGTGCTGGCTGCTAAGGCACTTGAGGTAGATTCTAAATCCGTTTCTAAGTCTAAAAGCCAGGTCAGTTCAAATGCGTCAACGACTGAGTCAGGTAAGAAAGTCAATGGTGATGTTGACTGCAAAAATTGCATCAAAGAATGCAAAGTTTGTAGTACAAACATTTATCTCAAAGGTAAGAAGATTGATGATCTGACTGCTAGAGTCAGAAGTGTTGAGGATCAAATCCTTGATCGTGATAAAATGATGAAAGCTTCAACTGAACGATTGAAAGAATTAACTAACAAAATTGAGAATGATAAAATTGATCTAGAAAAGGTTAGGAAAGAAAATGAGAGGTTAGTTCTTGAAAATCGTCAGATTACTGAAAAATTTGAGAAGCTTAAAAGCACAGTTAAAGATAATGATGATAGAAACGGTAAAACATACAAAGAAAATTGCCAATTGCAATGTGTTTTGAGGATTAAAGAAGAATTAATCAACAAACAATTGGATGAGATTGCTAAATTGAAACTTCAATTTGAAGAAGCTAAGATTGAGAATGAGTGTATCAATTTGAAATTGAACAGTTACAGCTCTGCAAGCTTTATTTTGCAACACATTGTTCCCAAACCCATCGGGAAAAACAAAGCAGGCGAAGATGTATACTGTGATGGAACTGGGGTGGGTTTTCATCAAGTTCCACCACCAATTCTAGACAATTATTCGAAAAAGCAATCTGGGTTGGTTAATCTTGAAAATGAAAATGAAGTGAAACTTCCTGAGTCAATTGATGTGACATTTTCTTTATCATCATCTAATGATAGTGTTCAAACTGAGATTGTTAAAGGCATGGCTGAAAGTGTTTTGGATAGTGATTCAGTTGAGGATGAAGAATGTTTCTTGGACAAATACATTCCGAAACAAAAGTCCAAAAACAACTTAAATGATGAACCTACTCTTGTCATGTACAAGATGTCGGGATCTGATAGGTTGTATTCGGATTCTGAGTTTCCTCTGGAGAATGTAAATGTTTCAAAATTGACAAATGTGTTCAAAATGGTTGAAATTGATTTGTCTGAAGTAAAAAGTTTAAAACAAACAAAAAGGCAAATGAATTTTGAGAAAGATAAAGCTTACTACAAGAAACCTGTAGTTCCACCGCATTTTTATAACAACAATAGAAACAATTGGTCGGGTGGTAATCAGGGTGGTAAGAACTATCAGAAAAAGAATGTTCAAAACAAATGGTTTGCTGAAAAGAAGGTGTTTGTGAACGGTTCAAGTTCACTTTCTGATGAGGAAAATGAATTTTTTTCAAAATCAAATGAAGAATTCTTTGAGAAGAGGACCTCACAACCTCAGTCTGAAGGCACAAGTCGGGTAGTTGATACTCGTACATGTTTTAGATGCAACAAAGTTGGTCACATTGCAAGAAATTGCACCAACTTCAAGCCTAAGACTGAAGTTGTTAAGAATCAAAAGAAAAAGGTTGATGAAAAAGGAAAAGCTCCAATGGTTGTTGAGAAAATTTTGAAAAATGAGAAATCAAAAGTCAAAATTGAACTTGTTAAGAATGTGGTAACTAAAAATGACAAATTCTATAAATGGGTTGCTTCATCTCAACAAACATGGAAGCCAAAAGTGGTTGAAAAGTCAAAAAGTTCATCTAAACCAAAGGTTTCTGAGTCGGAAAAACAATCGTCTTCTACCATTTCGGTAAAGATGGATGTTCCTTTGGATTATTATGAAAAATTGGAGAAACAATCTTCTACTCAACCAGAGAAGAAGAATGTTCAAAAGAAAAATCAACCAACCGGTCAACTTAAGATAGATGAGTTTTTCTTATACAAAAAGGTTGAAGTTGGATCTGAGGAAAGCTTAAAAATGAATGATAAAAATTTTCCGTCACTTTACACTACAAAATCTCACATTAAAGTCCAGTTACCTGAGTCAAAAGAGGCTTGGGTAGCATCAAAATCTCACTAAAATTTTGGACTTGCCGGAGCTTCCTAGTTGGTAATTGTGAAGCATGAATCGGCATCTTTATTGAAATGTGTTTTTAAAATCAATTTGTGATATGTGCAGGAACTTCCGAGAGCTATTTCACGATGGATTATGGATAGTGGAGCATCTCGACATATGACAGGAAAGACTGCATTGTTGTATGATGTTAGAAATTTCAATGGAGGTTATGTGGGATTCGCAGGAAATCAAGGTGGTAGAATTGTTGGTGAAGGAACGTTATCCAATGGGATTGTTACGTTTGAAAGAGTTAACTACATTGCTGAGCTGGAGAATAATCTGCTGAGTATCTCACAGATTTGTGACAGGATGTATACCACTCACTTTACAGACAAAGAATGTTTGATCTTGAAACCAGGATTTGTTATCCCTGAAGAATGGATTATCATGAGGGCACCTAGAGTGAATGATCTGTACATGTTGGACATGAGTGTAGCTACTACAACAACGGGTCAGGCTCATTGTTTTATGTCTAGAGCAACAGAGAAAGAATCAAGATTGTGGCACCGAAGGATGGGTCATATACATCTTAGAAAAATGAATCACTTGGTGCATAATGATTTAGTTCTGGGTGTTCACATTAAAGGTTTTCATCTGGAAGGGGAGTGCATTAGTTGCATCAAAGGCAAGCAGAAGAAAAAGTCACACCCTAAAAAGCAAGTCAATTTAGTTTCCAGACCGTTAGAGAGACTTCATATGGATCTTTTTGGTCCAGTAAACGTCAAAAGTATTACAGGGGATCTCTACTGTCTTGTGGTTACTGATGATTATTCCAGATTTTCGTGGGTATCATTCTTGAAGTGGAAAGATGAGACATTTGATAGTTTGATGGCGTTGTTCAGAAAGATTGAAAATCTGTACCAAAGGCGTATCAGAAGAATCAGAAGTGATAATGGTACTGAATTCAAGAACAACAAGATGGAAGAATATTGTGATGAAAGAGGTATATTGCATGAGTTTAGTGCTCCGTACACTCCGCAGCAGAATGGAGTAGCTGAAAGAAAGAACAGGACACTAATCGAAACGGCCAGAACAATGCTTGCTGATTCAAAGCTACCGATAAATTTTTGGGCAGAAGCAGTTTCCGCCGCATGTTATACGCTCAACAGAGTTCTCACTGTCAAGAAATTCAACAAAACATGCTTTGAGTTGATCAATAACCGCAAACCGAATCTGAAGTATCTTGAACCGTTCGGGTCACCCTGTACTGTTCTAGAGCCTTTTGGAAAGTTTGGTCCGAAGAGTATTGAAGGGATATTCATAGGTTATGCAAGTCCATTACGACGTGTCTTCGTTCCAAATCTGAAGCGGATTATTGAAGCTCCAAATGTTGAGTGTCAGGGGTATACTATGCCGCCTCAGAACCCTGGAGATTCATGGCGTTTTCATTACGACAAGTTGTGGGATTCGTTTGACATGATGGAAGAACCAGAATAAGAAGAAGATTTCTTTGATGAGTTGGATACTTTGCGAGAATATGAAGAATCGCAGGAAAGGTTTCCCGTTGAGTATTCAAGAAGACCGCGACAAACTTCAAATGATGATGAAGCAGGTCCAAGCAATGCTGGTGAACATGATGATGTCCAACAAAATGAAGTTGCTCAAGATAATCAGATGGCACAGAATGATAATCAAGAATCTGAGAACATGCCAGTATTTGATCATGGTGATTCAGATTATGAGGGGGAGCAAATTCAGATTTCAATTCAAACAAACCCAGTCAGTGAACAAGGTGCAAATCAGAATGTTACTAATCTGGAAGGCGATGTAGATGTTCCAAGCGAAGTGATGCCACAAACTCTTTCATATCATCCAGAGGAATTGATCATTGGAGAATTATAAACAGGTGTCCGTACTAGAAGACAGCTTGATCAAGGGCTTACATGTTTTTATACAAAAGTTGCTGCTTTACAAACTGAATTCTCATTGAGTTGTTTTATCTCGCAGATTGAACCAAGGACTTATAAAGAGGCGCTTACTGAAGATTCTTGGGTCAATGCAATGCAGGAGGAACTGAGCCAATTCGAGAAGTTGGAAGTGTGGAAGTTAGTGGATTTACCTGATGGTCAAAGGAAGATAAACACCAAGTGGGTGTTCAAGTGCAAGAGAGACGACAGAGGAGTTGTGGTTCGCAACAAAGCTCGACTCGTAGTCCAGGGTTTCTGTCAGTAGGAGGGTATAGATTTCACTGAAGTATATGCTCCAGTTGCTAGACTAGAAGCGATCAGAATCTTCCTAGCATTTGCATCTTGGAAAAATTTCAAAGTATATTAGTTATATGTAAAATCGGCGTTTCTCTACGGGAAGGTAAAAGAGGAGGTATATGTCGGTCAGCCACCGGGCTTCACCGATCCAATTCACAAAGACAAGGCCTACTTGCTAGACAAAGCGTTGTATGGTTTACACCAGGCCCCGAGAGCTTGGTATGAGACATTTTCTCAACACCTGCTAGCCAACAGTTTCATTCGTGGAAAAGTGGATGCCACTCTCTTCACCAAAGAGGTCGACGGTCATCTTCTGATAGTTCAAATTTACGTGGACGACATCATATTTGGGTCAACGAATAAGAATCTATGCAAAGATTTTGAACGAGTTATGAAGCAGAAATTTGAAATGTCATCGATGGGTGAGATGAAATTCTTTTTGGGATTGCAGGTTGATCAACTACCCAAAGGAATTTTCATATATCAAACGAAGTACGTTCATGATATCTTGGAGAAATTTGGGATGTCAGGTTCTACTCCAGCTTCCACCCCATTAGCAACGAATCATGGGATAAACCCTGATCTCACCGGAGAGAAGGTAGATGAAACGATGTATCGTTCCATGATCGGATCGCTGATGTATTTGACAGCTTCAAGACCCGATATCATGTACCTAACCTGCCTCGCAACAAGATTTCAATCTAACCCGAGAGCCTCGCATATGGTGATTGTGAAAAGGATATTACGCTACCTGAAAGGAACTCCATCATTGGGGTTGTGGTATCCAAAAGATAGCGACTTTACGCTCGAAGGTTATTCCGATTCTGATTTCGGATGCTGCAAAGTTAATGCTAAATCAACAACAGCGGGGTGCCAGTTCTTTGGATCACGATTGGTCACCTGGCAATGCAAAAAGCAAACCTCTGTGGCTTTATCCACATGTGAAGCGGAATATGTATCTGCTAGCAGTTGCTGCTCTCAGATCTTGTGGATCCAGCAACAGATGCGCGACTACGGTTTGCAATTTCTAAACACCCCTATCTTTGTTGATAATGAGGCAGCGATTAACATTACTAAAAATCCAGTTCATCACGCTAAAACCAAACATATTGAGATTCGTCATTACTTCATTCGCGATTGTTTCGAGAAGAAGTTGATACGAATTGAGAAAATCAACACTGACGATCAAAAAGCTGATTTACATACCAAAGCATTTGACAAAACTCGTTTTCAATATTTGTTAAAACTGAATGGTATGAAGCTTTTATCGGTGTTGGAAGAGATTCTTGGCGTTGATGAAGGAGACATTGTAGATGATGTTGAGAAGCAATCTGCAATGGTTTGTCGATTTTTTACTTGTTTTGGTATTTAGGGGGAGGTATAGGGTAATATTTCAGAAAATACAAAAAACAATAAAAAATGACAAAAATACAAAAACATGAGATATTGTTTGTTTTTCAAAATCCAAAAACAATAAAAAATTGGAAAAGAGCTTGTATAAAAAGGGAAAATGATAGTACATCGGCTTGACAGTTACAGTATGCTATAGAAATGAAATGTTTAAATGCGTTAAACAGTCTCGCTGATGATGTGCCGATAGGTTTTTACACATTTAATAGGTTTGTTCGGGATATAAACCTAAATCTTCACTTACTTATTTCGTGGGGAACACTACTTGGATATATAGGTAACCCCTGAAATCTTGTTTGAAAGATTCTATTTTCTGATATACTAGGTCTTTATACTCAGTGATATCTGGGGTATTATTCCGGGACTTCTGCTGAATGGAAGTTCTGACCTAGTCCTCGAATAATACTTTCTGCAATGCTTGAAACATAGCATCACCCTCAGCATATATGATAAGACAATAAAATTGCTTAGCAATGCTGTTGTAAAAAAGATCCTCTAAAGGGGACACACCCAAAAGTTGAGTCATGATCTCTCTGCTGAACGGTAGTTCTGACCTGAGCTCTCATGATTCTTCATAATTTATTAACCCCTTACAGATATCATATGTGGTATACTCACCTGTAAGACTGAATATTGGGATCTGGATACGGGAGTATATTCAAGAGGTGGGACACACGTATAAGTTTAAATCTCTAAAACACTAAATCCGTATCCTGGACAGATTGAAATGCGTATGAGAATTTAAGTGGATCAGTATATCGACAATCTAAGCGAATTGTTTAATTCTGTGTATGTAATTGAAGCTTAACGGTACTTGTGACTTGTCGAATAGCTGATATGATTCCCTAACACGCTCAACCAAAAATATGTTTGTAAATAGTTTACTTTTACTGCATTTTAGATCTGTATTTCATTTCTAGTTTAGAAACTTTATTAAAAATCCAAAAAGATTTTATATTTCTGCTTTATTTTTTGACAAACCAAAGTGGAGAGCTGATCTTCAGATTTAATTTGAAGCAGATGCAGGAAGTTTCTGGACTGGATGATGAGTCGTGAGCTAAACATGATGTGAAAATTGAAAAGTTAAAGCAAGTTCATTAACTTGAAACTTGTAAATTTTTCAGAATATCAAATTGAACAGAAGTCAGTGTGATTTATCTCTGATCAACCAAGGTCATTAAGTTGGACTTGGTAGATAAATTAAGTAATCAGGGTTCTGAATACTTAAGTGGATTTCTAGACACTGGTTAGAATGTTAAATAAGGTAAATGATAAGCTTGAATTGAATCAATTATTGTCATATATCTTATATTTGGGTAGAGTATATGCAGGTAACAGGAATCTCCATGGCTATGAAAAAGTCAAAGTTTGGATCAGAATTATAGTCCTAGCTTATTGAGAGGGGGAGTTCACATTCTGAATCAACAGTTAACGGGGAGACTAAAGATGGAGTCAGGATGAGTTCATGAACCTGTGAAGAAAGAGTTTTTACAAGTGAAGACAAAGTTGGAAAAAGACCAAGACTGAAGACTCGTTGCCGAAAACTTCGTCAACATCCAAGGGGGAGTCTGTTGGTGCACTGAATGTCTGTTAACTGCGTCTTAATCGAGTCTTAGGTCTAGATAGTTGTTTAAAGTTGGAAAACATGAAAAGTGGATGTTAGAGTGTAATTCCGCTCCAAATGACATTTATGTCATTTCAAGCTAAATCAGGAGATTAGGTTAGATTGTGATTCAGCTCCAAATGTAAGTTAGTGATTTCGCTCGAGATGTATATAGGTGATTCCGCCTGAATCACTTGGAGTGAAATCAGAGGTTCTATTTGGAGCGAAATCAAGACCACTATAAATAGGTTAGTGATGAGTTCATTTGTAACAGTTGGAGCGAAATCAGATCATGTGCTAGGTGTCGAATTGCTGTCAAAATCTACTCAGAAAGCATTAATAGAAAGGAAATTGAAAGGATAAAGCTGTTGTGACTTTGTTTACTTTGATTCCGCCTCTGTATTCAAAGATGAACTGCCTTTACTGACTATTTAGTGTCACGCACATGATCCAACAAGATCTTAGTACGAAGATCCTTGTACATTTTATCAGCACCAGGATGGACAGAATATCGAGACTTATGAGATTCGTCCATTACCAAGGTGCGAAGATCGTCTTGTTTCGGAATCCACAATCGATCCCTAAAATAGAGCAAACCATCGTCTTTCGCTTCGAGCTTAAGCTCAAGTTGACGTGGTAATTCCTTACCTATCAAATTTTGTGAAACACAAAATTGTTGAGCTTGAAGGACACGAGATTGAAGATCGGATAGAGTTCGAACAGAATGAAGCTTGACTCATTCTTTTCGACTAAGCGCATCGGCTACAACATTCGCCTTACCAGGGTGGTAGCGAATCTCGCAGTCATAATCGTTTAAGAGTTCAACCCAACGTCGTTGCCTCATGTTCAGCTCTTTCTGATTAAGAATATGCTGGAGACTTTTGTGGTCTGTGAAAACCACACACTTCGTTCCATAGAGGTAGTGTCTCCAGATTTTAAGCGCGAAAACCACAGCTCCTAGCTCAAGATCATGAGTTGTGTAGTTCTTCTCGTGAACTTTCAGCTGTCTAGATGCATATGCAATAACCTTACCTCGTTGCATAAGGACGCAACCAAGGCCTAAGTTGGACGCATCGCAATAGACAACGAAATCATCGCTTCCCTCGGGCAGAGATAGAACAGGAGCATTACATAACTTCTGCTTCAGCGTTTGGAACGCTTCATCTCGCTTGGGACCCCACTCAAAAGGCTTATTTTTCTGAGTCAAAGCAGTGAGTGGAACCGCAATCTTCGAGAAATTTGAAATAAATCGACGATAATAACCAGCAAGACCAAGAAAAGATCGAATCTCTGTAGGCGTCGTCGGTGTATTCCAGTCCTTAATAGCGGCGATCTTGGATGGATCCACATGAATACCCTGCTCATTGACTATATGACCCAAGAATTGAACTTCCTTAAGCCAGAATTCACACTTGGAGAATTTAGCAAAAAGTTGTTCCTTCTTCAGGAGTTCCAATGTTAAGCGAAGGTGTTGCTCGTGCTCGGCTCGAGATTTTGAATAAATGAGAACATCGTCGATGAACACAATAATGAACTTGTCCAAATAAGGTTTGCAGACCCTATTCAAGAGGCAGTTGTCTGGTACGCAATGTAGAGAATTCGGCTTCTTCTCGCAAATAATTTATCGCCTCCTGCGTCATTGCGATAACCATATCGTTAAGAACACCGTCGGATGAGGAGCTCGAAGACATTTTTTGTTGTGATTGGTGTGTATTTTAGTTGTGATTGGTGTGTGTTTTAGTTGTGATTGGTGAGTTATTTAGTTTAGGATAGGTTTATATATATAATTGAATAAAAAAAGTTTTTTTTTTAATAATCGACCGTTGTTAAACGGTCATGTTTGACCATTCTTCTTCGTTTAACACGTTTGGAGCCCGTTACCATCTTGGCGAGCCCTCTATGGCGCCCCCAATTGAATTTGAGGGTGTGGTGTGATAGCGCCCCAGGGCGATATAGAAGGTGACCTGGCGGGGGTGGCGCCCCCACACCCTCCGGCCTTAGGGGGGTAGGGGTGGTTATCACTCATCACCAATTTATCACTCACAACTTCCAATCAAGTTCTGTCACGTCATTGAGCTTTATTCCATCACTCACAACCTTTTTTAGTGGAAATGCCTATCACTCACCACCACACCCAACAATTTCTCACCAACCAACAATTTCCCTCACAACCATTAAAACATAACGCATCAAAATGTTAACGCGATTTCAAGTCCACGCGTTAAACTTATGCGGTGGCGGTGGTTTGTTCCAATCTTCCATGCGTAAACATTTTGTATAACGTGCAAATATGCCACCGCCCCGGGTGGCCTTAGTACCTTTTTTAAGTGTTCACATTTGTACGACCACATGCCAAATGAAAAAAAAACACACACACTCATGAATCTTGTACAAAACATAGATGGATTACTATTTATGGTTAAAAAAAGACAATTCACAAGAAAGAAAACAACATAATTGAACTAAACAAAGAGCTCCCATAACAAGACCATCATCATTAGACAACTTGATAGGGGCATGGCATGACATGACATACATATATATTAGAGCACACATACATACATATATCTAATATGTCCCAAACAAAAAGTTGTGTACGAAATGCATACTTCAAATCCACGCCTTTAACTTCCTGAAATTGCAAAATCACCCCTTGTACTTGTACTAGTGCCAAAGATAATTGATAGTGAGTAAACTTGACAATGGTTACTAACATCTCATACCACGTCATCAAACCCTAGCCACAGCCTTGCACACCAGTGGGTTCTTCATTTCCAATGACATTTTCAAACACTCGGACAAATCAACAGGATCCGATCCGGAAACAGATCCGACCCATTTGAAATTCTGAAGCAATTGGGCCAGCCAAAGCTGAACAGTAGCCAAACCCATTGCTTTTCCGGGGCAAACCCTCCGACCCGCGCCAAACGGAGCCAAACGAAGATCCGAACCCATTATCGAAACCTCCTGGCCCATAAACCTATCCGGGTTGAACCTTTCCGGGTCAGCCCATATTTGAGCATCATGGGTTATGGCCCACATGTTGACCATGGCTGTTGTCCCGGCCGGTACCATGTGTGGACCCACATGGGTGTCGTGGATTGCGAGCCTAGCCCATGACAGAAGTGGGCCCGGCGGGTGCACACGTAGGGTTTCTTTCACAATTGCATGGAGGTAAGGCAGGTTTGGGAGATCCGCATCGGATACGGGTCGACCCAACCCGACAACACTATCGATTTCGGATTGGGCTCTTGCTTGTATATCCGGGTGTAACACCATCCTAGCCAAAATCCATTCTAACAAAATCGCCACCGTATCGGTTCCCCTAAAGATCATTTCCTACAAATTTAACACGCGAAAAATTAGATAGACTAAACCAAAACTTTTTAGTCGAGGGTGATTAAAACTAGGGTTACGAATCATGTTTTTCTTAAAAAAATAAAAAAAGGTCGTATTTTATTTTTAAATATAAATCTAACAAAATTTAGTGAAGAGTCAGCTGACACTCTTGACCCCTGATTGAGCTCTGGATATAAAAAGTTATCGAAAACTAAACGTACCCAAAGAACCGCGATCATGTCAGACTCGCTAAACTTGTTCTCCGATTCCAAATCGAGCAAAACATCGACAAAATCACCGTCGCAATCTGCCATATCTCCGCCCTTCCCGGACCTTCTCCCACGGTGTTGGTCGATGATTCCCGCAACGAAAACATTAACTCTAGACACCAAATCTCTGCACCTCCTCCTAACTCCCTGAAGATCAAACCACCAAATGATCGGAAAATGATCACTCCAGTTAAAGATTCCGAGCAACTCATATCCTTCACTCACCAACTTCTCAACCTCATACCCTTCTTCTCCACCCCCATTTTCGCTAAAATCATCGTACGATTTACCGAAAACCGACATCATGACATTGTTTAACGAAGCAAAATGAAGCAGCTTCTTCACCTCCACGAACCCTTTACAATTCATGGAAGTAGATATCTGATTCACCAACTTCAGCCCTGTTTTAGCCCGAAAACATCCGGACCCGGATACCCTTTTCGGGCTAAACATATGAATAGCCGATATCCGCCTGAGGTTTCGCCAATATTCCCCGTACCGAGCGAACCCCATGGCTCTGTGAAACAACAGCTCGTAAGCGGACTCCTTAACAGGCCGGTCCGCGAACGCAGAGCTGTTGAGGATCTCTTTGGCGGTCTCCGGGTGACTCGTGATAACAAAGCGAGTCAATCCGACGGAGAACGCCATTAAATGTGTAGCATTAAATGCCACAGAGAGTTTTGCAAGGGTTCTGTGAGTCATGGAAGATGTGAAGGCAAATACGAGCCCGAGTATAGGGATACCGGACGGGCCGGGTATCGTGGTTTTCGATCGGGCTTTCGATAGCGCCCAAGCCAGCCCGCCCGGAGCGAGGAGGAAGGCGAAAACCGACGCGAAAATAAGGAGGGTTAGGAAGAGAGGGAAGGTGATCACTGGAGATGAAGCATTTGGAATGTAGAGTGTTGTAGAGGAAGACATTTTAGAGAGAGAGGGAGAGAGATATAGAGAGAGAGAGTTTGTGTTTGTGTATGATGGAGTAATAAAGATGGAAGGGGTAGTAGGGTTTATATAGGGAAGAAGGCTGAGTGAGAGCTCTTCCCACTATTTCCCTTGATTATCATAATTATTTGAATTGAATATATCGTTTATACAAGTTGTGTGTTCAACTGGTGTTTTTAAAATACTTCATCATTTTTAATTTACTTAATAACTTGCAACTTATTTTAGAGTTAAATGCGATTTTAGTACACGTCGTTTAGGTTATTTTGTCAATTTAGTCTAAAGGTTTTATTTTTTGTATGTGAGTCCAAAACGGTTTCACTGTTGCCATTTTAGTCCACTAGGTTAATTTCATCTATTTTTTCTGTTAACGGCAAGGGCAATTCAGTCATTTTATATGTAATCTGTTAACTAGAAGGACAATTCGGCCAAATAAAATGACCGAATTGTCCTTCCCGTTAACAGAAATAATAGATAAAGTTAATCCAGTGGACTAAAATGGTAACGGTGAAATTTGGACCTAAATGCGAAAAATAAAACATTTTGACTAAACTGTTAAAATGACCCAAATCACAGGACTAAAATAAAATTTGACTACTTTTTATGAGCATATAGTTAGTGATTTTAGAAGTGAACACTCTTTTCCAAATAAATTAAACTGGTGGTATTTTTCCGCGCTTCGCGGCGGATTTTGGTTGGTATCAGTTTGTTCATTATCGTACCTGTATGATATTGGCACTCGGTTTATCAATCGACACGTGCTTTACATCAATCAAAAACCATGAAAACAAATATCGATATCATTTTCGGTATCGGTTCGCTTCGTCACGATATCAAAATCTTGAAAAAAAAAGTTTATGTGTTCCGAGTGTCAAGTATCCAATCGACTAATCAGGGACAATCACTAATTCCTAACCTTGTTAAATCATATATATATTTTATTAACATATTGATATATTATTTTTAATAAAGTATAAAAATTAAATAAATTTGAATCACTGTTCATGGAGACTTCTAATTCATATGTATAATAATTAAGTATTTATTTTGAGACTTAGGAATTTTACTTATCGGTATATATTGGGAAAAAGAATATGGAATTTGTGATTTTGCAATTTTGGAATAAATAGTCTAAGGGGTGTTTGTGTAATATGTGCTGGTGTTTAAACTAGGGCTGTAAACGAACCGAAAGAACATGAACAAGGCCTTGTTCGTGTTCGTTCGTTAAGGAAATGATGAACACTTACCGAACGAGATTTTATGTTCGTGTTCGTTCATTAAGGAAATCACTGTGTTCGCGAACGGTTCACGAACACAAACGAACACAAATAAATTTGGCAAACGAGATGAAGGATAAAGAAAAATGGCCCAGAGAGTAGCACTCGAACTTGAATCCCTTACTGTGGAACGGAGGTCGATCGTATTCGCCGATGTAAATAATGAGAAATGAAAGGGAAATGATGCATAAACAAGGTGAAAGTGGGTTTCCCAGTTTAATTGTAAGGGTAATAAAATATATAAAAGTTTAATAATATAAAAAGTACAAATAAAATATAAGTACAAAGATCTCCAATTAAAACACAAACATACGAACATAAACGAACGCAAATCAACGAATGTTCACGAAGACGTTCACGAACACCTTACCGAACGTTCACTAACACAATCGAACGAACGAGACCTCTGTTCATGTTCGTTCATTTAACTAATCGAACGAAATATCTTATTCATGTTCGTTCGTTTATTAAACGAACGAACATAAACGAACTTCCCGCCGAACGGTTCACGAACTGTTCGTTGAACGTTTGGTTCATTTACAGCCCTAGTTTAAACGGCTTTAGGCCAAATTATGAGTTAAAACCAATGGAAATAGTTTTTTTATTATCAAAAAATCAAGAACAAACCACTTAAATATAAAATTGAACCGTTATCAATGGTTTAATTTCGATTTAAGCTTTATTAGTCTGGGGTTGGTTACGGTACAAACCATATTTATTCTACAAACCGTAAGAACAGATCCTAGCACTTAAAAAAAGTTAAATTAACACATACCAAAGCAATACATACATAAAAGTAGCACTTTTGAATTATATTAGCACATGAAAATTAGTCAAGATAATTGATTTTAGCACATATTTGGATGTTATTAACACTTTTCTTAATCAGCACATTGAAAACAAAAGAAATATCCAAATAAAGAATTAATTGCTTGTTAGCATATTTATAGTGAATTCAATATAATTGATATTATTTAGGATATTATTTTTTCATTTCTCTATAATTGATTGAATGTCATTTGTCACTTTTTAAATGGTTCTTACAGTTTGTATGTAAAATGTAGTTTGTATTTGATACTACTCCTATTAGCCTAATATAAAATGCCTTAGATAAAAAATAAAGAAGGTGTGCAAGTCTAAATAAAGCAAAACATGATGTCGAGAATAACAAGCTATCCAAATAGCTCAAATATATAAACCGTTACGTAATCAGAAAGTGTAGATATGATCCCGATTATCACATTATACTTAAATGTGATTACATAAAATGAACACAAAGTGACATCCATGAATCCATTGAACTCTGGAAGAAAAAAAAACATCAATCTCCAAACAAGAAAAATACATACGGGTTTGCTCTACTATCTACCAATTATTTAATATTCATTTTCTCATATAATCATATATGCTTTTGGCAAACAGAACACAAACAGAATCTATAACCGGAAAGAGAGACCACAAAATTATAAAAAAATAAAAAAATCCCAAGTCAGTAAAAAAACTACCCACAATAGGTTGCAGATGTCTTTTAATCAAGTTTTGTTCTAGCAAAACATGATATGCAACACAAGTACTTCAATATTCAATACTATGTTATAGTCTGTGAATTGCAGACCACAATAACACAAGGGTGTCTCTAAAAATGGTGGACCTCACACCTAAGTTTGTAAGATAACGAGGTGTAACCATGGTTGTAAAACAAGGTTTCCAAGTCCGAGTACTCTCCGAGTGATCGCTCTAAGGTAGGTTGCCGAGTCGACTTTCTTCAACTCCGCCTAATTACTCGGAATTGACCAAACGCGGTCAACCTCGGCCAAAATCGGATCTAGTAGGTCAGTCGAGTTTGACTGAAAAAAATAAAAAATAATTTCTATATCTATCATATTAAAGAATGTTAAAGAATAAATATCATTTTCACGTATTTTGTTATAATTATTAGTAAATTAAAACCTATATAAGTTTGCAAACTTTTTGTGCATTATTAGTTGTAAGTTGTGCTTTATGAGTTTTTCAAAAAAAAAAAAAAACTTGATTTTTTAGTTTTAACCCAAAGGTTTGCACCTTTTTCAATTTTAACCCTACATAATTTGTTTTTTTAACTTTAACCCAAAACTTTTCATTATTTGCAATTTAACTTCACAACTTTTGTCACTTATACTTTTCACCTTTCGCAAATTTTCGTTTTACGTATAGTTCTAAATTTTTCGAGTTAATACGACGCAACGTGCATGTGTGGTTCAACGTTTTTACCTCTATTTTTCCATGTTTGACAGGTTCGTCGCAATACGCATATTATAGGTCAAGTCAGTGTTGGTTGTCGATGACGGTTGTGTGACATTAGTACTATTTGACACCGTTTTACGCCCCGCCGCAACGCGGGGTGTGCTTTGGGGGTTTTCAAAGAAAAAATTGTTATGCATATTGTTGTCGTAACGTTGGCTTTGGGGGGTTTCAAAAAAAAATGTTTTTTTTTTTACTTTTCACCCAAAAGTATTTCATAAATTACTTTTAACCTAAAACTATTTGGTTTTTTACTCTTAACCCAAAACTTTTTATCTTTTGCAATCTATCCTCATAACTTTTTTTACTTTCAACTTTGGTCATTTATAGTTTCCATTTTTCGCAAATTTTTCGCTCTATGCTTGGTTCTAAATTTTGTGACTTAACACATCACAGCTGTGTCTTTGGCTTAACGTTTTTACGTTTCGTTCTAAATTTTGCGAGTTAACACGACGCAACGTGCGTGTGTGGGTGAACGTTTTTACATCGTCTATTTTTACCCCGTTTGACAGGTTTAACATAACGTGTGGGTCGTAGATCGACTTAGTTATAAATAAAGAATCCCCGCCACATTGCGGCGGGTCATAATCCTAGTTTATGTTATTTGGCATATATTTAACTTTCGAAAACTAATTTCTTTATAATTTAGCATGTCTAAGTACTCCCCGAATACTCTCCGCCTAGACCGGGCACTCTCAACTCCCCACTCGACCGACTAGGGAGCGCCTAACGACTTTTGCAACCATGGGTGTAACAAGTAAATAAAGTGAGTGTATTTAGTATCACTCTAAGACAAATATGTGTACTTGATAATCATCCCACACGCTTCGAATCTCTTGCTAATAGTAACCAATACCATAGGGTCCATCTGTGGGACTTGAACCCAAGATCTCTCCCTCACAAGGTGTTTAAAGTAGGGATGACAATGGGTCGAGTTTGAGACGGGTTTAGGTAATCCCAAACCCGATTAGATAAACCTATCCTAAACCCGTCCCAAAAACCGTCGGGTTTCTATCGGGTATCGGGTATCGGGTATACCCACTGGTTTCGGGTAAACCCATTAATCTAAAAAATTACCCGTTGGGCATACACGACCCAAACCCGTCGGGTAACTACTAAAGCATTATCATTATGAAAATATATCAATTAATGGCAAAATATATAAAATAAAATACCTCAATGTAAACAAAAAAAATTCAAATTCATTGATGACAAAAATAGTGCAAAGTCGATGTTTCACGATTGTTAGTACAAGAGGACAATGTTGATGTTTCAAAAAAGTTGCACCAAATGATTACAAAAAAGAAAGTGCATGCCATTCGCCCATTCGTGAAGACCATGTAGACGTGTAGTCATGTTTGCACCCTCACTCCTTCAAATTGTTTTCCCATAGTTAAACAAATAAAAGAAAACACCATCAAATAAATCATAACTAAAATAACATAATAACCACAATAAATTTGGAACATAAAATGTATACTTACCTCGTCACTATCGTCATAGTCATGCTCAATTGTTTGACAATATGCTTCGGTTTCTTTTGAACAAGTTGTTATGTATATGAAAAAATAAACACGATTAATATATAAAAGAGTTAATTGCCAAAATCATCCCTGAGGTTTGGGTAGGTTTGACATTTTCGTCCAAAATGACACTTTTGTACCAAATTGCCCCCAACATTTGTAACTTTTTGCCATTTTCATCCAAACCACTAACTTAGTTTATTTTTTCTGTTAAGTTGAGGATATCTGGATGAAACTGGAAAATATAAAACCACAGGAACGATTTTGGCGATTTACTCAAACTCTTTTAAATTTCTTTTATTTAATTAATTTTGTTACATATATAATAAAAAAGAATATACATGCAATTTTTCTATGAAAAAATAATAGCTTTGTCACATAATTTTTATAAATTTTCATCCAACCACAAACTAGGTTAATTTTTCTATTAAGGCGAAGGATGTTTATAAACTAAGACAGAAATTAATTTCTAGTTTTTTATATAGATCAGTTTTATAAAAATAAAATCTACTTAAACCACTAAATTTTATAAAACTAAAATGCTGGTGACCTTATTGAAGAAGGTCAAATAAAAAAATCTTATCATATGCACCAAGTTTGTGATTCATATTCTACTCTTTTAAATTCGCTCCTAAGGAAAAATAGAAGCTAGTGCCCCCCCCCCCCCCCATCTATCAAACAACGTATCGTTACCAAACATTAAAATTACCCACCAAATTGTAATTATAATGCTATGAACCAAAAATTTCTTTACTCAAGCCACAAAGAATAAGTATTAGTTAGTTACCCTCATAATCTTAATTAAATAAATATTTTATTTCTACCAACATATATCCTAGGTGTTCAACACATTTAAAAAATATGTAACGTTTTACAATTTTTTTCTATCTCTACAACTGATAAATACTAAAAGTTGTAATCAATTGTTATGTGTTGCACACCAATGACGTTTTCTCTTTATAAAACTGATTTATATAAAGAACCTGTAAATTAATTTATGTCTTAATTTATAAAATTTAAAACATCCTTCACCTTAACAGAAAAAATAAACTGAGTTACTGATTTGGATGAAAATTATAAAAATCACGCGACAAAACTATTAATTTTTTTTTCTAAAAACTCCACGTATATTCTTTTTTATTATATATGTAACAAAAATAATTAAATAAAAGAAATTAAAAAGGGTTTGAGTAAATTGCCAAAATCGTCCATGTGGTTTTATATTTGCTAGTTTCATCCAAATATCCTCAACTTAATAGAAAAAATAAACTAAGTTAGTGGTTTGGATGAAAATGGCAAAAAGTTACAAATGTTGGGGGCAATTTGGTACAAAAGTGTCATTTTGGACGAAAATGACAAATCTGCCGAAACCTCAGGGATGATTTTGGCAATTAACTCTATATAAAATAATTTTATAAAAGTAAGCAAATATGGTTACCTCTTATCTCATTTAACAACCAACTTTGAGCACACATCAACGCTTCCAATGTGCTTGGATGAAGACGACTACGATGAGGGCTTGCCAATCTACCACTTGTACTAACGGAAGACTCAGAGGCAACAGTTATTATAGGGATTGCTAATACATCTCGAACTATTCTTTGGAGCATCGGGTACTTCAAACCGTTTGTTTTCCACAAAGCTAGTATATCAAGATCCATGTCTGGTGGACATACCTTCTCTTCAAGATAATGGTCAAGCTCTAATAAGATACCTCCTATGACATTCAAATATAAGTTTTATGTGCAACTACATTAAATGGAAACAAATATGATAACTAGGTGTGGTTAATAAAAGCATACCTGATGTATTCTCCTCAGCGACGTATGATGAGTAGTCATCAAACAATCCACTTTCACTCTTATCATTATTTGAAGTTGGCCTACTAGATTCATGGTTCTTACATTCTCATAACCTGTTGTTTTGTAGTCTTCAAACAATTCATAAATGAATTTTTTATGCTTCTCAACTTCAGCCTCTGCACCTTCTTTAGAACCATAAAATTTCAAAAAATAATACTTCATAATTTTCGACTAGTAATGGGGATCTAGAATGGCCGCTACTCCCATAAACCCATGAACAACTGACCAATACTTATCATACTTTGAAATCATCTTATTGGCCATATCCTTGTTCACTTTCTCATCATCTCCACTCCACATGTCCAAAGAAAATTTTATTTCATACACAGATTTAAAAAATATATTTGTTGTGGGATATTTTGTTCCAGTAAACAACTCAATTACTTCATAAAATACCTTCAACTTTTGACAAATATTAGAAGCTAACTCCCAATCTTTCTCCGATGGCAAACTGTTATACTGTTGTCGTAACCCCTGACCCCTCCCTTGGAGCGGGGGCCGCGAGCACGAGCCGGTGGTATCGGTGTTTAATAATTTGGCAGCGGAATTAAAACATCAGGATCGTAGTTAGGAAATAAATTCAGTGTTTGCAAAACACTAAACTTTTAAATTAAACAAATGGGATAAAAACCCGTATTTCATTTATAATATTTTTATAGGGATAAACCCTAGCTTGCTGAAAACATAAACTTTTTATTTAGGTAACGGTATAGCCACTTTATTTAAGCATCCAGTGCTCCATAGATGGCTTCTAATGACTTCCCATCAAGTTACCTGAAACGCGTTTTAAAAATATTTTATCAGCAAGAAATACTGGCGAGTACATTCCAGTTTGTAAAAATATAATTTGTTATTACTTCACAGTATTAAGAGCGATTACATTGTTTATATCTAACCAAAAAGTCTAAGTACTTGTCACTCGACGGATCTGTGACTATGGTCATATCACACATTGGCTACCCGTGTATCGGGTATGAAGATTATCAAATAGTGTATACAAAACCGCATAATATCAGTAATATTTTGTAGAAGACAAAGACTTAATCACTGTAAGTATAACTGAAAACATTTTGTGGTTTTGTAAAATAATTTGATGAAAAGAAGAATGACTCACATTGCAAACTTAGGTTTTTTACGGCTTCCTGGTGATATTTTCTGATAATTTTTCTTGAGTCCCTATTAAAATATACAATGGACGCACGTTAGTATAATAACTCAATTACAACATTATCAACACGTCACGAAACAGAACCCCAACGGACTTAGTCAGGCAGTGCCTTGACATGCGTTGCTGGGTTCCAGATGAATCGGACAGGGTATCGAAAAAAAAACTAAACCCCTCAAAAACCTAAAAAAAAACCTAACCCCCCCCCCCTCCCAAGCTAAATTTTAAAAACTAAACCATAAAGCTAAACCCCCAAAAAAACCTAAAAAAATCTAAAAAACATACAAACATTTTTTAATATTTTTTTATAAAAATCGCTACTTTTAGTATCAAAATTTTTTTTTATTAACAAAAAGTAGCGATTTTTATAAAAAAATATAACAAAAATATTTTTTTTGTGTGTTTTTAGATTATGTTAGGTATTTTTGGTTGTGTTCACACTGGTTCTCGCATTTTCGCAATAAAGGTTGGTTCCTAATGGATCCTTCTTGTATATATATATATATATATGGTGGTTCAGCTACAAAGTTCAAATTTTCTAAAACACACCTAAAACCCACAAATAACAGCGTGAAGACTACTAAAACACCATATTCAAACAATAATAGTCCATAAAAACTTCAAACATACAATTGTAGAACTATGAACATAAAACACAGCATGCTAACCAATATAAAACACAATAATGTTTGGTATTCGATATGAGAGCCTTATCATCCAAAACACAAAACAAAACTCACACATATAATGTTTTAGTAACAAAAAAATGGGTAAATTGTCAAAATCGTCACTGAGTTAACAATATATTTTACGTGAGTTTGTCATCTGGACGTAAATGGTAACAAAAAAGAAACTTCAAGGGTCCAATTACAAAAATAAAGGTTTGTCTTATGTAACAGACAAAAGTGTTTAAACCTCAGGGAAAATTTTGGCATTTTACTCTTATGTAAAATTACAGGTTTGTCCTCCTAAAATGTATCATAATATAACAATATATAATATGGATAGACATGTCTGTGCACACACATATTATAATTAAATTTATGGGGCTTACACTTGATCGTTTTTCCTCATGAGAGATATAGGACAAATCTATTGCTGATGTAATTACATCTGTTTTCGTGTATAGTTTGTATTAGACTTCGAGTCGTTTTGTGTCGTTTTATAGTTGGGTTTGTATATTATCGAGTCTTGTGTCCATTGTAGGGTTACGAGGAGGAAAAAAAAGCTAAAAACGAGTGAATATGGAAGAAACCGAGCCTCTAGACGAGTCGTATGTGACCGGGAAGATCACGGGAACAAAAAACAAGGAAAAAGGTCTGGTTGTGTCGCGCAACTAGGAGAAGGATGCCCACCGTGTGGTGCGACGAGCCAAATTCAACAAGTCGGTCAAATACAATGCTCGGGTCGCGCGGGCTCAAGACGTCGTGCGAAAAGCTGATTAGGTTTTGGGTTTTCAATGTTATATTATAAATACAAATTTAAGTAATAAAAATCATAATTTACCACCCGAATACGAATTTGAGAGCTGAATCAGAGATTAGAAGAGCTAGAGACCATAAAGGTTAGCAAGGGATTGAGATAGTTCGAGTGTTCATCATCCGGGTTTCTCGTTTCTAGTTTGTTTCTATTCTACCATGACGAATACTCTTGTTTTTTATATGCTTTCTGTTTTCAAGACTAATGTGCTAGGCTAAGCACTTAACGCTACCTAGATAAAGATGAATACATAATGTTTTAATTTCGTTCTTATCGGTTTATGGATTATATGTGGTTTTAATGTTAAAGTTAAAGACTTTGGTTCAAATAAGTAGTCGTATATGCGTACTTGTTCTTGTTTGCATCTTTCTCATATGTTTCACTCGCATTCTTGTGGATGTTTTTCATGTGTGAATGCTTGTTAGGTCGTGGACTGTGTGTTATCGGTAGGTGTGTTCTTCAGATTTTTTAATTGGGTTTCGGGTTTTTCGGGTTTTCAAAGCTAAATATTTAACCCGATAATCGAAGCAATCTAGGTTCGGGTTTTTGGTTTTCGGGTTAAATGGTTCGGATTTAGAACGGGTCAGGTTAGATCGGATTTTGGGTTAGAAAATGAACAAGTTTAATAAAAAAGTACAACCTTTTAAATAATATTAGTTATTAACGAACACTATAAAACGATTTTGTAAAATAAATCTTGTATGTTGCTAAGAATGGAGGAAATTGAAGGTATGGAATGTATTATGTATGCTATTATTCAATACTTTTAGAAATTATAAATATGGTGGACTTCGTGATTTAAAACTTTTAGAAAAAGGTGATGTAAAATTTTAAAAAGATATGGTTGGTTGCATCATGTAATAGGAAAGGATTATTAGGTCCTTTAAGAATATATGGTTATGTCTAGAAAATATTCGAATTGTTTTAAAACTAATTCTGGTTAAATCAATTACCCCATTATTTAACCCGTTAACCAATCCATAGAACTATATTCGTGTTCGGGTTTACAGTTATTCGGTTACGGGTTCTTCGGGTTTTGTCTACTTCGGGTTCAATTGACTTCGGTTTTGGGTTGGGTTTCAGGTTTCAGTTAAAAAAGACAGCCCTAGTTAGTGGCTAGTTTATGGTTAATTATGCATGATTATCCACAGAAACTATAATTAGGATTTAAATAAAGATTAAGTGTTCTTCCAACCATAATAGCCGTGAGGTGAGTGGTTGTAAACTAGTCTCGAGTGATTAGGATCCTAGGGTTAAGTACTTCATGAGGAGAACCTCTAATTCACGGGCTCTATTTGCTAGTTGAGTTTAATTAGGAAATCTTACTTACCTTAGATTATCGCACCGAGAGGTAGATAGTCATTCAGGAACTTTAATATAACAATAGGATAAGCGTAAGGAAGCCTTATAAAACTAGTAGTTAAACGGCTTAAGAGGTTACCATAAGTGTCTTCTTGAGAAGGGTCAAGGGTTTTGTTTGGTTATCCCTTAAGTTAGTATCCAAAGATCCCGGTTTCCACATTAATTCCATAACCGATAGGACGTGTTAAACATGTGTATGATTCTCGCCTAGGTAGTGTTTTCCCACCATCTGATCAGTTCTTAGTTCACAGTCGTTCTCGTTAGTTTAGTTAATTTTAGTTTAATTTAGTAGTTTGTTAGAAAACCCCCAATCAACAAAACAATTAACTCGTGTAAGGTTTGGGAAGGGTGGGATGTAGGCAAAATTGACCTCCATCCCTAAGGATAAAGAGGTTGTTTCCAAGGAGACCCTTAGCTCCAAGAAAAATAGTAGACAGACAAACAAACAAAACTAAATATATGGAAAAGAGAAAGCTACCAATAACTAATGGAGTGTAGAAAACGTAACATAGTAAAAATCAACACAAATATAACACGATACACAACTCATAAGCATGCAAAGTCCGCCTAAGGTGTGCGGAAACCTATGGCCCCCACTCAAAACTAAGACATAGTACCATAACTTAAAAGTCCTTAACCTTAATCCTATGTCTCCAAGACCTCCTATCCTGGACCATGTCCTTCGAGAGGTGCAACTATAGCAAATCATGTCTAATACGCTCTTCCTAAATCAATTTGCATCTACATCTACTCCTCCTCTCTACAGTGAGGGTTTCCGCTATCTTAACTGGTGTTGTTGTATGGCTACCGTAAAATGAAATGGTTTATAAAAATTGATTGAAACTTAAAATGAATTAAGTAATTGTATTTGAAAGGCTTTACGACCTAAAAAATCTAGCGAATGGACAAAATGATGGAGTGAACAATATAACACGGAAAAGTCAAAGAAGATACTCATTTGAGCACAAAATAACATCATATGCACAATATAACATGGAAAAGTCTAAGAAGATATTCATTTGAGCTCAAAATAACATCATATCAAAGTCCAAATTTATACACAGTGTTTGCGAGACTAAATGCACCACATTAGGGGTGGGCACTCAAGTCACTCCATCAAATCAGATATAGAAAATCTAATATCAAATTAGCCAATTGTTCATTTGAGCACACATGTAGACATCACATTGTTAGAGATGTCACGTAGTAGGTAGTTATTTATAGCTCCCGATATGAACGTCCTGTAAAGTCAAAGTAATCACATTTCTACCACCTTATATCACAATAAGCGTTAAATCTATCACAATTTATGGAATAGAATATGCATATAATTCATATACAAATCTAGTACGTAACACTTAAAACTTTAAACCATTTTTATATAAATGATCCTAATTGACCGTTATAAAATTGGTCAAGGAGTCATCTTTCCTTATTAGGAACATCAAAACTTAAAAAAATAAATAATAGTGAGGGTTCAATATTTGAGTGATGGACAAAAAAAGTGTGTACATATGTTTAAAACCATAAAAACAACTAAAACATAGGTGGAAATCAACATCTAGAAACAAAGAAAACCTTATATATGATCATTTAGATATAGAATACTTTAATTGCCTATTTATTTTCCTAAGAACATATTTTTAGAGAAGGCTCTAATTTAAAAGTTTGCGTTAGGTTTCGTGAAAGGTTAATTCGACCTTGGGCTCCCCCATTAAGCAGCCCCCACTGTAGAACCCATCGTATGACATGCAGTTTTGGCATATTATCATATACATGCAGTTTATCATATCTAAATTTCATCTTTCATAAACAATTCATGTGCATCAAATTTAAGTTTTAAACATGTATTTGACTAGGTTACTAGACATATTTCCTATATGATATTAATTGTTCAGAATTTGTCAATTTTCACGTATTACTACTTGATAATGATCATTTGCCATGGTTTTAGAAATTAGTGGCCTCTTTTACTTTGTTGCAAAATTATTTGGAGATTATTGTCACTTGTTGGTGATTTTAGTGTTATCAAACTATCTTGAGCAATCAAGGTTTACTTGAAAACCAAATAAGAACTCTTAATCAATATTATTTCGAGTTAGGAGTTGTAAGATACACGATCTTTCAAGACTATTATGATTTTAAGCACCATGAAACTTCAAAGGTTCTAAGCAGCGAAGCCCCTAGACCATGGGGGTTCCAAGGGGGCACCGCCCTGTCAGAGGTTTAGGGCTTGCCCTCCTGTGGGGTCCAAGAGATAACGCCTATGGCTAAATGAAGAAAATTTGCATGAAATATGATTTTCATAAGTGACTAAATGCAGGTAGGAAGATGCAGCTAATGAGGAGCAACTTTGTCTACCGGTAGCAAATGAGGTTAGGTAGCAACTGAGATGCGGAAGCATCTTGTTCTTCGGTAGAAACTTAATACTTCGGCAGCAACAAATTTGCTACCGACCTTCAGTAGCAACTACCACAAATTTTCACAAAAAGTTGTGACGCTCATCCCAATCACTTAATGGTATGACCTACAAAAAGAAAAACATATGGTCTTTTATTAAGATCGAATTTCTCTTCGAATTCTCATATAAAAGTACAATTTTGCTTGACTCAACCCTTGGCTCAATGCATAACAATTTTGCTTTGGGCAAGACTCGAACCCATGATCTCGACTTTGAAAAGCCATAGAACCGTGAATGCACCAGAAAATCATTCACAGTTGTTGAGGTCTTAAAGCTCAAATTCCTCAAACATGGCCAATTGATATATTTATTATGTATTTCATCATATTTTGTCTACTCGGTCACGTTCCTCACCTAAAATGAATTTAAACACAAATCTCTTTAAAAAATCATTTTTCATCCCAACCGATTTGTTAGTTGTTTGTCAACAAAATCACCACAATGAGTTTTATAATCTTCCAAACCAAATTTGTTATTTCAAAACTATCGAGGAAGTATTTTGAACATGCTAAAACACACTTTCACTTAAGTTGATGAACCAATTCAAATTCACACTTTTGAGTCACTTCTTTAGCCTTCAAAATCTACAATTAACAAATTTGGTACTTAATGATTATTGTTGTTCATTTCGACCTATTATTATTTTTAATACATGATTTTCATTAAAAAAGATACACACACTAGGTTATTTGACTATTTAGGCCATGCGCGTCCTTGTCCACATCAGCTCTATGGCACCCCCAACACCCCTACGGGGGGCTATAGGGGGCACCATAGATGGGTTCGTGAGTTGTTTGGCGAGCGCTAATGTGTGGGAATTTGGAACCTTTATTTTTTACCGTTAAAAATAGTCACTTTAACTAAAAAAAATCAAACTTTTCATATATAAATCCGTAATACCCCAACTAGTAATATATAAAAACTTCAACTATTTATACAAATAATATTTACTTCAAGATTCGAGTATTTAAAACTTCAATTATCAAATACATCACAATCTTAACAAAAGACGTAAGTGATCATAATTGTTGTTTAAGTTAACAAAACAAGCATTTTTATCCTTAAGAGGTGCTCGGTACTTCTCGTACCTTGACCATCATCCGTCACTTATATTAGACATTACGTATAACACATTAATCATTCAAAGCATTAGCAAACATATTTTTTAACGCATTAATCGAAACTTCATAACGAGAAAAATAAAAACATAATTTTCCCAGCTTAACACATCGTCGCATGACGTGACAGAAAAGTACTACACCCGTCGCGTGACACGAAGGGGTGCTGTTGACCGGACACGTTGACCAGGCTCCCTCGCGTCGCGCGAAAGATGTGAGGGAGCCTGGTGTTTCTGTCATGCGAAGCGACAAGGTCTTTTTCGCAGAATGTTTGCCTTGTGCTGGGCATTTCCCAGCCTTAGCCAGTTTCGCCAATTTTCAACCAAAACTCATCTAGTGCAATCCAAATCCGTTTTAATCTTTTGGAATTCGTTTCTTAACATAACTAAACCATGACCAATTACCCGGATCCATAAATATTGAGTTTTACACTTTTAACATCCAATTCGGGTTTATGTTTGTTCGACCCGTTATGCAATCTAAGCATTTAGCTTAGATCGAAAGCATTCTTTTACCCGAGTTAGTTTCCTTTCACTCTCCAACCAAGTTCAATATCATGGTTAGTAGTTTGAACACCACCTCGGCTTCAACAACCCCCCGGATTGTTTATACCTCGTTTTTACTTGTCCGTGATCTAGTTTATAGCCTCGATGGACCGCAAACGACCCGTTTGATTTGCTCTTGTGATTACCATCACTTATAAGCAACATCTATCATTTTAAAGAATTTCACCATGGTCCTTGAACATGTCTACTCGCGTGAGGCATCACTATCGCCTGTATGACTCCAATGGTCATTTATACGCTAGTTTCACATGCCCTCAACATAACTTGTTTTTTTTTTAAAGAAAACTTGTTTTCTTTCTCCTTTTACTTCTATAGACTATAACTCTCCATTTCATTCATTTATCAATTCATTATACCAACACCAATATTGATTAACCTAAATAACGTAACATCTAGCTACGTACCTTCAAATGTGTGTCCGTCCTGGCTTGACCTCCCGAAGCTCCACTCGAGTTGACTAAAGAGTACAACCCAATTAGCATTAACACCTCATGGTTCACATCCATGGCATGCAAACTTGCCAAAAGTCAATCACAGGGTTCTCATCAAGGTTTTTCATTTATTAATAACGACCAATTCTCATTTAAACATTTTATCATACACCTTATGGGCATAAATTTTAAGCTACTTATATTAGCTCAAATAACAATTTCTAACCGTGTCATTTCAACTACATATAACCAACACTATCACTAACAATAAATTTTCATACAAATGTTAGTTTATCCAAGGTTATTATATCAAAATAGGGCACATGAATTTGGGTTCTTGACTTCTAAGCTAAAACGCACTTCACATCATACTTGAATGATTATACAAACAGATCATAGAGCAAATAATTCACATATTCAACAACTAGGACTGCTACAACCGTTTCTACAATCATCTAGACACATCATTATGGTGATTGGATCACTAGACCTCGTTCTTTCATGAATTTCTCCAACTAGAGAATCTCACGAAGGATGTAACTATGACATACCATATTTTATAATGATGTAGTATGTTCAAATCTTCAAACATGCATCAAAACCACTTAGATTTTAGCTTTAATTAGATGATTTTGTGTTGGTGAGCAAGAACAAGGGTTTTGCTCTACTCTCTCTCTCTCTCTCTCTAGATCGATGATACACACACATGTGTGTGAATCTTATAAATTGGAGGGTATGAAGACGGACTGTATTTGGGTGAGATGTTGGTCCACCATAAGGGTTAGATGAACTTCCATAGGAAGCTTGCTGTGTTGGAGGGTAGGGATTGGCACATGGTGGTGAAAGTGAAGCTAGAGATGGATGAACCCAGATAGAATTGGAGTTTGACACAAATGCAGTTTGAGTTTTACCTGGTGCACTAAGTGAAGCTGGAGATGGTTGAACCCATACAGGATTGGAATTTGACACAAATGCAGTTTGAGGTCTGGCATGCTATGCAGGTTGAGTTTCACCTTGAATACCACCAATACCGATTCCATAGTACATCTCTAGATTCTATGGAACATGTACTCTTTTGGCTTTTCTTGTCTCCTATTCATGTTTGTTTTCCAACTTTTGTATGAAGTCATAAATCCCCAATCTTTCCAACTTTCCATTCTCTTTAAGAATTTCCAGATATTGACTCCATTGCGGTGGTAAACCATCTACGAATCTTGTGACCATTTCTTGATGAGTAGCATCAACTCTGTAAACAAACAATTCACTCAACAGGTGATGAAACCTAGTTGCCATTTCTCCAAGCGATTCCTTTTCCAAGCACCCAAACCCTTCAAATTCTTTCTTTAGAAGATCATGCTTGATCTTTTGGGACTGTGCATTTCCTTCACCTCTAGCTCGCAATACCTCCCACAGATCTCTTGTGGTTTTACAACTTATAAACTAATGATAAATGTCTTTAGCAAGCGCTTGAGTATGAATTGCGTAACCCTTTTTCTCTAGATCATAAGCCTTCTTATCTTCATCGGACATAGTTGCCAATGTCACAGAATTAGATTCGGCTTACTCAATTGCCGGATTGAAAGGGGTAGTAAAACATGGCCAAAACTCTGTATTCTGCCCAATAACGTATGTAAGGAATCTACCTTGCCAACCTGGGTAATCGTTTATATGAAAAAGCTTTGTGGACGATTCCCGCTTCCGATCTCATTATCGCTTACCAATAATTTTTGAACGATTTGGTTTGACTAGCAATGAATGCCCATTGGCTTTCTGAAATCATCGCGGACGGCCTGAGTGGTTGCTTCCAAAATGGTGTTACCTTGGTATTGCACGTACCCCAAAGACGTTTACTCATTTTGATTAAAAATAAACAAGTTATGAAGCTACTATGAACTCATTGTGGTAATAAAGATGAATCAACAAAGGGGTTTGTGTTTTGAAATAATGGACAGAAAGCCAATGATCGAAATAAGGTGATGTATATCGAAATATGGATGTAAATTAATAACACAATATATCAATATAGGAGTGTGTAGATGGGGTATCGATATATGGAGGTATAGATGGGGTATCGATATAGGAAAGTAAGTGTGTATCGATATATATATATATATATATATATATATATATATATATAAGGAGTGTATATAAATATATAAAGTTGGTAAGATACGCCAAACTTTAATTCTATGTCGATACTGTAGATGGAGTATTAAATGGAATCAATATATGTTATGTAACACCTCGTAAAAACGTGTCCAATTATGTAAAGACACGTGTCCTAAACTCTAAATATGTAAAAGTTTGAGTTTGAAGGACTAAAGTTGACAAACGATGAAAATATGTATGCAAAGGGACTAAAAGTGTCAACATACCAAACTTGTGCCTCTGAATGACCACACATGATGAATATATTCTTAAACGAGTAATTATTCGGATATAAGAAGCCGTTTGTGAAAGTAAACGAAAGTTTACAAGATACAGGGGTTAAACGTGTCAACATGTTAATTCTCACCTCTAAGTGACCTTTTAACGAACCCGGGGCTTCGTAATGTTCAATTATACTTCCAAGAATAAGTGATAACAAATTCACGAAGTTTCGAGATCGTTATGTATTATTTACGTAAATTCCCAAGAATAAGGGTTAAAGCGTCAACGAGCAGAAACTTGTGATTTCGATGATCGTTTAGCGAACCCGGACCTAACGGTGTTTGGTTATACACTCTAGGTCATCTACAAACTAACTACAAGGACTAGAAGTGCTAAAATGGAAGTTATTTTGAGTAAATAAAGGCCAGCGACTGAAACTGCCAAGTTTCAAACTATTATAACCGGAACACAGGAGTGTCGCGGGGCGTGTAGTCTCCCCTTAACTCCTACGCGACCCGCGAGAGAATGCCCAGATCAGAAAAATAAGGACAGCTGCTTGTTGCAGCCTGTTACACTGCCTTTGCATGACTGAAACTCGAAAACCAGGGCTTGTTGATGGTTTTTATTACCACCTTAACACTTGTAATCATCTGGGAGCATCCATAACACCTGTTTAACCCTTGTTGAGGCCTCATTGTTGCACCATTTTACTTGCTCACTTCAATTTCACTCTTCCTACACTTGCTTGGAGATTCCTGATCAAAGGAGACTCCTTCTAAGTTGAAAAGATTAAGCTAGGACCCTTTGTAAGTGTCCTTAGCCCCCCTTTTAGTTCAGTTTTGTTATTTAAAAACCGAAAAGTCAAAGTTACCGCAAAACGGCTTTGACTTTCGGTTTAGACCTAAACGGTTCAGCCATTGTTCGAGGCGAATATGGCTACGTGATCGTAATTAGGTGTGTGTTAACCCCTAAAAAGGCACATCCTAATTACCATATTTACTTAGTTATTTATCGGGTCAAAGTAGTTAATTAAAAAGTGAAACTAGTCAAGTTTTTAAATAAAAACATAATCTGATAATGTAGAAGGTATAAACCATGTTTTATCACTTAAATAACTTGGTAAATATTATTAGAACATGTCTAAGCATGTTCAACCCGACAATTTTGAGTTTAGGGTCGGTTCGCAACCGAAAGTCGCAAAAGCTTGACTTTTGCTTTGACTTTCAGTTCTGGCCCAATTAAGCTTAAATCCTTTATGTTTTAACCTTCCATTAGGACCATATTATGTTGTAGTATAACCCTCTGAGGTTATATTACCTGGTCATTAATATTCTGAATTATATGCTAGTTTCCGTTATTATGTTTGTAATTGACCGTTATGCCTTTTTTTTTATCTAAAAATGAGATTTTTATATACATGAGCATACAAATAGGTTAAGTACTGATATATAAACATGTCTAAATTAATTTGATATTATTTTCTGGTCTCAAACTGATGTAATGCTAAATATCGCAAATTAAGCTTTTATAAATATTAAATTACGCTTTTATGCATAATGCATATTTAAACATAGATTTTGACCCAAAAATCATTACCTACTGTTATGATATCATTTTTAGGAATTTTTGGAATGTTGGGTCAGATTAGATACTGACCATAACTTAGAATTCTTGTATAAATTCCTTAATTGACGATAATGCCCTTTTGGCTAATAAAATATGATTTACATATGATTAACATGCCAAACCTTTTTCTACTGCTTTGATATGAAAAATAAAATATTTTAAACATTCAAGGCTTATCAAAATCTCAGAATCACATAAACATCTCAAATATCGTCAATTATCGACTTTTACGCTAATTAGGTGTATAGTATGGTTTAAAACTATAATTAGCACCTAAGACTTGTTACCTACTGAATTTATAAATAAATTTTAACATTTGTACAGTAGGTATAAGTCATGAACTCAGACTTCCAATTATGTACTTAAAAGCATATGTGAAACGACCAAAATACCCTTTCGGGGCATAGTTTGGCCATAAAAGGTACACCACACATATGAATGATATCCTACTGTTTTAACATCATAAAATAAATATTTTTACTGAATATTTTAGACCAGAATATCAGTTTACTTAAAACCCCTTTTATAAATATTAAAATGACCAAAATACCCTTACGGGACTTAATTTGGTTTTAAATACTTTTTGGGCATATATGTTAACATCCTACTGATGTATTAACATATTTTGAGCATAATAACATATGAGACTTGTATATGATTCATTTTGGTTACCCGTTATGCATTTATGCATTCGGTTCGGTTTATGTAACGAGCTTATATAAATTAGCCGAAATGGGTTTAACCTTATCATTAAATCTTCAAAATTCAGAATGTGTTTAGTTTACCCATATTATACAAGTATCCAAACTTTTCGGGTCTAAATCACATTCTATTTCGGTCTCCGCTTAATCTAGCATTTCAAACTGTATAGTATCTTTCAAACTAACCGGTCTAAGTCTTTGACTTAAATAAAGACCCGTTAGTATCCTAATAGGTTATTAAACCTTCTATACAGATTAAGTAGCTTCGGTAGAAGGTATTTGCATAAAATCTTAGGAATTATACAGCTGAGTAGCATCTTTACACATCTAGCTCAGGTAAATATTTTTAACTTATTTTCCCTTATACGGGCTTGGGATACGGTATAATATAATACCGCTTGGTCGGGTATGAAATCATTTAATCGGATTGTGATTAATAAATTCCATAACCCGTTTTAATCTGTTTTGTTTGATAACATAAACATTGGGGGTTAATACGACCATGTCCTGGATATCCTCGGCTCATTTCATTTGAAAATGGCCACGACCTATGCACGGGGTGTAGGCACACACCTGACAGATGCAAATGCTAAATAACCCACATGTTGGGGATAACTCCTTTGTGGGTTTTATAGTGGTGAGTCGGTTAATAATGACCGGCTTCCAAACTGGCCCCATATGTATGACAAACATGTAATTCTGTATACAAGATTTTTAATAAAAATTGTCCCAAGTTATAAATGGTTTTGTGCCTTGTGTGCCTAAATCAATTTTCATAAACTCTTTTCAAATGAGTTGGTTAATTGTATTTACCAGTGAAAACTGACGTATTTTCCAAAGACTAAGTGACAGGTACCTCTCGAAATTAGGCTGGAGCTACTATGTGTAAAATAAGAGGATCTTGCAAATCCTTAGATGCCTGAAGTCTGTTATTTCAGTTTCTTGTATTTGTTTTTATGATCCGCCTGTGGATCTCTATTACAACCAGTCTGTCTATTCTTTTATTTCGGACACTCGAACATTATGGTTTGTAATAGTAATTATCTACCAAGCCTTCCGATGTGCTATAACATTGTGTATATTGACTATGATGATATCAATTATGTCACGATACTCCCCGCCGGGTCCACCGGTAATATGTGAAAATATCGGGGTGTGACATGTTAAGCTCTGATACCAATCAAATCTCACTAATATGCTTGATTTTCAACAAGGATTCGACCCAAAGCTCTGATACCACTTGTAGGTCCCTAACGAGGATCTTAGAGAAACCTATTCCTTGTTGTTGAACACACAAACAAGTGTGGAATCCAAGTTTGTATGCAAACCAAGGAAGAACACTATCAATACTAGATGAATATCACTTCAAAGCTCAATGGTGTTGATTTCAGCAGAGTAAAATTAGAAGGTTTACAATATTTGCCCTAAACAGAACCGTGCTCTCTATCTGAACTAGAGACATCTGCTGGTATTTATACTGGACCAGCAGATGTATTCCAGACACAAGAACTACAGAATCGATATACATCGAAACACAAAAGGTTCACATCGATACACTGGACATCATCGATATACCATCTCCATTATCGATATAGACTATATCGATGTAATAAGCCTATATCGATATATGGTCATTTATATGTATCGGTATAATCCACTATGTTGTTATCGATATACACTTAATTTAGCCACAACATCGATACAACATTACATATATAGTGGAGGGTTCAAATGAGAAGAATTTTTTTTGTAAGAATAAAAAAGAAGAAATTTCAACCAATAAGAATGCTTCATTTAACTTCATTTAATTTTTGTGTTTAATATTGGTGTAAGGGCATATTGGTAAAGTTAGATAGATCATTAATTAGTAGTCTTTCTTTTTAATATCTAACTACATTAAATTTATAACTTATTTTTTCAAATAAGTTAATTTAGAGTGTACTTTTGCAAAAAACTATATTTTTTCAAAGAAGAAAAAAATAATAAATTAAAGTGTAGGATGAATTACGAGACGTGTAGGATGAATTACGAGCTGTGTAGGATAAATTTCAACATGTGTAAGATAAAATTCAAAACGTGTAGGATAAATTATGAAGTGTGTAGGCAAAAAATTTAGTGTGGAGGTTGATAGCCTTTATGGCTAATTAATTAGTCAAAAATGATAATAAATGAAATGAAAGAAAAACTATTTAATGTTTTACAATTGTACCATTTGTTATTTTTCTTCTCAATTTAATTTTCTTCTCAAATGAACCTCCCCCTTACATATATCGATATACTATTTTGCATGCATTTGAATTCTCATGATGACATCATCATGATGATGTCATGATGACATCATCATAATGATGTCGCAATGACGTCATTAACCAGCTATCACGTTCTCGTGTCTTCGTTACTCGTGTGTCATTCTCTGGGTCGCATGACGGAGGAATGTCGCGACGTCGGTCTTGAACGGAACCGAACCGAGCCACATCCACACAAAAGTGTATCAACACATGTCAAAAGAACTTTTTAACTACCATACCATAGAATTAATCGTGCTTGGTACGTGTTATTCTTTTTTTTATTTTATTTTTTATAAAATTGCAGTTCATCAAAAAAAATTGGAATTTGAAAGAATTAGATATGGAAATCAACATTTTTAAAAGAAAAAACTTTTTAACGAAATTTAAGTCTATGAAAAGAATTTGAATTTGTAAGAAATTTGATTGACAATAGGGTCATAAATTATTGGAATCTATCACCAATTATCATTAGAACGTTTTACCTCACTACCAATAATTATTTGTGGGAAATTATAGCCAATTATCATGAACAAAATTTTACAATAAAAAGCATCTTCAAAAAGACAAGAATGCAAAAAAAATGACTTCAATAGAATACAGTAAATACAATGAACCTTAATTAAAAAAAATGAAAGCAATCTAGTAATCAATAATTTTTAATCTAATAATGAATCTAAACATCTAGTAAATAATTAAATAATAAGGTAAAATATGGAGAAAACTTAAAAAAAAAAACCTAGAATATAATTGAGGTTCAGATGGTTTTGATTAATCTTAATGAGCTTAATTGTTAATTTTTTCATGATTTAGCCCAACTGTTTAGTTGTTTAAGAATTAACATGGGTTTGAAAAAATTAATTGTTCAAAATAGGCTTGAATTATTTACGTCATACTATGTTTAGATTTTTAATTTAAAATACTTTTTAAAAAATTTATAGGAGTCGGTGTTAAAATTTTTAATGAAGGTTAATGGATGGGATTTTATTGTATATATAATACTTAAAAAAATTCATGGGGTGCGTCCGACCCCTGGCCAAGCCATAGCTCCGTCCATGGCTTTAGTGATACACTCTTTTTTTCTTTCTTTTCTTTTTTTTGTTCCAATAAACGGAATTGTGAGAAAAAAAATAAAATTGTATTTTTTATTTGAAATACAAATTATGTATATGATTTGAATTCGAATTAGTTTTAAAATCTCAAATTCGAATTTGCAAGTCTTAAAAACCCAAAGTCTAGTTCATTATTCAAATTTAGTTCATTATTCGAATTTAGTTGAGATTAAATTTTGGTTTTTCAAATTTTATTCGATTAATGAACACCCCTAATTGTAATTGCATCTTGATCTACTTCTTGTGGGAATTTAGTAACATTTTGAAAGCCTTTCAGAAATGATGATGCCAAATGTTATTTTGAAATATTTACAAATACCAAAAAAAAAAATTTTTAAAAATAAACAAAACCTGGATTTTTAACTTGCCAAATGAGTGTGCATGTGCAAAACATGCATGAAATGTAACCATGACATTATAGAAAAGTACAAACGAGTTAATAATTAAGGCACATGCAAGCTTCATATATCAATGTACGTGCTTCATATACACTACAAGAATGGACCACCTTTAGCGACGACAGCTGTCGCCAGTATTGGTGGAAAGTGTCGTCGATATTGACCTTTAGCGGCGACATGTCGCCGGTAAATGGTCGCCGGTATTGATCGGCCGCTATTGGCCTCCTGTCGTCGCTAAAGGTCAACGTCGCCGGTATTGCTATCAGACCTTTAGCGACGACACGTGTCGTCGCTAAATGGTCGCCGGTATTGACCATGGTCGGTAAAGGGTTTAAGGCAATAGCGGCGACACATGTCGCCGCTAAAAGTCTTTTTTTTAATACAGCACCCAGCCATTTTTTCGGCCGAAAAAACAGAACCTGCCTATTTCAAACAACGCAAACATACGCCATGAACATATACTAAAGGTAATATAATTAAAAACTTCGTTTAAGTCGTACATTATAATCCTACAACGTTTAATTAAATCATACATTAAAAACAACAAGTCACTCGTCGTCGGAATCATTATCGAATAAGTCATCAGAATCGTAGTCGTTTGACTTTCCTTTTCCTTTTCCTTGTGAAGCAAGATAGTTGTTAAGTTGGTTCAAAAAGGACGGGGTTTGGAACAAGCTGTTAACAAAATCCTACAATAATAGATATCAAAACGTATATTAGCATATTAATTAACGCTACCAACATATAAATAAGGAAACATGCGTTCGTTTGTTATTTTATAAATTGCGTAGTTTACCTCGGAAAAGGGTTCTTGCGTCCGAGCTTGCGAAGACGACATGTTCGAGGACGTGTTGGAAGAAGGTTTAGGCCCCATCCCGCGGTACCATCCTCTTAACTCCCAAGTATATATGTAATGATATATATACCCGATGAGCAAAGAGAAAATGATAACCGAATCCTTCTTAAACAAACAATCATGTAATACACATTCACATCCTAAATGAGATAAAGTATTCAAAAAGCAGTCCCAAGATAAACGGGGACAACCCGAAATTAATTTCTAAATCAATTTCGGGCGGGTATTTCTAAGCTCGTTATTTTTAAAATGATTAATTCAAACACGGGCACAGTTTTTTAAGCTTGTTATGTTCTTAATGATTGTTTTAAATTTTGGACGGAACGTTATGTTTTAAATCATGATTTCAATTTTGGGCGGAACGTTATGTTTTAAATTTTGGGCGGAACGTTATACACACCTACATTATACATTTGACATACAAACATTCATCCTTACATGCACATTTACATACCTAAACAAAAAATTATACAATTTCTAAACTTAAAAAAAATACATATAAAACTAACCGTATTTTTCAAGTTTCAAGGAGACGAAGACCGAGGAGACGAAGTGGTGCCGGAGAAGTGATGGTGGTGTCCGGAGAAGAGATTGTGGTGATCCGAATTTTCTTCCACAAACACAAAAATACACAAAAAAAAGAGCAAAAATTAAAGCCTATAACATGTATATAACAAATGTAGAGAAAAAATTTAACATAAAACAAGTTAAACTAACCGATTGGGCAAAAAATGAGTGTCTCCGGCGGTGTAGAAGCAAGAGTTTTGGGGGGAAAAGTGAAGAGGAGAGAGGGAAAGGCGTTGATAAACCTGCTGTTACGTTTAGCCTTTTACCGGCGACGGCCTGTCGCCGCTATTGATAATAGTTTCGCCGCTATTAGATTAACCAGGATAAGATTTGTGTGGCTGGGATTTAATGTGGGACACATACTTTTAGCGGAGACAGCTGTCGCCGCTAATGACCTACTCCTCGTCGCCGCTATTGCCTTTTAAATCCCCAACCGTTTGATCAGGATTTTGATCAACGGCTGGGGTGTGGTTTCAGGCTCCGTGACGCGGATCGACCAATAGCGGCGACATTTGGCCTGTCGCCGCTAATGGTACCCTTTTCTTGTAGTGATATACAAAGACCGGTCAATGTAAATGCATGCTTTTACCCCAAAGAAACATATATGTATTCCATCTAAAATACGTATGGTGTTGTTCAAGAAAAAAACAAATGGTGCTTCAAGAGAATGTTAGAAGCATTTCTTGTAGAAGAATTATTAGTCATACTAATAAAACAAAATATAATACAATACAAAAGATATTGACAACAATAAAATTAATCTAGGTACGACTTACAAATGAAATGCATAAACAAAACAAGAGGGAGAACTATGATGGTATTGGAGATGAACCAACTAGCCTGAAATCTCAGAAGTCGGAAATTTCGGTGTTTCTCTCTATTTTGGCGTGTTAATGTTTTAAACTATGATAAAGACCTTGGTTTTATAGTCGTTTTAGAAACCACAATTATAAACATTGTTATCTCATTTATGGCATTTACGTAGCTTCAATTGTAACACTTTTTAGTTCGTTATGAAGCTCTCATCAAAGTAATCATAAAACCATTATTTAATCGTAAGATAAATGCTAATTACATATAATTATTTGTGTACAAAGTTAAAGAAAAGTTATTTTCACTAAATTTTCCAACATATTCGTGGGTTGAACTAGAGGGGTTCCTTGACCTCACTGGTCGGTTAAATTTTCTATTAATAAAAGCATGATGGGGTAAGATCAAATAAAAAGTTTATTTTGCCTAAGTAGGATGAGAAGGAATCTCAACCATTCATTTTTCAAATCAATGGTTAAGATGAAAGTGTAGGAGAAAGTAGGAGTACAAGGGTATCTTGGGAAAATCTTATTTATGAACTTTCTCTCTCCACATGCAAGGCACATGCATATTTCACCCCCATTTTTTAAACGTTCATAACTTTTTTATACGACATTATTTTTTCATAAAAATTTCACCGTAAAATCGAGCGTCTTTTTATCTTTAATTTGGGTACCATATTGCTATATAAAATATGAAGACTAAAAAAACTCACTAAAATGTGTTGTATTTCTATGTTGTATAACATTTTTGTGCTAAATTTTTTGTGCTTAATTTTTTTTTTCTTAATTTTTTTTCTCAATTTTTTGTGCTTAATTTTTTTATACTATATTTTTTTGCTGAATTTTTCCGTGCTATATTTTTTTGTGCTATATTTTTTTGTGCAAGATTTTTTTGTACTAGATTTTTTTGTTGTATTTTTAAAAAACAAAAGGGGTGGCACATATCATTTTCACTCCTATTTATAAGGACTAAAATGCCCTTAATTCCTACTTATTAGGAGTGTCACATGTCTTCATCACAATCCTTCTTAGGCTACTTAGGCAAAATTCACTTTTTAGTGGATCCTTCCCCAAAGCATGATTATATATATATATATATATATATATATATATATGGGAAGGTTCATTGGGGAACACTAAAAAAGTGGAGAACAGCGGGGAACCGACTCAAACGAACTTCGATTTGACTCATTCCAGCGGCGTTAGAACCGGCTCGTCGAACCATAACTAAGATCTCTTAACCCTAAATCCTAACTCCTAAACTCTAAACCCTAAAACTAAAAAATAAGGCTAAAACATAAGCTAAACCGTAAAATCTAAACTATAAACCCTAAAAGCTAAACTATAAACCCTAAAAGCTAAACCCTAATGGCTAAACCTAAAGCTAAACCCTAAAGGCTAAACCTAAAGCTAAACCGTAAAGCTAAACTCTAAACCCTAACCCCTAAAAGCCAAACCCTAAAGCTAAACCCTAAAAGCCAAACCCTAATATATTTAGGGTTTAGGGGTTATGATTTACGGTTTAGGGTTAAGAGATCCTAGTTAGAGTTCGACGAGCCGGTTTCAACGCCGTTGGAATGAGTCCAATCGGAGTTCGTTTGAGTCGGTTCCCCACTGTTCCCCACTTTTTTAGTGTTCCCCAATGAACCTCACACTATGTATATATATATATATATATATATATATATATATATAGGGGAGAGTTATTTTCAGAACGCTAAATATTGTGAGAACCGTGAGAACGAATGAGAAAACCAATCAAAACCGAAATTTTTTATACAAACCTCATTCTAATTAAAATACAACATCAAATAAGAATTCACAACATCAAATAATTCATTTCTCCTCCCAAAATCACTCTTACTAGATTTTTTACACATGTGTAAATTTTCGTTATTTACAAATTCACGTAAATTTAAACGTGTAAATTTAATTTATAACATTGTATTCGAATAATAATGAAAAGTGTAAAAAGAAATTTTGAATTTGAATTATTTTTTACCAAGTTCTCGTGGTTTTTTCATTCGTTCTCACGGTTCTCGCGATATTTAGCATTCTCATTTAAACCCTCCCATATATATATATATATATATATATAATTAGACCCCTAAAATGTTTACCTTAGAGGTTAATTGTTGTATATATATAGGTAGATGATCCTGTAAAAAGTGCTTAAAGTGTGAGAAGTGTATTATAACACTATATATAATACTATATAACACCATATAAACACCGTATAACAATATGTAACACCATATAATACCATATAACACTATGTAACACTATATATCATTATATAACAAATATAACACTATAGGTTGTCTGATAGCATGTCTATGATAGATGTATAGTGTTATATTTGTTATATAATGTTATATAGTGTTACATAGTGTTATATGGTATTATATGGTGTTACATATTGTTATACGGTGTTTATATGATGTTATATAGTATTATATATAGTGTTATAATACACTTCTCACATTTTAGGCCCTTTTTACACTATCCTTACCCTATCTACAAGAGAAATACCATTGTAACCCTATGTTATTGAATTGTAGTTTATAGAAGTTTACAAAATGTGAAGTTGGATATTATATTCGATCTATTATGGCCGAAATGTAGTTAACGTAGTGGCATGCACCTAAGTTATCTCAACTCACTGACAAGTTCAAATTCATATGCTTAATTCAATGAACTCTTGAACCAATAATGTCATGACGATGAAGCCATACGATTTTATATAATAATTCATCTAAGAATACTCTAATAATAATTATCATATATCATCGTCATTATTTGAGTTTTCAATCAGTGATGTGTGAAACACGAGATACCGGAAGTTTGGAAAAGCATGTTTAATAATCTTTGATCTTTGGGCTACCTTTCTGTTATTATATGTTATTATATTAATTAAATTGTGTGTATATACATATAATTTTTTAACAATAATAGATTACAATTGGTGAGGTTCGGCTACAAAATCCATTTTTCCTACAAAGTGTATAAAGTCATAAAACACCACAATTTAAGCAATAAAAAAACATTCAAAACCTACAAATAACAGAGTTAAGATCATTAAAACACAATATCCAAACCCTAACAGTCCATAAAAACTTCAAACACACAATCGTAGAACTACAAATATAAAACACAACACGATAATCAACATAAAACACACTAATGTTAGTTATTCGAAAATCAAAGTCTTATCATCCAAAAACACAACACAAAACCCACAAATAAGGTGTTTTAATAATCTCCACTTTGTTATTTGTGGGTTTTGAGTGTGTTTTATGGTTGACATTATGGTGTTTTATGACTTTTTACACTTTGTAGAAAAAATAGACTTTATAGCCAACTCTAACTAGTTCATTATTGATTAATATAAATAATTCCTCCTATTCTTATCATAACTAATTATATTCGATAAAACTCGCACACTGAACCAATTTTTTAAAAAGAGCGACCGAGATTGTTGGTTGAAAATACACAATGCTATACGAATAGTATGTAATTTTAGGTATAATACTTTTATGGATAAGTTTTTGGAGATCACATTTTTTGAACATCTTTAATGATGTCTTATAGTGAAATTTTGGGTCTAACTTTCTTAAGCTTGGGTCTAGAGGTATCCTCATGTCAATTTAATGTGTACGTTCTAAAAAAATAACTAAACGCAAAGTGGTACTAGAACTCAATACATTTCGGGACATCTAAAAAGACAGGTGTTTCATGTTGAACAGTTGAAGTTAAGAAGGTTGTTGGAATAGTTTGGGTAAAATGTAGGATCGTATGTTGTTGTGCACAAAATGCAACATATAAATTACATCAATTGTGGCATAAAACTAACCATTTTTTTAGTACTAATGTTGGAAAAAGTGTGTTTTTGTCTTCCTTTTGTATTTTCAGGATTAAATGAGCTCAAATAAACAAAAGAAGCAAAAAGGCAGCTAAATCTAGCATAATTACAAGAAAATGAACAAACGTGGCATGCCCGACCCCCAGACAGCATCTTCCCAAGCAAAATCAAGAAGACAGAAGGCTGAACACGCCCCGTGCTCAGTGAACACGGGGGCGTGCCCAAGTGTCAGCATAAAAGACAAAGTTATAGAAGCTTCTATCGCCCACCACGAGGCCGTGCTCAGCGAACACGGGGCCGTGGTCAACTCTAAGATTCGCAGAATCTGCGGAAATCTTGATAGTACAGATATGTTTCTGCACACGGGGTCGTGCCCAGCGGACACGGGGGCGTGGTCAACTAATGCAGACAAACTGCAATTAATGAAGGAAGAGAAGAAGGATGGACACGGGGCCGTGCCCAATGGACACGGGGCCGTGCCCAATGGACACGGGGCCGTGCCCGAGCTACTGTTCAGCCTATAAATAGGGGTGTTTGGCTCATTTGCAAACCATTCCTTGGCACTCCACCTCTCTCACACTTCACCCACCACCCACCACCACCATAACACCATCATCCACCACCATTATCCATTGTCCATCATAGAGTGTGTGAGTCGTCTCGGGATCCAAGATTGATCGTAAGAGTTCTTGACAATCAAAGGCCATGTTTGCCTAAGTCTCTTACATCACTTGGTGAAGACAAGTGTCTAGTGTAATACTTTTTATTTTTAATCTTTTCGCACTTTTTACTTGGTTATGTATTAATGACTTTAATAACTAGTTTCTTATGTTGAAGGTGATTCTTCCTTATCGTTTGTCCGTGGTGTCTTGGCATTATTTTACTGTCTATATAAAATAAAAGATTTTCACCATTCATATATCTGCGGTCTATATGGAGGGATGTTGGCTACCTGATCGGGGGTTAAGGGAACGGTTTGGTAAGAGTCTTGCCTTGTTCAGTGTATAGATCCTGCAAGGACCTGGGTCAAATTTAGTAGGACCTCATTCAATACCCACCGGTATTGAATGGCGGGGGTCCAAACTCTTTGATCCCCTCATATGTAAGCTACTATTAATACTATAACCCGGCTATTTAGGACTGTATCTCTGCTGACTCAGACTACTTAGCCGAGGGTAACGTCACCTTCAAAAGAGGGGCCTACCATAATATGCATTAATAACTTAATCAATTATCTTTCAATAATCCGACCCTTTAGGATTGTATCCTTGTTGACTCAACCTACTGGGTTGAGGGTAACGTCACCTTCAAAAGAGGGGCCTACTACAATAACTAAGATAATTTCTTAAAAAGTGCAAAAGTGCGGAAATAATCAAAGGTTACACTAAACACGAGTCGGAGCCAAGTGATTCATCTTGTCTATCTGTTTTTATTTTTATTTTATTTTTCAGCATTTTAGTTAGTTTTTATTTTTCTAGTTTAAAACTTTTTTTTAACTTTTTTATTTGATTAGACGTTGAGGATAAACCGGTACTAAAAGCTCTTGTGTCCTTGGACGACCTCGGTATCTTACCAACACTATACTACGCTCACGATGGGTGCACTTGCCCATATGTGTGTTTAGTGTTAGTAAATATCGTGTTTTATAAATTTAAAACTTGACTAAAAAAATGTAAAAGGGCTTAAAATAAACATTAAAACCATAACACACTTCGCACACATCAAGTTTTTGGCGTCGTTGCCGGGGACACAAGGATTTTAAGAAAGTTAGGAATCAACGGCCTAATCGTTTTTTCTTATTTTTCTATTTTTTTAGGATTTTTCTTAATTTTTCAGTTTCTGCAGAGCTCAGCGCGGGCCGTGCCTGGTCGGACACGGGCCGTGCCCAGCATTGTCACTGGCAGTTTTTATTTTCCGAGTTACAGAGAGCTGAGCACGGGGCCGTGTCGGTGCAACACGGGGCCGTGTCTAACTCATCAGTAACAGGGATCCGGAAAACAATCACTGTATCTCCGACCACGGGTCGTGTTCACCTGAGCACGGGGCCTTGGTGAACCTTCTGACCAACGTTCTTTTCTGTTTTTATTGCAGGACTTGGAACCCAGGCGCCACATTTGAACTTCCTACGTGGTGTATGAGCTCCAGTTCTAGTAGAGACATAAAAGAACCTCTAGAAGAACCCGAACGCTTTATCAGAAAAAGACTTAAAGCAAAAAACCAAGAGAAAGTTTCGGGGGACCCACTTCCAATGGCGGACCAACGTACCCTCATGGATTACCTACGGCCCACTGTAGATAATCTCGGCGCCGCTATCAATGCACCGAATGTCGAAGCCAACAACTTCGAACTTCGACCGCATTTGATACAAATGCTTCAAAACTCCGCAACCTTCCATGGGCTTGCGGACGAGCATCCCCATCTACATATTACTAATTTCTTAGAAATATGTGATTCCTTTCGGATCAATGGAGCATCAAATGAGGACATCCGTCTTCGAATGTTTCCATTTTCACTAAAAGACCGAGCTAAGGCTTGGCTTAACACCCTCCCAGTTGGTTCGGTAAACACCTGGGATGAACTAGCCCAAAAGTTTCTATATAAGTATTTCCCTCCTGCTAAAACAGCTAAATTAATGACTGAAATTAATACATATTCACAAGAGGATGGGGAATCCTTATATGAAACTTGGGAAAGGTTCAAGGAGCTACTAAGAAAGTGTCCTCATCACGGTCTTGCGGTATGGCAACAAGTATCCACTTCCTACAATGGGTTGTTGCCACACACAAGACAAACACTTGATTCTAGCTCCGGGAGACTTCTAGGTAATCGTCGCCCAAATGAAATATATAATCAAATTGAGGAAATTGCTCAAACCAATTTTCAGTGGCACACTCCCCGAGGCAATAAATCTGTTGCCCCGGGCTCCCATAAGGTTGATGAAAGCACTTCTCTACAAGCCCAAATCGAGGCCCTTTCTTCAAAAATCAAAAAGTTAGAAATGGCAAAAACGGTCTCGGTTATGGCTTGTGAGGGGTGTGGTGGGCCACATGAAAATTGGAGTTGTATGAAAGAATTAGATGATCAAACGGAAACGGTAAACTACATTGATAATAGACCTAGGCCGTCGGGTCCTCCAACGGGTACCTACAACCAAGGATGGCGTAACCACCCTAACCTTGGTTGGAGAGATCCCGGCAATAGTAGTAACCAACAAAACCAACGAACTAACTTTCAACAACCACAAAATTTTTCTCAACAACAAGGTGGACGAGAAAGGCTTGAAGATACCGTATCTCGCCTTATCTCCGACACCGAAAAGAAAAACTCGGATCGATTTCAGCAATTGGAATCGAATTTCAGAAATCAACAAGCTAGCATTCAAAACATTGAAAAACAATTAAATCAAATAGCTCAAAATTTCTCCGAGAGACCACAAGGTGCGTTACCAAGTAATACCGAAACCAACCCAAAAGCGAGAGTACATCTCATCAAATTAAGAAACCGAACCGTGGGTCCCGAAGAGGCTCCACTTCCACCAACTGAAAGAAGCCAATCTAGCCAAACCACAACTCCACCCGCGCCACAACAAGAGAAGGCTTCTCCACCAATTCAAGAGCCCACTAAGACTCCTTCGGTTCCATACCCCGGTCGGTTAATTCGTCAAAAGACCGATAAGCAATTCGCAAAGTTCGAAAAATTACTAAAACAATTGCATGTTAATATTACATTTATCGAAGTCCTAACTCAAATGCCTAAATATTCAAAATTTATGAGGGACTTCCTCACTCACAAAAGGAAAATTGAATCATTGCAATTAGTTAACTTAGGCGAAGAATGCTCCGCCTTACTACTCAACAAACTCCCGCAAAAGAAACTTGACCCCGGAAGCTTCACAATTCCTTGCTCGATTGGGAAATCCCCCATTCGTAATGCACTAGCCGATCTCGGGGCAAGCATCAACCTCATGCCCTCATCAATGTTCAATCGACTCGGCTTAGGAAAACAAGTCCTACAAAAATAAGCATACAACTCGCCGATAGATCCGTCAAATATCCACAAGGTGTCACTGAAAATCTATTGGTCAAAGTCGGCGAATTTGTCTTTCCGGCCGACTTTGTCATACTAGTTATGGAGAAAGATACCGAAGTACCACTCATCCTAGGGAGGCCATTCCTAGCTACGGCCCAAGCAGTGGTAGATATGAATGATGGAACACTAACATTGAGGGTTGGGGACGAGGAAGTAAAGTTTGGAGTCGGAAAAAGAGTAGAAGACGAAGACCCGGTCAACTACATGAAGGTCATTGACTCAAGTTTGGATGATGCTCTCTGACGGTGTAGCATGGGATGCAAAACATCCCACTTGGGCAACATATGACCAGGCTTTGGGTCTAGCCCAAACCAAACCAAACACCCTTTCATCCACCAAAACCTTTTTTTTTTATTTTTACCCCTTTATTTTAGTAACAAGCTCGGTTTTTCGTATGACTTTTAAAAAAAAATATATGTTGAAGATGAAGCAAAAGAAAAATAAACAAACAAGTTCATCAAAAATAACTTTGTTTGAATAAAGGCTTCATCAAAATAAAAATTGCAAAAATAAAAAAAGTCTTACGAAAACCGACGCTTTTTACGTTTTTCGCCCTTTTACTAACCATTAACCAAACCACCAACCTTTAACCCAAGCCTAACCCTTCACCCAAAAAGTCCTCTTGATATTTACAAAGGTATATAGTTAAAAAGGAGGAGGATTGATTGCTTGGCAAGCCTATGGTAGGAGTAAGTTCCATGCCGCTCTCGAGTGATTCACTAAAATACATCTTCGGCCGAGTATTGAGTGATCCCCCCGTGAGGTATGTGAACTTGTATATAAATGGAATTTTAAAGAGGCATGTTATGCCCTAATAAGTAATTTATCTTATGTAATGTTTTAAATAAATCCTGACGAATAGGATTGTAAATAAATAAAAATAAAACTTAATAAAGAATCTTGGAAATCCCGACACTCTATGACAAGCCCAAAAACCTTCTCTTCTACCCATTCCATTTGGGAGTGTAAAGCCACATTATAAAGAGTTTTGCTTGAGGACAAGCAAATATTCAAGTGTGGGGGTATTTGATGTGCACAAAATGCAACATATAAATTACATCAATTGTGGCATAAAACTAACCCTTTTTTTAGTACTAATGTTGGAAAAAAATGTGTTTTTGTCTTCCTTTTGTATTTTCAGGATTAAATGAGCTCAAATGAACAAAAGAAGCAAAAAGGCGGCTAAATCTAGCATAATTACAAGAAAAGGAACAAATGTGGCATGCCCGACCCCCCGACAACATCTTCCCAAGCAAAATCAAGAAGACAGAAGGCTGAACACGCCCCGTGCTCAGTGAACACGGGGGCGTGCCCAAGTGTCAGCATAAAAGACAAAGTTGTAGAAGCTTCTATCGCCCACCACGGGGCCGTGCTCAACGGACACGGGGCCGTGATCAACTCTAAGATTCGCAGAATCTGGGGAAATCTTGATAGTACAGATATGCTTCTGCACACGGGGTCGTGCCCAGCGGACACGGGGGCGTGGTCAACTAATGCAGACAAACTGCAATTAATGAAGGAAAAGAAGAAGGATGGACACGGGGCCGTGCCCGAGCTACTGTTCATCCTATAAATAGGGGTGCTTGGCTCATTTGCAAACCATTCCTTGGCACTCCACATCTCTCACACTTCACCCACCACCCACCACCACCATAACACCATCATCCACCACCATTCCTGGCAACGCCCTCTTTGTCAGGGGTCCGGGGGCAACGCCCCTAGGAGCAGAGTCCAAGAGGCGACAACTTATGATAGGGTCCAAGAGGCAGAGCCCCTGGTTAGGGTCGAAAAATGTATTTTGATTAAATTGTTTTATAAAAAATGCTTAGAAATTAATTTTTACAGAATTTGGACATTATTTTTGAAATAGCTGTTCCAAAAAAAATTGAAATAAAAATAAGGCATTTTGAAGGTTTTTTATTTAAAATAAAAGGTAACTGCCCTAACCCTAAAATTCGTAATCAGATTTTTGGTCACAGTTCTGTGGTTCATACGAATTATCATATACACACATAGTGTTGTTAAATTTCTCAAATTCAAAGTTGTATCCGATTGAATTATTCGAAAGAACCACCAAAATAATTTGATCTGTGAGTGATTACACGGTTTTCTAACATAGGTTTGGGTCATTTTAAGGTAAAACCTTTTATTTATAACGATATTCATTATTAGCCAAAATGGTTACTAGGATTTCCATCAAAACCATACTTACTAGTGATTGTAATTAACTAGTAGAAATAACCGCGCTACGCAGCGGGGTTTTGATTGATACCGGTTTGGTTTAGTTCGACACCGGTACTGGGCATAGAAACCGAAAGAAATTAATATGCCAAAGAAGATATCAACATGTATTCTGCACCAATCGAAAATCATAAAAATAAATTTACATTTGAACGGTATCGTTGTGGCAAGTTAAACGCAAGAGAAATTAATGTTTTCAAAACTAAAAAATACATTTTTTTTTTTAAAATAATACTAACAAAAAATTCTTTAAAATAATATGTTTTTTAAATGCTAACATCGCCAGTGGCGTGAAGGTTGACGTTAGTGACGAATCGATAGAAGGTGTTGTTTGCGGCAGGTTTCAAACTCCTGATCTCTAGATAAACAACAGGCAACTCAGCCAACTGGGCAAGATCCATTTAAATTTATTTGAATTTAGAAGTAATTCAGATATAATTTATATCCTTAAAAATATTAGGAAAAGTAAAAAAAATTCATTAAAATTCATTTAGCCTAACGACACAAATTTACTCTAACTGCAAATCCTCTTTACATTTGTATGTTTATATAATAGTAAATAGAATGTTAGGGTTTAAAACATATTTCTTTCAACATTACGCTCTATGTCAAAGCTAATCTATTCCCATAGCATGTTATGAACTGCATTAATAAACTCATATAAAAGATATAAATGAAACTAAAGTGATGAGGAATAGTGATTTATAATTTTTAACTTTTTTTTATTTTTCGTAATACTTTATATATTATTCAATTAGATTTTTAGTAATAAACAGTAATTCATAATTATTAATTATTTCATTTTTTATTAATAGTATTTTATTGATTATTACATTTGATATTGTAGTAATAACTTTTTTTCGTTATTTTATTTAAATCTAAATCCGCGTCTATATTATTTATTTTTTGAACATTTCACGGATATTGGATCGGTATTGATACGGTTTGTTAGAGTACCGATATTATTTTTATTATTATTATTATTATTATTATTATTATTATTATTAATTTCAACTAGCCATGAACAGTGATTGTATTTTTTGAGTAATTGATTTAATTTATCTAATGATATTTATTGATTTTGTTTCTAATAACTTGCGGTCTATTTTCATATATATTTGCATTTTATTCAATTTAAAGTGATGATGAATAGTGATTTGTAATTTTTAAGCTTTTTTTATTTTTAGTAATATTTTATATATTATCCAATTTGATTTTTAGTAATAAGTAGTAATTCATAATTATTAATTATTTGTTTTTTTATTAATAGTGTTTTATTTATTATTCAATTTGAATTGTAGTAATAACTTTTGTTCGCTATTTTTTTAAATCTAAATCCACGTCTATATTTATTTTTTTAACATTTAATGAGCATTGTATGGATAGAGTTTGTTAGAGTACCGATAATATCATTATTATTATTTATTATATTATACATTATACATATATTAAAAACACAACGTAATGAATAGTGTTTTATTATTATAGTAATATATAGTTTTCTAAATACTTTTATTGTTTTACTATTATAACAATAACTATTATCTTACTTTTTAAATTAAATACATTTTCATATTTTTCTTACCTTTAATTAATTATACATATTATTACTAAGTGATCATGAATAGTAAAACAGAAATTTTGAGAATTTACTACACAAATAATTTTTATTTATTATTTGATTTATTTGTATTTGTTTTATTATTTTTAGTAGTATTATTATATTTATTATTCAACTTCATCTTTTAATCATAACTTGTGTTCGTCAACCTTTTTATAAATTCTAAATTTGCATCTATATTTATTCCAAGTTATTTTCCCGCACGTTCTCACAATACGTTACCATGGGCATTGGATCGATTATATACATATGAATTGTAACTCACGATAAACAGTGAAATGTAATTTTTTACTTATTATAATATTGTTGTAGTATTGTATTATTATAAATACTTTTTATTATATTTTGTTTTCCGCTTATAATTTTTAACATAATATGTTTTATAAAATTTGAATATGTCATTATGATGTGCTTATTTTTATCTACTTCTAGATTTGAATCTTACTCAGTACCGAAGAACTACTTTTTTGATATCGTAAGTTGTAGCAAGTGTCAGTGTCGTACCGGTATTGTGACGAACCGAACCAATTCGGCAAAGACATCGAATATCGAAGCTTGTACCAATATTTGTTTTTATGATTTTTGTCGATGTAAAATGTGTGTCAATATCTTTTAGGGTATATAAAGACTTTTTTTTTATTTTCTCTTTCGGTCGCTATTATATATTATTCTAGTTTTATTATTATTAATAGAAAGAGGCCATGAACATTGTTTTTTTATTTTTTTTAATATTGTTTTTTCCTAAGTTTTTATTATTATATTGTTTTACTTGTTTAATTGATTTAAACATATATTTTTATATAACTCCTGTTTTTTTTTCTAGGTTTTTATTATTAGATTGTTCTATTAGTTTAATTGATTTAAACATATATTTTATATAACTTTTAAGATACGATCAAAGTATCAGTTATCAAACAAGAAATCATAAAAATGAATGTATACTGGTACTGATGTTGTCAGTACGGTATGATAGCGATATGATATTAATTCATTAAAAACAAAAAACACTACAAATAAATATTGACACGGATACAAATGTTATTCAACCGGTTTTGATTGAATTTGGTATGATAGCGACGCAATATCCGTTTAAAAAATATACATCGTAATGTTGAAATAAAAAGAGGGGAACAATTGTTTTTGATTTTTTTCAATATTGTTTTTTCTAAGGTTTTATTATTTTATTGGTTTATTACTTTAATTGATTTAAGTACATTTTGTTCTCTCATATAACTTTTAAGATACGATCAAAGTACCCGTTATCAAACAGGAAACAATAAAACGGAACGTATACCGGTCCGATGATGTTTAGTACAATATGGTAGCGATACAGTATCAGTTTATTGAAAGCAAAAAAAAAAAAAACTAAAAATAAATAAATATTGGTACCGATACAAATGATTGGACCTTGTACGATAGCAGCAGAATATCCGTTATCAAAAAAATATCATAATGTTTAAATAAAATAAACATAAAATGCAAGCGAACCGAACAGATATCAACTGACACAACGTAATGAATAATGTTTTATTATTATAATAATAGTAATATATAGTTTTCTAAATACTTTTATTATTTTACTATTATAACAATAACTATTATCTTACTTTTTAAATTAAATACATTTTTATATTTTTCTTAACTTTAATTAATTATACATATTATTACTAAGTGATCATGAACTAGTATATTTAAAATTATAATTATATTATATTATAAGTAAATACAAAAATAATCTATTGTAAATAGTATTAAACCATCCCCGCGTTGCGGCGGGGGCGTAAAACCATTCCAAGTAACACCAATGCTACACCACTGTCGATGATCACCAACACTGGAAAAGATCGTTAAAACACCAAACGAAAAGCAAAGTAAAATCTTTGAACCACGTACGCCCGTTACGACGTGTTAATGCGAAGAAATTGGATCGAAAAGTAAAACATAGAAAAAAATAACTAAATTACAACCAACAATGCCAAAAATTATTACAAATTTATAGTATATAATTTAACAAAGTGTACAACCCCAACACATAAAGGTACAACAAAACTAAGCATGAAACACCATGAATGCAAAAGTTACAACCACTTAATAAGTATATTACAAATTGATATTATATAATAGTAAAACGGAAATTTTGAGAATTCATTACACAAATAATTTTTATTTATTATTTGATTTATTAGTATTTGTTTTATTATTTTTAGTAGTATTGTTATATTTATTATTCAACTTCATCTTTTAATCATAACTTGCGTTCGTCAACCTTTTTATAAATTCTAAATTTGCATCTATATTTATTCCAAGTTATTTTCCCTCACGTTCTCACGATACGTTACCATGGGCATTGGATCGATTATATACATATGAATTGTAACTCATGATGAACAGTGAAATGTAATTTTTTACTTATTATAATATTGTTGTAATATTGTATTATTATAAATACTTTTTATTATATTTTGTTTTCCGCTTATAATTTTTAACATAATATGTTTTATAAAATTTGAATACGTCATTATCTACTTCTAGATTTGATTGATTTAAGTACATTTTGTTCTCTAATATATTTTTTAAGATACGATCAAAGTACCCGTTATCAAACAGGAAACAATAAAACGGAATGTATACAAGTCCGATGATGTTCGGTACAATATGGTAGCGATACAGTATCAGTTTATTGAAAGCAAAAAAAAAAATATTGGTAACGATACAAATGTTGTTCAATTGGTTTCGACTGGACTTGGTACTATAGCGGCAGAATATCCGTTATCAAAAAAATATCGTAATGTTGAAATAAAATAAACATAAAATGCAAGCGAATCGAACATATATCATATCAACTGAACAACATGTATGTGGTTTTTTGTTTTCGATAAATGTAGTGCTTTCTCTTTCAATTACTATATCGAGTGCAGGTACTGTAACGAACCAAATTGATACCGACTTAATCCCCGCCGCGAAACGCGGGGAAATTTCACTATTATATATTATATATTAATAATTGAAATGGAATGAACAGTGTTTTTAATATATTATAAGAATATATATTTTTTAATACCTTTACTATTTTGATATAAAATAATAATAATTATTTCTTTCTTTACTTTCTAAGTTGGATAAGCTTGGTGTCAACCAATACTGGTATTGAAAATACCGGTATCGTTCGGTTCATTATCAGTACATGTAGGTAAAAATCGGCACCAACCTGATACAGAAAACGCTAAAAGTCGGTATCGGATTGAGTTTGAAAATCTTTTAGTTCGGGAAATTCGGCACTGCTACACGGTACCATTTGCTCATCCCTGATCACGGGTGCCGTACAAACAACAACGGTATCGTACAACTTTTTCTTGTTGATTTTCTTTTTTTAGTTTCAGGGGTAGGGATGAGCTCTGTGGCAACCAATACCGAAAATACCGGTTATGGTACCGATATATGAAGGCAAAAATCGGTAGCAAACAGGTACCAGGAACGCCAAAAGTCGGTACCGAACTGGTACTTAGGATCCTTCGGTTCGGGAAATTCGGTACCGGTACCCAGTATTATTTGCTCATCTCTAACCACGGGTTTCATACGAACAACATCATTAACATACAACTTTTTTTGTTGATTTTCTTTCGATTATTTTTTACTGTTTTTTATATTTTCTTTTTATTCTTGTTAGTGGTTCTGTGTGCAACGCGCTCGTTGTGATTTCAAAACACAGACTAAATAACAAAAGAAGTTCGCTGCAACGCGGCTAGGGTGATAAACCTAGTTATTATGAATTTCAACTGGCCATAAACAATGATTGTATTTTTGAGTAATTGATTTAATTTATCTAATGATATTTTATTGATTTTGTTTCTAATAACTTACGTTCTATTTTTATTTATTTGTATTTTATTGACATACATACATATGAATTTAAAATGCCTATGAACAGTGATTGTATTTTTGAGTAATTGATTTAACTAGTATTTTTAGCAGCCGCGTGTTGCGGCGGCGTACCCGATTCGTTTTTGAAGACGTGTTTCACCAAACACAATCTACATCAAAACATAGACTAACTCAATACGTACATTTGACGAACAGAATAATTTACGCTGAGATGTAAAACCTACCCGCTACGTGTTGCGGCGGGTCAAAACACAAACTAAGTCAAATTAACACTGTCGAATCAGAATCAAAATGTATTATATATGACCTAACGCATACATAGGAAACATACATAAAAGTTAGAAAACCTTCGCAACTAAGATCCCTAACAAACTTAATTCCGTGTGAAGGTGGGTGCTACAAATGCCATACCATTGATCCTTGAGTGGCAGGGGATTTCGTTTTCGTATACCTCCTAATTATGGATTTCATATATGTGACTCAGATTTCAAAACCAAACACTTGTTAGCCGCTATAGTAATCTGAGAAACCATCTTCAACTGCTTCTCTTTCAACACGGTTGCCAAGTTTTTTGCGCTCACCCTTTAGCATGCCTAAACATATGAAATCTTATCAACAAATGAAGATCCATTATGTGCACAGCTATAAGTGCGCAATAAAAAAAGAGTAGATATATGTTGAACTGAATGATACCAAAAATTAATTTGGCAAAGTGATTTATTATAACTTGTTTTAACAGCACTTTTATAAATCCATCTGAAAATTTATTAATTAAAAAGCTTCATAATTTCCTAATGATTAAAACTTTAAACATGCCAAATCATATACTGGTTCATCACTTTCTTTTAGAGAAATGAGAAAGGCCCCTGTGTGATTCTACTATCAATCCCTCAAATAAAAAAGTAAAAGGCTTCAATTTTTTTGTTTAAAAAAAAAGATCAAATTGCAATAAATAGAAGTTGTAACGCCCCAAAATCCGAATTATAAATTTACCTTGTGTTTAAAGGTTTTAGTTAGTTAACTAAGTAGATTGAATGGCAAAAGTGTAGAAAGAATAAAAGTTTTGCCTTATTAATAACTGAGTGAAACCTTAGGGGTTGAAAGTGAACATCTAACAAATTAATAAGAAAAAAATTAAAAGTGCAGTGTGTGGGATGTGTGTGTGTGCGACGCAAGGCAGGAGCAGGAGAAGGAAAACCCTTCTTCTCCAATTGATCCAAAATTTGACAAATTGAGTGAGATTGTGGATAAATTTCGAATGCATGTGATTGGATTTTTGGTCATCTATGAGTTCCCAACATAAGGTAAGTTAAATTTTGTGTTTTGATGCTAGTTGATGAATTGGGTTTTAATCAATCCATGAAAATTGAATGAATTGAAGTTATATATGAGTTAGAATCATCATATTGAATATGACTTATGCTTGAATTTGGTTATAATGAAGAATTGAGGTGAAACCCACTCGTTCTAGTAGTATGTTGATGAATGATGATCTTGTAATTGTGTAATTTTGTTGAATGAAAGCATAAACACTAATGTATTGTTAGCCAATCATGTTATAGGATGGATGAATCATGTGAAATTAGTTGAATGTTTGAGTTTTGTGGTTTACTAATGGGTTATGCATAGAACTCATGTACATGATGCTTAAAATGTTGTACGCCCACCATGTGTTTGATAAAATGCCTCAATGATAAACCATGTAGTTTTGAATGGATTGAGAAGTGTGGTGATGCATAAGGACAATATAATATTGATGTATTGTGAAACATGGTATGAAATATGAATGATGCGTGAATGAAATTGTTATGTAAATAAATGGCGTAATCTAAAACAAGAATGGATTATATGTAGGATTGAAGTTACAAGGTAAAAATTTGTATGTAAGAACTTATGCGTTATGAACTAGCTAATTTATATGTCATGAACGGTAGTAATGAAGTATGATGATACATATCCTATATATGCGCTAATAAATTAACGAAAGTCAAACATTTCATGATTTGAAAGCCGAACGAATGAATGAATATATGTAAGCTAACCGTGTTATGAATGTGACGGCATGTACGGATAGGAGTCATGTCAACATGGACACAAGCATGAAGCGCCACAGGTCGAAGGTAAACACGGAAGCTATGCGTGAACTTGGATGCACGAGGTAAGTAAACTCCCGAACTCTCTCTTTAGTTGTAAAAGAGATTAAGTGTATGATGATTGTTAGAAGTTATGTTAAAATGAGTTATTAATGATGATATCAAGTAAGTGATTTTCCGAATCACTTCTTAGTTTATTTAGACAAGGTTATGTGTGAGTTGCTTAAGAATGATATTTGAAGTCTAACAAGGTTTGATTATGTAGAAGTGAAAGTTTTCGCTAGGTAGACCTAACGAGTCAAAATGAGGATTTATTTTATTAAGGAATGATTTATATAAGTAATGACGACGGTATTATAACCGGATAATGGGTAGAATTCCTTTTAGGTGCGCTAACCGAGAGGCAGGCACGCAGGTTAATGGGCAAAAGACTTGAGTTGAGTTATGACTAATGGGAACAATTTCGTGTAAGGAAATTGTGCTAATAAAGTTCAAATATGTAAAATTGATTGAGATGAATAAGTTTAACACATACCGGGAATCGGGTTCATAAACCCCATGTACGGAACTTCGGTTAATGTAAAACTATTATAGTTATAATGTTCGTGTAAGTTTTGGGTTAAAACAAATGAGTTGTTAGATGAAAACATGAACGGGTCGAATAATCCGTGATTGAATATTTAGCCGTAAACTCATAAGTTAATAATTTTCTTAATTCGAATGTTGGATTTTAAGTTCATATGATAGGATATCAAATTACAGTCATGTGGGAAGAAACGGGAGGTTAAACGGGTGGACGGTTAAAAAGTTGTGTAAGCTTTTGCATTAACGGACGTTGAAACGAAGCTGCAGAAAAAAACATTTAGAGGGGACCGTCGCCGACGCCCTGATGGGCCGTGATGTGTGCAAAATGCAACATATAAATTACATCAAATGTGGTATAAAACTAACCCTTTTTTAGTACTAATGTTGGAAAAAGTGTGTTTGTGTCTTCCTTTTGTATTTTCAGGATTAAATGAGCTCAAATGAACAAAAGAAGCAAAAAGGCAGCTAAATCTAACATAATTACAAGAAAAGAAACAAACGTGGCATGCCCGACCCCCCGACAGCATCTTCCCAAGCAAAACAAGAGAACAGAAGGCTGAACACGCCCCGTGCTCAGTGAACACGGGGGCGTGCCCAAGTGTCAGCAGAAAAGACAAAGCTGTAGAAGCTTCTATCACCCACCACGGGGGCGTGCCCAGCGGACACGGGGCCGTGGTCAACTCTAAGATTCGTAGAATCTGGGGAAATCTTGATAGTACAGATATGCTTCTGAACACGGGGTCGTGCCCAGCGGACACGGGGGCGTGGTCAACTTATGCAGACAAACTGCAATTAATGAAGGAAGAGAAGAAGGATGGACATGGGGCCGTGCCCGAGCTGCTGTTCAGGCTATATATAAGGGTGCTTGGCTCATTTGCAAACCATCCCTTGGCACACCACCTCTATCACACTTCACCCACCACCCACCACCATCACAACACCATCATCCACCACCATCATCCATTGTCTATCATAGAGTGTGTGAGTCATCTCGGGATCCAAGATTGATCGTAAGAGTTCTTGACAATCAAAGGCCATGTTTGCCTAAGTCTCTTACATCACTTGGTGAAGACAAGTGTCTAGTGTAATACTTTTTATTTTTAATCTTTTCGCACTTTTTACTTGGTTATGTATTAATGACTTTAATAACTAGTTTCTTATGTTGAAGGTGATTCTTCCTTATCGTTTATCCGTGGTGTCTTGGCATTATTTTACTGTCTATATAAAATAAAAGATTTTCACCATTCATATCTCCACGGTTTATATGGAGGTATGTTGGCTACCTGGTCGGGGGTTAAGGGAACGGTTTGGTAAGAGTCTTGCCTTGTTCAGTGTATAGATCCTGCAAGGACCTGGGTCAAATTTAGTAGGACCTCCTTCAATACCCACCGGTATTGGATGGCGGGGGTCCAAACTCTTTGATCCCCTCATATGTAAGCTACTATTAATACTATAACCCGGCTATTTAGGACTGTATCCCTGCTGACTCGGACTACTTAGCCGAGGGTAACGTCACCTTCAAAAGAGGGGCCTACCACAATATGCATTAATAACTTAATTAATTTTCTTTCAATAATCCGACCCTTTAGGATTGTATCCTTGCTGACTCAAACTACTGGGTTGAGGGTAACGTCACCTTCAAAAGAGGGGCCTACTACAATAACTAAGATAATCTCTTAAAAAGTGTAAAAGTGCGGAAATAATCAAAGGTTACACTATACACGAGTCGGATCCAAGTGATTCATCTTGTCTATCTGTTTTTACTTTTATTTTTCAGCATTTTAGTTAGTTTTTATTTTTCTAGTTTAAAACCTTTTTCTAACTTTTGATTTGATTAGACGTTGAGGATAAACCGGTACTAAAAGCTCTTGTGTCCTTGGACGACCTCGGTATCTTGCCAACACTATACTACGCTCACGATGGGTGCACTTGCCCATATGTGTATTTGGTGTTAGTAAAATATCGTGTTTTATAAATTTAAAACTTGACTAACGTGTAAAAAGGGCTTAAAATATACATTAAAACATATACACACTTACGCACATCAAGTTTTTGGCGCCGTTGCCGGGGACACAAGGATTTTAAGAAAGTTAGGAATCAACGGCCTAATCGTTTTTTTCTTATTTTTCTATTTTTTTAGGATTTTTCTTGATTTCTCAGCTTCTGCAGAACTCAGCACGGGCCGTGCCCGCCGAACACGCCCCGTGCCCAATCATTGGAACTGGCAATCCTGTTCTAAGCCAGACAGTAAGCTGAACATGGGGCCGTGCCCTCTCAACACGCCCCGTGCCCAAGATTCAGTTACTGAAAGCAGAACCGTAAGATCCCGACGGTTGGTAATTTCTGACACAAACATGAGTGATACTGATATTTTTTACTTTCGGCACTCTTATGGTACGTGGTGTCAAATATGTGGTGGCTCCCATAAAGAATTAGAATGTTATTTTCTAAATTATAAGCCCCATTATATAGACCCATCGTTTTCCTGTAGCCTTAAGAGGGGCGAAAGTATAATCCCTATCTCTTCCTCGAATGCTCTCAACCGGATCTTCTAAGAGAAATGCTTCTTGATGAACTATTTCAATTGGAAGATCTAATTCTTAATTGGTTAAAAGAACTTAGGATAGATTTTAATAATTTATCTCAAGAGGATAACCAAGAAGAATTGTTGGGATCGCATTCAAATAAAAACAACTTCGTTGTTCCCGATGTTACCTCTAACTCTAGAGAGGACTTGAGCGATAGTCGTCCCTGTGCCGATTGTGCCGTGAAGGACTCTCCATCGACTTCGTTTGATGCATACATAGACCTGAGCGATTCGGCATACACCTTCTTTAACGAGAGCCCGGGAAAGGGTTGGACTTGTCCACCTACATATAGCATAGGAATCACCCTCACCGACAACCTCTTGCGCTCTCGTCTTAATCTAGAGCAATTAAGGTATCTTAGGCACTTTGGGGTTGTTCCATCCAGTAAGGAACCACCCGATCCAAATGAATTCCTTAGAAATAAACGAAACTTCATAAACAGCCTCTAGACACGGGGTCGTGTCCAGGTCAACACGCCCCCGTGTCCACCAAAAGATTCTCGTCTGATTTCGTGTCAGAATACGGATAAAATGTGTCAGAATCTTGCCTGCACACTGGGCCGTGCCCAGCCGACACGGGGCCGTGTGCAGCGTGCTGTCGTTTTCTATAAATGCAGCCAAGAATCCTGCACATTTGAACCATTCCAGGGACAGAGATTTGGGGAATCTTCTCACATACCATCCTAGGTATTTTCTAAAAGAAGTTTCTCAACAACCTTCTTGTCCTTTCCTCTTTTATCCACTTTCATCTTCTTCAATTTTTCCTTATACTTCCATTAAAGCTTGAGATCTCTATAATTTCAAGCTTTATTTAGATGTTTGTTAGATTTTTATTCATGGAATCTTGTTAAAAGTAAGTTCTACAACAATGTTTTAAATTGTTTCTGCTTTAAAACGTTTTAAAAATCACGAAAACAAATTAAAACTCCATGATTCCTTGTTCTGAAAATCTGCAGACATCTGAACACGGGGCCGTGTCCGAGGTACTGGTCCCATAAAGTTGAACTCTTTTCGGTATGTTTTCTCAGAATGGCGAGCAGAACTAGCGGAACATCTTCATCGCACTTCATAAACAACCGACAAAGGAGAAGGTCGTCAACGGTTGAAGATTCTCTTGTAAACTACGTTTACGCCTTAAGAGAAGCCATTGACGAGATGACGGGGGTAGAAGAAGCATTGGTCGACCGTATTAATCATTTGACGGTGGGACTAGAGGGATGTCTCCGAGAGGTCAACCTTTTGCACCAAAGGTTGAACATTCTCGCCTCTCCTCCTTTGGTACCGATTGTGACCCAAAGGGCGTGGAATGTGATACCGGAAGTTATCACTCCGGCCGAATGGTACGCCATACATTCGGAACCCCCTCGAGACATACTACATGGGATTCCGGTTGGTATCACTCCCCCTCCACAAGATGTTGAGGAAAATGAAGCCACCTCCTTCCTCCCGAGAGAGATAGAAGAATGGCTCTAGCAACATCTAGGGAACACCTCTCGGCTCGAAGATCTACAAAAATACCGGGAAGTTATTTTTCGGAATTTTGGTCCTTATTATAAAAGTAGAGCTCCTTAGGATGATTTTTCGTATCACTTGACCTATCTAATTTAGGACCCTTAAATTTTATTTTCTTCTTTGTTTTCAGCTTTTTAGGACTATTATGTAATTCTCTCTATGTTTTAATGAATGACGGTTTTAAGTTAAATTGGTGTTTGGATGATGTTGTAATGGGTAAAACACACTAGGAATGGTGAAGGATACCAAGGGAAAATTAAACCAGCACCCCATGCACGAAAACAGGGCCACCCGACAAAATTTTCTTCATTACAGCAAGTTCAGCACGGGGCCGTGCCGGCCCAACACGCCCCCGTGCCCAACCATCTGCAGAAAATTGCCCAGTTCAGGTAATTGGACACGGGCGTGCTCACTGAACACGCCCCCGTGCCCAGGCTTCTGTTTCTCTTTTTCAATTTTGTTATTGGCGATCTGAACACGGGGCCGTGCCCGGACACCACGGGGCCGTGTCCAGACGCCCAGTAACACAAATTTTTGCTTTTTCACACCTTTTTACGCATTCAATCAACCTAAAAACTTATTTTTGGGACACATTGAGGACAATGTGTAATTTAAGTGTGGGGGGATGCTAAAACCTTGAATCTTGCAAGTCCTAATCACAAGCCTTACACAAAACTCTATTGGAACCGCTAATCACCCCAAATTTTTTCAAATTTTTTTTTTCATTTTTCTTACTTGTCTAAGTTTAACTTGGGAATTTCAAAGTTCTAAAAAGGTTATATTTTTACAAATTTACAACCGATAGCGTCGTGATAAAAAGAACCAACATAAGAAAATTATGAAACGCATGACAAGCTTAGTTAAAATTTGATTATATATACTTGATCACATAAAAACTCATTCCCACAAAAGTGAGTTTTGAGCCTTTATTGAGCATACAAATACATATCTTTAAACTAAATGCTCATTTTTCGTTTCTTGTGTGAATAGCCGCTTGGTTCTTACGACTCTAGAACTTGCCACGACGATACATTCCCGGTCCTTACCAACTTAAACCCGAGTAAGTAAATGACGGAGGCATTAGGACTAACCCTTTTTATTTCTACACCATTATTTTCTTTTTTTTACCACCTACCCAAAATCCCCTTAGTTAACCCCTTTGAGCCTAAACCTTTTTATTTCTTAACCCAAAACAAACACCCTTTCACCCACCAAAACCTTTTTATTTTTAACCCTTTGTTTTAGTAACAAGCTCGGTTTTTTGAATGACTTTTCAAAAAAAACAAAAATAATAATGATGATGATGAAGCAAAAGAGAAATAAAGCAAACAAGTTTATCAAAAATAACTTTGTTTGAATGATGGCTTCATCAAAATAAAAAAAAATTCAAAAATCAAAAGTCTTACGAAAACCGACGCTTTTTACGCCTTTCGCCCTTTTACTAACCACTAACCCAACCACCTACCTTTAACCCAAGCCTAACCCTTCACCCAAAAGTCCTCTTGATATTTACAAAGGTATATAGTTAAAAAGGAGGAGGATTGATTGCTTGGCAAGCTTATGGTAGAAGTAAGTTCCATGCCGCTCTCGAGTGATTCACTAAAAATACATCTTCGGCCAAGTGTTGAGTGATCCCCCGTGAGGTATGTGAACTTGTATATGAATGGAATTTTAAAAAGGCATGTTATGCCCTAATAAGTAATTTATCTTATGTAATGTTTTAAATAAATCATGACAAATATGATTGTAAATAAATACAAATAAAACTTAATAAAGAATCTTGGAAATCCCGACACTCTATGACAAGCCCAAAAACCTTCTCTTCTACCCATTCCATTTGGGAGTGTAAAGCCACATTATAAAGAGTTTTGCTTGAGGACAAGCAAAGATTCAAGTGTGGGGGTATTTGATGTGTGCAAAATGCAACATATAAATGTAACACCTCGAAAATTTACGTCCTATTATGTCTTGAGACGTGTCATAATGTTTGAACGTGTGAAAGAATGTTCTTGAAGGACTGAAGTTGACAAACAATGAAACTATGTAAATGTAAGGGTTCAAAGTGTCAACAATGAATAAATATACTTTGCAATAACCCTACATGATGTTTATAACCTTAAACGAATGGATCATGGATCATACGAAGCGAATTGTGAAAGAAAGTGAGAGATTACAAACTGCAGGGGTTAAATGTGTCAACATGTTTAAGTTATACCTCTGAGTGATCTTTTAGCAAACCCGAAGCCTTGTAACGATTAAATATGCTCACTAGAATGTACCATAAAAATTTCATAAAGTTTCAATATCGTATGAGCAAGTTGTGATAAAATTCGTGTGTGAGGGTTAGAAACGTCAACATTGAAATTTAGGGCTTTTCGGGTGATCACAAAGTTACCCGAGGACTTGACAAAGTGGGTATAAGTATTAAAGCCCTATATATAAATTACAAAGTCTTAAAATGCAAGAAACCGGGTGAAAACGACCTTTCGGGGGACCAGGGGCTAAAATGCAATAAAATAAAACATGTTTACCTGATCCGGGGTCCCAGGCGGCCCGCATAAGGATAGGTGAAACATGAGGCGGGCCGCGTCAGACCTGCAGATGCGAAAAATAACAGGCAGCTTCCTGTTGTGTTTTTAACCGACTCAAATCTCATCTCCTCGATACCTTGGGCTGCCTAAGGTGGTTTTTAGCATGTAGGGCACTTGTGGTTGATATTGTAACACTCCTAGACTTAGGTGTTGATGATCCAAGTGTGTTTGAAGTTGTTTATAAGACCCACATGTTACTACATTGATCATTCATCAACTTCTGGACATTTTGTGGAGCTCAACAGCAGATACAAGCATTCCAAATCATCCATTAGTCGTGTGTAAGTATGCCTAACCTTCTCTAATTCATTTATACTTAGTTTATAGCCTAGAAATCAAACCGTCGTAACTACGGTTTGATTTAGCGATAAATCACAATCGGTCCAGAGTTTAGTCGAATCGAAAGTTGTTATAAGTTGGTATTTATATGGATAATAAACCCCTAAAAAGGCACTCACTGATTCAAATCCTAACTAGGTCGTTTGTCGAGTCAAAGGTTGTCCGAAAAAGTCAACAGAAACATTAATCGCATATTTAACGATACGGAAGGCGTGTAACCTGTTTTATCAGTCATACAACTTGAAAATAAGTATTATAACTTGTCTAAGCTTGTTTGATTCGACAACTTTCTGTTTAAGACCGATTCGGAACCGAGAGACGCAAAAGTTTGACTTTTGCTTTGACCTCAGTTCTGACCCGATTTATATAGGTTTAGACATGCCTTAAAGTTCCATTAGGACCTAGTTACATGTGTGTATAACCCTCTGCGTTTATACCACTTAAATCCCTAATCGTCCGATGTTTCCGTTAATCGCCTAAATATTGACCGTAATGCCCTTATGACCATAAAACGAGATTTTTGGAAATGTGAAAGTGCCATAATCTTAGTTACTGATTATTAAACATGTCTGTAAAATTTCACGTTAATCAGAGGTCTAGGTTAGGAGCTATGCTTAATGACATAATTAAGAACGCTTTTATTAATTAAACGGCGTCATTAGCATAAAACCTATCTAAACCCAATTTTTGACATCAAATCTTTTACCCACTGATGTAATATAATATTTTGGGATTTTTGAAGATTTTTAATTATTTTTAAACTGATCATAAGCTTGGATTAGCGCCTTAATTCGGTAAATACCGAATATGCCCTTTTAGGCCATAAAATGAGTTTTACAAATCCTTTTAACGCCAATCCAATTGCTACTGATTTTAAATAATAAATGTAGTGTTTTGAGCCTATTTATATGATTAGAAAACTCAGAATGGTATTTTAACCCGTACGTCGCTTAAAACGACTTTATACGCGTATTTAACGCATAGTTTGGGTTTAAAACTATTTTAGTATATAAGACTTATTACCAATGGTTATAACCTGTTAAAATAAGCTATTTTACTGATCAACTCAGACCCGGATCACAGGTGTCTAATTAAACCCTTTTATAATCGTTAAAATGACCAAAATACCCCTACGGGGCTTATTAAGAGATTAAACTCGCTTTGGGCATCATGGGTGATATCCTACTGATATCACAACCTATTTAAGGCATGTTAACTTAGGAAACCTGTTTAGGACTCTTACGGATACCCGTTACGCTTCACGCGCGTTCGGTTCGGTTTATGTAACTAGTTTACATAAATTAGCCGAAACGGGTCAAACCTTATCGGTTTTATCTCAGAATCCAGAATGTGTATGAAATACCCATATTAAACAAGTCTCTGAACTTGTCGGGTCTAAATCACATTCTATCCGGTCTTCGCTTAATCGTGCATACGAACCGTATCTTTAAAACTAACCGGTCTAAGCTTGAGCTTAACTAAAGACCCGTTAGGATTCTAATAGGTTATTATAAACCTTCGTTCCAGATTAGGAGAACCAGTAAAAGATACTTGCACTCGCTGAATTGTGATATATACTTGCACAGGTAAATACTTTTAACTTATTTTCCCTATACGGGCTTGGGGTACGGTATATAAAATACCGCTTGGTCGGGAATTTCGACCTTAATCGTTTTGGGGGTTAAGTATTATCGAAATGACCGTTTAAATTGTTTTGTTGCTTAAAGCCTTTGGGGGGTTAATGACCGTGTCCCGGATATCCTTGGCATCATTTTACGAAATGGCCACGACCTTAGCACTCAGGTGTAGGCGTACACCTGTTAGTGTCTCATCTACGTAATGTGGTGTGTCTATTGATCTTTAACCCGGCTCGATCCGGGCTACTGAACGCGGAGAAACATGTGAATCCTTTACAAGCATTATATTTAAATAATTATCCCAAGTTATAAAATATTATTTGTGCCTTGTGCCTTAAATGCTTTTTCTTAAACTCTTTTCGAAATGAGTCGGTTGATTGTATTTACCAGTGTAAACTGACGTATTTTCTCAAAAAGGTTAAGTGCAGGTACTACGCGTAATAGGCTGGCTTGTCTCCTAACATCCGCAATAAGTCTCGCAAGCTTGGATGTCATAAACTGTTGAACATTGTTTCCTTTTTAATTTGATCTACCTGTGGATTTATATTCGACTACTTGTGATACTTAATATTACAATATTATTGGTTGAAATGAATTTATACTTTGCTTCCGCTGTGCATTTAAATATTGTGTTGTTTGACTATTATGTTGCCAACCACGTCACGATACTCCCCCACCGGGCCCACCGGTGACACGTGGAAATCGGGGTGTGACAATAAATTACTTCAAATGTGGCATAAAACTAACCCTTTTTTAGTACTAATGTTGGAAAAAGTGTGTTTTTGTCTTCCTTTTGTATTTTCAGGATTAAATGAGCTCAAATGAACAAAAGAAGCAAACAGGCAGCTAAATCTAACATAATTACAAGAAAAGGAACAAACGTGGCATGCCCGACCCCCCGACAACATCTTCCCAAGCAAAGCAAAGCAAAACAAGAGAACAGAAGGCTGAACATGCCCCGTGCTCAGTGAACACGGGGGCGTGCCCAAGTGTCAGCAGAAAAGACAAAGCTGTAGAAGCTTCTATCACCCACCACGGGGGCGTGCCCAGCGGACACGGGGCCGTGGTCAACTCTAAGATTCACAGAATCTGGGGAAATCTTGATAGTACAGATACGCTTCTGCACACGGGGGCGTGCCCAATGGACACGAGGGCGTGGTCAACTAATGCAGACAAACTGCAATTAATGAAGAAAGAGAAGGAGGATGGACACGGGGCCGTGCCCAATGGACACGGGGCCGTGCCCGAGCTGCTGTTCAGGCTATAAATAGGGGTGCTTGGCTCATTTGCAAACCATCCCTTGGCACACCACCTCTCTCACACTTCACCCACCACCCACCACCATCACAACACCATCATCCACCACCATCATCCATTGTCCATCATAGAGTGTGTGAGTCGTCTCGGGATCCAAGATTGATCGTAAGAGTTCTTGACAATCAAAGGCCATGTTTCCCTAAGTCTCTTACATCACTTGGTGAAGACAAGTGTCTAGTGTAATACTTTTTATTTTTAATCTTTTCGCACTTTTTACTTGGTTATGTATTAATGACTTTAATAACTAGTTTCTTATGTTGAAGGTGATTCTTCCTTATCGTTTGTCCGTGGTGTCTTGGCATTATTTTACTGTCTATATAAAATAAAAGATTTTCACCATTCATATCTCCACGGTCAATATGGAGGTATGTTGGCTACCTGGTCGGGGGTTAAGGGAACGGTTTGGTAAGAGTCTTGCCTTGTTCAGTGTATAGATCCTGCAAGGACCTGGGTTAAATTTAGTAGGACCTCCTTCAATACCCACCGGTATTGGATGGCGGGGGTCCAAACTCTTTGATCCCCTCATATGTAATCTACTATTAATACTTTAACCCGGCTATTTAGGACTGTATCCATGCTGACTCAGACTACTTAGCCGAGGATAACATCACCTTCAAAAGAGGGGCCTACCACAATATGCATTAATAACTTAATTAATTATCTTTCAATAATCCGACCCTTTAGGATTGTATCCTTGCTAACTCAAACTACTGGGTTGAGGGTAACGTCACCTTCAAAAGAGGGGCCTACTACAATAACTAAGATAATCTCTTAAAAAGTGCAAAAGTGCGGAAATAATCAAAGGTTACACTATACACGAGTCGGATCCAAGTGATTCATCTTGTCTATCTGTTTTTACTTTTATTCTTATTTTTCAGCATTTTAGTTAGTTTTTATTTTTCTAGTTTAAAACTTTTTCCTAACTTTTGATTTGATTAGACGTTGAGGATAAACCGGTACTAAAAGCTCTTGTGTCCTTGGACGACCTCGGTATCTTGCCAACACTATACTACGCTCACGATGGGTGCACTTGCCCATATGTGTGTTTGGTGTTTGTAAAATATCGTGTTTTATAAATTTAAAACTTGACTAACGTGTAAAAAGGGCTTAAAATATACATTAAAACATATACACACTTACGCACATCAGCCGTCTCCGACGCCCTCTCTGGCCTTCATTTTTGCTGACACCTTATTTTTCTGCTTACGGCTTGTTTTTCCGATGCGAATAACTAGGAGGCGTCGCCGACGCCTCATAAGGCCGTCGCCGACGCCCTCCCCATGATTAAATTGCTGAAATTTGTTATTTAAGTTGTTTTGTGTACCGTAAGCTTCAGTATATTAACCGTGGTCTACGACGGGCCTCCCGAACATGATTATGAATGTTTCCTTGATTTTTTTGGGTTATTAATCCAAGTCTAAGCACCATTTAATTTATGTACAAGTGTGATAAGTGAATGCGAATAAGTTAATCAAGAATTGGATGTTAGTAAATATGCGAAGACATGATTATATAAGCATGTACGTATGTATGTAGGTAAGTAGGTATGTAGGTATGTAAGTAAGTATGTATGTATGTATGTAAGTATGTATGCATGCAAGTAGGTATGTACGTATGATTAGACGTGTGAATGTGCGTATGCACGAAGTAGGATTTATCGCATATGAAAGAATGGGGCAGGTATGCATGTATACTTGGTTTCAATACGTTTGGGTATGGACCTCACTAATGATGTGCTTGAGATTGGAATGTAATGCAGGAATGAGAATGTTAGATTCTTGTGGGATCGAAGCCGAACTCGGAACAAGAGAATCCGAGAGGATAATCGAATGAATCAAAGTTTAGATTGTTGATTGTTATACGATTTTTATTTTATTATATGAGAATAATGATGTATGATGTTGTTAATGACTAATGGTTAAGTTGTATGTGATGTTCACAGGTACTACTCGGACTTCTTCTACCACTAATGAAGATAAGTGGGCGTAGATCGAGTCGAAGAGCAAGGATTGTACGGAAAGAACGGTCATGTAGTTTGAATTATGTATTGCTTTGAAGCATTAATACAATGTGAATATTGTAAACCCCTTCTAGTAAATGTTTAACATTTTGTATTTGAGCCTTTATGTAAGTAATGTCTCTAATAAAGAAAGAAATTTTAAGGCTCATATTTCTGCTGCGTCGTTTTAAAGATATTACGTGTTAGGGCTTTACAGAAGCACACTTTTACACTTATGACGTGAATCACTTTCGTAATGACCTGAACCACTTCTGACCTGTAACAAACTCTGTAATGACTTGATTGTTCACCAACCCGTAATGACCTGAACCACTTACCTGTAACAAACTCTGACCAAAATGTGTTCCAACCCGAATAGGTCCACATGTATAATCGTGCATTTATAACCACTGAAACTTTGCGTATAAAGCGCATTACCGATTAGAGATGCTTTTGTGGAAATCCAAAATAAATTATAGAAAGCGATGAAACCGATTGGATTTTAATATTGTTGGCGAGTGGATTTCAGTTCAGTGCATCTGCTTTCAGGTTTCCTCCCCTACCCATTAGCCCCAATTTGATTCCTTTTTATTTTTATTTTAAGGTGTTCTCCATCAATTCCAAGTTTTAGTAAAAAAAGTTTGTTTAGTAAAATGGTTTGTTTACTAAAAACTTCATGGTTTTTCTGCTGAATCAATGATATGTGTTTGTTTACTCCAATGGAGAACCTCTTAGTGAATCGATGATGTATGTACATATTGTTAAAACAATAGTTTTACATGTTCTTTTTCGTTGTCGGACAAAGGGTAAAATGGTAACATTTGAACATTCCATCCAATAATGTAAGGTAAGTGAATTCCACAACTGAGATTATAAAAAAAAACATAATTTTGAATGGAATGTTTTCTAATTCCGTTATGTAATCCAATAAATTGCACAAACCAAACGAACCCTAAGGTAAATATTCAATTCAATGAATACATTAGTGTGCAAATCATATAGACCATTACCTTGTTTGCTTTCTTTCCGAACACGAACTTTATGGCATCAATCACATTGCTTTTGGTGTATCCCCTGCCACTAAGACCAAATACAACATAAAATTCATGTTCAATTCATGAGTATTAAATCACATTAAAATCAACAAACCTTAAAAAGTAATTCCTAGGTTTTCTGTGATGTTGTTACAGGAACAAAATTCAAGTTATCGCATTAGAGAAGGAGAAGGGCAGCTACATATTAGGGTTACTGCAACTGCAATAACATCAAATTAAACAAAGAAGAAGCATACATTTGTGGTTGAACATCGTTCTCCCCTCTAGCCGCCACTAAGGAGACAACCCCAATCACCGTCGTCGTCGGATTGGCAGTGGAACCCTAGCCGCCGCTAAACCGACAACCCTAAACCACCGTCTTCGTCGGCTTTGTAGTAGAACCCAAGCTGCCGGAGAGCCGTGTGCGGCGGACCTGTCTGTCATGTCGACGCCGGAGAGCCATGTGCGGCGTGCCCCTCGTGTCGAAGCTGGAGATCTCCATCTCTGTCTCTCTCTCTCTCTCTCTCTCCAGACTGTCTTTCATATGGGTTAGGGTTAGGGTTAGGTTATGAAGAAAGGAGAAGGGGCGGTGGGTACTGGTGGCTTTTAATACTGTTCATTTGGTTCAGTTATTAATATATAGGAGAATTTATCTAGTGATATTTTATTGATTTTATTTTTAATAACTTGCATTCTATTTATATTTATTTGTATCTTATTGAAAATAGATATTGTGTCGCTATCGTACCAAATCAAACTGAGACCAATTGTTTTTTTTTTCAACCTTGTGTTATAAATTTTATTGAGAACATATATTATGCCACTATCATACCAAACCGAAACCAACCAAATAATAGATGTACTGGTAATGGTATTTATTTATATTGTTTTTGCTTTCGATAAGATGGCACGATATTGCTACCATACCGTACGGAACAACATCGGTACCTGTATATATATATTCATTTTGTGGTTTATTGTTTGATAACGGATCTCGTGCCGCTATCGTAGTGAACTAAAACCGACCGAACATCGATATCAATATTTATTTTTATTGTTTCTGCTTTCGATAAACTAACATCGTATCGCTACCATACCCTACTGAACAACATTAATACTGGTACATGTATTCATTTTAATACAACTCTGTATGTGATGATAAACGACTGTCGGTACCAATACCGTGACTATTTGAACAGATCGTACCGTTCGAACAACATCGGCTCCGATACCAGTGTTCATTTTTATCCTTTTCGATCGGTGGTGTATGTATCGTGCTAGTACGATACCGATCAAATGCCCGCTATAATGTACCGCGGCAACGCACTGACTAATAACCTAGTAATATATAATTTAAACTTTATAAAAGGTTGATTTTATCAAGAGACCTATAGAGAAGAAACCTCAAGAAGAAAGTTAAAAAAAGGCGTAACAACCTTGTAAAGATATGTTTGTATATTTGGGTAAATGATCAACTCTTTTTGAGGAAGATCAAAAATGTCTATCTAGTATTGAACAAACAAATCTTTCAAACTAAGCTACAAGCCTCTTCAAGATAGATTGACAATGCACATCTTTCAAAGAGACTGATTCATTGTTCACTGATTTACAAAAACTAAAACTCATATTTTGAATAAACAACCTGTCTATTGTTCCAAACATGGGCACATGGCTTGAACGTATGGTGTGAATTATTTGAAAAAGAATCACCTAAAACGGATAAGTAAAATGAAAGTTATGCGCGTTTTAGTGTATAACAAGATTGAGTTAGCATAGCTGGGAATGTGCAGCACCAGCTAAAGATCTTTCTGTCGAAATAGGGGCGTCGCGTCACGCAATGAGTTAAGAAGTTCACCGTCGCGCAATGCGACTGCGGTCCCGGGCCGCGAAAGAAACAGATCAACCTGTCGCGCCACGCGACACGCTCAATAACTGGCAAAAATCTGTTTGTTGTTCGTTTTTGATATTCAGACTTGATTAAATACGTTATAAACTTGTATGACTAACCATTTCATGATCTATGAAATGTAGGTACATCTTGGAATGCTGAATGACGATCAAGCTCAAAGAAGGACCGAACACGATCAAGTTACTAGCTTCCGCACATAGTTTTTGTCGTTATTTTTAGATGGCAAATTTATACTAATCATGATGTAATATTTTAAATTCTAGAAACGATTTAATTAACCTGTATTTTCCATGTATATGTAACTAATATTACATGTTCGTTTTTTAAATTATACGAAATAAGTAAAATATTAGCGAGGGTGTTACAACGAACAAAACGCTATTAAAATCCCGCCTTTACACACATAGTACACTTCATCCTAATATAAACGCCATTAGATATATAACGTCAAACTTTGTTTTTAACCGATAAAGCTGAACAAACAGTACTGAAACGACGGAACTTAATTACTAGCATTTACTGTAATAAAAATCGCGCTTGAAATACGCGCCAAAAACTTCCTATATAAACAACCTCTCAGAACTACTAAATTCCACACCAAAACCCCAAAACCTATATTTTCCTCTATACCATTCATCTTAGAAACGCCAAAAACACCCAAATATCAAAGATTCCAATCCATGTTTCTTTGATATACACTATTTTCTCAGTAAACTTTCGCTCTATGTAATGAGCAAGATCATCAATATAAACGCCAAAACATACAAAAAACACAAAAATTCAAAAACGTCATTTCATGGAGATTCAGTTTTTGTTCTCAATAAAGTTTAGCTAAACGGGATGGACAACATTGTTAGACATCTTTCTTGACTGAGGATTAACAATGTTATCCATCTCGTTCAGTAAAACATTATTGAGTTTAGCATGACCAAAATTAGAGGTTTATGGTAGTTTTATTTAGTGGCGTTATTGTTGTTTTTTTTGGCGTTTGATTTGCTTGTCCGATCTTATATTGTTTGTTATGTAACTTCGAAGTAGCATGTTATGAACAAATAGGTTGAAAAAAAATGATGGAAAAAAAATGATGTAAAACGCCAAACTGAGATCTGTCTGTGTTCTATAGGATTGAAATATACAAAATGCCAAACTACTCTACACTGGCTCTTGAAGACCATCTGTGTGTGTTCTGTAAGAATGAAAAATACAAAACGCCAAACTACTCTTCACTAGCTCTCGAAGACCTTGTCGATCTTCTTTTAATTACGGCCTGTTTGCATGTCGATGCGTAGTGTCCATAGCCTTTGCAGTTCTGACACTGTCTTTCTTTGGCCCCGGGTTTCGACTTTGATTTCTTTTTCTCGATTGCTATCTCCTGTTTAGATTTCAGGCGCTTCCGAGAACCAGAACCTTTGGATTTATACCCAGCAAGGACTCTTATCAGATTCTTTTCATTTTTATATTGACCAGTTATCTCAGCAAATCTATCCCTAGTACTAGCAGGAGGAGCAACAACCTGCATATCTTGAACCTTCTTCATATAAGACTGAACATGATCCTTGTATAAGGATAGCTCCTCTTTATTACTAGATAAACAGTTCAAAGAATATTACGTTGAAAAAATAATATCTCGCATCATACTTTGCACATCAGGATCAAGCTCGGTCATATATTCATGACTGATTGAGTATTCGGGAGAGCAGTTTGGGGAAGCCTCTTTGCGCCATCTATTCAGAATGTATTGTTTTGGAAATTCCCTAATGTCCATAATTCTCAAAACATAGAATATATGTCTACATAGCAAACCAAACTGTTGAAAATGCCTGCATGAGCAACTGCATGTGCAATCAGACTTACAGAACATTACATGAAAAACGCCAAAAACAATAACTCTATAACGCCATGCAGAGAATGTTTGTCTAAAAAAATAAAAAAAACACATTGTTTATGATAAAACGCCATTAACAGAAAACGCCATAAAAACAAAACACCATTGTTTACCTCAAATAAGGATGTACAAGGCTGTTGGAAGTCATTTATGTAAAACTTAACAAACCTATCGGGCTGATCTTCATAACGTTGATTTATGCAATCCGCAATTCCAATAAGCTCAGCTTGAACGTTACAAAAAATATTTTTTGTGTATATGTCAACAGCTTGCCCTTCCAACAATTGATAATTACTCTTCAACTGGGGTCGTTTGTATCGAGATTCATGATCATTTTTCCGGTCTGTGTGTGACGTTGTGCTTCTATTGCAGTCTCATAATGAGTCATGAACTCAACAAGAGTAGCTTTCAAATTGCACACTTGACCAAAAAAAAATGATTCTCACTCTCCGACCCCGATGTCGTTCGGATAAGACCCGACATCTCCTCCATTCTATAGTATGCAGGGATCCAAGATTCCCTGAGTACAAAAATATCAGATAGCCAGTCATTATCTACTAAATTGAACTCTGCGATAACCGCTTCCCATTCTGATTCAAACTCTTCAGGTGTGAGAATATCCGTCCACACAACACCACAAATACGTTCTTTAAAATTGGTGGAATTGCATAGCCTAACACCAACCTATGTATAACACGAAAACGCCATGCATAAAAAAAACATATAAATTAAAAAAAGACAAAACTTAATTAAAAAGCAGTAACAAGGTAAAGAACGCCATGTATTTTAAAACGCAGTGTATCCTAAAACGCCAAAGGTAAAAAAAAAGCATAACAACCTTCAGAGATAGTTTATGCATCACATGCCACATGCATAACCGATGCCTCGTGTCAACAAATATAACAGAAATAGCCTTCTTATTTGCTGGATCTTGGTTGGTGACAACAACTTTTGGTTGAGAACCAACAACTTTTAGAAAAACTCTCAACAACCAAATATACGTATCAGCAGTTTCCGATGCCAATAATGTTGCACCAAATGTAACATTGCAGTGATGATTGTCTATACCTAATGTGTGCGGTGTGTTATATATATTTAAATATATTTTTAGCCATTTTTAACACTTTAGTCAAGTTTTAAATTTATAAAACACGATATTTTGCTAACAATAAACACACATATGGGCTAGTGCACCCATCATGAGCGTAGTATAGCGTTGGTAAGATACCGAGGTCGTCCAATGACACAAGAGCTTTTAGTACCGGTTTATCCTCAACGTCTAATCAAATCAAAAATTTAGAAAAGTTTTAAACAAGAAAATGAAAACTAACTAAAAATGCTGAAATTAAAAATAAAAATAAAACAGATAGACAAGATGAATCACTTGGATCCGACTCGCCTTTTGTGTAACCTTTGATGTTTTTCGCACTTTTGCATTTTTTAAGTGATTATCTTAGTTATAGTAGTAGGCCCCTCTTTTGAAGGTGGCGTTACTCTCAACCCAATAGTTTGAGTCAGCAAGGATACAATCCTAAAGGGTTGGATTATTGGAAGATAATTAATTAAGTTATTAATGCGTAATGTGGCAGGCCCCTCTTTTGAAGGTGACGTTACCCTCGGCTAAGTGGTTTGAGTCAGCAGGGATACAATCCCAAGTAGCCGGGGGTTAATGTATTAATAGTAGTTTATATATGAGGGGATCAAGCCATTCGCACCCCCGCCATCCAATACCAGTGGGTATTGAAGGAGGTCCTAGTAAGCTTGACCCAGGTCCTTGCAGGATCTATACACTGAACAAGGCAAGAACCTTACCAAACCATTCCCTTAACCCCCGACCAGGTAGCCAACATATCTCTATATAGACCGTTGAGATATGAATGGTGTAAATCTTTTATTTTATATAGACAGTAAAATAACGCCAAGACACCACAGAAAAATGATAATAAAGTTTCACCTTCAACATAAGAAACTAGTTATTAAAGTCATTAATACAAAACCAAATAAAAAGTGCGAAAAGATAAAAAAAAAACAAAAGTATTACACTAAATGCTTGTCTTCACCAAGTGATGTAAGAGACTTAGGCAAACATGGCATTTGATTGTCAAGAACTCTTACTATCAATCTTGGATCCCGAGACTACTACACACACTCTATCATGGATGATGGATGATGGATAATGGTGGTGGATGTGGGTGTTGTGATGGTGGTGGAGTGTAGGTGAAGTGGGAGAGAAGTGGTTTGTCAAGGGATGCCTTTGAAATGAACCAAGTACCCCTATTTATAGCCTGCACAGAAGCCCGGACATGGCCCCTTGTCCATTGGGCATGGCCCCGTGTCCATCCAATTTCTCTTTCTTCATTAATTGCAGTTTGTCTGTATTAGTTGACCACGCCCCCGTGTCTGCTGGGCACGGCCCCGTGTGCAGAAGCGTATCTGTACTATCAAGATTTGCTTGGATATTGCGAATCTTAGCGTTGACCACGGCCCCGTGTCCGCTGGGCATGCCCCCGTGTTGGGAAATAGAAGCTTCTACAACTTTGTCTTTTCTGCAGACACTTGGGCACGCCCCCGTGTCCGCTAAGCATGGGGCGTGTTCAGCCTTCTGTTGACTTGTTTTTGCTTGGGAAGATGCTGTTGAGGGGTCGGGCATGCCACCTTTATTCCTTTTCTTGTATTATTGTTAGATTTGGCTGTATTTTTGCTTCTTTTGTTCACTTAAGCTCATTTAACCCTGAAAATACAAAAGGAAGACAAAAGCACACTTTTTCCAACATTAGTACTAAAAAGGGTTAGTTTTATGCCTCATTTGATGTAATTTATATGTTACATTTTACACACATCAAATACCCCCACACTTGAATCTTTGCTTGTCCTCAAGTAAAACTCCTTATAATGTGGCTTACACACCCAAATGGAACGGGTAGAAGAGAAGTTTTGGGCTTGTCTAGAGTGTCGGGATTCCAAGATCTTTATTAGGTTTTATTTTTATGTTATTTACAATCATATTCGTTATGATTTATTTAGAACATTTCATAAGAGAAATTACTTATTTGGGCATAACATGCCTCTTTAAAATTCCATTTATATACAAGTTCACATACCTCACAGGAGATCACTCAACACTCGGCCGAAGATGTATTTTTGTGAAACCCTCGAGGCCAGCATGGAACTTACTTCTACCATATGTTTGCCAAACAATCAATCCTCCTTCTTTTTAACTATAAACCTTTGTAAATATCAAGAGGACTTTGGGGAAGGGTTAGGCTTGGGTTAAAGGTAGATGGTTTTGGGTTAGAGGTTAGTAGAAAAGGGCGAAAGGCGTAAAAAGCGTCGGTTTTCGTAAAACATTTTAGTTTTTGTGACTTTTTATTTTAATGAAGCATCTTTCAAACAAAGTTTCTTTTGATGAACTTGTTTGTTTATTGCCAAACTTCATTATTATTTTTTTTTTGATAAGGATGTCACAAGAAAACCGAGCTTTTTACTAAAATAAAGGGTTTAAAAATGAAAAATGATTTTGGTGGGTAAAGGGTGTTTGTTTTGGGTTTAGAAATGAAAAGGTTTAGGCTCAAAGGGTTAACTAGGGGGATTTTGGGTAGGTGGTAAAAAAGAAAAGAAAATAATGGTGTTGAAATAAAAAGGGTTAGTCCTAATGCCTCCTTCATTTACTTACTCGGGTTTAAGTTGGTAAGGACCGGGAATGTATCGTCATGGCAAGTTCTAGAGTCATAAGAAACCAAGCGGCTATTCATACAAGAAACGAAATATGAGCATTTAGTTTAAAGATGTGTATTTGTATGATCAATTAAAGGCTCAAAACTCACTTTTTGTGGGAATGGTTTTTAATGTGATCAAGTATATATAATCAAATTTTAACTAGATTTGTCATGCCGTTTCATAATTTTCTTATGTTGGTTCTTTTTATCACGACGCTATCAGTTGTAAATTTATAAAAATATAACCTTTTTAGAACTTATTATTCCCAAATTAAACCAAGACAGGTAAAAAAAATGAAAAGTTTTTGAAAAATTTTGGGGTGTTTAGCGGTTCCAATAGAGTTTTGTGTAAGGCATGTAATTAGGACTTGCAAAATTCAAGGTTTTAGCATCCCCCCACACTTAAATTACACATTGTCCTCAATGTGTCCCAAAAATAAGTTTTTAGGTTGATTGAATGTGTAAAAAGGTGTGTTAAACAAAAATTTTATGTTACTGGGCACCTGGACACGGGCCGTGGTGACCGGGCACGGCCCCGTGTACAGATTGCCTGTAACAAAAAGTAACAAAATGTAACAAAAGGCTGGGCACGGGGGCGTGTTCAACGAACATGCCCCGTGTCCAGTTACCTCAACTGGGCGTTTTTCTGCAGACCCTTGAGCACTGGGCAGTGTTGGCGGGGCACGGCCCGTGCTGAACTTGCTGTAATGAAGAAAAATTTCGGGAGTCTCTGTTTTTGTGCATGGGGCATTGGTTCAAGCCTCCCTTAGTATCCTTCAGCATCCAATTGTGTTTTACCCATTACAACATCATCCAAACACCAAATAATTTTAAAACCATCATTCATTAAACAGAGAGAATTACAACAAGGTCCTAATAAAAACATAAACAAAAACTTAGATAAGTAGGTCAGAAAACACAAGAAGTCTAAAACCGAAAAGAAGTTCTAGCCTATAGTTTATTTTAATAGCAAAATTTCCGAAAAGATAATTTTCTCGGTTGAATGCGGCTTAAAGAACTTCTCCTCCGGATATGGTCCCTCACACGTCAGTGAGCCATTCTTCTATCTCCCTAGGGAGAAGAAAGGTAGGCTCATTGGCACCATCATTTTGAGGGGGTGTAACTTCCACCGGAACTTCTTGCAAATTGTCAAGAGGGGGTTCCGCGGGGATGTCGTCCCATCCGGTGGGGTTGTTGACTCCTAGGGCTAAGTTCCAATCTTCTTGGGGAAGGATTGGTTCCATGGGAGGTGTCACAAGGATGTTCAACCTTTGGTGCAAGAGGTTGATTTCTTGGAAACTATTTTCCAGCCCCACCGTGAGATAATTTATCCGGTCAATCAGGACCTCTTCTACGGATGTCATTTCATCGAGAGCTTCTTGTAGTGCCATCACATAGCATACAAGAGTGGCTTCGATTGAAGGCCTTCGTTCCCTACGACTGTTTCTGGAATGTGCTGAAGAGGTTCCACTGTTTTGGCTTGACATTCTACGAAGATAAATAGAAAAGAGTTCATTTTAGTGAAACAGTACCTCGAACACGGCCCCGTGCTTATTGAGCATGGCCCCGTGTTCACCTTTCTGCAGATTTTTGGAACAAGGAATCTTGAAGTTTAAATTATTTTTCTGACTTTTGAGACATTTTTAAGCAGAAATAACTTAAAACAGTGTTGTAAAACTTATTTTTAACAAGATTCCTTAAATAAAAATCTAACAAACATGTCAATAAAGTTTGAAACCATGGTGATTTTAAGCTTTAATGGAGGTCTTTGAGGGAGAAATTGAAGAAGAAGGCAATAGACAAAAGTAGAAAATACAAGTTGGTTGTTGAGAACCTTCTTTAGAATATACCTAGTATGGTATGTGTGAAGATCCCACCAAATCTCTGTCTTTGGAGTGGTCCAAATGTGCAGGAATCTTTGCTGCATTTATAGAAAACGACAGCACGCTGGACACGGCCCCGTGTCCAGACAAGATTCTGACACTTTTTATCCGTATTCTGACCGAAAGTCAGACGGGAATCTTTTGGTGGACACGGGGGCGTGCTGACCTGGACACGGCCCCGTGCCTAGAGGCTGTTTATGAAGTTTTGTCTATTTTTAAGGAATTTATCCGGATCGGGTGGTTCCTTACTGGATGGAACAACACCGAAGTGCCTGGGATACCTAAGTTGCCCTAGATTTAGACGAGAATGCAAGAGGTTATCGGAAAGGGTGATTCCTATGCTAAATGTAGGTGGACAAGTCCAACCCTTATCCAGGCTCTCGTTAAAGAAGGTGTATGTCGAATCGCTTAGGTCTATGTATGCATCAACGGAAATCGATGGGGAGTCCTTCATGGCACAATCGACACAGGGACGACTATCGCTCAAGTCTTCGCAAGAGTTAGAGGTGATTTCGGGAGCGACGATGTTGTTTTCATCCGAATGCGATCTCAATAATTATTCTTGGATGTCGTCTTGGGATGGATTAATTATATCCATCTCAAGTTCTTTTATCCATCGAAGAATTAGTTCTTCTAGCTGAAAGAATTCTTCCAGAAGCATTTCATCTAGAAGGGACGATTGAGAGCATTCGAGGGAGAGATAGGGATTATTTTTACTCTCGCCCCTCTTAAGGCTACAGGAAAACAATGGGTCTATATAGTGGGGAGTATAATTTAAAAAGTAACATTTTAATTCTTCATGATTTCCACCACATATTTAACACCACGTATCATAAGTGGAGCGGTAGTAAAAAAAATCAGTATCGCTCATGTTTGTGACAGAAATTACCAACCGTCGGGATCTTACGGTTCTGTTTTCAGTATCTGATACTTGGGCACGGGGCGTGTTGGTTGGGCACGGCCCCGTGTTCAGCTACTGTCTGACTTCAAACAGGATTGCCAGTACCAAAGATTGGGCAAGGGGCGTGTTCAGCGGGCACGGCCCGTGCTGAGCTCTGCAGAAGCTGGAAATCTAAGAAAAATCCTAAAAAAAACAGAAAAATAAGAAAAAACGATTAGTCAGTTGATTCCTAACTTTCTTAAAATCCTTGTGTCCCCGGCAACGGTGCCAAAAACTTGATGTGTGCGGTGTGTTATATATATTTAAGTATATTTTTAGTCTTTTTTAACACTTTAGTCAAGTTTTAAATTAATAAAACATGATATTTTACTAACACTAAACACACATATGGGCAATTGCACCCATCGTGAGTGTAGTATAGCGTTGGTAAGACACCGAGGTCGTCCAAGGACACAAGAGCTTTTAGCACCGGTTTATCCTCAACGCCTAATCAAATCAAAAATTTAGAAAAGTTTTAAACAAGAGAATGAAAACTAACTAAAAATGCTGAAAATAAAAATAAAACATATAGACAAGATGAATCACTTGGATCCGACTCGCCTTTAGAGTAACCTTTGATGTTTTCCTCACTTTTGCACTTTTTAAGATATTATCTTAGTTATAGTAGTAGGCCCCTCTTATGAAGGTGACGTTACCCTCAACCCAATAGTTTGAGTCAGCAAGGATACAATCCTAAATGGTTGGATTATTGGAAGATAATTAATTAAATTATTAATGCGTAATGTGGTAGGCCCCTCTTTTGAAGGTGACGTTACCCTCGGCTAAGTGGTTTGAGTCAGCAGGGATACAATCCCAAGTAGCCGGGGGTTAATGTATTAATAGTAGTTTACATATGAGGGGATCAAGCCATTCGCACCCCCGCCATCCAATACCAGTGGGTATTGAAGGAGGTCCTAGTAAGCTTGACCCAGGTCCTTGCAGGATCTATACACTGAACAAGGCAAGAACCTTACCAAACCATTCCCTTAACCCCCGACCAGGTAGCCAACATATCTCCATATAGACCATGGAGATATGAATGGTGTAAATCTTTTATTATATATAGACAGTAAAATAACGCCAAGACACCACAGACAAATGATAAGGAAGTTTCAAATTCAACATAAGAAACTAGTTATTAAAGTCATTAATACAAAACCAAATGTAAAGTGCGAAAAGATAAAAAAAACAAAAGTATTACACTAAATGCTTGTCTTCACCAAGTGATGTAAGAGACTTAGGCAAACATGGCATTTGATTGTCAAGAACTCTTACTATCAATCTTGGATCCCGAGACTACTACACACACTCTATGATGGATGATGGATGATGGTGGTGGATGTGGGTGTTGTGATGGTAGTGGAGTGTGGGTGAAGTGGGAGAGAGGTGGTTTGTCAAGGGATGCCTTTGAAATGAACCAAGCACCCCTATTTATAGCCTGCACAGAAGCCCGGACACGGCTCCGTGTCCATCCACTTTCTCTTTCTTCATTAATTGCAGTTTGTCTGTATTAGTTGACAACGCCCCCGTGTCCGCTGGGCACGGCCCCGTGTGCAGAAGCGTATCTGTACTATCAAGATTTGCTTGGATTCTGCGAATCTTAGCGTTGACCACGGCCCCGTGTCCGCTGGGCACGCCCCCGTGTTGGGAAATAGAAGCTTCTACAACTTTGTCTTTTCAGCAGACACTTGGGCACGCCCCTGTGTCCGCTGGGCACGGGGCGTGTTCAGCCTTCTGTTGACTTGTTTTTGCTTGGGAAGATGTTGTCGAGGGGTCGGGCATGCCACGTTTATTCCTTTTCTTGTATTATTGTTAGATTTGGCTGTGTTTTTGCTTCTTTTGTTCATTTAAGCTCATTTAACCCTGAAAATACAAAAGGAAGACAAAAGCACACTTTTTCCAACATTTGTACTAAAAAAGGGTTAGTTTTATGCCTCATTTGATGTAATTTATATGTTGCATTTTACACACATCTATACCAGTGAACTGTACAAACCTTGGTTTTAAAAAGCGAGAGGCGCACAAAAGCGACGAGGTCTAAAATTGAGGCGCGAAGCGCAAAGCGCAAAAGCGGTGGGCTTTTCGTACCCGAAGCGCAAGATGTTTAAATAATTTTTTTTATATATCCCATCTATGCAGTTAATTTATAATATCATGCATATATATATATATATATATATATATTTATATTCATATCTAGAGCCCATATAATTTTTTTTTATAAATACTTTGTCCCACATCGGTGTGGGGACAAAGTGAGTGGTTGTTTATAAGGTAAAGCATTTACTACTCCATTGTAGCTTTATGACATGTTTTACCACAAGTCCTACCCGCTCGCAGGGGGGGTGCAAAAAATGATTTTCTCAGCTGGGATTTGCTTGAACTCGTGCGTGCCCGCACGTCCTGCGGACACGAATGCAGCTCCGAAAACCCAGGCCCGCGTGCGGCAGTTTTTGCACCATTTAATTAAGCTTTTTTTTTCTGCTGTTGGTTTTAAGCATTTTTATTACATGTACAAGTCAAAACAGCCAAGGTACACCATTTTTATGCAGTAAAATGCTTAGGGTCCATGAGGCGCGCTTTTTTGGCCAAAAAGCCCACAAAAAATATCAAAATTTGCGCTTTTCTGGCGCTTCCTGTAAAAACACAAGGCGAGAGAGCGAAAAGCCCCAAGATCTGCGCCTTATGTCGCCTTGCGCCTAGGCGCGCCTAAGGCGCGCTTTTTAAAACCAAGGTACAAACACCATAGAGTATCTGCATATGAAAACGCCATGAGAACTGAAACAATAATAAACGCCATTGTATGTAAACTTATAAAACGCCATTGCATGTAAACTAATAAAACGCCATTGCATGTAAACTAATAAAACGCCATTGCATGTAAACTCATAAAACGTCAAAAACAGAAGAAGTTGAATTATAAAATATTACTTGTTAGAACGATACGTAGCGTCAAACGAAATCACATCTCCAAACATGTGGTAGTTACGTTTGGCTTGATCGTCACACCAAAAAAGTCCCTTCAAACGATTCTTTTCGTCTGTAAAGTAATCATACGAGAAATTAGGTTGGGAATGTTTTTTTCATTCAAATGTCTCACAACCATATCAGCGTCATATTCCCCTATAAACAAGTTAATTTGCCTCTTATAGTTCTTAAATTCAACTTTACTTGCACCCACATCTTTAAAACCGCCAAAACAAGTCTTCATAACATTAAACGCCTTGACGGGACCCAAGTTCAGCTTAGACATGCTGTGTATAACATGCTTCTGGAGCTGAGTGAGGTGTCGTTCAGTTGGAAGAAAATGTTTATCAGGAAGTTCAACAAGACCATGGTTGTGCTCCTCGACAAACTTATACACCTTCCATGATCCAACCTCAAAAAGTACACATAACAGTGCACCACAATCAGCCATCTTTCAAAAGTTGGATCGCACTAATCACTCCTTTTGATTGGGGTCCAACATATCAACCTTCTTGTCCTTGTATAACCCAGATCTCGTACACAAGTAATACTTAATACGTAAGACACCTTTATAGTTTGTCTTCATAGTCCTTTTCCTGACTGAAAACCCACACTCCTGGCATACTTAACATATATTGAATAACAATCATCGAGGCTTGAGAATACCATGTCCATTGTGGGCTTTATTTCTTCACTGACGTTAGGAATGATAAATGGTAATCCAGTTTTGGGGCAAAGCCTTTGACTCGAGGAAGCAACTTCGTCTGAGAAAACACAGTGAGGAACAGAAAAATCAGGAAACGCCATTAAAAATAGAAAATGTCTCATAATAACTTTATATATTAAAACGCCATTAATTGAATAATAAACAAGACATAATAAACACGTAATTTAAAAACGCCATGATAAAAACGCCATGAGATGAACAATTAAAAACACTTAACAACATAAATAATTAACAAAATATAACATCATAATGAAGACACCATAATTAACAAAACTGATGTTTACACAAATTAACAAAATAGTAATAAATGATGTTTACAAATACTACTAAATAAAATTCAAAACTAATCAAATAGATGTACAACGCCAATGATCGTAAAAACATAAGAAATATACTAGATCGTAAACGACAATTAAAATTAATATTGAAAACTCCAATTATCAGTTCTTAGTAATTGTTTAAATACCAATTAAAACGCGATTAAATTACATAATTGAATAACGCCATTGAAAATCATACAACACATTATAAAATACTAATATAAAAAAACAATGAAACAATGATAAAAGAACAAAACGCCATATCTGTTGCATGATTTGCTGGAACAAAAATAGAAAACGCCAACGAATTTTACTTTGTCGAACATAATCCACGTTAGACGCCATAGATCTGAGAAAGCTTGCAAATGAGGTAACAGCTAACAAGAAATCTTTGGAATTTTAATTTGAAAGAGATTTATAACGCGAATAAGGAGGGAATGTATAAAAAGACAATCATACCCCCGCATAACAATTAGCGCCCCATGCCACGTGTTGGGCAAGGATCCGTTCTCACCGTTCTCACACTTTTCACCGTTCTCTCCTGAAACCGTCATTATATATATAGGGGACCGCTAAAATGAAAACCACATCCAGTTGTAAGAACCATGAGAACTACACCGTATGGGGCGAGTTGGACCAAATTTTTTTTTCATAAACGTAGATGCGTGTATTATAAACACATTTGTAAAAAAAATAAAAAAAAAATGTCGTGTGTGTAGTTTTGAGCACCACAAGTTTGTGTTTACGGGTACCGTAAATTGTGTAGTTTTGAGCACCACAAGTTTGTGTTTACGGGTACCGTAAATTTTAATTTTAAAAAATTTACGGTACCCGTAAACACAAACTTGTGGTGCTCAAAACTACACACACGACATTTTTTTTACAAATGTGTTTATAATATACGCATCTACGTTTATGAAAAAAAAAATTGGTCCAACTCGCCACGGATCAAAAAGTTCTCATGGTTCTTACAACTGGAGATGGTTTTCATTTTAGCGGTCCCCTATATATATATAGGGTAAGGTTATTGTAAAAAAAGGTTAAAAGTGTGAGAAAGGTGAGAAATATTGTGGAGATGACATGTGTCCTCAATCTGAATTAATTCAAAAGGGTAAACAAGTAATTTTATAATTAATTCAATTAATTCAAAACTTACCATAACCGCCACCTTAATTATAGGAACAAGATTTTTTTAAAAGATCTCTAAAAAACACTACGAATAACACTGCAACCACCATTCAGCACATATATAACACCATTCAATAATTATATAACACCATTCAATAAGTATATAACATCATTCAATAACTATAAAACACCATTTAGCACATATATAACGCCATTCAATGAAGTATATAACATCATTCAGCACATATATAACACCATTCAATAAAGTATATAACACCATTTAGCACATATATAACACCATTCAATAAAGTATCTAACACCATTCAGCACATATATAACACCATTCAATAAAGTATATAACACCATTCAGTAAAATATATAACACCATTCAGTAAAGTATATAACACAATTCAGTAAAGTATATAACACCATTCAATAAAGTATATAACACCATTCAATAAAGTATATAACACCATTTAATAAAGTATATAACACCATTCAATAATATATAACACCATATTACCCTATTATAACTCTGTATAACACTACACCCCGTCGTTCCACCGCCGGCACCACCACTGCCGCCCACCGTCGTGGGGAGATGTAACACCTCGTAAAATCACGTCCAGTGATGTATCGACACGTGTACTAAACCCTAATAAAGTCAAACGTAGAATTTAAGGGACTAATTTTGTGAAAAATCAAAAAAATTGAATGCGAAACGACTAAAGGTGTCAACATGCTTAATATAAGCCTCTGAATGGCGTTACATGGTATTCATATTCACAGATGAGCCACTTGTTGATCGAGAGTAGCCGTTTGCGTAATTATTTGGAAGTTTGTGCGACGAAGGGTTAAAAGCGTCAACATGTTAATTCTTACCTCTGAGTGACCTTTTAACATACCAAGAGCTTCATGATGTGTGTTTATACTCTAGCGAATAACCAATATTGGCCATCTAAGGCTTTTATGCCTATAAGTGACGTTACGTGCAACTTTGCAAGTTAAAGGGGGTAAAAGCGTCAATATGTTTAATTATACCTCTAAATGACCTTTTAACGAATCGAGGTATTATGAAGTGCAATTATACTCTCGATAATGCCTAATATGGATTACATAGGTCCTTGATACTATTAAACAATGATGCGCGCAAGTTTGCGCGTTAGAGGGACCAAAAGCGTCAACTTTTAGATCTACGCCTTTGGGTGACCATTTAAGCGAACGGGAGCATCGTAATATTTAAACACATGCTTGGGAATACTCAATATGGGCCACGAAAGACTTAGATATTGATTAACGATGTTACGCGCTACTTTGTGCGATCAAGGGACTAAAAGCGACGACTAACGAAACTACGCCTTTGAGAGGCCTTTTGAGCAAACCGAGAACTTCGCAACGCTTAGCCGCATCCCTGGGTATGCCTAAGATTTTACGTTAAAGGATCCTATGCTTGAAATTAATATTACACACACATATATATAGAAAGTTATGCGCTAAAAGGTCATTTTCGAAAGATAAGAAGTGATTAAAACTTAGCAGGGGTTATAACTGCCAAACCACAGAATTTGCTGCCTGGACGGACCCTTGTCACAAGCCACAACTCAGGTATGGGCCTGACTCCTTCTCTCGAGCCGTCTAAACAGCAAAACAACAACTATTATGTTGTTAAATATGAACATAAATGCTGACAGGGACCAAAACTTCACATGCAGCAAACTTGCAGTTCTGGGCCGATGTTTTGGTGGGCCGCGAAGCCCACTTGGGCCACCTACGCGGGCTGCGAACGATTAACAGCAGCAGCAACATGTTTTCTTGTTGATTGTTTTATCTTTTTAAAACCCAAAACCATTGTAATCAATCCAGGGGGCTGGTATACTGGTTTTTACAGCTGTAAAGACACCTGTATTCATCTCACAATCCATTCTAACACTTGTCATGATCCTCTTCCATCTCAAAAACTATAAATAGGGTTGAAATTCATTCAAGCAACTCACACATATCATTCCAATCTGCTATCTCTCAATGTCTAAGAGGATCCTGAACTTTCGGGAACCTCCTTTCAGTCCATAGGACCATTTGTAAGTGTCCTTTCGTGACTAGTTTATTATATTTGGCTTTTAAAGCCGAAAAGTCAAGCGTTTTCGATAAACGCTTTGAGTTTCAGTAAGACCGTAAACGGTCATGCCATGATTCGCAACGAACATGGCTACGTGATCGTAATTAGGTAGGTATTAAACCCATAAAGGGCACATCCTAATTATCACGTTTACTTAGTTAATTGTCGGGTCAAAGTAATTAAAATAAAAGTCAAACAGGTCACTTTTAAATAAAATTCATAACTAATAATATAGAAGTTATAAAATCAGTTTTGTCACTTTAATAAATTGGTAAATATTAATTGAACATGTCCAGGCATGTTCCACCCGACAATTCTGAGTTTAGGCTCCGTTCGCAACCGAAAGTCGCAAAAGTAGACTTTTGCATTGACTTTCAGTTCTGACCCGATTTAGCTTAATTTAGTTATGCCTTAGGGTTCCTTTGGGACCACATTATATGTTAGTATAACCCTCTGAGGTTATGTTACATGGTTCCTTAGAAATCTGAATCATTTGCGTGTTTCCGTTAAATGCTTAAAAATGGACCATTATGCCCTTTTGTAATTAAAACGAGATTTTTGAAAATGTGAGAGGACAAAAAGTTTTATTACTGATATATAAGTATGTCCTAAAAATTTGACATCAGTTTATGGTCTAAAATAAAAGTTATGCAAGATATCGTAAAACAAAGAGTTTTTATTAATTAAATAGCATTTTTGGCATAAATCATATTTAAACCCAATTTTTGGCACCAAACTTTCTACCCACTGTTACAATATAGTAATATTTTGGGATTTTTGGAATTTTTTGTCAAATTTTATACTGACCATAACATAGAGTTCTTGCATGGGCTCGGTAATTAATGATAATACCTTTTTCACTAATAAAATGAGTTTTACACATCATTTACATGTCAAACCTTTTTCTACTGATTTTATATGTTAAATAAAATATTTTAAAAAGTTGAGACTGATCAAAATCTCAGATTTCCTTAAACTTATCAAAAATCGTCAAATACCAACTTTTATGCGAATTAGGCGCATAGTATGGTTTAAAACCATATTTAGCACCTAAGACTTGTTACCTACTGATTTGTAAAACAAATTTTTATACTTTAACAGTAAATGATAAACCTCACATATGTATGATATCTTACTGATGAAACTTGATAAAATTAATATTTTTACTGTATATTTTAGACCAGAATCTCAGTTTGCTATTAAACCTCTTTTATAAACTTTAAAATGACCAAAATACCCTTTCGGGTCTTAAATTAGTTTTAAATTCGTTTTGGGCATAATGGAATATATTCTACTTATATCATAACATATTTTAAGCATAGTAACTCATGGAACTTGTACATGACTCTTTCGGTGACCCGTTGTGCATATACGCGTTCAGTACGGTTCATGTAACTAGTTTGCATAAATCTACCGAAACGGGTCAAACCTTATCATTTTTACTTCAAAATCCAGAATGTATTTAGAGTACCCGTTTTATACAATTCTTCATACTTGTTGGGTCTAAATCACATTCTAATACGGTCTTCGCTTAATCTTGCGTTTTATACCGTAAACTTTCCTTTAAAACTAATCGGTCAAAGTTATAACTTAAATAAGATCCGTTAGGAATCTAACAGGTTAATAAAACCTTCTTTCCAGATTAGGAGCCCAGTAAAAGCTACTTGCACTTGCTGATTAGAATATACGGTTGAGAATAAATTACATTTTAGCTCAGGTAAATACTTTAAACTTGTTTTCCGTTATACGGGCTTGGGATACGGTATTATAGTAATACCGCTTGGTCGGGTATGAAATCATTTAATCGGATTGTGATTAATAAATTTACATAACCCGTTTTAATCTGTTTTGTTTGGTACAAAGCCTTTGGGGGGTTAATGACCGTGTCCTGGATATCCTCGGCTCATTCATTTGAAATGGCCACGGCTTAAGCACGGGGTGTAGGCATACACCTGACAGTTGCGTATGTAAAAACGGTATCTCACTCGTGAGGAAACTTCTTGTGGGCCTATACTTGTGGTGTGTCTATTAATCTTGTACCGGCTCTTCTATTCCGGCCCTGAACGGACGAAAAACATATAAATCTGTATACAAGATTATTTTAAATAATTATCCCAAGTTATAAAAGATTTTTATGCCTTGTGCATCTAAACCAATTTTATAAATACTTTTCAAAAACAACAACAACAACAACCATACCCAGTAAGTCCCACGAATAGCAGAGCTATTTATAGGGTCTGGGGAGGGTGGGATGTAGACAGACCTTGCCTCTATCCATAGGAATAGAGAGGCTGCTTCCAGATAGACCCCCGGCTCGAAAACAAACAGCAAACGGACACATCAAGTCAAAGGATATAGAAATGCTACAGAAATAGTACGTCACCCATACCAAGAAAAAGATCTGAGTGGCTCAATATAATATAATGTAAATCATGTATAATAGCATGCATCATCGATTAGGCATAAACACAATGTACATCAAGTATATTAGCATACAACGTCATTTGGTCATAAACACAAGAAGGCAAAAACCGAAAAAGTCCATTAAAAATAAGAAAACCTACATCCCTGAAAAGCACCTAAGACCTTACTGCAATGTCCTCTAGAAGTCCTTAACCCTAATCCTACGCCTCCACGAAGTCCTATCATGGACCATGTCCTCAGAAAGGTGCAACTCTAGTAAATCATGCCTAATCTGTTCATCCCATGTCAGTTTGGGTCTGCCTCTCCCTCTCCTCCCCTCCACAGTAAGAGTTTCCACTACTCTAACTGGTGCCGTCGCTTCCCTCCGCTTCACATGCCCAAACCATCTCAATCTCCCCTCCTTAATCTTGTCCGATATACTAGCCACTCCTAGTCTTTCCCTAAAAACCTCATTTCTTATCTGATCTAACCTCGTGTGTCCACACATCCACCTCAACATCCTCATCTCTGCTACCTCCATCTTGCGCGCTTATGTCTTCTTGATAGCCCAACAGTCTGTTCCATATAGCATAGCAGGCCTAACTGCTACCCTGTAAAATTTCCCCTTTAGTTTAGTTGGGAACCTTCTATCGCACAATACCCCACTGGCTGCCCTCCATCTACACCAACCAGCCTGTATGCGATGGGTTACATCCCTATCTATGTCACCATCTCTTTGCACAAACGCCCCCAGATACTTAAATGTAGTTACCTGGGGGACCAATTGATCCTCAATGACGATTTGGGTTTCATCATCAATGGCTACACCGCTGAAATCACAATGTAGATACTCAGTCTTAGATCGACTAATCTTTAGGCCATTGCCCTCTAAAGCTACTCGCCACTCCTCTATCCTCGCGTTTAGGCACTGTTTAGTCTCTGCTATCAACACGATATCGTCTGCAAAAAGCATGCACCATGGAACTGTCTCCTGAATCAACTTGGACAACTCATCCAAAACAACCGCAAAAAGAAAAGGGCTCAACGCAGACCCCTGGTGGAGTCCTACCTCCACCGGAAAGAAGTTAGTATCTCCTATAGGCGCGCGGACAGCAGTTTCCGTTCTATCATACGTATCCTTAATTATGTCTATATACTTTCCCGGTAGCCCTCTACCCTCCAAACTATCCCAAATAAGTTGCCGTGGGACAGTGTCATATGCCTTTTCTAGGTCAATAAACACCATATGTAAATCTTGCTTCTTCATTCTATATTTTTCCATCAGCCTCCTTAGAATATGTATCGCTTCTGTAGTTGACCTCCCTTTCATGAATCCAAATTGGTTTACTGAAACCTGAGTTTCTCTTCTAATTCTAGTTTCAATTACCCTCTCCCAGAGCTTCATAGTGTGACTTAACAGTTTGATTCCTCTGTAGTTCCCACAACATTGGGCATCTCCTTTATTCTTGTATAAAGGCACCACGACGCTACTCCTCCACTGGTCTGGCATTTTTCCAGTCTTGAAAATACAATTGAACAAAAGTGTTAACCATCGGACTCCTTCTTCTCCCAAACACTTCCACACCTCAATCGGTATGTTGTCCAAACCCACTGCCTTGCCTCTTCCCATCTTCCTAAGTGCCATCCTCACCTCTTCATGTGTGATCCTCTCGCAGTAGCAATTATTCTGTTGTCGCCTATGAATCCCGGGATTGCTGCTAGCTTGTTGATAAGCCCTACTGTGGTTGAAAAGATTTTGGAAGTAGGTTTGCCATCTCGACTTAATGTCTTGTGCCTTGACTAAAACACGTCCATCATCTCCTTTGATAAACTTTACTGCTCCTAGATCTTGTCTTCTTCGCTCCCTAGCTTTGGAAATCTTGAACATATCATGCTCCCCCTCTTTCCTTTCCAAACGTTCATACATTTGTTAATATGCTGTGTTTTTTGCCTCGGTCACCGCCTTCTTCGCTTCCCTTTTTGCCTTCTTGTATATCTCCCTTACCCTCAGCCGCTCGTCTTCATCAGTGCACATCAAAAGATCTCTAAAACTCTGTTGCTTATCCTTTATTTTGGTATGCACGTCTTCGTTCCACCACCAAGACTCCTTATGCCCAATAGTTTTTCCAGTTGTGACCCCTAGCGTCTCATTCGCCACTATAGTGATTGTAGTCGCCATATCCTCCCACATCCGAAAGAGTCAGTTAATTGTATTACCAGTGTAAACTGACGTATTTTTCAAAAAGATTAAGTGCAGGTACTACGTGTAATGGGCTGGAAACTCCTGAGTATTAATTAAAGAGTCTTGCAAGCTTTTAATACTTAAAGTCTGTTGAGCAATATTTACTTTCTGTTTTAGATCCGCCTGTGGATCCACTTACAACTGTTGTGTAATATTTTATTATACTTTCAATTCGGTTTGTATTATTACTTTAGACTTCCGCTGTGCTATTCTGTGTATGTTTGACTTTGACGATATCAATCTTACGTCACGATACTCCCACCGGGCCCACCGGTAATACGTGGAAATATCGGGGTGTGACAGGAGGTGGCCGACGCCGCCTCTCTTCTCTTTCTCTCACTCGAACCCTGAAGGAATGATAAATCTGCTGAATCGATGATGATGATGATTCGAGATGTAAACTGATGCTGATGATGATGATGATTTGAGATGTAAACTGATGATGATGCTGATCCGAGATGTATGGATGATGATGATGATGATGATGAAGGAAAATCGAATTCACAGATTTGGCTGGAAAAAAAGAAAGAGATTCGAAATTCTAGGAACATGATTTACAGTTTCCTTTTTAAAAATGGCATAAAGACTTTATTACCCCTACATATTTCAAATTAGTCCAAAAAAATAAAACACATTTCATAATTTGGTCCCTATTGTTCTCAACCATTAGATCAAAGACCTAATGGTGTAGATTCTTTCTTACCCTTCTCACAAAAACCCTCTTTTTTACAGGAACCTTAATTTATATATATATATATATAGGGTAGGGTTCCAGCGTGAACAACCTCCCAAGAGTGAAATGCGTGAACAGATCTGGACCCTTGATTTCCTTTTTAGTTATTAATGGTAGGATTGTAATTATATAAAAAATTAGATTTAAATCATTATTTTAATAATTGAATTAAGTTACATCTTTCCTATTTTAAATTTATTATCCACAATATCTTTACTATTTTAAATTCATTATCCACAATATCTTTTATTTCAATTTCACCACCAGAATTTGAATTATGATTTTTAAGATCCACGTAACCTTCATATTTCAACGGTATACACATGTGTACTTGGATATAAATTGAACAGTACGCATGTGTACTCAGCATTGTACATATGTGTAATTAGCTACATAATACATACATATAAACAAAACCTGTAAAACTATTTTATATTTAGCAAATTACAAGTTCCATAATGTTTGCCAAACCAAAAAAAACATACAATTACAAGTTCCAGTTTCGTGAAAGCAATAAACGCAACATAATCGGAAAAACAAAAAAACATAGTCTTTTACAACTATTCGCCACGTTGTATGCTGAATCATCCTTATCGACCAAGCAAACAAACATACGTGAATCATCCTTATCGACCTTCCATCTCCACTTTTCTCGTTAACGACGTCTCCTATAATAGCACAAAAAACTCAGCAATTAGTACTTTGCATAATTCACAAGTGTACATCAACTACTTTACATATTCAATACACAATAAAATATGAGATATCACAAAAACATACGCTATACACATGTGTACATCGCATTAAAATCAGAGCAAAATCAGAATACACATGTGTACATCGCATTAAAAACAGAGAAAAATCAGAATACACATGTGTACAGCGCGTTAAAACAGAGCAAAATCAAAAAATTGAACAAAAAAACTGGGACATCACAAAAACAGACGCTATACACATGTGTACATCGCATAAAAAACAGAACAAAATCAGAATACACATGTGTACATCGCATTACAAACAGATCAAAATCAAAAAAATGAACTCCAAAAAAACCTAAACAACTTTCTGATATCATTTTCAAACTAATACAAATTAAACACATTCCTATCGATTCGAATGTCACCAAAACCCTAATTCCGTAAAACAAACTTAATCTAAAAGAAAAAAAGCAATGTATTGCGCATCAGTTCAATACAGAAAACACTACAACGTGAATCGTAACAATAATATATACGATTACATCTAAACTAATTGGAATTAAAGAGTTCAACATTGAATCATAAAGTGAGTGCTTACGAAGAAAGGAGATACTTAGGTCTGAAACTCGGAAGAAATACGGAGACCGGAACCTCGTGGCGGAGTGTCTGGTGCAGATCATCGATGGCGAATGGTGGAGGCGGTAGGGATGGATGGAGTCGGACGGTGCTGATCGGAGGTATGAATCAATCGCTATTTCGTCGGACAGGATTTACGCAGATCGGAGGGATTTATGCTGTTTCGTCGGACATGATTTATGTTGTTTCATCGGACGGGATTGATGCACTCATCTGGGAGTTTTTTGGGGTAGAGCAGGGGAAGAGAACGAGGGACGCTGTTTCGCCGGCGTTGCTCTGGTTGCCGGAGAAGAGAACGAGGGAGAGAGCAGGGGTGAGGTGGCTGGAGATTCGAGGGATGGGGGAGAAGGGCAAAGAGCTTGTGCGGCTGTGTCTAGGGTTTTATTTAGAACAAAAAATAAGGGGTGAGAGAGAAAGTTGGTTATTGAAGAAACTTTAAATTCTATGAGAGAGAAACGGGATTTATGCAATCAAGTTAAAATGTAAATTACACATATACCCTTATTCACTTAATTAAATAGTAACAAATAACCAAATAATTACCATCTTGCCATTCACTAAATATCTCAAGATCATAAAAATCAAGGGCCAAGATCAGTTCACGCAGTTCACTCTTGTGATTTTGTTCACGTTTGAACCTAATCATATATATATATATATATATATATATATATATATATATATAATGTAAGTATCTATAGAAAACCCTTATAATTTAGAAAACTTGGGAAACTCTAACCTCCCGAATTTAAAAAAAAAAAATTACACATAATATATACATGTTTTTAAGGGTTTTGGGCAAAAAAAATAAAAAAAGCACCGAGTAGATATTTTTTAAAAAAATAAACAAGTTTTGGTGTAACATATGTTACAAATATGTCAGATGAATGTAACATATGTTACACCAAAACTTGTTTATTTTATTTTTTAAATATCTAGTCGGCGCTTTTTTGATTTTTTTTTTTTGCCCAAAACCCTTAAAAACATGTATATAACATGTGTAAATTTTTTCAAAAAAAAAAAAACATCGGGAGCTTTGAGTTTCCCAGGTTTTCTAAATAAAAGTGGGTTTTCTATACATCATTCCCCTATATATATATATATATATATATATATATATATATATATATGGTCAGGATTTAGAGAGAACGGTGAAAAGTGTGAGAACGGTGAGAACGATTTTGGAGTTGACATGTGACATTGATGCTAAATTAAACTAAGGGGTAATATGGTCAAAAAACCCCACACACATGAACTGGGTGTTCAAATAAAACACCATAAAAAAACCAAATTCAGAAAAACGCCATGAAAATACCCAGTTAAAACGCCATAAAACACTCAGTTCAAAAAAACGCCATGAAAAACTCAGTTTAAAACGCCATAAAACACTCAGTTCAGAAAAACGCCATGAAAATACCTAGTTAAAAAGCCATAAAAACACATAGTTTAGAAAAACGCCATAAAACCCATTTCATTTTTTTTTCGAAAAGCATATCAATAGTATACTCGTTGGAAATATAAAAAAAACGCTGAGTTTTATGGTGTAATTTTTTTAGAATAATAATCACGTATAAAAAAGTTATTGGCGTTTAAATATGATAAGGGAAAATGGCATGTTATTAGCATGTGCACTCTTGTTTAGATCTTCCAATTTTACCCCTCTTGTTAGTTATAAGGTTCCCATTATTTACAAAAATGTCACCGCATCATCTTAGCCACAAATCACAAATATCCTATGGCTGAAAATTGTTCTTACACTTCAAATCGTTCTCTCCTGATCCCGTTTCTATATATATATATATAGGGTAGAGTTCATGCGAGAACCACCTTTATTGCGAGAACCAATGTGAACACAACAAAATAAACCCACCACACCTAGAGGTGTTCAAAACCGGATATCCGAAATTTTGGGATACCAGATTTCATTATCCAATTCTGTATCCGAAATTTCGGATATCCGAATTTTCGGATAGTGAATCGGATATCCGAAAATCCAACTTTTTATTTAATTTTTATTTTTTTATTATTTTTTCATATTCGGAACCGAAAATTTCGGATAGTTTCGGATATCCGAATATAAGTTTTCGGATATTTTGGATATTTTCAGATACTTTTTCGGATATTTTTGGATATTAGGATATCCGAAAAAAATAAAAATTAAATTTTCGAATATTTCGGATATCCGAAATATCTGGAAAATTTTAAAATCACTATCCGAATTCGAAAAATTCGGATATCGGAAATTTCGGATATCCGAATTTTTGGATATTTCGGGTCGGATTTTCGAATACGGATAGTTTTGAACACCCCTAACTACACCACCAAAATCCTAAAAAAAAACCTAACCCCCCCCCCCCCCCCCAAAAAAAAAATAGCCCTAACCCTCCCCCCCCCCCCCCCCCCCACACCCAAGATAAATGCTAAAAACTAAAGCATAAAGCTAAACCCCCCAAAAAACCTAAAAAAACACACAATTTTAAAAAAAAAAAATTATAAAAATCGCTACTTTTAGTATAAAAAAAGTTGTTTTAAATTTGTTAAATATTTTTTATTAACGAAAAGTAGCGATTTTTATAAAAAAATATTAAAAAAATTGCGTGTTTTTTAGATTTTTTAAGGTATTTTTTGTTGTTTTCACACTGGTTCTCGCCATAAAACCCATTTCTTTTTTTTTTTCGAAAAGTATATCAATAGTATACTTGTTGGAAAGATAAAAAAACGCTGAGTTTTATGGTGTAATTTTTTTAGAATAATAATCACGTATAAAAAAGTTATTGGCGTTTAAATATGATGGCGGAAAATTTTATGTTATTAGCATGTGCACTCTTATTTTGATCTTCCAATTTTACCCCTCCTGTTAGTTATAAGGTTCCTATTATTTACAAAAATGTCACCGCATCATCTTAGCCACAAATCACAAAGATCATATGCCTGAAAATTGTTCTCACTGTTCTTACACTTCAAATCGTCCTCTCTTGATCCCGTTCCTATATATATATATATATATAGGGTAGGGTTCATGCGAGAACCGCGAGAACCAATGTGAACACAACAAAATAAACCCACTACGCCTAGAGGTGTTCAAAACCGGATATCCAAAATTTTCGGATACCAGATTTCATTATCCAATTCTGTATCCGAAATTTCGGATATCCGAATTTTCGGATAGTGAATCGGATATCCGAAAATCCAACTTTTTATTTAATTTTTATTTTTTTATTATTTTTTCATATTTGGAACCGAAAATTTCGGATAGTTTCGGATATCCGAATATAAGTTTTCGGATATTTTGGATATTTTCAGATACTTTTTCGGATATTTTGGATATTAGGATATCCGAAAAAAATAAAAATTAAAGTTTCGAATATTTCGGATATCCGAAAATCTGGAAAAATTTTAAAATCGCTATCCTAATTCGAAAAATTCGGATATCGGAAATTTCAGATATCCGAATTTTTGGATATTTCGGGTCGGATTTTCGGATACGGATAGTTTTGAACACCCCTAACTACACCACCAAAATCCTAAAAAAAAACCTAACCCCCCCCCCCCTAAAAAAATAATAATAAATAAATAGCCCTAACCCCCCCCCCCCACACACACACACACACACCTAAGATAAATGCTGAAAACTAAAGCATAAAGCTAAACCCCCCACAAAATCTAAAAAACACACAATTTTTTTAATATTTTTTTTTATAAAAATCGCTACTTTTAGTATAAAAAAATTGTTTTTAATTTTTTTAATATTTTTTATTAACGATAAGTAGCGATTTTTATAAAAAAAATATTAAAAAAATTGTGTGTTTTTAGATTTTTTATATGTATTTTTTGTTGTGTCCACACTGGTTCTCGCGGTTGTAGCAATAAAGGGTGGTTCCTAACGGTTCCTTCTCATATATTATATATATATATATATAGATACAAACACATATAACATCCATAGGTAATAAGTTTTATAACATTACCAAACCTAATGACAAATAACTCTTAGTACTTATTTTTAAATTTTTACATAACTTAAATCGCTACCGGTAACCAACCTATATTCTAAATTTTGGAGTTTTGACATATTTATGTTAAATATAATCAGTTTGTAGTAGTTTTAAAACAATTATCTGTTTATGGTGAATTTGAATTAAAGCGAATTTATTCGAATTCGAATTTCAAATACTAATCGAATCGAATCAAATCGAATACGAATTCAGGTAAAAATTCGAAAACTTCGAAATTCGATTAATTCAAAATTCATTATTCTATTCAATGAACACCCATATAACCAAGTCTATCATATATAATATCAAAACAATGATCAGATACCGTTCATCTTGTTCTTGGTCTTTGACTACTGCAAATCCCTTTTAACCAACATGTAGAAAGAAGTGATAATTTGCAAATATTGAGAGAACTAGTTGATTTTCCGCTTGCGCGTTGCGGCGGGGACCCAATGACTACAAAAGGCGTGTCAACAACGGCAAGCAGATACCGAATATCGAAACATAAATAAAAATGACGTGGTAAGGATAGTAACTCCGTCCTAAAAAAGAGATTTTAAATAACCTAATATATAATAATAGGACCCACACGTTGGAAATTCGGTTGTTTTCAGTTCAGTTATTACGGTGCTAACACGTTAAAATATGGATGAGCTCGGTACTGGTAACGCCACCGAAAGTACCAATCCGGAAAATCATCGAAATTAGGTACCGGCACCGAAAATGCTCGGTAAAATACGGTATGGTATTTGAAGGTAAAAATAATAAATACAGGTATGGTGCTAGACCGGTGTCGAACCGAAAACGCTAAAAGGTGGGTACCAAATTGGTACTGAAAATGATTTGGTATAGTAAATTTGGTACCGATACGATACCGGTTTGATTACAGGATTTGATACGATTTGCTCAACAATATTCTAAATATCCAAGTTAATTTTCCATGCTACAATTCATTCATTACAGAAAAAGACAAAAAAGAAATCAAAATAAGTTGTGTATATAAAACCTCATTTAAACGAAATACAGTTTACTTACTGTGTGTATGAAAAGTAATCTAAACGGTGCAATTACTTGCATTGCTGCGTTGCTACAGGATTTGATGAGCTCGGTACCAACCGGTACCGAAAATACCGTTACCGAAATCCCCAAAGTGGGTACCGGTACCGAATATATCTGGTATGGTACGGTTCGGTACCGGTTGGTATTGGTATTGGTACAGCACCGGTATTTGAGGGTAAAAACCGGTACCGAAAATACACCGGTTTGATAAATTTGGTACCGGTACAAGTACCCAATACCATTTTGCTCAACTGTTAGTTTCCGTTTCTAATCTTAATATATATGTTATTGTTCATTCAATTTGAAATTTAATATATAGGGTAAAAACCGGTACCGAAAATACACCGATTTGATAAATTTGATACCGGTACAAGTACCCAATACCATTTTGCTCAACTCTTAGTTTCCATTTCTAATCTTAATATATATGTTACTGTTCATTTAATTCGAAACTTAATATATATATATATATATAGGTAATATACAAAAAGTGATATTATCAAACAAGTTATGATGGAACCTAGAGACCCCCAACTCTTTTTTCTTTTTTTACAAAATCAACCAAAAGATCATCACAAACAACAAATCCTTCACTCAGATACTCCTTACAACTCACACCACCCAATGACCACTTTTTACACATAACCACTTTCATCATATTGTTGTCCTAACTATAGAAGCTAGGTTTAAAGAAGTTTGTCGCGTTGTGGCGAATTTCGTTTGTTATTTAGTCTGTGTTTATATATTTTTGAAATTAATACAAGCGTGTTGCGAACGAAACTGTTGACAAGAATAAAAAGAAAATGTAGAAAAAACACTAAAAAATAACCGAAATAAAATCAATCAAAAAAGTTGTATGGTAACGATGTTGTTCGTATGAAACCCGTGGTCATGGATGAGCAAATTGTTCTGGGTACCGATACCAAATTTGCCGAACCGAAAGATCTTAAGTACCAATTCGGTACCGACTTTTGGCGTTTCTGGTACCGGTTCACTACCGTTTTTTACCTTCATATACCGGTACCGTAACCGGTATTTTCGGTATCAGTACCGATTCTGTATCGGTTGGCACCGAGCTCATCCCTACCCCTGAAACTATAAAAAGAAAAAATTAAAAGTTGAAGAAAATCAACAAAAAAAAGTTGTACGATACCGTTGTCCGTACGGTAACCGTGATCAGGGATGAGCAAATGGTACCGGGTAGCAGCATTGAATTTCCCGAACCAAAAGATTTCCAATATCAATTCGGCACCAACTTTTGGCGTTTTCTGTATTAGTGTCTGTTTTTACCTTCATGTACTGATACCGAACAGGACCGTACCGGTATTTTCGATACCAGTACTGGTTCGATACCGGTTGACACCAAGCTTATCCCAACCCCTGATTAAAAAAAGATTAAAGTTTAAAAGTAAAGAAAATAGCTATTATTATAATATTAAAATAATTAAAGTATTAAAAAAGCTATATATTATTATAATATTAAAATCACTATTCGTTTATTAATATAATATATATATATATATATATATATATATATAGTAATAATTAATAATTAATATATAATAATAATAATAATAATAATAATAATAATAATAATAATAATATACTAATAGAGATCAATATATGATAAATATTTAAAATAGTTAATAACACCTCATAAATATTAAACCATCTATGACTACAACAAAAGTATGTTACGTGGATAGTACGCTCAAATAAGTACACAAATAATGTTTTGATAATGATTTAAAACTAAATATATAAAAAAAAAATCTTTTGTATGTAAAACACCAAAACTTATAGGGAATTTCATATATTCACCCCTTACCTTACAAATTATATATTTACCTCAAACATAATTTTGAATGCATAATGTATGATGTTCTTTAAGCATTATTTGAAGAAATATGTAACTTTGCAAGTTTAGATCAAGGGTATATCAAATTACTCCTAAACTTGTATATTAAGCTTAAACGACTTGGAAAACAAAAGGTGATAAGATTAATCAACTTTAGGGCATAGCTAACATGGACAAGTCACAAGTACTAAAATGTATTTTGGTCATATTGTAAAATCGGTGATGATATTAAACTCTATCAAAATAGAAGTTCAAGTGTTTCACGATGTGTTTTTAATAAATTACTTTTTTTTTCTAGATTTTGCTTTCAGTATCAAGATCCGACTTGTTGGAAGTTTTGGTGTGAATGAAAGTCCCAAGTGGTAAAACCACTTTGTCCCACATTGGTGTAGGAATAAAAGAAAAGGCTATTTATAAGGTGAAACCTTGACCAAACAATTGTAGTCTTATGACATGTGTTACCACAAATCCTACCCGCGCGTGCGCGGGGGGGGGGGGGGGAATCGAGTTTCGGAACTGGATTTTGGTTGAACTCGCGCGTGCCCGCACGTCTTGCGGACACGAATGCAGCTCCGAAAACCCGAGCCCGCGTGCAATGATGGCAAGTGTTCAAATCCCTGGGAACAGACCGCGAGGAATTGTGTCACAACTAGCTTGGTTGCAAAATTCACCGGTGTGAATTTCAGACAGTGGCAGCAAAAGATGTTCCCCATGTTTGTGAAGGGGATATGGATGCTCAATTAGTGAGCGCGGTTCATGATTGGAATCATTCGGATTTCTCGTGATTATATCTTGAATGGTATGGTTGATACGCTTTACAATGTGTACTGCAACGCCAAGACTGTCAAAGAATTAAGGGAGTCTTTGGATCGCAAATACAAAACAGAAGATGCGGGCACTAAGAAGTTCGTGGTGGCTAAGTTCTTGGACTTTAAAATGATAGACTCTAAAACTGTCATTAACAAAGTCCAAGAATTGCAAGTGATTCTTCACGATATTTCATGCGGAAGGAATGGTGCTCAGCGAGACATTCCAAGTTGTTGCTATGATTGAAAAGCTACCACCAAGCTGGGTTGATTTCGTGTATATGTTTGGCAAAAGTAGCTGGTGGCTGAAAGCTGGTAGCTAGTAGCTGTAGCTTTTTAGATATATTTGGTGTTTGGCAGAGTGGCTGGAGCTTTTAATAAAATGTATAAAATGACCAAAATGGACATAACTAAAAATTTAAAAAGTTTGTGCATTAAAAAGTTCATTATCTTTAAAGGTTAAAAAAGTCATTTTTTCCCTAAAAGCTTGTAGCTCCTTCTAAACGTTACTAGTAGGAGCGTTCAACCAAAAGCTTCAAGCTCTTAACCTAAAAGCTTCAAGCTCTTTCAACCAAACAAGGCTTTTTATTGAGTAGGTTCTTAAAAGCTTAAAGCTAGAAGCTCCTAAAAGCTCCATGCCAAACATACCCTTCAATAACTATCTCAAGCATAAGCGAAAGAAAATGTCCATTGAAGATCTTGTTGTTCGTCTTCGCATTGAAGAAGATAACAAAGTTGCTTTGAAAAGGATTGATAATCCTGAAACAGCAAAGGCCAATGTTGTTGAACATGGCAAATCTTCGAAGGGTAACAAGAACGGTGGAAAGGGTGGAAAGAAGGTTCATGGGACGCTCCAACCTTGGTCCTAAAGGGGGAGTTGGGAAGAAGAAGTTCCAAGGAACTTGCTACAATTGTCAAAAAAGCAAGGCCATAAGGCCAACGAATGCAAGTTTCCAAAGAAGGAAAATGCTCAACAAGTGAACATGGTTCATGAGGTTGATAACCTCATTGCTATGATCACGGACCTCTCGATTTTGGTCACGGAAGTTAACTTGGTTGGGCAAAACCACAAGGATTGGTGGGTTGATTTGGGGCTACTCGTCATGTGTGCTTTGACAAGAATCTGTTTAGCACCTTCAAGGAGGTGACTAATGAATAAAAGGTTTTTATGGGAAATTCCGCCACGGCCGAAATTAAAGGCGAGGGGAATATGGTTTTGAAAATGACTTCCGGAAAGGAACTCACTTTGTCCAACATGTTGTATGTTCCAGAAATTCATAAGAACCTTGTGTCGGGGTGGCAATTGAATAAGTTTGGTTTTAAAATGGTGATTGAGTCGGACAAGGTCGTGTTGACCAAAAATGGCATATACGTTGGTAAGGGCTATGCCCTCAACGGTATGTTTAAATTAAATGTAATTGTTGTGAAGGGAATGAATGAAAACTCTACTAGTTCTGCTTACTTGCTTGAGTCTCCTAATCTTTGGCATGGTAGATTAGGTCATGTTAATTTTAATTTCATTCATCATTTGATTAAACTTAATTGCGTACCAACTTTTGATAACGACTCAAATAATAAATGTGAAACTTGCGTAGAAGCAAAACAAACGAGATCGTCATTCAAAAGGGTTGAACGAATCACCAAACCCCTCGAGATGATCCACACTGATGTGTGTGATCTAAAAGCAATTCGTACTCGTGGTAGGAACAAGTACTTCATCACGTTCATTGATGATAGTACAAGGTATTGCTATGTGTACTTACTTAAGAGTAAGGACGAGGCTATTGATCAGATTATCTTGTTCAAAGCCGAAGTTGAGAATCAACTAAATCGGAAAATCAAAATCGTAAGGAGCGACCGAGGAGGTGAATTTGTTTCACCTTTTATTGATGTGTGTGCAAAAAATGGAATCATACATGAACTCACAGCTCCTTACTCCCCTCAATGAAATGGCATAGCGGAACGAAAAAACCGCACTTTAAAAGAAATGATGAATGCCATGATGATAAGTTCTGGGGTAAGCCAAAACATGTGGGGGGAAGCAATCTTATCGGTAAATTATGTGTTGAACATGATATCCAATAAGAAGAAAGATGTAACGCCATACGAATTGTGGACGAGAAAGAAACCACCATATAAGTACTTGAAAATGTGGGGGTGTCTAACCAAGGTGGGGGTCGCACCACCAAAGCGCCTACTAATAGGACCCAAAACAGTGGATTGTGTATTTATATGATACACCCATCCTTATGGTCCATATCGTTTTCTTGTGCATGATTCTAAGAACCCTGGAATATGCAACGACACCATAATAGAATCTACGGACACATCAAGGTTTGAACATCTGTTCCCATACTTAGGTAAGGGTGAACCGAGTTTTACTAGACCGGTTGAGGAAATTGCTCCTAACGATGAGGTTGCAAATAATGAACCTCGAGAACAATCTAAGACTGAGGAAGTTGAAATTAGAAAGAGTAAACGATAAAGGACTGAAAAATCCTTTGGCCCTGATTTTCTTACCTACATGGTTGAAGAAGAACCTCAAACATACCAACAAGCGGTGAATTCCTCAGAAGGACCTCAGTGGAGGGAGGACATCAAAAGTGAGATAGACTCTATCTTGCAAAATCATACCTAGGAACTAGTGGATCTTCCTCAAGGATGTAAACTACTAGGATATCGATGGATCTTCAAGAAGAAGATGAAACCAGATGGAACCATCGATAAGTACAAGGCAAGATTGGTGATCAAAGGATGTAAACAACGAGAAGGTTTAGACTAATTTGATACATATTCACCAGTTACGCGAATAACCTCCATCAGGTTGGCGCTTGCCATTGCCGCTATTAGAAATTTGGAAGTTCACCAAATGGATGTGAAAACAGCTTTCTTGAATGGAAATCTAGAGGAAGAAATTTACATGGAACAACTTGAAGGCTTCACAACCATTGGGAAAGAAAAGAAAGTGTGTAAACTTGTAAAATTCTTGTATGGATTGAAACAAGCTCCAAAACAATGGCACCAAAAGTTTGATCATATCATGCTTGATGTTGGGTACAAAATCAATGAATGTGACAAGTGTGTATATGTGAAGGACAGATCAGATGGATATGTCATTTTGTGCTAATATGTAGATGATATGCTCATTGCTGGAAGTGATGACAAAATCATAAAGTCTACAAAGAACATGCTAAAAACAAGATTTGACATGAAAGACATGGGTCTTGCGGATGTGATTCTGGGAGTTAAAATCACACGAATCCAAAGTGGGCTTGTTTTAAGTCAATCCCACCATGTGGACAAAATTCTTGAGAAGTTCAATGGCAATGACTCTAATGTAGCTAGAACTCCTCTTGACACAAGTCAACACCTAGCCAAGAATAGAGATAAACCTGTTAACCAGTTGGAATACTCAAGAATTATTGGTAGCTTGATGTATCTTATGAGTTGTACTAGACCAGACTTAGCATATGTTGTGAGCAAGCAAAGTAGATACACGAGCAACCCAAGTTCAATTCATTGGAACTGTATCATTCGGTAGCTTCGTTACTTAAGATACACTCGGGAATACGGGTTGCATTATAACAGATATCCAGCAGTTATAGAAGGACACTGTGATGCAAATTGGATATCCATACATAGTGAACTTAGTAAACTTCCTAGTCCATTCCTAGTCCATTTGAAACACCCTAACACATAATAACTTAAAAACGACGCAACGGAAAAGAGCTTTAAAAATTTCTTTTTTTTATTAGACACATAACTTACATAAAGGCTCAAATATGAAATGTCAAACATTAACTAAAAGAAATATACAACATTCACTTTCGATTAACACTTTAAGGCGTTACAAAATTAAAGTTATGTGACCGTTCTTTCCATACAATCCTTGCTCTCAACTCGATCCATGCCCGCTTCTCTTCATTCGTGGTAAAAGAAATCCGTGTAATACCTGTGGATATGCCATACAACTTAACCATTAGTCGTTAACAACATCTTACGACATTTATTCTCATATAATTTAATATCAAATAACATTCAAGAATATAAACTTTGATTCATTCAACTATCCTCTCATAGTTTCTCGTTCCGTTTTCGAGTTCGGTACCTCATGAACCCGATGATCTTTTACCTGCATACATTCCAACTTCAAGGCATACCATTAGCAATCGTTAATACCCAAACATAATGAAATCATTCTTTCAAACATTTATAACATCTCGCATTCATGCATGTATACTAATTCCTACGTGCATTCATAGCGAATTACGTTCATATATGCATACATTCTTAATTCATACATGCATACAAACATATACACCAACATATATACGCACACATTCATACACGCACACATACATACGAGCTCTCACTTACCGCTATTATTCACATATATCTATGTTTCTTGTCAAAATCACAACCTTCCATAATATAGGTTCTATACCTATAGTCTCGCATACCTATTCGTTCCTAGACTTGGTTACATTTACATTTCCTTCACTAACAAGAAGAAAATCTGTACTTTAACTATCCGGAGGCTCATAATATCTCTTATGTACAAAAACCGGCTTTAAAATAAGTTATGAAACATTAAAAATCATTTAAATATCAAGTCCGGTTGCGAAATCAACAAGAAAAACCAAGATTTGCCAGGTAACTGGCCCTCGCAGGGTGCGACAGCCCCTACCCGGGCGCTCGCGGGGCGCGATAGACGTCGCGGTGCGCGATGGTGAAACCGAATTGCTGTCGCATAGCGCGACAGCCCTATTTCGACAGTCTGTTTTCCTTTGCTGCTGCATATGGTGCCCAGCTATGAATTCTAACAAAAAACTTAAACTTAAAGTTGCATAACTTTTGATCTAGACATCCGTTGTACGTAATTCTTGTTCTATATGTCCGTAATTTAATTACGGATCCGTTTACCATCCTAACTCACATCAAAAGCTGAATTATAAGATAAGGACCTATAAATCCTTCAAGCCATTAATCGACCCGTTTGATTTCACCATTTTATTTATGACATAACTAACCACTTTCAGTCTCAATAATCATTCCTACCTTAATAATTCCATTTATCACCTCAGGTCGCATCAATAGCTGATTTATAAGCAAACGGCTTATAAATCCCTTTATACCATTATTCGACCCGTTTAGTCCTACTAGTTTACCTTCGTTATAAATAACTCCTTCGTTATACTAAAATAACACATACCTTAATGCTCTCATTCATTATATAGTCTTTGCATAATTTTCCACATTTATAATTATTAAATTCTACATACATACTAAGAAGTGAATCGGAATCACTTACCTCGTGCGTCCGAGTTCATGCATAGCTTCCGTATTTACCTTTGACCCATTGCCCTTCCATGCTCGTGTCCATGTTGACATGGCTCCTACGCTTTCAGGTTATCACCAACACATTCTTGTTAGCATACATCATTGGACTTTGATAACAAGCATACATTTGTATAATTTCATATTCAACTTGCATTAATCATTCCTAAGAAGCATATGACATGTACCCGATTTCACATTCTTTAAAACCCATATAATCCATCATGTCATTCCATTTATCACATATTTATATACCATGTACCATACGATTATCTATAATATTATAATCACAAGTCTAGCCATGTTCCTTATGCGTAGTTGACTTTCAGAGTCAACGATTTATCATTTTAACTTTCGGCTTAATCTCATATACTCATGACATCATAATAGGCTGTTTTGGGGCGTCCGTTTACTGTACTTACGAGCTTGCAAAAATTACATTCTTTTTATGTGACGTGACCCTCGGAGGGGTTATCCTTATGTTAAATTTTTAGAGTCTAACTCTCTACCAAAAATTTATAAAAAATCATTTACTAAGCTGCAATCAGATTCGTCACTTCTGACTACAGCTTACGGAAAAATTCATTTAAAATTACTCGTTTATCCGATTGACGAAATTCCAGTTGGAGATTTTTGGAATCACCTGAATCCACCTACAGTAAAAATTAGAGATCATAGCTAAATTCCTAGATTGAGTTATGACATTCGTAATGGGCTGCAAATTCTGCCAGAAAACGCAGCCTGAACCTTCGATACGGAAAAATTCATAAAACGTTCATTTTTCGTCGAAAAAATGCAATTCCAGTTGGGTTTGAAAGGTTTTTCCTGGGAGTTCATCACAAACCCAATAAACATCAGTTTTTGACAAGATTTGACCCAGTTACAGCCGATTACATTCGGCTGTAACTTTCTGGACAGATTTAGTTTTCATCAAATTCCACAAATTTTACATAGCTTTCATTCTAAATCAAGTTCATTTATCAATTTACTCTAATACACAATTCATACTTCAATATTACATCAATTTTTTTCACCTTCATGATCATCAAGTTTCATCATAATCCTACATCAAGTGGGTTTCACTTCAAATCATTCTAGTGAGCAAAATTAAACATAATTAACCTTCTATATGATGATTCTAACCAATATTCATGCCTAATTTCATACAAATTCGCGAATTACTACATAACCCACTTCATACAAAAATCATCAAATCCAAAATTACAACTTACCATGTGTTTGTTAGGGCTAGATGATCATGTATTTAGGTCCATGCATCAGATTAGAGCCAATTTCCCCTTTCAATTTGAAGATTTTTCCTGAATTAGGGTTTGCACCCCTTTCTCCTTCTTCCCCTGTGCAATCGTACGCACACCCACACACACTCAGTGTGTGTTTTTGGGTTTTACTTTTATTTTTAAATAAACATAAACTTTCCCCTTTTTTGACAACCTTGGCCCCTCTAGTTAATACTTGATCACAATTGTAGCAAATTCCTTCCCTTGATTGTTTTGTTAGACATATAACCAAGTTTAATAACTTTGTTATTATATTTATTTAATTAAATATGGTATCGTTCTAGTGAACTTTAAAATTTGCGTTTTGGGATGTTACACCCTTCCTAATCACTGTGGGGGATAACCCTACGTATTTAAAAGGGAGTTTATTACAAAACTTAGTAAACTTCCTAGTCCATTCCTAAAAGTGACAAGTGTGAGGCTAAGCCTATGGCTTTTAATGATTCGACTAAGGTAACCATACATAGTGAATTACCTATGTGAGAGAGAAGTGGGGTCGCTTCGAAGGGTATTGTTGGGGCACAATACCTAATGGCTCTCGCAGAACGAGGCAAATGTTCATGACCATAACGAACATAACTATGAGGACTTGACTTTGTTAGGGAGACTCTTGTGTGAAGTGTATTGTCGTCTACACAAACGGCAGACGAGTTCAAAGACATCGATATCTACTCAGAGCCAGTGAGCTAAGTGCATTTCATGAGCGAAGGGTCAAAGGGTAACACCTACCTATCGTATGCAAAACTGAACTGCTGAAATGAAATTGGAATAATGTTGTTTCTGAGATCGAGCTCCATTCATATGGGGGATTGTTTGAAGTTTTGGTGTGAATGAAAGTCTCAAGTGGTAAAACCACTTTGTCCCACATTGGTGTGGGAACAAAAGGAAAGGCTATTTACAAGGTGAAACCTTGACCAAACAATTGTAGTCTTATGACATGTTTTACCACAAGTCCTACCCGCGCTTGCGCAGTGGGGGTGCAAAAAATTGAGTTTCGAAATTGGAATTTGGTTGAACTCATGTGTGCCCGCTGTCGCAGCCCCCGACCCCACCCCGGGAGCGGGCGCCGCGAGAGCGAGCCGGTGGTATCGGTGTTTATTAAATTTGCAGCGGAATTAAATCATCAGGATCGTAGTTAGGAAATAAATTCAGAGTTTGCAAAACACCAAACTTTTTATATTAAACAAATGAGCTAAAACTCATATTTCATTGATAATGTATTTATAGGGATAAACCTTAATTTGCTGAAAATATAAACTTCTCCTTTTATTTAGGTAACTTATAGCCACTTTATTTAAGTCTTCAGTGCTCCATAGCTGGCTTCTAATAGCTTCACATCAAGTTACTTGAAACGCGTTTTAAAATATTTTATCAGCAAGAAATACTGGTGAGTTCATTCTATTTTATAAAAAGACACATTGTTATAACTTTACAGTATTAAGGGTAATTACAATGTTTTTATCTAACAAAACTCCAAGTATTTGTCACTCGACGGATCAGTGACTATGGTCATATCACACATTGGCTAACCCATTGTCCAATTGGGAAGATTATCAAGTACTGTATATAAACCACATAATACTGGCAGTAATTTTGAAATACAAAAACTTAATCCCTGTAAGTATAACTTTGAAAAACATTTAAAGTTTTGTAAAGCACTTTAATTATGGCTCAGAAAAATGTGAGAAAAGGAGAATGACTCACTTTGTAAACTTAGGTTTTACTACAGGCTTTCTGGTGATATTTTCTGATAATTTTCTTGAGTTCGTATTAAAAATACACAATGCACGTGTGTTAGTATAATAACCCAATTTAACTTTATCAATGCGTCACGAGACAGAACCCCAACTTAGTTTACAAAGCATAGCCTTTATCAAGTAGCGCTTTGGCATCAGTTGCTGGGCTCAAGATCGATCGGACAGAGTATCGAATCAGTGATCAGGGGTTAAAATACTTACAATGGGGCAGAGCTTTGTGATTTTAGGGTATTATATTTGTTCAATATAGAGAGAAAGAAAGAAATTTGCGAGCGAATTCGAACTGTGGCTGAAACGTTCAATTTATAGGTGAAATCTGAGTGCCTCGCGCCCCGCGACAGCCTAGGGTTGTACCCGTTGCGGTCTGCCACACCCCCTAGCTACAGTTAGGCTTGATCAGTCACAAGTATAGATCCAACACGTGGATGACACGTGTCATAAAGGGTTTCTGGCAAGTTATGGGGCCGTCACGCCCCGCGAAGGATTTAAAGAAGTCTGTCGCGGGCCGCGACAGGCTTAGAAATCTGATTTTATTTATTTTTTGATTAAAACAATGATACGTAGGCTCGGTTTTGCGATTACGGAGTGTTTTAAGACGTTTTTTAGGGTTGTTATACCTGCACGTCCTGCGGACACGAATGCAACTCCGAAAACCTGGGCACGCGTGATTTTATATAATCGGTACGATTAAATAGAAAGTTTATATCACTACATTATAGTGCGATTTTCGTCACCAATCAATGATTCAAACACCCAATGAACGTGTTCTTCAACTTTTTTGAAGAAACCCAGTTTAATTTCATACAATATCTCATTTTTTTCCCGTGATTTTGAAACGAATTACTCGTTTCGTTCGATTCGATCGCTGATAAGTGTTTCTAACATTCAAATTCCGTCAATCATTGAAGAAATATGAAGAAATCGGCTTCGATCTATGTAAGAAATTTTTGAATTGCATTTTTACGATCTGAGTTTTTGAATTGAATTATTGCGTTTTACAAAGTATGAAAAAACACTGTTTTTTTTTTGTATTTGCAGTCCATTGGGTTTTAGAAACAACACATTTTATTGTGTTTTTAGTCCATTGCGTTTTAGGTAAAACACATTTTATGTGTTTTTAGTCCATTGCGTTTTAGAAAAAAAAAAAAAAACACCTTTTGTGTTTTTATCTATTGCATTTTAGGAAATCACATTTTTATGTGTTTTTTGGTCCAATGCCTTTTAGAAAAACACATTTTGAAGTGTTATTAGTCCATTGCGTTTAGCCGGTAAAACACATTTTTATGTGTTTTCGGTCCATTGTGTTTTAGAATGAACACTTTCTTTTGTGTTTTTAGGCCATTGTGTTTTAGAAAAAAAAAAAAAAACATTTTTATGTGTTTTTTGGTCCATTGTGGTTTAGAAAAACACATTTTGAAGTGTTTTTAGTCCATTGTGTTTTAGGTAAAACACATTTTTATGTGTTTTCAGTCCATTGCTTTTAGAAAGAACACGTTCTTTCGTGTTTTTAGGCCATTGTGTTTTAGAAAAAAGACATTTTTATGTGTTTTTTGATTCATTGCGTTTTAGAAAAACACATTTTGAAGTGCTTTTAGTCCATTACGTTTTAGGTAAAACACATTTTTATGTGTTTTCAGTCCATTGCGTTTTAGAAAGAACACTTTCTTTTGTGTTTTTAGGTCATTGCGTTTTAGAAAAAAAGACATTTATTTGTGTTTTCTAGCAATTGCGTTTTAGAAATAAGACAATTTCTTTGTGTTTTTTATCCATTGCATTTTAGAAAAAAAGTCGTTTTTTACGCTTTTTGTCCATTGCGTTTACGCAACTGGGTTTTTGATTTTTTCGAAAATATAACAATAGTATACTCGTTTTAAAGATTAAAAAACACTCGTTTTTTGTGCAATTTTTATAAAAAAATAATTTGTATGAAAGAGTTGGAGGAGAGAGAAAACACAAACTCACGTGCCTCCTTTTTTTATTCAATTTCACTCATTTAATCTTAGCCTTTGATTAATAAATAGATGATCAAAATTACTTCCTAGCCTTTCTAACTAAATAAATTTTCTATTATATCCTGACCCTAATATAGTATTTATTTTGGCTTATAAATATTTATTAACCTAAACATTAGTCTTGTTTATAATAATAAGAGACCCCAAAAATTAAATTGATGACAATCAAATCAAAGCCAAAATGATGTGTGGTTCAATTGAATTGCAAAGTATTCCTCAATCAATAATTGTATGCTTGATAATTGCACCATCTTACATGATAATGATTAATTATTTATGACATGTCTCCTAAATTAGGAGCGACAAAAATGACTTGTATCTTGGCCAAAAAAACTTTAAAGATAAAAAGGGATATGTGTAAATTGAACCACGAATTATAATAATCTAACCAAAACAAATTAGAACTATAATATTTCGGTTTTTGGATGCTGGTTTTAGGATTAATCGGAAACTTTCGGTTTAGTTTCTTTGTTTTCGGTTTAATTTCGGCTAACAATACTAAAAATTATGTTTCTTAGGTTGAAGATTAAAAACTATACAAACCGAATATAAAAAGGTAAAGTTTCGTTGAGCCAAATACTTGAATAAAACGAACCAAACATAAACCAAGCTATGAGCCAGGTAGGACTTAACCGACAGAACGATTTTCGAATTATAAAAACTAAGCTTTCCGGTTCGGTTTTAGATTTATACAAAACCAACTTAAAGCGAACCATGTAACATACTAATAAGCACTACTATTAAGAATGTGAAACGTTTTGACTTCTAGTTTTGTGACAAACATGATCTTTCTTTATTTAGGGTATGTTACATTAGCACAACTTTCTAAATATGGCAACATATGAAGGTACATATGCTATTTGAGGAAATACCAGGAAACATAAAACTCTATGTGAACAAATTTCTTGTTTAAATCAATTTCAATTTTACCTCTCTATTGAGAGACATCAACAACAATTATTGGGAATTAATCAAGTTTTCACTCTAATCCGGTTGTTACTAAATCAAAATCAAAGAATATGATCGATGTTTCAGTGATGAGACATGGTGTTAGTTATGCACGGTTGTTAATCGACCCACATGATATTTTCATGTCGCCTTTTTATACCGTGCAAAACTTTTGTTTTATTTGTTTAAATATAACGCTAGACTTGTACATGCAAACATCTTTTATTTTATTTGTGTAAATATAACACTAGACTTGTACATGCACAATTGTCTCATTTGTGATTTTGTCACAGACCCCTTTTTTTATTTGGTATAACGCTACAGTTATACATGGTTCATGGGCACATCGCCCACACAATGGACTCATTTGTGATTTTGTAATAATACGTTTGTTTTAAAACATGTGTAAATATAAAGGGATAGTCGAAAAAAGAGAGCCATTTAAGGTTCAACACTTGTTACTCACTTTAAGTCATTTTCATTTGCTTTTCTTTTTTCATATATAATGAAAATAAACATGACTATTGTTCATTGTCTTGTGTCTTTTAATATATAAAGTGAGTAACAAACATTGAATAAATATACATAGCTAATAGACTTATGTATTAATCGGAGTTGTATAACAAAAACAATATAATTATATAATTTATAAAAAAATCATATAAATTACGTATTTTTATTACCATTTAACAGTTCACACAACTAACTTAAATTTATCATAAAAACGGCTTATGTTAATAAGCAACATTGAAATACCATAATAGGTTGTGTATTACACAGGTTGAATACCTAAAAATATTCAATACATAAAAGTGTATTAAATATTTTTTTTCATATGACCGAATCTACGTATAAAATTTTACATATAATAATGTGTATAAATAATATTATTTTTCTTATTATGTATCTCTTAAATATAACTTTTATTTAAAGTAATACGTATTAAATTTTACATATAATAATATGTATAAATAATATTATTTTTATTATTATGTACCTTTTAAATACAACTTTTATTTAAAGTAAATAAACATATTATTAGTATGTCACAAACTAGATTTGTTATTCTTATTAATAATTATTGTCTAGATTTAATTAATGATTAATTGTTATAAAATTATGATCTAAGTTAACGATGAAGAACAAAATATTTTCATAAGCAACGGTGATTTATTATGCCACAAATGGGTAAAAGATAACAAGAATATTAAAATAGGTTAAATTACTTTATACTAATTTATAAAGCATTTCTTTGTTTAAGGTCATGGGGATTTAACATGAGATAAGTTATACCCATGGGCCATGGCATAAATTACAAGATAAGTTATACCCATGGTACATTCATTTTCTAATACAAACTAGCTAAGTAAATATAACCAAATCCACAAACAATCAAAGCGTGACAAAGTAATGATTACGTCTTTTAACTTTATGTTCTAATCAACTACATAAGTTCTATATTCTTGTTTCTATTGTGTTTGATAAATAACTGATTAACAATTTAACCCAGTCAAAGAATTTTTTGAATATATTTTAGTGTAATGTTACTCTGGGTCATTCTATAAGATTAGTAATTGAATGTTGTAACAAAGTAAATGTAATTAGACCATGGGGTATGGGGAGGATAGTCTCCAAAGAGACTATCCGCCACATAGGCGCCACATAAGCATTGGTGGAGGAGCATCCTCTTGGGGACTACCCAAAGGTGTGGTGGATGCTCCTCCTCCATTTTTTTATTATTATTATTTATTTGATTTAATTAATTAATGAAAACAAAGTAAATAAAAATAAAAAAGTTACATTTAAATAAAACCTAAAAAAAACAACCTAAAGTTACATTTAAATAAAAAAAAACACACTTAAAAAAAACCTAAAGTTACATTTAAAAACAACTACACTCCCCCACTCCATTTTTTCCTAATTTTTTCCTTCATCATTTGTAAAATGGGACGGTCTTCCGGTGGATATTCGCTAAGGTCGGTGGTCATTATTTTCCATTCCTCAAACTCCTGCGCTTCTTGTTGCTTCTTTTGCTTCTCCTCGGCTAGTTTTTTTTTCATCTTTACCTTCTCGGTTTGCGTCTCGGTAAAGGTTTGGTTGAATGCTTTCAACTCGGCTATAATACCTTCCAACTTCGAACCACCACCACTTCCTGATGCGGCTTGTTTCTTTTTTTCAGCCGCTATCTTTTTACTTTTGTCCCTTCCTGGGGGACGTTCTCCATCTTCAATCGGCTCCTCCTCATAGTCGGGCTCGTCGTTGATATTTATTTGGCAACGACCGGTTGAGCCTCCAACGCTATAACTTCCTGACTCGGATGTTTTAGACCGTTTCGTTGCTCGTTTCGCTCTTGCAACCTCATTTCGAGTTCCCTTCCATTTTGGTTGATCCTTTACAACTTGCCAAGCACGGACATGGGGGAAAGAAGTTTTGTTCTCATTTTCGTATAAACGCAAAGCTTCATTGAAAACATTTTCGTGGTTCCACCCACTCGGTTTGTTGGCGAGCGTTGTGTTATAAAACCCACAAAAGCGTTGGATCAACGTATTCATCTTGCGCCACTTGGAGCTGATAGAATCAATGGTTCTGTACTCGCCTTGTTCCATAAGCGCGTGGAATATATCAAGGGCTTCTTGCCAAAACCCATCGCTTTGTTGATTGTTACCTACAAGTTAGTAACAATAATAATAATATTTTGTTAGAAAAATATAGTGTACAAATAAATATTTAATAACAATAATAATATAATTTACAAATAATATTTAATAACAATAATAATATAATGCACAAAAAATAATTTTATAACAATAATAATATTTTACCGATTATAGGAGACGTTGAAGAGTTAATATATGCCTTCGCCAACGCCTCTTCCTCAATTTTTGACCAATTTTGTTGTTGTTTGGCGGCTGCGTCTTCTTTTTTACCCTTTCCCTTTCCCTTTGTATTTTTCTTTTTTGAAGGTTTAGGTTGCGTTTTGGGCACAACCTCTACGTCATCATCTTGTTCCTCGATTTGTGTTGGATGTGCTTGTGGCGGTGGTTGATATGGCATATTTAGCGGGTTTTGCATTAGTTGCTGCATTTGATATGGCATTTGGTTGAATAGCATGTTGGGTTGTTACATTTGCATTGGGTTGAACGGGTATTGGTTTCGTTGGTTGAAAGCGTTGGGCATTTGTTGGTAACCCGCAAAAGAGTTGTCCATTACAGGTGTGTAGCCGGGTGACGAAAACGGGTGTGAACTTGAGTTGTGATTATTTGGGTTGTAGGGATCCATAATTTTTTGAAGGTTGGGAGAGGATTTTTTTATAAAATTGAGAGAAAAGTGGAAGTATTTGGTAAAAAAGTTGGGTGAAAAGTGGTTTAATTTATAGTGGTGGGGTGAATTTTTTTATTTTATTTTTTATAAATGTTGAAAGTAACCGTTAGGGGGGCCCACCAATTCAAAAAATCGCCCCGTCTCCAATGTCTCAATTCTGACGGAAGTGCCGAGACGGGCCCCAAGGGGGTGGTGTGCGACGGCCCAAAAAGGGGGGGACGGCCCGGGGACGAGCCCCATACCTCTTGGTCTTATTGTTTCGTTATTTATAGCCTATAGATTCTCTTGTTGAGTTGTTTCTAAGGGTGTGCGGAGTGGGACGCGGCAAACCTCGGCAAACCCTTTTGCTGATCGGCAAACACCGCCGCCGAGGTTTTGCCGTTGCCGAACAACTCAAGAATCGGGGGAGGATCACCGATGCGGGGAAGGTGATTGAGAGAGAGAGAGGGTATTGTGGGTGGGGTCCATTCCTATCTCAACCAATCACAACTTTTTTTTTTTTTTTTAAATAGTTTACCACTTCACCAAGTGTCTAAACCATTGGCAACACTTTTCACCAAAGTTTAAACACTTTTGACTGATTGATATGGCGCGCTCTGATTGGTTGGTTTTTTGGTTTGCCACTCCAAAGTGTTTAACCACTCCTTACACCCTAAAGTAACCAAATAAATAATTAATTAATGTTTCGTTATTTATAGCCTGTAGATTCTCTCGTTTCTAAAGTTTAAAGTCAAGACAAAAGTCTAATAGGATTACTCATTTATGTGGCGAAGGGCCATCGTTGTTTTTTTTATACTTATTTAAGTACAACTAGGTGTTAATGGTGTGCGCCGCGTTGCGGCGCGACAAAACTAAGTAATTGTAAAACTTTTTATTGTGACTAAATACTTAGTTGCTATTAAAGTTGTGCTATTTAGTGTATTTGTTTTCAGTTGATAAGGGGAGTTTTCATACAATAGAGGACTTGGTAGCAAGGGAGTCAGTAAGTCTTGACGGATGACGACTGTTGTGATTTTATTTGACCAGGAAGAGGGACTGGGTTTTTCTTGAAAACCTGTTCCTCTGATATACTTTAGTTGTAAAATTTGGCAAGAAATGTGATTAGATAGTGATGTTAACAACTGAGAATCATATAGTTATTATGCTACATTGCAAACGCATCCATCAAAAAATAGTATGTCTAAGCATACATATTACTGCTACTAACATTCAACTGGTACCTAAGTTATTTACATGGCTGATGTGTTATGATGCTTGTATATACATCTTGTAGTTAGCAGGTAGTCGGCATCACTTGTACAAAAGAAATTACTTGATTGTCTCCACCCGTTGTTGTTTCAGGTGGACAAAAGAAATGGCTGTTGTTAAGCAGATTCTAGTCTGTGAGAGCCCCTTTGTCAGGCCTTTTGGGTGGTTGATTTGAGTCTGAGAATGAAAAGGTAAAAAACTTATAAATGCAACTATGAAAAAATTGAAGTTAATCATTTATCAATTATAGTGGGTCCCACACCAACCCTCACCCCCTTAAACAAAAACCTACTACCATTGTAAAGTATACACCAGCTTCTCGCTGGACCTCAAACAACAACCAACAACTACCGTATACAACAACTTCTTGAACCTAAACCTTAGACCACCCACATTCTAATTTTGTAGTGGTCCAGCACTACTCCAGCCAAAACGTGTCCAGCTGACTGTTGTGATGAGTTGTGACACGTATTTGTTGAGATGGCCTTTATCTACTTTCTCAATCCCAGATAACTTTTACATATAAAGTTTATAAACCCTATCAAACCTAATTTGAAGCATAATCGGTGGTTTTAATGAATTTTAAAATTTCATTTAAAATTACGTTACATGCTAGATTCACTAATCTTTATTCGAAACTATCCTGGTTTAAAAATTCACTTTATCTCATTAAGGTAGAGCCGCCCCTTCCTTCCGAGTTCCACACCATGTTCCTCTAGAAAGAAGAGAGGTAATAGCCTTATGTTTTTATCAGTATTTATGTTGTGTGTGTAGGTTTTTTTGTTTAAGTAAGCTTACCATGGAATTCTAGTTGTCGCTTGGCTGCAGTTCCGCTGTTTGGTTTTTGAGCTGGCGTGGTTGGATGAGGTGTTTGTATTGTTCCTGTGAGACTGAGACTGGAGGAAGCTTGTTCAGTATTGTTGGCTGCTGGAAATGAAACTTTGTTAACAACACATTTCAATGCGTGCGTCTTTTTGTCATGCTGTAGTTCGATTCCCATGTAGACTTCTTTGCCGATAATGGAATGCAAGGTTTCAATGGGGTCTTCTTTTGCGGCTAGTTCTTCGCATGTCATTCCTAATAGTTGCCTGCCTGCACGGTCGAAAATGACTGCCTGGATTCCTCCGGTGTGGTCAGTTACTGTAGTGATGATCCGGTACCTGTATACATGTGAGTTAGTGTATTTAATGTTGGTTTAGGTCAAAGATTTAAAAGTTGTGTCACCTACATGGTATTGGCTTTTTCTAGCATGCCGTCTTTTGGACAGAACCATAGAGTTTCGGCTGGTAGTACGGATTGATTGCATTTTAGACATGCTGCGTAACACCAATCCTTGGTCGCATCAATTTCTGTGATTTGAGCTTTGATGGTGTATGTCTTCTCCTACAGTTAAATTTAGTTTAGTGATTGGTTGGCTAAATTGGTGCTTGTAAATAATTTTCATACCGTTATTTCAGTTGGTTGTAGTTGTAGTTGTAGTAAATCGGAGATGGGTACGTCATTGTCAGGTACACTTAGCGATGTTGGATGATGCGGTTCCTGATTTTGCCACCTGTGGTCAGAAGCAATGTTAATATGCTAAAGATTTTTGTAGTTATGAAGTTGTTATTTATTAATGTTACATTTGTTTCAGCAGTTCAGCCTCTATATGTTGCGGGTTAAGGTAGACGTATGTTGCGTTAGTTGATTGCAATTGAAGACCTGTTTCAATCGTAACAGTTTATATTAATATACGATTATCAATTTGGCAAGCAGACTATATCTAAAGTTTTTGTTACTTTTAGCTCAGACGGATCAAATAAACTGTTGTGTATGAAAGAACATGTGTTAGGGTGGTATAAGAAGACACGAAAACATTACCGTATTTGTTTTTTTTAACCTGCAGGCTGGTGAACGCTACAATTGCAGGTGAGGTAGCCATCTCGATACTTCTTCTGTTGAATCGGTGCGAAGACGTTGCTATTTGTTTCCACAGAGCGATAGTGATGTCTTGATTACTGTTTCAACCAAGTAAATCAGAGGGTAGGTAACTGTAAGCATTAGTCTAAAGTTGGAAATCAGTTTAGTGAGTTCATGAAAAGTTTGAACTAAGGATCCTTGGAGTTTTGAAATTTAACAAACCGTTGTAAAAATTATAATAAAGGTACATTACAACTGAACTTGTATAGATATGTAAAAAAACTATAAAGCTGAGTTTTGTACTTGCAGGCAGGATACAGGTAGAATTGGTCAATAGACCCTTTTAAATTTGTAAAAAAAAATAACATATGTTTTCAACAGTAAAGTTTTTTTTTTAACCTTTTTCAAAATAGCGACACTGGAGTTTTTATTCCAACAAAATTACAGTTTGAAAATAAAGTGGAAATTTAATTTATCAATGAATATTTATTAAGTCGAATAATTGTTAGTTGTCAATTATACGTAATATTTAACATCAGTATTTTTTATTGTGAAAACATAAGTATCTACTTTATTCCTAACTATGTTATCTATTTTTACATCTACCTTATTCTAAATCAGATATTTCTATTTTTACCTGCTATCTCGAAGCGTAAGCACAACAAACGGTCTGTCAGCTTTGCTTTTCTTGTCCTCGATCTTGAGGTAGACTCCGATGAAGTCTGCAAAACAAGTGTTTAACCATGCGTAAAACATTATTTTTGAAAGTGTTTTGAGTTGAATAATAATCATACCTACGATACCCTTCTGTTTTTGGGCCTCAAGTTCCATCTTTCTCTTGCTTGCAAACTCAAAGTATTGAGTCGGAAATTCTGCAGTATCAGCTATAGGTGTGATGACAGATGCTGTTCCTAACCTAATCATTGCAGGGTGCGTGATCACTGCGGTAAAGTCATCAACCTTTATGCAAGCATAACACTTTATTTCATAGCATCCTTGTAACTGCAGCCTTGATCGTACATTTGTGCAGTCATCATCCTTCGTTACTACTTGAATTCCAAGGCCCTGTTTCATGTATTGTGATTAGCAAAGAAAAAAATATACTCATAAACATATATGCGATGTTGTTGTTATTGTTTTGTTTTGATTAGATAATTGTTACCTCCTGATCTACCACTAAGAAGTGCAGTTCATTATCTCTGTAGTCTGGCACCCATGAGCGTAAGACTCTAACATGGATTGCCGGTGCGGATTTTGATGGCCTTAGTTCAGCGACTCCGGGGTGTTCCATAATGACACGCCTGCATCATAAATTGAAGTATACAAATTGTGATAAGTGATAATAAACATGTTTGTTAAGCATATTAGATATGGGATTATTACATGCACACTGATATAAAGGAATAATGAGGAAATGTGGACCTGGGTGTTGTCAATTTCGGCCAAGAAATCTTTATAAACTATATTTAATGTTGTATTGATAGAATTATTATTTTCATCAGTCATTAAAACTTTCAATGAATATGGAGATGTAGCTCTTGATAGAGCTACATACAATTGACCATGACTGAAAACTGGACCAGGCAAGTACAAGCCTACTTTTTTTAATGATTGACCTTGACTTTTATTAATTGTCATTGCATAACAAACTTTAACGGGAAACTGACGTCGGGTAAACACAAATGGAAGATCTTTTGAGTCATTGACAAAACGAATTCTTGGTATATATACTCTATGACCGATTGAGGTTCCTGTTATAATTCTAGCTTCAATCACACGTGGTAACAACTGTGTGACTAAAAGACGTGTACCATTACACAGACCGTTCTTTTGATCCATATTTCGCATCAACAATATGGGGCAATTTTTTTTCAGTTGTAAACAATGGTCAGGAATACCGTAAAAAGAAAGCGTGTTTAAATATTCAATCGGGTATGTCATGTCTGTTTCTTCTCCGTTTTTAGAATGTGGTACCATTGAATCTGTACTAAAGTATGTCACACTGTCTCCAGGCGTAAATGCCAGCACAGTATTATTGATCGCTTGTACAGTGTCATTCGTAGGACATATTATTGCTCGTTCTGCAATCAAAGCTGGTGTTGGACAAGAAAGCAATTCTGTGTCGTAGATAAATTTGATCAGTTTTTGCAGGCTGCCGCAGTCTTCATCCAGCAGATATTGAGTTGGAATTTTAATCTGCCTTACATCTCTATTATTTCCTTCAATTAGCACGCCCTCGTGACCATCGCCGACTTGTAGAAGCCAGGAGGAAAACTCTTGAACTTCTTGATTTCCTGCTTCAGTGGTTGTTGATGTTGCCAGACGCATATTCTCAGTAAGCTTGCAAACGGTCAAGTGTTTCCATATGTAAGAACGGGGTAAAGATGAATCAATAACTTCAGCCTTTGTGCACTTTGGTTTTACAGGCAAACATTGCCTGAAGTCACCTCCTAATAGTACTGATTTGCCTCCGAATAATTGTGATGTATTGTTCGTAAGATCTTGAAGTGTTTTATCAAGTGACTCAAAACACCTGCGATCGCTCATTGGTGCCTCATCCCAGATTATAAGGCTGGTTTCTAGCAACAACTGACATAGATTAGTATTTTTCTTTATGTTGCAAAAAGAGTCATTTGTAAGCTCTAATGGGATTTTAAATCTTGAATGAGCCGTCCTACCACCGGGAAGCAATAATGAGGCAATACCGGACGCAGCAACTGCGAGAACAACGCAACCAGTAGATCTCAAACGAGCAATTAATGTTTTCCAAAGATATGTTTTTCCTGTCCCACCATGGCCATATACAAAGAGTAGAATTTGTGAAGAAGAGGCTATAGAACGCATGACCAAGTCGTAAATGTGCAACTGTTCACGATGGAGTCCTGAATGAAGTAAAATGTGTTCCTCTTGTAACGCACGCCTATCGTAGTTCTTTTCTTCGAACAGAAGGCTGTTTTCCAATGCTGAAATAACAGTAGGATCCAATGATGGGAGGCCGAAATCAGTGACTGATTTCGTGCTAGAATTCGAGTTAAGAGTTGCATTTCAAATAACACATATTGTTGAAGGTCATCAGTGTTCACAAAAGACGAAGAAGTGGAATTGCTTTGTTGTAGACGGTAGCTTATGTCGTCGGACATGCATCTCCAGTTTTGCTCCCACAATTTCGCAGGATTTGAGACATCACAGTACAACAAATACATGAAAAGAGATCTAAGTTCAGGACCAGATGCCCACTCGGCAGCTTCGCTGATAGTAGTTTCCCATTCTTTGTCATCGCCAATAAGACCTAACTTCTCACATGCCTCTCGATATGTTGGCATAACAGTACCAGACACCTTACGAATATCTTCAAAGGAACAACATCCAGTCTGATAAGTGAGTAAAATCCTTAGGTAGAAAAGTTCTCCGCATGAAGGATGCACATACGCAAGCCTTCCTACTGTAGGAGTGCGTTTAGATTTGCGTGCAAACCATGTCTTTTTTGTAAGATCCCACCTAAACTTTGTTAAGTAATCAATGTAACGAAGGTTTAATCCTACAGTTGACGACGGGCTTCCAGTCAACATTTCGCAAGTATTACTTGAAAGCCATTCTGTCAATGTAGTTTTACCTGTGTTGGGGTTATTCGTGATATCATTCAAACGTTGGGATTGCTTGAATGTCAAATTTTGTTTACCTTCTAAATGAACTGCCAAAACCTGAACTGGCGGACTTCTGTGATGTATCGGGAATGCTAGTATTCTCCATGTAGCTTCATGCGGGCAAATGAATCGAGCATCCAAGAAATTCTGTATTTCATCTACTACCGGTTCTTCAGTCGGAACTTCAGATGATGATACATCTCTGTCAAAAGCTAATGCAAACCGGATTCGATCAGCTCCTTTTGCTATGTACTTGAACAAATACTTGATAAGCATACTCCAACCGCAGTACTCAACATTAATATGAGCATCGAAGTGTAGGAGCAAATTTCGATTATACGGCACAACATAGCCATTGTCAAGGGGAATACCGTTTTTCAAGAAAGGTTCACAGTTGGAAGCCCTCATATAATGAACATAGCCAGCAGAGTCGAAGCGAGGGACGCTTTCATATGGCTTTGGAAAGTTCTTTGTGCACTCGCCATCTTTCATGCATGGCGAAGTCATCCTAGCTATACCACATGGACAATGCAGCATAGATTCAGCAACAATTCTATAAAGCGCCGGATCAGTATGACGGTCTGGAAGTTCAACAGATATATAACGGTTAACATCTTCAGGAGTGCGCACAGTGTATGCATCTGTAACCCAAAGCAATGTATGACAATGGGGAAGGCCTCTCTTTTGAAACTCGATGGTGTAAAGATCTAAAAAGAATAGTATCAATAATAAGGAACATAATAAGAACATGAAATTGTATAACGGATTGGAAGATGCTTAAAACAAATGCATACCAGCAGTTACATCTCCAAATGGTTTAGCATTCTTCAAGTATTTAAGGAAAGATCGAACCTTCATCTGGAAAACTCTAGCAATTATGTCTGGCCTGTCTTGAGCGGTGGATGCACCAACACGGTGGATTTCTCTAGTTATTTCTGGCCAGCGTGCATTACAGGTAAATGTGATGAAATATTGTGGATTTCCATACACTCGGCATATTGCAAGTGCATCTTGGTAATGCTTGTACATATACCTGGGGCCTCCGGTGAATGACGCTGGTAGGACAACACGCTTACCAACATTTCGTGCATCAACATCACCTCGAGATATGGCATCCTGGACTCCATCTAAGAACTCACACCGAAATTCATTCTGGTTTGTCCTTATATATTGCAAACGACAGTGTTCCACGCACACGTAAGCGTCGACCAAATACTGTTGGAAAAGCCTAGCAGACCTCAACAAATGCGTGTACGTATCTTTTCGATCATGTATTTGATAACTGTAATACATGATCGGAGTTAAGTTACGCTCTTCAACTGGTGAAGCATCATCATCAGTTGTTGCCACCTCTAGCATGTGTAACTCAGGTGACCAACCTTGTTCACCTGATGGAAACAAAATTGGGTATTGTAGAGGCATATATGATGAATGCAACTTACTAACCCTATGCGGCGTGTTATCTCTACTCTTTATAATGACATCGTAGTCTTCGCCACCCATGTTACCTTCACGTATAATTGCACCGAGTGTATGAGGAGCAGGAACATCATAGCGACGATCCACCACACGACTAAACAACTTTATTACAAAGTTTGGGACGGAAGACTGCAAGCAAATCTCCCTAGCTGATTTTAACAACCGTACATAAGCGTTAACGTCAGAAAGCATATGACTCAAAGTGTTAACAACTTCAGGATTAAGTTGTCCGCTTTCGTTATTACGGAAAAACCGCAAACGGTTTTCAACTTCATTTTCACTATCAAATATGTACAGCTGCAGGAATCGAGGTTTATCACCAGGAGGTGGACACAAAGAGCCAAGCCAATGTGAGACCTGACCTGCAACTTTGAATATATACGGTCCACCTCCAACATTAATATCTTCATCGATCGTTGCACCAAATGAGGTCATAGAGAACATAGCATTGTAAGCACGTATGTTTAGCATGAAGTGTGAATTTGTATAATAAAGCTTTAGTAAGTCGGGAGGTTGAACCGGGTATGGAAGCACAACTCTTCCAGCCTTGCAACACTTGTTGTATTTAGGACCAAGATTTACTGGAGCCGAAACCAACCTTTCGTCATACCAAAACAGCGCCTGACAATGCTCGCAAACTTCTGTACAACACCCCATATCCAGATACTCAGCCGGTGTTGAATGATCCAACTGTTGAACAGAAATAGGCTGGGACACATCCGAATCATTGTGAATAGTTCTTTGAACCCTAGAATGCGCAATGGCTGCGCGAAACGCAGTCTGCCTGTGGGTTGTACTTCCGGTAGGAAAGGAAACATTGGAAGAAGAAGGAACATCATCGACACAGGAAGCACGGCGCCTCCGTTTCAAATGTGGGTGCTAAAAGGGGAAACAAAAGTCATGATGTAACATAGTAATAACACAGCAAAGAAAGCCAGCATTGAAAAGTTAAATTGTTCTCGCAACTATTACTATTTTTTTTTCGCGTTATAAGTTTTTGAAAGTCAGCCCACAAACTGCTCAAGTATCAGAAAACGGTTCGAATTGACAAAAATGTTTAAACTGAACTTTTACAAGTAACCTAGATAGACCAACTGAACTTTAGAAAATACAAGTCACAGGTTGATCAAGAATTAGAATACGGGACTAATTAACAGAAAAAGTAAAACTAAAAACGGGTCAGAAAAGACGTTTTCCAGCTTGGGTATAGCAACCACATATAATTCAATCAACAAACTAAAAACCACTTATAGCAATGACAAAGCATAGTTGGTTGGTTGCTGGAGATCATAACAAAGTATATGATATATAAGTCATGTAAAGCCAAATATGAAAAGGGAGTTAATTTGTCAACTGTAAACTAATGTAAGTAGGTAAATAGAGTTTTATTTTGCCGTTTAAAAAAAAGCCTAAACAGAGAATACTAAAATATTTACAAACAAAGATCATGTTGGCTTACAGGAAAAATAAAAAAAGGCATATTCGGTCTAATCAAAAACGAAGAATATTCATGGAAAAAAAACTGTTTAATAAATGAAGAAGCATACGCTATCCTCCTAAACACAGGTAGAGAAGCTATAAAAGGGGAAAATATGGAGAAAAACTCACAAAACAGACTCGAACCCAAGCCTTGAAGATAGTTTTAAATCGCCTCAACCACTTGAACAACAGATCTCATAATAAAAACTTGTTTTAATACCTTACCAGTTTTAGTTTAAACATAAGTGCGTCTTTAGTTTTTTTAATAAAGAAACATAAATTCTTCAAGAAAAAGCAAACAAAAAAATATAATGTAAAAGTAATAAGAATATTAAATTATCTAATAGAGTATTCGTCATGGTTACTATTAAAGAATAAATAAATTAGTACGTATAAATCTAGTCCGTTACAATATCGGCATATGGAATAACAACAAAAAGAGGGAATAAATTGTCATAAGTTTGAAAATATATCGACACATGTTTTACGTCGATAAGTTGGAACTTTGTTATACTGCTAACAATTTATTTCTCAACCTTTTGGAAAGGCGGTCTTCTTTCTAATCCTGTTGTCTGTCTGACGTTGAATCTAAGACCTCCAAACTTTGACATTTCTAAAGACTTGAAACTACTTGTAACCCAATTTTCTCAGTTTCTAGTATAATAAGATTTTTGTTATAATATTAAACATGTTAATGACAATATCTACCTACGCACCAAACAGTTTTTTGTCAAATCATATATGACATATGAGTAGTTAACATTATTAAAGTCCCCAAAATTTTCAATCCCATGTAAAAAAATCTTTAAGTTCGCACCAGATACAAAAAATTGCGTAACACTGTTAACACTATTAGCCTAGGTGATGATTTTTCCTATTTTTATTTTGCAAGTAGTAGAAATATCGAACACACACTATGAGTAACATTTAACAAACCATGGGTGCCACTGAAAGCACTTCAAGGTCAAATGGAACCAGTGAGGATGAGGAACCTCAGGAAGAAAATAACAGCTCTGGTGGAACTTCCACAGGAGCTGTCATAGCAAGAGCTGTGACAGGAGCAGCTGTTGCTTGGGGCGGTTTAAAAATGCTTTCTGACAACACAACTTCCACAGGAGCTGTCATAGCAACAGTTGCGGCAGGAGCAACTGTTGATTGGGGCGTTTTAAAAATGCTTTCTGTCATAGCAATAGCTGTGGCAGGAGCAGCTGTTGCTTGGGGCGTTTTAAAAATGCTTTCTGAGAACACAACTTCCATAGCAGCTGTCATAGCAACAGTTGCGACAGGAGCAGCTGTTGCTTCGGCCGTTTTAAAAATGCTTTCTGACAACACAGGCACCCAAAAGTCTATGTGGTCTCGCCCCCCTCGAGGTCGCTACAAAATGAACACAGATGGCGGATGTAGTCGCAAATACCGAGATCATGGACCAGGTTATTACGAAGGAATCCTTCGAGATCATCATGACGTGTGGGTCCAAGGGTTTAGAGGCTTTATGATTGAGACTGATACTCTTGCATCTGAGCTTTATGGGATTCTTAAAGGGTTGGAGATTTTAGATGAACCTAAACTCAAACAAGCAATTGTTGAAACCGACGGTCAAGCTGCTTTCCAGTTTGTCACCGGACAGGACGAATACCGTCGTAAAAGCGGAGTCGTCAATGCATCCTGGTCCATAATCAAGGACTGCCAGGCTCTTCTTGTCAAGAACAATATAACTATTAAGCATGTTCCGCGAGAATACGCCAAGCAGTGTGCCGATAGGCTGGCCAAAACGGCCAAGGTGAAAAAACAAGAGTATGAGGACATCAAATTTCTTCCTAATGAGTTGAAGGAACTTGTTGAAAGAGATGGTAAATTTAGTACTTGAAACGGAGTCATGATTCTTGGCTTTCTTTCTTCCATCTATGTATGCTGATTGATAATGATTTTCTCTTAGTGATGAGTTATGTTATGATATAGCACCCTTTGTATGTTTAATTAATCTTGTATCTGTTTCATCTTGCATCTATTTCATCTTCTAGGCATGTTTGGTTATCTACTTTGATTTGGAAGCCAAAGATAATGCACTAACACTAAAAGCCTAGGTTATTATCGTTTTCTTAGGGGGTGGGGGTTATCAGTCATCCATGAGGTGAATGCACTAACGCATTCACCAACATTGGCAGAGAAACACAATTCCAGGGAAAGAACGTAATTTTAAAGCGTGTATAAAATAATAAACTGATTGGTTCAATAGGGGAGTGGCGGCCGCGCATTTTAAGAAGTATAAAAGAATCAATTAAATTGCAGGTCTGTTTGTACTACTATTCTCATGAAAAAGTTGTTGTAAGAATCAATAAAATTGATGTTCTGCTGTTAAAATTGATAAAAAGAAGTTCAATTGCAGGTCTGAAAGGAACAGAAGCGCCTGTTGGGCTACTGTTATGTTTGTTAATTAAGAAAACATGCACTTATGTTTAAACAATAGATATATGACTTTAAACTAAAGTGTTCTGGAGAAGGATTTTTTTTTGCCGGCTGTGAAGGAGAGGTCAGACGCACAGATGGAATTCGAGAATTTAGAGAAGCTGAATTATTATTCTTTTCCAAGAAGGGAAGGCTAAGAAACTAATGAATACTAATTTTATTATATCAATTTGTGTAATATTATCGGACACACTTTCATATTTGATAGATGTTGATAAAAAACTTTAACAGAAATATACTTAAATAATTTACAGATTATGTAGCAGCAAAATATAACATTGTGACCATGATAAGTTTTCTCAGTTTCTTTTCTATTTTTCTTAACTTTCTTTATTCACTACATGAATTTGAGAATACCTCAGGTCCTTGGCACGTTTCTGTTAAGTCACGTGGGGCGTCGTTTAAGAAAATCAGTGCTTAATAATAGTGCATCTATAATTGACCAATTATAGATACGAATCAGTAGAAACTATGAATCCTTCAGAACTGACAAACGAATGCCAAAACGACACCTGATGCTCTCATCCCCCATACTAAATCATTTCCTATTGAAATCACCAGACGCCTAAATCAGTTCTTCAAAACTGAAAACCGAATACTAAATTGACCCTTCATGCTCTCATCCCTCATACCAAATTGTTTCCTATTGAAATCACCTGACGCCTCAGTCCTTCAAAACTGAAAACCGAATGCTAAATCAACCCCTCATGCTCTCATCCCTCATACCAAATCGTTTCCTATTGAAATAGCCTAACGCCTAAATCAGTCGTTCAGAACTGAAAACCAGATGCCAAATCAACCCCTCATGCACTCATCCCTCAACACGCAACGGAGCACTATAAAACCTTTGGTCGAAATCGCCTATGATGCTCTCATCCCCCATACTAAATCATTTCCTATTGAAATCACATGACGCCTAAATCAGTTCTTGAAAACTTAAAACCGAATACTAAATTGACCCTTGATGCTCTCATCCCTCATACCAAATTGTTTCCTATTGAAATCACCTGAGACCTCAGTCCTTCACCGAAAACCGAATGCTAAATCGACCCCTCATGCTCTCATCCCTCATACCAAATCGTTTCCTATTGAAATAGCCTAACGCCTAAATCAGTCGTTCAGAACTGAAAACCAGATGCCAAATCAACCCCTCATGCACTCATCCCTCAACACGAAGCGGAGCACTATAAAACCTTTGGTCGAAATCGCATATGTGATTTTCATTATTATACTTACTTTTAATAAAATGAAACGACCGACTAAACAATAAAGATACAGGTGTAAATTTTGTAATTAAATACGAATGAACTTATTATAACTTTACCTTCATCACTTTTCAAGGTACGATGTTGACTAATTTAAGTTTTTCAATGGAGGCAATATTGTTAAAGGCCTAATGACTGAATATAGTCAACGCATTGAATATCTAATAGTAAGCCTAATCAATACTGACATTCAACTTTAGATTTATGCAATCAATCAATTTATCATATTTGCCTTAAAACGACATATAAGTAACGGTTTAAAATTTTACATGATTAAAAGAGGGACTTGGTTTCTATGATTTATTAGCTGAACACCAACAGAACAACAAAATTGACAACATAATTTTACATGATTAAAAGAGGGAGCTGTTTCTATGATTTATTAGCTGAACACCAACAGAACAACAAAATTGACAACATAATACCTTCTCAATACATCAGTGAACAAAGGAAGAAATTTACCTGCATAAAAGATGACAATGAAATCTTCCACCAGTAGCACCTGTTACACATCAACAACAACACAATCAAGAAGAAAATCCAAAACCGGCAATGAAGTGGAAAACCAATGAAACATGTAAACATGTGCGAACCTCTGAAGATTTATTCCGCTGAAGAAAGAAACAGAAAACAGTAAGAGAAGCAACAGTCTGATGCAATCGAAGTCTTTGGAACTCTGATATAAGAAAAACGTGGACAACAGGTGTCCTGAAATGAAAGCTCTGTAGAACACGTGTGCAGCACTACGAGCGAAAATGGTGTGAAAAAATATTAGGGCTCAGATCGAACCTGAGTGGATTTGGGATTTAAGGGAAAAAAAAACCATTCAACCATAGGCACTAATGCAACAGAGAAGGAATAAGATATGTATAAATACACTAAAAAAAACGTGTGTGAAGCCTTGTGAATTACTATTCACAAGGTTTCCTTATTAATATATTTAATAATTTAATAATTAATAATTTAATTTTAATTTAATTTAATTTAATTTAATTTAATTACAAGATAAGTTATACCCATGGGCCATAAATTAACTTATGATAACCATAACCAAATTCCAGTTAAGTCCAAGCCCAGCCAAAGGGGTCTCTACTCTCTTTGATTAAAATTTAAATGCATTATCTTCCTTAGAGGTGCACAAACCGGTTAATTTTAATAACCGGTTCGGTTAACCGGTTATACCGGTTAATTTGACTTTTTGAATTTAACCGGTTAATGTTTTAACCGGTTATTACTTTAACCAGTTATTTTTTTAACTGGTCCGGTTAATTACTTTAACCGGTTATTTTCGGTTATTAACCGGTTTTTTTGAATTTTTCGGTTATTTTTTCGGTTAAAAAAACCGGTTAATAACCGGTTACTATACTAAATACTTATAACCGGTTACTAACCTACGGTTAAAAATAACCACTAACCGGTTATTCCTAAATCGGTTATTAACCGGTTACGGTTTCGGTTAATAACCGGTTACAGTTAATTAACCGGTTATTTTGTGCACCTCTAATCTTCCTCAAAGAATGAAAGTATTTTCCCAATGAAGCTGACTTTCAATCCAAGTCCAAATTACGAATGTCGAAACCATCGACCATTTCACCTAACCTAACCCGATCAGGCTGGCTTGCTAAACAGGTCATATTGTGTTTAACAGGTCAGAGACAACACAAGTATCAAACACAAGTACCATTTATTTAACTACTTTATATCTAATGTCTATAACATAGCTGTATGTACCAAGAAGGGGAAATGACGCCTAACCTCATAATTTAATTATTTAAAAAAATGTATAAAATTACGTAGTGTACTTTTTATAAAACAAGTTTAATCATGTCTTCAACAGGTCAAGAATTGTTAGCCCTACAACCACCCAACAAGCTCAATGGATACATTCAGTTTATGAAAGTAAATACGGTTAGACGTAGCACCACAAACGGGTGGGGAAGTATTTAAGTTTAAAACCGCCCCTTCCTAAGCCGTGCCCAAGCTATCGCAGCAACCATAGCACCACCCAAGTGAGCAGATCCCGAGATTTGACTATTTCCCTGAAACAGTTAACCAAAATAAAAATTAGAGAAAAATGTTAGATAGTCCATGTGGTTTGCTCCATTTTCACCTATAGTCCTTACACTTCTAAATTACAGCTATAGTCCCCAACTTTTGCACATAGCATGGATGGTGGTTAGTTTTTGGTGTTAAGTGGGTGTGAAATTACTAACACGCCCTTACTGTTAAATTACTAACTAAACTAAAAAATTAAAATAAATATATAATTAATATTTAAAGATTTATGGGGCCCACCACCCACCTCACCACTTCATCTTCTCCGCCTTTCACTACCACAACCATCCACCACCATCTCCACCTTTCACCACCATACCATCACCACCACATAAACTAGAGTTTTAGACTGTTGTATGGTGGTGGTGAAAGGTGGATGGTGGTGGTAGTGAAAGGTGGAGATGGTGGTGGTGAAGGGTGGGGAAGATGAAGTAGTGGGTGGGCGGTGGGTCCCACATAAAAATTCAAATATTAATTATATTTATTTTAATTTTTTAGTTATTAATTTAACAGTAAGGGCATGTTAGCAATTTCACACCCATTTAACATCAAAAACTAACCCCCATCCACGCTAGGGACTATCCGAGAACGAATGTGCAGAAGTTGGGGATTATAGCTGTAATTTTAGAAGCGTAGGGACTATAGGTGAAAATGGAGAAAACATCAGGGACTATCCGGGCATTTTTCTCTAATAATTACACATAAAATGTTTAAAGCAGCAGGTGGCTTTCAATTTCTCACGACTTTTGGTCAAAGAAAGTCAATTTCTCTATTTTAAAAACAAAAATAAGATCATTTCAGTTATAGATTGTGATTTCAGATTTAACATTTAGGAATCATACCTCCAATATTCTCATCATATCATGGCCAACTAGAAATATCCCCTGAAACAAACACATGAAACAAATGGGTCACAAACACGCAAAAAATAGATTTTGCATGATATTTATGAAGGGGTCATTTCGTATATACCACTGAAAACTTGCATAATATCGTATCTATCCATCCAAAAAAACTAACATCAATATACCATTCAAAATACTTGAAATTTCATATTTACCCATTTCATTAAATAGAGATTGTAATATGGCTGTTTTACCCTTCACTTTCACTCACACTCCAAACTGTCATATACTAATGCAAGTTTTAAGGGAAGGGTATAAATGTAATAAATTTGAAAAAAAGGTGTTTTTGATTTTATGATTTTTTTTTGTTGGGTAAATATGATATTACACCAAGTTTTATGAGGGTATATGAACTTCAGTATACGAAAGTCGATATACCAGTAAGACAGCAGGGACAGGTATTATGAACTCGAGATATATAGTTTTTGTAGGGTTAAGAAATATATCAAGTAGCATGATAGCATTCACTGCACCACTGGCTCCCTAAAAATATGACAGAATCAGTGTTGCGAATCATATATGTCAAGTAAATTATCAAAATTTTGAAGGAAAAATAATTTAGCGTACCAGCCCTGGTACTTTTGAAGGGTCGGGTTCAAACAATCGTCTGTCCTGCAGTACATAAACATATAATGAAAATTATAAAATGCATCAATATCTTATACCTTGGTTGTGAAATTTGCTTTAATTTTTATTAATAATTATTCTGTTCCCCTAAGTTCTTTTAATCATGGTTGTAAAAATCGCGACTAGCCTCCGATAGTTGCCGATTAATCACTAGTCGGAGGTTCACCGAGTAATTTTTATCTAATCGTTCAATTAATCAGGAGGTGGTCAACAGTGGTCAAATCCAGTCCTAGTTGGCCAAAAATCGGTGGCAGTCTAGCGATTCCGGCCAAATTCCGACCAGATTCTTAACCAAAACCTGTAAATTCCGGTAATTAATCCTATCTACTTGAAAATATCGGTCGAAGAATGTGTTAAAACATGTCTACTTAAAAAATATATACAAAGATGTGTGTATATACATATAAAACTGAAAATTACATATAAAATCCCAATCTGATTAATCGTTAGTCGATACCCCACCGGCCGAATAGCGCCTAACAATTCTTACAGCATTGGTTTTAATATAGGCTTTATGAGATTGTATGTATTCTGAATACACTTTGGGCAACTTTCAAACCATTTCTCATTTTAGCCAAGTTTTGAGAGTTTACCTATACGACCCGCTGTAAAAATAAAATCTAAATTGACTTGTTATGGGTCGAAGTTGCAACCTCTATGTATATCAAGAATAGTCACGGTGCAAAAATATGTACTTAGTGTGCCATATGTAACAAAATTATTAAAACAAACGGGGATAGGGAGAAGCAAGTGACAATCAGATCGTGTCGTATTAATAGGGTTTAACGTATTCACTCTTAAATTAATTATTAAAACGGTAAGAACAAGCGTACACCTTTGATGATGGGGCCAAAAAAGCATGATGCACCAAGAAGAAGACTGAACCGACAAAAGCCCCAGCTAGGTATAACTTGAGCAGAAATTCAGGCCCAAATTGGTATCCAATCTGTCCAAATAAGAAGCAAAACGTACCACTAAATCAAAATTGTTAATTGAAGTAAGTGTAACCCAGTAAACATAATTTCTAACGGAGGGACACAAACTTACACTCTTCCCAAAGAAATAAAGCCCGATCATGTTTGAGACAATATGTCCAACTTCAATATGACTGAATGCAGACGTTATCATGGTATGGAACCGTCCGCTTTTAAAGTTGTCCAGTTGTATCTGTGCTGATGAAATGATTAAGAAAATAATAACACTTACGCAAAATACTAGAGCCATAACGGGTCAAGACGAGTATTTTTTTTGTTTAGGTTCAACATGTTAGATCGGATCGACCAGCGAATACTTATTACTCTTGTTTTAGGAACAACTAAAGTTAGGAGATTCTCTGCATTCAAATACACTTTTGACAACTTCCGTCTTGACTTTTGACCCATTTGATTTTTTTTTTTTAATTCAACCCATTTAGTAGGAAAATGTGTTGATATTGCCACCTTTATTGATATTCATAAAGATATTAGGTCAAGATGTTCAAAGACAAAAAACATAACCATGAAGAACTCACCATGAAATTCTGCATCATGAACCTACGGTCAGCAACCCTCCATAGCAGAAACACAGCTACATTTGTTGCAATAAGGCCTATTATAACACCATCATTTGTGAGTCTCCTTCTGAACTGTGACAACCTGTTGAACATAATAACGAACATCTTATCATATGTAAACATGCTTAAACTGATTCCACGGGCCCAAGTAAGCTTCACACACAACCAGAAGATGCATCTCTTTTACATATCAAATTATCAACCTTTTGGTATCAAAAGTAAAGCTTTCATAATTTCTTCTTGCTACATTTATTTTTACATATCAGCGTCTCACATACCCTAACTTTGACCAATTTTGACTCAGATGTGCATGAGGTGCCGCCTCGGGGTCCTTCAGCGTTTTCAAAATTGCCTCGCACGCTCTTATAAAACCAAGGTTGTAAAGGTAAAAACACTTGAAGATATTATGTGTGCAAGCTGTATCAACTATTCAAGACTAGATAATTGCTACCAACTACCAAAACCATATTGAAAAGAAATCGTAAGTCGAGATCACTAATTTGAAAGGGAAAAATAAAAACTTGTTCACGGTTGCGTATGCTAACAGGATAAAAACTACAAATGGTTATTAACCACGGTTGTGTATGCTAACAGGATAACAACTGCAAACATTTATATTATACAAGCATGTATGCTAACTCACACACACACATCGACACACTTAAACAGATGTACAACAAAAATCTGTGAAATCTATCCCACCAAACAACATTGAACGTCCTATTCTTTCTGTCACATTGGGTTTACAGAAGCTATGGTATGGTTTATGAAACACAAACACAACAATAATCAGTTATCCCCTTTATTCAAACAAGATACAATAAAAAATATAGTGTGATCATTGATCAGTAATAATACCTGAAAAAGTATAATTCATCCATTCCAATTATAACCCACTTCTCAAATATTGTTTAGGAGAAGAAACAAGCAATAAAACACAAATAAAAAAGAAGAAATTACCATTTTTTTTGGTAACCAACTGTTTGATTGAATTGAATATTATGTCTTCTAAATTGATCTCTCAGTGATCCAAACTTTCCATAATCCACAAACAACTTGTTTGATGCTTTAAAATTGAAGAACCCATCAGGAAAAACCCGCTTAAAAACAAGTGGGTTTGAGAGGACTTTCATCAAACAGTTGGTGGGTGCTTCTCGAAATGGCTGTGCATAACCAGTGTAGTGAGAGAAACTGTGGTGGTGATGGTGTGGGGTGACATTGGTGGCCCGGTGAATGGTAAGTGGGTTCGATCGTATGGTTTGTGAGACAAATTTTCTTGGATTTTGGGAGATTAGTTTGAGGGTGAATAGGTTCTTCATAGTGTGAGTTTTTTTGTGCAAACGAGCAAAACCCACTTACGATGTTTGAAAGTTTTGAAATTTGTTTGTTAATTGTAGAATGATAAAATGATTGGAAACATGTATTGCAATGCAAACCCTAATTCCCAAATGTAAACGAAGATCATTTGGGGTGACATTGAATTGAATTAAATTGAATCGGTAAATGTGAAAACTTATACTTAAAAAGGGAAAAGAATAAAGGGCTTGTAAACCTACCCACAAAGTGTCATTTGCGTTTTCCTAAACTATTTTTCAAATTAAATAGTTTCCAATTTATAAAATCTAATAAATTACAAAAAAAGAAATTTAAAACATTACATCTCTTGTTCATTTAATACAAACAAAAATAAATTAAAAAAGTTACATAACTTAAATTACGTTTTACTAAATAAAACTAACATATCTTTAACTACTCTTGATGTTAGGTGAAACTTTTTCCTTAGCTAATAATCTAATGTCATGTCAACTTTCCTCTTCACTTCTCATTTTTCTTACATGAGAAGTGGTAAACAAATTAAAAAAAAAAAGATAAATATATGATTGGTTGGAAGAGAGTGATGCCCACCATTAACCCGCTCTCTCTCCTCTCTTCCTCTTCTCTTCCCTACATCGGTGAGTATAACCCGAATCAAACTCAATCACCCACTCAAACAAGGGGTGGCAATGTATTCCCTGCACAGTAAAACCCTATACCGCAACCAATTATCGAACCCGCCCCTACCACCCTTAAGAAATTGTATCAATTATTACCGATGTTCAAATGATCGACTTTACTTGCACCAGGTTGTTTAGCAACGAGGTTGTTGTAAAGAATATTAAACCTCACGTTTTAAATCCAGCCCTCTACTTCGAGATAAGTTGATAGTGTGAAGAATATTGAGATTGTTGCATTATGGGGTGAAAATGATGTGAAACACGCTCCCAAAAACTATTAGCAGTTTCGGAGACAACTTATTATATTATAATAATAATAAATGATAACATAAAAAAGGATGATAAACGTTATTGATATCAACATTCTCTGAAATGGTGATTCATGCACCTGCTAAGCAACTTCCTCGATCGTAGACGGTGAAGAATTCCATTACCGATTATTTGGAACCATTTTGATTGAATAGAAGTGTAAAAAAGATTGAAGCATAAGAGGAATACTGAAGTGAGTTTGGTGTAGAATATTGTGTTGCTTAGATTATATTTATATAGGTATTTTAATTTAATAAAGGGTATTTTTTAATGACTTGGCCCAAATTAGAATTTAGAAACCATTTTGGCGGTACTGATATGGAGGGAGCGGTGCTATCGTCGATACCATGCAATACAAAGCCTTCCCCCACATTCACACTGTGTTCATTTAGGAGAAGGTTCAAAAGGTATATGTGTTGGCTGTTTTAAATAAAACTTAAAAAGTAAACGAATATTGCAATAAAATTTGGGATGCCAGTTTCGAGCAACCTGCGATAGAAACCATAAAGGAGATGACAAACCCTAGAAAAAAATGAGAAAGTGAACATCAAAGGGTTTTAAAAACCCCTCCAATAATCTCAACACGTGACGCCAAAGACAAAAAACAATTAACGTGTGTCCCAGCAAACTCACACACATGCGACACATGTCCTCATAGAGTTAACGCATCCATTTAACAAGTTGTGAAATTAAACTCAACACGTGGCGCCAAAGACAAACAATCAACGTGTGTCCCAGCAAACTCACACACATGCGACACATGTCCTCATAGAGTTAATGCATCCATTTAACAAGTCGTAGAGTTAGTGTTCTTAGTGTTCAAATTATTGAACATTTAATATATATTATAATATAATTGTATACCTTTTTTGTTACGGGCCAGAATGTTAGCTCGCAAGCTAACTTCCAAACGCAACATGAAATGACCTTATGTTGCATCTACTTCGAACGTGTCAGATTCATTTCCTTTACTGATGATTGACAATATACCTCAGTTTGAATCCTAAGTGTTTGGGTATTTTGGTTAAATGAGCTCGTTCTCGAAATTCTCGTATTCACACTTAATTTGTCTTCATCAACCAATTATAATATTTTAGTTCGAAGTATCATTTTTAATATTTTAGTTGTAGGTATCATCGCGTTTACATTTCTATTAAAATTTTGTTGAAATCGACCTGCTCGCCGCAGGGCGTGAATGAAACCACTAGAGGATTGATAAACTATAGCAAATAACGAGTATCACATCATAAGTTGTTGCGGTCGCATCACACGGTTTCCTACTGTATAACAATTACATAACACCTTGCAACCATTGTTCCAAATCTCCCATATATATATATATATATCCACGTCACAGAAAAACATGTGAGTCATGAGTTAGGGTCGACGGGGCGGTGCGTTAAAGTATCACGGCCACCGTCCATCACGCGTTATTTCCACTGCCGGCATAAACTTCAACGCGTTATACATTAACGAAATCAAATTTTCGTTATTTTTATCACGCCGTTTTGTTTTATTTTGTGAGGGTATTTGTTGGTTGGGGGGAAATTGTTGGGTGTGGTGGTGAGTGATGACCACCCCGCCTAAAAAAGGTTGTGAGTGATGGAAAAATGGTTGATGACATGGCGGAACTTGATTGGTGCTTGTGAGTGATAGATTTTATCACTAGTGAACCACCCCGTGTCCCCTTATTGCATTCAAGATTTTGTGCAGTCATTTACCATTTTATGTTTTAAAGTTAGGGACTGGGGGTGGGAGAGTTTTTCTCCGTGATGGGAGAGTTCCACGCGTGGAACAAACAAAACATAGATACGTTTTAATATTCTCCTTTTATTGAGTAGATTTTCATGATTTAAAAACATACACATACACACAAGAAATAATAAGAGTTTGAATGAGATTAAAAATTCAGATTAATGAATAATGTACATGCAAGATTGCTGCACATTTATATTTATATATTCTTAGGTAACTAAATAAGTAAAAGAAAACGAGCACTTTACAAGAACAAGATCTCTAGATACTAAAGGAAGAAGAATAAGATAATGAAGAAAAAGAATCGTTACATAGGAAGTCTTTTAGATGTTTGGCAAACTCTTTGGGTTTCTCAAAGTTAACTGCATGGCCAGCATTTGCAATGACTACCAATCTAGCATTCTCCCCTAAATGTCTGTTTAAAGAAACAAATGTGTAATGACTAATGAATTGTAAGACCACTTTGCTACAAATAACTTTAATTTAGTGTATCATATGATCAAGGAAATCACATCCTGACCTCTCTAATCTTTCACCAAGGATCAAGGGAAAAATTTGATCTTTATCTCCCCATAGTATCAATGTTGGCTGTTTGATATGGTTAAAGAACAAAACACGCGATTATGAACTTAGTATATATGAACATAAAGTGTATTAAACCTTCCTAGAGCTAGCATTCTAATAAATCTTGCATAATTACCACTATAAATGCATAATAACGCTTAGAAAATGAGAATTTAAGACACTAAAAGAAAAGATCAAACCTGGTCAATCTTGGGGAATCTTGATTGTGATCTGTCCTTGAGAATTGATCGAATAAGTTCCCTCTTTTCTATTACAAATTCTGAACACATCACCTACATGGCCAAACACCATGTAAAAACATGTATCTATTGCTTTAACTTCATGTTTGATCACGTTTACAACAAGTCCATCTCAATCATAAGATTACGTTTACAACAAGTCCATCGCAATAACAAACCCGTCAAATGTGTTCTGTTGGGTGTATATATGTGTGTGTGTGTATAGAGCTATTCGTTATGCATAGTGCTTACATAAATATTGTTTGTGAAAAGAATACTCATATGTAAGAAGTTTGTTTTGCCTAAGAATGATAAGAAGGATTTTTATTTCATCGTAACCGGCTCAAACAGGCTCTAAAATATTCAACTCATTCCAGCGGCACTTGAACCATCTCATCGAACTCTGCCATCTTAACTTTTAAGGTTTTACTTTCGGCTTTAGCTTTAGTGTTTAGCTTTACGGTTTTAAGATTAGCTCTTATAAGGGTTTGGTTTTTTGAGTTTTGGCTTTAGGCTTTAGGTTTTAGAATTCGAATGAGCTGGTTTCAACACCGCTAGAATATGGAGTTCGATAATTTTGTTTGAGCCGGATATTCAGATTTTAAAAGTCTTTCTTATAGCCTTTTCAGGCAAAAAAAAAAAAATGAAAATTCAAACTCACATTGACAAAATCAGAAAGAAAGTAATCTGGGATTCCCTTCAAAGGCTTTACAAATGAAAATTTCATCAACTCCCTCAACTTCTCAGGAGTCTGAGCCAACAAAATCCTCTCAGCCTCTTCCACATTAGAAACCCTAAACAACCCATCCCTTAAATCCTTCTCCTCCAAACAAACACCTGCACAACACACAACCACCCTCTCCACCGCCTCCGGAAACTGCACACACATGTTGTACCCAACGAACCCGCCATAACTTATTCCCACAAGGCTCATCCGCCTTACCCCGAACCCATGTTCCAACATCTTCATCACACATCGTGCTTGAAATGATTCGGACCGCTCAGGGCGCTTGGTGAAGGAGCCACCGAAGAAGAGTAAATCGGGGACGAAGACGTTGAATTTAGAGGTGAAGTGAGAGAGGAGATCAGCGTATTGCCACATTGCATTGGCTCCAAACCCATGCAGGAGGAGGAGATTAGGCTTGTATGGCTTGTATGATCTTGGGATCCAACAATGCATGATTGTACCATCGCCTAGATCCTTTGATACAGATTGGAGGCCGGAGAATGAGAAGAAATAGCGGTACCACCTATCCCTCATGCTTGTAAAACTAAATAATTTCGCCATCTTCTAAGAAAAGAAAAAAAAAACTTCATCACGTACGCAAAGCATTAAGGAAGATTTCATGGGTAGAGTAGATAGATCATATTGGAAACGCTTAAAGCTAGGGGACATGTGTGAATGATGGAAAATAGACATGATTTCCCTTTGGAAAGAAAGAATAAAAGTGGTCATGGTTTTATGTCCCAACTTAGGGGAGGGGTGGTTCACTAGTGATAGTTTCTATCACTCACACTGTCCAATAAAATCGTGCCATGTCATCAACCAAATTTCTATCACTAGTGATAGAAATGTAGGGGGGTGGTATCACTAGTGATGAAATTCTATCACTCCCAAAATTTTTTAATTTTAATTTTTAGAATTCTGCCACATTTAATGTCCATGTACTGATGTACACGTGTTATGCAATGTAGACGGCAACATGCAGAATTCTGCCACGTGTTAAAAATGTAGACGGCAACATGCAGAACTATCAGCAGGAAGACGGCAACATGCAGAGCAAGCTTTAAAGTTTAACGCGTTATGCAATCAACGCGTTTAAAATTTAACGCGTTATTTTTTGGGCGGCGGCGGTGTTTCGTGATGGTTCAACGCGTTTTGGGGTGGTATAACGGACCACCCCGTCCCCCCTTAGAAAGGATTTTGATTGTTGGTTTTTTTTCTTTTTTTAAATCGTAGTAGGGGTTTTTAATTAGGGTACTGCTACTAAATGTACCCTCATTTCCTTATTTTTACTTGTTGCACCTCCTCCCTCAACATTTAAACTAAATACAGATAAACCTTTTATTTATTTTTTAAATTTTTTTCATCTGCTTCAAGTTTGAAAGAATTTATCATCGTTGGAGCTTTATATTAATAGTTTATAACCAAATTTATCCAATTGTGTACTGATGAAAAATCATAATTAACTCTTTATGTATCGGATTTTTTTATATATTTTTTTGAAAATTTTAATATCTCACCAAAATCATAATTAACTCTTTATATTAACTGTTTATGTATATGATTTTTGTTTTAATTTCAAATTCAGTTTCACCAAGACTATTATCGTCTATGATTCTTTTTACCCGTTTGAATTTATTCAAACATTATTATATATATCAATCAATAACATCCATTTGCGTCAGTCTACCTTTTGAATTTTCTGTTTTAACCACAGTAGTTTTTTTTGTTTTTGGTTTCTTCTCTGCACAACCATGCTTCTTATTTTATTTTAACTGTTAACCAAACAATGTTTGAATCATTTTGTGATATATCTTGCATAAAGTTTACATACTATATTGTTACACAAAAATAATACATTCTTAGCATACGAAAATTTAAAAAATGTAGAAATAATCATCCAACTAATTTATGTAATTATTTCATGCTTTTACAAAAAGTGTAATAAGTTTACGTTTCTACTTAATATTTTCGGAAATGAGTTAAGTTAGATATAATAAGTTTTCACGCTTTATTTATGTATGTTTTCTACGTTTGGGCGTAAATTTTGTTTGAAAATGAGCCGGGTCAAATAAATACGTGTTCACTCGACGGTAAAAAATCGAGTTATTGTACGTTTTGACTTTTGACGCCGCAACGCGCGACGGGTGAAATTACTTGTTATCAACGTTAAATCTTATATTATTAATATATTCATATGATTCCTTTTGTACTACAGTTCGAACTATTATCACCAAATCACCGATTGAATTTAGTATTAAATTATTAATTGTATGGCAAATCATATATTACAATAATAGGCGAGTTGTTGTCACCGTATCTTACAATTATAGGCGAGTTTTTATAACCGTATATTACAATCATAGGCGAGTTGTTATCACGGTAAAGATGCTTTGTATTTTTTATCGATCAGGTATAATTTTTTATTAAGGGTTTAGGCATGATATGTTGATACAAGATATATTTACTAACAAATTGTTTTTTGACGTGTCTAATATAAAAAATGAAATGACTAATTTTATTTATTATTAAAATAAAATTACATATAATTTATGTGTAGAAGAATTAGAAAGACACCTTCTTAAAAGATAAAGGTTTTTAAAGGGGGCTAAATTGACAACTTTTAAAGTGATTATTAAAGGAAAGGGGGTACGAACAGTAAAAAAAGTAGGTGCATTTAGCCAACCCCTTTTAATTATTATTATTATCTATATAATAAAAACACAATGAATAGTGTTTTTAAATATATATACATAAAATAAAGTAAATCATATTGAGGACACATGGTGCTTTATGAGGTGATCTCAATTATTTTTTCCCGTCTAAATAAGTTAGATTAAACTATACATTTAGCTATGATCCTTTTTACATTTTTTTTGGTAGGCTGTTAGTCCATTTACAAAATAAAAGCCTTTGGAAACATCTAGATTTAAAGGCGTTAGGCTCAAATTCTATTGACAACGGCATTAAAAAGAATTGTCTTTTAAAAAAAATAGGCCATTGTGTAGTTAAACAAGCCATTATGTAGTTAGAATGGTCGTTCAAAAAAAATTATGCAGCTAAAATGGTATCCACCACTTGTGCCCTAGTGGTTGAGAGGCTTGGTTTCTCTAATGGAGATTCAAGTTCAATTATCACTTGTATCACTTTAATGGATTAGGCAATGATGGATAGAGTCTAGCCTACTTGTAAAGGTGTCAGGTTCTATATTAAACCCACCCGGGTTTTCGTTTCACCGTGTGTTACGTCAGAGAGTGTTCAACTCTTGTGGTGACACAACGTCTGTTAAGTAGCAGTCGGCGGTATGGTTTTTCCAGAGGAACGTCCAAGCCAAACTCTGAAACTAGCGTGGGCTCGGTTAAGACAACATAGTCTAGCCGAAGTAGGGCAACAGAGCTCTCCAATTTAGGGAGTGCGGTGGCCTAATACGCCGTTGCAAAAAAAAAATGTAGCTAGAGGGGTATTATTATTTCAATGGAGGGAACTCTCAATATGTATGAAATAAAAGAAAGAAGAATGCTCGGATAGTCCATGTGGTTTGCCCATTTTTCACCTTTAGTCCCTAACTTTCTAAAATTACACCTATAGTCCTCAAATTTTTGAATTTCGTTCCCGGATAGTCCCTGACGTGGATGAGGGTTAGTTTTTGATGTTAGGTGCGTGTGAAATGACAAAATTACCCTTACTGTCAAATTAATAACTAAAAAGCTAAAAGAAATATAATTAATATTTTACAATTTATGTGGGACCCACCACCCAACCTACCAACTTCATATTCCCCACCACCATCTCCACCTTAAACCGCCACCGCCACCACCATCTAACCCCCCCCCCCCCACTGTAACCACCACTGCCACAACCACCACCGCAACCATCATCATCGCTGCCTCAACCACATATTTTTTTGGGTGCATATGGAGGAGCATTGGAGTTATTAGTTAAGAGGAAGATATTTCTAAGGGAATGTTGTTGCAGCAGCAGCAACAGCAGTCTAGTTGCTCTGTTTTTTTATGGTGCACAGAATAAGCTTAGCTTTTCTAAACCCAATAGTCAATTGACAAATGCATTGCCCTATTTAGGGATGACAATCAAACCCGAACTCGTTGGGTAAACCCAAAACCCGACACATTTGGGATGGGTTTGGGGTCGGTTAATCGGGTTTGGGACGGGTTTGGGAATAATTTTTATTTTTTTCCCGGGTTTGGGACGGGTTTGGGATTTAGTGATATACCCGTCTACCCGACCCAATTACCCAATAAAGTGTACCCGTTTACCCGATTGTATACCCGATATAATTTCTTTTATATTATTAAATTTGTATATATATATATATATGATACATCCGTATACATTGTAGTTATTTAATATATATTTTTATAATGACAATACAAAATGTAACTGGTTCATAGTTACCCAATAGATACCCAATAGGTTTTGAGATGAGTATACCCAACGAGTAATCTTTTTAAATTAACGGGTTTACCCGAAACCCGCGGGTATACCCGATACCCGATGGGTATTTACCCGCTAGAAACCCGATGGGTTTTGAGACGGGTTTGGGACAAGCTTATCTAACCGGGTTTGGGATTACATAAACCCGTCCCAAACCCAACCCATTGCCATCCCTAGCCCTATTATACAAGAAAGAATGTTGGTATTATGAATACTCTCTTTAATTTTTTGTTTTATAAACAATTTTAGAAGACAAAAGTTAGGAAATGTTGAAGAAACCCCCAGTTCTGCTTTGCTCTGTTTTTTTTAAAGGGTAAATTACACTTTTCGTCCTTTATGTTTGTACTGGATTGCAATGGATGACCTTTAACTTCAATAATTACAGGCATAGTCATTTTTTTGTAAAACTCATTACACGTTACGTCCTTTAGCACTAACCATGTTAAAATTTTCAATTAAATATAGCATGTGCCTTGCACATCAGGGTAAATTCGTCATTTTAGTATAAGACTATATATTTATTGCAGAAATATGTTTTTCTTTTTAATACATGCCCTCTCCCTCTCTCTAACTCTCTCTCTCTCTAATCTTTGCCCCTCTCCCCTTCTTTCTCTTTTATCTCTAGCTAGATCTACTGTAACCACCACTGCCCACCTCCAGCTCCCTTCCCCACCACCATAATTTTCGGCTCCCCTCTGAAACGCTTCCTCTCTTTCTTCTCTCTCATCTATTTCTCTCAATTTGTCGGGGTGGTTAGAGAGAGGGAGAGATTCGTCGGTGAAATGAAACCCTAAAATGTCGCATTGGAGGACGGGTTAAACATAATGAAGATGGAGGGAAGAAGGTGAGGGTTTAAGTTAATCGCATGGCGTGAAAACCATGGGAGCCTTTGGTGGATCGGGTCGGACTACTGCTTCGTCGGTGTTAGTATGAACCTTAATAAGGAAAGTTTCCCTTTCCCTTTTTGCCCTTAAAATTGATTCTTGATGAAATGTCACGGCCCCCGGCCCGGTTTTACCCGTTTCAGGAGCCGCGGGACAGAAAACCCGTGGTAACTAATATTTTGGCAGCGGAATGTTTAACAGGATCTTTTCAAAACTTGAAAATGCCCAATTTATTTTATTTCATGATTTGGGGATTACACCCATAATTTACAATAAAGGTGATTTCTCACGGAAATCCCTTGTTTTACAAAAACATGTTTTTTTTTATTGAGCCACTTCCTCAAGCTTGTAGTGCTACACGACACTTTTTCCTGGATCACAGCAGATCACCTGAAACATGTTTTAAAAAGGTTTTATCAGCAGGGAAATACTGGCGAGTCATTCAAGTTGTACAAAACGACACATTGTTATAATATACAGTATTAAGGGTGATTACATTGTTTTTATCAACCAATTACCCCAAATAGGTATTTGTCACTCGACTGTATCTGTGACTATGGTCAGATCACCCATTGGCTAACCCGTTGTCCAATGGTGACGGGAATAAAGTAATGTATACAAAACCCCACATACCGGCAGTAATTGAAGATTACAAAGACTTAATCCCTGTAATTATAACCTTGAAAACAATTTGATAAAAAGAGAATGACTCACATTGCAAATTTAGACAGGCAGCGTTTAGTCTACTGATTTTAGCCTGGTTAACCTAATTCAAATATCAATGCACACGAAAACTAGGTCAGTAACTTAATACAACTTTTACGACAACTCACGAGATTCAAAACCTTCACGAAGAATGACAAAGGCATTGCCCAAGTACGGGCATCACTTAAACATCCATCGGATTGGTTTTTATCGATCGGACATTAAATTGTAGCAGTGATCGAGTTATTACCCTGTTATTGTAGCAGAGGTTCGGGATTATAACTACCTTTGAAAAAAACAGTGTATAAGTGAGTGTACGTAACGAAATTTAACGTCGAAACAAGCAATCAGTGCAAGTCCCAAGCCCCTGGATTTATAGCCCGATTTGGACCAGCCCGCGTGTCGCGACAGGATCACCTGAACCTGTCGCGTATCGCGGGGGAACCCAAAGTAGGGTAGGCTTTCCTTGTCACCTGCTTAGCCCTGATGAGTCGACGAAATTCGAATTTACGTGTTTTATAACCGTTTTGAGCGGATAAACCTAATTAGGGAATACCCCTCTTGAGTTTTAGGGGGCCCTGATCCTAGTTCCAACTGTTCTGAAAATTATAGGGGTCATGTAATATTACTTGGGGGTCTCAATTAGGGTTTCCTATTGGGCAAAATAAAATAAGAAATAGTAATTTTAATGAGAGTTGTTGCATGAAATGAGTGATCGGTGAGTGAACAAAAAGAAATGAGGGATATGATGTTCTCCAAATAATTATGAGAAACCAAATGTCCCTCTGATCCATCCGTTTTCACCACCACAAACAATTTCATATTTAGAAAGCCACAGTTAAGAGAATTCATCTTTCTTGAATGAATTGATTTTTATGAGAAAAAAGGTTTAATTGGAATCTGAGGAGTTGTTTTTCCAAGTGGGTTTTAGGTTTACTGAGAGAGATAAAGTATTGGGATTTAGGGGTTGTTCTTGAAGGGTTGGTATGGGTATGAATTTATGTAGACATCGTGTTATAGATTCCGTTTGTGATGTGATTGTTATTTGATTTATCGATCATGACATTAGTTGATTTATGAAGTCTAAAATCGGTGATGTTTAAAGAGAGAGAGTTCAATGTGTGTGAGAGAGTGAGAGTGAAAGAGAAAAAGAGTAATTATATTTGATCTTATTTTTTTATTTATATTATAAATAACTAAGTAAAAAGACTAAACTGCCCTTAAGTGAGTAGACTTAACTGAAAATTTCAACCTTGTTAGTGCTAAAGGACGAAATATGTACTGAGTTTTTTAAACAAAGGACTGTTACTGTAATTATTGAAATTAAAGGCTATCCATTACAATGTGATACAAACATAAAGGACGAAAAGTGTAATTTATCCTTTTTTAAATCTCTGATTTTGGAGATGGGTTTTGTGAATGGTCACGTGGGGTCTCAAGTTGAACAAAATTAGTGGCTTATGTTTGGGAATTTGAAGAAAAGTTTAAGAAAAAGTTGAATAATAATAAAAACCCCTGTTTTTCAATTTTTGAGCATAATAATAACTAAGGGTGTAAACGAGCAGAGCTACTCGCGAGCTACTCGAGCTCGACTCGAAAAAAAAACTCGAATGAGCCGAGCTTAAACGAGCTCGAGCCCGAGACTAAAAAAAAGCTCGTTTAGTAAACGAGCCCAAGCTCGAGCTTCGCTTATCGAGCTCGAGCCGGCTCGCGAGCATAAACGAGCTTTTTGTTTATATATTTTTTATTAATATATTAAACATATATTTATATAACAATAATTACCATTTATATAAATATAAAAAATAACTAAATTATATGTATAATAATAATAATTATAATTAATATAAACAAGACAAGGAAAGACTAAGGGGCTGTTTGGTAGCCTCTTAATGACCATTTAGATGCTACATCTTAATGATTTAAAACCTCTGAATGAATAAGATGTAACCTCAAGTCTGAATGGTTAAGAGGTAACCTCTGAATGGTAAATCATCACATGTCACATTCTTCTACCTTCTCATTGGTAAAATTCTTAATGGTTCCATTAAGAGGTAGCCTCTTAATGACCATTCAGAGGCTACCAAACAGCCCCTAACTGTTGCTATTTGCTGGAAAGTTCAAAGCAAGATATGGAATTAAAAATTTCCGACGTTTTGGAGAGAGTGGATCTGTTGAAATGGAGGGCATGGAGGACAAATTAAAATCCATAAGAGACAAAGTTGATCAGTTTGAAATGAAAGACATCTTTAATATGGATGAAACAGGTTTGTTTTTTTATTATTTTATTTTATATTTTGTACTTTAGTGATGTAATTATTTACATGTTTTGATCTTAAACAGGTTTGTTTTTTAGACTTCAACCGGATCATTCCCTTGCAACAATGCAGCTTGAAGGGAAAAACAAGACAAGGAAAGACTAACTATTGCTATTTGCTGTAATGAGGACGGTTCGGAAAAACTTCCCTTATGGATTATTGGGAAATATGCTAAACCAAGGTGCTTCAAGAATGTAAACTTGAACAGTCTGAACTGTGAGTACCGTGCTAACAAACGAGCTTGGATGACTGGTGTGTTATTTGAAGAATATGTTCGCCAACTTGAAAAAAAAATGGTTGGAAGAAAAATTCTCTTGATTGTGGATAATTGCCCTGCTCATCCAAAAATTATTGAAGGATTACGAAATGTTGAATTATTTTTTTTGCCACCAAACACAACTTCAAAAATTCAACCTTGTGACGCGGGGATCATACGAGCTTTTAAGATGCATTATCGTCGTCGATTTTATAGAAGTCTTTTGGAGGGTTATGAATTAGGGGTTCCAAATCCAGCAAAAATAAATGTATTAGATGCAATGAATCTTGCAATTTCAGTATGGACTATGGATGTTCGTGCAAATACAATTGCGAACTGCTTTCGTCATTGTAAACTTCGATCAACAGATAACATGACTTTTGAGAACTCAGATGAAGGTGGTGAAAGCACTCAAGAACTCCAGAATTTGATCAAAGAGTTGGGTTATCGCAATGCAATGGATGTTGAAGATGTTCTGACTCACCCAGAAGAAAATGTAGTTGCACAGTTGTTGACTGATGAATAAATTATTGAAAGCGTTATTGGAATTAATAAAGGTGATATCGATGAAGAAGATGATGAAAGTTCTACAATGGAGCCCCCTTCGCGAAACGAAGCTATTAAAGCGGCAATCACATTGAACAATTTCTTGTTGATCTATGAGAAAACAACACCAGAAATTCTTACCATGCTAAGGAAAATTAGAGACAAGATTCAAGGGGAAATTGATTTCAACAAAAAACAAAAGACAATTGAGTCATTTTTCAAGAAACCTTCATAAATCATTCATGTAATATTCTATATATAAGGAATTATTAATTTATATTTTATATGTGGATCTCACAGGAGTCTCCCCCTTAGCTGGTTTAAGGGAAAACGGGTTTGTAGCAGGACAAGCTATAAGGAAAGCGGAATCAAAAAAGGTGGATAAACACGCTAAAGCCTGTGCTGATAACCAACATGCATTTGTCCCCTTCGCCTTCGATACCTTTGGCTCCCGAGCTCCAGAAGCTATCCGTTTGTTGACTAGGGTCCAAAAGGTTGTCCACAGCAGTTACTCATCAACAGGGGGCATGGGTTTGTCTTTAATAGGCTAGGGTTTGCTATTCAGAAAGGGGTAGCGGCGCAGCTTGTTGCTCGCTTACCTGCGATATTGTTGTAACTCGGCCAGTTCATATATATAATTAATTATTTTTTATTAAAAAAATATATATATAAACTATAATTATTAATATATTTAAGTGGGTCTCATTTCCTACCCCTTACCATCTTCTTCTTCTTCTTCTTCTTCAATCCTTTGATATCTTCTTCCTAGGCCACCACCATCCATTTTCAGGTGATAATAAAACCTCCACCACAACCACCACTCTCACATCCACCACAACCACCACTGTCTCACCTCCACCACCGGTAACCCACCTCTACCACCCTCGTCAACCCATCACAACCACCTCCACCGTCGACTTTTCACCACCGAACACCCACCGGTAATCACCACAACTGGAGTCGTTAACTCTCACATATCTGAGCCTCTTTTTATTCCCCCATTTTAAATACAAATCTGTTGCTCACTGTTTGTTTTTTACACAAACTTCTTTTGTCTGTTTTCTCCATTGATTGAAGCAGAGGGTTTGAGAAAAGGTCAAGTTTAGAGGAATTTGAGCTCTCTGGTTGAATGTGAGAAATTATGGAGAAATTGTGGTGTAGATGAACGTAAACCTACTAAAAATTTTAAGATAAAGTTCATATAAAGAGGAATTTGAGCTTTCTAGTTGAATTTGTGAGAAGTTATGAAGAAATTGTGGTGTAGATGAACGAAAACCTGCTTAAAATTTCAAGATAAAGTTCAAATTAAGAGAAATTTGAGGTTAATGTTAGAAATTTGCTCAGGTAAACGGTTGAAATTGTGAGAAATTGTGGTGTAGATGAACATAAACCTGCCGAAATTGTTGAAATAAATTTCAAATTAAGAAAATTTTGTTGACAAAAACAGAGATCTGGTTGAAATTGTGGAGAAATTATGGTCTAGACGGTGGTCGAAGCGGTTGTGGATGGATGGTAATGGTGGTCTAGGAAGATTTTCAGGAGAATTGAAGAGAAGAAGAATGTGGGGGTGGGGGTGGGTGAGGGTGAGGGGTAGGGGTAGGAAATGAGACCCATTTGATTTTATTAATTATTATAATTTAGGGATTATTCCATATATCCCCTATCTAAGATCCTTAATTACATATTTACCCAAATTTTAAAATTAATTACATATTTCCTCTCTTTTTTACAAAATGACCCATTTACCCTTTTCTTATAATTCATTTTCTAAAAAACAACCCAGATATTTACATTTGGGAAAATTACACTTTTCGTCCTTTATGTTTGTAGCAGGTTGCAATGGATGACCTTTAACTTTAATAATTACAGTCACAGTCCTTTATTTGCAAAACATGTTACACCTTAGGTCCTTTGACCCTAACCTGGTTAAAACTTTCAGTTAAATGAGGTCATGTACAACCTATGTGAGGGCAAAACAGTCATTTAATATAAAAAAAGAATCTCAAAATTTAAAAACTTATAAATCTAAACTATCATCTTCATCTCCTGTACATTCTCTCTCTCCCTTTAGACTTTCTCTCCCTCTCTACGTATCTCCATCACCCACCACTGTATCTCCACCACACCCCCTCACAAAACCCCAACTCAAAACCCTAATCCTCTCCTGCTACAACAACAACAAGTTCTCCAACCTCCTCCAAAACGTCGTCACTTCACCATATGTCCTCCTCATCGCCGCCCTCAACCTCAGCCATGAAAACCCACCAACCATTAACTCAGTCTTCGCCAATTTCTTCAACATTTCACAAATGTTCGATGACCTCATTAACAACACGTTCAAGATTGTCCTTCTTCATCACCCTCTCTTCAACATTTCACAAGCCCTAGCTTCCTGATTTCAAAATTAAGCGTATATGTGATGTTATTGCTTGAAATTAAGTTAGGGATTTTGTCAAGTAGGATGACAAGAACAAATTGCATATAAATAAACCTACCTCAGAGCTCGGCAAGAACGAATTTGAAAAGTTAATCGGAGTTGTTTCTTTTCCGGCGAAGCTTGGGTGAATTGCAGAGAAGAATTTGGATGTAAATTGAGTTGAGACCAGTTGGAGAAGGGTCAGAGGAGTCGTATACATACTAATTCAAGGTCAGTTATGCATCAGAATCGTAATAGGACTTTCGAATGTTCATTGGGTTACCGGATAGTGACGAAGAACAATTTATACGCGATGAAAACTTGGTAGTAGGTTGGTTTTGGGTGCCATAATTTCACCAATCCACAGGTTATAATTCAATTCACTCATTAAAATCATCAGCTTTCATCTGGATTTTGTTTCAGTATTATGATTTCATAGCTGATTTGGTTACATCTTGTTTGAATCATGTTATAATTCAGTTTACACAAATCAGAACTAGTAGTTGTTGTTTTCATTTGGATTTTGTTTGAATCGAATAGTGATTGTTTGGCGGTGGGTGAGTGACAGTTGGTGGTGGCTGGATTTGGTGGTTGGTTGGAGAGGGAGAGCTAGTTGAAATAGACAAGGGGTAAAATGACATAAATGCCCTCACATGAGGTGCAGATGCTCTGACTTAACATAAAATTTTAACCTGGTTAGTGTTAAAGGATGAAAGGTGTAATGAGTTTTTGAAATAAAGGACTGTGACTGTAATTATTAAAGTTAAAGGTCATCCATTGCAACTTGCTACAAACATAAAGGACGAAAAGTGTAATTTACCCTTGTATTTGATTATCATCTATACCCAACACAAATAAACCCACAACCCAAATCCTCTCTCTAACAATCTACCGTCATCATCCACCACGACCGACGCCGCCACCATCACCAGCACACCGCCATTCTGGGGTGTTTACAAATTCGTTTGTTTTGCAATACACTGCGTTCGCTCCCTCCTCTCCTCATCTGCCTCCGCTCCCAATATCTCAAATTCTCCTGTTGTTGACAAAATTAATAGCAATAGCAATTCAAATAACAATTGTTTTGTTAATGCATCTTATAGTGGTAATAAACTAATAATGTTGAGTTTCCGGGCACTTATACTTGCCACCTCGTCAACAGCATAACAAATGAAATCACAGGTTGTTGTCTCACATATCTGATTCAAGCCCTCGGCTCACCATATAAGTTTTTATTTAATTATATTTGCTTTCTGTAATTGTAATTTGGAAATATAGTTGTTTTTTGTAAAGAGTATGCTTGAGTTTAGTTAATTACATGACTATGATATATAAATTGACAATGGTTATGAGTTTTATCTGTTTGGTGCGGAGGTTTTTATTTAAGTGTTATTAGTTTTATTTGTTGGGTGTGGAATCATTAAGGGTAAAATAGTAATTTAATATGACTAATTTAATGAAATGTGTAAATATGTAATATATATAGTTTAAGAGGGGGAAATATGTAATTGACTTTTAGAGTTGGGTAAATACGTAATAAACAACCTTAGTAGGGGGATATATGTAAATGACCCTATAATTTATATAGTTTTAGTTTTCTTAATTGTTTAGGGGTATTTATGTCATTTTACACATATTTAACTGAAAAATCTAACCTAGGTCAGTGATAAGGACCACCCGAGTGTAAAAATTGAAACTACCGGGACCAACTTTGTAATTATTAAACCACTAGGACCAAGTCTGCAATATTTGCAAACCACAGGGACCAACCAAGCATTTAACTCTATATACCAGAGAACTAGAAACCTAAACCACACCCGCATCTGATGTTAGATGTTTATTGTAATCGGGATTAACTTGGTGATCAAAGGGAATTATAATACACATCGAACAAGTTAGAAGGTGAGAGAGTGCACGTTTGTTCGAGTTGTTATATTTCTAAGTGTTCGGGCGGAGCCCCGAATGAGGGCTCTAAGAGGGCAACGCCCCCTTAGCAGAGATCCTGGGCAGCACCCCTCACGGGTCCAAGTGGCAGAGTCCCTTGCTGGGAATTTTTTTTTTTTTGACTAAATTGCTATATTAGAAATTCTTTAGAAAAATTATTTTTCTAAAAATCATCATAATTTTTTTAGATAAAAACTAGGTTATCTACCCGTGTGATACACGGGTTGAACAATTTAAGTTGTATAAGACAAAATATAATAAAAGAGACCTTCAACCCATTTGACGCGTTTTATTTAAACGATTATCTAACTTAAATCTTTATAGCATAATACAAAATAACAGAGTAGTCATACTTACCTATAATATGCATAAATACAGTAGTTGCATCTTTATTCAATTTCATTGATTTAGAGTTGATCATGCGATTATTACAATCAAACACATATAACTTTCGATCTTTGGTAGATAAAAACATCAATGTCTCTACATTTTTGTCAAGACTATTTGACCAGCATTCGTAAGGCTTTTAACATGACTATATTTTGATAAACCATATCCATTAATCCACTTTCTTTACAACAAATAATATACAAAACATTTCAGCAGATTTGTGAATGATTATTACCTGAATAAGTCAACATAACCATGGACCAAAATACCATTAGTGGGTTTAGATTCCTACCTGTTTTCTACCACTTGACACATAAACTGAGAACATACGTCTTGTCATCAGTAAATGAAGCCTCATGAGCTTACAATGCAACCCATTAATCTGAAGAAAACAAATTTAACATAAACAGGGTAATCGAGTAGTTAAAAATATGTGATACGTGACTAAAATAAAATAGTGTCATATGGGTTAGAAGGGTCAAGGGTCGTCTAGCATGTACCCAAATGCTTGCATCCTCTACGTCGTTATATCATTTCATTTAAAGCTTATTACTTTATGAAACTAAATAGAAAGTTTTCTTAATCATAACTAATACATTAATTAATGATTTATAAAATCAATAAAAAGTTTTCTTAATCATAACTTAGTGCTTCTTCGAGTGTAACACCCTAGTTACTTTTTAACGGTTTTACATGTAATTACCAACAATTAGATGTATAGTTAAGACTACACCTATTATAAAAATACGGGTTTAATAAAACTTTTACAAATCATAAGTTATTCAACATAACATGATCGGATTCGTCGTTTAAATTTACGACGAGGTAATGTGCGGAAGCATGAATCTTTATGGTGTTCGGTTCTTCGTTGAGCTTGATCGTCTTCCGGCATCCAAAATGTACCTACATTTCATAAACATGAAATGCTTTAGTCATACGGGGTTTAAAACGTGTCTAAACGAGTCCGGGAAACGAAACTGATTAAAATACATTAAATTGCAGGGTCTACCGTAAATTACGGTGGCTACCGTAATTTACGGTAGCCCCTGAATGTTGATTCTCCCACCGTAAAGCAGGGGGTTTGTGGCGTAAAGACTTTTAGGCTACCGTAAGTTACGGTAGCTACCGTAACTTACGGTGGCCTCTGCAGGTCTTTCCAAGTTTGCCGTTCTCTAAACGGAAACCTTCATAACTTTTAATCCGCTTGTCCGTTTGACCTACCGTTTCTTCCTACGTGATTGTAATTTGATCCTCCATCATACGGAGTTAAAATCCAACATCCGGATTAACAAAGTTTAAGACTTTCAAGTTTTCGACTTATTACCCTTTTTACCAAATTTTGACTCGTTCGTAATTTTATCCAACAAACATGTTGTTTGATTCTAATTTCTCATCATTCCCATGTTGCTTATCATATTAGATTCAAATCACGGGTTTATATACATTCTTAAACACTCTGTCCATAATTTAAATCCTTTGGTTTACCTTTTAAGGTAACCGAATGTCCCTTTTTACTTTGCCTAACTCTCATAGAACTTCAAGTTCTAAATGACGAGTTGATCTATTATACTTACCTGGCTCGGATCAACTTATTAACCCGGTTTTAATACCTTGCTTTATAATCGCAAGTTAAGAGTGATGCGAGTATCCATTGGATATCTATTCCTGTAAGCATATAACTCGACAAAAATCATTAGTTGATATTGTCAAAAGGTGATGTCTACACCTTTTGACCCGTTTGGCCGAATTGGCCGTTTATCAATGCGAGATGATATTTATTATCATCTCATCTACATGACTCGTTCCGTTTAACACCGTACGGTCATTTTGCTTATAAACCGTTTATTACCACTTTCGACTCTTTATGTCTTACGCGGAAAAGCGTCTTTTTGAAACAAACGGTTATTGTCAACGTGTGACTAAATTACTGTTTTGCCCTTATTATTTGTTTTGGCTTACCATAAAAGGTAACCATTAAAAGTTCATTTTTCCTTTCGTCATAATATGACCGAATTATCGATTTACTTCTTTTAAACCATTATTATGGTTTCTTTCATCTTTGATTATCTTGTTCCGTACGACTACACGACGGAACATCATATTTCAATTGTTTAGTTATCTCATTCGAATTTATATGATAAGAGAATATTCCACAATTTAAGACTAGTGTAAGCTATACTGTCACGACCCCCGACCCACCCTGGACGGAATCGGGTGCCGTGAACAGTCCAGCGGTACCGGTGATTATTTTAAAAACGTTGCAGCGGAAATTTCATCAGGACCGTGAGTTAGGAAAAATATCAGAGTTTAGAAAACACCGGATTTTATTTAAAAGAGATGGGATAAACCCATATTTTATAATGTGAATTTTGTTTACAATATTTCTTAATTTGATTTAAATAAAATAAGCCACTTCTTGAAGCCTTTTCAGTGTTGTATCCAGCTCTTATTCCACTTACCTGAAAATGTTTGGAAAAGGTTTTGTCAGCGATAACACTGAGTGAATTCATTCCATTTTTATAAATATATTATTATACCTTACAGTATTAAGGTTTTTATATTTACCCAATTCACTCAGTATTTGTCAAATAATGACAGTTCCAATGTAACAGTAATCATATCAATTATTGACTTCACTTTAGTCGGATAGTGAATTCATCAAATAATTCTAATTGACTATTATTCAATTTATCTGTCACTAGGCGATTCCTGTGACTATAATCATATCAATATTGATTATTCTTTCAATTAATGATTCTGGTCATATCACTGTTGATTATTATTTCAACTAGTGATTCTATAACACTGTTGATCATTCTTTCAACTAGTGCTTTCAGTCATGTCACTGTTGATCATTCTTTCAACTAGTAACTCAGATTATATTACTGTTGATCATTCTCTCAACTAGTAATTTCTATTCATAACACTGTTGATCATTCTCTCAACCCGTGTCTTCAGACATAATGATGTCCCGTGACATTTCTTTGTCAAATATATTACTTTTGGCATAAAACCATTTAATCCAGAAAATGACATATATCAATTTATGTCAAATTAATATAATTTATCACATATGATAATTAAATAATTGTAATATCATTATTTAATATTTTAACGTGACTAAGACTAAAATATAATCTTAGTAAAATACATAATTTCCAATGTTATTGTAATCATGATATATATTAACTAACTTTCTGGCAAATAATAATAAGAATCAACTAATATATAAAATCTTTCATACCAGTAGTTAATATAAAAACTTAATCACTGTAAGTATAACTGGTAACTATTTAGGATTCTGGAAAATCTTTGTAAATATAATTGTTTCACAAAAGGTGATAAAACTTGTGAGAAAATATAATAGACTCACAAACTGTGAGAAAAGAGAAATGAACTCACATTGCAGATTTCTACGGGCAAAGCTTAGTCTACAGATAATCCCTTGATATATTGCAGATTTAATTTGAGCAGAGCTTAGCCTATTGATTAACCTTTTTAACCTAATGCACACGAACTAGGTAAGTAACTTAATATAGCATTTTACGATAACTCACGAGATCATATTCTCACAATAAATGACAAAGTGCAATACTTCATCCATCGAATTAAGGATGATCCGTCGAATTAACGACGAACGACAAAGTATAATACTTTACCTATCGAATTAACGACAATCCGTCAAATTAATGACGAACGATAAAGTATAACCCTAATGTGGGCGGCACTTAAACATTCATTGGATATATGGATCGATCGGACAATGAATCGTAATAGCGATTAAGTTAATACCCTGTTCTGCAGCACCCCGCTATGCTTAATTTGAGATTCGTGTGTGTTAATTGAAGTAAACAGACAACAACTCGAAGAATTTGATGAATTCTCTCGTCGTTTGAACACCAGAAAGCGAATGCCAATGTCCTCTATTTATAGGTGAAATTTGGTCAGCCCTGCGCATCGTAGGCCAAAGACACCATACGCATCGTATGGTACCCCTGCGCACCGTATGCATAAAACACCCTGCGCATCGTATGGGTTCTTAAGCTGGCTGCGCATCGTAGGCCATATATAGCCTGCGCATCGTATGGGTTAAAAATAGGCTATATGATTGCCGCGTGTGTTTCTAGCACTGCTGAGTCGACGATATATTAAAATTCAGCTTCTTCAACACGTAAATGTAGATAATCATCAACTAGGGAATACCCCCCCTGAGTTTTAGGGGCCCTAATCCTGATTCTGAAAATTATGAAAATCTTAAGGTTTGCACAGAATCACTTGGGTGTCTCCATTAGGGTTTCCTATTGGTCAAATTAATTTAATAATTATGACTTTTGATGAGAGTCGTTACATTCTCCCCACCTTAATAAAAATCTCGTCCTCGAGATTTACTGAATAAGTAGGAATATATTTTCTTCATCTCAGGTTCCAGCTTCCAAGTGTATTTGGGTTATGATATTTCTTTTAGACTTATGTCATATTCTAATCAATAAAAACAATATTAAGGTAGATGACACAGAATCGAATTTTGTACAATAGGTAGGATTTTCAAAGGGTCAACTGAATTCGTTCAAGAAATCAATGTCAAACGAATGAGATGAAATGATATAATTTCCAATGTGACTATTTTCAAGTCAAAAGATATATGATCAATTAGATATTTAGAATGAATATGAAGAATTTTTTAGAATCAAATAAAAATTCTTTTGTCAAAAGAAAGCTTACTTTGATTGGCAACTGAAGAAGACTTAGAATCAACAAGTTCAAAATGAAATAGAAGCACGAAATTATTTAGTCAACTATCGAATCATAAGAGAAAAATCAGTGTGTTGACATTATTGAATTTGCAAGGATACACTGGAATACAATAGAGTTTAGTGTATCATTGTCTTAATACATAATTGCATCAAGACTACTTTCGAATGATGAGTCAAACGAAATACATACGTGATTTTGAAAGATTCGTATGCTTATGATTAGCTCAAGCTACAAGTTTATAACGACGCCGCAAGGTGTCGTAAGGATTGAAATAATTCAATAATTACGGTGACTGAACAATTTCACCGTATAATCAACTGAAAGCTTTAATGAAGTAATTTTGGATATTTAGTTCGAATAGGATTTTCAAATGAAAAGAACAAATGAATATTATAGAATTTTCGATAAATGATGAAAGAAACGTTAAGAGGTACACCGGAATATGATATGAATTTGTGTACACTTATCTTAACACATAATTGTATTAAGATTATTTTAAGATGATGAACCAACAGAATTTAAAATTCGTTCATCAGGAGTGAAAATGAGATTATCTTAAGATTCAAATTAAAGAAAATGCCACCACAAGGTGTCATAGGAATTGAAAATAGTAGCGGTGAATGAAACGAGTTTCACCATGCTTTAAATTAAATGAAGTAAATCCGAATGTTTCAAATAAATCGAGTAAGATTGAAATCGAAATACTTGAATAATGTTTTTTTTTTTTTTCGATCAAAGATGATAAAACAATAAGGATTACGAAACGCTCGATTGCTGATATAAAAATTCTTTAAGAGATACACTGAAATATGAAATGAAATTGTGTATCATTATCTTAACACATAATTGTGTTAAGATTGATTTTATAGAATAAATCAACAAAACGGATTCAATAATAATGAATAATTAAACCCGTATGCAACGAGATTAGCACAAGCTTCAAATTTTGTGAAAACGTCACCGCAAGGTGATCGTGACCAAATAAATGATTCAATGAAAGTGAAGACCAAACAATTCTGTTATGGTTTTGAATAGATGAAATTCTTGACAGAATATATTTATTTATAACTTTTATTTGTACTAGGGTCAAATAATAACTTAACTTAGATACTACATATCAGCGACTACATCTGGAATTATTTCCGCTTCTTGCGTAGTAAGTACGAATGCTCGCGCGTTCTTCTTGGCTTCGTCTGTGGTTCTGGCCTTGTTGTCAGGTGCTTTGGTTAGTTTAGGGCAATATGGTTTGATGTGTCCTGTTTCTCCGCAATTGAAACAAACAGTAGTTTTCCTTCTACATTCTTCCTCTGTATGTCCGATCATCTTGCAGAAGTTACAGTAGGATGTTTTCCTAAAACGGCATTTTCCTGAGTGCTTTTTGTTACAGCTTCTGCAGATAGGTTGCTCCAATGACGGCTCAGTTCCTGTCTTCTTGTATAATTCTAGGGAAATTTTCTGGGCTAACTCTTTCTTCTTGTTTTCTTCTCTTGTGCGAATTAGTCCATCTGTTAGCATGTTAGCTAGTTCGACTGCTTCTTCAATAGTCTGTGGTCTAGTGGCCTTAACTATGTCTCGGATTTCACTAACTAATCCCCAAATATAACGAGAAATTAGTACAGGTTCTGGCGAAGCCAGAGTTGGTACCATTCTTGCATATTCGAAGAACGTTGTCGTATATTCACGACAATTCACATCTATCATTTTATGATTTAGGAACTTGTTAGCTATTCGTTCCTTTTCATAAGGAGGACAGAATTTCCTTTCTGTCATTTCCTTGAATTTTTCCCAGTTCATGGCATAAGCCATGCCACTTCCTTTTGCCTGAAGAATTGTATTCCACCATTCTAAGGCTTCTTCCTTAAAGAGATTAGATGCATACATCACCTTATCTTCTTCGGCACATTTGCTGATTGTAAGAACAGCTTCCGTCTTTTCCAACCATCGCAGAGCAGCTGTGGCTCCTTCACTGCCGGCGAACTCAGTTGGTTTATAGGCTAAAAATTCTTTGTAGGTACACCCTAGAGTCATCGCCTTCTTTTTCTTGGGAAATGGGGTTTTGATAATATCATCATTACCTCCATTGATACTATGGTTAAAACCATCGTCACGAGTATGCTTGCTACTCACAACTTTGGTAGGTTCTACGGTATTTTTAACAGCTTTAATTATTGAAGGTAAAGCATTAGCTATTCCTTGAGCTATTAAATTTTCTATAGCATTTTTATCCAAAGGATTTTCATTATTAACATGAACTTCTGGATTATGTGGTACTTCATTCGACATCTGAATTGCAAACATTTTCACATATTAACATCACAGAAAACAAAACAATATTTCCAGGATATTATCTGTTCATATTAACATATATATATATTCATATATAACACATATGTTAATTTGTATCGATTTCCTAACTTTATTGTTTAAGTTTAGGTATTAAAAAGAACACCTAATTAGCTTAAACAAGTGGCTCTTTGAGTTTGGCTCTGATACCACCTTCTGTCACGACCCCCGACCCACCCTGGACGGAATCGGGTGCCGTGAACAGTCCAGCGGTACCGGTGATTATTTTAAAAACGTTGCAGCGGAAATTTCATCAGGACCGTGAGTTAGGAAAAATATCAGAGTTTAGAAAACACCGGATTTTATTTAAAAGAGATGGGATAAACCCATATTTTATAATGTGAATTTTGTTTACAATATTTCTTAATTTGATTTAAATAAAATAAGCCACTTCTTGAAGCCTTTTCAGTGTTGTATCCAGCTCTTATTCCACTTACCTGAAAATGTTTGGAAAAGGTTTTGTCAGCGATAACACTGAGTGAATTCATTCCATTTTTATAAATATATTATTATACCTTACAGTATTAAGGTTTTTATATTTACCCAATTCACTCAGTATTTGTCAAATAATGACAGTTCCAATGTAACAGTAATCATATCAATTATTGACTTCACTTTAGTCGGATAGTGAATTCATCAAATAATTCTAATTGACTATTATTCAATTTATCTGCCACTAGGCGATTCCTGTGACTATAATCATATCAATATTGATTATTCTTTCAATTAATGATTCTGGTCATATCACTGTTGATTATTATTTCAACTAGTGATTCTATAACACTGTTGATCATTCTTTCAACTAGTGCTTTCAGTCATGTCACTGTTGATCATTCTTTCAACTAGTAACTCAGATTATATTACTGTTGATCATTCTCTCAACTAGTAATTTCTATTCATAACACTGTTGATCATTCTCTCAACCCGTGTCTTCAGACATAATGATGTCCCGTGACATTTCTTTGTCAAATATATTACTTTTGGCATAAAACCATTTAATCCAGAAAATGACATATATCAATTTATGTCAAATTAATATAATTTATCACATATGATAATTAAATAATTGTAATATCATTATTTAATATTTTAACGTGACTAAGACTAAAATATAATCTTAGTAAAATACATAATTTCCAATGTTATTGTAATCATGATATATATTAACTAACTTTCTGGCAAATAATAATAAGAATCAACTAATATATAAAATCTTTCATACCAGTAGTTAATATAAAAACTTAATCACTGTAAGTATAACTGGTAACTATTTAGGATTCTGGAAAATCTTTGTAAATATAATTGTTTCACAAAAGGTGATAAAACTTGTGAGAAAATATAATAGACTCACAAACTGTGAGAAAAGAGAAATGAACTCACATTGCAGATTTCTACGGGCAAAGCTTAGTCTACAGATAATCCCTTGATATATTGCAGATTTAATTTGAGCAGAGCTTAGCCTATTGATTAACCTTTTTAACCTAATGCACACGAACTAGGTAAGTAACTTAATATAGCATTTTACGATAACTCACGAGATCATATTCTCACAATAAATGACAAAGTGCAATACTTCATCCATCGAATTAACGATGATCCGTCGAATTAACGACGAACGACAAAGTATAATACTTTACCTATCGAATTAACGACAATCCGTCAAATTAATGACGAACGATAAAGTATAACCCTAATGTGGGCGGCACTTAAACATTCATTGGATATATGGATCGATCGGACAATGAATCGTAATAGCGATTAAGTTAATACCCTGTTCTGCAGCACCCCGCTATGCTTAATTTGAGATTCGTGTGTGTTAATTGAAGTAAACAGACAACAACTCGAAGAATTTGATGAATTCTCTCGTCGTTTGAACACCAGAAAGCGAATGCCAATGTCCTCTATTTATAGGTGAAATTTGGTCAGCCCTGCGCATCGTAGGCCAAAGACACCATACGCATCGTATGGTACCCCTGCGCACCGTATGCATAAAACACCCTGCGCATCGTATGGGTTCTTAAGCTGGCTGCGCATCGTAGGCCATATATAGCCTGCGCATCGTATGGGTTAAAAATAGGCTATATGATTGCCGCGTGTGTTTCTAGCACTGCTGAGTCGACGATATATTAAAATTCAGCTTCTTCAACACGTAAATGTAGATAATCATCAACTAGGGAATACCCCCCCTGAGTTTTAGGGGCCCTAATCCTGATTCTGAAAATTATGAAAATCTTAAGGTTTGCACAGAATCACTTGGGTGTCTCCATTAGGGTTTCCTATTGGTCAAATTAATTTAATAATTATGACTTTTGATGAGAGTCGTTACATATACTTACCTTGCATCCGAATACGCTTTTCTTCTCGTGCTTGATTCGTTTGACCGCTTCTTTCCCAAGCCTCCACCTAGCTCGTTAGGCGACAAACTATCATCATTCACAAGGGGGTTAGATTAGTCATTTCAATTCACTACTATTCCACCTTACGTATTTTCTATGTCGAAACTACTATTCGACTTTATCATTGGTTAGTTTGACCTTTAAAAGTCAGCTACCTTTAATCATACAATAGGCACAATTAAGTTAAATCAACATTATGATTAGAACCCGTTTTAACCCATATTTCACGTAATTAGTCAAATAAGGCAATTACGCATTTCATTCGTAATTTCAACATATGAACATTCACTTAGGCATTTTAACAAACACCTTGTGGGCATATTCTATAAAATCAACAATCTAATTTCATAACTAGTTATTTACCCAAGTTTTAACATCATTCACAAGTTCTTATGTCTAGCATGCATAACAACACCTAGACTTACTTCATGGAAATCGAATAACACCAAATTGATGATCATAAATCTAGTGTTCATCATCTTCCTACAAAACCCACTTAACACCTAAATGGGTGATTCTCAATTTCACATGCACGAACATCAATGCATCAAATTATTGATTACGGTTCATTCCTAACCCTGAATTTATCATAATTTCATTCAAACATCAATAAATCAAGTTCAGATTTTGATTTCACAAGTTTATCAAGAATTTGAGATGAAACCAAATTGTGAATTTTGACATACCTTGTGACCCCTTCACTGAGGTGATCACTAATTTGTGCTTGAACTTCGATTTGGGTTTGATTTGCCCTTCCAATTTCTTGATTTTGTGCTTGTTAGGGTTTTTGAGCTCAAGAGTTCTTGGCTCCTGTGGATATCTTGACCAGAACACACACTTAAAGTGTATGTTTTGGTGTTTAACTTTTGTTTTAATAAAACAAGTTTCCCACTTGGCAATATTAGTCCCTCATGTTTTATTTTGATCAAATGAAGCTATAACTCACCATTAGTCACTTAATCACATGCTACTAACTAGGTTAATTATTCCTAGTTACTTTAACGGGTTCGGGAAGTTATAACCCGTTATGTTTTATGTCCTATTAATTTGGGCTTTTTATATACTTTGTTTTCTCAAAGTATTTATTTTCCCTTTTAATTAATATTAGGTTTATTTATTTAAGTCCTAATATTTACCGGGTTAAATTTTACCACTAATGGTATTTTACCCGTTCATCACTATTAACGAGGTTTGATTACTAAACCCATTTCCGGGGTGTTACAAGTCTACCCCCCTTAAAGAGGTTTCGTCCCCGAAACCTTTTCCATGTAGTGCATTCGATTTATACCTAATGCATTTGGTCTCAATAATCCTTCGAGCGTTATTCATACCTTAACCATTTGTTAGTATTACCAGAATAGTATGGTAATATCTTTTGGGTTACAAAACATATACGTATAACCTCATACCTTAAAGCTTTACCCTTCAATCGTGCTTTTGCTCGATGTGACTTCCGACACTTTGTTTATGTTTCCTTATGATCGCCTCGTATAGGCGATTAATGCTCTTCGTTAGTAAGGCCTCATGGACCGTCACTTTCGTTTCATACTCATTTACCTTTATTATTTTACTTGACTGTATAGCCAATTGGCCACGTGGTCATACACGCTTATCAACTATGTTTATTTCACGCTAATCTTAATATAAATAGCGTGTTGAACATTTTCTTAATTTAAATATTGACCTTAACCGGTCTCACTGACTAGACTTATTAGTCCAGTTACTTTATACCCATTTCTCCGGCTACTATGTGATTTTATTTCACATAACTTTCCTGACCGTGATCGTGTCACGTCGTGTTTTAGGTTTATTTCCCAATCATCTCATACTATGTATATTTGATAAAACGTTGTTTTTGACTAAAACTAAATTTTAGTTTAACGTTTTATTTATATATATATTTTTTATTTATGTCAAACAAATTTGACAACTTGACATTTATCCTTTTTGCAGTCCTTGTTTTACGCAGGGATTCTCTACCGGTTCCCTCGCTTATCTAAGTAACCTGTAGGTTCTTTCACTTAGCCTCGTAGGTTATAATGATCCCGTAGATCGTCCTTTTTATTCATGACCCGTGGGTCATTTTAGTCCCGTAGACCTTTACACTGTTTATAACCCGAAGGTTATAATGATCCCGTAGATCGTCCTTTTTATGTTCGAAAATCATTTGTTTTCGCATCAAAATTTCGTTCACTCCAACTGTGATTCGTGACTGCAATCATTTCATATTTAATTCCGACCCATTACATGGGTTCATTAATATCTTGCGCTTTCCTTTATTCGGTTTGTGCCTATATTTATATTCAATCTTGTCCCATTACTGGGCTCATTATCCTTTGCAATATTACGTTTTACCTAACCCGTTTAATTTGTTCGTGTAAGTTTCACCACTTTTGATAGTCAACTTTATCCTCTATGCCTTAGCATTCTTAGTGGTCGGTTTGTATTTTCATTTACTTGATTATTGTCCCTTCCCTTGGGCTCGTTATACTAACGTAATACGCTTCCGTCTTCCGGCTTACGTTTACGTTTACTATCAAACATCTTACTTATTTGATTCATTTGGGTACCATTTAAGTTAGTCCCATTCACCCCACCCTTACTACATCGGACATAAATGTGTCCATCATAAGAAGTTCATGGTACCACGTGTTCACTACTTACTTGGCCAAAGTAAGCGATCAACACCTGGTATACATGACCTTTTTTATAATTTTCACATTACACCCCATGTAAGTAATGCCTCTATTTGTTTTTCTTGGAAACAATATCCCGGATAGGTTTTTTATTCAGGTTTTTCCAAGTTTTCAATCTACATATGCAACTTTCAATCTCTACGTATTTGTTGCATATTACTATTTATGCAATAATTTAAAACGTGCACCTGATAATGCTTGCTCTAACAGGCTCTCCTTGCCATTAACTTATTCGCAATCGTTGCGTGATTTAGGTCCTTGGTGAGCGTGCTCTATTTGTCGTACTTTGGACCGTTCCTCTGTCAAATCCACGATTTGTTAAACTCCCGCTATCTTCATATGCGAGTGTCCTTCAATCTAAAACGTTTACAATAGTTAGTAATTTCGGCATTAATGGGTGCCCGTATTATAATACGAGGCTTTTCTACTATACGCATCAACGCATGTAATTTCGTTGACTATATCTATTCTATATCGATTTTATTGGTGTGATGTGCTGAAAATGTGGTTTAACAAAAACAACTAAATTAAACCCTAAACTAGACTCTCTAAGTTTTAAATTTATAAAACTAAGACTCTCTAAACCCTAAACCACACGACCGGCAAGTGTACCGATCACTGTAGTATAGCCTAAGGAAGTCCGAGTATCGAACCCAAGAGACTCTACTGATTACGCTAATGACTCAATTCTAGACTTAGACTGACACGACTTAACTATTTGTTTATTGATGGGGGGGGGGGTTTCTAAACAATCCTAAGAATGCAAGTAATGAAAAATCTAGATTAGCTAAAGAACTAACACGAACTCGAACGACGACTGAACTCAAGAGATGATTGAAGACTACCTAGGCTAGACTCCTCTTTAACTTGGATTGGATTTCTATCAAATAGTTTTGTGGTATGGAACCGGGATCTTTGGATACTGAACCTATTAAGATACCACTAAGCCCCTCAAACACGCTCAAGGCGATTCTTATGGCACTACCTAGGTTGTTACGCTCACCGGTTTTCTAGATTTCTTTTCCGTCCTCTAGTTTCTTGAAAGTGCCTATATAAGACGCTCTACCTTTCAGCGCGAACGTCTAAAGCAACTACGGGTTTTAATCTTGACTTAATAGACAATGGAATGTTAAGTCCTTATAACTAAACCAAGACCTATTAATATCCTCGAGCTTTTCCGCGACGAGTCTAGCAGAACACTTGATTTTATTAGATTACCGGATATTACTTCTAAGGTTACTTACGCGTTTTCACCCTAAAGGATCAAAGATTTATTACGTGATATAAACACTCACCAAAACCTAAAACCCTAGCCCGACTCTATTCCGTGATAAAGACCGTCACCAAGAATCGAACGAAGCAACAAGCAATAATAAAATAATCACAAGCACGCATATGCACCAAGTTAAATTCCCATAACTTTTACAGTACAAGAAAGATCCAAAACCACGACAAAAATCCAATAAAAATCCAATCTTTGTTAAACATTCATCATAGCCTAGGTAGTAAAGGTTTCTAGACGATAATCATATTCAAAAACAACGCATAAATCCTAGTCAAATCTGAATTCATCATTAAACAAATAAAAACAAACGAAAAACGAAGAAACAAGATATTAGAACCCGTAAACTTCGATCCCGAGTGCTCCCGAATGTTCCCCGATGATTCCTTGACCTCCCGAATGCTCCAAAACCTTCAAAACAGCCTCCTATGTCTGAAAGAACTCTAAATTTCGTCCTCAGTTCGTAATCTGATCTCCGCTCCTTTTTTTTGTATGATGTGATCTTGTCAATTAATATATATGCGTCCCTCGTGATGCCGTGTTCCCCAATCCTCTCTTTTGGATTCTCGTAGACATATGGACTGAACATGTATTTGCGGCCCACGCACCAATAAAATATAAGGCAGTCAAATTTTGTAATGTGATGTAGTCCTAGCCGCCTTTTCCAAGATATGTTATATCTTTTTTTTTTCTTTTTCTTTAATAATAAATTAGCCACACCTTTATTCCCCCTTAGCAGCACAAACTTATAAAGTAGAGATAGTGGCCTCGGCCCACTCACAGAAAATAGCGCCAATTTTACTTCGGTCCCTGGCACCCTACTCTGTCCAACTGGCTGGTTATTTCCATATTACTCGTTTTTTCTTCATTTGCACCAGAACCTAGCAAAACACAAAATAATAAAATATAACACTAAAAACTAAATAAAATAAATAAATTCTAAACTAAAACTATACAATTTACACGGGACAAATATGTGTATTTTACCCTACATCAAATATCCCCACACTTAACCTTTTTTCGTCGCCGAAAAAGAATTATGCAAACGGAATCATAATCGGAATAATCGAACGGGCCAAAGTATAAGTTATTTTATTAAAACCGAAACTCGTGTTAGCCGCGATTGCAAGTATATTGATCCTCTAAAACCCAACCCGGTTCCAAGCCCTTATCATGCAATTTAGATTCAAGTGCGGTCAATCTACCTAGAGTCTCACGCTAAGAATTGCAAATCCACCTAATCCCCCCTCAAGCTTATAGGACAAAAGGAACAACCACTGGGTTATTTCCTAACCGCCTTATACCAAGATCCAAAGAGTTTAAAATCAAATCTATTATTTTTTTATTTTATTTTTTTCATACGAGCTTAGACTTTGCTTTTTGCTCTTTTTTTTTTCTCGTGAGTCTAGACGATGCTTTCCCTAACCAAGAGGTATTCCGGCTGTAGAGTCGCGATCCCCAACCACAGATTACTTAGGTTTCGGTACTTTTATTCGGCAAGGCGATTTCACACATCCCAGAGGCATTCCGGCTGTAGAGTCGCTATCCCCAACTCGGATTACATAGACCTGTGTTACTTTCATTTAGTTTCTAGCTCACTTTTTTTTCTATTTTTTTTTTCAACGAGATAATGACCAAAAACTCTATCGATCTTAGCTTATAACGGCATCCCTTATACTATTTTTGGCGGTTTCAATTTCCCCACTTTCCCTAGATGAGAACCCACTAGTAGACCGACAATTAGGTATAATTAAGATCAAAGGAACCCAAAACCAAATCGAGCCTACCCGCGCATCCCAAACTAGACACAAGCACGATTATTTTATCTCATATTATCATTATTTGAACCCGAACAAAAACCCGACTTTTCTATCATTTTCCGTTTTTATTTTGCAAACTTCTTATTTCAAAAGACATTTTTCTATTTTTTTCAATTTTTTTTTATTTTTTTTATTTTTTTTATTTTTTTTATTTTTAGACTTTTTATGACTCAACTAACTATACTAACGACACTAAACGATAGTTTCCCATCCCCACACTTAAACTCTACATTGCCCTCAATGTAGGATGGAAACCGACTCAAAAATCTAAAAATAAATAAGAAATAAAAAACACAAGGGCAAATCGGAAAGGACTTAGCTGATTTTATAACGCATATGCTCCAAATCTCTCGTCCAATCCCGCTCGATCGTATAGCATTTCATTCGCGATCGACTTTGACACTGACTAGTATGCTTGATAAATGCCCGAAATTTGATAAACAGCTCCAAAATCACCCGAATGGAGATTGAGTACGGGTGGTACATATTCGAACCTGCATCAACAAAAACAAGCAAAATACCAAAGCAATACCGACTCGACACAAACGACTCAAAAACTACTAAATTAGACTCACTATACAAAATAAATGACTCACTATACAAACTACCGAAAATATACCAAATATATAAAATTACAAACTCTACAAAACCTCCCCACACTTGAATTTAATCAGGAGGTTTCTCTTTGACCTGGACCCTGTCCAACCCGTTTAATTCCACCCGAACCTCAAAAATTTTCAAAAATAAATTGGTGGAATTATAAAATATTTTAAAAATTTGAAATGGGTCAGACCACCAAAATTTAAACATACCTGGAAGAAACCGAATGCGTGGCATGTAATGAGAAGAATGATCGTGCGTGAACACCTCCTTCCTCTTCCTCGTGTACCCGCCTTCGATCCTCGTTCGGTTCCGATCTCTTCTCTTTCGTTTCTTTGCCCTCTCCTGCGGTTTTATTGATTCTGAAGTTTCATCTATCACTAATACCACATGCCAGCTATGGTGTTCTTCCTCTACCACCATTTCTTCAGTAAGATCCCCACACTTAGTCTCTTCGTAAAGGGTAGGTTCGATCATCTCCGTCGGTTCACCTTCAAGTAGGTCATCAAAGTACGCTATATCCCCATCAGGATCCAACACTCCTACCTCTTCGTAGACCGGTAAACCATCTAATTCTAACTCTAAAAACTCATCCTCCCCAAACGACTTAATTTCTACCTCTTCAATTTCTTCTTCTGCACCAAACATCAAACCAAGGGAGTCTCCTAAATCAACTTCCTCCTCCATCACTTTTTCTTTAATTACTTCTTTCTTCACTAACGACCTTTGATACGCCGCCCATCCTTCTTCGTCTATCTCATCATCAGAGTCACTCCAGTAATTAAGAATTGGAACATGTGGAACCGGAGGTGGGACTTTAGCGTCCATTTTCATCTCCGTGACTGAAGTGATCTCTTCATCTGACCACTCCTCATATAACAACTTTTTCCCTTCCGCATCATACGTATAGCCAGTCGTTGGCTGTTCTTGTTGGACTTTTTGCGCTTGTTCTTCTTCTTTCAATCTCCCAGCAATGTCATCTACTGTACGTTGAAGATCTAATAGAGCAGACTGTTGATCTAATAAAGCAGACTCTTTATTTTTATTAATTTGCTCTTGATTTTTAGTAAAGTCAGCTAGGGATTTCTGCGTCGCCTGATTTTGTGTCATCATCTGAGCGTTTTGTGTCATCATTTGGGCGAACATCTCCTCCATCCTACTCAAACTACCCTTGAACGCCTTGCCACTGCCTTGACCCTGGTTATGTTGTGGTTGCTGATACGGATCATCGTAATATGGCTGATTATCATAATAATTCAAAGAATACCCCTGTGAAAAATATGGCTGTGACTGCACAAAATGGTTAGCGTAACGTGTGGAGTACCTCGGGAAATATGGACAAAATATAGAGATGTGAGGTATACCACAATTTTGACACATAAAAGGGTTAGCGTAGCAGTGTGCAGAGGACCCCTCATATTGTGGGCAATTAACGGTAAAATGAGGTCCTCCACAAATTTGTCGTTCTCTAAACGGAAACCTTCATAACTTTTAATCCGCTTGTCCGTTTGACCTACCGTTTCTTCCTACGTGATTGTAATTTGATCCTCCATCATACGGAGTTAAAATCCAACATCCGGATTAACAAAGTTTAAGACTTTCAATTTTTCGACTTATTACCCTTTTTACCAAATTTTAACCCGTTCGTAATTTTATCAAACAAACATGTTGTTTGATTCTAATTTCTCATCATTCCCATGTTGCTTATCATATTAGATTCAAATCACGGGTTTATATACATTCTTAAACCCGTTTTTACTTAGATGTTTAATTGACCCGTTAAGGGCATTTAAGCACTTTTACGCATAATTCACACTCATTTATTTCTAGCATCTTATTTCCACATTATTTATCAATGATCTTCCACCACAACTATATTTGTGATGGGTTTAATGTGGCGATCTATATAATCCGAGTTTTACCCCTCTGGTTATCATTTTACGGCAAATACTCATATAGAGTCTTTTGACCAAGGATTTACATCTTTCGCTTTTATACTTATTCTAAGTATTGACTTGATTATAAAAACTCGTTTTCAAGCGACTTCTAAGGGTAGTTTGCTTAATTTTGCTTGCAAGGGGGTTTTGGTCATTTTTAACCCTTCCTTTACGACGAAGGGCTTGCTTAAGGCATGCACGCCCAAAATCTCATTTTTAACCAAATCTTGTTTTCAAAACACTCTGTCCATAATTTAAATCCTTCGGTTTACCTTTTAAGGTAACCGAATGTCCCTTTTTACTTTGCCTAACTCTCATAGAACTTCAAGTTCTAAATGATGAGTTGATCTATTATACATACCTTATCACGACCCCCGACCCGGTTTGACCCGTTTCAGGAGCCGCGGAACAGAAAATCCCGTGGTATTTATTTAATTAAGTTGACAGCGGAAGTTTTCATCAGGATCTTTTTAAAGCTGCAATTTCCTGATTATTTCATTTCACAACTCGGGATAAAACCCCGGTAATTTTCAATTATAAGATTTCCCGGAGAAATCTTTATTTTTACAAAACATGTTTCTTTATTTTATAATGAGCCACTTCGTTAAGCTTGTAGTGCTTTGAGGCACTTTTCCTGGATCACAACAGATCACCTGAAACATGTTTGAAAAAGATTTTGTCAGCGGGAAATACTGGTGAATCATTCTATTTATTAAAATGACACGTTTGTTATAATTTACAGTATTAAGAGAAACTTTGAAAATATTTAAGAATTTATAAAGCACTTTGAATAAAAAGAGAATGAATCACATTGCAGATTTAACACGGATAGAGTCTAGTCTACTGATTGGCCTTGTTAACCTAGTTTAAATAACAATGCACACAAAACTAGGTTAGTAACCAATACAGCATTTACGATAACTCACGAGATCAAACCCTCACAATGAATGACAAAGTGCGATACTTAAACATCCATCGTATTTAGGACGAATGACAAAGCATAACCCTAATGTGGGCAGCACTTAAACATCCATTGAATAGTTTCAATCGACCGGACATTGAATCGTAGCAGCGATCGAGTTATTACCCTGTTATTGCGGCAGCACTTCGTGAATTGTGTGTGTTTTAAGACTGTTTCAACTATAACTCAGAGTACAAATTGAAATTGAACGTCGAACAAACGCACAATATCAAGTCCCACTGCCCTCTGTTTATACCCAAAATTCGTCCCCCTCGCGCCACGCGAAAGATCCCCTTGTGCGCGTCGCGTGGCGCGAGAGACCCTATTCTACCCTAGGGTTGCTTCGTGTCCAGGTAGCTCAGCTGTGTTGGTGGCTCGTTCATTTTCAATTTCGACAACAAACTGTGTGGATATTACCGACTAGGTTTTACCCCCCCCCCCCTGAGTTTTTGGGGCCCTGATCCTGATTCCGATTATTCTGAAAATTTTAGGGTTTATACAGAACCACTTGGGTTTCTTAATTAGGGTTTCCTATTGGTCAATTAAAATAATAAATAGGACTTTTTAATAAGAGTTATTACATTCTCCCCACCTTAATAAAAATCTCGTCCTCGAGATTTACTGAAACAAGTAGGGATACTTTCGCTTCATTTCTGATTCTAACTCTCAAGTGTATTCGGGTCCTCTTCTGGAATTCCACTTGACTTTAACTAACACTAATCTTTTGTGCTTGAGAAATTTGATTTTTCGATCTTCGATTTGAAGAGGTTTCTCAACAAATTTTAATTTTTCGTTTACCTCTATATCTTGGAGAGGTACTACCAAGGATTCGTCTGATAGGCATTTCTTGAGATTGGATACATGAAATACATCATGTACTCCTGCCAGTTCCTCTGGTAGTTGTAAACGATAAGTAACTGGTCCTATACGTTGGATCACTGGAAATGGTCCTACGTATCTTGGACTTAGCTTTCCTTTCTTACCGAATCGAATTACTCCTTTCCAAGGAGAAACTTTCAACAGTACTTTGTCCCCAATTTGAAACTCCAACGACTTCCTTCTATTGTCTGCATAACTCTTCTGACGATCTCGAGCCGTCTTTAGTCTTTCTTTGATTTGAGTGATCTTGTCTGTAGTTTCTTGTACAATTTCTGGACCTGATAATTGACTTTCTCCTATTTCTGCCCAACAAACGGGAGTTCTGCACTTTCTTCCATACAATGCCTCGAATGGGGCAGATTCGATACTTGAATGATAACTATTATTATAGGAGAATTCAATTAAGGGTAGGTGATCATCCCAGTTCCACCAAAATCTATCACACATGCTCGGAGCATGTCTTCTAGAGTTTTATTCGTCCTTTCACTTTGCCCGTCTGTTTGTGGATGATATGCAGTACTCAAGTTCAGTTTAGTTCCCATAGATTCTTGGAAACTTGTCCAGAAGTGAGAAGTGAACCGACTATCCCTATCTGATACAATGGAGAGTGGAACTCCATGTAGGGATACGACTTCATCTACAGACAACTTTGCCAATCTTTCCATGCTAAAAGTTTCTTTCATGGGTAGAAAATGAGCTGATTTGGTTAATCGATCCATAATTACCCAAATCGCATCATTACCTTTTCTAGTTTTGGGCAACTTAGTAACAAAATCCATTGTTATGAGTTCCCATTTCCATACTGGCATTTCTAATTGTTGTAGTAGACCTGAAGGTTTCTGGTGTTCTGCCTTAACTTGTGAACAAGTAAGACACTTAGAAACATATCTAGCTATATCCTTTTTCATGCCTATCCACCAGAAATTATTTCTTAAATCTTGGTACATCTTATTGTTTCCAGGGTGCATGGTATACCTAGATTTATGGGCTTCTTCTAAAATCTTATTTCTTAATTCTCCCTGCTTAGGTACCCAAATTCTTCTTTTGTGGAATCTCCAAATTCCATCAGCTCCTTGTTCCAATTCTTTTATTCGTCCTTTCATTCCTTCATCATCATTCTTGATTGCTGTTTCTTGAACATTCCTTAGTTGTTCCATTAAATCTACTTGTAGATTTAATCTGAGAGCACGAACCCGTTGTTGCTTCTCATGATACTTACGACTTAAGGCATCTGCAACTACATTTGCCTTTCCTTCATGATACTGAATATCACAGTCGTAGTTACTTAAGATTTCCATCCATCTCCTTTGTCTCATGTTTAACTCTTTTTGTCCAAATATATATCTTAAACTCTTATGATCTGTATAGACAGTAAACTTACTTCCATACAGATAATGTCTCCAAATTTTAAGGGCAAAAATTATGGCTCCTAATTCTAAATCATGAGTTGTATAATTTTCCTCGTGCTTTTTCAATTGCCTTGACGCATACGCAATTACCTTCTTGCGTTGCATTAACACACATCCTAATCCTAGTTTTGAAGCATCACAGTAAACTTCAAAATCTTCAGTTCCTTCTGGTAAGGCTAGGATTGGAGCATTTGTTAACTTTTGCTTTAGAATCCTAAAAGCTTCTTCTTGTTTAGGTCCCCATTCAAATTTAACTGCTTTACAGGTTAGCTTAGTTAATGGTACAGCTATCTTGGAAAAATCCTTAATAAACCGTCTATAATATCCAGCTAAACCTATAAAACTTCTAATTTCTATTGCAGATTGTGGAACCTTCCATTTGGTAATTGCCTCTATTTTAGAGGGATCTACGTGAATACCTTCATGATTCACCATGTGACCTAGAAATTGCACTTCCTTTAGCCAAAATTCACACTTCGAGTATTTGGCATAAAGCTTTTCTTTTCTTAACAAAGTTAAGAGTGCATGTAAGTGCTCACAATGTTCTGTCTGACTTTTGGAATAAATAAGTATATCGTCTATGAAGACAATTACAAACTTATCCAAATACGGTTTACAGATCCTATTCATCATGTCCATGAATGCTGCAGGTGCATTCGTTAACCCAAAGGGCATGACTGTAAACTTGTAATGACCATACCTAGTCCTAAAAGCAGTTTTAGGTATGTCTTCCTCTTGTACCTTTAATTGATGATATCCGGAGCGTAAGTCGATTTTAGAAAAGTATCTAGCTCCTTGAAGTTGATAAAAAAGATCATCAATCCTAGGTAATGGGTATCGATTCTTAATTGTAACCTTATTCAATTCTCTATAATCAATACACATTCTCATCGAACCGTCCTTCTTCTTTACAAACAACACTGGCGCTCCCCAAGGGGATGAGCTAGGTTGTATGAATCTTTTACTTAGTAATTCATCTAATTGCTTTTTCAGTTCTAACATTTCTGTAGGAGCTAACCGATAAGGTGCCTTGGCTATCGGTGTAGTTCTGGGAATTAGATGAATCCTAAATTCTACTTCCCTATCTGGTGGTAATCCTGGTAACTCTTCTGGGAATACATCTAGGTATTCTGAGACTACAGGAATCTCCTTAAGTTCTTTACCCTTAATACTAATGATTATTGAAATCATATATACTATTCCTTGCTTTCGTTCATAACTAGCAACTTTCATTACTGATATGAACTTCATGGGTTGACGTGGTTGATTTCCTGTAATCATGATTACTTCTCCGGTAGGTGCTTGAATTTCTATAGAATTCTTATCACAAAGGATTCGAGCATGGTTGGCTATTAACTAATCCATTCCTAACACAACATCAAATTCAGCTAATTTCATAGGTAACAGGTTTGCAGAAAATTTATGACCTGAAAGTTCTATATTTCCTTCCCGCAAAACCTTATCTATTTTAATAGAATTCCCATCTGCCGTTTCGACTGTAAAAATCTGCCTAATGTTGGTTAAGGGTAAATTAAGAGCTTGGCAGAATAAAGTATTTATAAAACTTTGGTTTGCACCAGAGTCAAATAATACTTTTGCGTACACGTTGTGAACTAGAAACGTACCAGCTATCACATCTGGAATAAGTTCTGCTTCTTGAGTGGTCAGCTGGAATGCTCTGACATTCTTCTTAGTAGCTCCGTCGGCTGTCTTGGTTTTGTTATCTGCTGGTTTGGCCAATTTAGGACATTCTGTTTTAAAATGCCCTGCTTCTCCACAGTTAAAGCAGATTATGGTTTTCTTTCTGCAGTTTTCTTCACGATGTCCTACAGTTTTGCAAAAGTTGCAGGTTATATTGCATCTTCCATTATGTTTCTTTTTGCAATTCCTGCAGAACTGAGGAGTTGAGGATTGCCCTGTTCCTCTTTTCTTGAAGTTACTACTATTACCCACACGAAATCCTTGGGTAATTTTCTGAGCCAGTTCCTTCTTCTTGTTTTCATCTCTTGTGCGTACCAATTCGTCAGTGAGGGTATTAGCTAATTCTACCACATCGTCAATAGTGCGAGGTCTCGCAGCTTTAACGATATTACGGATTTCACTAATTAATCCCCAAATATAGCGAGAAATGAGTACCGGCTCTGGCGAAGCCAGCGTTGGTACCACTCTAGCATATTCGAAGAATGTCGAAGTATATCCTCGACAGTCCACATTCACCATCCAGTGGGTTAGGAACTTATTTGCCATTTGATCTTTTTCATACTCGGGACAAAATTTTCTTTCTACAAGACTCTTAAATTCTTCCCAGTTCATGGCATATGCCTCGATCCTTCTTTTAGCTTGTAAAACTGTATTCCACCATTCTAACGCCCATTCTTTAAAAAGATTTGACGCATACATAACTTGATCTTCCTCAGCACATTTACTTATGGTGATTACTGCCTCAGTTTTCTCTAACCAACGCAGTGCTGCAATAGCCCCTTCGTTACCTGCAAACTCAGCTGGTTTACAGGCAAGAAATTCTTTGTAAGTGCAACCAGGTGTTGCAGCTTTCATTTTCTTGAAAATTGGGGATTGCAGAACATTATTGTTATTATTAATATGATTGCCTCCTCCGTTTATACTATTACTAAAATTGTCGCCTTGTGTACGTTTACTAGGAATGATTGATTGAGGTTTAACAGGTTTCTGGGCAGCAGCAATGATTGCTGGAATAGCATTAGCTATTCCTTGAGCAACGATATCCTCGATATCTAGCCTATTTAACAATTGCTCTTCCTGATTTTGCTCAGATTGATTTACTTCATTTACTGGTTCATTACCAACGTTTGCCATCTGATAATTAATTTATAGATAAATAATTAGTATAGAATAAGAAACAATCCAATATAACAATTAATCACACATAATCACGTAAACAAATATACAACCAAAATTGTAAATTTTCTAAATTTTCATTTGTTTTATAGATTATATTATGCTTCCATATACATTTTTATCTTACAACCGTTTTATTGTTTATTTTACACATACTGATTTTTATTTACTATTATTGTTATTATACAAACATAGATTCATAACTCTTTTTTCCCTCGTCAACTTGCATTTTTAATAACGATGTTCCCTCTCATCATATTTCCATGAGATTTGTCCCCCAATCTCTCGGATCCTATTCCCAGCATCTATCAGCTCTTCGCCAAAATGGCGGAGTTCAGCCATATTCTCATTACTCATCGGTGGATTTGGTAAAGGTTCTGGATCGAACTGAGGGAGAAAGGAATAAGGACTGTTGAGAAGGTTTTGGAACTGCCAATCATTAGTCCACCACTCGTCCATTCCTAGAGGTTGGGTGTGGATTATAGGTTCTGGGATTGCTGGTTCCAAATTCATTGGAAGTTGGGTTTCAATAGGATGAGTAAAAACATTTTCATTGACAGGCTTAATAGTATCACAGCTTGCCAATATAAAATCTAACTCCTCCTGCAATGTCATTTTCTGGGTTTGCTTAGAGCTTTCTCCAATTTCCATCTTGGTCTGCCTAGAATTTTCCTCAATCTCCAATTCCATCTGTCTAGAACTTTCCCCGGTTTCAATTCCTTTTCTTTTTTCTAAGGGATTGTTTATTTTAGGGATCTTCCTAGTGGCAGGTTTTCTTCTACGCACACGCCTCCATCCTACCAATCTTCTCCTCTTCTTAGGCTTGGGTTTTTCCAGAGGTGGAGCGTTGAATTCTATAGGTTGTTCCACTTCAGCAAAGTACCCAGTAAACTCTTTAGAAACTTCTATGTTTACAGGGTAGAGGTTAAGATTCTCTAGGGCTCCAGATAACTCATTCATGCTGTTTAGCATATATGTAAAATAATAAGTTAAAATTTTATAACAAATTTCACAGATAATCTTCAATTATTATTGCATACCGTGTGACTACAAAACAATTGAAATTTAAAACACACTTGGTTTTATTGTAATTTTATTTATTTACTGGAGAACGTTTCTGGCTTATAAGTGATAAGGATGCTAATACGGGGTCATATTATTCTAAAGATTTGCATTTACTGCTACAGTAGCTAGCATATAGAGATCTGCCCATTTTTCATCTAACTTGTCTTCCCAAGGTGATTTACTGGTTAATTCCTGGGTTTCCTGTTTAACCTTCTTTTCTTGGAATTTCTTTATTTTCTCCTGACTTTTCTTAAAAATCAAACTTCTTTTATTAGGAGAAAGTGGTTCCTCATATTGTGCCTTACGAACAAATATTCCCTCCTCAATATTTACTGAGTATCTTGAGGATTGGGATGAACTTCCCTTCTCATTTGATGACCTATCTAATTTAAGATAGATGTTTGAAAGCTTTTACTTACCCATACTGTAACTAACAAATAGTCAGTTAATAAAACACATAATCACATAATGGTAATCAGGAAAAATTAAGTATTTCTAAATACTTAATTAGCTTAACTCAGTGGCTCTGATACCACCTTTTTCTATCACGGCCCCCGACCCGGTTTGACCCGTTTCAGGAGCCGCGGAACAGAAAATCCCGTGGTATTTATTTAATTAAGTTGACAGCGGAAGTTTTCATCAGGATCTTTTTAAAGCTGCAATTTCCTGATTATTTCATTTCACAACTCGGGATAAAACCCCGGTAATTTACAATTACAAGATTTCCCGGAGAAATCTTTATTTTTACAAAACATGTTTCTTTATTTTATAATGAGCCACTTCCTTAAGCTTGTAGTGCTTTGAGGCACTTTTCCTGGATCACAACAGATCACCTGAAACATGTTTGAAAAAGATTTTGTCAGCGGGAAATACTGGTGAATCATTCTATTTATTAAAATGACACGTTTGTTATAATTTACAGTATTAAGAGAGATTACAATGTTTCTGATACCAACCAACTACCCACAGTATTTGTCACTCAACTCGTTTTTGTGACTATGGTCATATCCCCCATTGGCTGCCCCAATGGTGACGATTATAAAGTAATGTATACAAAACCCCACATATTGGTTGTAATTTGGTGATTACATATACTTAATCACTGTAATTATAACTTTGAAAATATTTAAGAATTTATAAAGCACTTTGAATAAAAAGAGAATGACTCACATTGCAGATTTAACACGGATAGAGTCTAGTCTACTGATTGGCCTTGTTAACCTAGTTTAAATAACAATGCACAGAAAACTAGGTTAGTAACCAATACAACATTTATGATAACTCACGAGATCAAACCCTCACAATGAATGACAAAGTGCGATACTTAAACATCCATCGTATTTACGACGAATGACAAAGCATAACCCTAATGTGGGCAGCACTTAAACATCCATTGGATAGTTTCAATCGATCGGACATTGAATCGTAGCAGCGATCGAGTTATTACCCTATTATTGCGGCAGCACTTCGTGAATTGTGTGTGTTTTAAGACTGTTTCGACTATAACTCAGAGTACAAATTGAAATTGAACGTCAAACAAACGCACAGTATCAAGTCCCACTGCCCTCTATTTATACCCAAAATTTGTCCCGCTCGCGCCACGCGAAAGATCCCCTTGTGCGCGTCGCGTGGCGCGAGAGACCCTATTCTACCCTAGGGTTGCTTCGTGTCCAGGTAGCTCAGTTGTGTTGGTGGCTCGTTCATTTTCAATTTCGACAACAAACTGTGTGGATATTACCTACTAGGTTTTACCCCCCCACCCTTGAGTTTTAGGGGCCCTGATCCTGATTCCGATTATTCTGAAAATTTTAGGGTTTATGCAGAACCACTTGGGTTTCTCAATTAGGGTTTCCTATTGGTCAATTAAAATAATAAATAGGACTTTTTAATAAGAGTTATTACATACCTGGCTCGGATCAACTTATTAACCCGGTTTTAATACCTTGCTTTATAATCACAAGTTAAGAGCGATGCGAGTATCCATTGGATATCTATTACTGTAAGCATATAAGTCGACAAAAATCATTAGTTGATATTGTAAAAAGGTGATGTCTACACCTTTTGACCCGTTTGGTCGAATTGGCCGTTTATCTATGCGAGATGATATTTATTATCATCTCATCTACATGACTCGTTCCGTTTAACACCGTACGGTCATTTTGCTTATAAACCGTTTATTACCACTTTCGACTCTTTATGTCTTACGCGGAAAAGCGTCTTTTTGAAACTAACGGTTATTGTCAACGTGTGACTAAATTACTGTTTTACCCTTATTATTTGTTGTGGCTTACCATAAAAGATAACCATTAAAAGTTCATTTTTCCTTTCGTCATAATATGACCGAATTATCGATTTACTTCTTTTTAACCATTATTATGGTTTCTTTCATCTTTGATTATCTTGTTCCGTACGACTACACGACGGAACATCATATTTCAATTGTTTAGTTATCTCATTCGAATTTATATGATAAGAGAATATTCCACAATTTAAGAGTAGTGTAAGCTATACTTACCTTGCATCCGAATACGCTTTTCTTCTCGTGCTTGATTCGTTTGACCGCTTCTTTCCCAAGCCTCCACCTAGCTCGTTAGGCGACAAACTATCATCATTCACAAGGTGGTTAGATTAGTCATTTCAATTCACGACTATTCCACCTTACGTATTTTCTATGTCGAAACTACTATTCGACTTTATCATTGGTTAGTTTGACCTTTAAAAGTCAGCTACCTTTAATCATACAATAGGCACAATTAAGTTAAATCAACATTATGATTAGAACCCGTTTTAACCCATATTTCATGTAATTAGTCAAATAAGGCAATTACGCGTTTCATTCGTAATTTCAACATATAAACATTCACTTAGGCATTTTAACAAACACCTTGTGGGCATATTCTATAAAATCAACAATCTATTTTCATAACTAGTTATTTACCCAAGTTTTAACATCATTCACAAGTTCTTATGTCTAGCATGCATAACAACACCTAGACTTACTTCATGGAAATCGAATAACACCAAATTGATGATCATAAATCTAGTGTTCATCATCTTCCTACAAAACCCACTTAACACCTAAATGGGTGATTCTCAATTTCACATGCATGAACGTCAATGCATCAAATTATTGATTAGGGTTCATTCCTAACCCTGAATTTATCATAATTTCATTCAAACATCAATCAATCAAGTTCAGATTTCGATTTCACAAGTTTATCAAGAATTTGAGATGAAACCAAATTGTGAATTTTGACATACCTTGTGATCCCTTCACTGAGGTGATCACTAATTTTTGCTTGAACTTCGATTTGGGTTTGATTTGCCCTTCCAATTTCTTGATTTTGTGCTTGTTAAGGTTTTTGAGCTCAAGAGTTCTTGGCTCCTGTGGATATCTTGACCAGAACACACACTTAAAGTGTGTGTTTTGGTGTTTAACTTTTGTTTTAATAAAACAAGTTTCCCACTTGGCAATATTAGTCCCTCATGTTTTATTTTGATCAAATGAAGCTATAACTCACCATTAGTCACTTAATCACATGCTACTAACTAGGTTAATTATTCCTAGTTACTTTAACGGGTTCGGGAAGTTATAACCCGTTATGTTTTATGTCCCGTTAATTTGGGCTTTTTATATACTTTGTTTTCTTAAAGTATTTATTTTCCCTTTTAATTAATATTAGGTTTATTTATTTAAGTCCTAATATTTACTGGGTTAAATTTTACCACTAATGGTATTTTACCCGTTTATCACTATTAACGAGGTTTGATTACTAAACCCGTTTTCGGGGTGTTACATATAGCCTGATTCTATAACCCTAAAAGTAAGAGTAAACATAACTTAACAACAAAAAATACTACCAGAATTCAATTGTAGAGGCTAAAACTCGTCATCTTCCAATGCACCATCGACACGGTGTTCGAAATCGAAACTCGATACAATCGGGTGGTCTACATGAAGAACCAGAAGAAGTTTAATTTCAATGTGATCATCTAGTGCTCATAAACTAACCCTAGAATTAGAAGGAGACATAAAACGGAAAGATAAAACAACAAAATCCTAAACAACTTTGAAGAATCAATTGTAAGGATTAAAGAAACATACCAAGATTTAGTAATTTGAAGCAAAGAATCGAACTCTTGTATGGGGTTTGATTATGAAGCGACGATGATGAGAACTTGAGAAGTAGGAAATTTTAGGGTTTGTAAACTTATAATGTGGGTTAAATGAGATGGGTCGGGTAATATCCGCGAATGAGCAGAACGGTGATCCACAACTATGGGCGGGAAAATAAAAATTTTGATGCCCTCAACATCTTACATGTGTCCCACAAACAGTTTTATTTATTATATATAGAAGATTAAAGGCACTTTAGGAGGCAATTTAATTTTAAATAAAATAATTTCCTTGAAGCAGTTACCAGATTTTATCCCCAAATTCGAAATTAGGGTTATTGGTTACATTCTGGTTCATAGGAATTCTCATAAACACATACTCTTGTTCAATTTCTTGAATTCAAAGTTGTATCTCATTTCGAGAGAACCACCAAAATATTTTGATCTGAGAGTAATTACACATCTCTCTAATTATCCGTGGTTTTACAAATTCCCTTAACACCTGAATCCAAATTTCCTAAATAAAAAGCACAAAGGGTGTTTCGTTCATGAAATTGAAGCGAGAACAAAAACTAGAATATGGATTTCATTTGTAACTTGGTTCACGTAATTCTTTGATTTTTGAATATGAGTTTAAATGATAACATGTTCACTTGAGTAACGAAATAAATTTGATTTGAAACGAATTCTCTTAAATTTCATAAAGCAAAAAATTCACATTTTTCTACTCTAAATTGTGAAGAAAACTGAAATAAATTAAAATCTCTCTCTCTCACATTGTCACCGCCCTACCATGTTCACCCCCTGCCATGACCGCCACAAAAATACAAATTATTGTTATTACTATATTTGTGGGGAATAACGGCAGAGAGTTGTGTAACGGTTTCCCATTGTTTCTGCCCGTTTATGTTTTTATCTCTAGTTTAAAATTATGATTTCGACATCCAGTTCACAATTACGATTTTACCCTCACTTCAAATAAAATTATGGATTTGTTCTCAATTCAAAATTATGATTTGCCCTCATTTCAAAATTACGATTTTGCTCTCAATTCAAAATTACAGTATTGTCATCTTTAAAGTTTTTTTTTTTTGGAAAACTGTGTTAGTTTTTGTTTTACTTGGTTGACTCAATGTAGTTTTTATTTGTGCCAAACAGCTGCTTAGCACTCGTTCATTAGTCCTTACAAATTACTGTTTTGCATTCAGCTCAAAATTACAGGCTTGCCATCGTTTTAATTTTATTTTTTTAGCAAAACTATGGTAGTTTTTTGGTTTAATTGGTTGATTCGATGTATTTTTTATTGAGATCGTGTTATAAGTAGTATGTACAAATAACCTAAATACAAACGTACATATTATAAAACTAAAAAATATTCGGCTTAACGCCCGCGAGGAGATAACACTTGTTTATATACATAGGCTATGTAAGACATACAATATACATTATAACATTGATTACTACTAAACATATTACAAAAATTACTATCCCTATAAAAACTATTATAGGAGCTAAACGTATTAGTTTTCATTAACATTTTTAGGTTGAATATGACGCGTAAAAAGCGCCTCAAAGGCAACACGCTCTGTTAGTGCGTTTAACTTTTCCGTAACCAAACGATCGGACTCGTTCACATCTTCAAGAAGATATACAAGGCGCTTAAGAACATGTTTCTGATCTTTGGAGTTTGACATTTTTTTCACCTATCAATTTAGAAACAAATTAGCCTATAGTTTTATTAATTAAAAAACAAAGGATAAAATAGTTTATGTGAATTTGCTTTGTATTTTAAAGATGTAATTCGTCATCGCCCATATTTCATTTAACCTGATCATACCCGAAAAGCAAAACCAAATTAAGAAATACAAAAAACAATTCAAACAATTGACTATAATCAAAATACATTTGACTTGTTAAAAATATTTTTTCAATAGGCTCAGAAAGTGATTTTAATAGTTGATTTTGTATAGCCGTCACATTTTTACAACATCAGCCAATAAAAACGTCAAGCCACAATCACAATCTTATTAAATATACGTATTTACATATTATCACTTTGCAACATCGAATGCTCAGTAACAAAATACGGCTGCAAGCCTGCAAGACATATCGTCACGCCAAATGTTAACTATCATCACAGCTATTATAACAATACATTATATAGAAATAAGACTTTATTATGAAGCCAACCCGCAAACAAACCAAGCCTTAAATACCCACAAAATGAAAATAACTTCGAAAGCCAAATGTACAAACATACCATGCATATTAAAACAATATTGCATGAGGTAACATACTAGCATTCATCGAATAACACGTTTATCATGCAAAGCGGTTAGCGTATAAGAGTGTTTGCGTTGTGTGTCGATTGTGATTTTGATATAAGTAACGTATGTAACACCCAAAAGTGCTTAAAGCAAAAAGGGATCGAGTATACTCACAGATCGTGTTTAACAAGTAAACACAGTCTTGGATTGAAGGGAGCGCTGGAAAGTTAGCCTGATTACAGAACGATAGCATAAGCGAAGAACAGTGCGTTAAACGGTGTCGAGTGAACTGAGTGACGAAGGGTCATCCGAACGGATGGCAATCCGGACGGATGGTCATCCGAACGGATGGCAATCCGGACGGATGGTCATCCGGTCGGATGGCCATTTGGTCGGTTTGCCATTCGTTTGGGATGGATGTGTTTGTGTATGATGTGACTTTGAAGTTTTCGTTGTAGCATTTTAAAATCAGAGAAGTATCTCTACCTTTCAGGTCATCCGGTCGGATGGTCGTTCGCCCGGATGGCGATCCATTCCAAGTGAGATATTTCTTAGAGAACAAGTTCACAGCAGGATGGTCATTCGATCGAATGGTTGTCCGATCGGATGGCCATTCGCTGGAAACTAATATGTATTGAACGTTTGTAAAAAGTTCAAGTGTTTGAGACCATGAGTCATCAGATCGGATTGTCGTTCGATCGGATGGCAATCCGATTGGACGGCAGTCCGTTTAGTGACTTGCTCGTTTTAAAATTTGTTAAGTTTGAAAGTTTGCGGTTTGATCGAGATGGTATGACAACGTGTTAAACAATGGGAATTCTCTCAGTACAAGTTATCCGATCGGACATGAATCACCCATTCTGACCAGTTAACTGTTCTTGACGGTTGTTTATGTTCAACCCGCTAAGTCGGTTATCTCGTTGATAGGAATCAGATCTCAGACCGACATATCACTAGAGAATGAGTGGAAGGCCTGTATGAGCTCCAATTCTATTAGTTTTGAGTGCATGAGTGTAAAAGAATGTGGAAGAAAAGTTATGAAGTCATCTTCCAATCCTTCTATTCTTGAAAATGTTTAGATTTATGCAAAATCAATGTTTAAACATGTTGAAATCTCTTAGATCTGAGTTGTTCTTGGTGGAATGAGGTCAAATCTTGAAGTTCATAAGAAACCCATGATGACATCATCCTAGAACACCTCAAACCAGCCGATTTCATGGTGAAAAGTGAAGATTCAAAGGTGAAAATGATGAAGAAGTGTGTGTAGATCATAGAAGTACAAGATTTGGGTTGAAAACTTACAAGGATTGCGAGAAATCGAGAGAAAATAGGCTGAGAAGTCAAAGGGCCGCACCAGAGCTGTCACATCACTTTTCAAGTGATGTGACAGGTGCTATTTATAGATGCCAAAAGAGGAAAGGCGGTGTAGGTGACGGATCGGAGGACAGTCTGATCGGATGGTCATCCGGACGGATGACCATTCGATCGAATGTCTCCGACGAGTTGCGTTTTGATGTTTCGTTTCATGCGTTGAGCGTTGCGAGTAAGCGATGCGATAGTATTACCCATTAATTACACAAATAACCTAATTAATAAATAACATAAAATAAAATCCTTAAACCTCGAGTTTGCGATGAGATTGCGTTGCGATTTCGTTTGCGATTAAACACCTCAACATAAACATAACATGCACAAGTAACACATAATAGCACACACACGTAAAACAATATCCATAACCTATCATTCGAGTTGCGGTGCGATTAGCGATAAGTCGATTAACGATTAAACTGCGATTTATTAACATGTACTCCACATAATACAACTAAAGTAACTTAAATTAGAGTATCGATTACAAGTCGAGAAGTACAATCAGTAATTAAGCAAGGAGTGACAGATCGCAATTAGCAATCTTTTCTTCCTTTGACTTTGACTTGTGCTTTGACTTTCAAAAGTCTGGTTGTTACAAGTGTCCAAGTTCACCTCACCATCTACTTTCACTTCTGTGACTCAAGACCTTTGGCATCAACGCCTTGGCCACTCTGGCTCAAATTTATTGCATTCACTTAAAAATTCTGTTTTATTGATTGTAATAACTTAAAACCTAAATTATGTCAATCCTGTGTTTTTGGTAAACATGTTCGACTTCCGTTTATGGATTATTTTAATTCTACTTCTTTACCTTTTGATATAATACATAGTGACTTATGGACTTCCCCAATTCTTAGTAGTGGTTGTCACAGTTATTACATTTTATTCCTTGATGATTTTACTAACTTCTTATGGACATTTCCCATTAGTCAAAAATCTTGTGTCTTCTCAATCTTTCACACATTTTCTACTTACATTACCACCCAATTTGAGCGTAAAATTAAACAATTTCAATGAGATAATGGCAAGGAATATGCAAATGCTCAATTTAAACAATTATGTGATACACATGGCATGAAATTTCGATTTTCTTGCCCACATACATCGTCTCAAAATGGTAAAGCCAAGCAGAAAATTCGAACAATTAATAACATTATTAGAACTCTCCTTGCTCAATCCTCTATGCCCAACACCTATTGGCATCATGCTCTAGAGGTGGCTACTTATCTTCTTAATAGTCTTCCTAGTAAACTTCTCAACTACAAGTCCCCTACTCAACTTCTCTACCTCACTCATCCCTCCTATACTCATCTTCGTGTTTTTGGTTGTTTATGTTATCCTTTAATTCCTCACACCACCATCAATAAACTTGAACATAGGTCCATGCCTTGTGTTTTTCTCGGATATCCCCCTAATCATCGAGAATATAAATGTCATGACCTTGCTACCAACAAAATTATCATAAATCTCCATGTTATCTTTGATGAAACGACCTTTCCTTTTTCCACTTCTCCACAAAAGTCCCTTTCATCATATGACTTTCTTTCCACTCATGTTCATCCTTTCTTTGGACACACATTACCACCTCGGCCTCACCCAATTCGGGCCAAACTACCTCACCAGCCTCACCTACTTCTACTGGACCATCCCCTCACATCTTACTTATTTGATTCATTTGGGTACCATTTAAGTTAGTCCCATTCACCCCACCCTTACTACATCGGACATAAATGTGTCCATCATAAGAAGTTCATGGTACCACGTGTTCACTACTTACTTGGCCAGAGTAAGCGATCAACACCTGGTATACATGACCTTTTTTATAATTTTCACATTACACCCCATGTAAGTAATGCCTCTATTTGTTTTTCTTGGAACCAATATCCCGGATAGGTTTTCTATTCAGGTTTTTCCAAGTTTCCAATCTACATATGCAACTTTCAATCTCTACGTATTTGTTGCATATTACTATTTATGCAATAATTTAAAACATGCACCTGATAATGCTTGCTCTAACAGGCTCTCCTTGCCATTAACTTATTCGCAATCGTTGCGTGATTTAGGTCCTTGGTGAGCGTGCTCTATTTGTTGTACTTTGGACCGTTCCTCTGTCAAATCCATGATTTGTTAAACTCTCGCTATCTTCATATGCGAGTGTCCTTCAATCTAAAACTTTTACAATAGTTAGTAATTTCGGCATTAATGGGTGCCCGTATTATAATACGAGGCTTTTCTACTATACGCATCAACGCGTGTAATTTCGTTGACTATATCTATTCTATATCGATTTTATTGGTGTAACGTGTATTACACGATAACAATATGTGTTGTTCTCAACACTTTAATCATACTAAACCATTAATATACATGTACTTACCGGATTTGCGATCAAGCCTCGAACCGAACACATTTGTCAACAACCTTGAGCTCTGATTACCAACTTGTAACACCCTAGTTACTTTTTAACGGTTTTACATGTAATTACCAACAATTAGATGTATAGTTAAGACTACACCTATTATAAAAATACGGGTTTAATAAAACTTTTACAAATCATAAGTTATTCAACATAACATGATCGGATTCGTCGTTTAAATTTACGACGAGGTAATGTGCGGAAGCATGAATCTTTATGGTGTTCGGTTCTTCGTTGAGCTTGATCGCCTTCCGGCATCCAAAATGTACCTACATTTCATAAACATGAAATGCTTTAGTCATACGGGGTTTAAAATGTGTCTAAACGAGTCCGGGAAACGAAACTGATTAAAATACATTAAATTGCAGGGTCTACCGTAAATTACGGTGGCTACCGTAATTTACGGTAGCCCCTGAATGTTGATTCTCCCACCGTAAAGAAGGGGGTTTGTGGCGTAAAGACTTTTAGGCTACCGTAAGTTACGGTAGCTACCGTAACTTACGGTGGCCTCTGCAGGTCTTTCCTAGTTTGTCGTTCTCTAAACGGAAACCTTCATAACTTTTAATCCGCTTGTCCGTTTGACCTACCGTTTCTTCCTACGTGATTGTAATTTGATCCTCCATCATACGGAGTTAAAATCCAACATCCGGATTAACAAAGTTTAAGACTTTCAAGTTTTCGACTTATTACCATTTTTACCAAATTTTGACTCGTTCGTAATTTTATCAAACAAACATGTTGTTTGATTCTAATTTCTCATCATTCCCATGTTGCTTATCATATTTGATTCAAATCACGGGTTTATATACATTCTTAAACCCGTTTTTACTTAGATGTTTAATTGACCCGTTAAGGGCATTTAAGCACTTTTACGCATAATTCACACTCATTTATTTCTAGCATCTTATTTCCACATTATTTATCAATGATCTTCCACCACAACTATATTTGTGATGGGTTTAATGTGGCGATCTATATAATCCGAGTTTTACCCCTCGGATTATCATTTTACGGCAAAGACTCATATAGAGTCTTTTGACCAAGGATTTACATCTTTCGCTTTTATACTTATTCTAAGTATTGACTTGATTATAAAAACTCGTTTTCAAGCGACTTCTAAGGGTAGTTTGCTTAATTTTGCTTGCAAGGGCGTTTTGGTCATTTTTAACCCTTCTTTTACGACGAAGGGCTTGCTTAAGGCATGCACGCCCAAAATCTCATTTTTAACCAAATCTTGTTTTCAAAACATTATGTCCATAATTTAAATCCTTCGGTTTACCTTTTAAGGTAACCGAATGTCCCTTTATACATACCTGGCTCGGATCAACTTATTAACCCGGTTTTAATACCTTGCTTTATAATTGCAAGTTAAGAGCGATGCGAGTATCCATTGGATATCTCTTCCTGTAAGCATATAACTCGACAAAAATCATTAGTTGATATTGTCAAAATGTGATGTCTACACCTTTTGACCCGTTTGGCCGAATTGGTCGTTTATCTATGCGAGATGATATTTATTATCATCTCATCTACATGACTCGTTCCGTTTAACACCGTACGGTCATTTTGCTTATAAACCGTTTATTACCACTTTCGACTCTTTATGTCTTACGCGGAAAAGCGTCTTTTTGAAACTAACGGTTATTGTCAACGTGTGACGAAATTACTGTTTTGCCCTTATTATTTGTTTTGTCTTACCATAAAAGGTAACCATTAAAAGTTCATTTTTCCTTTCGTCATAATATGACCGAATTATCGATTTACTTCTTTTTAATCATTATTATGGTTTCTTTCATTTTTGATTATCTTGTTCCGTACGACTACACGACGGAACATCATATTTCAATTGTTTAGTTATCTCATTCGAATTTATATGATAAGAGAATATTCCACAATTTAAGACTAGTGTAAGCTATACTTACCTTGCATCCGAATACACTTTTCTTCTCGTGCTTGATTCGTTTGACCGCTTCTTTCCCAAGCCTCCACCAAGCTCGTTAGGCGACAAACTATCATCATTCACAAGGTGGTTAGATTAGTCATTTCAATTCACGACTATTCCACCTTACGTATTTTCTATGTCGAAACTACTATTCGACTTTATCATTGGTTAGTTTGACCTTTAAAAGTCAGCTACCTTTAATCATACAATAGGCACAATTAAGTTAAATCAACATTATGATTAGAACCCGTTTTAACCCATATTTCACGTAATTAGTCAAATAAGGCAATTACGCGTTTCATTCGTAATTTCAACATATAAACATTCACTTAGGCATTTTAACAAACACCTTGTGGGCATATTCTATAAAATCAACAATCTATTTTCATAACTAGTTATTTACCCAAGTTTTAACATCATTCACAAGTTCTTATGTCTAGCATGCATAACAACACCTAGACTTACTTCATGGAAATCGAATAACACAAAATTGATGATCATAAATCTAGTGTTCATCATCTTCCTACAAAACCCACTTAACACCTAAATGGGTGATTCTCAATTTCACATGCATGAACATCAATGCATCAAATTATTGATTAGGGTTCATTCCTAACCCTGAATTTATCATAATTTCATTCAAACATCAATCAATCAAGTTCAGATTTCGATTTCACAAGTTTATCAAGAATTTGAGATGAAACCAAATTGTGAATTTTAACATACCTCGTGATCCCTTCACTGAGGTGATCACTAATTTGTGCTTGAACTTCGATTTGGGTTTGATTTGCCCTTCCAATTTCTTGATTTTGTGCTTGTTAGGGTTTTTGAGCTCAAGAGTTCTTGGCTCCTGTGGATATCTCGACCAGAACACACACTTAAAGTGTGTGTTTTGGTGTTTAACTTTTGTTTTAATAAAACAAGTTTCCCACTTGGCAATATTAGTCCCTCATGTTTTATTTTGATCAAATGAAGCTATAACTCACCATTAGTCACTTAATCACATGCTACTAACTAGGTTAATTATTCCTAGTTACTTTAACGGGTTCGGGAAGTTATAACCCGTTATGTTTTATGTCCCGTTAATTTGGGCTTTTTATATACTTTGTTTTCTCAAAGTATTTATTTTCCCTTTTAATTAATATTAGGTTTATTTATTTAAGTCCTAATATTTACCGGGTTAAATTTTACCACTAATGGTATTTTACCCGTTCATCATTATTAACGAGGTTTGATTACTAAACCCGTTTTCGGGGTGTTACAAGTCTACCCCCCTTAAAGAGGTTTCGTGTGACAACCGTCACTTTTCCGTACATTCCGTACACGAAATGAACAGTAATTTGTGCTTAAATGACTGTGCATGATCTGGTTTACCAGAAAAATAAATTTCTGAATTCCATACAAGTGAATTCATGCATGATATATGCTACAAGAGTTACGTTATGATAGCGTTGCGTCAAAAATATTAGTAAACTCACCGGTAAGACACACTGTGTCAACAAAACTGCAGAAAGCGGTCAGACATTAGAATTAGGGCCTAGGTGTAGGTCCAACGTAAAAAATACATTAAAACCCAAGGATACATACAAGGGTTACATATATACCGTCCGGAAGCTAAAATACGCACTAAAAAGCACCCGAAACGCACTTTAAGTGCAGAAGTTTACATAATTCAGCTATAATCAGCATTTTGGCACTGAAATATTATGCAAAAATGTCGTTTTATTATCCAGAATATCTCCCTAGGTGTTTGGAATAGAAAGGGTACAAGAGAGGTACTTAAAAGACACTAAAAAGGGTAATTTAGCGCTTTAACGAATCGGTACCTAACCGAACAACCGGATATTACTCGGAACACCAAAATAATGCTAGAAGCATTGTTTTTATTTTTCTACGCCAGTTAGGGTCCCCGAATACCCTAACACCCGTTACAACTCACTACATGCTAGTAACTAAGTTAACCTCCTAATTAACTAACTATTGTCTAACCACTTGGTTGGAAACCAACCATAAGACCCCCCCCCCCCCAACGAAATCGGCTCCCCAAGGAGGCACCCCACTAATACTTTTGATTATAATAATCTTGCTTGCCCCATATCTTGAAGACACGTTATCTAGAGGGTAATTAGAAGATGGGATTATAAATGTAACCATAAGTTCATAACATCACATAACCCACACTTAGAAAAATTCACTCTCCTCTCTCTCCCTCTCATTGAGTTCGGCCGAAACCCCCAAGCACCCATCCATCATTTTTCGATTTCATTCAAGCCATTCCAAGCATCTACAAGGGTTAAGGATCGCGTATAAGGAACCTCGGTGCACTCGGATTGCGAAGGACCTCACTACATTGCCTTTATCCACACGATTTCCAACTAGTTTCTTCCCTAACCTAGAGCTAGTTGTAAGTGCTTCTAATCACCTTTTTGATCTCGTTTAAAGTGGTTAATAAGAGTTTTAACGGTTAAAACTCAAGAACACACAAGATCAAAACTAAAAGTCTTGAAAGAAAGATAAACTAGTTGGATAAAGAGTAGATATGTGTGTAAATCATGTGAATCTTGTATGGTTGTTATTATTTGATGTTGTTTGTTACTAGAAGTGGGATAGATCATCATCTAACCATACTAGGTTATGTTCAAGAGCATGAACTAGTAGTATGTTAGTGCTAGAGATGTGAAAGATGATGAACCCTTCCACTCATGAAACATGAATTTGAGTAAAAGTAATTTTTCTTGTAAAATAAGACTCTAAACATGTAGATCTAAAGATCTACAAGTGGTTTTTCGGAAGAACCAAGTAAAATATATACAAGTCTCATTTTAAGTCGGGTCTTTCATGAACTAGAGGTGTTTTTGTGAACAAACAAGTGTGTGGACACTTGTGTAACAAAAGTTTTAACAAAGAAATAATTTTCGTAAAAACCAACTAGAAGTTGTGAAACTTCATATTCTTTAAAAATAAAGTTTTTAAGAAATTAAACTTATTTTTAAAGATAACAAGACTTACTAAATGTGCTAGTAAGTTACTACACATTTTTGTAAATATTCAAGTTCATGAAATGGAGAAATTAGTGATTATTGTTGATGATTATTGTTGATAATTGTTGTTGATGATTGTTGACGATTTAAAAGAAAATAAACACATGTTTTGAAAACATGGGAAACCTCCATTTTTAGGGGAAACTCTGTCAAAATTTTTATAAATTTTGACACTTAGAAAAATATAAGTTTTTGAGAAACTTATCCCCTAAAAACATTACCATGGTTTCCCTAATTTTTGGTGATAAGAAATGGTGATTTCCTCAAGAATAAAAATGGATATTAAGTATGTATATTTTTGAGAAAAATATATATATATTATTTGATCACCAACTTGTGTGCTAAGTGTATATAGTATGTGTTATACGTGCTAGTGTATTAAGACTTAAAAATACACTAAATACTCATGAGGAGTATAAACATAAAAATGCACATACAACATACAAAATACATAATTCGGGTGCAAAGTGCAAAACACGAGACACTTATATTAATTTTAGAGAAAATAATATAAGTAAGATACTTAGTTAAAAATATAAAATATTTTTAACACAAGAAATTATACACAAAAGAGAGTTACTGTACTTGTGCGACGCAAGTCTAGTGACTAACGTTAAGAAAACGCGTATAGGTTACGACGTTAATTAAGCAAATCCGGTGAAGTTTACGACGCACAGGAACGCAAAGTTGTGAGTTCATGCTCCCCCTTTTCTCTAACTGTTTTTGGTTTTATAACTCTCGGGGGTGAAATACATGTTACAAATATTATAATTTTTACAAAGGGTAAAAATACAAGAAGCACTCTTGGTGAGAACGAGAACCGAGTGCAATATGATTTGAGAATACGAGAAGCACTCGTGGTGAGTGCAATATGATGAGCTTTAAGAAAAGCCTAGAAAATACTAGATTATGTGAGCTTAAACTAGATATTGAGATGCCATTAATACTTAATTAGGGACGAGGGTTAGATCTAACGGGTACGGCCGAGCCCCACTCATGGTCCTTATGTGACCACTTGAGTGCTTCGGTGTCCCAGTCGAGGGAAATCGACGCAGTCGAGGGTAATCGACACAGTCGAGGGTAATCGACACAGTCAAGGGAAATTGACACAGTCGAGGTTAATCGACACAGTCGAGGGAAATCGACATAGTTAGAGGGAGAATATACTAATGCTTCCTATGTCCTCACATGCCTTGAAGGAGAATATACTAAAGCTCCCTATGTCCTCACGTGCCTTAATGTCCTTGTATAAACAATCATTTAATACGTGGGGTACACAAGAAAACTAAATGATACTTGAGTACGTGGGGTACTCAAGAAAATGGGAATTATACTTGAGTACGTGGGGTACTCAAGAAAAAAAAAACTTGAATTATACATGACACATACCATGTTTTCATACAAAGTATACAAATGTGAAATACAAAAACGCATGAACTCGCTCAACTTTATGTTGATGTTTTCCAAAATTACATGTATTTCAGGTGACAGGATGGATCTTGGGCGCAAGTGTCGTAACTAGAAGTAGACTACAAGTTTAGATGTCATCCACTTTTGTTGAATTGTGACCTTGTCAAAGGTCATGTTTTGAAAACTTAAACAACAAGTGTTTGTAATACTCAAATTTTCATGAATGGATGAACATCGTTTTGATCATGTAGTTGTTTATTACGATTGAATGCAATGATAACAAGCTAGTCACACATCATACGCTTCCGCAAAAGACAGGGTGTGACAGTTCGTCCCCGAAACCTTTTCCATGTAGTGCATTCGATTTATACCTAATGCATTTGGTCTCAATAATCCTTCGAGCATTATTCATACCTTAACCATTTGTTAGTATTACCAGAATAGTATGGTAATATCTTTTGGGTTACTAAACATATGCGTATAACCTTATACCTTAAAGCTTTACCCTTCAATCGTGCTTTTGCTCGATGTGACTTCCGACACTTTGTTTATGTTACCTTATGATCGCCTCGTATAGGCGATTAATGCTCTTCGTTAGTAAGGCCTCATGGACCGTCACTTTCGTTTCATACTCATTTACCTTTATTCTTTTACTTGACTGTATAGCCAATTGGCCACGTGGTCATACACGCTTATCAACTATGTTTATTTCACGCTAATCTTAATATAAATAGCGTGTTGAACACTTTCTTAATTTAAATATTGACCTTAACCGGTCTCATTGACTAGACTTATTAGTCGAGTTACTTTATACCCATTTCTCGGGCTACTATGTGATTTTATTTCACATAACTTTCCTAACCGTGATCACGTCACGTCGTGTTTTAGGTTTATTTCCCAATCATCTCATACTATATATGTTTGATAAAACGTTGTTTTTTACTAAAACTGAATTTTAGTTTAACGTTATATATATATATATATAAATTTTTTATTTATGTCAAACAAATTTGATAACTTGACATTTATCCTTTTTGCAGTCCTTGTTTTACGCGAGGATTCTCTACTGGTTCCCTCGCTTATCTAAGTAACCCGTAGGTTCTTTCACTTAGCCTCGTAGGCTATTTCTTTAGGCTTTCACCTCTTTAGGGTGTTGCCTTTATGATCCTTTTCCTTTTTATTCATGACCCGTGGGTCATTTTAGTCCCGTAGACCTTTACACTGTTTATAACCCGAAGGTTATAATGATCCCGTAGATCGTCCTTTTTATGTTCGAAAATCATTTGTTTTCGCATCAAAATTTCGTTCACTCCAACTGTGATTCGTGACTGCAATCATTTCATATTTAATTCCGACCCATTACATGGGTTCATTAATATCTTGCGCTTTCCTTTATTCGGTTTGTGCCTATATTTATATTCAATCTTGTCCCATTACTGGGCTCATTATCCTTTGCAATATTACGTTTTACCTAACCCGTTTAATTTGTTCGTGTAAGTTTCACCACTTTTGATAGTCAACTTTATCCTCTATGCCTTAGCATTCTTAGTGGTCGGTTTGTATTTTCATTTACTTGATTATTGTCCCTTCCCTTGGGCTCGTTATACTAACGTAATACGCTTCCGTCTTCCGGCTTACGTTTACGTTTACTATCAAACATCTTACTTATTTGATTCATTTGGGTACCATTTAAGTTAGTCCCATTCATCCCACCCTTACTACATCGGACATAAATGTGTCCATCATAAGAAGTTCATGGTACCACGTGTTCACTACTTACTTGGCCAGAGTAAGCGATCAACACCTGGTATACATGACCTTTTTTATAATTTTCACATTACACCCCATGTAAGTAATGCCTCTATTTGTTTTTCTTGGAACCAATATCCCGGATAGGTTTTCTATTCAGGTTTTTCCAAGTTTTCAATCTACATATGCAACTTTCAATCTCTACGTATTTGTTGCATATTACTATTTATGCAATAATTTAAAACGTGCACCTGATAATGCTTGCTCTAACAGGCTCTCCTTGCCATTAACTTATTCGCAATCGTTGCGTGATTTAGGTCCTTGGTGAGCGTGCTCTATTTGTCGTACTTTGGACCGTTCCTCTGTCAAATCCACGATTTGTTAAACTCTCGCTATCTTCATATGCGAGTGTCCTTCAATCTAAAACGTTTACAATAGTTAGTAATTTCGGCATTAATGGGTGCCCGTATTATAATACGAGGCTTTTCTACTATACGCATCAACGCGTGTAATTTCGTTGACTATATCTATTCTATATCGATTTTATTGGTGTAACGTGTATTACACGATAACAATATGTGTTGTTCTCAACACTTTAATCATACTAAAGCATTAATATACATGTACTTACCGGATTTGCGATCAAGCCTCGAACCGAACACATTTGTCAACAACCTTGAGCTCTGATTACCAACTTGTAACACCCTAGTTACTTTTTAACGGTTTTACATGTAATTACCAACAATTAGATGTATAGTTAAGACTACACCTATTATAAAAATACGGGTTTAATAAAACTTTTACAAATCATAAGTTATTCAACATAACATGATCGGATTCGTCGTTTAAATTTACGACGAGGTAATGTGCGGAAGCATGAATCTTTATGGTGTTCGGTTCTTCGTTGAGCTTGATCGTCTTCCGGCATCCAAAATGTACCTACATTTCATAAACATGAAATGCTTTAGTCATACGGGGTTTAAAACGTGTCTAAACGAGTCCGGGAAACGAAACTGATTAAAATACATTGAATTGCAGGGTCTACCGTAAATTACGGTGGCTACCGTAATTTACGGTAGCCCCTGAATGTTGTTTCTCCCACCGTAAAGAAGGGGGTTTATGGCGTAAAGACTTTTAGGCTACCGTAAGTTACGGTAGCTACCGTAACTTACGGTGGCCTCTGCAGGTCTTTCCAAGTTTGCCGTTCTCTAAACGGAAACCTTCATAACTTTTAATCCGCTTGTCCGTTTGACCTACCGTTTCTTCCTACGTGATTGTAATTTGATCCTCCATCATACGGAGTTAAAATCCAACATCCGGATTAACAAAGTTTAAGACTTTCAAGTTTTCGACTTATTACCCTTTTTACCAAATTTTGACCCGTTCATAATTTTATCAAACAAACATGTTGTTTGATTCTAATTTCTCATCATTCCATATTGCTTATCATATTAGATTCAAATCACGGGTTTATATACATTCTTAAACCCGTTTTTACTTAGATGTTTAATTGACCCGTTAAGGGCATTTAAGCACTTTTACGCATAATTCACACTCATTTATTTCTAGCATCTTATTTGACCAACTTAACGTGATTTCCAGTAGGTGCCCTTTTAAGGGATTAACACCTATCTTATTATGATCACGTAGCCATGTTCGATTCGAACAATGGCTGGACCATAATGGTCTAAACCGTAAGTCAAAGCAAAGGTCGATTAGCTTGACTTTCGGCTAATAAAAGCCTATAAAAATGAAAAGAGCTGGAAAGGAACACTTACAAGTGATCCTTAGAATGCTTAGAACTCAGAGGGATGCTCCTTTATGATCAGGAACTTCCAAATAGAGAGTAGAGAAGAAATATGAGAAAGGTGCAGGTATGAATGTATGATCAATGGCCTATTTATAGTTGAAGAGCTTGGATTAGGATCAAGACAGGTTTTAGAGCTCATCTAAGATCATTCCAAGTGTGTATGGACGTGTCAAGAGCAACTTCAAGGTGGCAATGTGCGAGAAAGGTGGCACAAGGGTAGAGTTTCTTGGCCTCCAAACAAAATTCTGACACTTGCAGTCCTTTACAGACCGTATGGCCTTCTGGCTTACGGTCCCGTAAGCCTTGTAAGCGCACACTGATTTCAAACCCCTTACGGATCGTAAGGTATATATCCTTGCGGTCCGTATCCGCTACTCAGAATCAAAAATAAAATGTGCTTGCGGTCCGTAAGCACCAAGGCTTACAGTCCGTAAAGGGTCACTCAGAGGCCTTAAATTGGCATGTTGACACCTTTAGTCCCTCCACATTCATACTTCCAAAACTTGACAAAATTAGTCTCTCTCGTCCATTTATACACATACAATAAATTTTCAATTGTTTGATTTTTTATACATTTATTTGTTTGTACATTATGACAAAATTTCCTTATTTTGGATACTGAACGAATCTTTATGATTTCACAGGGAATAACAAAGTTAGGCCGAGTGGCTTAGACTAAAAACATGTGAATATATTTTTGGTTTTAAGGTATTAACCATCTAAAATACTAATTTTCCGAATTAAATACCAATATTGTTTTTTATTGCTTAATACTAACACAAAATATGAACCTTTCATCATTTTGCTAACAATTATAAGTTCTTCCATGATTTTGCTAACAATTATAAGTTCTGTATTTTTTTTAAATACATTTTCCAAAAACCTGATAAGAGAGAGTAAGATTCAGTAATGATAACTATCATATAATATTCAAAAATAAAGGAAAAAAACCATGATAAGTAAGTAACTGTGTGTATCTAACAATTCACAATCTTCATTAATCATCAGCAAAAGAACATTGAACTGCGTGTCCTCTCATGAAGCTTGGGAAGTTGGTTGAAACCACCAGCACCAGCTGCTGCACTACCACTGTGGCTAGAAGCGCTGTCCGACATATCCTCAAACTTGACAAACTGTGCCATCTGCCCCGCCGCCAAGTGAGCATAGCAAATCGGAGCAACTGCACAACAGAACATTAGTATATATTTACAAATACTTAAAACTAAAAATATGCATCTCTATATAAGGAATCCACAAGTATGCAAAGTTGTGCAAAGTATTTACCTACAGATATGGTAGTTGTGCTCCTTTGATACCTGCATAATCCGATGAAATCAATATAAATCTTAAACTTCAACTTTTGTAATAGAGAACCAGTACTTACACTTACACATAAGATAGCGAATGCACAAGCTCCTGCAACTGATCTGCAGAGAAACCAATCTGATCGAGAAGTACATGGTAATGGGTGGGTCGGGTGGTCCCCTAAATAAGAAAAAAACAACATATAATTCAGTCATCATAGTTTTTACAGCGTATAAATTAATCGTTATGATATACAACACTCACAATCGGTCCATTCTGAGCGCATAAGTAGAAGTCATTGTATTTAGGATGGCAAACTGTATTGTCAACAATCGTTCCTGTAACACCAAAGAAAAGCACAAGTTTTCAGTTTTTGTTTTGTCTAGTTATTCAAACTCACAACTTTTTTTTGAAAATATATATATATTGATATAAACCTGGTGGAACATTGTAATCAGAGTTGGTTTGGAAAAACTTGGTGTGATGCGTTTTCTGAGCAACAATTACCATAAACTTCGGTTCCCATGACTCATCTAAAAACTTACACGCCGCCATGATCTGCTCGAGCTCAATATTAAGCACCTGATTAAACTGCGACTCGCTTACACCATCCCTAAAAATTATTACATTCTCCGGCTTCAACCTAGGAGTACTTAAATAAAAATCTTCCAACAGCTCCCTGACATCACAAAAACATTTCAACTTAGTAAAACTATATATCGTTAAAAAAGTATATTATATATACTATATAGTATAAACCTGATCATCCCTTCATCTTGATCAGGTGCAATGGGTTTAAACAAGCCGTCAATCATCTCAACTCGTGAAGACTGTGAACGAACAGACGCCCTGTAGCGTGAGATAAACGGCCAGTTCCTCGAGCTAACAACCTAGAGCATAACAAAAGAGTGTAACATGATTATAATTTCATTGTTATGGCGAAACTAAGAATCTAGAAAGTTACGGCGGCAATAGAAGGAACATCGGAACAGCCGGGAGCACCGTGGGACACATCCATTCCGAAGATTATGGTGGGAGCCTGTGAAACCAACGGTATAGAATGCAAATGCTCCATAGACAGTAGAGAATTTATACCATCCATCTGCAATCCACCAACAATAAAATTCAAACAGAGTTCTAAATATTAAAAAACTAAAACATTGTGAAATAAATACCGAAGTAAAATGCCATTTTCGTCCGTGAGCTTTGGCCAGTTTTGCGACTTTCGTCCAAAGATTTGTTTTTCCGCATCTGGATCCAAAAGGTTTGAAATCTTGCCATTTTCATCTGTCTCGTTAACTCCATCCATTTTTCTCCGCTAAATCAGGGATATTTCCGTCCTTTTTGTTAACTTATAGGGCAATTCGGTCTTTTTCAGGGGTATTCGGTCTTTTTACATAAAGTGAAAAAGACCAAATTGCCTTTTAAGTTAACAAAAAAGATGGAAATACTGTTGACTTACTTAACGGATAAAAATGGATGGAGTTAACGAACCGGATGAAAATGGCAAAACTGGCCAAACCTTTGGACAAAAGTCGCAAAACTGGCCAAACCTCAGAGACGAAGATGGCATTTTACTCTAAATACTGATATATTTAATTGAAGACCTTAGCGTTAATCTTTAAAAGCAAGTTTGTGAGATACTGATCGTTGATCTTCATTGGGGCGATGCATTGTGTTCGAGACCCCAGGTCTACAAGGCATGTTCGCTTCCATGGACCTGTCATCATAACGACACTTTATAAACCGTAAATAAAATTAAATAAAAAACAAATTTTACAGGTAATTAAAGTTAGAAAGAACCATAGATGTCTGAATTCTTTCGTTCAGGAAGGATGCAAAGAATAAACAATGGTGGGCCCGGAAGTGCTTTCCGCATATTTTCAACCATCTTGTCTACACGAACAGTTGCAGAAGCACGCCTAAATTGAGGACTCTCATCAATTACATCATACGCGTCTTCAAGATCCTGCAAGTATCACTCATAACGTTAATCTTGTGTAGTTGTTACGTATAGATTAAATGTGCCACAAAGATTTGATATTTACCATTCCTTTTGTTTCAGAACACCTCCGTAGATCTCTACTGTAATAACCATAAATTTAAAAACATTATTCTAAAAATAAAAGAATAATAATAATATATATTTATCTTATGATCCATCTTTCTGTATATCAACCAAAACTATTATTAGTATTTATAAATTACCCACTAGGAAACCCTAATTAAGACACCCAAGTGATTCTGCACCAACCCTAAAATTTTCAGAATTTTTAGAATCAGGATCAGGGCCCCTAAAACTCAGGGGGGGTTATTCCCTATTGACGATTATCCTAAAAATCTCGCTGTCTAAATTGAATTTCGAGAAGGTGTCGACTCAGCTAGGCTAGTCCCATGCGTGGCAACCCTATAATCAATAGGTAACCCTTACGGACCGTAAGGGTTAATTGTTACGGTCCGTAAGGGGGGGGGGGCAAAATTCGACTATAAATACAGAACATTGGCACTCACTTTCTGGTGTTCATTCGACGAAGAAATTCGTTTCAGGCTTCGAGTTATCGTCTGATTATCACAATTAACACACACGAAACACTAATTAAGTATAGCGGGGTGCTGCAGATCAGGGTATTAACTCAATCGCTGATACGATTCAATGTCCGATTGATTGAAATCAATCCAATGGATGTTTAAGTGCTGCTCAAATTGGGTTTATGCTTTGTCATTAGTCGTGATTCCGATGGATGTTTAAGTAATTTCACTTTGCCATTAATTGTGATTCCGATGGATGTTTAAGTGTTTACACTTTGTCATTCGTTGTGAATCCGATGGATGTTTAAGTGATTTCACTTTGTCATTAATTGTGAATCCGATGGATGTTTAAGTATCGCACTTTGTCATTCGTTGTGAGGATTTTAATCTCGTGAGTTATCGTAAATGCTGTATTAAGTTACTAACCTAGTTTGTGTGCATATTATTTAAAAGACTAATCAGTAGTCTAAACTCTGCCCGTATAAATCTGAAATATTATCACAAGGTAGCATCACTTTAGAATTTTTAAGGTACGGATCCTTACCCCATTCCTTATTGCTTCATATTCAAATTGTTATAAACCCATTAAATTAGTACACTCCTCACGTCTTTGATTATCGATTCATTTGACAGTCCGTTGAATTCCTATTCTAAACTTTGAATTTAGCTTTCATGTCATGCGATAGTTTTCTGTTAAGTTGTACTCATTATCGCATGTTCCAACATAAGTTACGTTTTGTTATGAAAAGCATTTTAATAAGTTATGTAAATAAGACTATTTGTACTCTGTTACCCTGAGTATCGCTTCTCGTGGAGTGTCCCACGAGCATGTTGTTGCGGCATCAACATCATGTGCTCCACCCGTGACGGAGAGATCAGTTCACGGCGTCTCTTAAGTACAAGTGTGGTACATAAGGCTATTAGGAGGCGTATGGATCGATCCTAGGATTTAAGTATAAGGAGGTGGATAACGGGTATGCCAATTCGCCATCTCATGTGATAATTATGCAGGAGTAGCTACCTGTGTATTGTCACGTTTTAAGTTTGCTCATGGGTACATCCGTAAGATATGATTATGAAATTATGTTCTTGCATCGTATCATTTTCGCATAAAGTTCCATCCGGATAACATTTCATATAAAGCGTTATTTGTTATTTGAGCCTAATATTCCGTACTGAGCATTCGGCTCATTCCGTAAAATTTTTGTATATACAGGTCCGCATGTTACTTTGGGCGGGGAAAAGAGAGAAGAATAAAGCCTAGGAATAAATCGGAAGATGTTAGTAAATCAAGTCGAATGTGTTCGCTTGTATATTAACCTTAAGTTTAGTTGTCGTTGTATCCTTGTCAAATAAATAAATGGAATTATGACTTTTGTTTATGATACTACTGTTATTGTGACACGTCAGCCCTTCCGGGTTGGGGTGTTACAGCTATGGTATCAGAGCAAAGGCTCTTTCCTGTAGAAAACTTGAAGATAGTAATTAAAACCTGTGAGGAATGGGTAGATATCTATGATAGGATTCAACTTGGTCTCTTATTTGGGTTAACTCCTATGTCTATTCTTATAGATGCCTCCTCGTCGTCCGCTACGTAGGAGTACTCGTACTAACCATGTACGTAACAACACTTCTTCGAATGAGACTCCAGTTGATCCAAACATAATTAATGCTATCAACCAGGCTGTTGCCGGGTTGCTTCCAAACCTTGTTGCTCAAACAGCTGAGGCCGTTATTCAACAAACTCGTCATCCAGAACGTAATAACATGAATCCAATCTCTGGTGAAGAAATTCGTGAGAATACCACAAACCATACTACCTATAGTATAGACATATGGATCGCTAAATTCCAAAAACAAAAGCCGAAATCCTTTAGTCACGCTAATAATCCAGTCGAAGCAAGAAACTGGATAGCTCATGTTGAAAAGATCTTCGGAGTTCTTGGAGTTCCAGAGCAATACAAAGTTAGATTGGCTACCTACAAACTTGAAGATGACGCACAAACTTGGTGGGAAGGATATAAGCAAGTCAAAGGAGGGGATGATTTCGACGCTAATCTTTCATGGGTCGACTTTCGTACCATCTTTTACGACAAGTATTTTTCTACCGCTGATAAAGAAGCTTATATCAGGGAGTATGCAGTGATTCGACAGGGGAGTGATGAACCAGCCTCTGAGTTCATGACTCGATTTTCAAGGTTGGCTAGTATTGTAGGAGACGTTGCAGGATCGGCAGAAGCCCAGGCAGAGAAATGCAAGTGGGCAATCAATGATCGAATTCGGAAGTCGATCATGTACATAAAATTTAAGGACATCACCGAAGTCGCTAATGCAATCAAAACCTTTGAGTTCGAAAGGAAAGAATTTTTATCTCGAACTGAGGATAATATGAAGAGAAACAGGGAAGGACAATTTAAGCAGGCAATCGGCCAATCATCCACTACGATATCAAGACCATAAAGTGCAAGGAAATCAAAACTCTGAAAAATCACTCTGAACGCAAAGCAACATGGGAATCTGAAGAATCAATTCGCTCTCTATACCCTAATCTATTCGAACAATAGAATCTTAGTCAAGATAACGGTGAACCTTGCTCTTTGATCTATGTTCATTTGTTTATGTTTGTGATCATTCATGCTTTGCCTTATGTGAATATATCTTAGTTATGATTAAGCATATTTAAGTAGGAGATGTCAGTACCAATAGTAACTCTGCTATAAAAGTTCCGTTTCCATTACTTATGCGATATGTTATATTCTTATTGAAAATTTCGAGGACGAAATTTCTTTTAAGGGGGTAATAGTTGTAATAACCATAAATTTAAAAACATTATTCTAAAAATAAAAGAATAATAATAATATATATTTATCTTATGATCCATCTTTCTGTATATCAACCAAAACTATTATTAGTATTTATAAATTACCCACTAGGAAACCCTAATTAAGACACCCAAGTGATTCTGCACCAACCCTAAAATTTTCAGAATTTTTAGAATCAGGATCAGGGCCCCTAAAACTCAGGGGGGTTATTCCCTATTGACGATTATCCTAAAAATCTCGCTGTCTAAATTGAATTTCGAGAAGGTGTCGACTCAGCTAGGCTAGTCCCATGCGTGGCAACCCTATGATCAATAGGTAACCCTTACAGACCGTAAGGGTTAATTGTTACAGTCCGTAAGGGGGGGCAAAATTCGACTATAAATACAGAACATTGGCACTCACTTTCTGGAGTTCATTCGACGAAGAAATTCGTTTCAGGCTTCGAGTTATCGTCTGATTATCACAATTAACACACACGAAACACTAATTAAGTATAGCGGGGTGCTGCAGATCAGGGTATTAACTCAATCGCTGATACGATTCAATGTCCGATTGATTGAAATCAATCCAATGGATGTTTAAGTGCTGCTCAAATTGGGTTTATGCTTTGTCATTAGTCGTGATTCCGATGGATGTTTAAGTAATTTCACTTTGCCATTAATTGTGATTCCGATGGATGTTTAAGTGTTTACACTTTGTCATTCGTTGTGAATCCGATGGATGTTTAAGTGATTTCACTTTGTCATTAATTGTGAATCCGATGGATGTTTAAGTATCGCACTTTGTCATTCGTTGTGAGGATTTTAATCTCGTGAGTTATCGTAAATGCTGTATTAAGTTACTAACCTAGTTTGTGTGCATATTATTTAAAAGACTAATCAGTAGTCTAAACTCTGCCCGTATAAATCTGAAATATTATCACAAGGTAGCATCACTTTAGAATTTTTAAGGTACGGATCCTTACCCCATTCCTTATTGCTTCATATTCAAATTGTTATAAACCCATTAAATTAGTACACTCCTCACGTCTTTGATTATCGATTCATTTGACAGTCCGTTGAATTCCTATTCTAAACTTTGAATTTAGCTTTCATGTCATGCGATAGTTTTCTGTTAAGTTGTACTCATTATCGCATGTTCCAACATAAGTTACGTTTTGTTATGAAAAGCATTTTAATAAGTTATGTAAATAAGACTATTTGTACTCTGTTACCCTGAGTATCGCTTCTCGTGGAGTGTCCCACGAGCATGTTGTTGCGGCATCAACATCATGTGCTCCACCCGTGACGGAGAGATCAGTTCACGGCGTCTCTTAAGTACAAGTGTGGTACATAAGGCTATTAGGAGGCGTATGGATCGATCCTAGGATTTAAGTATAAGGAGGTGGATAACGGGTATGCCAATTCGCCATCTCATGTGATAATTATGCAGGAGTAGCTACCTGTGTATTGTCACGTTTTAAGTTTGCTCATGGGTACATCCGTAAGATATGATTATGAAATTATGTTCTTGCATCGTATCATTTTCGCATAAAGTTCCATCCGGATAACATTTCATATAAAGCATTATTTGTTATTTGAGCCTAATATTCCGTACTGAGCATTCGGCTCATTCCGTAAAAATTTTGTATATACAGGTCCGCATGTTACTTTGGGCGGGGAAAAGAGAGAAGAATAAAGCCTAGGAATAAATCGGAAGATGTTAGTAAATCAAGTCGAATGTGTTCGCTTGTATATTAACCTTAAGTTTAGTTGTCGTTGTATCCTTGTCAAATAAATAAATGGAATTATGACTTTTGTTTATGATACTACTGTTATTGTGACACGTCAGCCCTTCCGGGTTGGGGTGTTACAGCTATGGTATCAGAGCAAAGGCTCTTTCCTGTAGAAAACTTGAAGATAGTAATTAAAACCTGTGAGGAATGGGTAGATATCTATGATAGGATTCAACTTGGTCTCTTATTTGGGTTAACTCCTATGTCTATTCTTATAGATGCCTCCTCGTCGTCCGCTACGTAGGAGTACTCGTACTAACCATGTACGTAACAACACTTCTTCGAATGAGACTCCAGTTGATCCAAACATAATTAATGCTATCAACCAGGCTGTTGCCGGGTTGCTTCCAAACCTTGTTGCTCAAACAGCTGAGGCCGTTATTCAACAAACTCGTCATCCAGAACGTAATAACATGAATCCAATCTCTGGTGAAGAAATTCGTGAGAATACCACAAACCATACTACCTATAGTATAGACATATGGATCGCTAAATTCCAAAAACAAAAGCCGAAATCCTTTAGTCACGCTAATAATCCAGTCGAAGCAAGAAACTGGATAGCTCATGTTGAAAAGATCTTCGGAGTTCTTGGAGTTCCAGAGCAATACAAAGTTAGATTGGCTACCTACAAACTTGAAGATGACGCACAAACTTGGTGGGAAGGATATAAGCAAGTCAAAGGAGGGGATGATTTCGACGCTAATCTTTCATGGGTCGACTTTCGTACCATCTTTTACGACAAGTATTTTTCTACCGCTGATAAAGAAGCTTATATCAGGGAGTATGCAGTGATTCGACAGGGGAGTGATGAACCAGCCTCTGAGTTCATGACTCGATTTTCAAGGTTGGCTAGTATTGTAGGAGACGTTGCAGGATCGGCAGAAGCCCAGGCAGAGAAATGCAAGTGGGCAATCAATGATCGAATTCGGAAGTCGATCATGTACATAAAATTTAAGGACATCACCGAAGTCGCTAATGCAATCAAAACCTTTGAGTTCGAAAGGAAAGAATTTTTATCTCGAACTGAGGATAATATGAAGAGAAACAGGGAAGGACAATTTAAGCAGGCAATCGGCCAATCATCCACTACGATATCAAGACCATAAAGTGCAAGGAAATCAAAACTCTGAAAAATCACTCTGAACGCAAAGCAACATGGGAATATGAAGAATCAATTCGCTCTCTATACCCTAATCTATTCGAACAATAGAATCTTAGTCAAGATAACGGTGAACCTTGCTCTTTGATCTATGTTCATTTGTTTATGTTTGTGATCATTCATGCTTTGCCTTATGTGAATATATCTTAGTTATGATTAAGCATATTTAAGTAGGAGATGTCAGTACCAATAGTAACTCTGCTATAAAAGTTCCGTTTCCATTACTTATGCGATATGTTATATTTTTATTGAAAATTTCGAGGACGAAATTTCTTTTAAGGGGGTAATAGTTGTAATAACCATAAATTTAAAAACATTATTCTAAAAATAAAAGAATAATAATAATATATATTTATCTTATGATCCATCTTTCTGTATATCAACCAAAACTATTATTAGTATTTATAAATTACCCACTAGGAAACCCTAATTAAGACACCCAAGTGATTCTGCACCAACCCTAAAATTTTCAGAATTTTTAGAATCAGGATCAGGGCCCCTAAAACTCAGGGGGACTATTCCCTATTGACGATTATCCTAAAAATCTCGCTGTCTAAATTGAATTTCGAGAAGGTGTCGACTCAGCTAGGCTAGTCCCATGCGTGGCAACCCTATGATCAATAGGTAACCCTTACAGACCGTAAGGGTTAATTGTTACGGTCCGTAAGGGGGGGCAAAATTCGACTATAAATACAGAACATTGGCACTCACTTTCTGGAGTTCATTCGACGAAGAAATTCGTTTCAGGCTTCGAGTTATCGTCTGATTATCACAATTAACACACACGAAACACTAATTAAGTATAGCGGGGTGCTGCAGATCAGGGTATTAACTCAATCGCTGATACGATTCAATGTCCGATTGATTGAAATCAATCCAATGGATGTTTAAGTGCTGCTCAAATTGGGTTTATGCTTTGTCATTAGTCGTGATTCCGATGGATGTTTAAGTAATTTCACTTTGCCATTAATTGTGATTCCGATGGATGTTTAAGTGTTTACACTTTGTCATTCGTTGTGAATCCGATGGATGTTTAAGTGATTTCACTTTGTCAATAATTGTGAATCCGATGGATGTTTAAGTATCGCACTTTGTCATTCGTTGTGAGGATTTTAATCTCGTGAGTTATCGTAAATGCTGTATTAAGTTACTAACCTAGTTTGTGTGCATATTATTTAAAAGACTAATCAGTAGTCTAAACTCTGCCCGTATAAATCTGAAATATTATCACAAGGTAGCATCACTTTAGAATTTTTAAGGTACGGATCCTTACCCCATTCCTTATTGCTTCATATTCAAATTGTTATAAACCCATTAAATTAGTACAATCCTCACGTCTTTGATTATCGATTCATTTGACAGTCCGTTGAATTCCTATTCTAAACTTTGAATTTAGCTTTCATGTCATGCGATAGTTTTCTGTTAAGTTGTACTCATTATCGCATGTTCCAACATAAGTTACGTTTTGTTATGAAAAACATTTTAATAAGTTATGTAAATAAGACTATTTGTACTCTGTTACCCTGAGTATCGCTTCTCGTGGAGTGTCCCACGAGCATGTTGTTGCGGCATCAACATCATGTGCTCCACCCGTGACGGAGAGATCAGTTCACGGCGTCTCTTAAGTACAAGTGTGGTACATAAGGCTATTAGGAGGCGTATGGATCGATCCTAGGATTTAAGTATAAGGAGGTGGATAACGGGTATGCCAATTCGCCATCTCATGTGATAATTATGCAGGAGTAGCTACCTGTGTATTGTCACGTTTTAAGTTTGCTCATGGGTACATCCGTAAGATATGATTATGAAATTATGTTCTTGCATCGTATCATTTTCGCATAAAGTTCCATTCGGATAACATTTCATATAAAGCGTTATTTGTTATTTGAGCCTAATATTCCGTACTGAGCATTCGGCTCATTCCGTAAAATTTTTGTATATACAGGTCCGCATGTTACTTTGGGCGGGGAAAAGAGAGAAGAATAAAGCCTAGGAATAAATCGGAAGATGTTAGTAAATCAAGTCGAATGTGTTCGCTTGTATATTAACCTTAAGTTTAGTTGTCGTTGTATCCTTGTCAAATAAATAAATGGAATTATGACTTTTGTTTATGATACTACTGTTATTGTGACACGTCAGCCCTTCCGGGTTGGGGTGTTACAGCTACGAAGGCCATCGATGTTGCAGCGTGCAGAAAAGTTCGCAATTGCCCAACATGTAATCTTCTTCGCGGGCTCAACAAATGTCTGCAGCCAAATATTTAACTGTTAAAACCAACTATAAAAAATTTACGTATTTATAAAACATAATCTTAACATATTTAAATATAAAGAACTCATTGCCTTGTTGTTGAAATTCCAACGACCTCCACGAGGAACCAAGTCTCCTCCACTTCCAAACTTTAACTGCAATGAACACAATGAGTACTATGAGAAATTATTTATACAAAAATGAGAAATTTGTGAATTAATATTACACCTTTGGTGGATCCAAAACCCGGCCCTCAACTTGGGTGAATGCAGTGCTGATCGTAATGCCAGTTGAGTTAATAACAGGATCTGCACCGTAGTTACTTTGCTTTAACGCCTGCATAGTTAAATGAAGAACGTTATTTACCATTTAATGTTCTTGATTTGCAGTATCATTTCATTATGTTATGAAAAAAGCTTACACCCATCAAAGCATTCATCCGCTCTCGTGGCTTTTGTCGGGATTTCTCAACAAGTGATGCTCTTTGTAAGTTCGATAACGCCTTGGTATAACGTTGTAAGGATAACAACTCACACAACTGTAAACAAAATAAAGAGTAAAATAGAATTAGACTTTATTTGTAAGATTGGTTTTAACATCTGAATGAATTACCTCGAGTGGAATGTAAACGGGTCGCTTTGGTTTCCCAACGTCTAGACACGGGTAATCACGAGATTGGTTAACTTCTATACGATGATGTTTGGCATAGTAGTTGTAGACTGTTATCTCTACTGCATCGCTTGGACTGTCACCGTTCTTTTGTTTCAATGAAAATCTACAAAGCAAATTTATATTCAAAACAAGATTCTTAATACGAAAACATTAAAAAATGAACAGATACGAGTCATATAACATACGTCTGTTCTCCACATGTTTTTACGCTCAATCCGATAATTTTATGTTCTCGGTTAGAGGGGAAGGACTTGATACGGAGGCTCTTCAGAGTTCTTTTAGCCTGTTAAACATAAAAATGTATTTGATTACTAAAAGTAAGATATCTAAAACAAAACAGACTTGTTACCTTAATCCAGTCGATTTCCCTTATGTTTCGAACATTTTGATTCTCTAAAGAAAGTCCACAACTTTCCCTGGCCGGACTATCATTGTAGTCGATGTGTCTACAAATTCATTAAAAAAGATTTAACAATCTTTCCAAACAAAATTTTAAAAAAATGTGGAAAAAAATTATTGAGCTATACCGATGTTTAAACTCAAACCAGCTTGAGTGGCACGAAAACTGGAGTGAAATCCCCTGCAGCCCAAAACCCCGCCACCAATGCCTATGTAGTTTTTCGGATCGTCGCGAAAGAAACATTGTCGAACAATAAGACATTCTCTGCACATGATACCAAATAAACATGGTTGAAGTTAATGAAACGAAACATGATATGATGAAAGTCGATTTAAGAGCATATACTTACTGTTTTGCTGCATGTTGCCTTAAAAGAACGTCCAAAACCCTTACGGCTTCACTGAATTGTTCAGAATCTTGGCCTTGGAGTGCGTTAAAAATGGCTTGAATCGGGATTTTGGTGGCATAGCTGATCTTCACCGTATATGACTTAGATTGAGGTGGACGCCGTGATCTCTTGGTTTCCACTTCATCCAAGATGCCACCTCGTGCGGTTCTATAAAAAAACACGCGCTCATTAGCAACAAGAGGACATAAACATCAAGCATCAAACATTGTCTACCTATTTGACGACAGATTCTCCAACAACACGGGAAACTCAAGCTTCGTTCCTGGCAATGGGCCCACAGTGAAGAGAGTCTTTTCACCGTCGTATGCAAACCCTTTGCCGCCCATCTCGGAATTATAAACATTTTGGACCATGTCTAATACTTTTCTACCAACACCTTTGGCCTCAACGGGATTCCCATCTTCATAGAAAAAAGCCACCTGAACACCACACAACAATAGTCAATGCCACATTTGACTTTAGAGATTCAAACCCGGTTTTCTTTAGCCTACAAATTCGATTTCGTAAATGTAAATGTTCCAACCGCAGTAACATTTTGAATGTTTACATACATGATACACCTACAAAACCAAATTTGACAATAGATTGTAATAAGTTTGACTCTCAAAAGTCTAAAAGTAGACTTTCTGCACATTTAATTTAGCATAATCCTGACATTTCTAATTATAACAAACTTAACTTAAACTAGCAATCAACGATTTAAAAATACAATAATGAATAATTTGTAAAATAAAAAAGAAACTCCAAACACCCCTATAAAATAATTGTATATATAATAAGAGTAGCTAAAGAGATACACTGTATTGATAGAAGTGGTCACTGGTGCTGCTCAATTTGACATTAAAGTGGTTGGTCAACAGGGGGATCCTCTGGCCCTTGGTGCCTGACCCGCGTCTAGCCATCGGTGTGCGGTTTGAGCCACTGACTTTAACCGGTGGAGGTGGTGGCAGTGCCTTTGATGATCCAGCTTCCGAATGCTTCATATTCGTTTGTTTTCCTGTGCCATATACAACAATTATAAGATAATCTTCAATAATATATTGCAGAATTATTTTAAAAAAAAAAAATCAAACAATAGCCAAGTAGAACATCTGAACATGATTAACAATAGTATATCTTTGTTGAACTTTTACACTGATAGTCAAAAACAAATTAAAATTTTAAAAATACAGAACAGAACAAAATAAATAAAATAATATACAAACACAGAAAATAAGGATTCGTGAGATTTAGCATTTATTTAACAAAAAAATTAAACCCATAAAAATATCAAGAAAACTTGCATTCTCCAGTCATAAAAAAAAAATAAAAATAAAAAACAGAGCAATGTTTTGAATACATATTATAAACAAACACAGAAAAAGAAAACATCCATACACACAGAATGTAAGAGGAACAAAATATACATAGATGAACATTTGTAAAAACCCCAATATTTTATTAAAAAAAAACAACATAAAGAGAGAAGATAAAACGATGATATATACATAAGTAAAGATTAAAAAAACCGACCTGAAGAAACAAGATAATGGAAAATAATGAAGAAAAACTAAAACCCTACAAAAGGGTGTTAGGGAAGACGAAGGTTTTTCTGCAACGATTTTCTAGAGAGAGAAAGTATGGAGCAGAGAGAGTGAAGAAGAGGATGAGGAAGAAGAAGGTGGTGTGGACGGTTTGTTGCAGGGGCAGGGCGCTAAATAGTGTTAGGGCCCACAAGATACTCTCTGCCACCATGGATAATATTTTTGTTTTCCAATTTTACCCTCTGGGATGTGGATCTCTCGTGTTTTGACGACTGAGGGCGTTTTCGTCCTTTCAGTTTCGTAAGGAAGTGTACGGCCGCATTCACGTCGTTTTCGTGTGATCTTTGTAAATAAAATTATGATTCTTATATCTTACAATTATATCTTATATTTGGTTTAAACTAGTATTAAGAAACCCCCGCGTTGCGGTGGGGGCAAGCACTAATGCCACACTACTGTCAGCGGTCACCGACACTGCAGTTGCGCTGTTAATGTGAAGAAATTAAACTGAAACGTAAAACATAGAATTAAATAACTAGAGGCCGGTTAACGTACAAATGCGCTTATCGTACATTACGTACGCTACAATCTCAGCCGTCAGATCATCTTCCCGCATTGAAAATCGCATGTGAAATTGAATTACCACATGCGAAATTGTTACAAAAAAAAACAACATGCTATTTCATCAAAATTATCACATGCGAAATTGAATTACCACATGCGAAATTGTTACAAAAAAACAACCTTCTATTTCATCAAAATTATCACATGCGAAATTGAATTACCACATGCGAAATTGTTACAAAAAACAACCTTCTATTTCATCAAAATTATCACATGCGAAATTGTTACAAAAAAACACCTGCTATTTCATCAAAATTATCACATGCGAAATTATTACAAAAAAAAAAAAACAACATGCGATTTTCATTGCGGGAAGATGATCTGACGGCTGAGATTGGCGCGTACGTAATGTACGATAAGGGCATTTGTACAATACTCTTTACCTAAATAACTAAGGTAATATATATCATTACCACTATACAAACCATAATGCATACGTTACAACAACCATTGCATCAATATGTTGCAAATTATATTTATACAAGATTTTGGCTAAATTAATTAGATTATTATAAATAATAATAATAATTTACAAATAAAACAACACAAATTTAAATGGATCAAACCGATTGAATATGGTAAAATAATGAAACCATTATTTGATTAGGGTACAATTACTTAAACACAATTTACAACCATACATGCGTACAAAACAGATTAAATTTGGTAAGGTAATGAAACAAATATTTGATTAAAGTACAACCACTTAAGCACAACTTACAACTAATATTGACTAAGGTACAAGTACTTAAGCACAATTTACAATTAAACATGCAAATATTTGATTAAGGTACAACCATTTAAACATAACTTACAACTAATATTTGACTAAGGTACAAGTATTTAAGCACAACTTACAAAACGAGTCGAGCCCGAGCTGAGCTCGAGCTTGAAAAATTACCTTCGAGCCGAGCTCGAGCTTTAGAAATAAAACTCGAATCGAGCCGAGCTCGAGCTTTCATATGTTAAACGAGCTCGAGCCTAGTCGAGCTCGGGCTCGGCTCAGCTCATTTGCACCCCTAATAATAACCCCAACGATCACTGTTGTCGCAGGGCGATCTTCAGCGGTGATGGTTGTGGCAGTGGTGGTTACTGGTTACGGTGAAGGGGGGTAGATGGTGGTGGTGGTTGAAGGTGGAGATGGAGAAGGAGATGGTGGTGGTGGTGGTGATGTGGAGTGGGGAAGATGAAGTGGGTAGGGTGGGTGGTGGGTCCCACATAAATTGTAAAATATTAATTATATTTCTTTTAACTTTTTAGTTATTAATTTGACAGTAAGGGTATTTTTGTCATTTCACACACACCTAACACCAAAAACTAACTCTCATCCACGCCAGAGACCATCCGGGAACGAAATTCAAAAACTTCGGGACTATAGGTGTAATCTATATATGATAAAAAAGAAGTGGAATGAACAGTAATTTAATATTTTAAATTAAAATTAGAATTAGATTAGAATTTTACTATCTATTAATTTATAAACGAGATGAATAGTGATTCTTCTAATTGATTGATTTACCCAATAAAAGGTCTCCACCAAATTTATACATGGCATTTACATCTCTTTTCAGCACACCCCTTTTATTTATGTTTTACCTTCTTCATTTGGCTACACAGAAAGAGAGGACCGCCGATGAAATCCGCCGCCCCGCTGCCGTTTGTGCCCTGTCGTTACGGCCGTCGGCCAGTGGCGATGGTCTCTGGTTTCAGACGACGATGGAATGCCGATGAACACAGATCTGCCGCCCGCCGCCGCCTTTGTCCTGACGTCCGGCCGTCGGTCAGTGATGACGGTCTCTGGTTCAGACGACGATGGATGGTGGCGATGGTGGCCGATCTCTGTATCGTTGTCACGTTTAACAGCGAATGGAGTGACGCTGACCACTCACCTCAGACCAGCTTTGGTCGACTTAGTTCAGGCTTTCTTCTCTTTTCTCTGGTACAAGTGATTTAAGAACCAACAGAGGTATGTTCATTGCCTCCTCCAAACTTTTCACGCCAGTTTTTTTGGCCAATTTAGGGTTTGGTGCCAGTGATTCAATTAAGAATTGAGGTATGTTTGGTGGAGTTGGGGTTTATTTGTTTTTTTGGGTGTTGATTATTTAAAAAATGATTTAGGTTTTTGTTGGTTGGTTCATAATTGCACAAATTTATATTGTTAAAAAGCTTATTATCATTCTTGCGTTAACAGGAAGACATTTTCTTTCAAAACAAGATGTAATTGTGTGTGAGTTATTTTTCCATCCTTTCAAGACATTTCGCCCTTCTTGAAGGTTCATATGACTTATAAATTGCTACCACATAAGTTGCCATTGATAAAATATTCAAGCATTACTCAGTAAGTGAAGATTATAATGATATAGGTCGAGATAAATTGACCCAGATAGTGTTTTTTTCTAAACTTATATGAATTCTATAAAATTAGTGTCTTGAATAAAAAACTTTATAATTCTAATCATAATGCAGTTATATTAATATATACTTTAGTTTACCCACTTTACCCATTCCATTTTTAGGAAAGTTTTTGAGTTTTTTAATTATTGATTCGAATACTTAGAGATGTTTATGGATGTGATTTTGCGGGTTTTCAACTTTTTAGTGTTACTATGATAGACCATTGTTGAATCATTTGTTTGGTTTTTTAAAGCATTCTATTGAATATCACCATAAAATGCTTGGCATTGTAGGTTAGAGTTCTTTGTCTTCTTGCAAAGGTTGCGGGCTGTGATGACATTTAGTCTCTCAGTCACTTATTGTAAGATTTTATTATTACATTTTGGTTTACATCTCTAGGCATAGTTTAAACATGACAAAAAAAAACCAGTACAATTTAATGTGTTATCAATTGAATGAACTTGGAGGCTTGCAATCCTCAAATCTAATATGCAAACGTGTCTCCATTCTTGCTAAAATGGCACACGAAAAAGCATGTCTTTGAATCTCCAAAACTCCATTTGATACTAAAAATGTTCGTTCAATTGCATCAATAGAGCTATAATCTCCAAGACTTTCAATTTAGTTACATGATGTTCTTTGGCCTCTAATATGACTTTAATTGAAAGCATCTATATATATTCTAAAGTTTAGTTATATGTTCTATTTTAAAACCAAAATTTATGGTTGTTTTAAATGCACCAGCCTATAAAAATCCTATTGATTGCATTTAATTTACTTAATAATAAGTAGATGTTAAAAGTTCATATTAATATTAACATTGTTTATTTAACTGAGCTTTAAAAGTTCATATTAGAATTCAACTTAAACTAGAAGGTCTATTCTGCAAGTAACTTATTAATTAAGGGATTGATTTGAAACATTGTAATAAAAATCATGAATTTGATTCATTTGCTAATGGGCGATGCATTTCTGCCTACCAACAACAATCAAAACAAGTTAGATGATGAAAGAGACTGGTTGACGAACGATGTGTTGTGGCGAAGCTTTTGTTGCGATTGAAGCTCCTTTCAGATTTAGATACAGGTTCGTTATGCGCTTCACCTGATTCGATCTAGGGTTTGTCTCTAGGAAAATCTTTATATTTTGGCTTTTAAGACAGTTTTGTACCTGCCCTTCAGTTTCATTTCCCTTTTTTTTCTTCATCGGCATCTGGTTATAATATAATTAGGAAACTTTACCGACTTAACCAATTTGTCAGATTTAGTAATGCAATTACTTATTTATGACCATGTTAGTAATGAGGAATTTTATTGTTTGGGGTATTCCCAGGTTTAACATTTCAAAACCAGGAAGAGAGATGGCGGAAGAAGAGAACGGGGCGGCGACGGAGAGTTTTGCCTGCGGTATTACGTAGGGCACAAGGGGAAGTTCGGTCACGAGTTTTTGGAGTTTGAGTTCCGACCAGACGGTAAACTTCGTTACGCCAATAATTCAAACTACAAGAACGATACCATGATCCGTAAAGAGGTCTTCCTTACTCTTTCTGTTCTCAAGGAATGTCGCCGTATTGTCTCCGATATCTTAACAGATCATATGGAAGCTACCGGTTTATACTTTGTAAGGTGAGACCTCATGTTTTTGTATAATCTTTTATATAGAATAATGTAGTTTATACAATTTAAAGTTTTATAAAGTTGTTAATACCGTATTTAGTGATTTGTTTTATAAACATATGCTTATGGGGCCAAATTGAGTGTCACTTTGCATTGTTTCATTGTCTTTCAAATTTTGCATACAAGGTGCTCGATGAAATGTCTGTGTGAAAATCAGCAGCGACGGCCAGAGCCAGCGCAGGAGATGGAGCCGGAGTGGCAGCAGAAGAGCCGAAAGGACGATGTTGTTTGTTTTCTTTGTAAAGATCGACATCTTGAACCTGCACACTTCATCGAAGTCGCTCTCGCATCATCAGATGGTCTTTTTTAAGAGGTATACATAATACAAATTATTTTGAAAATGAATCCAACATCGTGAGTTTTGATGACATAGTTAACCGTTGAATTTGCTTTTGGAAACTGTTAGTGCAGATGTGATTGATAAGCTTAATGTTCTTAGAGGAAATGGCAGGGCTTCAATGTAATAGAAATCCATATTACATGCTCCTTAATTTGACAACGGTCTCATTATATGTTTTAGAATTTCTTTTGTTATTTTTCATGATATTTTAAAACTTTCATGGGTCTGTTGTGTTAGATTGCTGAATTGAGAACTTAGTTTAAACTGATATTGATACATCTTATTTAAATACGAATATCTATAACTTGCAATACTTTAGACTATTCCACATTGGTAATTCTTGTTTAGTATTAAAGATTAAACAGTTAGGGAGACATGCATAAATAATTTACATGTGTTTATAAAAACCAATTCGGATTTGTTATACTGAACATGCCGAATTCGGATTTTCTAATTCAAGTATTCTTATTAGCCAACATCATATCCTCTCAATAATTCTTAAGAATTCGAATTCTTGAATTAGAAAATCCAAAAGGCAAAGTATTCTTATTAGCCAAAAGGCAAAGTGGTAACAACTATCCTCGCCATCAATGTGACTCTTCGGCATAGAAGAATTTAATGGGCCTGTTTACATACCACCACCATTTACGGTCGCTTTCAATTGCATTGATTATTCCACGGTTTTTTCTAGGGAGGTGAATGGTCTGAATGTCTATTATATAATGTCCTCCTTCTCTATTGTTGTAGGTACATATTCAGCCTTGCTACTCTATTAACATGTCCAGCTCTCTTAATATGAATACATCGGGAAGTGGTGTTGGCTGCCAGATGGCCCTTGCTGACTTCCGTGAAGGGAGTACCGGCCCCATCACGGTTATGGTTTGCCGAAAGTGGGATGTCACAAGTGTCAATGGACGCTACATGAGCACCGATTATGTCGTCAGTGATAAAAAGGTAAGTCTCACCCTTTTAACCCCCCTTCTGTTTTCCTTTTACCGGTTTCGTTGTTATTGAAATTATGCTGTTTGGTTTGCACAGGGAGGTGTGATGCATTGTACCGCAAGAAATAACATTGCGCACTACTTCTTTGACAAACTCAAAGAGGGCGGGATATATTTACTCAAGGGTTTTACGGTACAGAACACCGATCAATACCGGATTCTGAAAGACAGCCCCTTTGTTATCGGGTTAAATGGTTCCACGATTATGAAGAAGGTTGACGATGCCAGTGGTTCCTTTATGCGCTACCCGTTCTTACTTACGGCGTTTGAGGACCTCCAACCAACTGAGAGCAAGTTTTTTGTAGGTATAGTGAATAATAATATTTCTTAGAAAAAACTTTATAAATTCTTATTACAAGATGTTTTATTTTGATTAGGCTATTCAGAAAAACGGACCACCCTAGAAGCCATCTTGAACCACTGAAGAAGAAACACGCAACACACGGTATGCCCCCTACGAAACTATATGCTTTCTTTTAATATAGCGCATCCAAATAGCATATTTACAGAGTGCTGGTAATTTATGCAGAGTGCTGAATTCACCTGTCATGTTCAACTTAAGCGCATACGCAATAACCAGGAGTGGTTCACGCTGACATGTGGCGGTGGAAGCTGCATGAAAGGTGTGGTCCGTGAAGACAACAATATGTGGTGTGATGGGTGCGAAAACCCCGTTCTCTTCCCGAGAGTAAGGTTAGTTTCTGAAAGTGTGTAGTTATGTTAATTTGTGGCAATCTTCATGCGGACAAATAAATTGACCCTTTTATTACAAACCTTGCACAGTTTCAGGCTAGAACTCGAGGTGTTTGATTCAACAGCCGAAGCTGTCGTTGTCTGCTTTGATGACACCGCCCAACGCTTGACAAAGGCCACTACTCGTGGTATACTCACAGCAGAGTCTGGCCTATCAGGCGTCTACAACGTTTATTCTACCGACATCCAGGATAAGTTCACTCCGGTGATGGTAAGAAACCCCGACAGCAGCATTTCAGCACTGCCGAATTGTTTGCAGTCTCTTGTGGGCAGCACTCAGACCCTCCAGCTTGATTCATGTACGTACTATGATCATGGTTCTTTTCAAAGCTTTAACTGCAAGAATGTTCTTCTAGACGGAGATGGTTGTGGGTGCGTTGGTTCTTCCACACCTCCTTCGCTCCCTAATAAAGACAATGGGGTAGTGCCGATACCGACACCAGTTAAGCACGTTGAAACGACCGTAAGGTATATCTCGGTTTATCATTGATTTTGACTTCAAAATAGTTTTGGTATTTTGCTTCATAGGAGGTGTTTCGCCTAGCTTTTTTTAAGCAAGCTTCTAGCTTTTTTAAATCGTCTAGAAAAGTTCCCCTTTTTTCCTTCGCAGGACTACTTATACAGATTCGGATTCAGAAGAGAACGTTGGCGATGATCCACGTGAAAGGTACACCGTTTGGACACAAACATACACCTTTAGATTTCACTTTTATAGTGTTAGTAGTAACTCATTAAATTTCAGATACCATTTAACATTTAATTCGCCTTTATTCCAAAGAAACTACCAAAGTCCATTTAACAGTTTCATTTGACTTTATTCTTAGTTAGGCTGCATACATTAGATAAAAAAAATTCATAACCTAACACTTTTTAACGGTCTTCCTTTTGTTAATTCACTGCAGGCAGTCGACTGGTGATGGGATTGGGGATGACAGTGCCATGCGTTAACTAAAGTTCGGTCCATTGTTATCCAATAAGACAGGGAGGCGTGCGAGAGCTACTGCGTTTTTCCATTTATGTTTCATGTGTTTGATTTTGGAAGACATATTTTCCCCCTTTTTTTGGCACACGAGTTATGCCAACAGAACAAATTACGATCCATGGTTTAATAAAGTTTTAGCATGCCTCTTTATATGCGTCTTTGTCTTACGTACACTGCTACTACAGATTACTCACTTTTCCTTTTGGGTTATTATATCTCAACAATTATTATGTGGTTTTACTTTGTTTGATATAATTAAGTTGTTTAACTTAACATGAGACCAGATAATTTGTTACGACCCGTTTAACCTGTTAGTTACAACCCTTCCCCCTGTATTGTTTAACCTTTTATAGCGTGGTCTCAAAAGGGAAAAAATGATGTTTTAGATTTTTACCCTGGTCTCAAACATCATTTTTGTTTATTTTTTACTTTTATAACCAGATGTGTTACAGGCATCTGAAAATGTTACCCAGGATTCGGTACACAAGATTCGCAAGCTGGAGTGACATACGTGTCCAGCTAACACTTTTTAAGTCCTACATACCCTATTTATTAAGTATTGGGTTATTTGTAATAAATTTTAGTAAATAAATATATAGATTATATAACTAAACACTTGAAGAACTGTTAGGGTTTATTAATTTTGTTGGTTTATAAACTGCTTTCTCATCTATAAAAGGGAACAAAACCTGCAATTTGACTTTTAGATGTCAAAACTGAATTTATATGTATATGTGTATGTAGTATAATATATATATATATAACATCTATTTTACACCATCTAAAACAATGAAAAAGGAAAAATAAAAATAAAAAATTTGAAAACTGTGACGTCTTTTGAAGAGGGTTGAGAAACCACATGTCCATAGATTTGAAGTTTTGTGAGACCACATGTGGTGGGGCGCAAACCTCTCTCAAAGCGTCTTAAAAACGCGGGGGAACGCTGTACCCTCGGGCGTTTTGGCCCTTTTTTGACTGGTAGTGCTACCACAAAGCGCCGAATGAGGAGTGGACTTTGGTCAAAATAACCATGGTCAAACGGCTAACTTTAAAAAAAATGGTTTTTGTTTTGAAAATCTATACTATATTCGCACTTTCGTACCGTGTCACACACTATCTATATCAGTCGTCGTTCCAGAAAAAAACAATAACTATTATGCATGTCGTGCATCGCACGGGTGTTCCCCCTAGTTTAGTTAAAAATATAGTAATTAAATTTAATGTGATCCCATATATATAGGGGATCTAATGTAAATAGCTCCCCCTTTCACTGCTATACTTATACCTAACAAATGGTTTGGGTCAAAACAAGACACTTTATATCATAAAAGTATCAAACAATTAAAACAAACATTATAATTTATAAGAGTAAACTGCTAAAATCGTCCCTGAGGTTTGTCTCAAAATGCTAGATCAGTCCAAAATCAACTTTTGTTGCTAAAACAGTCACTGAGCCCAAGTTCTGTTGCTAGATCAGTCCAATTAGTTAACTGAAGTTAGTTTTTAACTTTTATTTATTACACAAACAGTACCTGTAGTTATAATTTACTAGTTTTAACTATGAGTTAATAGCCAAAATGGTCCCTGAGGTTTGCACCACCACCACCGCACCGCCGCCACCACCACCACCACCACCACACCGCCACCACCACCACCGCCACCACAGCACCGCCGCCACCACCACAGCACCGCCGCCACCACCGCCACCACCACCACCACCGCCGCACCGCCACCACCATCGCCACAGCACCGCCACCACCACCACCATCGTCTGGTCACCATCACCATCGCCACAGTGGGTTGCAGGTTTGACCGGAAAACTCGAAACAGATTATATCACGCGTGGAACTTTGTTGTGGGGATGGATATCACGCGTTATCTTTTGTTTTCGTGATAAAATAACGCACCACCCCGGGCGGCCTTACTTTTTTTTTTTTTTTTTACAGATACAGAATATTTCGAGTTTTCCGGTCAAACCTGCAACCCACTGTTTCGAGTTTTCCGGTCAAACCTACAACCCACTGTGGCGATGGTGGTGGTGGCGGTGCGGCGGTGGCGGTGGTGGCGGCGGTGCTGTGGTGGTGGTGGTGTGGTGGTGGTGGCGGCGGCGGTGCGGTGGTGGTGGTGGTGGTGCAAACCTCAGGGACCATTTTGGCTATTAACTCATAGTTAAAACTAGTAAATTATAACTACAGGGACTGTTTGTGTAATAAATAAAAGTTAAAAACTAACTTAAGTTAACTAATTGCACTGATCTAGCAACAGAACTTGGGCTCAGTGACTGTTTTAGCAACAAAAGTTGATTTTGGACTGATCTAGCATTTTGAGTCAAACCTCAGGGACGATTTTAGCAGTTTACTCAATTTATAATCATTAGAAATGAAGTTTTATTCCTAGCCCATTGTATTCGATAAGAAAATATTTTTTTAAAGGCCCAAACAATTATATATATAGCCAGTTATCTTCAAATATTGTGTGTTAAGTACATTATGCATTCATAGGTTGTATATTTTTTTTTCTCCTACTCCGTGATTTTAAAGAAACAAAACATTGATCATTAAATCATTATTTTATTGTTCACAGATATCAACTTATTACTGTATTATTATACACATAAACCATCATTAACCCAAATTTGTTGTGTATTTTGCAGGTTTTGTTGGATACTATTAATTTGTGAATGAAATGAACAGTGATTCTTCTGATTGGTTGATGCACCCAATGAAAGATCTCCACCAAATCTGTACGTTGCAGTTACACCTTCCCCAGCCCACCCCTTTTATTGCCCTTATATTCTTCATTTGCCTGATCATTGGTTTTTTTTATTGGGTGTGATGAGTTCAAATTCTTTTTTCAAAAATTGATGAGGATGGCATGGCAATGATGATGGATGGTAGGTTTTGACCTGCAACCCGTCTTGCAGCCCTGATTTTCAGAAGCTCTGAGCCACAGAAAACTCGATTTTCGCTTGGGTGCGTATTTTTGCTTTGTTTTGGTGTTATTTTTTTAGGATGGTTTTTTACACCCCAATAGACGGTTTGTGATTTCCTTGATTTGTATGCATTAGTCCAATTGTCACTAGCTATGATGTAAAATCTAAGCCACTTTACACTTTGAATTATTGGTTAAATCTGAGCCATAGTTTGGTTTGAGCCACGATTAAACCAGATTTGCTCGCGCAACGCGCGTGGGGGAATAACCCTAGTTTTAAAAAGTTAGGAACTAAAGGTGAAAAATGGTCCAATCACAGGGTATATCCGAGCATTTTTCTCTAAAAAAAAATGGGTAAGTGTGGGTTAGGCCCATGGGGCATATACCAATAAAGGAGATAGCTAAACATTTATCCATAACGGACATTCTTTTGAGTAGGGGGATTCTTTTTGGCCCGTCGATGTGTTCCTTGTGTGCATCTTCCACTGAATATGCTGTGAACATTTGTCCAATTTTCATTATTGTTTAATGCAAGTGTACGATTCCGGAGATCATCATCACCAGATTGTACATGCATGCACTGTGATAGGATCCTTAATTCCATTGTAGATAAAAACGGTCCAATAACTAAACATACATGCCTTCTTTGTTGTGTTAAATATCAGAGATGCTATTTCACTATTTACAATTGGAGATGGATTTGTTGTGATAAAAAGGTTAAAGAAAAGGAAAAATAAGATTTTCATGATCGGATATACAATTGGAGATGAAACATAAAACATCATTAAGGGTATGTTTGGTATGGGGTAATGGAATGGACGGTGGAATGGAATCGACGAGTTAATGGAATGGATGAGGTAATGGAATTGATCATTACCATTCCATGTCTTATTTGGTTACCATGTGAGAATGGAATGAATCATTAATTTTTGTTGTTTGGTTGGCAAGGAAAGACGAAGGAATAAAATCGAATGGCGGTGGTCAGTGGTGGGTGATGATGGTGGGTGGTGATAGGTGGTCATTGTACCGGCAGCGGTGGGTGGCGGCGGGTGGTAATAGCAGTGGAGGTGGGTGACGGTGGAGTTGGGTGGCGGCAGTGACGACGGTGGGTGGTAGCGGCAGCGGTGGTGGGGTGGGTGGCGACGGTGGTGGTTGACGAAGATGGCGGAGGTGAGTGGCGGCGGTGATCGGAAGTGGCAATGGTGGGTGGCGGTGGTGGACGTGGGTAGCGGCGGTGATCGGTAGTGACAGCGACGGCGATGGCGGAGGTGGGTGGCGACGGTGGTGGTTGACGAAGATGGCGGAGGTGAGTGGCGGCGGTGATCGGAGGTGGCAATGGTGGGTGGCGGTGGTGAACGTGGGTAGCGGTGGTGATCAGTAGTGGCAGCGACGGCGATGGCGGAGGTGGGTGGTGGCGGTGATCGGAGGTGTTAGTGGTGACATAGGTGGCGGTAGTGGGGACGGAGGTGGGTGGTGGCAACGGCAGTGGCGGGTGGGGGCGGTGGCGGTAGTGGCGAAGGTGGTGGTGGCGATGGTTGCGGTGGCAGTGGTGGTGTTATCGGTGGGTCGCGGGTGGTGGCGGTTGGAGGTGGTGGTGGTGGTCGGAGCTGGCTGGCGGCGGTGGGTGACGACGGCAGACGGCGATGGTGGTGGTGATGGTGGGTGGTGGCAACGATGGTGGGTTGTGGTGTATTTAATGAAGGATGAAGTGGGAATGGAATGGAAAAAAAACAGGGGGTGCGGATGGAATGATTTTGAGGGAATGGAATGCATTTTGGAATGGGCAATTCCATTCCATCGACCAACCAAACACATTTTTTTTCATTCTGTCGTAATGGTCCATTCCATTCCACCCCTCATTCCTACATACCAAACGCTACCTAAAACTTGGCAACGTTTAACATTAAGTTTGACAAAAAGGGCTGCAACAGATAATAATAATTAATAAATGTAAAAAAGGAACTGTCTAACAGCTACGAAAAGGAACTGCGTTGACATAATTATATTATACTTGCTAACAGCTACCAAATAGAGTATTATTGAATTTTCAATTATAATATACATACTCATTTCAACGTCAATGATTGTATCAATATTCTCATACAAACATTCCAAACACTCACCGTAAGAACTATGAAAATGTTCCTTCTCCTCCTTCTCTTGTGTTCCTTAACGAGATCTTCAACTTCAAAGAATGCAACTCGTGATCATCTTCCAAGAGGCTCCTCTCTATCTGTGGAAGATCACGATTCACACGTCATAGTTTCTGCAGACAACTCTTTCACGTGTGGCTTCTATGGCTTCCAAACCAACGCTTACTGGTTTGCAATCTGGCTCACCAACTCCAAAGACCGCACCGTTGTTTGGGCTGCTAACCGCAACACACCTGTCAACGGACATGGCTCAAAGCTAACGTTTTCAAGAAAAGGAGCCATGGTTTTGACCGACGTGGATGGCACGATCCTTTGGCAGACCAACACAACACCGACGGATGCGGATAGAGCGGTGCTGCTTAACACAGGTAATCTGGCATTGAAGAACCAAAAAGATGAGATTATTTGGCAAAGCTTTGATCATCCAACTGATACTCTTTTGCCTTCTCAAACACTAACAAAAACCAAAAACTTGATATCTGCTTTGAGAATAGGAAGTCTCGAATCTGGGTATTTTGGTTTGAGCTTCAACAGTATTAACGTTTTAACGCTGATTTACGATGGCCCAGAAATCTCAAGTGTATACTGGCCTAGTCCTGATCCCGGTTTTAACGTTTTTGCTTTTGGAAGAACCTCTTACAACAGTAGCAGAATTGCAGCCTTCAACGATCTGGGCGTCTTTAATTCCAGCGATGGGCTGAATTTTACTGCTATAGACATGGGTTTGGGAATCAGAAGGAGGCTAACCCTCGACTCTGACGGTAATCTCAGACTCTATAGCTTGAACGAGTCAAGCGGATTGTGGTCAATCTCATGGCAAGCTATTTCACAACCATGCAATATTCATGGAATATGTGGGCGAAATGGCATTTGTATTCATGGAGACATACCCGAGTGCTCATGCCCCCCTGGTTATGAGTTGAGTGACCCTGCTGACTTAAGCCAGGGTTGTAAGCCTACTTTCAACATGACATGTAATGGAAACTCAACAAGGTTTGAATTCTTTCCATTGTCATATACTGATTACTATGGCTTTGATCTGCACTTCAAGGCCCCCATTTCGTTTGACGCATGTAGAGACATCTGCTTGGCAGATTGTAGGTGTCAAGCGTTTAGTTACCGGCTATCAGGCGAAGGGGTTTGCTTTGCTAAAAGTGCCCTTTTCAACGGATACCATTATCCTCATATCCTTGGGACCATCTACTTTAAAGTACCCGCAGGCATTAAAAGATCCGAATCAGCCAGAATCCTGACTGGCTCTAACACCACATGTACAAACGTTACATCGATTCTGGGTTCTCCATCTATGTATAGATCAACTGGCACAAAGGTGCATTGGGTGTATGCTTACTCGTTCGCAATAGCTATTGGTGTAGTTGAAGCTCTAGTTATCTTATTAGGGAGCTGGCTATTCTTTGGAAAGAACCAGTTGCTAGCCAACTTAGAAGATGGGTACCGTATGATGTCTGGTCAGTTTAGGGGCTTTAGCTATAAAGAACTGGTGAAGGCGACACAGAACTTTAAGGTAGAGATAGGGAGAGGAGGGTCAGGAGTTGTTTATAAAGGGGTCCTGGAAGACGAAAGGGTGGTTGCGGTGAAAAGACTGGGAGATGTGAGTGAAGGAGGGGAGTTATGGACGGAAGTGAGCACAATTGGTAACATGAATCACATGCATGTAGTGCGAATGTGGGGATTCTGCTCACAGAAACAAAGCAAGCTTCTAGTTTACGAGTATGTAGAAAATCTTTCTCTTGACAAGAGATTGTTCTCCTCAAACTTTCTTCAGTGGAAAGAAAGGTTCCAAGTGGCAATCGGCATAGCAAAAGGTTTGTCTTATCTACACCATGAGTGGCTTGAATGGGTGATCCACTGTGATGTAAAGCCGGAAAACATTCTTTTAGATGGTGCGCTCCAACCAAAGATTGCAGATTTTGGTCTGGCGAAGTTAAGTGGACAAAACTCCAAGGTGACCAGGATGAGGGGGACTAGAGGTTATATGGCTCCAGAATGGGCTCACAACCTGCCTATCACAGCAAAAGTCGACGTCTACAGCTATGGGGTTGTGGTTTTAGAAATTGTAAAGGGAGTTCGTCTTTCAAATGCAAGTACTCAAGGACCAGAAGAAGAAGAAGAAGAAGATGATAAAGAAGAATCAGAGCTTACGAGGTTTGTGAAGGTAACAAAAAAATTTATTACAAAAGAAGATGAGTCATGGATTGAAGAGGTAATCGATCCAAGGTTGGGGGAGTTGTTTAGTAGGAAGCAGGCTGCAAAACTTATTGAGATCGGTCTAAGTTGTGTGGAGGAAGACAGAAACAAAAGGCCTACAATGGATTCAGTAGTTCAAGTTCTAATTGACTGTGAATCCGAGTAGATATGTGTACACACACTCGTACGTACTGCTTTCTTATTTCAATAAAAAAAAAACAAGTTAATTAAAACAAACAAAATTGTACGTAGCTTCTAATGTTGGAATTCTTCAAGAGAAAGATGTATTTGTTATTCGTATGAATTGAATGTGTGTCGAATATTACAATGAGGCTTTACATATATAGACGGTTATCAAGTGTGACACTGCCTTACATGATAATAGTAGAACTAAACTATAATCTAACCTACATTATCAATACAAATAATAACAATAATCTAGCTTAGAAGCATTTCGTTCAATTACACATACTACTTAGATCACACGGAGTGGGCGTGGGTTTGTAACGTGGTGGCCTCTCCATGCTAAACATACCGGCTCGCGAACGGCGTGGAGGGCGGCTTGGAGTTGGAGATGGGGGGTTTTCCACCGGCGCGACGTGACATGAATTGGTTTGGTGTGGGTTCTAGCCGTTGCCCCCCACGGTTCTTTTTAAAAAAAATTACTTTTCAAAAAACATTTACTCTTATTTAATCTAAACCCATTTTACCATTATTCTCCGTTAAGTCAAGGGTATTTCCGCCTTTTCTGTTAACTTCAAGGACAATTCAGTCTTTTTCACTTTATGTACAAGCATTCAGCATAATGTACAAGTATTTAAAATGCCCTTTAAGTTAAAAAAAAAAAGACGAAAATACCCTTGACTTAAAGCGGAAAATGGATGGACTTAACGAGCCGGATGAAAATGGCAAGATTTCTAACCTTTTGGATCCAGATGCGGAAAAACAAACCTTTGGACGAAAGTCATAAAACTGGCCAAACCTCAGGGACAAAAATGGCATTTTACTCTCCAGACAATGACCCACTTGTTTACACTTAACATCATGTAAGCTTGTAATATACAGGCATGCTTATTATGTACTTATGTTTACATGTTTTCAAAAACCGTGAAGAATTCATTTACCGCTAATAGAGCAGGGACAGGTATCATGACCTCAACAAGTAAAGTCTTCATTGGGTAGAGTAATATATAAAGCATCAAGATAGCATTCACTGCACCACTTGCTCCCTAAAATAAAAATTAGAAAAAAAAAATTGAAAATATTTTTCCAAATAAGAATCATATACATCTATGTGCAAGATACCAAGGCTGCAGCATTTGAACGGTCCGATTCAGACAATTGGTTGTCCTGCAATAATAATAGTTAGAGAATGAAATGTAGAGTTCATGACACAGTGTTTGGATGTTATACATTTGATGATGTGGCGAGAGAAGCCCTATGCACCAGATATGAAACCGAGCCACCAAAAGCCCCAACCAGATACAACGCAAGCAGAAATTCAGGCCCGACCCGTTGACCAATCTGTGGAATGAAGTTATAAGTTCATAAAACAGGAAAGAATGAATGGTAACGCATATTAACTTATTACGTACACTCTTGCCAAAGGAATAGAGCGTGATCATGTTTGAGACGATATGTTTAAGGTTCTTATGACTGAAAGCAGAAGTTATCATAGTATGATACCGTCCGCCTTTAATGTTATCCCACTGTATCTGCATAGATGAAATAACTCATACAAAGGTAAAAAGTAATGTGCATATTATATGAGAAACGCCATAACCATGAAAAACTCACCGTGAAGTTCTGCATCATGAAGTTTATGTCAGCAACTTTCCAGAGCAGATACACAACCACATTTGTTAAGATCAAGCCTTTTACCACACCATCTACAGATGTGAGCCTCCCTGTAGAATGTATCTGCCTGTGAACAGAAATACAAATCTATTAATCATGGAAAAATTTGTGGTGATAAACAAAAGGATTTATTTCTGTAAATTTCATCATATAAGATTGCGGTTATTGTGTTGACTTGCTTGATTACAGTTAAACCTCGATAAATGAGGTTATTTGTTGACAATGATTACAATAATAATAACAATTCGAGACATTTGGTGTGGTTATTCATTTATCAAAGTTTTACTGTAACGTGCTTAAGTTATAGGGCAGGCAGGAAATAACCAGGTTTTGAGTTGTCATATCTAACCCGTTCAACAAACATACGGTGTTTGAGTTGACCAGGTTATAGTTAAACGGGCCGTGTTTGTTGACTTGTAATTAGGCTGTGTTCGAGTTAACATGTTCGAACCGTCAACCAGCAACTCGTTTAATGAACTAGTTCCCACTAATGATCAGTTTTATTAGTGATAATTTCCTAGTGAAAAGCAGCTCCTATTGTTAATCAAGTAACCAATCACATCACAAGCAATTTTCAAAGTCTCTCAACAAATGTAATCGAATTTTCATGTGCTGAGGGCGCCACTCGCTGACTAGGCAGCAAGGCCCCTTGAACCCCCAAGGTTTGTCGGTGACGGAAATCATAACATTTCTTACGAGCCTCCAAACTCGTATCAATGTTTGGTCAAATTTTTCTTTGGTTTAAGTAAATCACAATCAACTAAAACGACCTGATGACACTAAAATCGCCAACAAAGTCGACTCACAAACACATTTATTACAAATCACCAAACCATTTAACCCATTTACAACCCGCCAGCCTGTTTGACTCGTTTAGATAATAAATACTAAGTGTGTCCAAGTTACGGTTAGACGTTTTTTTACATGAACAAATATATACTACATTGTATTGGAGTTAAGCTATTAAGACGTGGAAACCCTAGGCTACTTAGTTAAATAAATAAAGTGGGATTAATGAATCAATAATGATGTAATAAGTGGCGATTAGTTACCATGTTTTTGGGTAACTATTTGGTTGATTGAATAGAAAGTTGCGTCTACTTGATTCAGCTCTTGTTGACCTAAATAATACAGCGTGATGAGCAAGTAAGTTGCATGATGAAACTTTGGGTTTGAAAAGCACATTACACGAAACACGCCATGACGGCTGGGGAAAAGTGGTGTAGTGAGTGCAAGCAGGGCGGTGGTAACGCGGTGGCGATACAGTTGTCGGATGGTGGCGATTGAAGGAGAGTAGAGTCTGCATTGTACGGACGGTGTGATGATGATGATGATGATCAACGCAAATAAACCGAAATTGTTTTGTTTTCTATATAATATTTTAATTCAATTCGAATTCAAGTATCAAACATTTTTTTGTAATAAAATGAGTAAATTGCCATTTTAGTCCCTGAGTTTGTCTAAATTTGTCATTTTAGTCCAAATAGTTTTTTTTCTCCTCTAGGTCCCTGACTTTTCCCTTTTGTTTCCATTTTAATCACATACCCTAAATCAGTCTAAAAATCTGGTTATAACCAGGGGTATTTTTGGCATTTACAAAAAAATGTTTCAAACTTACCATTTTCATCTAAAATCATTTTTATAATCTTTTTTTCCTTTAATCATTTATATAAGATTTTTATATATTATTTAAAATATAATGAGTAAACTGCCATTTTGGTCCCTGAGGTTTGGTCACTTTTGCCACTTTAGTCCAAAACTCAAACTTTTTAAATCTGGGTCCCTGTGGTTTCACTTTTATTGCCATTTTGGTCCAAAAATGAAATCAACTGATATTTGGCTAATAAAATCCTGTTATTTTGTCATTTTCCACAGGGGCAAAACGGTCAATATAATTTTATTATAACACATTATTAATTAAATTAATGAAATCAGCTGATATTTGGCCATTTTGCCCCTAAGGAAAAGGACAAAATAACAGGATTTTATTAGCCAAATATCAGCTGATTTCATTTTTGGACCAAAATGGCAATAAAAGTGAAACCACAGGGACCCAGATTTAAAAGGTTTGAGTTTTGAACTAAAGTAGCAAAAGTGACCAAACCTTAGGGACCAAAATGGCAGTTTACTCTAATATAATTACAGATTTCAAGCCCTTTCTCTCCCGCCTCCTTTTCCCTTTCTCTTCCACCTCCACCGCCACCATCATTTCCACCTCCTCCGTCGCCATCATCACCACCCACCACCACCGTCACTACAGCTACAACCACCACCATCACTACCGCTACAGCCACCGCCGGTTACCAATTTCGACCGACAACACCCAAAGCACCACCACCGTCACTACCCCAAACTACCACCACCGTCACTACCCCAACCATCACCGGTTACCACTATCCCCATCGTTTCTCCTTCCTCTGTGCACCAACGTCACCAACACCGTTCAATACACGCCAACGATTCTAAACCTGATTGTATTTTGGTTTCAGATTCGAATCGAGAACTGAGTATCGATTGGCGCCGGATGATTTCACGAAACTGAAATATGTTGGTTGTTCTCTGGTGAGTTCAAAGCGTTTTGTTTTGTTTTCTGCTCGAAAGAGAGAATTCGACGTTTCTCTTTCTGTCCGATAGATAAGAACTTTGCGATAATCATTTATTGGTTGAATTTAGGGACTTTTGTAGATCTGGTTGTGGTAATGATGGTGGTGGGTGGTATATGTTTGCAATAGATCCAGCGATTGGAATGAATGTGGTGGTGAGAGCGGCGGTGGCGGTGGTCGGAGAGTTGATTTGTTTGTTTGTGGTGGTTTCATGCATAATCTGATCGAATCTAGGGCATGATTTCTGGTAGAAGTTTGTGTAGTGTTGCTGAGAGTGTGTGGAGGAGATGAAGAATGTGAATGTGAGGTATGTGATGAGGTGGAGTGAGTTTAGTCTGACCGCCATTGATGAGTTGTTAGAGCAGGTTGAAGATCTGAAAGGGGGGATGAAGATGAAGGTCTAAGCGTCATATATGAATTTAAAAAAAAAAATTATAAAAAATGGTTTTGGATGAAAATGACAATTTAGAAACCTTTTTTTTTTGTAAATGCCAAAAATACCCCTGGTTATAACCAGGTTTTCAGACAGAGTTAAGGTATGTGATCAAAATGGCAACAAAAGGGAAAAGTCAGGGACCCAGAGGCGAAAAAAAAAACTATTTGGACTCAAATGGCAATTTGGGACAAACCTTAGGGACTAAAATGGCAATTTACTCTAATAAAATTAAGTGGTATTGTATTTTCTAGTATCCAAAATATGGACTGCAATGATGGAGTGTCATCTATTTTTGACCGGATTAAACCTAACGTATCAAAATTAGTTACGGCTCTGTTCCCAAACTATAATATTATTATTTTCTATAGCCAACCTCATTCTTCGGTTAACATTTCGGGTTCATGAACCAAATTTCGTTTCCTAAATGCACAACCCGAACCAATTACGCTAATATTCTAAAAGTAACCAAACTACCTGATACTGGTACCCAAAGGCACCTCTCACGTATGAGTTAGGTTAAACCCTAGTTACACGCACGTTATTTGCATAATTACACACGTTATATTGGTAGTTGCTACCGTCGTATGATAAGAGGCTTTTGTATGTAACCGACCTCTATACTTATATTAAGGGCTTTTTTTTAAATAAATATGATATCATATTTAATTATTAGAGTAAATTACACAACTACGTGGTTTTGGTCCTGATGGATTTCGTCTCTGTAGTTTAAAAAGTTACGGATATAGTTTGCTTTCATTAATAATTCAAAAAGTTATCAAGTCAGTTATTTTTAAGGCATATTACTTATTTCACGTTTTTACATATTAAAACGAAATACAAAAAGAACCCACCCACCCTTTAGACCATCTCAAATGGGCACTTTCTAAAGAACAAATGGTGCCTACATATGCATTAGAGAGGAAATGTGTACGTTGGAAATATGATGTGACAACTAATGTGGTGCGTTTCGACACATTTGAAAGTAGATGCATTGAAGATGGGCTTAACATTTACACATCAAAACACACTCTCTCCCTCATCTCTCTCATCTATTTTTGTTATCAAAGCACGCACACACACACATCTCATCTTAATTGATTTGGCAGTATTTCAGTGAACATATGTTATATACATCTTTAGGCCATACCTCATAGCTTTAGGCCATACCTCATAGCTTAATTGATTTGGCAGTAGATGTTATAACATTTTTAGGTCATACCTCATAGATAAGGGTGAGAGGGGCACTCCCCTCTTAGGGGAGTCCCCTCTCTTACGCACACCCAATCAGGTTATGCCACGTCAACTCCCCTCTTAAACTCCTCTCACACCCCAATTTGATGGCGGCACTCCCCTCTTAGGTGACTTGTTTTTTTATTAAAAAAAAAATAATTGATTGGTTGAAAATGAGGATGGCCCACCATACATCATGGATCCTTGTGCTTCTTCTTCGGTGAAACCTCCCCGATCCCCCTCCCCGCACCGATGGTGGCGGTGTTCCCGAGCGGTGAATTGGGTCACCGATCCCCCTCCCCGAGAGTGCCCCGTATACCCTAAGTTCTGAATTGTATTTGGTAATATTGTTGATTAGTATTGAGATTCAACTCTACAGTCTACAGGCTTAGGATGCTAGGCAAAGGCCTAGGGCCCCAAAAAATAAGGGCCTTTAATTTTTATTTTTTAGGGTGTAAGGAGTGGTTAAACACTTGAGAGTGACAAACTAAAAAATCAACCAATCAGAGTGCGCCACGTCAACCAGTGAAAAGTATTTAAACTTTGCTGAAAAGTGTTGGCAATGGTTTAGACACTTGCTGAAGTGGTAAACTTTTTTTTTATTTTCTGATTTTTTTTTAATTCAAGATAAAATGAAAAAAACATCAAACTTTTATAAATAAAAATAAAGCATTACATTATAAATAAAATCTAAGTTTAAAAAAACTAAAAATCACAAGGCCATCCATATTTTTTTGCGATCTCACGTTTTCTAGCGAGTGTGATTTCCAACATCGCAGGGTGAACATTGTCGGTAGGCCAATTAAACGTCTCCAAGTCCTTGTCGTACTTTGTTTGTCGCAACGCCTCTCGTTGCTCATCCGCCAAGGTCAAGTATTTTTCTTCTCGTATACGTTTAATTTCCATTATCTCTTTTTTCATGACCTTGTACTCTTCGAATTTGTGTGTTATATCTCTTAGATCTTCGTTTCTTGAAGACGAACCTTTGTCCTTTTTCTCCTTTCTCGTTTGTCGTCTTGGCGAGGGATCCTAGTTTATGTCGGGAATACCGAATCCGCTCGAGACTTCGACATTCGGTGTATCCGCTCTATAATTTTCCAAATCCGAAGACTTTCTTTTTTGACTCGATCCGGAGCTTTCTTCACCCAACAAGGGTACCGGCGACCACTTTTGATTTGTTCTAACAATCTCCCAAGCCGCAGTATGAGCAAAATCAATTTTTTCTTTGCCTTTGTAATCCTTTAGCGCTTGCTTCATTACAAAAGTATCGTCACTTCCGCTAGGACATAAACGATCCTAAAATAATAAATTATCAACAACTTAATCCAAATATTTCATTAAAAATAAAATGGAGGTTAGGTTTGATTCGCAAACCCAAGGTGGGGATGAAACGGCACACTAGAACCACCCGAACCACCGCGTTTATCTTGAGTCCTCGCCTTCGAACCGGACACTACCATTTTTTTCTTGCCTTCACCTTTGTTTGAGCCATCCATTTTTTTGAAAAGATTTGAAAGAATGAGTGTGAAATGTAATGAAAATGGATGTTGGGTTTGTTTGGTGAAAATGGAAATGAATTTGTGTAATTTATAAAGGTAAAAAATGATTTTTTTTTTTTTATTAATGCCAACGGCATTATAGCCGTTTGAATTCATTTCCCCGCATCGGCATTTGGTCGCCGCTTGAATATCGAAACCGAGCGGCAAAGGGATCGGCGGCGGTGTTGCCGCGCGGCAAAAGCCTTTGCCACTCCACTTTGCCGCACCACTCCGGACACCCTTATATATATTACATGCGTATTTAGCCCAAATAAACAAACAAAAGTAAAGACATAAAGACCCAAACAAGTAAAATATCTAGGCTCAAAACTTGAAAGATTAATGGCCTTGGTCTCTTTTATCTTGAACATCGTCGTCTACCTTCAATGCATCCTCCACTCCTATCCTCATTCATCAGAATCTCATTAAACAATTTGCATCAATAAATTTAATCTTGTCATAAAACAGATATACAAAACACCCCTTTGTAACTGTCTTGGCATTTAACCTCTCATAACTCTTGTAACTGCCTTGGCATTTAACCTCTCATAATTGTTTTGACAATTAACACATGTACGTTATATATACTATTGTATGTTGTTATTTAGAGGTATCACATTTGTATCATATGGAACATATCGATTGAAGATTCAATACAAATTTCCCATGGTTTTACAACACGTTATCAGCACGAGGCTCTCCACTGAGATTTATCGGACATCTGAAATCAATCACAAGAATTTGTACCTGTTTCCCCGTCGCCGGCCACAACACATATTCACCGGACTCTATTTTTGTGATTCAGAAACTATTCTGTTCTACCACATCCTGGTACATATCATCACAGTCCCAACTAAGTGTTTATTATGTTTCAATTCTTTTTCTCAATTTTACAGATTTGATATTCCAAAGGATGATTCACATGTTTAAATTTTACAAAGTGAGTATTAGAAAAGTAGATTTTTTTTATGTATATATGCTCTCTACAGTGGCAATTTTTCACAAAAGGATCCACGCCATTTTCAAATACTTTTCAAATTGGATTTTAAGTCTCATCCTTTGGAACAAAAGAAATAAGAATTTCGATCCGGATACTAGATTACTCAATTCGGATTTTTTTATCTGGACTTTAGAACAACTAGGAATTTCTTTTGATTTGTATATACAGGATCATATATTATGAACAGATACAACAGATTTTAAGAATTGATCCACATACAAATCAATGAATCGATCGATACACATCGGCGGTCACTACCGCCGCACACAAAACTCTTACCCGGCAATTTTTTTTTTCCGGCGATTGTCCTCAACCGCCAACTGTTTCTGTGGTGGTTACCGTCTTCTCTAACTAACAAATCAACAATTCCTCTACCACATCCTGATCTACATCTGATCACATCCTCCACCACCACATCGAGACAAACTAAATCATGAGATTTGATATAAAACCAGACGACGGTGCGGAAGTGAACGTTTTACCGGCGGCGTGGTTCTGAACGGTTTAACAGCTGCGTGTTCGCCGGAAGGGAAGGTGAGAAAGTCGTTGAGATCAGCGGTTACTCACGATTTACGGACCGATCTTGCCGATCATCGGCGACATAGTCAGTTCTTTATTGATCTATAATAAAATTTGGCAGATAAGATCTTCAACCGGTTTTGAGTAAAAAAAAAAAACAAAAAAGTTAAAACGGATTCCAATTTAAATTGGAATAAGAATTTTTATACAAAATCATATAAGGATCAAATACACCAGCAACTTCTCTTCGGTGTGTTTTTAGTAGGTATGGACATGAAGGAAAAGTTAAGTGGTAATTAAATGGATGGTTGAAGTCCGGTGGGACCATGCTGACTATTTGATCTTGTGTGATCTCATTTTAGTGTTTGTTTGTTCACCAAAACCCCAACAAGAGAGGGTAACTTGTCAAGTGCCAAGTCCATTCCTTTTATATATTCAATATAAAAATATACTAATAAAAAAAAAAGGGGGTTTTAGTTAATTTATATCGAATTAAGTTGTTTTTAATCTAGTTGATAATAACCATGTAAGGAGTAACACGTTTTGGTTAGAATGATACATATTGAACGATTTAAAAGTCACTTACAGAGGTTAATATCATGTAACTATTTTATGTTTTGTTATTTCATTGAAATAAATCAATTATTTGAGTGTGTACAAATCTATATGTATTGTTTTTCAAGCTGCTTATTACTATCTTTCGAGCAAAGTTTCTTGGGTGTATGTGATACACTGAATATGTTTTACACTTTTACTCGCAAATGTTAACTAGACTTTTAACTTTGTGTTCGTCGAAAGGGTTGTAACCTATCGGCATTAAGTTATGTGAAACGGTATTCCTTTGTAATTTGTTAAGAGCTCTAGTTAATCTGATTGTTGATAGATGTGTAGACTTAAAAGTAAACATAACGGGTGTAGACTTAAAAGTAAACATAACTTTGTGTTCAAATGTATTAAATTATGGATTTTTTTTATTTATTTCCTGAAGAAATATACATGCTAGCTCAAGTAGAGCTATTATTGGTGATGAATGTCTGGTAGATAGCGGTAGTACTAATTCTATTCTCAAAGATATGAAATTTTTCTCTGAGTTGTCTCCGGCAGAGACACCGATTGGTACTATATCTGGTGTCAGTAACCTTATCGAAGGTTACGGCAAAGCATACATAACATTATCTTCGGGTACCAAATTAACTATTGATAATGCATTATATTCTAGTAAATACAGAAGAAATTTACTTAGCTTTAAAGATATTCGAAAAACGGTTACCACCTAAAAACAACATCTGAAAATAATTTTGAATATCTTCAAATCATTTTCAATCAAAAATGGCAAACAAACAATTGTTGAACAAATAGAAGCTTTATTCTCTGGATTATATTGTACTAATATTACTCCTATTGAATCATACATGGTGGTTAGTAACCAAAAGGTACTAGATAAAGACACATTCACAATATGGCATGACCGACTAGGTCACCCGGGTAACATAATGATGAGGCGAATAATTAAAAATGCAAATGGGCACCTTCTTAAGAACTTAAAAGTCTTGTTATCACAAGATTTATCATGTGCGGCATGCTCTCTAGGTAAACTCATTACTCGACCCTCACAAACTAAGTTAACACAAGAAAACCCCTCGTTTTTTGAAAGAATCCAAGGGGATATCTGTGGGCCAATACATCCTCCTTGTGGTCCATTCCGCTATTTCTTAGTCTTAATTGACGCCTCATCGCGATGGTCACACGTGAGTCTTTTAGCTACCCGAAATGTAGCATTTGCCCGACTATTAGCGCAAATCATACAGTTGAGAGCTCATTTCCCTGAAAATCCAATTAAAACCATACGAGTGGATAATGCAGGAGAATTCACATCCCAAGCTTTTAACGATTATTGTATGTCGATTGGGATAAAGGTTGAACATCCAGTAGCTCATGTTCATACACAAAATGGTTTAGCTGAATCATTAATTAAACGATTACAAATAATCGCTAGACCTCTCCTGATGAGATGCAAATTGCCATCTTTTGCATGGGGACATGCTATTCTACATGCTGCTGCACTAATCCGATTAAGACCAACTGACGATCATGAATACTCCCCATTACAACTGGTCTCCGGAAGAGAACCAAATCTGTCCCACCTCAAAATATTTGGTTGTGCGGTATATGTACCGATATCGCCACCACAACGTACCATTATGGGACCACAAAGAAGACTGGGCATTTACATCGGTTTTAACTCACCGTCTATTATTAAATATTTAGAACCATTAACGGGTGACATGTTTACAGCACGCTTTGCTGACTGTCAGTTTAATGAGACATTATTCCCAGTCTTAGGGGGAGATAAGACTAAAGAAAGACTGGTAACACAAGAGTTAACATGGAATGCATCATCATTATCGAATCTCGACCCCCGAAGTGGTCAATGTGAATCTGAAGTCCAAAAGATTATACATTTGCAAAGAATCGCAAATGAATTACCAGATGCATTCACAGACACAAATAGGGTGACAAAGTCACATATACCAGCATCAAATGCACCTGCTCGAATTGAAGTAATCCCAGAAGCGATTACCATACAAAGAAAACGTGGGAGACCAATAGGTTCCAAAGATAAAAACCCACGTAAGCGAAAAGAGCAGAATAAATCAGTTGATGAAAATTTAGTAAATGAAACCCTAGAAGAGGTAAATGTCCCAGAAGAGACAAATATAATTCCAGAGGAAAATGAAAATCCAGAAGATGCACTGGTACCAAATGAAAACGAGATCTCTATCAATTATGTACAAAATAGTACAATATGGAACCGAAATGAAACACGTGTTAATGACATGTTCGCATATGCTATAGCAACAGATGTAATCAATGAAAATGATTACATACCTAAAACTCTAGAAGAGTGCATGCACAGAGTTGATTGGCCAAAATGGCAAGACGCCATAAAGGCTGAGTTGGATTCGCTTGAAAAGCGAAATGTTTTCGGACCTGTAGTCCGAACACCCATAGACGTCAAACCAGTAGGTTTTAAATGGGTGTTTGCTATAAAAAGAAATGAAAAGAATGAGATTGTACGATACAAGGCACGTCTTGTAGCACAAGGGTTTTCCCAAATCCCAGGAGTTGATTACGAGGAAACGTATTCCCCTGTAGTGGATGCGATAACCCTTAGATTTCTAATTGGCCTTGCAATCTTAGAAGGACTTCAAATGAGACTTATGGATGTCGTCACTGCATACTTGTACGGGACACTAGAAAATGACATCTACATGAAAATCCCTAAAGGATTAAAAATGCCCGAAGCATTAAAATCAATACCTCGAGACATGTGTGTTATAAAGCTAAAAAGATCTTTATATGGTCTTAAACAATCTGGCTGTATGTGGTACAATCGGCTCAGTGAATATCTTGAAAAAGAAGGATACAAGTCTGATGTAATTAGTCCATGTGTTTTTATAAAAAGATCACTCTCAAAATTCACTATAATAGCAGTCTACGTGGATGATATAAACATCATTGGAGCTCCTGAAGAGATAGAAAAAACTGCTAATATATTAAAGAGAGAATTCGAGATGAAAGACCTTGGCACAACAAAATTATGTCTCGGCCTGCAGTTCGAGCATTTGCGCAACGGTACATTCATACATCAGTCAAATTACATCCAGAAGATGTTAGTACGTTTTAATATGGACAAAGCTCATCCGTTCAGCATACCCATGGTTGTCCGACCGCTAGATCCTCAAAAGGACCCTTACCGCCCTCAAGAAGAAGGTGAAGAAGTACTTGGTCCAGAAGTACCGTACTTAAGTGCGATCGGTGCTCTTATGTATCTTGCAAATAACACGAGACCTGATAGTGCATTCTCGGTACATGTACTAGCGAGATACAGTTCAAACCCAACACGTAGACACTGGAATGGAATAAAACACATATTCCGATATATTTGCGGGACACAAGACTTAGGTCTTTTCTACCAGAAAGATCAAAAGTCCCAGCTTGTTGGGTATGCTGATGCTGGATATCTATCAGATCCACATAAAGCAAAATCTCAAACAGGTTATGTATTCACATATGGTGGCACAACAATTTCTTGGAAGTCAACTAAGCAAACACTTACAGCAACGTCATCAAATCATGCCGAACTAATTGCACTATATGAAGTTGGTCGAGAATGCGTGTGGTTGAGATCAATGATTACTCATATACAAGAAGCATGCGGATTAGAACAAATCAAGAAAGACCCGACGATTATCTATGAAGACAATGTTGCTTGCATAGCTCAGATCAGAGAAGGTTACATCAAGGGTGATCGAACAAAGCACATCTCACCAAAGTTCTTCTCAACATATGACTTGCAGAAAGAAGGGGAAATTGATGTTCGCCAGATCAAATCAAGTGAAAATTTAGCTGACCTGTTCACAAAATCTTTACCTAGAAGCAGTTTCGAACAGTTATCACATCAGATCAGGCTTCGTAGATTAAAAGACGTTAGCTGAATTGAGGGGGAGCATTATACACGCTGTACTCTTTTCCTTGGCTAAGTTTTGTCCCACTGGGTTTTTCTTAGCAAGGTTTTTAATGAGGCAGCATAACTGGTCCTGCAGTATCAGTTTATCATATAGGTCCTGAAGTATCGATTTAACATCATCCTGAAGAATGTTGTTAATAATGTATAGTGAACAGTATGTATATCTGAGGGGGAGTGTCATAAAACAGATATACAAAACACCCCTTTGTAACTGTCTTGGCATTTAACCTCTCATAACTCTTGTAACTGCCTTGGCATTTAACCTCTCATAATTGTTTTGACAATTAACACATGTACGTTATATATACTATTGTATGTTGTTATTTAGAGGTATCACATTTGTATCATATGGAACATATCGATTGAAGATTCAATACAAATTTCCCATGGTTTTACAACAAATCTGAATAAATATTATATTTATACACACAACATATAACTTTAAAAAATAACTCTGCCAACCATAAACTTTTTAGCTTATAATTGCCTATCCCTAACCCGTGTAAAAGAGAAATTTATATTAAAAAGTTTTTTAAAAGGGCCCGACTAAGACTTTATAGTTCGTTTAGAGCCTCCAAAAACATAGGAATGGCCCTGCAATTCTACCAAACAGAAGTTGAAGTCTCACGATGTGTTCTCAACGAAGACTTTTTCTAGATTTTGCATATAGCACAAAAATCATTTTTTACGAAACACAAGTTGATTTCTTGTTCTTGTGTTGATGATTTAAGTAAACCTACTCAAGGTCAAGATTCACTTATCAGGAGAGTTACATAAAAAGATTTGCTCAAGCTGAAATAATCAGATGCTCTTGTGCAAGGGCATCTCACCTAAGGGCTTTAAGGATGGATGAGCTCCAATGGTAAGGACATCCAAAGACCTCTAAGGGCTTGGTCTCCAAGGGCCTATTGGAGATAGTCTTAGAGAATTTCCTGTTGTTTTAGAGTGAGTTTCTCAACATAAATAAGAAGGGTAAGAAGATTCTAGTACATTAATTTTATATTTGGAGGGTTGAGATTAGGGGTGTGTTCAAAAAACTCGTGACTAGCAACTCGCTCGAAACTCGTTCGAAAAAAGCTCGGCTTGAAATTGGCTCGGTTGTAAACGAGCCAGCTCGGCTCGGCTCGATTTGTAAACGAGCGTTTTTTATCTTTAATATGAGTATGATATTGTTATATAAAAGTAAAATAAAAAATTTCATTTTTACTGGGTTTTCTTTGTCTTGTGTTAAAGGTTCTGGTCATTGTGTCTTCCAATTGGGTTTCGGTCTTTACGTTTTTATTAAGGTTTCTATACATTGTATTATTACCAAAACTTATAACACAATGTTAATTTGGGTTATATTCATGAATCTCTCCAGTCGACCCATGACCACTCCAGCTACTCCAAACAGCAAGTTCCCAAATCCAAGATACCTAACGACCTGCGAGCATGCAACAAGTGTATCAGACAACGCTGGTGAGTTCATAGTTTTACGAAAACGTTGGTTACCAAGTGTTTAGTTAGTCCATTGAATTTAATTCCGAAAGTAATGTTGGTAATATCTCGATACTGAACAAGACGGCTCCTGATGTATGTTTTGCCCTTTCCCCAGTGCTCCTATCAAAGCACTAGGCCCGACTGGGTCATTAGTTCACAACCGTCCTCCTCAGTACGGCGTGAGGGTGCCAACCCTAAGTAGCGCTACCAACTAATACCCCGCTACCACCCACGATAGCAAAAGATGGGACTTAAAAGATAGAGAGTGAGAATATTATCCAACATCCCAGTTTTACCCAAAAGATTTATCTCTCCCCGGGATACCCACTGACTGTCCCAAACTGTCACGGCCCCCGACCCGGTTTGACCCGTTTCAGGAGCCGCGGGACAGAAATCCCGTGGTATTTAATTAACAGCGGAAGTTTCTTCAGGATCTTTTAAAACCGAAATATTTCCCGATTATTTTATTTCACAATTCGGGATAAAACCCGATAATTTACAATACTGAGATTTCACGAAGAAATCTTTTATTTTCAAAACATATTTCTTTATTTTATACTGAGCCACTTTCTTAAGCTGATAATGCTTCACGGCACTTTTCCTGGATCACAACAGATCACCTAAAACATGTTTGAAAAGGGTTTTGTCAGCGGGAAATACTGAGTGAATCATTCATTTTACTAAAACGATACGTTTGTTATAATTTACAGAATTAAGAGCTATTACAATGTCTCTATCTTTTAAATTAACTGATCCAGTTGTCACTTGACCGGACGTGTGACTGTGGACATATCACTTGTTGGGTCCGTTCACCCACAAATGATAAATAATTAGTAGCTATGTGCACATCCCCCCACATACTGGCAGTAATTTCAGATTACATAGACTTAATCCCTGTAACTATAACCTTTGAAAATAAACATGCTTTTGTAAATAGATTTGATAAAAAGAGAATGACTCACATTGCAGATTTAACAGAGTTTATTCTACTGATTAGCCTTGATAACCTAGTTTAAATAATCAAGCACACAAACTAGGTTAGTAACTTAATACAGCATTTACGACAACTCACGAGATTACAACCTTCACAACGAATGACAAAGTGCGATACTTAAACATCCATCGATTTAACGACGAATGACAAAGCATAAACCCTAATGTGGGCAGCACTTAAACATCCATTGGATAGTTTAATCGATCGGACATTGAATCGTAGCAGCGATCGAGTTATTACCCTGAATTGTGGCAGCACTTCGTGATCAGTGTGTGTTTTTGTAGTAAACAGCGTCTAAGTGATTGTACGTAAAGAATTTTATCGTCGTAACATGCAAACAGTTCAAGTCCCAAACCCTGGTATTTATACTTGAAATTTGTTCCCCCCGCGTGTCGCGGAAGGTGTCGTGACTTCTGTCGCGACTCGCCTGGGGTGTCGACCTATCCTAGGGTAGCCTTGTCACTAGTATAGGCCTGCTGAGTTGATAGTTCGTTAATTCTCATCTTTGACAGCACATTTTTAAAGATAATCGTTAGTTAGGGTTTACCCCACTTGAGTTTTAGGGGCCCTAATCCTGATTCCAAATGTTCTGAAATTTTTAGGGATTATACAGAATCACTTGGGTTTCAATTAGGGTTTCCTAATTAGATAATTAAAATAATAATTAGTACTTTTTGATGAGAGTTGTTACACAAACCACCGGGACACATGCTCAAAAGTAATGAACTCACCTTAGTTTTGCTCGGTAAGATTAATTACTCGCTTAACAAAATGATCAACCAAGTCCTATGATAATTGCACATAACAATCAGTATGCGTTCATGCCCAGCACGTATCATTCCACATTTATTCCTCAAATAATGCACACAAAATACAAGTAGTGACACTCATCACCCCGTACACTAGTTTTATCAGTTAAGCACGTTGTATGGAAATTCATCAACCAAGTTGGGCTTGATACGCAAATAATCCGAACAAACTACCAGCCCCATAGAAACAAGTATTATTCAATTTTTACTGGACCCATTACACGGTGCCAGCACTTAGGCTGTTCGGCCCAAACTCAGCCACAATCCCCAATCCCGAGTGGGCTTGATCCCTTACAGCCCAATCATAGCACCCATCCCATCAATTAAACCTTCCTTTAATTCGTTTTGTTTTGTTTTGTGGGCTGCTAGTTTCCGACCCAACGACAAAGTTGAGGTCCAACCCAGTACGTTCTATTATGAAGTGTAGTCCAACATAGTTTAAATAATAAATAGGGTGGGCTGGCTCTTATTGGACCTCCTCCTTACCCAAGGGTACCCGTTATCCGAACAATATCATAATTGCTATTCATATCCCCTTCTATTGACATAACAACATCACTTAATTTTACAGACCTAATCCAATAATGGTTCACACAATTAACCTTCCAGTAGGCCAAATCGTTATTTAGACATGCACATAAATTCATCAATGACACTTTGCTACCAAGTCTTAATAATGCTAACAAGTATGGGTTCGTATACACACACACTCGCGAGTCGACAATCCTACTATCATGCACCCTAGTTATGAATCATTAAACAATCAACATGCAATATTAAAACCAGTAGTCGTAGCACTAACACTAAACATCATATAACGGTAACATACAAGTTTCGGATCATCAACTAACATCACACATTCCGACTGATCAAATAACCTTAATGTTTAACATTGAGCTCCATAATCTTTTCTAATAATCCTGCCTCAAATATACATATTAAACCAAGTTAAGTTAATTAAATCTTCATCATAAAGAACCACTTCCATTTCATTCAATTATTCTTAATTATTTAACAAAACACATATTTGAAATCAAGCAATCATTCGGTTCATGTGTATGGTCACATATTCCAACCTCTACAACAAGACATCATTTAATTCTCATCACATTGATAACTTTGACTACTCTGACAACACACATGGCCGCCCATTTGCTTGTCAAGGTTATCTCCTTTGACTAAACAACCATTACACACCATTCTATTGGACCGATAATATGCTTCTGTCATCTAATTTGATTATATATCACATATACATCACATAGTATCATGTATCAATTCATAATATATGTATCGAAGGAACTTAGAACCAAGCAAGGATAATAGCACACTAACCGAGAGCTTGACTAGATTAAGATGATGACCGACTGGGGGGGGGGGGGGGGGGGGGGGGTTCCTGTCGCCGCACTTCCAAGGGGGTAGGGTTTGTTATGTGTTGATATAATGGGATGTAGCAAAAGTCAACGTAACATATCTTTATCATACCCTCATAACTTAAGTCATCATAGGTGGGCCGGTCATGACACGTTTTAGGCTATAAAGTTGGGCCGAGATCCAAGTTATAATACTAAACTAATGTTGTCGATGTTCTGATTAATCAACAACAAGCGGAATGGGCTCAAGTGGTGTGGGTCGATCCTATAATCTTATCTTGTTACCATAACTGGGCCAGGTCTCGATCAGGTTACACGCGAAGTGGGTTGGGTTCGGGCCGGAGTGGAGTAATGACACAAGGGTCACTAATGTGGCCTAATTACTTGCGGCCCATAGGTACTAATAATGTTAGTCTAGTAAGGTTATCATACACACTTAACCGATTAATAAACAAACGCGGAACGAGTAACACATCGAAGATGAATAATGAGGAGTTAAGATCAAAAGGTTAAACGTTACCAACCTTAAAGGTTCGGGTCGTCACATCATCCCCAACTTGAAAGAAATTTCGTCCCGAAATTTGACAAGTAAGCACAAAAGAGTGAAGTGATAAATCAAGATTGTTGTAGATTTTTCCCAGGTGCCACATCATCCCCAACTTGAAATGGAATTTTGTCCCGAAATTCACTAGTTGCACCCGAATCGGGTTGGTCAACAGGAAAAAGTTGAGGATACTTGAGTTTCATTTGATCCTTGCGTTCCCACGTGAACTCCGGTCCACATCTTGAGTTCCAACGAACTCTCACAATCTAGATGCGCCTATGTTAACGAACCTTGACCTCCTGGTCCGTGTGTTCGATGAATTCCTCCAGTAAAGGTATCGCACGTGTTTCATCAGACAACCACTGTTAGATCCGAAACATAAATGACATCGGGTACGTTACCCGATTCGTCGGGTAACTCGAGTTTGTAGGTTATGCTACCGATTCTTCCCAGACTGTTGAATGGTCCATCGTGACGTCAGTTAAGCTCGCCATGTTTCCCAAGCATTCCACACCCTTCCAGGGTGAGACTTTCAACACGATACGATCGCCTACAGCGATCTTCCAGCGTTTCCCAAGTTTATCAGCTCTCCTGACGGTCACGCGTTGCCGCCAATCGAGTCCCGATCCAAACAACCCTCCTAAGGGTTTCGAGTACCAGTCCTGGACCAGTAATTAAGTTGTCAACCATCTTATTCTAACAAGATGGTTGGCACTATTGTCTATGTAATGCCTCAACAGAGCTGTCTGGTTACCAAGATGATAACTACCGTAGTAGTACTCAACCATAGGTAAAAGTCCTTCCAATTTGCACCAACGCCAGTCACACACATGCTCGCAGCATGTCTTCGAGTGCCAGGAGAGTTCGTTTTCTCTAATCGTTTGCCCAACAGCGATAAGCAATGCTCTGGTCCTAACGTGAGCCAAGGGTGTTGTGTATTGCCTGACATAAATCATGCATAGATCAAATTCAGAGGTAACGGGAGTTGGCACCTCGTGCCTAAAAGCCGCCTCTCTCAGAGGAACATTCACAGCTGTGAAGACTTGTCAGTCTTCTTGATTGCAAGAAAGTGTGCTGGTAACGTGAGTCCATCGACGTTCATCCCAGTGATAATGTTTCCGTTTCGAGTTATAAGTAGACCAGTGACAAAATCCATGGTAGTCTGTTCTCGTTCCCATATGGGTGTTTCTGGTTGCTGATATCCCACCCTGACTTTCCCACAAGTCAAACATCGTTCCCATGCGTTGCTATGTGGGCCTTCAGGTTTCAATACATCCTAACAAAACTCAGATGAATAGGATATCGTGACCCGTGTGCTTAGCCTGCACCAGTTCTCTAAGGTTGCTTTATGGTGAGGTTCATATTCGTTCCATGAAGTAGCAAATATCGTCTGACATGCCAAAGGTTGCTTCCCCATGCCTCGCATGGGTCAATCTTGAAAACTCTCTTCCTTCAGTTCTTCAGTTTGAAATAGGCGAGTTTGATCAAGTATGTTGGAGTCGATAGCGAGCTGCAAAGCTCGTGCACGTCAAGGTTTCACTGTCGTATCCATTCAAAGGTTCCATTCAGCGTTGCCATCGTATGTTTAGCTCACACGGGAGGCCCTTGTGATCGGTCTAGGTAGTGCATTTGGTACCGTCCAAGTAATGCCTCTAACTTAAATCCAAAGACCACGGTTTCCACCACAGATTGTGTGTTGTGCAATTCTCCTTGTAGGTCTATTACGTAAGCTATCACCTTCTCGTGTTGCATCGGCGTGCAACTTGGACTCTGATTCTAACCATCATGGTATACCACTAAGTTACCCGCACCCTCGGGTAAAGACGATGCTCAGTGCATTGCAGAGTTGGGATTCGGAAGCTGACAAGACGTCCCCCTGTTTTGTCTCCCATGAAAACAGCACCCTGTTGTGCTAAAGAGATTTAAGTTGTGCGATCTTCGAGAATCCTGTGATGAATCTGCGATAGCATCTAGTGAGACCCAGAAATTGTTGTATCCTCGAAGGGATCTTTGGTGTCGATCAGTTTCTAACCAAAACGGGTCTTAGCGAGATCCACGTGTATTCCCACTTCGTTGATTATATGACCAAAAAGGTATCCCTCGCATCCAGAAGTTACATTTATCAAGACTTCGCGTGGTGTGGCTCCTCCTTCAGGAGCTCTCAAATAAGATACAAGCTGCCCATGATGTTCCTTTCTCCTGGAAATGATTAAACATGTCGTCAATAAGCATGATCGATTCATGTGATCCATACAGCTGCTGGTGTGATGATTAGCTCGAAGGTCTTGGAATACAACGTCGAAAAGGCCGCACTGCGCTTGGTATGCCGTTGCAGGCACATTCTCCCCTTAGACTACCTTCTGACAATAGCTCGTTTGTTATTCAATCCTCGAATGGAAGCTCGACCCCCGCAACTGGTCGTCAGGTTGTCAATATATGGTCGTGGCAAACGGTTCCCAACTGTCGCCTGATTAAGTTCTTGAAATCAGTACACATACGAAAAGGCTGATCTTTACGGATATAACTTGGGCTCCCCAACGCGAAAAGCTAGGTCCGACGAAACTCCTGTCCAACAGTTCATGTAGTTGATTTGGCAGTTCTTGCAACCCCTCCAGGCGCAAGACGGTAAGAAGTACGAAGAATCAAGGCTGCCTCTGGCGTGAGATAAAGCTGAGAGTCTATCTAACAGTTGTGGAAGGTAAACCTGAAAGTTCCTCGAGTAGCACACCGAGAGGAATTATGAATAGCTGGTGGATCCTCGATCCACTTTTCCTTAGCCTTAACATCAGTAACGGTTGATAGCCTTCGCACCACTCTGACGCTTTAGAACAAATAACTATTCTTCACACAAAATTTTCTCCTCACAAGATATGTCTGCGCGATTTCTGAATAACCAATCCACACTAACTACTGCATTGTAACCATCAGGAGTAGTAGAAGGAAGGCCGATGTTGAATACTTGTCCTACAAGGTCGAGTTTGCATCCCAACAAACCTATGAGGTTTCGATTGTCTTGCCCTCAGTCAATTCCACAACAGGTTCGGCTTCAAGAAGCGTCAGGGTTAAACAGAACAGAGACAAAGTGATTAGCTACTCATACTAGCTACCATGTTGCTGTTATACCTGGCGTCGCCCACGCCAATCCTATATGCCCTTCGCGAGTACCACATCCAGTTGTTTACATCTGTTCCCTGGGTTGTTTACATCTTGACTTAACATCAGTCATTCCTTGCCAATGTCACCTTCATTTCCATGCTATGATTACGAGTACTTTGATGTCGCCGTGACTGTTGCCTTTAATGTCGTTGCTTGAAACGGAGCCCTGCGACCTTTCACCAGCAAGGTTCATCTTGTCACATTTTCGTGCCACGTCCTATAGCGTTACTCATTGTGCTGGCAGTCACACATTCCATACTACAGTCGATTGTCATTGCCGATGTCCCGATTGATTCGTAAGAGCTGACTCTCATAAGCCGCTTAGGATTCGATTGAAGTCAAATTGCTGATGTTCGCTGCCAGTAATCAGGGTTGTTCTATTACTGAGGTTGGTGAGGCTCTACGCTCATCCTCCTGTCCATCGTTCTTGCAAGTTAACTGGGTAACGCACGATATGTTTCCAGAGTGTTGCAGATGTGGTCGCACTTCGGGGTCTAAGACGTCAGTACATTGAGTTCCAACCAAAGAAGAGGAGTGAGAAGGGTATCGACCAAACATTTGACGTTGCGACATCCAACTCAGGGATGCCCGTACAAGCACCTAACATTCTATCCAGTTTGCTAGGCGTTCAGATGGGTGTTCAGGTAATGCTCGATAGCATCGAGATTCGAAAGAATTCAGAGAGGAGTGAAAAGATCATGTTCGAGTAGGAGTCAATCACTGCTATGAATCCTATAGACTGATGAGTTCTAACATATCATCAATTAACAGAGCGGAACCCTTCTCACACTCGTTAAGCCTCACTGGGACTCACATGCACCCCACATTATTATTATGTGTGCACCCATAATAATAAGGCAATTTGCATGCTTATCTCAGTGCCTCTTAACTCGCGCTAAAAGGTTCCCCGAATTCGAGCAATAAGACAGACGACGCCACAACATAGATCTTGAAAGTTTCAAGAAGAGTCGCACTCTTAAAACACATAACATGGGTTGGTAACATAGAAGTTCATACTGCAGTGCTAAGTGTGCCTTCACGTGTGATGTTATTCATAAGCAAACACTAGATATACTATGCAATAGTAAACGAGAAACGAACCTTGCAGTCTGGAGCCGAGTGTCATGGTCGTTTTTGGATCTGGTCGATTATAGTCTGGTTTTATAAAAAAACGTTTTAAAACCAAATTCACTATAACTAGTGGCTCTGATACCAAACTGTCACACCCCCAAAATGCCACCTAGGGAGTGTCCCTGCTAGGCGTGTGACTTACCAATAACGAGCCACTAATTACATTGAACCCATACAAGTTTATAAATAGGATCCTCAATTATTAATGAAAATACCATCAACAAGTTTAGATGAAAACCAACATGTTCAGCGGAAGCGAATAGTAAACCAAGGTTAATCTGTTTCAAAACCAATATATAGTGTCAAGTATTCAATCACATGAATCTCTCCAGTCGACCCATGACCACTCCAGCTACTCCAGACAGCAAGTTCCTAAATCCAAGATACCTAACGACCTGCGAGCATGCAACAAGTGTATCAGACAACGCTGGTGAGTTCATAGTTTTACAAAAACGTTGGTTACCAAGTGTTTAGTTAGTCCATTGAATTTAATTCCGAAAGTAATGTTGGTAATATCTCGATACTGAACAAGACGGCTCCTGATGTATGTTTTGCCCTTTCCCCAGTGCTCCTATCAAAGCACTGGGCCTGACTGGGTCATTAGTTCACAACCGTCCTCCCCGGTACGGTGTGAGGGTGCCAAACCTAAGTAGTGCTACCAACTAATACCCCGCTACCACCCACGATAGCAAAAGATGGGACTTAAAAGATAGAGAGTGAGAATATTATCCAACATCCCAGTTTTACCCAAAAGATTTATCCCTCCCCGGGATACCCACTGACTGTCCCAAACCACCGGGACACATGCTCAAACGTAATGAACTCACCTTAGTTTTGCTCGGTAAGATTAATTATTCGCTTAACAAAATGATCAACCAAGTCCTATGATTATTGCACATAACAATCAGTATGCGTTCATGCCCAGCACGTATCATTCCACATTTATTCCTCAAATAATGCACACAAAATACAAGTAGTGACACTCATCACCCCGTACACTAGTTTTATCAGTTAAGCTCGTTGTATGGAAATTCATCAACCAAGTTGGGCTTGATACGCAAATAATCCGAACAAACTACCAGCCCCATAGAAACAAGTATTATTCAATTTATACTGGACCCATTACACGGTGCCAGCACTTGGGCTGTTCGGCCCAAACTCAGCCACAATCCCCAATCCCGAGTGGGCTTGATCCCTTACAGCCCAATCATAGCACCCAGCCCATCAATTAAACCTTCCTTTAATTCGTTTTGTTTTGTTTTGTTTTGTTTTGTTTTGTGGGCTGCTAGTTTTCGACCCAACGACAAAGTTGAGGTCCAACCCAGTACGTTCTATTATGAAGTGTAGTCCAACATAGTTTAAATAATAAATAGGGTGGGTTGGCTCTTATTGGACCTCCTCCTTACCCAAGGGTACCCGTTATCCGAACAATATCACAATTGCTATTCATATCCCCTTCTATTGACATAACAACATCACTTAATTTTACAGACCTAATCCAATAATGGTTCACACAATTAACCTTCCAGTAGGCCAAATCGTTATTTAGACATGCACATAAATTCATCAATGACACTTTGCTACCAAGTCTTAATAATGCTAACAAGTATGGGTTCGTATACACACACACTCGCGAGTCGACAATCCTACTATCATGCACCCTAGTTATGAATCATTAAACAATCAACATGCAATATTAAAACCAGTAGTCGTAGCACTAACACTAAACATCATATAACGGTAACATACAAGTTTCGGATCATCAACTAACATCACACATTCCGACTGATCAAATAACCTTAATGTTTAACATTGAGCTCCATAATCTTTTCTAATAATCCTGCCTCAAATATACATATTAAACCAAGTTAAGTTAATTAAATCTTCATCATAAAGAACCACTTCCATTTCATTCAATTATTCTTAATTATTTAACAAAACACATATTTGAAATCAAGCAATCATTCGGTTCATGTGTATGGTCGCATATTCCAACCTCTACAACAAGACATCATTTAATTCTCATCACATTGATAACTTTGACTACTCTGACAACACACATGGCCGCCCATTTTCTTGTCAAGGTTATCTCCTTTGACTAAACAACCATTACACACCATTCTATTGGACCGATAATATGCTACTGTCATCTAATTTGATTATATATCACATATACATCACATAGTATCATGTATCTATTCATAATATATGTATCGAAGGAACTTCGAACCAAGCAAGGATAATAGCACACTAACCGAGAGCTTGACTGGATTAAGATGATGACCGACTGGGGGGGGGGGGGGGGGGTTCTCCTGTCGCCGCACTTCCAAGGGGGTAGGGTTTGTTATGTGTTGATATAATGGGATGTAGCAAAAGTCTACGTAACATATCATTATCATACCCTCATAACTTAAGTCATCATAGGTGGGCCGGTCATGACACGTTTCAGGCTATAAAGCTGGGCCGAGATCCAAGTTATAATACTAAACTAATGTTGTCGATGTTCTGATTAATCAACAACAAGCGGAATGGGCTCAAGTGGTGTGGGCCGATCCTATAATCTTATCTTGTTACCATAATTGGGCCAGGTCTCGATCAGGTTACACGCGAAGTGGGTTGGGTTCGGGCCGGAGTGGAGTAATGACACAAGGGTCACTAATGTACTAATGTGGCCCAATTACTTGCGGCCCATAGGTACTAATAATGTTAGTCTAGTAAGGTTATCATACACACTTAACCGATTAATAAACAAACGCGGAACGAGTAACACATCGAAGATGAATAATGAGGAGTTAAGATCAAAAGGTTAAACGTTACCAAGCTTAAAGGTTCCGGTCGTCACACTATCGATTGTGTTTTAATCTGTTGTCCATTGTGTTTTTTGTTTTGTTTTGTTGTGCATTGTGTTTTAATCTGTTGTTCATTGTGTTTTAGTCTGTTGTCCAGTGTGTCTTTTATCTGTTGTCATCAATTGTGTTTTTAGTTTGATACTCATTGTGTTTAACTTTAGTCTACTATCCATTGTGTCTTTTATCTGTTTTTATCGATTGTGTTTTTGGTCTACTTTCCATTGTGTTTTTAATTTGATACTCATTGTGTTGTATGTTATGTACATTGTATAATACGCAACTGGGTTTTCTCATTGTGTTTTACGTTATGTCTATTATGTAATATGCAACTGAGTTTTCGATTTTTTTCCCAAATATAACAATATGGTACTCATATTAAAGATAAAAAGACGCTCGATTTTATGGTATAAATTTTTTAAAAAACAAATGTCGTATAAAAAAAGTTATGGACGTATAAAAAATACGGGGAAATAGCATGTGACTTGTATGTTCATAATTTTTTTATTCTTTTTAACAAAATTACCCTTCTCATTTGATTTCTTTTGTGACACTTGTCACTCTATAATGACTTCTTACATTTCTTATTTTTATACTACTTTGTAGAATAACTCCACCATATGAGTAGTATGTACAAGTAATCGAAACACGAACGTACATGTTATGAGAGAGAAATATTCGGATTAATGCCCTGCAACGCGGGGGAGCATAACCTAGGTTGATAACAAGTAATAGAATATATGAAATACTAAAATTATGTCCATTCTAGAAATGTTTTATAACAAACTAGGTTATATACCCGTGATCTTCACGAGTTATGGGTTGTGTTAAAAAAAATCTATATCTATAAAAAAAAAATTTTGTATGATTTATAACCTGATATCTCTTCATGCTAAGACCTATGTTGGGCAAACCTTACCAAGAAGAAAAAAAAACAGAAATTGAATTACTTAGGACATTTATTTCAATATGACAATAAGTAATAGAAATTGCAATACTATTAATTCTCTATAAAATACCTATTTAATTTCAGATGGACACGGATCCGAATGAATATGGATCGGACCTTTTGATTCGGATCATCCAACTTCCCGGGTAGTTTTATTTTATTACATATTAAAAATTTATACTTTTCTTAAAATATAACATATTAATAGGTTATCACCTGTGAATATTCACAGGTTTGAAAATTTAAATTTTATGAAACACAATTGTATATATTTAAAAAAAATGAATAATGCGTGATGACTAAGGTATATTAATTAAACATTAAGAACGTCTTCAAAATTAAAAAAAGTTATCAAATATAAGAGAAAGAACGAAGTTGATCATATTCTTTAACATGATCATTAGAAGAATCTTAAATTACTAAACCCCAACTTCTTGCTTAACATGTGCGATGAAGGAAGTTGAAATTTCAATGGTCCAAAAATACAATATTATACTACCAACTGCGATCATGTGTGGCTTTTTGCCTTTGGGGGTATCCGGGCGGCTGAGATTTGTTAGGCCATTAAAAAAACTATGTTGAAACAAAGCAGAACGGTTACAATTACAAAATAAAAAATAGAGTAAATTATGATTTTAGTCCCTATGGTTATATCACTTTCACCATTTTAGCCCAAAAAGGAATCTTTTAACATCTGAGCCCCCAACGTCTTTTTTTCTAACCATTTGGCCCCTAACACTAACCTCATCCATTTACTTTTAGAGGCCAAAAGGGTTAGAAAAAAAGATGTTGGGGGCTCAGATGTTAAAAGATTTTTTTTTTTTGAGTTAAAAGGCTAAAAGTGATATAACCACAGGGTCCAAAACCTAAATTTACTCTAAAAAAAGATAGCATTTCACGAAAACACAATGAAACTTAACAAATAATAAACATTCCAATTCGTCAAAACAACATTCGGAAGTCGGAACAATTACAAGGAGAGGCCCGTAATTGCTTTTAAACTCCATGAAATAAACAATGAAAACAATAAATATAAAACATCTTTATTAAACCTAATATAGCTAACAATGAATTTTTTAAACTAACGGAAGAAATTGTTATCAAGAAACTTTACTTTTCTATATAAGAGGCAATTAATCATGAATATCTAAATAATAACAACAATCAAGTGAATGAATGAATGCATCAGAGCAGTTATGCCCCTCAAATCTTCTTATTTCCAAGAGACAATACATTACACACACCTTTGAATAAGAAATCATTTGTTGACTTTGACCATTTCTTTATGAAAATCTCTATTTTTTAAATATTGAGTGGTTCAGCCTCCAATGCCCTCACTTTATCTTCCTGAAACCATAACATATAAATTTAGCAACTTGGAAACTAAATTTTTTTAGGAATAAAACAATGTTAGAATATTGGAACTTACCGGAAGATATAGAACATACTTGATCTTTCTGCAACCCTCAATAGACGCCTTTGCAACATATAGATGATCGGAAATGCAAGGAAGAGGAAAGCAGAGCACGTTCCAAACATCACAATGATCGGAAATGCATCAACCTTCAAAGAAATTATTAGAATAAAAACAATTAATACTGGCTCAACCTTCGAAGAAATTATTCGTGTAAAAAAACATCAACATTAGCACGAACACACTTAAAATCGTGTAACCCATTTATGTAATGAGCCAAACGGGTTGTAAATGGGTTAAACTGGTCATAAATCGAATGGCGAGTTGACCATATAATATAGTTATTTTTCTAATTTTAAAAAAGTCGACCTGTTAAACCAAATATGTAAACCAGGCGAAGTTTATATTACATTCGTTATATCCATTTGGAAGAACGGGTGCATTATGTGAGAATAGATTGAATGCATAGTGCAATTAACCTAGTTTGATTTTTAAAAAATATAGGCCTAGAACTACCTTTAGTCTAGGTGTAAGCTTGTTTAAATAACATAGAAAGTAATATGTCAAATATAACAAAAGAAACAAAAAATCTAACTGTTTGCTCGTGATTTACGAACCCATGGTTTCCATCTTGAGACTCATCTTGACGAATCCTACCAACTACCACGTCATACATCAGCGAAAATTCCAGAGGAGTAGGGAAACGGTTGCTAGCATGAACATCGATAACAACTACACCAGGAGCTTTCTTCAAAATGTCTCTCGCTTCATTCTACATAAAACACAAAAGTAAACCAATATAAAAGCAAACCATAAATACAATAAGAAAATTTGAGTAATGATTAATGCCGCAATGGTACCTCATCAAGTGGACTTGCAAATTGTAGGTTCACACTCTCGGCATGGGCCCGCATAACTGGAACGCGTATACATGTGGTGGTCACTTTAACATCCTTGTCTTTTTGAATGTACAAAAGGAGTTTATGCAGCCCCTCCACGACCTACTGTAAGTGGCATCACCCCATCACATTTTAGGTTATTCACCCGTGGTACGAAAAAACATTGCTACACGTTGAACATGCCTCCTGTTTTAATCCGTAAGCACCCACCCAATGCCTACCATGTAAGAAGGTAAATAAGCAATAGGATACGTGCATAGATATTTGAATTAAGTTGAACTAAACAAAGCATTGGGACTTCTTTTTGACAGTTTAACAAATGACATACTGATAGCTAATAGATTGAAAAAAATACCTATTATTATTATAATCTGTGCAAAAAGTTAAAACCCTTATATTATCCTTAGGAAAGAGGTAGGCATTGACCTTTTCATCAACCTCAATGGCCCATCGTATTTGCCAGGTTATCCTCTTGAAACTATCATTCATATAGATACTCAACTGAGATGTTCCTGGACAACAAAATAAAATGAAACAATAATGTACCAGTAGAAAAGAGGGGCTCTTTTCATCAAAATTTGTTCCCTTCAATGCATTATCAAGATGATAGCAAAATATTATATTACTCTTGTAAACCAAATTAAACGTAATATTTTCTTATAAAAGTTAAAATAAAATATGACTAAATCAGGGGCATTCGTATAAATTATTAACTTGTTCTTGATTAAATCATTGCTAAAAGAATTGATTCCTCATACCTTGTGATTTGTAGTATCTCAAGAAGTGCAGCCATTTGTAGAAAACATTAAAATATGCTCAAATCTTGAAGATTGGTAGGCCTTGAGAATTCATATCAATATGAAAAAAGAGTTCATAGTCAAGGAGTGTGTAAAAGGGCATATGGTGAATTCTTTTTCTTAATCTATTAGTTTATATTTGTTTAACTTAATCAAGGGAACATAAGACTAATACCTGTTTCTAGAGGTGAAAAAATGGGTACAGTTGGACAATGGGTCAAAAAAAGCTAACTCTAGTGAAAGTTGAAATAGGGCTGGATAGAATTGTTTTGACTCATTCAACTTACAGCTTTTGCTAATCTGTTTTGCTTGACATGTTTTAGAAAAAAAAAACCATAACCAAAAATTACCATCTTATAACTAACCTAGTTGAAATTTCAACTTGTGTGAACTTTTTATTTGACTGACTTGACTCATTATTACCTAATAATTTTCTAAGTGAAAGGTTGAAACTTTCAACCAATATAACTGATTTGAGACTTACAGTGATGACAGGTGATCAATTGTAAGCAATCTCCAAGTGCATATATGTTGTTGGCCCCTTCAACTCAAAGCCATTCATTAGTAGCTAATACGCTTCTATTTGCCTATGTATACCAGAAGGATCACAAATATTGTCACATTATATAGTAATAACTAAAATAGAAACAAATATGGATATCCAATGGAAGTTACCTGGCCAAGATGAATAGATTGACAGGGTTTTTAAAAGCGATCCAATAATATCTTCATTTTGATTGAAAATCATAGAATTCTTCTTTAAAAACATCAGGTAAGAGTTTTCTTCTATTTTTACTTTTCACCCTTAGTGTGTGCATGCATATTTATCCGTATAAAAAAACAAAAAACACCCATATCTACCACTTACTTTCCATGCTCCATTCATAATAGTATAGAGCCTCTTGTCATCATATGCAGTTGCCATTGCCTGCTAATCCAAAAAAGTAAAAAAAATAAATCAATACCAAATTTATCCTTTCATATAACACAATATTCATAGGCCGGTGAAAATTTAAAAACTTTAGACCTCAGATTTGATGCTTTTGAAATAAAAAAAAATCTATTAATATGAAATGAAAAGCTAAAAGCTTTAGTAATTCAAATTTAAGTGATACGTTTGACTACTGAAAAGTAAAACCTCTTAAACAACTTTCTCCCTCATCGTTTAGATAACCTAAGAGTGTTGATCTCTGATAGTGCATTCCCGAATTCTGGATCCTTATTTGTAAAAAAAAAAAAAAAAAGCAAAAAGAATATAATTTATGGAGAGAACAATACCTGTTGAAATCAAATCAAGCAAAAACATCACACCCAAAGTTAAAATCACAATAAATGAATAAAATGGAACCAAAATAAGATCAAATCAATGAGAAACGCATCTGGTCCAGCCCATTGGAAAAACGATGACATAAGAATAATCTGGTTTCAACAAAATACTTTAAAATCATCATCTGTCTTAGCCAGCTGGACATGAATACCATCCACAACTCAAACAATTAAAAAACAATACATGTATTCGAAGAACAATAATATAATCAACGTTACAAACCATAACCGAAGCATCCAACAATAAAGATGAAACTATACAAGAAAGCTGAAAACCCTAATCATATTATACAACAATAATAAAAGAATGAAGAGCTAACTATCAAACAAATCATATAAAAAACACATACCAGTCCAATTCAGTGAATGAGTTGACCGTTAGCTATCAACTACTACAAAAATTAAATAATCACTTCAAAACGTAATCCCAAACACCCTCATAAAATCCTTTATCAAATTGCATTGAAATATTTGAACAGCAGTGACTATGATTTCTGTACAAAAAGTTGCCATATCAAAAGGTGCATCATATGTGTCTTTCCAAAACCCATACATCCTCAAACCTTACAAAAGAACCCAGGTTTAGAACACACCACACATGAACATCAATAAACAGCAAAACTTATCCATCCTTAAACCCTAGAATTAGCAAAATAACCATAGAATTTTCTATTTCATGTAAAACTAATCAACAAAAACTTACAAAGATCGGCTGCGTCTTCATATTTTGGATCCGATTTGGGTTTTCGAATACAAAAGTTCGAATGGAGACAAAATTTCTCATATCCTGAATGCTCCTTGAGGTTATACGACCTGATTTAGGGTTCCCTTTCTGCTAATGAAACCCATTTCGCATTCATAGTGCGTACAACCCTTATCATCATAAACTTCAAAAAAAATATCAATCGATCGATTCACCAAAGAAACATAAACATGAAGGGGAAAGATGATGAAGTAGAACAATGAAGGGGAAGGAATTCATACCTGATTATAGTTCACTGATTGGAAGAATAGAATGATTGTGAAGCAGAACAACGAATTTGAATTTAGGGTTTCTCGGTTGAAAGGAAAGGGGAAATAAAGTGCAGGGGAAATAATCAATTTGAATTTTGAATGAGTTAAGTTGTTTTTGGAAAATTGAAAAGCCAGAGATGTCTGTGGTTTGGGGAGAAAGAGAAGTTTCAGAGATACGCAGAATATACGACTTTGACTTTGTATTTTTCATAATTAAAAAAAATCAAAAAGTCTAGGAAAATGACATATAGGATTTCATAATTAAAAAAATTAAAAAATTTAGGAAAATGACACATAGGATAAAAATAAAGGGAGGGGCCTAGAATTGTGACACCTAGGATTAGGGCTGTAAACGAACCGAACGAACACGAACAAGGCCATGTTCGTGTTCGTTCATTAAGGAACAAGCTTGTTCATGAACTGTTCACGAACGCTTACCGAACGAGATTTCTTGTTCGTGTTCGTTCATTAAGGAAACGCACATGTTCGTGAACTGTTCACGAATACTTACCATATGCTAATGAACTCTAACAAATGTTCATGAACATAAATGAACATAAACGACGTTTATGAACACAATATTCATTTTAGAATAAAATCTGAATTTCATCACAAACATTACGAAGTATCCACAAAAAATAAATAAACACTTAACATAATTATCCGAACAGAGTTAGCGTGATTATCAAAAACATGATAAACACAAAATTAAGAGTTTGTTAAGCCTTAACACAAACTAAAATTGAAATAGTGAAATGAGGGATGTTGTGAGAGACATATAATATAACTAGGGTTTCAAAATTTTAAAAACTAGAGATAATAAAAAAATACAACATATAAAAACCTTTAACGAACTAACACAAATAAATATTAACAAGCAAACATAAATGAACTCATTATCGAACGCTCACGAACATAAACGAACACATTACCGAACGTTCACGAACATAAGTGAACGAACGCAACCACTGTTCATGTTCATTCGTTTAACTTAACGAACGAAATTTCTTGTTCGTGTTCGTTTATTTACTAAACGAACGAACATAAACGAACTTCCCGCCGAACGGTTCACGAACTGTTCGCTGAACGTTCGGTTCGTTTACAGCCCTACCTAGGATTGCAAAGTTTTGCTTTATTATATAGGAAGATTTTAGAGTCATTTTGTATGGGTAAGGTATTAAATTAAAAATGCTTTACTACTAAAAACATAGATTATTTGCCTTGAAAGGATAGCTAAGTAACAACAGTGTAAAATTCATTTCATTTCACTATATTTGTTACTGGAGATAATGAAATCCAGATTCATATTTCAAGTGTCACATACGGAATAATTAATTATTTAATATATTAATAAAAAATAAAATACATTACCAATTATGTAATTTAGTCCATCCTTGCGGAAACGGGTTAAGATGTTCCCCCACATAAAATCCATCCTCTCTAACTAACCAAAAACATCTTCTTGGTTTGCGAAATCCCCATTTTGTGCAATACTTTTCACTTGTATCCGTATCATAAACATTAAAAAATGCAGTCCTTGAGTTCCAATAGAAATGGGCATAAAAATAGTGTCTTGAACGTGTCACAAAAGCTCCAATTTTCATTATTGTTTAATGCAAGTGTACGATTCCCGAGATCATCATCACCTGATTGTACATATAATGTGATAGGATCCTTGATTCCATTGTAGATAAAAATGTTCCAATAACTAAACATACATACCTTCTTTGTTGTGTTAGATATCGGAGATACAATTTGACTGTTTACAATTGAAGATGCATTTGTTGTGATAAAAAGGTAAAAGAAAAGGAAAAATAAGCTTTTCATGATCGGATATACAAGTGTAGGAGAATACAACTCTATTATATAGACCATAAATGTTGATTAGTTGATTTAAACTAAATAATGATATTCCAATAATGGTAGGACTACTAACTATATGGACAAATGTGATCTCTAAAATGATATTCCAATAATGGTAGGACTACTAACTATATGGACAAATGTGATCTCTAAAAGATATGGTATTTCTATTCTCTTTTTAGGAAACCATATTATTAGCAATTATTATTCTTAATTAATATGATATATAAATTAAATGATATATCATTCTAAATTTGTGGGTATACAATAATCCATATCTTTTTTTTTTTAAAGGAAAACTTCATTAAAAACACCTAAATCCGAAAACCGGACCGGGACCCAAACAAACTACATATTTACAAAATTACAAATTTACACTAATCCGCCCACGAAATCGGGTTGTCCTTATACCTATTTTTGAACCACAAGAAACCCAAAGACTTCACATCGCTGAAAACATTATCTACCTTAATCTCGACGTCTGAGAACTTCGCCTTGTTCCGGGCCAGCCACAAGCACCAACAAGCAACTATGATGATACCGTGCAAAGCGTCCCTTTCCTTACCTTTAAGATTACCATTTTTATGAATCTCCAGAAGATCTTTTATCGAAAACGCGAAGATCGGCGGAACCCGACACCATAGACTAATTTTCTGCCATAAAACGAAGGTCGTGATACATGAGGAGAGGAGATGATCGGCAGTCTCTTCCTCAGATCTGCAAAGGGGACATAACCCGTCGCTAACAACAATTCCCCTCCTTCATAACGCATCCGCAGTGGGAATACGGGACATCTCGGCTCTCCAGACGAACACGTTGCATTTTATAGGGGCCCATTTACACCAACCCAACACAAAACTATTGTTATCGACAACGGAACCTTCTAAAAGTTTCTTAACCGAGCAAACGGAAAAAGAACCTGATTGATCGGCCACCCATTTCCAGTGATCAATTCTGTTATTTAAGGAAACCGAAGCAAGAGCAGCCGATAACGCAGTCATTTCAGTGGATTCAGCCTCCATGATTGGGTCATGTTTCCACAGCCAGTCTCCAGCTATACGATCCCGAACCGAGCAATCCTTAACAACTTCAAGAGAGAACAGATTCGGAAAAATCTCTTTAAGAGGATTATCCATCAACCAAGGATCCAACCAAAAAAGAATATCGTCACCTCTCCCAACCGAACCTTTGAAGAAGCTGCGAAGCCGATAATTTCCGGGCAGCGGCTTGTTAATCACAGAGGCAATGTTATGCCACACTCCACTAATAGATTTTTTTTCTGGCAAGAACGACCAACCAGACCCACCGCCTTGGATAGCATCGATAACCTTGACCCAAAGATTTTCCTTTTCACATTTATAACACCATCCCCATTTACATAACATGGCAATGTTACTGGTGCTAAGTTTACTGATCCCCAGCCCCCCATATTTTCTAGAAGAAGCGACTTTGTCCCAAGCCACCCAGTGAGTCTTTTTATACTCACAACAACCTCCCCACAGAAATTTCTTAATCATACTTTCCAGATCCTTGATCACTTTCACAGGCGCTTTATATAGCGAGAAATAATAGTTAGGGAGAGTTTGAATAACGGACCGGATGAGAGTAACTCTCCCTCCTATAGAAAGAAGCGAGGATTTCCAAAGCGTGAGCCTAGACTCAAAGATGTCATACACCGGTTTCCAGTTGTTGATTCTGTTCATATTGGCCCCCACCTTCAACCCCAAGTACTTAAAAGGGAGGGAATCCAAAGAACATCCCACCACATCAGCCATGTCCCCCACCTCCGCGGAGTCCACCCCTATGCCGAATAAGTTTGATTTCCCAAAGTTAATTTTCAATCCTGAGCAAACATGGAAGCATCTGAGAATTCTGTCAATGTTCCACGCATTGTTAACATCCCACTCTCCAACAATCAACGCATCATCCGCAAAGAACAAGTGGGACAAATGAGGGCCATCATTCGGAAGACAAGTTCCAGAAAAAAACCCCACCTCCTTAGCCTTATCCAATAAACATGATAAAGCTTCCATAACCGCAACAAACAAGAAAGGGGAGATGGGATCTCCTTGCCTCATACCTTTGCCGCATTTAAACTCAAAAGTTAGAAATCCATTAACCAGGACCGATGCCCGAGCTGAAGACAAAACACCCCAAACCCAGCTACACCACTTAACCCCAAACCCCATTTGACGGAAGATGTCCACGACAAAGCCCCAGTTGATATTGTCGTAAGTTTTCTCAAAATCGATTTTGAAAAGGAACGCCTTTCTTTTAACTTTTTTAAGCCAGGAACACACCTCGTTGATGATGAGCGAACCGTCTAAAATAAATCTGCCTCCCAAAAACGCCGATTGAGAATCAGAGATAACCAAACCAAGCACCTTCTTAAGTCTATTAACGAGAATCTTAGACACCACCTTATTAACCACCCCAACAAGACTAATAGGCCTGTAATCAGAAAGACCCGACGGGTCTCTTTTCTTGGGGATAAGCGCTATGAACGATGAACCGCGGCCCGGACTTATTTGCCCCGAATCGAAGAACGCCTCTAGAAGATCAACAAAATCAGTCTCGAAGAGCCTCCAGAAGAGCTTGAAAAACCGGAAATTGAAACCATCGGGACCAGGGGCCCGGTCATCCCCGCATTCAAACACAGCAGCTTTAATTTCTTCCACACTAAACCGAGCCTCCACCCATGAAGCATCTTCATCCGATATCCTCCTCAGGTTTGGGCAAGAAATCGACGGTCGCTGAGCATAATCCTCCCTAAATTTGGATTTAAAAAAATTAAACACCTCCTTTTTGACCAGCGCCGGTTTAGAGACCCACTCACCCCCTATATTCAGCCCGTGAATAACATTACTGGCCTTCCTACAGTTGATCATCGCATGAAAGAATTTAGAATTTTCGTCCCCCTCTTTGGCCCATCTAACACGCGACCTTTGCTTTAGATACATCACTTTAGCGAGCTCGGCCTCGGCAATAATCCTTTTATTTTCAGCCAAAACCCATTCCTCTTCTTTAAATAGATCTCTAGTTTCAAGAAGCGATTCCAGCTCCTCCACTTCCTGCAAAGCTAAATTAACCAACTCCCCCTCCTTTTTTTTCATCGCATATCTCCACTCCTTAATTTTACTACGAACAAACCCCAACTTCCTAATCAGCTGAACATTAGGGGGAAGGTCAATACCAGAAAAATTACTACACGCATCCTCAACTACCTCTTTAAACCTTCTCTACCAAGCCAGGAATTAAAGACACGGAACGGACGAGCACCAAAGTTCACCGATTTAGTAGACAAAACAATGGGGCAGTGATCGGACCACAATCTCGGAAAAGCCTGAACACGAGCCTCAGGCCACTTATTGAAAAACTCTGAGTTAACAAAGAATCTATCCAGCTTACTCAATTTGTTACCGTTCTCAGATTGCCAAGTGAACTTCCTCCCACCCATATCATATTCAATCAGCCTAACATCGAAAATGAAGGAGTTAAAGTTACTAGCACAATTAGGTTTGAAAGAACAATTTCTCTTTTCCTCGCGAAACCTGACGGCATTGAAATCACCTCCAATAACCCAAAGGCCGTCATTTCTACCGATAAGATCAACCAACAAATCCCAGACCACTTTTTTTGGCCGGAACACCTTGGGGGGCGTAAACATTCAAAAAATTCATAGTCGAGTTACAACCAGCAAGCCTTCCTCTAATGTGAATAAAATTCTTTTTAAGATTGGACCCATCCAACGAGAACATACTATCATCCCATAGACTGATTAACCCGCCCGATAAACCCGAGGAGTTAACCACCTCCATACCAAACCTACTTTTACCCAGAATTTCTGAAGATCGGAACATTTAAATACTTCCATGTAATATCATGAATTTATATCTAATATCATTAAAATAATATATAAGGTCTTAATATGTTATTTAATAATCCATATCTGAACATTTAAATGCTTCCATGTAATATCATGAATTTATATCTAATATCATTAAACATATCATGAATTTATATCTAATATATCATCATTAAAATAATATATAAGGTCCTAATATTTTATTTCACATTAATGGGATGTCTAAATAACGTAAACTAGTTTTTATTTTTATTTTATTTTTTAACGGGATGTCTAAATAACATAAACTAGTTTTTATTTTTATTTTATTTTTTGTTCTCTTCTTTTGTTTTTGATCAATATAAAGCAGGACTTATTTTTATTTTATTTTTTGTTTTCTTCTCTTGGTTGCTGCTTTACAAGTGTTGGTATTATAACCAATCTAACCGGTAACAATCAAATTGTCGTACATGTAGCACGAGTGAATCAAACTAGTTTATGTTATTTAGACATCCCGTTAATGTGAAATAACATATTAAGACCATATATATTATTTTAATGATATTTTCATACTATAAATTAGTAACATGTTGGAGTTTTAGGCAGGGGCGGACCTAGCCTTAACCGGGGGGTAACCTCCGCTACGGCTTGGCTCGGAAAAATTTGACGTTTTTAGTGTAAATTTTGGAAAAATTTGATGTTTTTTCGATTTCGTTACGACTTATTTATAAAACGTTACGGCTTGGCGTGAATCCTAGATCCGCCACTGGTTTTAGGTAATTGTAATCTAAGCATAGGGAGTGTTTCAAAAAAAAAGTTTTCACTTTTAATTTAAAGTGTTCATCTTTTTTGCATTTTAACCTCATTATTTTTTTTTACTTTTACCCAAGTTTTTTTTTACTTTTTCAAGTTAACCCATAATATTTTTTTGTTTACAACTTTGATCCCCTATACTTTTGTTTTTTTGTCTATTTTATTTCCATTTGACAAGCCTGTTGCAATACGTCTTTATTTCCTTGTTTGGCAAGTTCGTTGCAACGAGCGAGGGTCTAGATTTACTTAGTTATTCTTTTCTATGTTTTACGTTTGAGACTAATTTTTTCGCATTAACACGACAACGCAACGGATGTGCATGGTTCAACGATCTTACGTATGCTTTTCGTTCGGTGTTATTGTTTCCTTTTATGTTATTTTGTTTTTACATGTTTTTTCGTGTGTGGGTGGTCGCTAGCAGTGATATAGTATTGGTACTACTTGACACAGTTTACGACCCCGCCGCAACGCGGGGACCTTAATACTAGTTTTATATTATAATATAACAATTTATGAAAGCCTAATAGTATATTAATACGACAATAACATGATAGTAATTACAATTATGCCATCTCTTTTGTATTGTATGCATGTTATATATTATTCAAGACTTAAGAGTAAAGTTTTCTCATTGGTTGCTTTTTTGTATCTATCTAACCGATGTGGTATGTATAATTTCATTTAAATTTATACATGGTGGTCTCATGGGGTTTCTTAGTGGTTGTATTTTTTTTTGAGTTTCTCATTTGCTTAGGTTTGAGTTTTGTTTGCAACGTTTGTGTTTTCCCCATGTATTAGTTCCACAAATTGGGGCTAATTTGTACGTATTAGCCTTCACACTTTTCCTTACGTTGCTTTGTTAGCATGTCTTTAGGTTTTTATCGTAGGGTTTAAATTTAATAAATCTCAAGCTTCAGGCCTTCATATCTTGTAATAAATAACAACTAAGGAAGTGATGACTAATGGATAATGGTTGACTTAAATTGGTTTATTTCTTCATTGTTGGTGCTATCGAAACGCTTAAGTATATTCGTCTTTATAGTTTTTGATCGATGTAAAATACCTATCAACATTTTTACTATATAACAACATTTTCGTCTTGGATTTTCTCAACCGATACCAATCGAGTTCACACCGTATAGCGCGGGTCATTACACTAGTTAGATATAAATTCATGATATTACATGGAAGCATTTAAATGTTGAGATATGGATTATTAAAAAACATATTAAGACCTTATATATTATTTTAATGATATTAGATATAAATTCATGATATTACATGGAAGTATTTTAAATTATTAGATGTATAAGTTATTTATCTAAATACAACTTCTTTTATAAAAAAAAAAATCTATAAGATTCATATATTCTTATCTAAATATAACTTTTATCAAAAAAAATATTCTATAAGACTCATATATTCTTTAGGGGTGGCAAAATGGATGGGTTGGGTAGGTTTGGGTAATGGGTTAGGATGGGTTTGGGTTAGGATGGGTTTATATTAAGAAATGGGTTAAAACGGTTTTAGGTCAATATGAGTTTTTATCAAGATAGATTTGGGCATGATAAAAAGTCAAAAAATTTATAAAAAATCCAAAAAAATTATAAAGAATCCAAAAAATCCTAAAAAATCAAAACAATTTTAAAAAATCAAAAAAATAATAAAAAAATCTAAAAAATAATAAAAAATCCGAAAAAGTCTGAAAAATTAAAAAAAACTCTAAAAAATCAAAAAAAAAATCTAAAACATCAAAAAATAATAAAAAATCAATAAAACAATAAAAAAATCCAAAAAAACTTCTAAAAAATCAAAAAGAATTCTAAAAAATAAAAAAAATAATAAAAAATCCAAAAAATTCTAAAAAATCCAAAAAATTCTAAAAAATTATAAAAATCCAAAAATTAATAACAAATCTAAAAAATTCTAAAAAATAATAAAAAAATCTAAAAAATTAAATCAAAATATAAAAAATCAAATAAATTTAAATAATAAAAAAACATAAAAAGTCTAAAAAATCCAAAAATTCTAAAAAAACAAAAAAATTAAAAAAATTCTAAAAAATAAAAAATCTAAAAAACATAAAAATTCTAAAAAAATAAAAAATATTCTAAAATATAAAAAAATATAAAAATAATAAAAACTCTTTTTAGAATTTTTTGGATTTTTAACAATTTTTTTGGATTTTTTATTTTTAAGTCTCTTTTTATTTTTTGGATTTTTAAGATTTTTTTTATTTTTTAGATTTTTAGAATTTTTTTTATTTTTTAGAATATTTTTGATTTTTTTTATATTTTTTAGAATTTTCTGGATTTTATTATTTTTCATTTTTTTGAGTTTTTTGATTTTTTTTTTTTTTGATTTTTTAGAATTTTTAAGTATTTTTTGGATTTTTTTTATTTTTTAGAAATATTTGTATTTTTTATATATTTTGGGATTTTTATTATTTTTTTAGAATTTTTTTGAATTTTTTTTATAATTTTTTATAATTTTTTTGGATTTTTTAGATTTTTTTGGTATTTTTTTGATTTTTTAGGATACTTTTTATTTCTTAGAATTTTTTGATTTTTCAGATTTTTTTTTTGATTTTTTGGTTTTTTATTATTTTTTGGATTTTTTTTAGAATTTTTTTGATTTTTTTTTATTTAATAATTTTTTTTGATTTTTTATTATTTTTTCATTTTTTATAATTTTTTGTGTTTTATTATTTTTTTGATTTTTTGGAATTTTTTGGATTTTTTATTATTTTTTTGATTTTTTTTATTATTTTTTCGATTTTTTTGGAATATTTTTTACTTTTGAATTTTTTTATTATTTTTAAAATTTTATTATTTGTGAGGCCAACGTCTACGAACACTCGAATATGATGAAGAATCTGCCAGTGATACTCTTTTTTGAGTTACGCATTACCCAGTGTAATACCCATCTTGACCCACGAATTATTTTAAATATATATCATATATCCCATCCTGACCCATCCTTAATTATTTCTTAACCCATCCTGACACATCCTCATTTTTAAAATGACCCAAAATAACCCAAAAAACCCAAATGGGTTTTTATTGCCAGGTATACGTGTAATAAACGGGTTCTAACCTAGTTATTAACTATAATAAAACCCAAATTGACTACATAATGTTCCCTATTCAAGGGGCATATGTAGCTTATAATTTATTATTAACTATAATAAAACCTAAATTGACTACATAATGTTCCCTATTCAAGGGGCATAATTTAAAAATCACACCCGCTATAAAACCCTTCTCTTTCTTCTTCAATCTACTCAATTCTTAAACTCTCTAACTGGAACTCCCTAACTTGCATTTAGTACTTTCTCTCTCTAAAATAATCCACCATTAATGGCGGCATTAGCAAAGCTCGTACTCAAAAGAACAAACATACTCATCTCCGGTGAGAATTTGATCGGAGCTAAGTTGTATACATCTCAACCGTCGTTCGCTCAGAGAATCAGAGATCTGCCGAAAACTCTCCCCGGAACTAATATTAAAAAAGATGCCTCTCAGGTAAATAATAAATAATTTTACCTTTTTGTTTGGTTTAACGGCTACTTTAATCGTGTTAGGGGTGTTCAAAACTATCCGTATCCGAAAATCCGATCCGAGATATCCGATATCCGAATCCGAAATATCCGAAATTTCGGATATCCGAAATTCAGATATCAGAATTTTTCAGATTCGGATAGTGATTTTCAAAATTTTCATTTTTTTCGGATATCCGAATACCCGAAGTATCCGAAAAATATCCGAAATATCCGAAAACTTATATTCGGATATCCGAAACTATCCAAAATATCCGTTTCTGAATATGAAAAAATAATAAAAAAATAAAAATTAAATAAAAAGTTAGATTTTCGGATATCCGAATCCGTATCCAAAATTTCGGATACGGATTCGGATAGTGAAATCTGATATCCGAAAATTTCGGATATCCGGTTTTGAACACCCCTAAATCGTGTGACTGGTATTTGCTACCGGAGATTTCCGGTCGACGTCGATCTTATTTAATGCAAATGGATGACGTCATAAATTTAATCTTTATGCTGAATTTAGATATCATTATTAAATTATGTACAGGACAAGTGGCTAGCCCTGGATTGGCTAATTACTTATCCTATAGTTTGCATGCTTTATATTTATTCTATTGTTATTGTATTATATTGAAAATACAGTTGGTTTTATTGTTTTTAGAGTAAATTACGATTTTGGCATGTGGTTATATCAGTTTAACCCTATCAACTTAAAAAAAAATCTTTTGACATCTAAGCCTCAGCGTTATATTTTCTAACCCTTTTGGCCCTCATCACTAACCATATCCATTTAGTTGGTTAAAAACTAGTCATGTGCCCTTCACATGAGGGGCATTTATGTCAATTCACCCACCCATTTATAAAATCTTCAACATGACCAGTTTTAACCAAGTAAATGGATGAGGTTAGAATATATGACGTTGAGGGCTCAGATGTCAAAAGATTCGTTTTTGGGCTGATAGGGTTAAACTGATATAACCACAGGGGCCAAAATTGTAATTTACTTTTGTTTTTAAACAAAGCTCGATATATTTGCTTACAAAGAAAGTGTCATTAAAGATTATATAAGATACAATGATGTTAATTCTTGATATAGAGAGTAATTTGATAGATTTCCTTATTGTATTTTGTTTGATGATGTTAAATTTGTTTGATTAATATTTGTTAATTATTTTATGCTTATAATTTAGTTATATTTGTATTCAAGTTGCACTTTTATTTATTTTAAGTGATTTGTACTACTTGAGTCTACAGTACAACACCAAGGAGCTGATATTATTCAGTGGTATTAATTTTTGGAGTTAAATGCTTGGTTGGTCCCTGTGGTTTTCAAAAATTGCAGACTTGGTCCCAATGGTTTACTAATTACACGCGTGGTCCCTGTGGTTTTCAAAAATGCACTCGGTTGGTCCCCAGCCCTAACATCAGTTAAATTTCTCAGTTAACTATGTGTGAAATGACTATATTACCCTTGAACAATTAAAAACCTAAAACTAAAAATTAAAAAATTAAAAAACCCACTGCATATCATCTTCATCACCATCATCATCTTCATCACCAACCATTTTTCATCATCATCTGGTCTCAATGTGGGATATGTTCCAGACAATCTCATCATTACTGCTTCAACCCAAATTCCACCCTTTTTCTATAAAATTATCACTCAAATTCATTAAATTCTAATCCAATTCCCTCTAACAAACAAACAAACAAACACCTCTGTCATTAACTCTCGAAACCAAAAAAAAAATTTCAAAAGAAAACGAGGGGGGTGCGAGGGTTTACCAGAAACCTGTCATCAGCAATATATATCATTGTCATCGACAACAGCAGCCACCAGAACCACCGCACCACCAATTCAGCCGCCTGGACTCCGTCGTGACCTCCTCCGCCGTGAGCGGCGGCGCTGCTCCTCCGACTCCGATTCTCAGATCTCTTCTCGATTCCTCTTCTCCTTCGTCACTTTCTCTCTCTTTTAGGACCATAGGTGTGCGTGTGGGGTGAGTCGCTGGAGAATAAGGGCGTCGGCAGCCCGTCGCCGACCCTGTGCTCGCCGGTCAGTCATCGATCAGAGAGAGAGAGAGAGAGCAGGGACTTGTGGGTAAGATGTCGTGTTTGGTTTAGGTTTTTGATTTAGGATCAGGTTGTGGAGAAAGAGAGAGAGAGGTGGATGCAGTGGGTTTTGTTAATAAGCAATGGTATTTTGGTCATTTAACATGGACTTAACTGAGAAATTTAACTGATGTTAGGGCTAGGGACCAACCGAGTGCATTTTTGAAAACCACAGGGACCACGCGTGTAATTAGTAAACCATTGGGACCAAGTCTGCAATTTTTGAAAACCACATGGACCAACCAAGCATTTAACTCTAATTTTTGACTTACAAAGTTTTTTTTATTTGATGAATTTCTTGATTAATTTTATTTTATTATTTTCAGTTTTGGTAATTAATATATTTTAGTTATGTTATGGTTAACTAGTTTTATGCCCTGCGCGCGTTGCGGCGCGCTAAACCGAATCGTTCTCGATTTGATAACATGTAACTAATCGTTTTGCTTCGGAAAACCATTCAAGCCATTCAAGTATATTAAGTCAATTGAAGATTATTGAAGATTATTCTTAACAAATCAACCCCGTTTAGGGGTGCCAAGATATATAAACTTGTAGTGGTGGTTTACATTATGTGAACTAATAAAAAGCATTATTTGCTCTTATATTCTACACAATAAGCGTTGAACCATATAAAATCATGTCGCAGTTCGTTTTTGTATACCCCGTTTCAAAATGCAACTGTAATCCGTTGGACAAGCCGCCCATTATGAAAACATCTACCTGAAACATCTCTTGTGAACTTCTCATGTGGGTAAGCATGAATAAAGCATAGCGAAAGACCTTTTGAGCAACTATGTTCTCTACACAATCTGGGAAAAAAAACCAATACTTGAAATTCACCACCTTATTACATATGCACATGCTCCATCATATGTTTCTTCCTGAAACGGCTCTGCGTGTCCTGCATGAAGCCACCTGATACTCGGCACTTGCTTCACTTTTCCTAACCTAAATCGATCCGTCTGAGATAATTTTTATTTTGAAACCAAAAAGGTTTTTCCTTGATGTCCGGAAGTATCATCAGATTGAGTGCTTTATGCACAATCATATATTCAGTCTTGATCAACATCATTACCACATGAACCTAAATCACATTTTATTAATCATGCCCTTCAACTTCGGTGAATTAAAATAGATAGACGAATAGTATGAGTTGACATTGTTCTTACCTGAATGTATTGATTGTGACGGCATCGATCTCATTTTCGAAGAATCCACTGTAATCAAACACAATAACAAAGAGGAAAACAGAACATGTAAGATCATCAAAACATTCAAAAATTCATATATAAGACACTACTGATGACAACACTAAAGCAACCAAAAAAATCTAAAACGAAACATTGTAAGCATTATTCTAATACATTTGAATAAATAGAAAAATTGCATCAATACACCTTCAGATGTCTCCAAACCAATGTCTCCAACTAAAAATTATCTGTAATAAAAAAAAGATTGAGAAGTTATTTTTAAAACTTATAAGCTAGGAATAAATTAAGGCTTTTGTGCAAGCGTATCCGAACCCTAAATTCAAAATAAAAAAAAACCCAACATCAAACAAATATCAGAAACATTGGCCTAACAATTAAACAATGGCACTTCACTTTTACATAACCAATTCAAATATAGCCATGTCATCGCCTCTTGATGTCATTTTTCTTCGCTTTTACATAACCACTTCAAATATAGCAACTTTGATACTTCAAAAGCAACATACAGACAGAAAAAAAAAACTTAAAATTAACACCGAATTACGCAAAAATAAACGCTTACAAATGTCCAATCCGCAGTGACCCTCCGGGATGGTCCGGTGGTGTAGTTGTGAACGCGATGTTGGATTGATGGTGGTGAACCTACAGTCACCGCCCCTCTCCTTCACGCTCGGCCACTCTCACACATGGCTTCGCGATATACCCTAACTACGCGATGAACCGATCTACATAAAAATGAAGAGATGCAGACGAAAAGAGCTTACCTAGAACACCGATTCAAGTCTGTGACGTTGCAGTTTTTCAAGGTCACCTTCAAGTTTCCCATTCTGTATCTAGATCGGCCGATGAGAGACACCGGTACCCTCGCCGGAACCGTAGACCTACAGCCGTCATGGTCGCCGTCAACTACGCTGCGACATACCAGCAGACCATCACCATCGGCCTAACTTGAGGGCTGGCTGGCCAGCCGGAGACCATGCCCGGTTCCTCCGTCACCGTCCTCCGCTATCCGCTGTCTAATCTGTCTCTGTTACTCCTCTCTCTTGTGTTTTAGTAAAAGTTATAAAGGATCTAGTTGTCCATGACCAGCAATCCAAAGAAAAACATAAAATAGGAGTTGATTTCCTTACCTGAAAGACCTGCCTGCCTGTCGCCGGTAATACGAACACCCGGCAACAGCTAACCTCCTCGCTGACATCCTGTTTCGCATTCCTACGTCTTGTGGAACCCTAACATCAGCAATCAGAGCCACAAATCATCGTTTAAACTCGTTGGTGAAACCCTAGATAACTGGTCCGCCACCGCCGGCACTCGCGACTTCCACAACAAAACCCACCCCGCCGGGAGTAGTTGTAGGCGGGCATTTCCTTCTCATTCTGGGCACTTATGCTGATCTCCTTATCATTCTCTCTTTGTATTCTCAATCTCACTGTATTGTGTTTGTTGGGCAGGTTTTAAACTGTTGGAGAAAACAAATTACAAAGCTGCCATTATACTGTTCATTTCGTTTGCTTTTTAATATATGTATAACAAACATCAGCAAAATCACAATCACAATTAACACAACTTCTCATATAATTAAAAGCATCAATTCTCCAATCTCAAACAATCAAACAAACTCAACATACAACAGAAGATTAGTTGACTCACCTACTATGCCATTCATCCTTGGTATTCAAACCCGGTTGGAGTCGTTTCAGGAGACCTCCCGACAACATTCCTCCTTAATCGCTCTGAATATCAACTGCTCTGCAATCGTCGACTGTAAATCAAAATACACCAGATAAATCAAATTACCTCGAATCAGTTGTAAAGCCTCACTGTTACCTCGAATCCACCATCATCGTCGTCATCAGCAGCCGACCATGAAAGCCGCCGCTGTCTCAAAACCCTAGATACAATCGTCGCTGGAGTATAATGGATGACAGAGGGGTTGGCGATGTTTCTTCATGCGTGCACTCTCTGTCTCAGTTTTGATGTGAGATGGGTGGAGGGGCGGTGGGTCTTAGTTTTGATGTGAGATGGGTGGAGGGGCGGTGGGTTTTAATGGGTTTTTGTGTTTTTTTGGCTGCCTGGTGGCAAGCCCGGGGTTAACAGAAGCCATACACATGGCTTTTCAATTTTGGTCCAATGAAATAGTGACACCATCAGGTATTTCGGTTTGATTATTAATAGATAATAATAATAATAATAATAATAATAATAATAATAATAATAATAGATAATAGATAATAGATAATATTAATAGATATTAATAATAATCATTTTATCTTTAAGTGGTCATTTTTATTTTTAAATGGTGATTTGTACTACTAGAGACTCTAGAGTCTGTAGTACAATACTAGGAGCTCATTTGTAAACAATTTCTATAATACTTCCATACTTTTAAAACATTTTTTTAATATAAGAGTACAGTTATTTAAATGATAATGTTTTATTGTGTATGAATCCACTACTAACAAATTTAATAACATGCGGTGTTGTAAAAGTCGGATTACTCGGTCGAGTACTCGGTCCTCGGACCCCCTCCGAGGCGACTTCCTCCTAGGCGGTCTCAATTAGTCGGCCTCGGGATTACTCGGGAGTACTCGGTGCCTAGTCGGCCTAGTCGGCGCCTAGTCGGACGTAGTCGGCCTAGTCGGTCTAGGCGGTCAACGTGGTTTGTTGACTTTTAATCGGTCAAACTCGGTCAAAATCGGCCTACTCGGCCTTGTACTCGGACTACTCGGCCTTGTACTCAGACTAGTCGGACTTGTATACAGAATATTTGAACTTTAAACATGTTTCATTTTAAATTATACTCAGTTGACATGAATTATGCTTATTTTAACACATAAATAATATATAACAATTAATTTTCTTTATATTTACCATGTCCGCGTACTCCCCGAGTACTCTCCGAGTACTCCGATTACTCCCAACTCCCCAGTCGACCGACTAGGGACCGCCTAGCGACTTTTACAATACTGATAATATGTAAAGTTATTTTGATAGTATATAAATAATAAATCCACTGTTTTTATAAATAAGAATCAGCATTTAATTTTTTAAGTTATATTTGCTTGTATATACATCAAAACCGAAAAACAATGTTACCAAACGTACCCAACGCTACTGGTCTATATACAGGATTGAAAAACTAAAACAGTCTAGGCAAGAAGCTCAAGTAGGTAAGGCCATGGGGTATGGGGCTTGGGTTTGGGCGTGGGTTGGGGGAAAACGCCCAAGCCACCATCCCGGGTGGGCTTGGGTTTCAAGCCGGGCGTGGGGCGGGGGAAGTGAGCTGACATGGCGGGCTGTGTATGGCCAAAAGAAAAGAACCGTTGGGCTAGCCGTTGGCCAACGGCTATATTAAAAAAAATATATATTTCTTCCATTTTTTCACTATAAAACTCACATTTTTCTTCCATTTTTTACCACATTCAACCACATCTTTACTATAAAACTCACATTCTCCTTCTACAAAACGAAAAAATGCATCCGTACAACCGTCCTTTTGACCCGAGCAACCCGTATGGATTCCAAGAAAATAATCCTAGCCCACCACCCACTCGTCCAATAGCTCGTCCATTTTTTATACACTCTTATATGCCCGACATGGCGGGTTATGCATCGTATATCGGGAATCGTGTGTTTACTAACTTCCCAAACAACGACGATTCGATACCTACCCCGTTTTCACAATCGCCCATCGACCTTTCACCAACCTCCATCGACCTATCACAATACGAATCCGTTCCCGAAACTCAACCACCCAATCATGGTCCTTCCGCATCGAAACCCATCAAAAAAAGAAGTTATAAGAAAAAAACCGAGGAGGATAAAGTAGTTGAAACCGCCAGACGAAAACAACAAAAATGGGTCGTTGCTGAAGAAGTTGCATTGGGAATCGGTTAGTAGACTATTCCATGAAGAAATGGGTAGGGAGAGTTATCGTGAAAACGATAGCTTATCCTCAAAGTGGAGCGAGATAAGCACCCAACTTACAAAATTTAGTGGTTTTTTAAATAAAGCAAAGCAAAACCCTAAAAGTGGTGAAACCGAAGCCGACATTTTGACAAATGCATTGGTCGCATTCAAATCAAGTGTGAAGACCGACTTCCGTTTCATGCATTGTTGGGAGATTTGTAAGTTCCATCCAAAGTGGGCGACTATCCCCATTGGTATCGAAACTAACTCGTCTTCCAAAAGGTCAAGGGCCTCGTCCCAAGCCCAATCTGATGCACGAGATCAAGAGTTGGAGGACCTTTTGGATGATTCGCCAAGCCCAAACCGGCCTGAGTATGGAAGAAATGCCTCAAGAAGGCGTGCTCAAAAATCTAGATCTGAAACGGCATCGCCTTCAGCTGGAAGTTCTGGCTCGCGTAGGGGAATATACAGCGAGCAGTTGGATGACATTTCATGCAAGATGGATACATTCAACGTATTCCAACAACAAAGGGCTGAAATACGAAAGAACAAAGAAAAACGAGATGATATGAAATTTCTAACCCAGTCCATTGATCACCTACAGGATGACGAGTTACAACTAGTCTTGGCGATGAGAGAAGAGATAAAAAACAAATATAAAAGTTAGGAAATTTTAATGTTTTTGTAATTTTCTTTATTTAAAAAAATTAAATTTGTTGTTTTAAATATTGAAATAGCCCGCTGGGTCAGCCCAGCTCCAGCCCACCAAACCCACGCCCCGAACCCCCGCCCCGCCATACCGTGTTGAATGTGGGTTTGCCCATGTCTGCCCCCCATTCCATGTGTCAACCAATGCCCAACCTACGCCCCAACCCAAGCCCCACCATACCCCACGGCCTAAGGGCTATTTTGGTCAATTAACTAACATGGAATATTATATGTATTCTTTAAAATATTAAAACTACTTGTTTTTTTTTTTAATATTTCATATTTAAACTTTTTAATATTTCATTTTTAGTAGATTAGGGTTTTCTATTCAGAAAGGGATGTGGGCGCAGTTTGTTGCTCGTCTACCTGTTATTCTTATGTAATTTGCCCTGATGATTGGAATGAAACATAAGTTTTAATTAAAAAAAAAAAAACTTTTAATGAACTTCCATTTAGATTATGTCCATTTGGTATGTTTTCAATCTGTATTTGGCAAATACAAGAATATTTATATTTCAATATGTTAATTATTATATTATGGCACTAAAAGAAAAAAAAAACGAAAATTTTAACTTCTAAAAAGATGTATATATAAAAATGTATTAGTGCAAAACACATTTTATTCGTGTACTTTCAAAAGGTTTTCTGTGTACTTTTAGAAAGAAATTGGCGTCAACCATCATTTCATTCAAATTTGATATAACATTACATCTACCCAAAATATAACCATAAGTCCATAATATCATATTAGTCATTTTCAACTTAGAACTTACATTAGTTAGTCATTTTAACTTTTCTTTCTAGGATAATTATAATATCATATAAATAAATTTTAATAGGAATATATATGGTTAGCCCCCCTTAAAATTTGGAGTCTATATTGAATTTTTACAAATCTAACCCTTGAAATAACAGATAATTGGAAAAACACCCCTTGTATATCTGAACAAAGTCACAGAGGGTTGTGGCCTGTGGGGCTTATGTAGCAGTCAAGCAAGAAATGTTTCAACCAACTTCTAGCATCAAAGACAGGTCTTTCATTTTGCATTCCTATTTAAAGTCAAGAGTTGACTTTTTTAACGATCCGAATAGCATTAAACCTGTTACATATTCGTCATTAGGCCGGCCCTTTCTATGATGAACGATGCCGAAGAGAAAAAACTAATCACACCCGGAAAGGTAAGTAGTTTCATTAACTATGATTTGTGATAATATTAATAACTACATGTGATTAATAATTTAATATGTGTACAATGTGCATAAATACTAGACGGTGTTGATTGAGCCGACTTCGGGGAACATGGGGATTAGTATGGCATTCATGGCTGCTTTAAAAGGGTACAAGATGGTGCTGACAATGCCCTCATACACAAGCTTAGAAAGAAGGGTAACAATGCGTGCATTTGGAGCCGCATTGATCCTAACCGACCCTACTAAAGGGATGGGAGGTACCGTTAAGAAAGCATACGATCTTTTGGAGAAAACACCCGACGCTTTCATGCTTCAACAGTTTTCAAACCCTGCAAACTCTAAGGTAACTTTCATCATCTTTCACTTGACAGGTTCAAGTTAGAAATGGGGAGTTTTAGTGCGGGTTGGGTTGACCCGCAAACAACATCTTTTTGTTAATTTTTTGTTGGATAAAATGCCATTTTCGCCCTGAGGTTTGGCCAGCTTTGCGACTTTCAAAGGTTTGTTTTTTTGCATTTGGATCAAAAAGGTTTGAAATCTTGCCATTTTCATCCAGCTCATTAATTCCATCCATTTTTTTCAGTTAAGTCAGGAGTATTTCCGTCTTTTTTGTTAACTTAAAGGGCGATTCAGTCTTTTTCACTTTATGTACAAGCATTTAGCATAATGTACAAGTATTCAAAAGACTAGATTGCCCTTTAAGTTAAAAAAACGACGAAAATACCACTGACTTAATGGAGAAAAATGAATGGAGTTAACGAGCCAGATGAAAACGGCAAGGTTTCAAACCTTTGTGGATCCAGATGCGAAAAAAAAACCTTTGGACGAAAGTCAGCCAAACCTCAGGAAAATGGCATTTTACTCTTTTTTTTAATAAATAAGTAAGATGCTTATTGTAAATCTGATATTATGTGATGGTGAATACGGTGCATTTTGAGACGACAGGACCGGAGATCTGGGACGACACCAACGGTAAAGTCGACATCTTTGTAATGGGAATAGGTAGCGGAGGCACTGTATCTGGTGTTGGACGGTATCTTAAATCAAAAAATCCGGATGTTAAGGTGAAAGTTGTTCTAGAATATTGAATATAAGTTATAGAACTCATAATCTTGATTTAGAAACTTGCTGGTTGTTCTTCTTAAGATTCATCAAAATTTTGTATTTTTTTTAGATTTATGGACTGGAGCCCGAAGAAAGCAATGTACTAAATGGTGGCAGACCTGGTAAGTTTATTTTGGTCTTCATAACACTATATGTTATCTCGAAACAGGTTCGGGTCAAACTGGGTCAACTAAAGCCTTTGAGCATGTGAACTTATGTACCTTATCATGCAGGACCTCATCAAATAACAGGAAACGGGGTCGGATTTAAACCCGATATCTTGGACATGGATATAATGGAGGAGGTTCTTATGGTAAATTTAGCAACTTATATTTGATATATTTATGAGTTTTGTTAGACATAAGATGATAGTTATGCTTAAATGATGTTACTTTAACCACCCAACATCTTTAACCATAAAGAAAAGTCATCTAAAGTATATTAAAATCTTTTTTATGTTTGCAAAATTTGGTCTAACCCCTGTAAGTAATGAATCATTACAGGTGTCTAGTGAAGACGCCGTAAACATGGCTAGAGAATTGGCAGTGAAAGAAGGACTAATGGTAAGAATTTTGATTCGATATTATATGACATAATATTGTATACTATTGAATAGAGACACAAGAGTTAGGACATCATACTGGACAAATAATTTATTTGTTTGGGAGAAACTAATTCTAAGTTTGAAAAATATTATTATCTTCATAAATTATGAAAACTAATATCGTGATTTTTGGAATTTCCACTTGTTTTGTTCTAGGTTGGAATATCATCAGGAGCAAATACTGTTGCTGCATTAAGACTTGCTCAAAGGCCAGAAAACAAAGGCAAACTTATTGTGGTAATTAAATTATATTCCCTATTTTTTTCAACAAATATTTAGCTATTTATTCAAAATATATTCATTTTTTCAGTTGCATATTTGTTATAAAATCATATTTCCTATACTAATTATTTGTAAAACTAGTATTTAGTATAGCTTTTTATAGCTTTCAAGTACTAGTCATAAAAAGTTGAGGGAAGAACTCGTTTAACAATTATACCATGATAATATTGATATAATCGGTCGATATTCTTATTAACTTAGTTTTAGAAAATAAAAACTAACTAATAATGATTTTCATATATTGTTTTAGACTATTCATGCAAGTTTTGGAGAGAGGTATTTATCATCTGTTTTGTTTGAGAAACTGAGGAAAGAGGCTGAAGAAATGCAACCAGTTTCAGTTGAATAATGACTTTTTTAATTGTAAGAATAAATGTAATGTTTATTCACTGTATTTTCAAACTTTATAATAAAATTTGGCAGTTAACTTGTAGAGTGTGAGAAATAACATGCAAGCTTAGTTTGAGTCAGGTGTGTAAACTAACGGGTTGTGCTAAACGGTCATTGGTTAGGTGCGGATCTAGCCTGAAAATGCTCGGACTGACAGCCGCGAGTCTTATCTGATCCAAACTAGTCCAACCCATTGATTGATCCATGATCGAATTGCGCAAGATTGATTTGTCGCATCATGAAAGTCTATAGCACAAAAAAAATCAAACCTTTGTACGAATATAAAACATGATATGGTATAGCAAAATGGTGCTTACATTTCCATTTCAACAAATGTACCAAAAACACGCAAGCATCAAAGCCCTCATACTATGTCTCTTTTCCATTTACACCCATAAACATTAAGGTTTTCAAACTTCTTCTCTTCATTTTTAGTCCATCTGAGTGAAACTTCGCCCATCATATCGAATTTCCATTTAGCAAACGCAGACCCAATTTTAACATAGCACCGTGGGGTATGGTGGGGCGTGGGTTGGGGGCATGATGCGACACGTGGACTATGGGACACCCAAGACCAAAAGCCAATTTCAAAGGGGTATGGTGGGGCGTGGGTTGGGTGTGTGGAAAAAAGCCAATTTCAAAGGACTAGTGCTCTTGACCAATGAGGTTCCGCCATGTCATGTGGTAGCCCCGCCCCGCGCCCGGCCTTAAACTCCCGCCCAAGGGGCCACGCCCAAACCCAAGCCCACCCGGGGTGGTGACTTGGGCGTTTCTCTACAACCCACGCCCCAACCCCCGCCCCATAGTCTAATGGTGAATAGCGAATAAATAGCAGGTGCTATTTTGTAAATAGCGATACACTCGAAAAATTGAAAAAAAAAAAATATATGTATATTATATCAAAATACCCTGGTATATACGCTATTTTACATGTATATTTAACAAAAACCTAAAATCCAGCTATTTTATAGATAAATATTTTATAGCTAAATTTAATCGCTATTTATATTTAAAAAAAAACTGAAATCCCGCTATTTATGGCTACATACCCCGTACGACCTTTGACCTATACGCTACGCTATTCACTATAGCGACCATAGTAACCACCACATACATTCAATATCTACAAAACACATGAGTGGCAATAGTGCCTGCCCCCTATTGGTTTAAATGGGCGGCAGGGGGAATAATGCCAGCAGCTGTCTGGCACTCCCCTATTGGTCCAAACATGTTTACGATTTTATCCAGCTTTAAAATTACGCTTTTGCCATCAGTTCAAAATTATGTTTTTACCCCCACTTAAAAATAAATTTGCGCTTTTGCTCCCAGCTAAAAATTTCGATTTTGCCCTCAGTTAAAAATTACGATTTTTGCCCCGTTTAAATTTACACTTTTACCATTAGTTTTTTTCCTTAAAATTACGATTTTGCCATCAGTTCAAAATTATGTTTTTACCCCCCATTTAAAAATAAATGTACGCTTTTCCTCCCAGCTAAAAATTTCAATTTTGTCCTCGGTTAAAAATTACGATTTTGCCCCGTTTAATTTTTAGAGTTTTGCCATTACTTTTTTTTTCTCACAGCCAAGTTACGATTTTTTCCCCCAACTTAAATTTACATTTTCTCCATCGTTTTTGTTTGTTTTCCTGGTTAAATTACAATTTTGCCTCCAGTGTAAATTTGCAGTCATGCCTGCAGGTGCCTGGCACTCCCCCATTGGTCCTTTTAATTTACAAATTCATCACTGAATTAAAATTATCATCTCGCCCTCGGTTCAAAATTACGCTTTTCCCATCATTTTATTTTTTTGCAAAACTATAAAAGTTTTTTGTTTTAATTAGTTTACTCCATTTAATTTTTTTTTTCGTGTCAAAAAGTTGCTTAACACTCGCTCATTAGTCTTGAAAAATTACAGTTTTGCCCTGAGCCGAAAATTACGATCTTATCATCGTTTTAGTTTTTTTTTTCCTAGCAAAATTATAGTTGTGTTTTTTAATTGATTGAGAATTATTCGGTTATCGCCCCGAAACGCGGGCGAGGCATCAACTAGTTTGAAAACAAATTCATATAACAAAGATGATGGGGGCAATTTGGTCATTTGCACCTCACGTGCGTGCACCAATCAATTTCTTTTAGGGCTGTGCAACGGTTCAGAACCGGACCGAACCGAACCGGAACTGAACCGGAACCGTTAATTGCTAAATTTAAGAACTGGAACCGAACCGTATTATAACGGTTCTGGTTTGGTTTCGAACCGGTTAAACGGTTCTCGTGTAAACGGTTCTCGCGGGAACCGATTGACAATTAAATCGTAAAATTAACAATTCAATAAAATCGAATCAAACCATTTAAAACATTAACTAAGAGTTGCAACATTTAAAGTTCAAACCAACCAAAATAAAAGTAGCAAAGCAACAATAAATAATTTCAAGCCATAAAACAAACTCTAAATAAAACTATTACAACCATCGTGTTAACAATTAAAACAAACATCTTCAAACTTCATTCGATCTTCATCATCTCAATCTTCTCATAAACATCTAAATGAAACCAAGTGTTAGCAATTAGAAAAAAAAAATAAACGAATAATGCATCTACTGTATTTGGTTCACGTGAATAGATTGATCAGTAATGCATCTACTGTATTTACCAAGTGATACACTATTTATATACACATTTACAATTTGATCAACATTGATTTGAATATTTTTGTTCAATTTTTATTTTCACATACAGAAAATTATATACATCAGAAAGCAAACATCTAGAAAGAAAATATATGCAATCATAAAAAAAAGTCATGTATAATAGCGTACCTGCATTTGCAGGGTGTTGATGGAGATGAACTTGTATGATAGCAATTAGGGTTAAGGTTGAGAGATGGAGAAGAATTAGAAGATGAAAGATGAGATTGGTAATGAATATAAAAGGAGGGAATAAGAATTAGGATGGTCGTATGATGTTGAAAAGCCCATTAATAAAATAGGGTTTTAAATATTTATAATCTCAATTGGTTCTAGGGGTTCTTTAACCGAACCGTGGTTTTAACCGGAACCAAACCGGGAACCGTTTTTACCCAAATTTAAGAGCCGGAACCGGACCCTATATACAAAAATACGGTTTGGATCTAGCGGTTCCGGTTCGGTTCCCCGATTCTGGCGGTTCTGAACCGTATAGTGCTCAGCCCTAATTTCTTTAATGTTTGAGGAATAATGATGCAATTTTTTTAGACATGCGGAGAGCATGATATTGAATTCATGTTACTAGAACCACTAAATGATTCACAATGCAAGATATATAAATGCAAATCACATAAAACAGTAACAACATGCAAACAAATTTGATAAAAAAAAATGTATGACAATAATATGATCGATATATTCAAGGGATCTGAGAACTACCTGCCAAATAGACCGTTTGGCATTCGGATCGACATCAACATTAACCTTCAAACTCATTGCGTTATCTCTACTAAAGTGGAGCATGTTCGAATCCCACAAAGTGGTTATAGGAGTAGATTTAAAGGGCTTGTGTGTGTTCGCCGTTCAAAAAAAATCTAACTAATAATTAAAGAGAACTCTTTCCTTTGGAATTCTACTAGATCAAAATTTTGCAACCTTAATTGGGATATGTGGATTGATTTCAATATTCGAGATGTAATTGTGTAATTGTCAGTTACTCTTGCTGGCCCGTTTTCTATATTATATATAAAAGTTTCCCCGTTAAAAAGAAACTAAAGATTCGTTGTCGATTGTTTTATCTGAAATGAGGCAAATGAAGAAAAAATATGGATATTTAGAACGAATCAATCTGGTTGAAAGTTTTCTAAAGTCGTTTTTATTAGGAAAAAACTTTTATATTGTTTTGTTTAAAATTTAGTTTTCTTATTGTGATAATAGTATTTGCTTAGACATAATTAACATTTGTCTCTTGCTGTTTCTGCCTACTGACGAGGTATGACCCGGACCGGCAAACCCGACCCGGTCATCACCTATTATTTTATTATAAATAATCAATTATATTCACGTTTATTCTAGAATGTTCCATTCTGCATGGATAAACCAAGTAACCGAATCTCCAATATTTTGGGAAGATCATGCAAATCCCTAACTCATCGGATTATCTCGTAACTTACGGGAAACCCTAATCGTAAACTATAAATAGAGGTAAACATCAAAGGTATGGACATTCTGCTCGTACCAACTCTCTCTCTCTTTACATACTTTCTTACTCCCAAATACCGAGACTTATTCTCACGCCGGATGGTGGTTACAGGAATAACCTCATTCCTGTAACGAGTCCTAACGGTGTTCTGTTTTGCAGTCAGCTGTTCGGATTGCCAAGAGTTGAAGTATTCGTCAAGCCTACCGTTCAGGTTAGTGTTTCTTCACCTACTAACATTGGACATGAAATCACCTTGATCATGTGTGTCTGGACTTTGTTAGGTGTATGTGATTGGTATAGATTTTGGAGCAATGGCCAATGGTTGGTTACACATTTTTATATTGCAACATTAGACCTGGCAATTATGGCCCAAGGGTCTAAATCTGGGCTGATATGGACTTTAAAAAGAAAGTCTTGGACCATTTTGGGCCAACACCTATACTTATGGGCGTCATAATGGACATAAAAAGTATTAAGAGGAAATTACTTTTTGAGTCCTTGTGTTTTAGTGGTTTTAACAACTTGAGTTCAAAATCAAAAAGTTTAACTCCCTGAGTCCCTAGTCATTTATTTTATAACGTTTTGAGTCCAATTTTATTAATTTTATAACGGTTCGAGTCCAATTTTGTTAATAAAATTAGACTCAAATAGTTATAAAAAAGTGTCTAGGACTGAGGGCGTTAAACATTTTGATTTTGGACTCAAATGTTTAAAACCACTAAGACACAAAAACTCAAAAAGTAATTTACTCAAGTATTAATTAATAGAATGTACGGGTTAGGATCGGTAAGTTAACCAACTTGAACCGGTCTGTATGGGTAAGTTAATTAATACAATGTTCGGCTCGAATTTTGATTTGTTTAATTGTTTAACAACGTTAATTGTTGTTTAGATTTGTGTTAATCTATTTCATTATACTCGATCAAACCATAGATTTTCATTCTTTTTCGTGTTTTTTTTTTTTTTATATTTTTAAATTTGGGTATCTCCAAAAAAAAAAAAAAAAAAAAAAAAAAACTTTAGGGACTACAAATGCTTACTTTTACTGGGTGACTAGAGAACAAGGTTCCTTTGATTGGTTTAAAGGGGTCATGAATGAAGTTGCCAAGCTTGATCATCAAGTATACTTATTAAGCCAACATTCAAAGATTTTCTTGATATCCAAAAGTCATTGATTAATGAAATAAATTTTATGTTCAGGATGTTATAGAGATGCATAACTATCTAACGAGTGTGTATGATGAAGATGACGTGTGATCAGCTCTCATCGCCATGGTTCAAGCTCTTATCCATACCTAGAAATTATCAGTAACAGGTTTGAACTCATAAACCATGGCCAAAAATGGAAGAAAGTTTGCTCCGAAACTTGCAAAAAACATGATGGTGTTAGGATAAGTGAGTTAGTGTAACCAGGAGGGGTATAACCATCAACGACACAACTTGCACGTTCTGTGGAAATTCTGATGAAACAGCCAAGTTACTGCTAGCAGCCTAATGCAGTTTCGCATAGCTCATTTGGACACAAAATGGAATTTGGTGCATTTTAACTTCTTTTCTGGTTGCAACTATGTTGAATGATTAATGGGTATTCCATGGAAATCTGCAGGTTTGCTTACAAAACAGAAGGTGCTTCAGGTGATTTTCGTTTCCAAAATTTGGTGAAGAGGTATGGTCCCAATTCCTTGCCAACATGGCAAGGACCACACCACTTTTTCCATCAGACGTGGCGCTGACATCGACAAAGTCATCCAGAAGCTTCTAGAAGCTTCTAGAAAATATCTAGGTAGCTCCAAAGACGCTCCACCCGACATAAAGGACACAACGTGTCACCAGTCACCAGGCGCCACATAGGCCTGTAACAAATCTAAGGGCAGCCCGACAATGCCAGTACGACGTCTCCAAGATGGGCAAATGCGAGCGCGCCACGTGTACCACTACACTGACCACAGCAGAGGAGACCAAGAGGATATTCCCCTTGGTCGGATAGCTGGCGCGCAACCACGGCTGGCATCGCTGCTCTTCCCTCTCTCACCCTCCGGCTATAAATAGAATCCTTCATCATTCAGGTTAAAGGATCTTGCTCTCCATATTCTCACACTTAACACACACCGTTTATTCTCCCTCAGGACAGTACTTATTCTCACGCCGGAGCCTGGTTAAGAGGGAAACCCCCATATTCCCCTCTTAACGAGACTAACGGTGTTGCTGTTTTGCAGGAACCAAGCCATTCCACGAGTAGAAAGAGAGATTGAACCCACAGAGGAAATAACCTCACGGACTAACCTTAGTGTTAGCCTGTGTTTCATCATTGGCGCCATCCGCTTTTAGCAAAAACCACCCTCATCTCTTTTTCTTTCCAAAAAACACTCGTCAAAATGGCTGAACAAAACCACCCGGCAGATGGAGACGTTTCTTCTTTTGAACTCATTTCGGACAACATACACGTCCAAAGAGACCAAAGGAACGAAATTATCCAAGAAAGACCGGCGAACAACGAGTTTCCTAGTATCTTTGGGAGTAAATCCAGGATCGTGGCCCAAAACACACCTGGTGCTACTTTCCAAACTCCACCCAGAATCATCACCCAAACCACAAACGGAGCTACGTTCCAACCTCCGTCAGAGGTAGTCCAACAGACACCTCCACCAGTGCAAACTCAGAGCCACAGAGCTGGCCCCTCAGCTCCATCGGACCAAGCACAACTGAACTTCTCTGCACTACTAGGGCTACCCGAAGGAAAAACTCTGGCTTCCTGGTATGCCGAACAAGTGGCGTCTATAAACCTTGTTTACACACAACTAAGTGCGCAGCAAGCTTTGCTTCAAGCACAAGCTCACCAGTCAGCATTTGTCACTCCACCGCAAAGGCCTTTGAGCGCTCCCATGCCTCAACAGGCCAATGCATTCAATCTGCGTCCTGAGTCAGTACCTCCACCGCATATTAGAAGGCCAAGCGCGCACGACACGCGCGATACTTACGGTGAAACAGAAAGCAATTACGTGCAGTATTCTCAACAACCGAAGAAGCCAATACAAAGCCGTTTAGGCCCGCGCAACATAAACGACGAATTTGAAGATGACAACGAGACGAACATAGTGTTCAGCAGGCTACCACCAGAGCATGAAGCGTACAAACCTCGCAAGCGCGCAGGTTATGATCCAAAAGCAGAGCATGATTACACCCTGAGCTATCGTCCAGACGACATGGCTGAGAATTCCAAGTTCATAAGGGAGATCGCCACGGCTGCCATCGACAAAACGAAGTTGCCACACAACGTGGGCAAATACAACGGGTTGACAGACCCAGATGATCACCTTCAGGTTTTCAATGGTGCTGGAGCTACAGGTGGATGGAACTTACCAACCTGGTGCCATCTCTTCGCTCAAACCTTCGTAGGCGCAGCGCGCGTCTGGTTTGACAGCCTGCCAGCAGGAAAAATCAAATCATGGGTCGACTTCCGAGAGAAGTTCTTGGCACACTTCTCGCAACAACGACGACACACCAGAGACCCAGCCGATTGTTTGAACATATGGCGAAGAGACCACGAAAGCGTGGAAGATTTCATTACAAGATACAACAAAGAATGTTTGGAGATCGGCGACGTAGGCGAGAAGATGATGCGCGCACACTTCATGCGGGCAGTCAAGTGCGATGATTTAATCAAGCGTGTAAAAGGCAGAGACGGAGGACCCAAAGATTGGGAAACCTTCATTGAGGCAGCCAAAACTATCGCGCAGTCGGACAGACAGTTGACCGGTGATGATCACCGTCAACGTAGCTACAACCATAACGACCGGCATAGCAAGAAAGGCAGGAGCCAACCTTGGAAAGCATCCGGTCACAGAGAACGAAGCCCGGTAAGAGAAGATGCGCGCCACACGATTAATCAAATAGCTCACCGGAAAGAGGTGAAACGAGAAAACAGGGAGAAACAGTGGACACCCCTCACGAAAACCCCTTCAGAAGTCTTAGCAACCGAGAACCACCAGTTTAAACCGCCCCTACAAATGCGCAACAAGAGGGGCCAAGACCCAAATCTTTTCTGTGAATTCCACAAGGACACGGGCCATTTAACCGATGATTGTTTCAGCCTCAAACAAGAGATCGAAAGAGCCTTAAGAGACGGAAAGTTAACTCACCTGGTCAAAGGTGGGAAGCGTGATTACCGCCAGATTCAGAGAAGAGAAGAAGGGCCGGACAACAAAAAACTCCGGAAGCTAGAAACCCACATGGTTCAAGGGGGTCCACGAAGGCCAAGAAGAAACTACAACAAGCGCGCGCAAGATGACTCATGGCGCGAGAAACAAGTCGTTTTCCCTGTTGTAAGAGGAGGCCCACGAGAAAGAAGGCCCATAGTCATCTCGGGCGTCATAGGGCATTACCAAACATATTACATCTTCATCGACCCGGGGAGCACTGCGGATATCATATATGAACAGTGTTTTAATCAGTTCGATCAGGAGGATAAAGCGCGCTTAGAACCAGTTGATTACCCGCTCACTGGTTTCTGCAACGAAGCCGTTTTTCCTCTAGGACAAATATCGTTCCCAGTGTTGCTCTCGGACGAAAGAAACTCAAGAACAGAAGAAGTCACATTCATGGTGCTGCCAGCACATTCAAGACACGATATTCTGCTGGGAAGAGAATCCCAAGGTGATTTCAGCATGATCTGCTCTGGCCCACACTCAGCAGTGGGATTCCCAACAGAAACAGGAGTAGCCATCATCTATGCAAGCAAAGAAGTATTAGCAACAGATGAGCTAAGACCTGCAAAGACAAGGAAACCAGAAGCACGCCAAGAGGCAGAAAAATGGGTGTTAAACAGCGCATATCCGGAACAGACAGTAACCTTAGGACCTGCAATGTCCGATCTGACGCGCGCGGCGCTAAAAAAACTGTTGTTCCAAAATATGGACGTCTTCGCCTGGACACCAGCAGACATGGTGGGTGTTCCACGGCACATAGCTGAACATCGCTTAAATGTCTCGGAAGAAGCCAAACCGGTGGTACATGCTAAGCGCCATTTGGGAGACATAAAGCACGACGCCATGAAAGAGCAGGTGATCGAGCTGTTAAACGCGGGAATCATCAGGGAGGTCAGGTATCAAACATGGGTGGCAAGCCCAGTGATGGTCCAAAAGAACAACGGTAGCTGGAGAATGTGCGTGGACTACAAAGATCTGAATAAGGCATGTCCACGCGACTGTTACGCCTTACCAGACATTGATGAAAAGATCGATTCACTTGCCACATTCCGATGGAAATGTTTCCTCGATTGTTACAAAGGGTACCACCAGGTACAGATGGCCGTGCAGGATGAAGACAAGACCGCGTTCCGCACACCAACAGGGCTATACTACTATACCAAAATGCCTTTTGGTTTAAAAAATGCGGGCGCGACTTATCAGAGGCTCATGAACGAAACTTTCCACGACGCCATCGGCAAGTATATAGAAGTGTATATGGATGATCTGGTTGTCATGAGCAAAGAGGAGAGCACAATGTTGCTGAACATCCAAAAGACGTTCGACACCTTGCGCGGAGTTAGTATCAAGTTAAACCCAGCGAAATGCTCTTTCGGCATGGAAGAGGGGAAATTCCTGGGTTTCATTGTCACGAAAGATGGCTTCAAGGTGAACCCTGACAAGATACAAGCCATAGAACGCATGCCGTCACCTTCAACGATCAAGGAGATGCAAAAATTGGCAGGACGGTTGGCAGCACTTAACCGCTTCCTGGCCAATCACGCAGCTAAATCGTTTCCGTTTATAAAAACTCTCCGAAACTGCATGAAGAAGAGCCAATTTCAGTGGACTCCGGAAGCCGAGAGCGCATTCCGCGAGATGAAAGACTGCCTCATCAAGCTGCCAACATTAACTGCACCAGTCAAGGGCGAGCCTCTGGTACTGTACTTGTCAGCCTCCGACAAAGCAGTAGGAGCAGTGTTGCTTGTGGATCGACAGGGCGTTCAGACGCCAGTCTATTATGTGTCACGAACTCTAACCGACCCAGAAACCCGGTACGCAATCATGGAGAAACTGGTACTCGCACTGATCCATGCATCAAGAAGGCTGCGCAAGTACTTTGCCAACCACGTCATTCACGTGCTAACAAACTACAATATTGGCAACATACTTGCAAGGCCAGAGATTTCAGGGAGACTAGCAAAATGGGCGATAGAGCTCGGAGGTCATAACGTAGTGTTCAGACCAAGACCGGCGATCAAGGGCCAAGTACTTGCAGATTTCATGACAGAGGTACCGGATGACAAAGATCGAGAATGCAAGGCGATGGAAAAAGCCAAGAAACAACAAGTGGAAGAACCATGGCTACTATACACAGATGGTGCGTCTAACGAGGACGGCGCAGGTGCTGGTCTCCGGCTGGTGAGCCCTGACAAACATGAGTTCACCTACGCCATACGCCTGGATTTTAAAAGCACAAACAACGAAGCTGAATACGAAGCCTTCCTTGCTGGTTTAAAGTTGGCAATCAAAATGGGAGTACGACACATCGAAGCGCATGTGGACTCCATGTTGATGGCAGGTCAAATCAACGGGCAATATGAAGCCAAGGGAGATACAATGGCACTTTACCTGAGCCAAGCAAAGACACTGCTACAGACCTTCTATTCCTACAAAGTGCATCACATTAATAGAAGCGAGAACAAGCCAGCAGACGCGCTGAGTAAACTCGCCTCTACAAGCTTCCAGCACCTAGCAAAGGATGTACGCATAGAAGTTTTAAGCAACCCGTCAGTGCCACTGCGAGAAGTAAGCGTCGTTCAACTAGGGACAACGTCTTGGATGACTCCGATAATCACATACCTCCAATCTGGAATACTCCCGGAGAACAAGGCAGAAGCAAGGAAAATTCAGTACAAATCCGAACATTACCAGATGGCTGATGGGATCTTGTACAGAAAATCATACCTCGGGCCTTTGTTAAGGTGTGTTGATCCCGAAGGCGCACGCTATTTGATCAGAGAGGTGCACGAGGGAATCTGTGGTATACATGCCGGACCAAGAATGGTGGTAGCAAAAGTCATGAATGCGGGATACTACTGGCCCGGGATGCATTTGGATGCGGTTAAAGAATTGAGAAAATGCAGCGGATGCCAAAGACACGCGCCCAAAACAATGCGCCCCAAGAATGAATTGGTACCAGTCACAACGGCGTGGCCCTTTCAACAATGGGGAATAGACATGGTCGGACCTTTTCCCGAAGCCCCAGGAGCTGTCAAATTCATAATAGTCGCAGTCGACTATTTCACCAAATGGGTAGAGGCAAAGGCCCTCGCGTCAACCACAGCCGCCGTTGTCAAAAAATTCATTTGGGAACAAATCATATGTCGTTTTGGATTACCCCTCAAGATAATCACCGACAATGGAACCAACTTTGCCGAAGACAACCTTCAACAGTGGTTCAAGGAATTACACATCGAGCACACCTTCTCCTCGGTCGCGCACCCGCAGGGGAATGGTCAAGTCGAAGCCGTCAACAAGAGTATTGTCGACGGAATCAAGGCAAGACTGGGAGAAAAAAGAAGAGGTTGGGTAGACGAACTGCCCAGCATCTTGTGGGCCCACAGGACGATGCCCAAAACAAGCAACGGAGAAACACCGTTTAGCTTGGTTTATGGGTCAGAGGCAGTAATACCAGCAGAGATAGGATTACTGTCACCTCGAATGCTCTCAATGAACGTGATCAACAATGAGGAAGAGAGGAGAATCGACCTCGACCTCCTAGAAGAACGGAGAGAAATGGCGGCAATCAATGAAGCAAAATACAAAACGAAGCTGGAAAAATATTACAACTCTAAAGTCCGAGTCTGCACCTTCAACCCGGGAGAATACGTCCTTAGAGACAACGAGGCCTCAAATGCAGAAAAGCCCGGAAAGTTGGCTCCCAAGTGGGAAGGTCCATATGTCATCGACACCGTACTCGGAAAGGGAGCTTATAAGCTGTGCACCATCGACAACAGGGAGGTTCCTCGCACATGGAACGCCCAACAGCTGAGAAGGTGTTACCTATGAATGAAGTTCTTGTAATGGCAATGGCCAAGTCGCCAACACATTTATAATACAAGAAGTGTTTGGCTATCTTTCTATTATGCAAATTTCTTTGTCACAACTGCATATATTACTTTGGGCATACACGAAAACATCAATGGCTCAACCATTAGGAAACGTTGTAGACCTCCAAGGCCTGTCACAAGCAAGTGCACAGCCGGGTCAGACACACAACTAAAGCCTAACAAACGCCAAACAAATACTTCGTGCCCACATAAACACGAAAACATCGAACACAGGACAAACAAACATTGTAAGCACCCCCAAGGCTGAGAACAGTCGGGTCTACACAATAACCTGTTACTCGATCACTTCGTATTCACGACCCACGCTGCGCACAAATACGACAGAATAAAACGTTGTAATAAACACAACACAACCTGTCAGCGCCATCATTCATTCGTGATACCTGAATCAAAGTAATTACACATGCACATATTATGACGATAACGAAATTCACATAAAAACAGACAACTATTAGCATAACATACGTCAAAGCACAGCCAAATATCCACAAGCATAACAAGGAAGTTAAAATTGTTTATCAAAGTGTCAAGCACAAGACCAACCAAGGTCATACGCGGCGCGCAGGCCGGAGTCCCTCATTCGGGATGACTGGGTCCAACACCCCCAGCCGCACCACCTTCATCGCCAAGCGCCTTCTTCAACAACACGACACCATCAGATCTTCGAGCCAGTTTCTTCGCAGCTTTAACCACAGCAAACTCCAAAGACGAAAATTCTTGTCTTTTCGCGGCGTAAGCAGCAGTGCAATCCTCCTTCCACAACTCGAAGTGGTGTTCTTTCTCCTTATTAAGGGCTGCAGCCCTACCCTCGTTGTACCCATCTTTACGACCGCTGCTGTAACCAGCTTGCCCTAACTCAAACATGTAATGGGCAAGCTCGTGGGAGTTGACGATGCGATCAGCAATCTACAAAAAACACATAAATAAGGGACAGTTCACGAAAGCCACAAAATAAAGAAAAGATCTTCTTTTTTTTTACCAGAGGCACCGCGCGCGAGAGCAACCATTTGCAATCAGCGGACGCTTCCTCAGCAAGGAGTTCAGAAGCCTTGCATTCAGCAGTCTTCTCTTGAAGAAGACGATCAGCAGTCTCATATTGCCTAGCAAGGTCTTCCAGCTTAGCAATACGCGCAATATACTCTTTTTCCTTCTCTTCAAAGGCAACACGAGCCTTTTGAGCTTCCTCAGCAAGCTCAGTCTTCTCACCAGATAAACGTACAATAGCGTCTCGTTGAGATTTAAGCTCCACATTAGTACGCTCGCACGCAGCTTCCCAGTTTTTCTGCTTATCAGCATTGGCTTGCTTTTCTTGGGCAAGTTTCTCTTCCGCATCAGATACCCTCCAGATCAACCCCTTCTTCTCAACATTGAATTGTTCTTTCTCCTCCGCAAATAGTTTTTTCTCATTCTCAAACTCCAGGGTGTCTTCCCCCATTAATTTCCACTCACGAACAATCTCCTGTGAAGTGGACCAGAAGTTGACCCCGGCTTGAACATGCTCATCCAAAAGCTCCAACCGGCGGCGCCTCTTCTGGAACATCCTTTCAGCAGGGGGGAGGGACAGAGAGAAAAATTCATGGCAATTATCGAGGTCGTTCATCCTGGAGCCCTGAGTTAAGTGCCAGCGAGGGGCGTGCGGAAGGTCATCACAAGCAGGATTCGTCGTTTCAAAAGAATCAGCATGAACTTTTTCAAACTGGGGGCTGCGGACAGCACCTGAGGTTGCACCACCACCATCACCCGGTGGGCGTTTGGTATACACCGTTTGATGAGGAGTAGTTTCACTCACCTCTACTTCAACCTCAACATTTTTACCGCGATCACCACCAGCAGCACCGCCCGCATCACCACCTGCATTACCGCCACCTTCTCCAACCTGCTCAACTCTCACATCTCCTTTTTTCGTCCCGTCAGGAGTATCATGAGGAGGAGACAGCCCAAACGTCCTCGACGGCGGAGATTCTGGAGGAGTAATTTTGGAAATGTCAATCTTGTGTCCAGTCTTGGCTGTTTTGGCACCTGCTCCAAAACGAGCAGCACATTCAAAGAAAAGAAGGACAAACAAACAAAAAATGTAAGACAAGCTCGAAGAAGCTCAAACGAATACCAGAAGCTTCAAAAATCTTCTGCAGCAAATCCGAGGGTTTTTCAGCAAAAATACCCATGTCAATATCCGATTCAGAAGGGGCAGGAGGATTCTCTTTTTGAAGTTTAATTTTTTTCGAGGCAAGCATAGCAGCAGCCTGCTCGTCAAGCTTCCGTTTTTTATCCTCGAAAGCCTTTTTCTGCATTATCTCTGTTAGAGTCGCGCGGTCCTCAGGGTCCGACTCAGGTCTTTTCTCGACAACTCCTAAACCGGACAACGTATCAGAAACAACAACATAATCAGGGATACGATGAGTATGAACTCGCTTACGAGGAGACTTAGTGGCAGTTTCTTCAGTTTTTTTCCCTTTCTCTCCCGCCTTGTCAATTTTCGCTTTTCTCCTCGTCTCCAACACGTCAGCAGTTTCGACCGGAATCTCCAAATCATCACCAACAGGCTCGTTCACCGGCTCATGCACAACCCCCTGCACCGGACCTGCACGCGCGGAACGAGAGGTTAGGTCTTCAAAAGATCTGCCAGACCCATCACTCGAGAGAACGATAACTTCCTCTCGAATGGAATCAAATGCATCATCATCATTCTCACTATCTTCACCTAAGACAGTGTTGACGTAAGTGGTGAAACTCTCGTTGCTCGGATGCAGAAACCGGCCACGGATCTGATCCAACCAAGGTCGTTTATCAGATTTTTGTATCGCCTCAACCATTGCACCCGGTGCCTTAAGATCCAGAACATTCAACAACGTGAAACCTACTGCACAAAAAGACGGAGATAAAGAACAGTGCACAAACAATACAACGTACAGCATACAAACAAAAAAAAAACAGTATGGAACGAGACGTACACTTGCCCTCATGACCATAAACCGGAACCCCCAACGGATGTTTAGGAACCCACTTTATGCTCATACCGGCACCAACCAACGCCATCTCCTCAAGCTGGATTATCGGAGTGGCTTTACGAGTCAACCTCTTATACCAATCTTGATCAGCGAAATTTGCAACCACATCAACCTTGGGGATACCCTCATCCACAGATCTGTAGTGCATGTCCACAGGAACAACACCCCGGCGAATATAAAAAAACTTCTGCTTCCAGTCATGAAGACTCTTCAGTGGCATAGAGCAAACCGGAGAAACGTCGGTACGAGCACTAAAAGAGTAAAACCCACTTGTATATGAAACGGTGTAGAAGGCGTTGAACATCTCAAACGTCGGATCTAAATGGTTTGCCATACAAACAAACTCAAAATGAGTAATACGAGGGAGTCCGATGGCATTGATCTGAGAGATGTGGAGACCATAACCCCTCAACACGTCAGCAGTAAATCGGGTCATCGGAAGCCTGAAGTTGCCCACCCGGAAGAAAGCAGCATACAAAGTCATATGACCGGGAGGAGCATCCATGGCGGTGGAACCAGGAGTAGGATACTGAGCACCCCAATCAGGGAGAAAACCCATCTCCCTTACCAAATTCTGAAATTCCTTCTCTTTCCACCCTATTACCGCCTGATCCGGGCCAGGAGGAGTTTTCCCCTTGTTCCTCCTCTTCCTCGAAGAAGGATTTGTAGAAGACATGGTAGGAAAACAAACTGTAATGCAGATGAACTCAAAGAGAAGAAGATAGAAAATAAAGGAAGAAGAGAGATCTCCAGAATTCAAATTTTGAATAAGGGGAGAAGAAAGAGAAAACCACCATATATTTATACCCATCGCATTTAATGCGATGGGTAGTGGGGGCGTCAGAATCCGAAAAAGCAACCAACAGGGAGATGACACGTCAAAGGAGAGAGAAGGCGGCACCTCTTTTTCCGGAAGCAGGTGAACGGACACCTGACACTTCTCCGAAAAGCAACTGACAGTGACTGAAAAGGCAACTGTTCATCTGACACCAGCCAGTCACATCAGTCATCCCTTCCCAAGACAGACAAGCTTCCTCTTGACGACAACTTTTTTAAAGAGCCAAAACCCATGCGCGGGGCGCCATGCGTCCATTTGGCTCAACTTTTTAAAGGGCCAAAACCCATGCGCGGCACGCCATGCGTCCATTTGGCTCAACTTTTTAAAGGGCCAAAACCCATGCGCGGCACGCCATGCGTCCATTTGGCTCAACTTTTTAAAAGTGCCAAAACCCATGCGCGGTACGCCACGCGTCCACCCGGCTCAACTATATAAGTCGCCAAAATCCACGCGTCGTGGGCCCATTAGGTGCAGATTTCTTAGGGACCCCATGAAAACCTCACGCCATAACGAAATACCACACTTATAAGTCCAGAATCCCTCCTAGACGATCAACTCAACTAGAAGGCACACTGGACTGGGGGGACTTGAAGAGGTATGGTCCCAATTCCTTGCCAACATGGCAAGGACCACACCACTTTTTCCATCAGACGTGGCGCTGACATCGACAAAGTCATCCAGAAGCTTCTAGAAGCTTCTAGAAAATATCTAGGTAGCTCCAAAGACGCTCCACCCGACATAAAGGACACAACGTGTCACCAGTCACCAGGCGCCACGTAGGCCTGTAACAAATCTAAGGGCAGCCCGACAATGCGTCCATTTGAAGGGCCAAAACCCATGCGCGGCACGCCATGCGTCCATTTGGCTCAACTTTTTAAAAGTGCCAAAACCCATGCGCAGTACGCCACGCGTCCACCCGGCTCAACTATATAAGTCGCCAAAATCCACGCGTCGTGGGCCCATTAGGTGCAGATTTCTTAGGGACCCCATGAAAACCTCACGCCATAACGAAATACCACACTTATAAGTCCAGAATCCCTCCTAGACGATCAACTCAACTAGAAGGCACACTGGACTGGGGGGACTTGAAGAGGTATGGTCCCAATTCCTTGCCAACATGGCAAGGACCACACCACTTTTTCCATCAGACGTGGCGCTGACATCGACAAAGTCATCCAGAAGCTTCTAGAAGCTTCTAGAAAATATCTAGGTAGCTCCAAAGACGCTCCACCCGACATAAAGGACACAACGTGTCACCAGTCACCAGGCGCCACGTAGGCCTGTAACAAATCTAAGGGCAGCCCGACAATGCCAGTACGACGTCTCCAAGATGGGCAAATGCGAGCGCGCCACGTGTACCACTACACTGACCACAGCAGAGGAGACCAAGAGGATATTCCCCTTGGTCGGACAGCTGGCGCGCAACCACGGCTGGCATCGCTGCTCTTCCCTCTCTCACCCTCCGGCTATAAATAGAACCCTTCATCATTCAGGTTAAAGGATCTTGCTCTCCATATTCTCACACTTAACACACACCGTTTATTCTCCCTCAGGACAGTACTTATTCTCACGCCGGAGCCTGGTTAAGAGGGAAACCCCCATATTCCCCTCTTAATGAGACTAACGGTGTTGCTGTTTTGCAGGAACCAAGCCATTCCACGAGTAGAAAGAGAGATTGAACCCACAGAGGAAATAACCTCACGGACTAACCTTAGTGTTAGCCTGTGTTTCATCATTTGGTTAATTTGGCGTGCTTAAAATGACAAAATTTTCAACAACACACGACCATCCCTGTTAAAGGTTATGAGGATATCAAGTCAAACACGTTCCTATGGGTGAAAAACAGGGCGAAACTAATAGACATCATGTTGCTCTTTTTCATTTTGGGAGTCCATCTTGTTTTGAGTACTGATGTTTGTATATAGCAAGTTTTGTGGCTCCTAACTTCTTGTTGGTTGCCCATTTTAATGAAATGCATAGCCATTCAAAAGAAATTAAGAATGTACGGCGCGTTTAGGTTATATGATTTTAAGTATGTCACACCTGGTTCTGGGTAGATGGTTCACGCATATGGAGCTTCGAACATCTAAAGCGAGCCAAAATACTACAAAACATAACACGTTAGTTTCGTCATAGTAAGAACGAATTCTCCTTGTGACCAACATTCGATGTGAGAATAAATATACTTATGAATGAATAGAGATAGCAAGAGTGTAAGTGTAGTGTGTAGAGTGGGAAAGTATAACCTCCTGTTCTTATGATTATCAAGTACTTATATAGTACTAGAATGACGGTTCATTATCTTGGAGCGAGTGGTTCTTATGCGACCATTGTAGAAGGTAATTACCAGAACGTGACAGCCGGAGTTAGCAGGCATACCATGGGTTGGATTTGGATGAGATTGTCATATCCAGCCGGCTCGGTTTGGTTTTCCAAGTATCAAAGATCATATTCCTTCATACATGAATAAGTATGAGTCGATTTAAAGGCATAAACTTTACTCCGCGATCTATAAGGATTGTAACCCCTACTTAAAATGAACATATTTTCTCTTATTTTAGTTTTCCAGGTGATAAGTTTTTACAATATTTCTAAATTCTCATCTATTTCAGGTTATGCATGTTCATTCTTTTATGCTAAATAACATACAGCAAAACGAGTAGGTTGGGTCAGGTAAGTTAACGGCATGCCGATTGAAAAAAAATGTTCGATTTGATTTGGGTCAACACAGGCTAATTGATTTGGGTCTAATAAAACAGAATTTATAACCGCCCCTTTCTCAGCCATGCCCAAGTTATGATTCCAACCACAGCACCACCCAAGTGAGCAGATCCTGCAATTTTATCATCTTCCTGAAATAGTAAACAGTAATAGTTGCATATAATATATATGTATATATAGAAAAAGTGAAGTGTGTGTGTGTACAGAGAGGGGGGGGGGGGGGGTTCAGATCATGATATATGTTTTTAAAGGGTTTCAACATTTTAGAATCGCTAATATGTTGAAAACCGCATAATGCATCTATCGCTTTAAATGCGACACATAAGACAGTTATGTAACCGCCTTTGTTTCTCTCTTTCTCTATCACTATGTAGTATTTATTATGCATTTTATACGTGTGCATTATGCACTTGTCGCGGTTCACAACATATTCACAGACACATATGCAAGGGAGGGATCTATATAGAACGCTATATGTTGCGAGCACACGTTAAACTAAAAAAATCATTCATTTTTTTGATCGAAAAACATTTTAAAAAGAAAATAGTTTTATTCATCTCTATTGAAATTCAGAAAGAACATATGCACAAATTTGTTTATGTATAAAACCTACACATGAGCGGTAAAACAATTAAAAATTCAAAAACATATGACCAAATTATTTTGATGGTTTATGTACATAACATATGTATTTGTATTTGTATTTAAAAATTTAAGAAGTACAAAATTTTAAAAATGAAAAAAAAAAACAAAAACTAATAAAAATAGACAAGTATTTAGTTTTTTTTTTTCCCCTCTTGCTCTGTAATGAACCTCAGCGTGTGCTCGTATGCTGTTTTAGGACAACTTTTTTTACTATTTTAAGAGTGAATAGATAGATCATAACACATTAAGGATCATACCTTTAGTTTTTGTATATCATCCCAAATATAGCTCCCCTGAAATGATTACATGAAACAAAATGACCATGAGATATAGAAAACAAACTTCTACACTACAACTAATCAAGTAATTAAAATCATGTTTTAGTAGAGTTATAACACATTAAGATCTCTTGAACTTATATTCGTTGGGGTACGGTTGTTGTTTTATAACACATTAAAGCTTGGGATATATACACTTCTCTTATTTTAACACGAATACGTTACTATTACATGTTTGAATAAACCATGAAGATTTCATTTACCGCTAATAGAGCATGGACAGGTATTGTAAACTTGCCAAGTGAAATATTCACTGGGGTGAGTAATGTATCAAGCATCTAGATAGCCATCACTGCATCACTTGCTCCCTAAAATGTAAAAAAAGTAAAAAAAATATAATAATAATTTAAAAAGATGTTCCAAACAAGAATGTTATATAAATGAGAAAAGTTATGGGAGAAACAAGAATGTTAATGTAGTACATATGCTGCAAGTTTTGAACGGTCCGATTCACACGATTGCTTGTCCTGCAATAATAACAGTTAGATAATGAAATATGGTTCGTGAATCGTGATAGTGTTTGGATGTTTGACCTTTGATGATAAGGCAAGAAAAACCCGATGCAACAGGAATGAAACCGAGCCAGTAAAAGCCCCAGCCAGATACAACTTAAGCAGAAATTCAGGCCCAAAGCGTTGTTCAATCTGTGGAATGTGGTTATCAATTTAGAAAACAAGAAAGAATGAATGTTACGCGTATGAACTTAATACGTACTCTTTTGCCATAGCTATAAAGCGCGATTATATTTGGGAGGATATGTAAAAAGTCCTTGTGACTGAAAGCAGAAGTTATCATAGTATGATACCGTCCGCTGTTAAAGTTATCCAGATGTACCTGCACAGATGAAATCACTCTTACAAAAGAACAATAGTGTATATTTTATACGGGTCGGGTTGATACCTTTTTTGGCCCAAAATAAACTTTAGGCAATCAGTATGTCAAATATGATTACAAATTTATGTTTTTTAGAAAACCCCAACTTGGGCTACCTTAAATCTGTATTGGTTTCACTTTAAGCTAAGTTTTTTTATTTGACCCGTTAGAGAAAACTTTTCCTTTCAAACGAGTTTTTTTAATTGATCTGTTAGGGAAAACACACGTATATGCGAATAAGTCATGACGTTCAAAGAGAAACACCATAACCATGAAGATCTCACCGTGAAGTTCTGCCTCAGGAACTTTGCATCGGCAACTTTTGAGAGCAGATACACAGCCACATTTGCTAAGATCAAGCCTTTTGTCGCACCATTTGCAGGTGTGAGTCTCCTTGTAGAATGTAATTGCCTATGAATATAACAAATAATGTACTAGTTATGGTATAAACATAAAGATTTATTTCTGTAAATTTCATCACACAAGATTATGGTTATTGAGTTTACTTGCTTGTTTACAGTAAACCTTAATAAATGAGGTTATTCATTGATAAAGATGACAACAATAATAATAATAATAATAACAATTCGGGACATTTGGTGATGTTATTCATTTATCAAGGTCTTAGTGTAGCATCCTTTAGTTATATGTCTGGCAATATCTAACACGAAATCATCGTGTTTTGTGTTGTCATATCTATCCCGTTTAATAAATGAGGCATGCTCAGGTTGAACTATTTAATTAAGTGGGTCGTGATCAAGTTTAAACCGTGGACCAACAACACCCTTAATCTTGTATACTACCTGTTTAACCCATTTATTACAACCCAACCCACCAACCCGTTTGACTCGTATGAATGAGTTCAAAGAAATATACAGGTGTATGTAACAAGAGGAATTAATTACCATGTTTTTTGGTAAGTAATTGGTTGAGTGAATAGAAAATTGGGTCTTGTGAAATCAGCTCTTGTTGACCTTAATTCAACGTGATCAGCAAACAAGTTGCATGAAACTTCCGGTTTGAACCGGCGTGATGGTTGTGTAAAAGTGGTGTGGTTGTGGTAATGCGACGGCGTAAGGGTGGCCGGATGGTGGCGAGTTAAGGAGAAGAGAAGTTGCATTGTACGTAGGGTAATGTGATGTGATGATGGATGATCAACGCAAATATTTCAATTTTCAAACATAGATTGCCTTCTTGATATCTTTATTTGACGAGGAGATTATTTTGTTTCCTAAATAATATCTTTTTTAGTTAATTTCAAATAGGAAGTTTGATTACGCTAAGGAAGGGTAGGAAGTTATTATAGCCTTACACATGGCCAGTGGCGCAACTTAGAGGAGGTCCAGTGCGGTTTTTTTTTTTTTTTGCACAGTAGTGTTATATTTCAGGTTTTCGAGAATTTTTTTAAATGTGTATTGGTTCCGCCAGACTGATTTTATCTCCAAAAGACATCGGCCCATGCTGAGTTTTAGGTCAAGATCCGCCACTACACATGGCAACATAGAAAAAAGAAGGGAAAGGGTATTTTAGTCCACCATAAATTAGTTTCATATCAAAAAATACATCTTTCATATTTATTGTTTAAATCTCATCCCACCACCACCAACACACCCTACCACCACAACCACTGTCGTCGCCCACCACAACCACAACCACTGCCGCCGTCGCCCACCACCACCCACCGTCACTGTCCACAAATCACAACCCCACCCTTAACCCTAACCCAGATCATAGTTCATCCTAGATCTGTTTTGTTTTATAAGCGAAAGTTGTCTATGTCGTCATCAGAGCCAATGCCGCCACTGAAAGTCGTGAAAGAGCGAGAGAACCCGCCCGTGCTACTGTCGGAGCCAATGCCGGAAGTTCCGGTTAGAAAGACCCATTGCGTTTTAGCTGTTGTTTGTATTATTGTTTTATTCTGCTCTTTATCATGACCCCCTTTAATTTGGAGGGTGTAGATGGAGCCCCGTGTCATGATTAAGTAATTATTTATTTAAATATTTATTTTTTTAAATTAAATGGCAATTTTAATAACTACAAAATTAAAAATAAAAACATAATTTCATTAAAAAAACTACAAAGTCATAAAAAAAACATAACATACTAGAAAAAAAAGACAACATACTTAAAAAAAAAAACTACATATATTTGGCCCGAATTTGTGCCTTACGAGCCTCCAAAATGACTCGGTCCTCCTCTGGTTGATGTGACAGATCCCTTGCGAGAAAGTCCATGTCTCTCGCAATTTGTTTCTCCATTCTCATTTCTTGGTCTTTTTCCCTAATGGAGATTATTTGCTTGAGATCTGCCTGGAACTCGCTCATCTTTGACGGGCCATCTGATTTAGTAGACTTTCCACGTGCCTTGGCTTTACTTTTATCCCTACCAGTTGGACGAGGCAGCTCTTTTGGTTCTTCAAACTCGTCAGCATCCTCGTTTAGATTAATTATTGTACGAGCATCGGACCCAGAAGGTTCGGCGGTGGATGTCGATTTGGACCGTTTGGATCTAGGGCGGGTTGGGTCGAACGGTGGCACAAGGTGCCACTTTGGAGATTTGCGAAGAAGCTCCCATGTGGTTACCAACGTAAACATATGCCCATGGTTCATTCTATACTCGGTGTGGGCTTCAGTCAAGACATCGACGTCGCTCGCACCACTTCTCCTTCGAGTGTTATTGACGAGGTTATTGTATATGTTGTTGAAGTTGCTAACCTTCGTCCTCAAAGCACCCCACTTTCCCGAAATAGAGTCGGGGGTTCGATACACGCCACGACCCATTGCGGTGAAAAACTTATCGCGTCTACTACCCCAAAATACCTTTATGTCTTGGTCGTCTCCTAAAAAAATATTATTTACAAAAGCATAAAAATATTATTTACACAAGCATAAAAAAATATTATTTACACAAGCATAAAAAATATTATTTACACAAGCATAAAAAATATTATTTATGAAGGCATAAAAAAAATTATTTACCAACAATTTCGTCCTCCGACACGTCGAGCCAAGCTTTTGCCAACTCGAACTCTTCCTTAGGCGACCAAAATTCTACCTTCTTAGTGGCACGTTTTTCGGTCTCATCCTTCTTTTTATGGCTTCTTTTTTTTATAGAAGAGGATTCGACTTGGGTTTTGGGAACGAATTCGGTTTCGCTTGTGTCTTCGGCGGGTATGTTTGGTGGTGGCATGTTTGGGGAAAAAAAAGGGGTTGAGAATAATACCCGAAATATGGAGGCATCGGTTGAGTGATGGGATGAGGAGAAGTTGGTGGCATTGAATAATATCCAACCTCCCCGTACGCGGGTCTCGGCGATAGCGGTCCTCTTGCTCGTTGTTTTGCAAATTTTGCCAAAACGGATTGGTCGGATCCCATGGGTTGTTTGGGTTGTTGGGAAACATTGTTGGGAAGTTTTAAAAAATATGAAGAGAGTTGTATAAAAAGTGAGGTAGAAAGTGAGCGGAATGATTTAAAAAGTGAGGTAGAAAGTGGGTATTTATAGTGTTAATTTATAAATAAAATAAAAAGTATTTTTTTTTTAATTTTTGACCGTTTTCAACGGTCCAAAACATAAATGCTTCTCCGTCCTTGTGCGTTGCCGCTCGTTACCATCTTGGCGATGGTTGTATAGCGCCCCAGCATAACGCCGGGGGTGTGGACTATGGCGGGGGTGGGGCGCTATAGTGCGCCAGCTGGGTTGGGTGACGCCCCCACACCCTCCAGCCTAATGACTTCAGACTTCATTTATATTCTTGTTATATGCACAGTTTAAAACACTACCAACTTCTTTTATGTTATTCTTTTTCATAAGTTGTTCTTCGAGTAATGGCTTCAATAATGGCTTCAATTATTGAAAAATGGATTGAAAAACACTTTTTTTAAACCATTACGTTTTAGAAAAAAAAATACATTTTTTTTATTTTTACTCAATTGCGCTTTAGGTAAAACACATTTTTATGTGTTTTTAGTCCATTGCGTTTTTGAAAAAAAAAAAAAACACTTTTTTTGTGTTTTTATATATTGCGTTTTAGAAAAAAACACATTTTTATGTGTTTTTTGGTACAATGCATTTTAGAAAAACACATATTGAAGTGTTTTTAGTACATTGCATTTTAGGTAAAACATATTTTTATTTGTTTTTAGTCCATTGCGTTTTAGAAAAAATCACTTTCTTTTGTATTTTTTGTCTATTGCGTTTTAGGAAAAACACATATTTATGTGTTTTTTGGACCATTGCATTTTAGAAAAACACATTTTGAAGTGTTTTTAGTCCATTGCATTTTAGGTAAAACACATTTTTATGTGTTTTTAGTCCATTGCGTTTTAGAAAAAAAAAAAAAAAAAAAACACTTTCTTTTGTGTTTTGGTCCATTGTGTTTTGGAAGGAACACATTGTTTTGCGTTTTTAGTCCATTGCGTTTTAGAAAAAAAACACTTTCTTTTATGTTTTTTTTCCATTGCGTTTTAGTAAGAACATTTTTTTTTTGTGCTTTTTAGTCTATTGTGTTTTAGAATAAAATCATTTTTTGTGTTTTTTGTCCAATGCGTTTTAGGCATCTGGGCTATTGAAATCTTAGCAATAGAGTTCTCGTTTTAAAGATAAAAAATGCTCATTTTTATGGTGAAATTTTTATAAAAAAATGTCGTATGAAAAAGTTATTAACGTTTTAAAAATTGGGGGATTAGAGGAGAGAGAAACTATTGACTTGAATGGATTAAAATACCCTCAAATTAACCCACGCGCGTTCTTATTTTTGTTCAATCTCATTCATTAAATCTTAGCCATTGATTAGTTAATAGATGGTTAGAATTACTCCCTAGACTTCCTACTCAAATAAATTTTCTAGTATATTCTGACTCTTATCTTATAATAAAAAAATGTATTTTTTTTTTATGGCTAAATATGGGGATTGAGCCCCCTACCCTTCAACTCTAAATTTTGTTGAACTCAACAAAACCAGTGGCTATTTCCAAGTGGATAACATATTAAGGGTTTTTTTTTTCAAACTAGTGCAAATATATTAATATTAATCTATATATAGATATATAATCTAACTTATAATGACTCTAAATAATGACACATGACATTCTCTCTTTCAATCTTATAAATTTTATTTATATTTATTTAATAAATTTCTTTTAATATTAATATTAATTAATAACCAATATATATCACTTATTTTTATTTTTATTCTTATCTTTATCTAAAATTAATAAATAACTTCAATTTTGCAATTTAGACCATTTGTTTTTACTTTTAACCCAAAGTTTTCAACTTTTGCAATTTAATCTCAACTCGTTTTTATTTTCAATTTTGGTCCATCATACTTTTCATCTTTCCCAAGTTTTCGTTTTGTTCTAAATTTTGTGAGTTAACGCACCGCAAGTGCGTGTGAGGTTCAACATTTTTTCTTATATTTCTTTCCCGTTTGACTGACCCGTCGCGTCACATATATTTTTCTGCGCTTGACAAGTTCGTCCAACACGCGAGTCCTGGATGGACTTAGTTATTTTTTTATGTTTTACGTTTCGGTTTAATTTATTAGCAACGAGTGTGCGTGATTCAAAGATTTTACGTCTGCTTTTCGCTCGACGTTATTTTTTTCCCATTTTTATTTATTTTGTTTTTACGAGCTTTTCCGGTGTTGATGGTCGCTGACAATGGTATAGCATTGCTACTACTTAACACCGTTTTATGACAACCGCTGCAACGCATGGACTTAATACTAGTAAAAAATATACATGTGTAATCCAGATTTGAATCGAATCGAATGGAATTGAAAATCATACATTCATATTCGATTTAAACAATTAAACCGATCAAAAATATTCGAAAACTAAATGTGAAGCTTGATATCGAATTCAAATCTAGTTTCACTATGATACATCTTTGGTAACATTTGACACTACTACGTCTATTTTCAGTTCCCTCTCTCTCTCTAATTCTCTTACCGGCTGCCGGTGGCTCGACGAAGAAGACATCTATTGGGATAGTGTGTGAGGTCGCCGGTGACTCTGGCTTGATCTTCCATCCTATCTTGATTTTTGGATTCTTCCATTCGCCGTACGGGGCGGTTCGTTCTTTTTGGCTTGATCCGTTTTGTTTCTTTCATCACAAAGTTGGTCTTTTCATTCTCTCTGATATTCCATAGTCGCCAATACTGCTCGATGATTTTAACTTTGCCCTGTTTAGCGTGCGATGTCGTTCAGATCGGCTACCTTTTGTTGATCGTGTATTGACCTTTCATTCTACCTAGGTCTTTGTTTGGTCCATTCGCAGCTTGGGTCTTTTGGTTGATTGTTTCGATCAAGCTTAGAACGTCATGGAGAGAGAAGGTGATAATGGTGGTCCATGGTCAGACGTGCAATACCGGAAAAATCAAAGAAACCGAGGAGACGGTGTCGAATGGACGTTCTTGGTCCAAAACCTGCCCGATCGTGTTACAAGAAACAACCTTTGGGGAGCCTTCCGACCTTATGGTTTTATCTCGGATGTCTACGTAGCCCGGAAAAGAGATGCTAGAGGCCGGTGCTTCGGCTTTGTTCGATATGTTGGGGTTAAAAATATGAATGAAACACTGGCGGCTATGAATTCGGTGAAGTTGTTCGACGTAAAACTTTTGGTATCCCTGGCAAAATATGATAAGAATCATAAGAGATTTAACCACTCAGTGGATGGAACGGGTTGGAGCGTATGGAGACAAAAGGAAACGAATCCCGGAACCTATGAGCAAGAAGATGGTCAAAGGAAGCAGAAAGAGAAACTTCCAAATGCGAATAACCCGTCTGTCTCGGAACCGGTGGGTCCGGCGTTCGTCCAGGAGGGTGTTAATTAGCGCCGACAAGCTTAATGGTCGGAAGGAAGATAACAGTCAAGGTACGAAAAAAATTATTGTGGAGGGGAAAGGGTCTTTGTATCTTCTACATTGCATTGGTAGATCTATTGTTGGTCAAGTTAAGGATGTCCTGTCATTATACAATATTAAACGGGTTTTGGAGGATGAAGGTATGAGTGAATTTGGATTGTCTTATGTGGGTGGATTAACTGTTTTAATTACCTTGAGGAACAAAGAAGTAGCAGGTTCATCATTGGAATCACATTCAAAATTGTTCTCTATGTTTTTTTCGAGGTATAGCTTATGGCAAGGGGAGGATATTCCGTTTAATCGGGTTGTGAAACTTAGCATTACTGGGGTGTCGTTCTTAATTAGAGAGAACATTCTGTATGACCAGATTGGAGGCTTGTTTGGAGAAATTATTCCGCCGTCAAACTTCACTTGGCAAGTGGAGGATAATTCAATGGGTTTAGTAACGGTTCTTACAACTCAGAAATCCAGGATTGATGAAGCTGTGGTGATTTCTTGGAAGAATAAGAGCATAGTTGCATGGGTCTTTGAAGTCCCGGTGAATTGGACTCCTAAGTTCGATGATGACTCGGTTACAGTTACTTCGGACTCGGAGTCAGACTCAGAGGAGGATGAATTAATGGACGATTTTGAAGAAGGGGAAATCAGGCAGAATTTGGTTGGAGAGGGTTATGCTAAAGATGAGTCACCGGGAAACCATGTTACTTCTTCTCAATCTCCGTCGCCGGAGATTCATGGCTCCGGTAATACTGGTATGGATAACGGCCTGGAGGTAGGTGAGGAGACTCAAGAATTTCGAAAGTCTCAGGAAGGTGAACCGGTTACTACTAATGTTTCTTGTGAAGATGTGCATGATGTGCATGGGGAGATGGGGAACTCAGTTCATAGTTCCGGGGAAATTAAAAATATCAAACCTGGGGAGGGCCACGTGCAAGTTACCAAGGAAAGTAATGGTGGGGTCGAAGATATTAATAATTCCAATGTTAATCTTGGTGGGGTCAATGATTTTAATAATTCCAAAGATATGGACCGACTTAACCCATATTTTGGACTTAATGGCCCATCTCCTGCTATTAACCTTGGTAAGAGGCCCAGAAATGTTAGAAGCCCACCTTCATCTGGATCCACTCAAGGCCCCCCACAAAAGTTGTTTTCCCAAAACAATGTGCAGTCTGATTTCTCGTTGGATCTCAACAATCCTGTCGGTGAGGAAGTAGATAGGTCCGAAGAGTCTCAGAGAATGGATGTAGCTGCCAATGATTCTGGGAATGATCCGCCGGTAGTTCCTTTCATCTCGGATCTTATTGAGCTAAATTCGGATGCCAATACATCGCTGGGTGAATCTGCTTCAGTACAAAATTTGCATAAGGAGGTTGAAGACACTGTTCATGTGGGCTCGGTGCTGCGTATCAATTTGAACGGTTTTGAAGCTGTTACCGAAAGTTTGATTGTAGACGAAGGTGTTTTCACCGGTAATCAATGAACTGTTTATTTATCAATCTTAGAGGTGTTCGGAACCACCGAAAATCGGAGTGGATAAGGGGTTTAAAAACAAGTTATGGTTGTCAATTTTTAGCTATTCAAGAGACCAAGCTGCAAGAGTCGAAATCGTTTGTTTTCAATCAGTTTTGGGGAAGATCGAAATTCAAGCTTGCTGTCGTAAACTCTCAGGGCAGGTCTAGTGGTTTGGCTTGTTTATGGAGTCCTACAGTATTCAGGTGCGATAATCTTATTCAGAATAGATATTATATTGTTATGTCTGGATTCCTTGTTCAGACTGGGTGTAGTATTAATATAGTTAATGTATATGCTCCGAATGATGCGGTTTGTCGTCGAGGTGTGCGGTCAGAATTGTTGAGTATTAGAAATTCCATGCAAGGCCTATGGTTATTGATGGGTGATTTTAATGATGTTCAGAATATTGATGAACGAATGAATTCTGAGTTCATTGAAGCAAATGCGGAGGCTTTTAATCAGTTTATCCTGTCAGCTGGGCTGGTTGAATATAATATGGGGGGGGGGTAATTTCACGTACATGTCGGATAATGGAAAACATTAAGTAAGCTGGATCGGTTTTTGGTATGCCTGGGTTTTATGGAGAGGTGGCCTAATGCATGTGTTCTAGCTTTGGATAGAGATGTGTCTGATCATCGGCCAATTATTCTCTCAACGAGTCAAGCGGATTTTGGTCACATCCCGTTTAGATTCTTCAACTCTTGGTTCGAATATCCTGGTTTCTTGAGTTATGTTTTACAGAAGTACGGTTCGTTTCACTTTTATGGTCCGGTTGATCTTGCTCTTGCAATCAAGCTTAGATGGTTAAAGGACAGCATTAAGGCCTGGTTGAAAACTGAGAAACAGAGAAAATAAGGTGAGTATAATAGTAATAAACGACGGATGACCGATATTGAAAAATTGGCAGAAGTAAGAGCGCTGACAGAAGATGAGTTAATGGAAAGAGGTGTTTGCAGGAATTTCATCGCAGATTTTGACAGATTAAAGCATTTGGATCTTCGTCAGAAATCTAGGTCTAAATGGGCTCTTGAAGGGGACGAGAATTCCTCTTTTTCCATCACATCATAAACTCCAATATTAGCACTAATAGGCTAAATGGGTTGAGGATTGGTGGGGAATGGGTTACGAATCCAATGGCGGTTAAGGAGTCGTATGAATTTTTTCATCAGCAATTTTCGGAGCCTATGGAAGTTAGACCGCAATTCGTATGTCCAAACTTGGCTTCTTTATCCGAGGCAGAGGCAAATTTGTTGGAGGTACCATTCTCAATCAATGAAATAAAGGCGGCCGTTTGGGAATGTGATGGGGATCGAGCTCCGGGGCTGGATGGGTTTAATTTCAACTTCGTTAAGAAATGTTGGTCGGGGTTTCAAGATGATTTACTGAAGTTATTTGATAAAATTCTTTTCGGATGGCTCACTAAATAAGTGCTGCACCTCTTCTTTTATTGCTCTAATTCCCAAGGTCAAAGATCATGTGAGCCCGTCTGATTTTAGACCTATTAGTTTGATTCGCATCATTAATAAAGTTATTTCTAAAGTGTTAGTTAACAGGCTGAAATGGGTGATGGGAAAGTTAATTTCAGAACAACAGTCGGCTTTCTTGGCAGGCAGAAATATTATGGATGGCCCTCTTATTGTCAGTGAGATCATGAGCTGGTTGAAGAATTCTAAAAAGAAAGGCATGTTTTTTTTTTTAAATTGACATTCACAAAGCATATGATTCTGTCAATTGGCAATTTCTTGATTCTATATTGGCTCAAATGAACTTCCCAAGTCGGTGGAGGTCATGGGTTATGGCTACTCTTTATTCAGCAAGGGCGTCAGTTCTAGTAAATGGGTCTCCAACTAGGGAATTCGATTGTACTCGCGGGCTCCGTCAGGGCGATCCACTGTCTCCGTTCCTATTCGTATTGGCTATGGAAGCATTGACAGGTTTCGTGAAACAGGCAGTATCAATCGGCTTATTCCACGGTATTAGACTCACAAATGAATGTGCTCCACTCTCACATTTTGCCTATGCAGACGATGTAATGTTTTTTAGGGGAATGGTCCATAGCAAACTCTAATAATCTTCGTCGTTTACTTAGATGCTTCTTTCTTGTCTCGGGGTTGAAAGTAAATCTTGCGAAGTGTAGTGTCTATGGTATTGGTGTAAGTGATCAAGAAGTCTCTCATATGGCGAATATCCTAAGTTGTAAGCAAGGTACTTTTCCGTACAAACACCTTGGTCTACTTGTCGGGGCTAATATGAATCTCGTGCGGAATTGGAAGACGGTTTTGGATATTTTTAAAAGTCGTCTCTCACTATGGAAAGCAAAGACGTTATCGTATGGAGGCAGGATAACCCTTATTAAATCGATATTAAACTCTCTCCCTACTTATTATTTCTCATTATTTAAAGCTCCAATTCAGGTCTTGGAGTCATTGGATAAAATCCGTAGAGTATTTTTTTCGGGGGGATCGGAAGAAAAAACAAAAATGAACTGGGTTGCATGGGATAAAACAATTCCTCCTGTTGAATTTGGGGGACTTGGATTTGGATCCCTTAGGGATGCTAATTTAGCAATGTTAGCAAAATGGTGGTGCAGGTTCAAAACAGAAAAAGAAGGTTTATGGAGGAAAGTTATTTAGGCTATTCACCACAACACAAGAGCTTGGAGTTATATACCGGTTAAAATCTCGCTGCCAGGTCCCTGGAAGAGTATAATTAGCATTCGGCAGGTCCTTATTCATGCAGATATTAACCTGAATCGGGCTGTTACAGCCTCAGTCTCAAACGGTAACTTGATCTCATTTTGGTTGGATTGTTGGTTGGAACCGGACCCACTGTATATTCGGTTCCCCGATCTTTTTAAGCTTGAAAAAGAAAAAGGAGTGTGTGGTGGCTGATCGTGTAGTTACCGGGAGTATTGGCAATAGTTTTCAACTTAATTGGAATTGGTCCCGATCACATTTTAGTGCCGAAGAGTCGGCTCAGATTCAACAGTTGATGTCTCTCCTCGGTAGTGTTAATCTTAGGGCTGGACGTGATTTTTGGCGCTGGAAATATGATTCATCGGGTTGTTTTTCAGTCTCGGGTCTGAAAAGTATTCTCAGCTCGGCAAATAAGGAGCGGCCTAGCAGAGTTTTTGAGTGGAACAATTGGGTTCCAAAAAAGGTGGCCATTGTAGCATGGAGATCAGAAATGGAAGAACTGCCGACCAAGAGTGCACTATCGGCTCGCAACATTCCAGTACAAGATCTGAGGTGTTTATTATGCAGCTAATATGATGAGACTTGTGAGCATTTATTCGTCTCATGTCATTTTGCGCAAATCATTTTGCAGAATATTGTAATTTGGTGCAAAATACCTCCGATCATCGCCTTTGATGTTAAAGATCTACTGGAGTTGCATGGTTTTAGCTCAGTATCAAAGAAAAAGAAAAAAACTATACATGCGATTGTTTTAGTCACCTTTTGGGGAATTTGGAGAATGAGGAACGAGGTTATTTTCAGACAAGGATCCCCGAATACCGTTAAAGTCTTGGATGAAATTAAGGCAATGGCGTACTTATGGGTCAAAAATCCCTCAAAGGAGTTGCATTTGTCATGGGAAGATTGGTGTCGATTTAGTTGTTTTGGTTATTGTAATTTTATTTAAAGTTGGTGTAACGTTTCATGTCTTTGGTGTATATGTAAACTTGGTTGTAATTATGATGGTAACATCTTGCTACAATGAATAAAATTTAGAGTAAACTGCAATTTTACACCCTGAGGTTAGGGGTCATTGGCATGGCTACCCCCCCCCCCCCTAAGGAAATAATTGCAATTTTACCCCCCATTGTTTGCCCTTATGTCGCACTTTTACCCCCCAACATCAAAATGGGTAACAGAACTGTTAACTCTAAGTTGAAATGACTATATTACCCTTACATTTTACCCCCCCCCCCAACATTCCTGTTAAGTCGCACAATTACCCCCCACTGGTAAATTACTAATTTGTCCTTTGTTATTACCCCTGTACTTTGTGTTAAGACACAACATTACCCCCTGAAAACAAAAGATCAAAAAAATAAGTTTTTGGAAACTTTAAAATGTTTACAAATCACACAATCACCTAAAAAAGACGTATAGAATTGACTTGAAATCAAAGTAACATATAAAATGCAGTTAGCAACACTCTTACTTTATCATGGATCCCCCTTTTCCAATGATTCCACCACAAGAGCTATTCGGTACGATTAACCTAAATTTAGATCTTGGTTCAGCTTCCTCACCATCTTCGGCATTTGATGCAAGAAACTTCAGATAAATGATATCTGTATAGTCTTGGACACAAAATGGAATCATTATTAATACAACTCGAGTAATTAGATTAAAACAAAGTAACTGATAAAGTGTGTGCTTTCATATAAATAGTGATCAGCTTCAGCTACCCACTAATTAGTAATTACCAATGTGTCTAATTTTAACTTTATGATCTCCACTAGAAGTTTCTTGCATTGCTTGCATTCACAAAAACCAAAACAGGCTATCTAGTTCAAAAGCAATGAGAAATAACAAATCAAACATGTAATTCATTTATAATTAGTCTAATTATAGTGTTTTCCTTTCTTGTTCACAATAGGTAGATACTGATTACTGAACATAGTCACATACCATTACCAAACGCATCTTCATATTCGTCTGCATATCACGAACAAGCTTGAATGCACATCGGATTGAAGATAACCACCAACAGGGATTTTGAAAGGTGGAACTATTATTGGCTAACTACCAAAAGCTGCCATTACTAAAATCCAATTACCCTATATGTTATCAACTAATCAAAACATAAACTGATAAACAGGATCATCATTGATATTTGATAGGCAATAGCATAGTAAAAAAGAAATAATAACCATAACATCAAAATAGAATCTAACAAGATTCAAAAGGCACATGAAAATATAGTAGTTCAGATTAATAAAGTTCAAACATAGACAATAATAGAACCCTAAAACATCTATTCCTCTTGAGAAAAATCACCAGTCTGCTTGTTGTGCTTCCTTGCATACCTCTGGTTCCTCAAGAACGTAGGGTCCATCTGCATCAAAAAAAAAAAAAAAACCATCAAACACAATTGCATACACCCTTGAATTGAAAACAAATAAACAATCTAAAACAACCTCAAAAATATCAAATTGTAACAAAACAGATAACATAATTCAAACATTATCATATCAAAACAAGCAGATAAATTGACAAATGGTGAGAGTGATACCTGGAGAAAGAGATTAGGGTTTTTATGGTGGACAGAACAGAAAGAAGGAAATGGGTCGTTGTCTCTATTAGAAACCCTAAATTGCAATGGACCTCTTAAATTGGGCTCTGCCAACACCATTGTTGATTGGGTGTGATGAAAAACGATCTGGTTGTGGAGATTTTGGAACCGAAATCTGATGATAATTTGGCGATTCAGTAGAGTTAGGGTTAGGGTTTCAGATTTTGCGTTTGGAGAAGAAAGGGGTGAACGGAGACTGTCGCCGGTGGGTTAAGTGTGTTTGGAAGATAATAATAATGGTGAATTTTGAAGATGAATTTTGAAGATGGATTTTGAAGATGAATTGATGATGACGATGATGATTATGAGTGTGTTCTTGGTGAAATTTGGTAATGAACTGATGATGATGATGATGATGATGATGATGATGATGATGATGATAATAATAATAATAATAATAAATATAGGGTAAGATTTCCAAAATACCCCTGCCTATAACAGTCAAATAACTGTTGTCTGACGGCAGGGGGTAAGGTTGCGACATAAGGGCAAACAGTGGGGGGTAAAATTGCAATTATTTCCTTAAGGGGGGTAGACATACCAATGACCCCTAACCTCAGGGTGTAAAATTGCAGTTTATGTCCGCCCTTCAAAACAAACTATGATACCTCTAGACAGCCGAATAATAATTCCTTTAAAAAAAAAAAAAGACAGCCGAATAATGGGTGAAATTGATTGAAGCAAAATACATTCTCCAAGTGCCTCTGCACACTATCAATGGCTTTTAGAATAATCATAACAAAAGCACTCTTCTTCCCTAAATCAATCTCATTTCAAAACCCTAATTTCTCTTCAACAACCTGCAACAATTCACACCCCATTTCAACTCTTCTCCAACGGTACGGTTTCCCCCTTCATAACCTCCACAACTTCCTCAAATCAAACCAATTCTTACTCAATTCCAACGTCACAGACATCGAAACATCACTAAAAATCCTATCTTTATTCAATTCTTCCACCAATTTCATCACCTCCACTGTTTCCAACTGCCCTAGGGTTCTAGACCTCAATTTTCTCAAAAAATGGGAACTGGGTATTTCAAAATTAGGGGTTTTAGACAACATGACCATGATCCAGAAGGTCCTAGAAGTTTCTAGAAAGTTTGATTTATACCCAGATGATGTTTTACATTGTATTGAGTGTTTAAAGGGTTTTAGGTTTAGCTCAGTTACTATAACTAGGGTTTTAGAGGAGTTTCCTATGGTTATTACTATGAGTGAAGAACAAATTTGGGGGAAAGTTGAGTTCTTGTTAGGAATTGGGATTCATAGGAGTAAGATAGACTCAGTTATCCGAATGTATCCCGGGGTTTTGGGATTCGGTGTGGAGAATAAGTTGAAGCCGTTGATCGGCGAGTTTAGTGAAATGGGGTTTGAACCTAAGGAAATTAGAGATGAGATTGTTAGAAACCCGAAAATTCTTCGGTCGGAAGTGGGAGAGTTGTCGAAGTGTTTGCGAATGTTAAATAGTTTGAAATGTAGGGTTCCGGTTAAAGAAAAGATTTTTAGTGATGGGGCGTTTAGGGCTTCGTATAATGTTAAGTTAAGAATCGATTGCTTGCATAAACACGGGTTGTCGTATAGAGATGCGTTTAGCGTGTTGTGGAGAGAACCGCGGGTGGTGTTGTATGATTTGGACGAGATTGATAAAAAGATTGAGTTTTTGATAAACGTGATGAAGTTTGACGTTTATTGTTTGGTTGAGGTTCCGGAGTATTTAGGGGTGCATTTTGAGAAACAGATTGTTCCGCGTTATAATGTGATTGAGTATTTGAGATCGAAAGGTGGGATAGGTGATGAGGTGGGGTTGAGGTCTTTGGTTAAGTTTAGTAGGTTGAGGTTTTATAATCTTTACGTGAAACCATATCCGGAATGCGAGAAGATATATGGGAGGTTTGTGGATGTTAAGGTTAGACATGGGCATCCGGAAGGGTTGTGGAAGCTTTTTAAGCCACCAAAGTATTCAGATTCTAAAGAAGATTTGAAGAACATTAGGTCCTTTATGGAACAACTTCGTTAATGGAGTAACCTGTTTGATTTGTTGAAGCTTTTGGGAAATATGCAGATGAGAAGATAAAAAGGTATCTTGATGCATTAATTTTCTGCATTACCAGCTTTAAAGCTCTCAGTTTCTTTCATGAATTGTATGTCAGTTGTCTATGTGGCAATTTTTCCGAACAACTTTAGCTTTAAATTTCATAGCTGTAGAACATATTAAGGACTTGTTTTAACCGCAATTTAGAACCAAACGAGCTCTTGTTTTTCGATTTTACATGATATTTATGTTTCTATTGAGTTTATTGTACGACACTTGCCTTTTCTTATTCTATGGTACTGGATTATGCAAATTGCAACATATGGGATTACAGTTTGAAAGATTTGTTTACGACCCCTTGGTGTTTAAAAAATAAATTCACTAAATTTATAAAAAATAAGCAACTTCGAAAGAATTAAGATTTGAAAGATATGTTCTTTCTGGTGGTTTTTGTCAAATGTGCTGATGATTCAATTTTTTTTTTTTTGAGAATCAGGGTTTGAATTGTCTGTTTTCGCCCCTACAAAATTAACCAGCTTTCGAAGAATTATTAACAATAGGCTAGTAGCTTAAAATAAGATCTGGCTTCTGGTTGCATCAACTTCACAATTCTGTTTACTTGTTCTTTGCTATGCCGGGGTTGGATGGGTTGGGTAACGGGTCAAAAATGATTAATTACAATATGCTTTAAAACGAGTTGGGTAGGCCCACAAAAGTCTCTTTATCATTGTTTTTAGATTCGATATATAACTATTGTGTTGGATATGATTACAGAAACTATACTGCTGCAATTATCATCATCAATGATTTTTAATAAAGCAAATAAACGATCTGGTTGGTGTTATGCATGCATTTAAATACATTTCAGGTGACTTTTGACCGGCTTGATCCACTCAATTAATTTGAATCGTCTTTTTTTTCCCGGTTATAAGTTTAGCTCCAGTCATTTTACCTGTTATAGATCAAACATAACCCAAGTCTGCCCATTTATATGCAAATGAATCGATATTGCCACATTATATTATTTGCATTTGCTTCACATTATGTATTCCGTGTTAATTAATTTCACATTATTTAAAAAAATGTGGGTTTTCTCATTATCACTTATCCACATGTATTAATGTGTTTCATTGTTTGTTTTGCTTACTACAGGACAGAACCGTTTGAAGAACCCTACCCTTAAAAAGTTCGGTGGCTCGTACAATAAAATTTGTATTTCAAAATATTGCTCAAGTAAAAGGACAATTCATCTTCTAAGGAGTCCCACCGAGTGGTCAAGTAGTTGACGTGGAGGAGGTAAATCGTGAAACCACAAACATGCTTCAACTTTAAAAGGCCCTGAATCCCAAGCAGCGAGGGGTCGCAGGCCCACGTAAATCAGCATTTTCTGATTTTCATATGTTTATTTGGACAATGATTTTCTATTGAGTTAAATACCATTTTAGTCCCTGTGGTTTGGGCCATTTTGCCAGTTTAGTCCAAAGGTTTGAAACGTTGCCAGTTTAGTCCAAATAGTTTCAAACGTTGTCATTTTAGTCCACTGGGTTAACTCCATCCCTTTATTCTGTTAACTAGAAGGGCATTTCGGTCATTTTATATGTAATTCTGTTAACTAGAAGGGCAATTCAACCATTTAAAATTATCGAATGACCCATTCTAGCTAACAGAAAAATGGACGGAGTTAACCCAGTGGACTAAAATGACAACGCTTGAAACTATTTGGACTAAAATGGCAACGTTTCAAACCTTTGGACTAAACTGGCAAAATGGCTCAAACCACAAGGACTAAAATGGCATTTAACTCTTTTCTGTTTTATAGAGCAGATTCGATCTTAGTGGTAAATCGACTTTCCATTTAAACGGATGATCATGTCAGTTTGCTTCCATCACTAAACAGGTAGCCCAAAGAAGATCCACCCCCTGGAACAACGTGAACTTTAGTTGAAGTCAAATCCTGTACATGATCAAGAATGTGTATGACCATGCTAAATAGTTTGCCTTTTGTTTCTTGATCGACATATACAATAAACCAAGTCCCAAGAACAATAATTTCCTTATCAACTTTTTAGAGTTATGGTTGTTGCTGCATTGTAATCTACTGTTCTGCATGCCCACCGAAGTGCTTCTAAACAAAACGCAGCTTACGCTGCGCATATGGCCTGCATGGGCTGAGGCAGAAACAAAAATCTCACACATAGAGGACTCAACATATCACAAGTTACTGGAGGGTCGATTCAAGATATTATAGTTAATTTGGTAGCGATATATGCACCCATGTCAATGAAGAAGTTCATCTGGCATAAACGTCACACGTCTATTGTTTTGCAACCTACTGAATCCAATTTACCGCTTCTGATACTAGATATTGTAGTTCAGGTTTCCTTGATGTTAAAGAAACAATGTCCAACATGTCTTAATCAAAACTGTAGTGTAGTGAAGTCTAAATACTTGTTGAGGATATCAACATTTGAACTTTTCAGCTTAAGTTAATCTTTATCCTATTCATATTTGCTACGTGTATATTACGGGTCAAGTTATTCTATAAAGGCTCCTAATTGTAAGAAGTGTAAGAAACATTTATAGAGTGACAAGTGTCGAATAACCTAAAATTAAACCCACTACATCACCACCCAAAAACCTAAACCCCCCCCCCCCCCCCTCCGGCAAAGAAAAAATATATATACCTCACCAAAAAAACTAACCCCCCCTCAAAAAAAAAAAACCTAAAAGGGGATTAGTTCCTGTTCCCTTAAAAAATAAACAACTTTAAAATAAATTTTAAACGTTTTCATAAAAGAAAAAAATTAAAATGAGTTTTAAAAATTCGTTTGAAGATTCGAAAGAATCAAACGAACAAGAAGTAACTGAAGTTTTAAATTTCAGTGAAAACGAAAAAGGTTTTGTATCAGATTACATGATTAATTCTGATCAATTAACTAAAATTAACAAGCTTAAATTCAAGCTTGACACAAAACAAGTTTTTAATCAAACAAAAACTTTACAAAGCTTAGTTTCTAAAGCTTTTACAAGAAAAAATAAAGTATTTTATTGTTTTAACACTGAAGAACTTTCAGTTGACATAAAAAATACAGCAGGTGAAGTTTATTTGCCACTCTTAACAAAGGGTGAAATAGCAAAAAAGCTTTTGCATATTAAACCAGAGTTGAGAAAGTCTCTCAATATGGTACACATAGGAGCGGTTAAAATCCTCCTTAAAGCTCAGTTTAGAGATTGAATTAATTTTCCTATAAAAATGGCACTCGTTGATAATAGAATTATCAATAGGTAAGACGCTCTTCTGGGAGCAATTCAAGGAAATTTAGCTTATGGTAAATTTATGTTTACTGTCTATCCTAAATTTGCTTTACATCGAAATTCAAAAAATTTTGATAAAACTTTAAGTTTCATACACCAGTGCGAAAGAACTGACCTTATGGAACCTGGTAATAAAGTTTTTACGATTAATTATTTAATCTCGTATGCTTTAACCAACAGTACTCATTCAATCGAGTATAAGGAAAATGAAAATATAACTCTTGAAGATATATTTTCTGAAATTGGAATTGTTGAAGGGTGTAAGTTTTCTGAACCTTCACAGTTAAAAGAAAATTGATTCGAACCTAGACACAGTTTTGCTGGAACCTCTTTGCAAATAAGAGACTCTAATAACAACGAGCAATTAATGTGAACTATGTCGAAAAACATAGACAGGTATTGAGAAATTTTAGAAAAGGTTATTGGGACTTAATGTCTAAAACACTTATTCTAAACTATCTACATCTTCTTGATATGCAAATTGCTTATGAAGAAAATGATATTTTTTGCTATAAATATCAATTACAACAAGTTTATGAAGATATCATGATTAGTCACAAAATGAGATCTGGTAACATAAAAATTCTCAAAAGAAACATTGTTTTTACTAAACAAAAAATTCTTGAGCTTAAAGCTAAGAAAGCATTAATCTCTGTTGCATGAGTTCTCTAAGTAAAATTGAAGAACTGGTTAGAGAATTAACCAAGAAGGTAGAAGATTTGTCTACCAATGAAAATCTTGAAGCAATTGTTGCCAAGATTATCAAGGATGTTTCTGACAAACTTGATGAAAAAATGAATTCAGAAAATCTTTTACTCAAAAAGAAAGAAAAGATTTTTAATGAAAAAAGCTTTCAAAAATATTCATTTCCAAATATCAATGTTGGAAATCCATCTTTGGGAAAGTCTAAATGTCCTAATGCATTAACATGGCCTTTTGGATCAACTTCAAATGACAAATAAAGGACAATTGAGAAACTCTTTTAGAGACATAAATCGAAAGATTTCTATGCATTATTTCTATTTAGAAAGAAATAATCAAAGAATTTTAGAGTTACATTCGGATTGGAGTATTCATCCTTCTGATAAACTTTTTGAATTGAATGATTTAAAAAGAAAAAATTCTTTTATGAAAAAAGGATATTCAAAGACTTAGAGAGACAAAAATTATTTTATCAGTTGGATAGAATGATTTCAATTACTCAAAAGTTAGAAGAAATCTTTTTTGATAAAATGGAAACTCTTCCACTTGAACATATGCATGAACTTATTCATCTCATGTCATTAGATGATGATGAATGTGAACAAATGTTTTCTGAAAATAAAATCTTAAATGAAAGATATTTTTCTGAAAATAAAGAACGGATTTTTCCTTTATCAGTAAAGGATGAAGAACCTGAAACTGAAGAAAGCTCTTCAGACATTGAAGCGTCTTCATACCATAGAGTAAATAATGCTACTTCTAGCAGTAGACGTTCTAATAAAAACAATACGGAATTTTCCATGACGTATCACAAAGGTATACCTAATTCTAATGGTAATAAAAATGGTAGTTCAACTACTATTGATACTATTAATATTGAATGTATCTTTGGCCTCGATAAAAGAAAAGAGGTAATTGACAAATGGAACACTGAAATCAGTCTAATTATTCAGACTAATTCAGATGAATTTTCTAATGCTAAGGCTTTGTTATTATTAATGGAACATAAGTCTGCAGGGATAATTCAAAATTTCATCAAAGGTACAACTTATGATGAAAATATGAATGGTGAAGATCTTTTTGATCAAATAAAAAATGCAATATATATGATGTTTTTAGGTCTCGACTTTATAACAAATAAAGACCATGAAAATAAAAAAATTTCTAGAAAAAGCAAGACAAAATCTTGCAAAAGCACAAATTTGTGATATTTGTTTGTTAGACGATTTTACTTGTCTTTATGAAACAAATCTATACAAATTAAGTACAGGTGAATTCCACTCTTGGATTGAGGCTTACTTAATGAAGATTCCTATCGTTGGAGAAAAAGCCAAAGAACGATGGAACAAAGAAAAGAATCAATTTACGATGCATTCTCTTGGGTTTGCAACAAGAATTGTCAAAGAAGAAATTGCGGTTTACTGTGATTTTTCTGATAAACAAAAACAGCTAAAACGTTTTAACAAAAGTTGTTGCAAAAAACTTACTGAGTTACCACAATTAACTTTTGGTTGTGAACCAGTAAAAGATGAAAATTATTTCAAAAATAAATATAAAACAAAAACTAAAAAACGTTTTTGGAAAACCAAGAAAAGAAAGTTTTTTCCTGGAAAATACTTTTCAAAAGAAAAACCTAAGGTTTGTCCTCAAGGGAAGAAAAAATGTCGTTGCTGGATATGTTCTAAAGAAGGACACTATGCCAACGAATGTCCCAACAGGCAAAAGTTTCCGGAAAAATTAAAAATTATTTCGAAAGCGGAAACTGAAGGATATTTTCCTCCTGAAAATATTTTTGATGGCTATACGCAAGTATATACATTAGAAATATTAGACAACATGTCATCCGATTCTTCTACAGAAGACTCGGAATGAAGTCCAACCACTTTTTTAGTTGGGCGGATAAAGATAAACAAAACGATTTTGAAATTTGTTTATTAAAAAATTATTTATTTCCAAAAAACAAAAATTTATCTGGAAATAATAAACATTTTGTCAAATGGTAGACATGGTTTTCAGGATATTCATCCAACAATGAACATCTAAAAGGGGGCCAAAAACATGTTAACTGATAACTTGACACGAGTTTTTCAGAAATTGTAAGCAATGAGGTCATTGTCATTCTTACTCCTATAAATAGAAGAATTCTCTTCATAAAAAATCATCACTTTCAAGTTACAAAAAACCTTTAAAAAGAAAGGGGGATGAAAGATTTAAGGGCTTTACGCCTAAAGAAATTGTTTTTATAAAAAACTTCCAGTATGGAAGAAGAATTTAAGGCTCTACGTCTCAAAGAAAAAATTCTAGAAATAGAATTAAGATCCATCAGAGATCAGATCAGTGTCTACACGACTATGATCTTAACTGGAAATTCTGTCGAGGATGCTGAAAAGCTAAAAACAGAATCTAGTCCAGTGCAAACGGCAACGGGTAAAGACTCAACAAATCCGTTGATCCCTGATGCTTTGGGAAAAAGCATGCCAGAGGCCTCACAAGCCAGGCGAGACCTTTATTCAAAGAAGGCTAATATCCGATTGACCCCTGGGTCTACATTTTCGGAAGTTGTCCATTTACGAAAAATGGAAAGAGAAGATTCATCTTCTTTAAGCAGCTCAGATGCAAACGGCTCTGTAGCCAAGAAAACAAATCCGTTCACTCCTGTTGCTTTGGAAAAAAGCAAAAACAGAGTAAATGAAGAACTAAAATCTTCATCTAGCCCAGTAGCAAACGGCTCTGGTAAAGGCACATCAAATCTGTTGATGGCTGACAGTTTGCCAAAAACTGAACAGGTCTCTCTTAGACCAAGTTACTCTCAAGTCACACAAATTCCAGAAAAGCATAATTAAAGATTTTATGTTATTTTCGATGGTGAACACAGAGGAATTTATGAAGACTGGTCTATAGTCAAAGGGTATGTTGAAAAAACTAACTACCCCTTCAAGAAATTTGGGTCATTATTCCAAGCCCAACAAGAAGCTACCCGATATTCAGAAAAATTCGGGAAAAGAGAAATACCTTTAAAGGTAACCATTTTTCCTGAGCCATTGAAGCCCAAGAAAAAAGAAAGAATCATTGAATTCAAGAACACTTTCTCAAAATCAACAATAAAAGAAGAGAAAGAAGAAGAAGATATTATATCTTTGGACGAATTCAGAAGAATTTGGTCTAAAACAGGAGCTCTTAGTCAAGATGATTTCGAGTTTGAGCATGTATACACAGAAGATAAGGCTACTAAAAGTCTTTTAGTCTTTTGTCCAGGCGCAAGTCCAGAACTTTTTTCACTAGCATTTTCTGCTGGTCTAATAAAGTTCATATACCCATCTCCAAATTTACTTGAAATCAGCATGTTTCCAGAAGGGATAAAGAAAGCTATTAAAAACTTTCGAAAGAAGATTGCTGCAGCAAAAGACGCAAACATCTTCATAAAGTGTAACTCTACACTTCCAGATTGGTACCAAGGAGCTTCTTCCCTACCATCATATAGAAATCGGGCTCGCCAAAGCAAGAACCGTCAACCCCTCAAAAGTTATGAGTGAAGAGCAAGAAGTTCTCGAAAATTGGGTCGAAATAAGGGTTAAAGGATTCTTAAAAATCCTAAATAATCTTCAAAATATTAAAGTAAAAAGCTTTAATAAAGTGAATTATTGCAGCAACCACTGCATCATCACAAGTTACAGTGGGACTCCACTATCAAAGCACGAGAATGAAGCTTTAGAAAAAATGGAGCAACGCATTATCTTCAACAAAGTTGATGTGAGTCCTACTACCAAACAAAGACTCTGCAAAATAATGCAAAGAGCATAGGAAAGCCATCAGTGCATGCATGAGCTGTAAAGAATCTTCCACCGAAGAAAATTCTGACAAAAGTGGTCCCTTTATTAAAAACACCTACTTTTCAGATGAAGACACAAGAGAGTTGGACCCAACACATGGGTTTGTCGACCAAAAAACGTCATGCATGACGAACACTTAAGGCTATTTTAGTCCTTTTGTAAAATTCACTTCTGCTATATAAAGAAGTCGAATTCATTAGTTTAGATATCCCCGGTTGAATCCTCTATCCCTGGCTAGAAACCTCTCAACAACTCTCAACCACCCTCACTTTTCTTTTCTTTCGTTGATCATTCGGATGATCAATTTTAGTTTTCTAGTTATGTGTACTATGGAGTAGAAACTCCTTTAAGGAGTTGATGTAAATATCAAGAAGTTCTCCTTCGGGAGAACAGTTATGAAATAAAAACTCCTTTGTAACCCCCTATCTTATTTTCTATCTTAAAGTTTTTATTCTGTAAAACCTGAAGTCCTGGAGCCCGTTGAAGTACCGCTTAGGCAGGAGGCCGTTAGGGAAATTAAGGGTTGGATTGGTCCCTTGCAGAAGAAATAGAAACTTTCAAGAAGAAAATACAAGAAGAAAAAGGTATAGGTTTTATTTCAAACTGTTAAAATACTTCAAGATTGATATTTCATATCTCTCCTTAAAATCATAAAAAAAATTATTCACACAAAAAAATTCTCAAAAGAAACATTGTTTTTACTAAACAAAAAATTCTTGAGCTTAAAGCTAAGAAAGCATTAATCTCTGTTGCATGAGTTCTCTGAGTAAAATTGAAGAACTGGTTAGAGAATTAACCAAGAAGGTAGAAGATTTGTCTACCAATGAAAATCTTGAAGCAATTGCTGCCAAGATTATCAAGGATGTTTCTGACAAACTTGATGAAAAAATGAATTCAAAAAATCTTTTACTCAAAAAGAAAGAAAAGATTTTTAATGAAAAAAGCTTTCAAAAATATTCATTTCCAAATTTCAATGTTGGAAATCCATCTTTGGGAAAGTCTAAATGTCCTAAGGCATTAACATGGCCTTTTGGATCAACTTCAAATGACAAATAAAGGACAATTGAGAAACTCTTTTAGAGACACAAATCGAAAGATTTCTATGCATTATTTCTATTTAGAAAGAAATAATCAAAGAATTTTAGAGTTACATTCGGATTGGAGTATTCATCCTTCTGATAAACTTTTTGAATTGAATGATTTAAAAAGAAAAAAATTCTTTTATGAAAAAGGATATTCAAAGACTTAGAGAGACAAAAATTATTTTATCTGTTGGATAGAATGATTTCAATTACTCAAAAGTTAGAAGAAATCTTTTTTGATAAAATGGAAACTCTTCCACTTGAACATATGCATGAACTTGTTCATCTCATGTCATTAGATGATGATGAATGTGAACAAATGTTTTCTGAAAATAAAATCTTAAATGAAAGATATTTTTCTGAAAATAAAGAACGGATTTTTCCTTTATCTGTAAAGGATGAAGAACCTGAAACTGAAGAAAGCTCTTCAGACATTGAAACGTCTTCATACCATAGAGTAAATAATGCTACTTCTAGCAGTAGACGTTCTAATAAAAAGAATACGGAATTTTCCATGCCGTATCACAAAGGTATACCTAATTCTAATGGTAATAAAAATGGTAGTTCAGCTACTATTGATACTATTAATATTGATTGTATCTTTGGCCTCGATAAAAGAAAAGAGGTAATTGACAAATGGAACACTGAAATCAATCTAATTATTCAGACTAATTCAGATGAATTTTCTAATGCTAAGGCTTTGTTATTATTAATGGAACATAAGTCTGCAGGGATAATTCAAAATTTCATCAAAGGTACAACTTGGGATGAAAATATGAATGGTGAAGATCTTTTTGATCAAATCATAAATGCAATATCTATGATGTTTTTAGGTCTCGACTTTATAACAAATAAAGACCATGAAAATCAAAAATTGCTAGAAAAAGCAAGACAAAATCCTGCAAAAGCACAAATTTGTGATATTTGTTTGTTAGACGATTTTACTTGTCTTTATGAAATAAATCTATACAAATTAAGTACAGGTGAATTCCACTCTTGGATTGAGGCTTACTTAATGAAGATTCCTATCGTTGGAGAAAAAGCCAAAGAACGATGGAACAAAGAAAAGAATCAATTTACGATGCATTCTCTTGGGTTTGCAACAAGAATTGTCAAAGAAGAAATTGCGGTTTACTGTGATTTTTCTGATAAACAAAAACAGCTAAAACGTTTTAACAAAAGCTGTTGCAAAAAACTTACTGAGTTACCACAATTAACTTTTGGTTGTGAACCAGTAAAAGATGAAAATTATTTCAAAAATAAATATAAAACAAAAACTAAAAAACGTTTTTGGAAAACCAAGAAAAGAAAGTTTTCTCCTGGAAAATACTTTTCAAAAGAAAAACCTAAGGTTTGTCCTCAAGGGAAGAAAAAATGTCGTTGCTAGATATGTTCTGAAGAAGGACACTATACCAACGAATGTCCCAACAGACATAAGTTTCCGGAAAAATTAAAAATTATTTCGAAAGCGGAAACTGAAGGATATTTTCCTTTTGAAAATATTTTTGATGGCTATACGCAAGTATATACATTAAAATATTAGACAACATGTCATCCGATTCTTCTACAGAAGACTCAGAATGAAGTCCAACCACTTTTTTAGTTAGGGGGATAAAGATAAACAAAACAAATTTGAAATTTGTTTATTAAAAAATTATTTATTTCCTGAAAACAAAAATTTATCTGGAAATAATAAACATTTTGTCAAATGGCAGACATGGTTTTCAGGATATTCATTCAACAATGAACATCTAAAGGAGGGCCAAAAACATGTTAACTGATAACTTGACACGAGATTTTCAGAAATCATAAGCAATGATGTCAAGGTCATTTTTACTCCTATAAATAGAAGAATTCTCTTCGTCAAAAATCATCACTTTCAAGTTACAAAAAACTTTTAAAAAGAAAGGGAGATGGAAGAAGTAAAGGCTTTACGCCTAAAAGAAAAAATTCTTTTAATAGAATTAAAAGCTATTCAAGAAAAAATAGCTCTCTACGACGAAAGTCTAGACACAACTGTTAATTCAGAACAGGATTCCGAAAGGATATAATCTGAATCTATTCCTTTACAAACGGCTAAAGGTAAAGAAAAATCAAGTCCGTTGATTCCTGTTGCTTTGAAAAAAAAAACAATTATAAAGTAAATGAAGAACTAAATTCTTCATCTAGCCCAGTAGCAAACGGCTATGGTAAAGGCACATCAAATCCGTTGATGGCTGACAGTTTGCCAAAAACTGAACAGGTCTCTCTTAGACCAAGTTACTCCCAAGTCACACAAATTCCAGAAAAGCATAATTCAAGATTTTATGTTATTTTCGATGGTGAACACAGAGGAATTTATGAAGACTGGTCTATAGTCAAAGGGTATGTTGAAAAAACTAACTACCCCTTCAAGAAATTTGGATCATTATTTCAAGCCCAACAAGAAGCTACCCGATATTCAGAAAAATTCGGGAAAAGAGAAATACCTTTAAAGGTAACCATTTTTCCTGAGCCATTGAAGCCCAAGAAAAAAGAAAGAATCATTGAATTCAAGAACACTTTCTCAAAATCAACAATAAAAGAAGAGAAAGAAGAAGAATATATTATATCTTTGGACGAATTCAGAAGAATTTGGTCTAAAACAAGAGCTCTTAGTCAAGATGATTTCGAGTTTGAGCATGTATATATAGAAGATAAGGCTACTAAAAGTCTTTTAGTCTTTTGTCCATCCAGAATTTGTTTCACTAGCATTTTCTGCTGTTCTAATAAAGTTCATATACCCATCTCCAAATTTGCTTGAAATCAGCATGTTTCCAGAAGGGATAAAGAAAGCTATTAAAAACTTTCGAAAGAAGATTGCTACAGCAAAACACGCAAACATCTTCATAAAGTGTAACTCTACACTTCCAGATTGGTACCAAGGAGCTTCTTCTCAAAGTTACCATCATATAGAAATTGGGCTCGCGAAAGCAAGAACCGTCAACCCCTCAAAAATTATGAATGAAGAGCAAGAAGATCTCGAAAATTGGGTCGAAATAAGGGTTAAAGGATTCTTAAAAATCCTAAATAATCTTCAAAATATTAAAGTAAAAAGCTTTAATAAAGTGAATTATTGAAGCAACCACTGCATCATCACAAGTTACAGTGGAACTCCACTACCAAAGCACGAGAAGGAAGCTTTAGAAAAAAATGGAGCAACGCATTATCTTCAACAAAGTTGATGTGAGTCCTACTACCAAACAAAGACTCTGCAAAATAATGCAAAGAGCACAGGAAAGCCATCAGTGCATGAGCTGTAAAGAATCTTCCACCGAAGAAAATTCTGACAAAAGTGGTCCCTTTATTAAAAACACCTACTTTTCAGATGAAGACAGGCGAGAGCTGGACCCAACACATGGGTTTGTCGACCAAAAAACGTCATGCATGACGAACACTTAAGGCTATTTTAGTCCTTTTGTAAAATTCACTTCTGCTATATAAAGAAGTCGAATTCATTAGTTTAGATATCCCCGGTTGAATCCTCTATCCCTGGCTAGAAACCTCTCAACAACTCTCAACCACCCTCACTTTTCTTTTCTTTCGTTGATCATTCGGATGATCAATTTTAGTTTTCTAGTTATGTGTACTATGGAGTAGAAACTCCTTTAAGGAGTTGATGTAAATATCAAGAAGTTCTCCTTCGGGAGAACAGTTATGAAATAAAATCCCCTTTGTAACCCCTATCTTATTTTCTATCTTAAAGTTTTTATTCTGTAAAACCTGAAGTCTTGGAGCCCGTTGAAGTACCGCTTAGGCAGGAGGCCGTTAGGGAAATTAAGGGTTGGATTGGTCCCTTGCAGAAGAAATAGAAACTTTCAAGTTACAAAATACAAGAAGAAAAAGGTATAAATTTTATTTCAAACTGTTAAATTACTTCTAGATTGATATTTCATATCTCTCCTTAAAATCTTAAAAAGAATTTTATTCACACAAAAAACTAAGATTTTGATTAAATCAAAAATTGATGTTTATAAACAAACATAAAAAGAAATCGATTAACAACTATCGAAACAAATGATTTTTTAATCTGAAAAATTTAGTCAAAATATGACTACAAAAAATAATGAATTTTGTAAATTCAAAGGATTAATTCCACAATTAAACAATTTCAAAATTGTTTATGTTAGTCAACAATTGTCGACTAATAATTTAGAATTCATATTCGAATTATCGATTGATTATTTTAATCGAACGAATAATTCATGTGAATTTTATATTCAAAATACTATGCATCTTTTGAATTTTATATTCAAAATACTATGCATCTTTAGAATATTATATTCTAAAGTACTGTGCATCTTTTTCATTTAATCGATCGATTAAATTCAAAAGATTCCTTTCAAAAGAAAGAATTTTATATTCTAATTTGTAAATGCCTTTTACAAAAACCAAGTATACTATGAGTATGCATCAAGATAGAGCTGAAGGTGTTCAATTTAATGGTCTTAAAGCTAACCGCTTTAGGCTAAAAGAAGACGTCAAACGTCTTGAAAACCAAGTTTTCTAAGCAATGAGTCTTAACCAGACCACAAAAATTCTAAAGGACTTAATGAACCCTTTAGTTGAATTTATAAAAAATTCTGAAGTACCTCCGCAAGTTGGTATCAGAGCCATGTGCTCGTTTTTTAAAAAGAGGGGATTAGTTCCTGTTCCCTTAAAAATAAACAACTTTAAAATAAATTTTAAACATTTTCTTAAAAGAAAAAATTTAAAATGAGTTTTAAAAATTCGTTTGAAGATTCGAAAGAATCAAACGAACAAGAAGTAACTGAAGTTTTAAATTTCAGTGAAAACGAAAAAGGTTTTGTATCAGATTACATGATTAATTATGATCAATTAACTAAAATTAACAAGCTTAAATTCAAGCTTGACACAAAACAAGTTTTTAATCAAACAAAAACTTTACAAAGCTTAGTTTCTAAACCTTTTACAAGAAAAAATAAAGTATTTTATTGTTTTAACACTGAAGAACTTTCAGTTGACATAAAAAATACAGCAGGTGAAGTTTATTTGCCACTCTTAACAAAGGGTGAAATAGCAAAAAAGCTTTTGCATATTAAACCAGAGTTGAGAAAGTCTCTCAATATGGTACACATAGGAGCGGTTAAAATCCTCCTAAAAGCTCAGTTTAGAGATGAAATTAATTTTCCTATAAAAATGGCACTCGTTGATAATAGAATTATCAATAGGTAAGACGCTCTTCTGGGAGCAATTCAAGGTAATTTAGCATATGGTAAATTTATGTTTACTGTCTATCCTAAATTTGCTTTACATCAAAATTCAAAAGATTTTGATAAAACTTTAAGTTTCATACACCTGTGCGAAAGAACTGACCTTATGGAACCGGGTAATAAAGTTTTTACGATTAATTATTTAATCTCGTATGCTTTAACCAACAGTAATCATTCAATCGAGTATAAGGAAAATGAAAATATAACTCTTGAAGATATATTTTCTGAAATTGGAATTGTTGAAGGGTGTAAGTTTTCTGAACCTTCACAGTTAAAAGAAAATTGGGCAATTGATATTGCACGTAATAAAAAGATGCTAGGATTAGAACCTAGACACAGTTTTGCTGGAACCTCTTTGCAAATAAGAGACTCTAGTGACACCGAGCAATTAATGCGAACTATGTCGAAAAACATAGACAGGTATGGAGAAATTTTAGAAAAGGTTGTTGGGACTTAATGTCTATAACACCTATTCTAAATTATCTACATCTTCTTGATATGCAAATTGCTTATGAAGAAGAAAAGATTCATATTTCTTTGATTCAGATAAAACAATTAAAGAAAAATTTTATGATGAATCAAAAAATAAACTCTCGCAACATAAAAATTGCTAAAAGAAACGTCTTTGCTTTTATGATGAATCAATCAAGAAAATCTCGTAACTTAAAAATTGCTAAAAGAAATATTTTTGATTCTAAACAAAAAATTCTTGAGTTTAAAGCAAAAAAGGCAATAATTTATAGAGATGAAAGTCTTGAAGCAATTTATGCCGAAATTCTCAAAGAAGGTTCTGACGAAATTGATGAAATTTTCAAGGAAGTTTCTAACGAAACTAATAAAACATGGCCTTTTGGATCAACTTTAAATGACCAATAAAGAACAAATGAAAAAATCTTTTAGAGAAACTAATCTAAAGATTTTTATGAATTATTTCTATTTACAAAGAAATAATCAAAGAATTTATGAATTACTCTTGGATTGGTGTATTCATCCTTCTGATAAACTTTTTAAATTAACTGATTTAAAAAGAAATAATTCTCTTTTGGAAAAAGAGATACAAAAACTTAGAGAGACAAAAATTATTTTATCTTGTGGATAAAATGATTCCTGTTACTCAAAAGTTAGAACAGTTTTTTAAAGAAAAAACTTTAACAGCTAAACAAATTCATAAGCTTGTTCAGCTCATGTCCTTTGAAAACAAAGAACATAGACAAAAGTTTTATAAAAACTTAAAAGAAAAACTTGAACAGAAGCTTTCTGAAAATAAAAAACAGACTCTTGTTTTAAAGAATGAAGAACCTGAAATTGAACATTTTTCTGAAAATAAAGAACAAATCTTTACCATGAAAAATGAACAGGAAAAACCCGAAACTGAAGAAATCTCTTCAGATATCGAGTCGAAGCCTAATCACTCTTTTAGTTGGGGGAATGAGGATAAACAAATTCATAATTTGGATTTAGCCTTTTCAAACATAACTAATCCAAATTCAATTTATATCAAAGGAAAAATCTTTTTCAAAGGATATAAAACAATTACTCTACATTGTTATGTAGACACATGTGCAAGTCTTTGTTTAGCCAGCAAACATATAATTCCTAAGGATCTATGGGAAAATACTCCCAAAGATATTGAGGCAATTGTTGCTAACAAAAAAGTCATTAAATTAGATAAGGTTAGTAGAAATCTTATAATTCATTTATCTGGAGAATCATTTACCATTCCTACTATCTACCAACAAGATTCAGGTATGGATTTACTTCTTGGAAATAATTTCTGTCAACTCTATGGACCTTTTACTCAATGGTTAGACAGAGTATCTTTTCATCTTAATCAAGAAATGATTTTGATCAAAAAAGTTACAAAGGCTTTTCAAATTGGAAAACCAAATTTTCTTGAATCTATGAAAAAAGATTCCAAGATAAATCAAACTCCAGGAACTAATATAGTTCAAGAAGTTATAAAACCTGAAAGAATTTTTCTACTTGAACTACATAAGTTTCAAAAAATTGAGGAATTACTTGAAAAGGTTTGTTCAGAAAATCCAATTGATCCTGAAAAATAAAAGAATTGGATGAAGGCATCTATTAAGTTAATAGATCCTAAAACTGTTATTAGGGTTAAACCTATGAAGTACGGTCCACTGGATAGGGAAGAATTTAATAAACAAATCAAGAAACTTCTTAATTTGGGATTAATAATTCCTAGTAAATCTCCTCACATGTCTCTTGCTTTCTTAGTAGAAAATGAAGCAGAAAAAGAAGAGGTGAAAAACGAATGGTTGTTAATTACAAAGCCATTAATAATGTCACTATTGGGGACAGCCATAATCTTCCTTGTATGTAGGAATTACTAACTCTTCTAAGAGGAAAGACTATCTTTTCCAGTTTTGACTGTAAAAGCGGTTTCTGGCAGGTACTGTTAGACAAACAATCACAGTTATTGACTGCGTTCACATGCCCAGACGGTCACTATCAATGGAAGGTAGTTCCCTTTGGATTAAAACAGGCACCAAGCATATTTCAAAGACATATGCAAAATGCTTTAAGAGGATTAGAAGATTACTGTACCGTCTATGTTGACGATATTATAGTTTTCTCGAACTCGGAAGATAAACACTATTCTCATGTTTTATCAGTTTTAAAAAAAATTGAAAAATATGGAATCATTTTATCAAAAAAGAAAGCTAATCTTTTTAAAACAAAGATAAACTTTTTGGGTCTTGAAATAGATCAAGGGACACATTGTCCACAAAAACATATCTTGGAAAATTTACACATATTTCCAGATACTTTAGAAGATAAAAAACATCTTCAAATATTTTTAGGTGTATTAACTTATGCAAAAAGTTATATTCCTAAGCTTGCAGAGCTTAGAAAACCTTTACAGGCTAAGCTAAAAAAGAAATACGTGTGGGATTGGAAACAGTCCGATACTGACTACATTAAAAAGATAAAGAAAAACTTAATTAGTTTTCCTAAACTTTATCTTCCTAGTGAAAGTGATTTTTTAATCATAGAAACAGATGCTTCTCATGATTTTTGGGGAGGTGTTTTAAAAGCTAAGACTGCAGATAGAGAAGAAATTTGCAGGTACACTTCGGGAAGCTTCAAGCAAGCTGAACGGAATTATCACAGTAATGAAAAAGAATTACTGGCGATAAAAAACACGATTTCGAAGTTCTCTATTTATTTAACCCCGGTTAAATTCTTAGTCAGAACTGACAATAAAAATTTTACTTATTTCCTGAAAACAAAAATTTCTGGAGATAATAAACAAGGTCGTCTTGTCAGATGGCAAATGTGGTTTTCCAGGTATTCTTTTGATACAGAACACCTAGAAGGGACAAAAAACGTGTTAGCTGATAGCTTAACACGAGATTTTCAGAAATCGTAAGCAATGATGTCATTCTTCTTCTACAAATAGAAGGCATCTCTTCTTCAAATATCATCTCCTTCATATTCAAAAAAAAAATTTTAGAAAGGGGTATGGAAGAATTAAGGGCTTTACGCCTAAAAGAAAATTTTCTTTTGATAGAATTAAAAGCTATTCAAGAAAAAATAGCTCTTTACGACGAAAGTCTAGACACAACTGTTAATTCAGAGCAGGATTTCGAAAGAATACAATCTGAATCTATTCCTTTACAAACGGCTAAAGGTAAAGAAAAATCAAGTCCTTTGATTCCTGTTGCTTTGGAAAAAAGCAATTATAAAGTTAATGAAGAACTACGATCTTCATCTAGCCCAGTAGCAAACGGCTCTGGTAAAGGCACATCAAATCCATTGATGGCTGACAGTTTGCCAAAAACTGAACAGGTCTCTCATAGACCAAGTTACTCCCAAGATACTCAAGAAACGGTAAAATCTAATTCTAGATTTTATGTCATTTTTTATGGAGAGCATAGAGGCATATATGAAGATTGGTCCATAGTGTCTCAACATGTTTCTGGAAGACCGGTAACATTCAAGAAGTTTGGGTCTTTATTACACGCCCAACAAGAAGCCACTCGATACTCAGCCGAGTGTGGAAAAAAGGAAATTCCTCTAAAGCAATTTCTATATCTTCACGAGTCATAGTGGAACCCCACTATCAAAGGAAGCTTTAGAAAAATGGAGCAACGCATTATCTTCAACAAAGTTGATGTGAGTCCTACTACAAGACAGAGACTCTACAAAATAATGCAAGGTGCACAGGAAAGCCATCAGTTCATAAGCTGTAAGGAATCCTACACCAAAGAAAATTCTGACAAAAGTGGTCCTTCTATTAAAGACAACTACTTTTCAGATAAAGACAGGCTAAAGCCGGACCCAACAAATGGGACTGTCGACTAAAAAACGTCATGCATGACGAACACTTAAGGCTATTTTAGTCCTTTTGTAAAATTCACTTCTGCTATATAAAGAAGTCGAATTCTTTAGTTTAGGGATATCCCCGGTTGAATCCTCTATCCCTGGCTAGAAACCTCTCAACAACTCTCAACCACCCTCACTTTTCTTTTTTGATCATTCGTATGATCAATTTTAGTTTTCTAGTTATGTGTACTATGGATTAGAAACTCCTTTAAGGAGTTGATGTAAATATCAAGAAGTTCTCCTTCGGGAGAACAGTTATGAAATAAAAACTTCTTTGTAACCCCCTTTCGTATTTTCTATCTTAAAGTTTTTATTCTGTAAAACCTGAAGTCCTGGAGCCCGTTGAAGTACCGCTTAGGCAGGAGGCCGTTAGGGAAATTAAGGGTTGGATTGGTCCCTTGCAGAAGAAATAGAAACTTTCAAGAATAAAATACAAGAAGAAAAAGGTATAGATTTTATTTCAAACTGTTAAATTACTTCAAGATTGATATTTCATATCTCTCCTTAAAATCATAAAAAAGAATTTTATTCTAACACAAAACTAAGATTTTGATAAAATCAAAAAATGATGTTTATAAACAAACACAAAAAGAAAATCGATTAACAACTATCGAAACAAATGATTTTTCAATCTAAAATATTTAGTCAAAAAATGACTACAAAAAATAATGAATTTTGTAAATTCAATGGATTAATTCCACAATTAAACAATTTCAAAATTGTTTATGTTAGTCTACAATTGTCGACTAATAATTCGAAAGAAATTATATACGAATTATCTATTGATTATTTTAATCGATGAATAATTCATTTGAATTTTATATTCAAAATACTGTGCATCTTTTGAATTTTATATTCAAAATACTATGCATCTTTATAATATTATATTCAAAGTACTTTGCATCTTTTTCATTTAATCGATCGATTAAATTCAAAAGATTCCTTTCAAATAATTTTCTTTTTATTCGACTAAAAAGAAAAGAAAACAGCTTTTAAGCTAAAAATAGAACTCAACCGTCTTATTGACCAAGTTTTCTAATTAATGAGTCTTGACCAGACCACAAAAGTCCTAAAGGACTTAATGAACCCTTTAGTTGAATTTTTCAAAAATTCTGAAGTACCTCCGCAAGTTGGTATTTTGACTAAATTTTTTAGATTGAAAAATCATTTGTTTCGATAGTTGTTAATCGATTTCTTTTTATGTTTGTTTATAAACATCATTTTTTGATTTCTTTTAAAATCTTAGTTTTTTGTATGAAAATCCACCAGATTTTTATGATTTTAAGGAGAGATATGAAATATCAATCTTGAAGTATTTTAACAGTTTGAAATAAAACCTATACCTTTTTCTTCTTGTATTCTCTTCTTGAAAGTTTCTATTTCTTCTGCAAGGGACCAATCCAACCCTTAATTTCCCTAACTGCCTCCTGCCTAAGCAGTACTTCAACGGGCTCCAGGACTTCAGGTTTTACAGAATAAAAACTTTAAGATAGAAATTAAGATAGGGGGTTACAAAGGAGTTTTTATTTCATAACTGTTCTCCCGAAGGAGAACTTCTTGATATTTACATCAACTCCTTAAAGGAGTTTCTACTCCATAGTACACATATCTAGAAAATGAAAAGTTTGATCATACGAATGATCAAAGAAAAGTTGAAAAGGAAAGGTGGTTGAGAGAATTTGTGAATTGAGCCAGGGATAGGTGGTGTTCAACCGGGGCTATCTAAACTAATGAATTCGACTTCTTTATATAGCAGAAGTGAATTTTACAAAAGGACTAAAATAGCCTTAAGTGTTCGTCATGCATGACGTTTTTTGGTCGACAAACCCAAGTGTTGGGTCCAGCTTTCTTGTGTCTTCATCTGAAAAGTAGGTGTTTTTAATAAAGGAACCACTTTTGTCAGAATTTTCTTCGGTTGAAGATTCTTTACAGCTCATGCACTGATGGCTTTCCTGTGCTCTTTGCATTATTTTGCAGAGTCTTTGTTTGGTAGTATGACTCACATCAACTTTGTTGAAGTTAATGCGTTGCTCCATTTTTTCTAAGGCTTCCTTTGATAGTGGGGTTCCACTATGACTCGTGAAGATATAGAAATTGCTTTAGAGGAATTTCCTTTTTTCCACACCCGGCTGAGTATCGAGTGGCTTCTTGTTGGGCTTGTAATAAAGACCCAAACTTCTTGAATGTTACCGGTCTTCCAGAAACATGTTGAGACACTATGGACCAATCTTCATATATGCCTCTATGCTCTCCATCAAAAATGACATAAAATCTAGAATTAGATTTTACCGTTTCTTAAGTATCTTGGGAGTAACTTGGTCTAGGAGAGACCTGTTCAGTTTTTGGCAAACTGTCAGCCATCAACGGATTTGATGTGCCTTTACCAGAGCCGTTTGCTACTGGGCTAGATGAAGATCGTAGTTCTTCATTAACTTTATAATTGCTTTTTTCCAAAGCAACAGGAATCAACGGACTTGATTTTTCTTTACATTTATCCGTTTGTAAAGGAATAGATTCAGATTGTATCCTTTCGGAATCCTGCTCTGAATTAACAGTTGTGTCTAGACTTTCGTCGTAGAGAGCTATTTTTTCTTGAATAGCTTTTAATTCTATCAAAAGAAAATTTTCTTTTAGGCGTAAAGCCCTTAATTCTTCCATACCCCTTTCTAAAAAATTTTTTTGAATATGAAGGAGATGATTTTTGAAGAAGAGATGCCTTCTATTTGTAGAAGAAGAATGACATCATTGCTTACGATTTCTGAAAATCTCGTGTTAAGCTATCAGCTAACACGTTTTTTTTCTCCCTTCTAGGTGTTCTGTATCAAAAGAATACCTGGAAAACCACATTTGCCATCTGACAAGACGACCTTGTTTATTATCTCCAGAAATTTTTGTTTTCAGGAAATAAGTAAAATTTTTATTGTCAGTTCTGACTAAGAATTTAACCGGGGTTAAATAAATAGAGAACTTCGAAATCGTGTTTTTTATCGCCAGTAATTCTTTTTCATTACTGTGATAATTCCGTTCAGCTTGCTTGAAGCTTCCCGAAGTGCACCTGCAAATTTCTTCTCTATCTGCAGTCTTAGCTTTTAAAACACCTCCCCAAAAATCATGAGAAGCATCTGTTACTATGATTAAAAAATCACTTTCACTAGGAAGATAAAGTTTAGGAAAACTAATTAAGTTTTTCTTTATCTTTTTAATGTAGTCAGTATCGGACTGTTTCCAATCCCACACGTATTCCTTTTTTAGCTTAGCCTGTAAAGGTTTCTAAGCTCTGCAAGCTTAGGAATATAACTTTCTGCAAAAGTTAATACACCTAAAAATCTTTGAAGATGTTTTTTATCTTCTAAAGTATCTGGAAATTTGTGTAAATTTTCCAAGATATGTTTTTGTGGGCAATGTGTCCCTTGATCTATTTCAAGACCCAAAAAGTTTATCTTTGTTTTAAAAAGATTAGCTTTCTTTTTTGATAGAATGATTCCATATTTTTCAATTGTTTTTAAAACTGATAAAACATGAGAATAGTGTTTATCTTCCGAGTTCGAGAAAACTATAATATCGTCAACATAGACGGTACAGTAATCTTCTAATCCTCTTAAAGCATTTTGCATATGTCTTTGAAATATGCTTGGTGCCTGTTTTAATCCAAAGGGAACTACCTTCCATTGATAGTGACCGTCTGGGCATGTGAACGCAGTTAATAACTGTGATTCTTTGTCTAACAGTACCTGCCAGAAACCGCTTTTACAGTCAAAACTGGAAAAGATAGTCTTTCCTCTTAGAAGAGTTAGTAATTCCTGCATACAAGGAAGATTATGGCTGTCCCCAATAGTGATATCATTAATGGCTTTGTAATTAACAACCATTCGTTTTTCACCTCTTCTTTTTTCCGCTTCATTTTCTACTAAGAAAGCAGGAGACATGTGAGGAGAATTACTAGGAATTATTAATCCCAAATTAAGAAGTTTCTTGATTTGTTTATTAAATTCTTCCCTATCCAGTGGACTGTACTTCATAGGTTTAACCCTAATAACAGTTTTAGGATCTATTAACTTAATAGATGCCTTCATCCAATTTTTTGATTTTTCAGGATCAATTGGATTTTCTGAACAAACCTTTCAAGTAATTCCTCAATTTTTTGAAACTTATGTAGTTCAAGTAGAAAAATTCTTTCAAGTTTTATAACTTCTTGAACTATATTAGTTCCTGGAGTTTGATTTATCTTGGAATCTTTTTTCATAGATTCAAGAAAATTTGGTTTTCCAATTTGAAAAGCCTTTGTAACTTTTTTGATCAAAATCATTTCTTGATTAAGATGAAAAGATACTCTGTCTAACCATTGAGTAAAAGGTCCATAGAGTTGACAGAAATTATTTCCAAGAAGTAAATCCATACCTGAATCTTGTTGGTAGATAGTAGGAATGGTAAATGATTCTCCAGATAAATGAATTATAAGATTTCTACTAACCTTATCTAATTTAATGACTTTTTTGTTAGCAACAATTGCCTCAATATCTTTGGGAGTATTTTCCCATAGATCCTTAGGAATTATATGTTTGCTGGCTAAACAAAGACTTGCACATGTGTCTACATAACAATGTAGAGTAATTGTTTTATATCCTTTGAAAAAGATTTTTCCTTTGATATAAATTGAATTTGGATTAGTTATGTTTGAAAAGGCTAAATCCAAATTATGAATTTGTTTATCCTCATTCCCCCAACTAAAAGAGTGATTAGGCTTCGACTCGATATCTGAAGAGATTTCTTCAGTTTCGGGTTTTTCCTGTTCATTTTTCATGGTAAAGATTTGTTCTTTATTTTCAGAAAAATGTTCAATTTCAGGTTCTTCATTCTTTAAAACAAGAGTCTGTTTTTTATTTTCAGAAAGCTTCTGTTCAAGTTTTTCTTTTAAGTTTTTATAAAACTTTTGTCTATGTTCTTTGTTTTCAAAGGACATGAGCTGAACAAGCTTATGAATTTGTTTAGCTGTTAAAGTTTTTTCTTTAAAAAACTGTTCTAACTTTTGAGTAACAGGAATCATTTTATCCACAAGATAAAATAATTTTTGTCTCTCTAAGTTTTTGTATCTCTTTTTCCAAAAGAGAATTATTTCTTTTTAAATCAGTTAATTTAAAAAGTTTATCAGAAGGATGAATACACCAATCCAAGAGTAATTCATAAATTCTTTGATTATTTCTTTGTAAATAGAAATAATTCATAAAAATCTTTAGATTAGTTTCTCTAAAAGATTTTTTCATTTGTTCTTTATTGGTCATTTAAAGTTGATCCAAAAGGCCATGTTTTATTAGTTTCGTTAGAAACTTCCTTGAAAATTTCATCAATTTCGACAGAAACTTCTTTGAGAATTTCGGCATAAATTGCTTCAAGACTTTCATCTCTATAAATTATTGCCTTTTTTGCTTTAAACTCAAGATTTTTTTGTTTAGAATCAAAAATATTTCTTTCAGCAATTTTTAAGTTATGAGATTTTCTTTTATGATTCATCATAAAAGCAAAGACGTTTCTTTTAGCAATTTTTATGTTGCGAGAGTTTATTTTTTGATTCATCATAAAAATTTCTTTAATTGTTTTATCTGAATCAAAGAAATATGAATCTTTTCTTCTTCATAAGCAATTTGCATATCAAGAAGATGTAGATAATTTAGAATAGGTGTTTTAGACATTAAGTCCCAATAACCTTTTCTAAAATTTCTCCATACATGTCTATGTTTTTCGACATAGTTCGCATTAATTGCTCGGTGTTACTAGAGTCTCTTATTTGCAAAGAGGTTCCAGCAAAACTGTGTCTAGGTTCGAATCCTAGAATTTGTTTATTGCGTGCAATATCAATTGCCTAATTTTCTTTTAACTGTGAAGGTTCAGAAAACTTACACCCTTCAACAATTCCAATTTCAGAAAATATATCTTCAAGAGTTATATTTTCATTTTCCTTATACTCGATTGAATGAGTACTGTTGGTTAAAGCATACGAGATTAAATAATTAATCGTAAAAACTTTATTACCAGGTTCCATAAGGTCAGTTCTTTCGCACTGGTGTATGAAACTTAAAGTTTTATCAAAATTTTTTGAATTTCGATGTAAAGCAAATTTAGGATAGACAGTAAACATAAATTTACCATAAGCTAAATTTCCTTGAATTGCTCCCAGAAGAGCGTCTTACCTATTGATAATTCTATTATCAACGAGTGCCATTTTTATAGGAAAATTAATTCAATCTCTAAACTGAGCTTTAAGGAGGATTTTAACCGCTCCTATGTGTACCATATTGAGAGACTTTCTCAACTCTGGTTTAATATGCAAAAGTTTTTTTGCTATTTCACCCTTTGTTAAGAGTTGCAAATAAACTTCACCTGCTGTATTTTTTATGTCAACTGAAAGTTCTTCAGTGTTAAAACAATAAAATACTTTATTTTTTCTTGTAAAAGCTTTAGAAACTAAGCTTTGTAAATTTTTTGTTTGATTAAAAACTTGTTTTGTGTCAAGCTTGAATTTAAGCTTGTTAATTTTAGTTAATTGATCAGAATTAATCATGTAATCTGATACAAAACCTTTTTCATTTTCACTGAAATTTAAAACTTCAGTTACTTCTTGTTCGTTTGATTCTTTCGAATCTTCAAACGAATTTTTAAAACTCATTTTAAATTTTTTCTTTTAAGAAAATGTTTAAAATTTATTTTAAAGTTGTTTATTTTTAAGGGAACAGAAACTAATCCCCTCTTTTTAAAAAACGAGCACATGGCTCTGATACCAACTTGCGGAGGTACTTCAGAATTTTTTATAAATTCAACTAAAGGGTTCATTAAGTCCTTTTGTGGTCTGGTTAAGACTTATTGGTTAGAAAACTATGTTTTCAAGACGTTTGAGTTCTTCTTTTAGCCTAAAGCGGTTAGCTTTAAGACCATTAAACTGAACACGTTCAGCTCTCCTATTTCTAGGTGATCTCTTAAGAGACTGTTCTAATTGGTTAATTAGACTTTGATATATGGTTAACTCTTGATTAACCCGACGGATTTCTTTTTTAAGGAAATCTTGATGCATACTCATTGTATACTTGGTTTTTGTAAATGGCATTTACAAATTAGAATATAAAATTCTTTCTTTTGAAAGGAATCTTTTGAATTTAATCGATCGATTAAATTAAAAAGATGCACAGTACTTTGAATATAATATTCTAAAGATACATAGTACTTTGAATATAATATTCTAAAGATGCATAGTATTTTGAATATAAAATTCAAAAGATGCCCAGTATTTTGAATATAAAATTCAAATGAATTATTCGTTCGATTAAAATAATCAATCGATAATTCGAATATGAATTCTAAATTATTAGTTGACAAACGTAGACTAACATAAACAATTTTGAAATTGCTTAATTGTGTAATCAATCCTTTGAATTTACAAAATTCATTATTTTTATAGTCATTTTTTTACTAAAATTTTTAGATTGAAAAATCATTAGTTTCGATAGTTGTTAATCGATTTCTTTTTATGTTTGTTTATAAACATCATTTTTTGATTTCTTTTAAAATCTTAGTTTTATGTTTGAATAAAATTCTTTTTATGATTTTAAGGAGAGATATGAAATATCAATCTTGAAGTATTTTAACAGTTTGAAATAAAACCTATACCTTTTCTTCTTGTATTTTCTTCTTGAAAGTTTCTATTTCTTCTGCAAGGGACCAATCCAACCCTTAATTTCCCTAACGGCCTCCTGCCTAAGCGGTACTTAAACGGGCTCCAGGACTTCAGGTTTTACAGAATAAAAACTTTAAGATAGAAAATAAGATAGGGGGTTACAAAGGAGTTTTTATTTCATAACTGTTCTCCCGAAGGAGAACTTCTTGATATTTACATCAACTCCTTAAAGGAGTTTCTACTCCATAGTACACATAACTAGAAAACTAAAATTGATCATCCGAATGATCAATGAAAGAATAGAAAAGTGAGGGTGGTTGAGAGTTGTTGAGAGGTTTCTAGCCAGGGATAGAGGATTCAACCGGGGATATCTAAACTAATGAATTCGACTTCTTTATATAGCATAAGTGAATTTTACAAAAGGACTAAAATAGCCTTAAGTGTTCGTCATGCATGACGTTTTTTGGTCGACAAACCCATGTGTTGGGTCCAGCTCTCTTGTGTCTTCATCTGAAAAGTAGGTGTTTTTAATAAAGGGACCACTTTTGTCAGAATTTTCTTCGGTGGAAGATTCTTTACAGCTCATGCACTGATGGCTTTCCTGTGCTTTTTGCATTATTTTGCAGAGTCTTTGTTTGGTAGTAGGACTCACATCAACTTTGTTGAAAATAATGCGTTGCTCCATTTTTTCTAAAGCTTCATTCTCGTGCTTTGATAGTGGAGTTCCACTGTAACTTGTGATGATGCAGTGGTTGCTGCAATAATTCACTTTATTAAAGCTTTTTACTTTAATATTTTGAAGATTATTCAGGATTTTTAAGAATCCTTTAACCCTTATTTCGACCCAATTTTCAAGATCTTCTTGCTCTTCACTCATAACTTTTGAGGGGTTGACGGTTCTTGGTTTCGCGAGCCCGATTTCTATATGATGGTAACTTTGGGAAGAAGCTCCTTGGTACCAATCTAGAAGTGTAGAGTTACACTTTATGAAGATGTTTGCGTCTTTTGCTGAAGCAATCTTCTTTCGAAAGTTTTTAATAGCTTTCTTTATCCCTTCTGGAAACATGCTGATTTCAAGCAAATTTGGAGATGGGTATATGAACTTTATTAGACCAGCAGAAAATGCTAGTGAAACAAGTTCTGGACTTGCACCTGGACAAAAGACTAAAAGACTTTTAGTAGCCTTATCTTCTGTGTATACATGCTTAAACTCGAAATCATCTTGACTAAGAGCTCTTGTTTTAGACCTAATTCTTCTGAATTCGTCCAAAGATATAATACCTTCTTCTTCTTTCTCTTCTTTTATTGTTGATTTTGAGAAAGTGTTCTTGAATTCAATGATTCTTTCTTTTTTCTTGGGCTTCAATGGCTCAGGAAAAATGGTTACCTTTAAAGGTATTTCTCTTTTCCCGAATTTTTCTGAATATCGGGTAGCTTCTTGTTGGGCTTGGAATGATGACCCAAATTTCTTGAAGGGGTAGTTAGTTTTTTCAACATACCCTTTGACTATAGACCAGTCTTCATAAATTCCTCTGTGTTCCCCATCGAAAATAACATAAAATCTTGAATTATGTTTTTCTTGAATTTGTGTGACTTGAGAGTAACTTGGTCTAAGAGAGACCTGTTCAGTTTTTGGCAAACTGTCAGCCATCAACGGATTTGATGTGCCTTTACCAGAGCCGTTTGCTTCTGGGCTAGATGAAGATTTTAGTTCTTCATTTACTTTGTTTTTGCTTTTTTCCAAAGCAACAGGAGTGAACGTATTTGTTTTCTTGGCTACAGAGCCGTTTGCATCTGAGCTGCTTAAAGAAGATGAATCTTCTCTTTCCATTTTTCGTAAATGGACAACTTCCGAAAATGTAGACCCAGGGGTCAATCGGATATTAGCCTTCTTTGAATGAAGGTCTCGCCTGGCTTGTGAGGCCTCTGGCATGCTTTTTCCCAAAGCATCAGGGATCAATGGATTTGTTGAGTCTTTACCAGTTGCCGTTTACACTGGCCTAGATTCTGTTTTTAGCTTTTCAGCATCCTGGACAGAATTTCCAGTTAAGATCATAGTCGTGTAGACACTGATCTGATCTCTGATGGATCTTAATTCTATTTCTAGAATTTTTTCTTTGAGACGTAGAGCCTTAAATTCTTTTTCCATACTGGAAGTTTTTTATAAAAACAATTTCTTTAGGCGTAAAGCCCTTAAATCTTTCATCCCCCTTTCTTTTTAAAGGTTTTTTGTAACTTGAAAGTGATGATTTTTGATGAAGAGAATTCTTCTATTTATAGGAGTAAGAATAACAATGACCTCATTGCTTACGATTTCTGAAAAACTCGTGTCAAGTTATCAGTTAACATGTTTTTTGCCCCCTTTTAGATGTTTATTCTTGGATGAATATCCTGAAAACCATGTCTGCCATTTGACAAAATGTTTTTTATTTCCAGATAAATTTTTGTTTTTTGGAAATAAATAATTTTTTAATAAACAAATTTCAAAATCGTTTTGTTTATCTTTATCCCCCCAACTAAAAAGTGGTTGGACTTCATTCTGAGTCTTCTGTAGAAGAATCGGATGACATGTTGTCTAATATTTCTAATGTATATACTTGCGTATAGCCATCAAAAATATTTTCAGAAGGAAAATATCCTTCAGTTTCCGCTTTCGAAATAATTTTTAATTTTTCCGAAAACTTTTGTCTGTTGGGACATTCGTTGGCATAGTGTCCTTCTTCAGAACATATCCAGCAACGACATTTTTTCTTCCCTTGAGGACAAACCTTAGGTTTTTCTTTTGAAAAGTATTTTCCAGTAGAAAACTTTATTTTCTTGGTTTTCCAAAAACGTTTTTTAGTTTTTGTTTTATATTTATTTTTGAAATAATTTTCATCTTTTACTGGTTCACAACCAAAAGTTAATTGTGGTAACTCAGTAAGTTTTTTGCAACAGCTTTTGTTAAAACGTTTTAGCTGTTTTTGTTTATCAGAAAAATCACAGTAAACCGCAATTTCTTCTTTGACAATTCTTGTTGCAAACCCAAGAGAATGCATCGTAAATTGATTCTTTTCTTTGTTCCATCGGTCTTTGGCTTTTTCTCCAACGATAGGAATCTTCATTAAGTAAGCGTCAATCCAAGAGTGGAATTCACCTGTACTTAATTTGTATAGATTTGTTTCATAAAGACAAGTAAAATCGCCTAACAAACAAATATCACAAATTTGTGCTTTTGCAAGATTTTGTCTTGCTTTTTCTAGCAATTTTTGATTTTCATGGTCTTTATTTGTTATAAAGTCGAGACCTAAAAACATCATATATATTGCATTTATGATTTGATCAAAAGATCTTCACCATTCATATTTTCATCCCAAGTTGTATCTTTGATGAAATTTTGAATTATCCCTGCAGACTTATGTTCCATTAATAATAACAAAGCCTTAGCATTAGAAAATTCATCTGAATTAGTCTGAATAATTAGACTGATTTCAGTGTTCCATTTGTCAATAACTTCTTTTCTTTTATCGAGGCCAAAGATACAATCAATATTAATAGTATCAATAGTAGTTGAACTACCATTTTTATTACCATTAGAATTAGGTATACCTTTGTGATACGGCATGGAAAATTCCGTATTCTTTTTATTAGAACGTCTACTGCTAGAAGTAGCATTATTTACTCTATGGTATGAAGACGTTTCAATGTCTGAAGAGCTTTCTTCAGTTTCAGGTTCTTCATCCTTTACTGATAAAGGAAAAATCCGTTCTTTATTTTCAGAAAAATATCTTTCATTTAAGATTTTATTTTCAGAAAACATTTGTTCACATTCATCATCATCTAATGACATGAGATGAACAAGTTCATTCATATGTTCAAGTGGAAGAGTTTCCATTTGATCAAAAAAGATTTCTTCTAACTTTTGAGTAAATGAAATCATTCTATCCAACAGATAAAATAATTTTTGTCTCTCTAAGTCTTTGAATATCCTTTTTCATAAAAGAATTTTTTCTTTTTAAATCATTCAATTCAAAAAGTTTATCAGAAGGATGAATACTCCAATCCGAATGTAACTCTAAAATTCTTTGATTATTTCTTTCTAAATAGAAATAATGCATAGAAATCTTTCGATTTATGTCTCTAAAAGAGTTTCTCAATTGTCCTTTATTTGTCATTTGAAGTTGATCCAAAAGGCCATATTAATGCATTAGGACATTTAGACTTTCCCAAAGATGGATTTCCAACATTGAAATTTGGAAATGAATATTTTTGAAAGCTTTTTTCATTAAAAATCTTTTCTTTCTTTTTGAGTAAAAGATTTTCTGAATTCATTTTTTCATCAAGTTTGTCAGAAACATCCTTGATAATCTTGGCAGCAATTGCTTCAAGATTTTCATTGGTAGACAAATCTTCTACCTTCTGGACCAGTTCTTCAATTTTACTCAGAGAACTCATGCAACAGAGATTAATGCTTTCTTAGCTTTAAGCTCAAGAATTTTTTGTTTAGTAAAAACAATGTTTCTTTTGAGAATTTTTATGTTACGAGATCTCGTTTTGTGACTAATCATGATATTTTCATAAACTTGTTGTAATTGATATTTATAGCAAAAAATATCATTTTCTTCATAAGCAATTTGCATATCAAGAAGATGTAGATAATTTAGAATAGGTGTTTTAGACATTAAGTCCCAATAACCTTTTCTAAAATTTCTCCATACATGTCTATGTTTTTCGACATAGTTCGCATTAATTGCTCGGTGTTACTAGAGTCTCTTATTTGCAAAGAGGTTCCAGCAAAACTGTGTCTAGGTTCGAATCCTAGAATTTGTTTATTGCGTGCAATATCAATTGCCTAATTTTCTTTTAACTGTGAAGGTTCAGAAAACTTACACCCTTCAACAATTCCAATTTCAGAAAATATATCTTCAAGAGTTATATTTTCATTTTCCTTATACTCGATTGAATGAGTACTGTTGGTTAAAGCATACGAGATTAAATAATTAATCGTAAAAACTTTATTACCAGGTTCCATAAGGTCAGTTCTTTCGCACTGGTGTATGAAACTTAAAGTTTTATCAAATTTTTTTGAATTTCGATGTAAAGCAAATTTAGGATAGACAGTAAACATAAATTTACCATAAGCTAAATTTCCTTGAATTGCTCCCAGAAGAGCGTCTTACCTATTGATAATTCTATTATCAACGAGTGCCATTTTTATAGGAAAATTAATTCAATCTCTAAACTGAGCTTTAAGGAGGATTTTAACCGCTCCTATGTGTACCATATTGAGAGACTTTCTCAACTCTGGTTTAATATGCAAAAGCTTTTTTGCTATTTCACCCTTTGTTAAGAGTGGCAAATAAACTTCACCTGCTGTATTTTTTATGTCAACTGAAAGTTCTTCAGTGTTAAAACAATAAAATACTTTATTTTTTCTTGTAAAAGTTTTAGAAACTAAGCATTGTAAAGTTTTTGTTTGACTAAAAACTTGTTTTGTGTCAAGCTTGAATTTAAGCTTGTTAATTTTAGTTAATTGATCATAATTAATCATGTAATCTGATACAAAACCTTTTTCGTTTTCACTGAAATTTAAAACTTCAGTTACTTCTTGTTCGTTTGATTCTTTCGAATCTTCAAACGAATTTTTAAAACTCATTTTAAATTTTTTCTTTTAAGAAAACGTTTAAAATTTATTTTAAAGTTGTTTATTTTTTAAGGGAACAGGAACCAATCCCCTCTTCTTAAAAAACGAGCACATGGCTCTGATACCAACTTGCGGAGGTACTTCAGAATTTTTTATAAATTCAACTAAAGGGTTCATTAAGTCCTTTAGAAGTTTTGTGGTCTGGTTAAGACTCATTGGTTAGAAAAACTTGGTTTTCAAGACGTTTGACGTCTTCTTTTAGCCTAAAGCGGTTAGCTTTAAGACCATTAAACTGAACACGTTCAGCTCTATCTTGATGCATACTCATTGTATACTTGGTTTTTGTAAATAGCATTTACAAATTAGAATATAAAATTCTTTCTTTTGAAAGGAATCTTTTGAATATAATCGATCGATTAAATGAAAAAGATACACAGTACTTTAGAATATAATATTCTAAAGATACATAGTATTTTGAATATAAAATTCAAAAGATGCATAGTATTTTGAATATAAAATTCAAATGAATTATTCGTTCGATTAAAATAATCAATCGATAATTCGAATATGAATTCTAAATTATTAGTCGACAATTGTTGACTAACATAAACAATTTTGAAATTGTTTAATTGTGGAATTAATCCTTTGAATTTACAAAATTCATTATTTTTTGTAGTCATATTTTGACTAAATTTTTCAGATTGAAAAATCATTTGTTTCGATAGTTGTTAATCGATTTCTTTTTATGTTTGTTTATAAACATCATTTTTTGATTTAATCAAAATCTTAGTTTTTTGTGTGAATAAAATTATTTTTAAGATTTTAAGGAGATATATGAAATATCAATCTAGAAGTAATTTAACAGTTTGAAATAAAATTTATACCTTTTTCTTCTTGTATTTTGTAACTTGAAAGTTTCTATTTCTTCTGCAAGTAACCAATCCAACCCTTAATTTCCCTAACGGCCTCCTGCCTAATCGGTACTTCAACGGGCTCCAGGACTTCAGGTTTTACAGAATAAAAACTTTAAGATAGAAAATAAGATAGGGGTTACAAAGGAGTTTTTATTTCATAACTGTTCTCCCGAAGGAGAACTTCTTGATATTTACATCAACTCCTTAAAGGAGTTTCTACTCCATCATAGAACACATCAAACTAGAAATTGAAAAGTGATCATTCGAATGACTAAAATAGCATAAGTGAATTTTACAAAAGGACTAAAATAGCCTTAAGTGTTCGTCATGCATGGCGTTTTTTGGTCGACAAACCCATGTGTTGGGTCCAGCTCTCGCCTGTCTTCATCTGAAAAGTAGGTGTTTTTAATAAAGGGACCACTTTTGTCAGAATTTTCTTCGGTGGAAGATTCTTTACAGCTCATGCACTGATGGCTTTCCTGTGCTCTTTGCATTATTTTGTAGAGTCTTTGTTTGGTAGTAGGACTCACATCAACTTTGTTGAAGATAATGTGTTGCTCCATTTTTTCTAAAGCTTCCTTCTCGTGCTCTGGTAGTGGAGTTCCACTGTAACTTGTGATGATGCAGTGGTTGCTGCAATAATTCACTTTATTAAAGCTTTTTACTTTAATATTTTAAAGATTATTTAGGATTTTTAAGAATCCTTTAACCCTTATTTCGACCCAATTTTCGAGATCTTCTTGCTCTTCATTCATAATTTTTGAGGGGTTGACGGTTCTTGCTTTCGCGAACCCGATTTCTATATGATGGTAACTTTGAGAAGAAGCTCCTTGGTACCAATCTAGAAGTGTAGAGTTACACTTTATGAAGATGTTTGCGTCTTTTGCTGCAGCAATCTTCTTTCGAAAGTTTTTAATAGCTTTCTTTATCCCTTCTGGAAACATGCTGATTTCAAGCAAATTTGGAGATGGGTATATGAACTTTATTAGACCAGCAGAAAATGCTAGTGAAACAAATTCTGGACTTGCGCCTGGACAAAAGACTAAAAGACTTTTAGTAGCCTTATCTTCTGTGTATACATGCTCAAACTCGAAATCATTTTGACTAAGAGCTCTTGCTTTAGACCAAATTCTTCTGAATTCGTCCAAAGATATAATATCTTCTTCTTCTTTCTCTTCTTTTATTGTTGATTTTGAGAAAGTGTTCTTGAATTCAATGATTCTTTCTTTTTTCTTGGGATTCAATGGCTCAGGAAAAATGGTTACCTTTAAAGGTTTTTCTCTTTTCCTGAATTTTTCTGAATATCGGGTAGCTTCTTGTTGGGCTTGAAATAATGACCCAAATTTCTTGAAGGGGTAGTTAGTTTTTTCAACATACCCTTTGACTATAGACCAGTCTTCATAAATTCCTCTGTGTTCACCATCGAAAATAACATAAAATCTTGAATTATGCTTTTCTGGAATTTGTGTGACTTGGGAGTAACTTGGTCTAAGAGAGACCTGTTCAGTTTTTGGCAAACTGTCAGCCATCAACGGATTTGATATGCCTTTACCAGAGCCGTTTGCTACTGGGCTAGATGAAGATTTTAGTTCTTCATTTACTTTATAATTGCTTTTTTCTAAAGCAACAGGAATCAACGGACTTGATTTTTCTTTACCTTTAGCCGTTTGTAAAGGAATAGATTCAGATTGTATCCTTTCGGAATCCTGTTCTGAATTAATAGTTGTGTCTAGACTTTCGTCGTAGAGAGCTATTTTTTCTTGAATAGATTTTAATTCTATTAAAAGAATTTTTTTCTTTTAGGCGTAAAGCCTTTACTTCTTCCATCTCCCTTTCTTTTTAAAAGTTTTTTGTAACTCGAAAATGATGATTTTTGATGAAGAGAACTCTTCTATTTATAGGAGTAAAAATGACCTTGACATCATTGTTTATGATTTCTGAAAATCTCGTGTCAAGTTATCAGTTAACATGTTTTTGGCCCTCCTTTAGATGTTCATTGTTGAATGAATATCCTGAAAACCATGTCTGCCATTTGACAAAATGTTTATTATTTCCAGATAAATTTTTGTTTTCAGGAAATAAATATTTTTTTAATAAACAAATTTCAAAATTGTTTTGTTTATCTTTACCCCCCCCCCCCCCCCAACTAAAAAAGTGGTTGGACTTCATTCTGAGTCTTCTGTAGAAGAATCGGATGACATGTTGTCTAATATTTCTAATGTATATACTTGCGTATAGCCATCAAAAATATTTTCAGAAGGAAAATATCCTTCAGTTTCCGCTTTCGAAATAATTTTTAATTTTTCCGGAAACTTTTGTCTGTTGGGACATTCGGTGGTATAGTGTCCTTCTTCAGAACATATCCTGCAACGACTTTTTTTCTTCCCTTGAGGACAAACCTTAGGTTTTTCTTTTGAAAAGTATTTTCCAGGAGAAAACTTTATTTTCTTGGTTTTCCAAAAACGTTTTTTAGTTTTTGTTTTATATTTATTTTTGAAATAATTTTCATCTTTTACTGGTTCACAACCAAAAGTTAATTGTGGTAACTCAGTAAGTTTTTTGCAACAGCTTTTGTTAAAACGTTTTAGCTGTTTTTGTTTATCAGAAAAATCACAGTAAACCGCAATTTCTTCTTTGACAATTCTTGTTGCAAACTGTCACACCCCAACCGATGGCGGAATCATCGGGGCATGGCACTGAGCGAAACAGATTGTCCAGAAGTTTCCATAACAATTATCAATACCATTCAATTTAAAATAATACGTCCCATACCGTATCTTAAACAGTACAACAATTATTACAGACAAAAACTAGGCAAATATTCTGTTCCGACAACTCAGATTTCAAAATAGAGCAATTGTTTATCTGCTTCTAGAGACCCTTAGTTTGACCACTACAGACAACTATTTGTTGGGCTCTAAAGCTTTATTCTAGCTTAAAATTCCTACCAAGTGTGCGTCCTAAGCACCTGTCAAATACGTTAAAATAAAAGTCAATACATATAATGTAATGGTGAGCATACAAGTTTGGTATAGCATATAAAGTTCGAATTCGTTTACGCATAACCAGCACGTACACATAGTGAAATGAAGCACGTTAGTTATCGACATAGATCCATCGATACCAATGACTGCGGGTTGACTGCCTGAGGTAATTCGTAATACATGATTACCACCGTAATCCATGCAAGTAAATGATCTTTAACAACCCCCGTGTGAACGGGTGCTGAGTCCAAACTATAGTACTATCGTTGCTAAGGCAGGTAGACAGCATTCCATGTGTAAACATAACAACAAGCATTCATAAGCCACGTATAACATGCATTAACGGTTAGCGTTCAAATAGCATTGAGTAGTGTGATTGTTGTAGTTTGAATATTCGTAACGTATGTAACACCCAAAAGTGCGTAAAGCAAAAAGGGTTCGAGTATACTCACAGCGATTAATGGATTGAAGGGAGCGTTTAGCGAGTACGGTTAGCCTGAATAGATTCGGTAGCATAACGATAAGTGAAATGTAAAACATTACAAAGTATGAAAGGGTCGGATAGGGGTTCGATCGGATGGTAATCCGATCGGACAGCATTCCGTACGGATAACAATCCGTTCGGGTGGTCATCCGTTCGGACAGTGACCCGGTCGGATGACGATTCGAGTGGATTGTTTCTTCCTATGAGATGAATGTGTTTGTGTATGATGGTTTGACTTTTGAAGTTTTCGTTGTAGCATTTGAAAATATTGAACTACCTTTACCTTTCAGGTCGGTCGATCGGACGGCTGTTCGATCGGCCGGCAACCCGATCGGTTAGGCATTCAAATGAATTGAAATGTTTAGTCTTTGGATCGGACAGGTGTTCGATCGGACAGGTCAACTAGTCAAAGACCTTAAATGAAATGTAAAGTATGGTGCAGTGGATCGGATAGTTGATCGATCGAATAACACAACTGCTGTTCGATCGGACAACAGGGTGTCACCTGATCGGACGGCTGTTCGATCGGGTGGCACTTCTAGTGCATTAAACACGTTGAAAAATCGGTTAAGTATTGAAGCATAGTATCTCATGATCCGAAGAGTAATCCGATCGGACAGTAGTTTGATCGAACAACAGTTCATTCAATATTAGTCTTCAAAATAGGTTAATTGATTGTGTGGGACCATGTGTTAACCGATCGGCTGGCCGGTCGATCGGCTGACTATCCGATCGGCTGGCTGTCCGTTCGAACAACAGTCCGATCGGTCAGCTTCCTGACCTGATCAGCCCCTTCGTCTAACACTTGGTTGTTCTGTTCGTTTGTCGTTTTATTGAGGTATTTTGACAACGAGGAGAACCATAGATCCCTCGTTCTTACTTGGTTCCCCTGGTCGGACAGGAATCACCCAAATCCGGTCGGTGGACTGTTCGGAACGGAGTTTAACGTTCAACCCAAAATCGGTTAACCTCGTGGATAGAATCCGGATCTTGAGCCATCTAACCACCAGAGTGATTTGTAAGCCGGCTCAGTGTCTGTTTCTACGGGTTTTGAAGTTATTGAGTGAAAAAAGGTTGAAAGAAAGTTGGAAAATCCATCTTCCAATCCTTTTCACCGAGTATATGTTTAGATCTTATGAAAGATCTTTGTTTGTTTATGTGGAAATCGGCTAGATCCAAGTCACTCTTGGTGGATCGAGGTCAAATCATGAAGTTCTTCAAGAACCCATGATGACATCATCCTAGAACACTTGAATCTTGATGATTTCACGGTTAAAAGTTAAGATTTGAAAGATAGAAAGGTGTAGAAGTTTAACGTTCAACCCGAAATCGGTTAACCTCGTGGATAGAATCCGGATCTTGAGCCATCTAACCACCGGAGTGATTTGTAAGCCGGCTCAGTGTCTGTTTCTACGGGTTTTGAAGTTATTGAGTGAAAAAAAGGTTGAAAGAAAGTTGGAAAATCCATCTTCCAATCCTTTTCACCGAGTATATGTTTAGATCTTATGAAAGATCTTTGTTTGTTTATGTGGAAATCGGCTAGATCCAAGTCACTCTTGGTGGATCGAGGTCAAATCATGAAGTTCTTCAAGAACCCATGATGACATCATCCTAGAACACTTGAATCTTGATGATTTCACGGTTAAAAGTTAAGATTTGAAAGATAGAAAGGTGTAGAAGTGTGTATAGATCAAGAAAGTACAAGATTTAGGATGAAATCTTACCGGAATCGAAAGGAATCTGCGAAAAGATGAGCTGAGCGTGCTGGTCGGTCAGAGGTTTCCAAAAATGGAAAGGATGACAATGACAGGGGTATTTATAGAATGCCAAAAGGGGTAAGTGCTGGCCGATCGGCCAGGCAGCTCGATCGGACAGCCTGTTGGTTAATTTTTGAAAGCTTTTTTCATTAAAAAGGGGGTATTTATAGAATGCCAAAAGGGGTAAGTGCCAAAAGGGGGATGACAATGACAGGGGTATTTATAGAAGACTTTCCCAAAGATGGATTTCCAACATTGAAATTTGGAAATGAATATTTTTGAAAGCTTTTTTCATTAAAAATCTTTTCTTTCTTTTTGAGTAAAAGATTTTCTGAATTCATTTTTTCATCAAGTTTGTCAGAAACATCCTTGATAATCTTGGCAGCAATTGCTTCAAGATTTTCATTGGTAGACAAATCTTCTACCTTCTTGGTTAATTCTCTAACCAGTTCTTCAATTTTACTCAGAGAACTCATGCAACAGAGATTAATGTTTTCTTAGCTTTAAGCTCAAGAATTTTTTGTTTAGTAAAAACAATGTTTCTGTTGAGAATTTTTATGTTACGAGATCTCATTTTGTGACTAATCATGATATCTTCATAAACTTGTTGTAATTGATATTTATAGCAAAAAATATAATTTTCTTCATAAGCAATTTGCATATCAAGAAGATGTAGATAGTTTAGAATAGGTGTTTTAGACATTAAGTCCCAATAACCTATTCTAAAATTTCTCCATACCTGTCTATGTTTTTCGACATAGTTCGCATTAATTGCTCGGTGTTACTAGAGTCTCTTATTTGCAAAGAGGTTCCAGCAAAACTGTGTCTAGGTTCTAATCCTAGCATCTTTTTATTACGTGCAATATCAATTGCCCAATTTTCTTTTAACTGTGAAGGTTCAGAAAACTTACACCCTTCAACAATTCCAATTTCAGAAAATATATCTTCAAGAGTTATATTTTCATTTTCCTTATACTCGATTGAATGAGTACTGTTGGTTAAAGCATACGAGATTAAATAATTAATCGTAAAAACTTTATTACCCGGTTCCATAAGGTCAGTTCTTTCGCACTGGTGTATGAAACTTAAAGTTTTATCAAAATCTTTTGAATTTTGATGTAAAGCAAATTTAGGATAGACAATAAACATAAATTTACCATATGCTAAATTACCTTGAATTGCATCCAGAAGAGCGTCTTGCCTATTGATAATTCTATTATCAACGAGTGCCATTTTTATAGGAAAATTAATTCCATCTCTAAACTGTGCTTTTAGGAGGATTTTAACCGCTCCTATGTGTACAATATTGAGAGACTTTCTCAACTCTTGTTTAATATGCAAAAGCTTTTTTGCTATTTCACCCTTTGTTAAGAGTGGCAAATAAACTTCACCTGCTGTATTTTTTATGTCAACTGAAAGTTCTTCAGTGTTAAAACAATAAAATACTTTATTTTTTCTTGTAAAAGGTTTAGAAACTAAGCTTTGTAAAGTTTTTGTTTGATTAAAAACTTGTTTTGTGTCAAGCTTGAATTTAAGCTTGTTAATTTTAGTTAATTGATCAGAATTAATCATGTAATCTGATACAAAACCTTTTTCGTTTTCACTGAAATTTAAAACTTCAGTTACTTCTTGTTCGTTTGATTCTTTCGAATCTTCAAACGAATTTTTAAAACTCATTTTAATTTTTTTCTTTTTAGAAAACGTTTAAAATTTATTTTAAAGTTGTTTATTTTTTAAGGGAACAGGAACTAATCCCCTCTTCTTAAAAAAACGAGCACATGGCTCTGATACCAACTTGCGGAGGTACCAACAGTACTCATTCAATTGAGTATAAGGAAAATGAAAATATAACTCTTGAAGATATATTTTCTGAAATTGGAATTGTTGAAGGGTGTAAGTTTTCTGAACCTTCACAGTTAAAGAAAATTGGGCAATTGATATTGCACGTAATAAAAAGATGCTAGGATTAGAACCTAGACACAGTTTTGCTGGAACCTCTTTGCAAATAAGAGTCTCTAGTAACACCGAGCAATTAATGCGAACTATGTCGAAAAACATAGATAGGTATGGAGAAATTTTAGAAAAGGTTATTGGGACTTAATGTCTAAAACACCTATTCTAAACTATCTACATCTTCTTGATATGCAAATTGCTTATGAAGAAAATGATATTTTTTGCTATAAATATCAATTACAACAAGTTTATGAAGATATCATGATTAGTCACAAAATGAGATCTCGTAACATAAAAATTCTCAAAAGAAACATTGTTTTTACTAAACAAAAAATTCTTGAGCTTAAAGCTAAGAAAGCATTAATCTCTGTTGCATGAGTTCTCTGAGTAAAATTGAAGAACTGGTTAGAGAATTAACCAAGAAGGTAGAAGATTTGTCTACCAATGAAAATCTTGAAGCAATTGCTGCCAAGATTATCAAGGATGTTTCTGACAAACTTGATGAAAAAATGAATTCAGAAAATCTTTTACTCAAAAAGAAAGAAAAGATTTTTAATGAAAAAAACTTTCAAAAATATTTATTTCCAAATTTCAATGTTGGAAATCCATCTTTGGGAAAGTCTAAATGTCCTAATGCATTAACATGGCATTTTGGATCAACTTCAAATGACAAATAAAGGACAATTGAGAAACTCTTTTAGAGACATAAATCGAAAGATTTCTATGCATTATTTCTATTTAGAAAGAAATAATCAAAGAATTTTAGAGTTACATTCGGATTGGAGTATTCATCCTTCAGATAAACTTTTTGAATTGAATGATTTAAAAAGAAAAAATTCTTTTATGAAAAAGGATATTCAAAGACTTAGAGAGACAAAAATTATTTTATCTGTTGGATAGAATGATTTCAATTACTCAAAAGTTAGAAGAAATCTTTTTTGATCAAATGGAAACTCTTCCACTTGAACAAATGCATGAACTTGTTCATCTCATGTCATTAGATGACGATGAATGTGAACAAATGTTTTCTGAAAATAAAATCTTAAATGAAAGATATTTTTCTGAAAATAAAGAACGGATTTTTCCTTTATCTGTAAAGTATGAAGAATCTGAAACTGAAGAAAGCTCTTCAGACATTGAAACGTCTTCATACCATAGAGTAAATAATGCTACTTCTAGCAGTAGACGTTCTAATAAAAAGAATACGGAATTTTCCATGCCGTATCACAAAGGTATACCTAATTCTAATGGTAATAAAAATGGTAGTTCAACTACTATTGATACTATTAATATTGATTGTATCTTTGGCCTTGATAAAAGAAAAGAGGTAATTGACAAATGGAACACTGAAATCAGTCTAATTATTCAGACTAATTCAGATGAATTTTCTAATGCTAAGGATTTGTTATTATTAATGGAACATAAGTCTGCAGGGATAATTCAAAATTTCATCAAAGGTACACCACCACCCAAAAACCTAAACCCCCACCCCCTCGGCAAAAAAAAAATTATGGGGTGGGTGATGGGGGGGTTAGGTTTTTGGTGGTGGTGGATGTTTAATTTTTTTTTTGTGTAGTGGTTTTTTTAGGAGCCTTTGTACCCTTCTTACAATTAGGATCCTTTGTATTTGATCCTAATCTGTATATTACAGCTTTAAAGTTATCTTCCGGTTGAAGCTGCAACTTGAATTATCAATTTGCAGACCCTTAATGCATCAAAGTACAAACATGTGTTCTGTTTTTTTTTTAATTTATTCTTTCTTTTTTAGTGCTTTTCCAAGCCTTTCCTGGCTTTTCTTAATCGGAGTAGTGTCCCCTTCTGTTTAAGGTGTATTTTCTTTTCGACTGGTCGTACAAGTAGTTGTGTGAGGGGGGGGGGTGCCTCTTTTTCTTCTTCCGGCTTGAGTTCTTATTGGTATAGCTAGAGCCTCCTGCCATGGTAAGAAGGCCCTGATATTATCAGCAACATTCTATATTATCTAGTCCTTATGTTGGGAGGGAATGTATTGTCCAAATTAGATATGGGCATAATAACCAGTTCCAAACCTGAACCGGTAGAACCGACCCGTACCTGGTTCCAATTCCAACCCGATGTATAGAAGAACCGGTTCCGGATTCAAAATACCTGGCGGTTCTTACCCGGTTCCATATTTCTTGATAATAAACGGGTCGTACCCGGTTCCTACCCGTACCTGGTTAGTACCCGTACCCGGTTCTTCCAGTACCCGGTAATAAGTTACCGTTAGAACCGGTTACTAGCCGTTAGAATCGATTCTTGGAGGTTGCAAAAAGCATTAAATGCCAAATGTGATCATTGGAGCCGGTTACTATCCGTTGGACCCAGTTACTAGCCTTGGAACCGGTTATTGTAAATTGTTTTCAATTTTCATTTGTTTAAATCAACAATCCTGATCTTCTTCTTGATCATCAAACACAAATCGAAATGCTTCCAAATTGATGGGTTTCGTTTGGTTTCCAAAACCATAACAACCTCGTCATTGCATGCTATTGTATCTTCGAATATATGAAATCAAATATTGAAGTGTTGAATGTTTGTAGTAGTAAGGAAAGGGAATGGAGAAGATGGGGTACATATACAAAAAAAAAACCGATTTTTATATTATATAATCGGTTTCCAACGGTATTATATCCGTTGGAACTGATTCCAACAGTAAGTGGCAGCTTTTTGGTTTGAAAAACCCGACAGAACCGGTTCCAAACAGTACCCGAAACCGGGTCCAGAGTACCTGTAACCGGTTACATCGGTTTTAGTTTTATTGACGACTACCCAGGTTCAACCCGGAACCGGTTCTTCAGAGAACCCGGTTCCCCTAACTAGTATCAGTACCCGGGTACGGGTAAGAACCGGTCTCGGATATTAATAATACTCGATTATGCCCATCTCTAGTCCAAATCCATAGGAGATGATCTCCTATTCATTAAATGCTCCGTTATCATGGAACAAGATAAGGCGATGAACATTCCATCCAGCGTGTGACTGCATCTGTAGTTTTCCCCTTCATTAAATGCACATGGTCCGATTCCTTAGTTGGGATTAGGGGTGTTCAATACCGGATATCCGAAATTTCGGATATCCGAAAGTCAGATATCCGAACATTTCGGATAGTAGATTTCACTATCCGAATCTGTATCCGAAATTCTAAAAAAATAAATTTCAACAAACCAAACAACAAATAAAAGAACTGATGTACAAAAAAAACCAACACAATCCATTGTTCTAAAATAATACATAACCTTGTTCTAAATAACAAATAATAGTCTAACACAAATTGTTCCAAAATATCACATAAGATGTCCAAAATAACGCAAAACATTGTCTTAAAAGTCGAAATAAAAACATAATCTTCCAAATCCAAGCATCCGATTCCAATCCAGCATTCCAACTTTCAATGCACCATATGAAACCTGCTGCGCAAGAACATAATCATGAGATGAAAAAAAATTATACAAGGGCCCATATTTTGTCAACAGAAAAAACAGCCGAGAGCTTAGTTATTTACTAGGCATACCTAATGCTCTTGTTGCTGTACAGGTCACTTCTTAATGGTACATCAAGTGTTATAAAACATCTTAAAAACTGAAATTTTGAATTGTTGTACATGTCACTTCTTATGGTACACCAAAAATACGACAAGCTAATATAGATTTATAAAGAATAATTAAGACATTGAACTTTTGTCTGACTTTGGATACATGTGAGATCTACCTTAGACTTCTCAAAATACATGTGAGATCTACCTTAGACTTCTCAAAATGTTGCCCTTTTTTGGATTATTATAATTAATGTGGGCTACTGTTTTGTTTACAAATAAACTTCATATAACAATTTACAATAAATTGCACCTAATTATATATTTACATGAAAGCCACATTGGTCATTGGGTAACCATATAGGTTAAAAATACATAGAATATTAGAATCAACAATGAAGATATTAAAACGTCATATGTAATAAAGATACCTTGAGCAGTTTAAGATGTTTCGCTACTTTCATCAACCGTTTCATCAATAATAATTGTGGGTTGTTCCAACACCAACTCTTTCATACCTGTGAAATAATAGAAAATAACATATTAAAAAAGGCATATGTATAAAAAATATACAACTAGAAAGTAAAAATAATAATAAATTATAATCAGAGTTGTTCGTGTAGGTTCAGATTCACTTACAGTACTGTTCGGTATATTTGGGGGTTTTCCTTTTCCATCTTGTTTCTTCTTTTGTTTTTTTTCTTTAGCCTTAGAAATCACTTCATTTTCCGACACTAGCTCACAATCGGAGTTGTGTGCATTGGAGTTGTCCATTTAAAACAACCTGTAACAAATCAAAATACAGTGAATCTATGAACAAATCTGAATGGAATCGTGTGAACAAATCAAAACAAGATAACAATCAGTGAATCTATGAACAAATCTGAATGGAATCGTATGAACAAATCTGAATGGAATCGTAAACGACTAAATCTCCATAATAACAGCTCATAAGTAAACAAACACAATTACATATCAACAATCGCATTCAAACGAGATAGATACATAAACTAAAACCTAAGGTATACTTTACATACACTTTGTAAACCTAGATCTCCAAATAACAGCTCGTAATAAGCAATCAAACACAACTACAGATCAACAATCACATTCAAACGACTAATTTTCCATAAACTTGGATTTGGAAGATAAAGCAAATCGATTAAATTGGAAACAAATCATATATAACTAATCTAAAAATCAGAAACTTGGATTCGTATGAAACAGAAACAAACCTTGGATCTTCGACGTGTTGGTGTTTTGATTAGCGGATTCTTCGATTTTCAGTCGAGTCGAGTTCTGGATGTTCTTTAGTTCGTGTGACTATGTGAGTGAATGAGGGGGTGTTTGGGATTCCTTTTAACTTATGACTTATACTTCTGAGAAGTCATAAGTGAGAAGTAAGAATTTCTTACTTCTCAATTTATCCTTCTCAAAGCCATTTGAAGGCACATAAGTCCTTATTTGAGAGTGTTTGGAATTCCTTTTGATCATAAAAGTTCTTCTCAAAGGGTGTTTGGGTTTCCTTTTCACTTCTCATAACTCAATAAGTGAGAAGTTAGTGCAAAATAAGGAACCCCAAACACCGCCTGAGAGAGGTGAGAGGCGCGGCTGATAAAAAGAGATTAGGGTTAGGTTTTCTTTTCTATAGTGGTATTTATATATACCGTGTATTTAAAAAAATCGGATATCGGATATCCGAAATATCTGAAACTTTCTGAAATCACTATCCGAATCCGAAAATTCGGATATCCGAATTTTCGGATAATTCGGATTCGGATAATCGGATAAATCGGATTCGGATGATTTTGAACACCCCTAGTTGGGATATTACCAGGACACTAAGGCTATGAGGTATACTTTTACGCCCCTTAACTACACGTAGGCGTCACATCACTTACTTGACCCTCTTTCACTTCACCTCACAACAACGAAATGGTTTAACCCCCCATTAACGCACCTTAAATTAATTAAAATACATATATATAGCATGTTGTGTGTGTGTAAATTTTGCAATGCTTGATTCCCTCAATCTCTCTCCTAGTTAACTTCTTAACATGTGAAGCTTTTAATGCCACTTAAGGCTCCTCGGTATGGGCTGCGTCCCAGGATCGTCCCGGATCAGTTCCGGGTTCAACACCATTTCGCCTCCCCCCCTTGCGTCGTCCTCACCGTCTCCCACAGCACGTTTGAGACGTCCGCTAAAAAACAAAAACCCAATTTGATCGTTTGTGATTTGGACCGTTTGAAAAGAAAAAAATAATTCCAACCCCCAAAATAATTCAAACGGTTACTTTTTAAAAAAAAAATCCCAATTTCATTAATTTTTTTATAAATACAACCCCAACACCCCATTTTTTACCCACTTCAACCCCATCTCTCTCTCAACTTTCATACTTTTTATAAAAATTAGTCATGTCTTCATCTTCTTCTTCCTCAACGTGGTATTCGTCATCTTCGGGTGAGAACGAAACATTTTTCGCAAACGTCATTATGCACGCGGCTCGGATGTTCATGGAGGCGGATGAAGAGTCTGAAGCGTCGTCACAACAGCAAACTAAGAGCGCCGCCTTAATCCGAGACAGAGAAGGTATTTTAATTTTTTTAGAGTATGTTTATTTAAATTTAATAATGAATTTAATTTATTTTTCGTTTTTAATATATAGCCGCCCATGATAAACTAGTGACCGATTATTTTGCCGACGAACCTATGTACACGGACGAGATGTTTCGACGTCGGTTTCGAATGAGTCGTCGACTTTTTTTACGTATCGCAGACGACTTGACCCAGTCTGATATGTTCTTCACACTGCGATACGACGCCAGGGGCCAAAGGGGATTCAATACTTTACAAAAATGTATGTCGGCCATTTGCTAACTGGCATATGGGTACGCACCCGATGCGTTGGACGAGTATTTAAGGATGCCCAAAAGAACCGCACGTGAATGTTTGCATAGGTTTTGCGAATGGGTCGTCAAATTATATAGCAAGAAGTACATGCGGAAAGCAAACGCAAACGACGTTCAAAAATTATATCAAGCACACGAACAAAGACATGGCTTTCCAAGAATGCTCGGGAGCATTGATTGCATGCACTGGCCGTGGTAGAACTGCCCTACTGCTTGGCAAGGTCAGTATACTCGGGGAGATCATGGTCATCCCATTATAATTCTAGATGCTGTTGTGTCACAGGATCTCTGGATCTGGCATGTTTTTTTTGGTCAACATCATTCACTTAATGACTTTAACATCATATACCAGTCACAGATATTTGACGATATAGTGGCGGGAACAAGTCCAGACACAAGTTTTACGGTTTCGGGGGTGGAATACAGGCAGGGTTACTACCTTGCGGATGGAATATACCCAACGTACTCTACAATCGTTAAAACTATTCCGCACCCGACAGACGGTAAAAGAAAGAAATTTGCGAAGTTTCAAGAGGGTGCGAGAAAATATATTAAACGGTGTTTTGGGGTTTTATAAAAAAAATGGCATATCATTGAACATCCAGCATGTTCTGCTACACCAAAAAGGTTACGACACATTATGTACACTTGTATCTTGCTTCATAACATGATCATTTAAGACGAAGGTATAGCGATATGTGAGTACGATGAAAACGCATCTAACGGGAATTTTGTTCCAGTTAGTTTGGAACAACAATATTTAAACGGATTCTCTCTCCGTAACGAGTACACACATCAAAACCTACAAGCGGACTTGGTGGAGTACATTTGGAACAACGCACAAAACGAACCTGATGACCACATGCCGGATGAAGACTAGTAGTTTTTTTTAATATTTTTTAAGTTCTTAGGTTTTTTTTTTTTTAAGTTTATGTTTTTTTAAACTTATTATGTAATGTTTTTTAATATTAATGAATTTATTTTTCTATTTTATTTAATGAATGTTAAAAAAGTAGACGAATTAAAAAAAAAGTAAACTTGGTGAGGTAGGATCATCCTCTCATTTCCAGTGTTTTAGTGTGTTGGATCATCCTCTATGGGACTATGATGTGGCGCCTACGTGACGGATCATCGAATGGTCACCATACCGCATAGCCTAACATCCTCCAGGAGCGGTATAACAAGTGTTAACTGATGCCAACTAGGATTAACACCTATGGATGTTAGAGTATACCAAGTGGCGTAAGAGACAATTATCTCTTTATTATGGCCCTTAGATCAAGATGTTATATTGGTCATCATCTTAACTAGACTTTACCCTAAGATTCGTTAGTGGGCCAGGCCCACACTGGGGTATACTCTTCGTATCTAAAATATACACATTTACCCATTTGTTTTCATGGTTTTTAGTCGATTAAAAACATGACTTTACTTTTGGGGTACCGGTAAGACAATGAGCCAAGTCGATGTTGACCGGACAACATAGGTGCTAGTACGAGTATTATCAAAAATAATATCGGTATTCGTTTTGGTTTTCGATTTATGTAAAACACAATTTAATTTTTCGGGTTATAGCAGACAACTTTTGTATAATAAAACCATTGTAGATAAACCTTTTATAGTTATCAACAACGAGCTTTACCGATAACATCTCATTGCAACACGTAGGTTTTACTAGGGCTGCAAACGAACCAAACGTTCGGCGAACCGTTCGGCGAGAAGTTCGTTTATGTTCGTTCGTTTATTAAACAAATGAACACGAACAAGAAATTTCATTCGTTTAGTTAAACGAACAAACATGAACAAAGGTTATGTTCGTTCGTTTATGTTCGTGAATATTCGGTAACGTGTTCGTTTGTGTTCAATAGATCATTAGTGTTTTTAGTTTTATATTTACTTAAATAGTTCAAAATTCGGCACATTAAATATTTAATAAGTGTCAGTGTATTATATATTTTGTTCATAAACGATTATTTATATTCGTTTGTTTTTATTTATGTTCATGAACATTAGTTTGTGCTCATTTGTGTTCGTCAACGTTTGTTTTTGTTCGTTGCCTAAAATTAACAAAGACAAATAAACACGAACAAATTCATTTCCTTAACAAACAAACATGAACATAAAACCTCATTTGATAAGTGTTGTATATATTTTCTAACAAACGAACACGAACAATGTATTTTTCGTGTTTGTTTGGTTCGTTTGCAGCAGTAGGTTTTACCCTTGGGCTAGCATATAAAACCATTTCAACAACAATCATGTTAGAGCATTCACATCCAATCCATTAAAAATATACATACATTCCACTAAAAAATAACTCTTATATCAATATATTTTCACTAAAAACAAATACTTTTTCTCTCTCCTTTTCAATATATATTACATTTTTCTCTCTCCTTCACTCACAACCACTTTCAATATATATTAAAAAATTATAGTGGGTGAACAGTGTCCCCCCAAATATACAGATGAACAGTAATATTTTCTCTCTCCTCCACTCACAACCACTTTTTATACTCTTTACATTTTAAAAACCCCACACTCACAATATGATGCCTTGGATGTGAATGCTCTTACATGTTAGTACCCGAATATTAGTAGTACCCTAGCCGCGTAAGGTAAAATAATCCCCTTTGATAAATCCCTCTTCGTATTCCCTTCTTCAAGGTTTCACCATAATAACACGATTCAACAACAATTCACCACCTCAATCTGCAAATTTCTGCATAAACACACTCAGATTCATGTATTCAATCACTCTCCAACTCTCATAGAGGATCAAGGTATTCCAATTTTCATCAAACACACATCTATTAGGTTAACTTTTTCCAAATTACTTATACAGATCTTGTTTCTAAGCATTTCGCTGATGTTACCCTAGGTTTATGAATCACGAGCTATGTTGCTCATTAATGATTTGGTGTATAGCGTGAAATGTGTAGTTTTAATGTTAATTTTGAATTTTCACAATTAAGTTAGGGTTTGCATATATGTTGCTCTTTTGATTTTCTTACATTTTGTTAAATGATAATTACTTGATAATTGATATGATGAGTTACTAAGTTAGTTGTTGCATTTAACCATCAATGGTTGTATATTAGGAACCGTTTTGTAGCGTAATCTTACGGTTTTGTTGTACGGCTGACAGGGCTGTAATGCCGGCTTTGCTGATGATATTGTGTATAGTTTAACAGTTTAACTGTTTAAGCCAGTGTGATGAATAATCAAGGGAACTATCAGCAGTACAGGGCGCGGTTGCCACCGCCTCTCTCGTTTCAACAAGCAGGCGTGTCTCCATATGTCCAGCCTGTTCCTGGTTCGGGTGCTGGAAGTGGGACGTTGACCTCGAGTCAATCTTACATGAGCTGGAGTCAAGGTCAACGTATGCCACCACCGGTTCCTCCTCCTAACCAGCTTCAAATTCCGAGAATTCCACCACCAGGACAACATTTTTATAGGGTCCCGCCACCGCTAGCTCCTCCACCGTCTTCAAGCTACTTTACGCCCACTGGTTCTGGGTCATTCGTAGTACCGCCACGGCCACCACCACCACCGTCGTCTCCTCCTCCCGGACCTCCACCTCTTCCACCGTCTTCACCCGTTCTTAATGGCTTTGGTCATGTTAATGGTTCTGAAATGAGTGTGAAAGGGACTTCTGGCTTCAATAGTTTGTCTGATGCCCCTCCACCTAGAGATGAGAACACTGTCCGTAAAATTGAAGTTTTATGTCAGTATATTGCTAAAAATGGTGAAGGATTCGAAGAAATGACACGTAAAAACGAGGTTGGTAATCCGGAGTTTGAATTTTTGTTTGGAGGAGCAGCAGGAAGTGAAGCTGCGATTTCGCATGAGTATTTTAAATGGATGAAAATGAAATGTCGTTCAGATGGGTTGCTTGAAGGAGGGAATAATACAGGTCTGTCTTCAAAGCCATTAGTGGCTGGCACATCGCATGAAGACGTATCTCATTCCCCTGCTGGTTCTGACATGGATATGGAAGGTTAATTTATATCAAATTATGCGTTTTATTATATTGCAAAATGTTCACCTAATTTGACATTTTTTTTTTTGCTTTTAGATGATATTACACTTCCAGAAGAGCCAGGTGTTGGTATATCCAATGACGTTGATACAAAAGCAGAAAACATTGCATGCGAATCCCCAAGAGCGACTGAACCGGGTACAATATACAAAGTTATTGCATGTTTTAGCTGTTTCACCATAATTTCTTCTTCCCTGAAAAAAATATATATAAAAATAAAACCTTTTTTGTATCATAGGGCTCGATCTCTCTCTCAATGATACTCAGCTTGAAAAGACGATGAAGGTTGATGTTGCAGTTTCTGAATCATCTTTAGATTGCAAAACAGAACAAAACAACGTAAATTTATACCAAGAGATGAACCAATCAGAGCAAAGCCCGTTTAGACTTATACAAGGCTATGCTTCTGACGATAACTCCGAAAATGATAACGACCCACATTTCGAAAATGTTAGTCCTGTAGCAGTCACCCCACAAGAAAATGAACGCACTACACTATCTGCGCCTGTGGTGGAAGGTTCTTTGGATATAGCATCGAAAGTTTCGGAACCTTCCATGGAGCCGGAAAAGTTGGAGAACAGAACTGATGGTGGTACTACCGGTCCTAAAAATAGTGGGGGCCAGAAGGGAGATAATAATGTTGAGTTAGAAACTGATGAGTTTGGGAGAGTAGCGAGAAAAGGTGGTAGTGATAGTGATAGTGATAGTGATTCTGATGATTATTCTACCAGGAGGCGTGTTAAAAGAGGTAGAAGTAGAAGTAGAAGTCAATCTTATGAAAGACGAAGAAGTCGATCTCCTTATGGGAGGAGGGGAAGAAGTCCACGTAGGATTAGAGAAAAACGTAGTCCATCCCGCAGGTACTACTTTAGTTTATTATTGTTACAAAATTATTATACTAAAACTCTTGTTAATATGTGTGTGTTTGGCAGCTGGTCTCCGAGGAAAAGAGGCAGAAGCAGATCTCCTTATAATAGAAGGAATAAAAGTCATGTACAAGAAATCTGTTATGATTTTCGTGCAGGCAAGTGTTATAGGCCTAATTGTCGGTACCGTCATGTACCTGATAAGAAAGAGGAATCCAGGTGGCGTAAAAACAAACACGAGGTATCAGATAGATTAAAAGACTCAGATAAATCAGTGCCTGAGAAAGATGAGATCCGTAGATTCAATGAAGATCTTGTGGAACCTCCAGGTCACTCTGCTGACGTGGCAAGTGGTCATGAAACTGAACACCCTGCAACTGAAATGCCTATAGGAGGTCCGATGACTCAGATTCCAATTAGTGGACATTTGTTAAACCAAACGTCTCAACCCGAACCACAACCGGTCAATGAATACAGTCTCATGCCACCTGCTACCTTGTGGAACTCTTTTCCGCCACCGCCACCACTGCCACAACCACAACCACTATCACGTCCGCAACTTGGTAGGCCTGTGCCGCCGTATCAGTTAAATCCGCCACCTTTTCAAACTAACTATCCTTTTCAGCCCTTTGTCACACCTTACGGGTCTGAAACCACCGCTCATCTTGGTGCATACCCTATGAACTACCCAATCCTCCAACAACCTGTGGGTCCCACGGTTATTAATCAAGAAAACTTTGCACGAAATTCATCACCAAATTTAGTTTCTTCAAATACAGTACAATGTTTCTTGCAAAACCCTGTTGCTGATAGCGTATCGGATTTTGCGCGGTCTAGAATCTCAAGTCACTACAACCCTTATGCATCAACCTTTGATCAGCCGCTAAGTACAAAGCTCAGTTCTGGTGTTTTTAATCAAGGTTACGGCGCTTCAACCAATCAGAACCACACACCTGGCGAGGGACAAACAGGTAATTTTGCACACAATCCACTTACATCTGGTGGTGATCAATATGATCCGCTGTTCGATAGCGTTGATCCGTCTTCAAACTCGGTGAAGAAAAGTAATACTATTGCCGCAAGTGAAGAAAATGACGGATTTGGTGAGACCGCAGATGCTGAGGTGGGTGCGGTGGAAAATGACAGTCCTAGCCCTAGCTCACCGATCGATTTACCCGATATGGCTACAGGGGAAGTTGAAATTGATCAAGTGAAGAATAGAAAGAGTAAGGATTCGAGATCGATGAAACTTTTCAAGATCGCGCTTGCGGATTTTGTGAAGGAGGTATTAAAGCCGTCATGGAGACAGGGTAATATGAGTAAAGAGGCGTTTAAGACTATCGTTAAGAAGACTGTTGATAAAGTGTCGGGAGCTATGAAGAAACACCAGATACCCAAGTCCCAAGCCAAGATAAATCATTACATTGATTCTTCTCAAAGAAAGCTCACTAAGCTTGTAATGGTAATTCGTTTCAACTTTTTATTACTTTAATCTTTTACGGTTTATATGCGTAGCGACGTCAAGATAATAAACTCCCTATGTTATTTTTGCAGGGCTATGTTGACAAATATGTGAAGGTATAGTAAAGATGTGATTTGTGGCTGAAAGTGGGGAATGGATATGAATATGGTCAGGTAAGCAGCTCTTGCTGTACTGGTAGGATATTAGTACTTGAACAGTATTAGTCGAATTCAACGACACTGGTGTCTTGTGCTGCAGAACATGGGAGTCGAATTACAATGAGTATATCTGATGGATGATGATGTTGGGTCCAGTCTTCAACATACTAGTATGAATTCCCATAAACAAGTAATGTATCTGCTTGTGTTGTTTCACGGATGCCGTTATGCTTTGTTATACATATGCTTATACATGGCAAATAATTGTAAGATGTCTTTTCCATTGCTGTGAAAGTTCAATCTTGATAGGGAACGAGGCTGGAGCTCTGCTCGTTTTTCTTAACAAGTTGAGCTCGAGCTTAGCTTGTTAAAAAGTTTCCAAACTTGAGCTTGGCTTGTTTTTTTATTAACTGTTTAGTTATTATTTTTATATAAGTATATATTTATTTTTTATATTTTCAGTTATAATCTTTTATATTTATAATTATTTTTAGGAAAAATTACAAGTTTTGTCCTTTATCTTTATACCACTTTTCAGGCGGTGTCCTTTTTAACGAATGTTGACAGGCGGTGTCCTTACTAGGTATTTTGTTGCAAGTTTAGTCCTTTACACCCAACCCAGTTAAAAAACCCTATTAATTGTTGGGTGTAAAGGACTAAACTTGCAACAAAATACCTAGGTAAAGGACCAAACTTGCAACAAAATACATAGTAAAGGACACCGTCTGTCAACAATTAACAGTGTTTTTTAACTGGGTTGGGTGTAAAGGACTAAACTTGCAACAAAATACCTAGTAAAGGACACCACCTGTCAACATTCGTTAAAAAAGACACTGCCTGAAAAGTGGTATAAAGATAAAGGACAAAACTTGTAATTTTTCCTTATTTTTATAAATAACATAATGTATTAATGTGTATATATTCTGTATAGATATTTTTCTGTCATAGTTATAAGTTCTATTTATGGTGTGTTTCTTTCAAATCTTTTCACAACAATAAGCCCAGTAGAGTATTACAAAAAGTTAATCACTTATTTTCAACTCTTTGTAATATTATTATGTGAAACCGCACTAAACTTCAACGCATACCAAACCATAAAAAACTTATATCTCATCAGGTACAAGTTTTAATCAAGATATCTTATGTTACTTTTTAGTTGTTTTCTATCTAAAAATGTTTTATGGTTTTGCATAGATGACTTCATTTCCATGAGATAAGAAGAATAATATTGGGTAACACTGTAACAGTGTACCACTAAGGCACTAACCAAATGTGAGCCCGCCCACCAAAGTCTACCGCTCTAAGGCTCTAACTGGTCCCATTTTATAGGAACTAGGATGAGCCCACAAAAACGCCCATCCAATATTTTGTTATAAGACCATGTGTAGTGGTTAACACCCCACCCTTGGGTGTTTTGCGTCATGTGGCAATACTGTCAGCAATGGGGCATTAAGAGTCGTTTTCTAAAATGGGTATAGTGGGGATTTTGGGCATTATGTTATTATGTTAAAAGGGGTGTTAAACAATTAAATAAAAAAACCATTAAAAAATCTTATTGGCCAAACAAAAAGGAGTTAACTGTGATTGGCCGACCTATTTCTTTTCCAGCGTTGTTTTTAGAACGCCTGATGCCAAAAATTGCAAATCAACGCCAAAGGGGCGGAGGAATTGGCGTGGTCCGGCGTTTTCTTTCAAAAAACGCCCAGAAATCATCGACTACGCATAGTCTAACAATACACAATGTTAAGTAGATATTAATATTCTCAATTTGAATCTCTGATCACATAGGATTTGCTTTTTACGTATCCATTAAATACATAGAACCACGATAAAATGTATGTATCACGCGTAAACAGAATATATAAGTTTATACCAGTCTTTCAATACTCTAGTAACATTCATCTAGTTTCTATTTCATTCATTAACAAACATTATTATTGTTGTTCTTGTTGTCGATGGTGTAGATGTTCTTCTTCGTGTTCTTGTTGTTGCTGCTCCCGCTGCATGTTGCTAGGGGTGTTTAGAATTCGATTCGGATTCGGAAATTCGAAATTTGACTCGACTCGACTCGATTCGAATTCAATTATCAAGGTTGGAATTCAAGTTGATTCGTATTCGAGTCCAATAATCGAATCCGAATTGAATATGAATTTATGATTTTCAATTCGATTCGAAATTCGAGTTCAATTTAGATATAGTTTTTTAATATATATACACACACATATAACTTCTAAACTTGGCCAAAGTATGAATCACATCCGTAAGTGATGAATTTATTATTAATAACATTACCAGACCTAATGACAAATAGCCTAAACTACTTATTTCTAAATTTTTACCTGACTTAAATCGCTACCAGTAACCAATTTATTCTCTAAATTTTGGTGTTTTGACATATTGATAGTTAATTAATTTGTAGTAGTTTTATAAAATGAAAGTAAAATAATTTATTGTTTAAGGTGATTTGAATTAAATCGAATTTATTCGAATTCCATTTGAATTCGAGTTTCAAATACAAATCGAATTGAATCGAATACGAATTCAGATGAATTTTTTTTTTTTGAAAAGTTCGATACAATTAATTCGAAAATTCGTTATTCGATTTGATGAACACCCCAACTTGTTGCTCCTACCGATTGTGGTGGTGGTGGTGCTATTGTTGTTGTTGTTGGTGCTTGATGGTGATAGTGCTACTGATGGTGTTGGTGTACGTTTTTTTGTTGTGTTGTTCTGCTATTAATGTTGCTATTGTTTGGTTTTAAATCTTATTATTCAAGCTATTTAAAAACTTATAAAAGTTTCTCAGTGCTTTATATAAAATTTTAAATCAAGTTTCTAAGTGATGGTGCTAAAATTCCACTTCTAAGATGAAGTTTAACTAGTTATCAAGTAAAAAGATTATGTTCACTTAAATCTAAATTACTCAGAGTTAGAAAAGTTTTTTCAATGGAAAATACACATACCTTATTTCCTTAATTAGTAAAGGATGTTTAATAAAGAATGAATTTTAAATAGAGATTTGAAACAATCGTACATGGATTGTAACCAATGTTTTAAAAACCGGTTCAAACCGGCTGGTTGTACCGGTTAAACTGTCCGGTAGAACCGCTTAAACTGCCCGGTATACCCGATTGAGCCGCCCGATACACCCAGTTAAACCGTTTTTGAGCTAAATCGGATACGGTATAAAAATCGTATTTTAAAACATTGATTGCAACTTAAAGTTAGGTGTCTTTTTATCTCTCCTACTAAATAATTATCTTTTATACAATATGTACAACTAATTACACGGTTCTCTACTTAAACATAGTCTTATTAGCATGCACTAAAGAGTATCATCATATGATATTTAGTTTAATTATTTTATAAAATAAAAAGAAATTATCTCGTAAAAAGGTTTCTTGATAAAGTTGGTAGAAGTAATAATGTGTCAAAGCATTTAACATATTGATATATCTATTACATATATTTCCTGTATATAATACAATACTTATAAAATACACAAGTAATGTAATTATATATAGTTTCTTCTCTACATGATTATCTCACATAATTCACTCATAATTGTCTATAAACAATGTTAAGTATAATTAAGCCAAGTTGTACCATGTGCCATATTGATCCCCTGTACCTAATCTATGACTTTTTTTTTTTTTTTTTTTTGTTTTATTCTTTTAATTATGGTATATTACTTTATATGTAAGATAAGAACTATTATGACATTAAAAACTATTAATAAGTAACAATGTTTTATTGTTTGATATTCGTGTGTTAAACGAATTTCAATTCAAAACCTAAAATATTTTAACCACGTAATGAAACTAATAGTAGTTTTAAATATTTTCACATGTATGAAAATAGGTGATTTATTTCTAACAAACTATAGTACATACCTAATATCCAGTTAGTTACCCGAGTAACCCGACAAATATGATGCTCAATTTTACATTTAGGTATAAAACTAAGATTTCTAATACCTATTTTATTGACGTGGCTATGAAAACCTAGGTGTTTGGAATACAACTATTCATCGTCACTCTCATCACAACATTTTAACCATAGATGTTCTATCAAGGCCATGCGAAAATTAGCATGCGTTTCTCAATGGCGTAATTTCATTGTAATAGTTAAGTCTTTGGTCGGCATTTAATAGTGACGTCGGCAATTCCACGTCGTCTTCATCATAGTCTTGACAAATCATTTTCCCTGAGACCTCCAAGATCATGTTATGTAAAATAACGAAAACATACATAAACATTATAAAGGTATTGAGTATATATAGTGTTTAAATTATAAAAAAAAAAAAAATCTTTTTTATTTAAGCAGTCCAACGGCTACTTCCCTCGATCCATGTGATTTCCTAACATTCACAAGTTCTTAACGTCCGTTAACCGGGTGATGATAAGAGCCTTTGGCGCCCCATTTTGACGAAAGGGGACGGTGTCTGATGCTCGGTTTGTATGACACGAATGCTTTAACGTCTTTACTACACACGGTCTTGTGTTATTGCGATAATTTAGAAAAATTTTTGATAGAAATATAACTCTATTGGTGATTGACTTGATGTTCTACATCAGCATTAGTTTTTCATGGGCAAAATAGTAATTTGCATAATAGTGGTCACAAGATTTGTTTCACTTTATGGATGATTTGATGTGGGTGGTGGGAAGATTGGAAAATGAATGTTAGGGTGAGGTGAGTAATCATGTGCCAATGAGATTGATTCAAAAAAATCATTATTTTATATGATACTAGGTTTTTACCCGGGATTGCTTCCCGGGCTCGGGAAAGTTATTTAAATTAATTAATTACTATTTGTTATTAATACGACCGCATTACATCAACCATCTCATTCGATTCAACAAAAATGTCTTGAAATCACCGCATTATATCATGAACTCATATTAGAGGACAAACAAAAGCACAACAGGACCATATGAATAACATCACTTCCACTTTTACATCAATGCACTTACATGATAGGGTGATTTGAGATTTTGAAAAAATCTTTGTTTTTGTACCTCTTTTACAAAATAAGATGTTGACCAAATTTGAAACAGATGTTAACCAAAAGTCAATAAGATATTGACAAATAGTCAAACAGATGTTGAGCTTAAACAAATGTTTGGTTTAAGACCAAACATCTGTTTATGGCGAAACATCTGTTTAAGGTCAAACATCTGTTTAAGTCCAAATATCTGATATAGAAGAAGAACATCTGTTTAAGGCAAAACATCTGTTTAAGGTTCAAACATGTGTTTAAGGTCAAACAACTGTTTAAGTCCAGACATTTGATATAAAAGGCCAAACATCTGTTAAAGGGCAAACACCTGTTTAAGCCTTAACAGATGTTTAACTTGTTAAGATCTACTGTCTTCTAACACAGTTTTCCTCTTCAAAACATTGTTGAACCTAACATAGGTTTCCATTAACTATTGACCAAAAGGCAAACAGATGTTCAAACCACTATTTGTTATTGAAGTTCTTTAAAAAATTAGATAGAATTCAAGAAAATGGAACAATGACTTAAAGAACTATAATTTAACACATAATCTAATTGGCCAAATATAAAACATAAAGTGCTAATAACAGTGTTTTATCATCTTAGCCATACATAGCAACAAAAACATCAAGTTAATAATTTAAGAAAAAAACCTACAACATCACCATCAAAAAATTCATAATTAGTATCTGATATCAGAACAGACTTAAAATGTGTTTGTTAAACTGATGTAACTTGATTTAATACTATCTTCTGTTGCGAAGACACGTATGTGAAATGCAACATATCACCAAACCTCAAGTTATTGTCAGTCATAAACTTTCGCCAACCTTCCAACGCATAACGTGGCTTCAATTCATTTAACTCCAACTTAACATCATAAACCTGCACAACTCCAACCATGTTTTGAACTTTCAAAGGATGAAGATCAAGAAAAAGACCTGCTCGTCTCGCAACTTCAGCAGGAAGACGCTACATGTATTGTGTGGAAAAAAATAATAGTCAGACAAATAAACGTAAATCATTAGTTTATTATAAAAAATGGTATACCAGCCTATAGTCTCCTTTGCGATCAAAATGAAAGAACTCAGGGTCAAGAGGATGTCCAGAATGTTTTTTTGCAGTCTTTGCAATCTTATTTCTACGGTTAAGCTTTTTTTGAACGTTGGCAGCTCTCTTCCCCTTGATGAAAAAGTAAACATATACATGTGAATTAAAGGAATGATCAATATATGCACAAAAAAAAAAAAAAAAAAAAAACAGTTTATATAACATATACTAATTAAAAACCTATTGAATGACTTAGAGAAAATTTGAAGTATATAAAAAACCTATTGAATGAGATTACTTAAATAAGTAATGGGAGAAACAGGCACAAATTAAATATTTTTTTTAAACTGTAACATATGACGGATACTTACTAAATCTTAGTGGGCAGGGATAACGGTAAAAACCAATAAAGAACAACCACATCCACGGATAATCCTATATAAATTATGAGATAAAATAATAACATTAAAATTGCTTAAAGATTAGAAATGTTTGTAGATAAAAAAGTTGTTAATTGGGTATATACAATATATATTATAAATTGTTGCTACTATTCATACACATAAGTTTTAAACATAAATATTGACTATTGAACATCTCAATATTTATTTAACAATATACATTATAATAAGCAGATAAGTTTTTAGGAATTCAAAACCACATAATCAGTCCAAAACATAACCCACCAAACACCCAAAAGCAACAAAACGAAAACCATAAGTTCAACATGGCAACAACATATGAAATCAACACATAAATGTATTTGAAAATACAGAAGACACTATTTCTCAATCTTTGGAATCAAAAGCGTCGAAACACCAGCATCTTCATCCTGAGAGAGTTCATCACTGATGCGGCGCTTTGTCGAGGAGCAACCTAATGCATCATCCACATCGAACACTTCACGAATATTACGTTTTGTTTCATCAGAAGACGGATTCTTAGTGCCTACAAGTGCTTGGGATGCAGGTGTAACATTCTCACCGCAGTATGACAACTCATCCTGATATAAAAAAACAATAAGTACTAACGTTTAAAAAAATTTACTACAAATAAGGAAATTCTCATATTACCTTCATAAGGTCAACAGGAGTAGACAAACTGCAGGATTCTGGAACATCCAACGATTCGGACTGCTCATGCTTTAAGTACATAATACATAATAACATAAAATACACACAATGGTATAAATATATTTTAAAAGGATATGTATATCAAATTAAAAGAATGACATAATGAAGATTTAGACCTGGTTAAGATTGAATTTGGCACAGAGCGCGGCAAGGATCTCATCATCGTTAGTGGCCATTGAAATCCCATAGTTTTCAACCTGATGCTCAATGTTATAGTCTTTAACACTTATGATGAAAGCATACATCTTTCCAATCAATGTGTCAAAGATCTCAGGATATGGGTTCGGTATCTCTCCAGAATTAACAACCTATAATTTTATAAAAATTAATATAAATTACAATGAGCAGAATGATTCCATAATTTCAACATACAATTTTATAAAAATTAATTTTAAATTATATATAGTACATGGCCAAATAACTGAATGCATGTATTTGTTACCTGATCTTGAATTGAAACTAAGTCTTTGGCAGTTTTCTTAAGAATCTTGTAAGCTTCAAAATCAAACAGTGTCAAAGACACAGTACCGGAAGAGTCTTGCACCCTAATAGGTATCTTGAACCTATCAAAGTTAAAAACAAATGAAAACATTAGTATTACTAAAAACAAAAGTGTCGTTCATATTAGTATTTAGTATAAGGAAATAAAACTGTAATCTCAAACCGCGGAATAGAATAGATGTCGACTCCTTCACATTTATCATTTGTACACACCAACGATTTTTCATGATCAACACCAGATAAACCATCCGGATTTTCTTTCGTTACAAATCTTTCCTCCACACCTGACTTACAGTGGTTACAACCATTGTAATACCAAAGTTTATCAGTGCATATAGCTGTGATTGTGCCAACAACCAAAACCTTCTTTGTCTATCAACATCAAACAAAAATAATAACACTTAGAAAAGACTTTTAAAAAACTCAGCATGTAGAGTACTTATAAGAAAATACACACCGTTGATATGGTTCCCAGGAAACCAATAAGCATGAAATCAGGGTTATTAAAAAACTCATCTTCAACACTTGAGATGACGTTTGAACCAACATGATCATTTGATGAAGATGAAGCAGAAATTTTCTCTACATATCTAAACAGATTCATGTGATCAAATTAAAACGTAAAAAATAAATGTAGGTACAAAATAATACTGTTCAATGTTTATATGCATACTAACTATACCTCTTCCTAAAAGAGGATATCTCTTCAATGTCAGTGTCAATAAAAAGTCTGCTTAGCTCAAAGCCGTTTGCAACGCCACGCTTGCCTGAATTTAAAATTAAAATCAAATGTAGATCAATATAAATAGTGTCAAATTTAAAACATATAAGTAAATCTAAAGATAAATCTATAACAATAAAAAAATTAAACTAATTAAGTTAAAATTGTACCTTTGTAAAGGTTGACCATACCAAAATGACAAAGGATAACAACATATTTCTCTCGTTTCTTATCATTCATGTAAGCAAACATGTCAATAGCAAAACCATCCCACAAAGTAACCGGACACTTTTGGCCTCTAAAATATTAACATAAAACATAATAACATCAAGCAACCTTATAATGGTTTAAACGTCAAAATGCAACAACTTAATAAAAAGAACGCACTCAAGGTCTTCAAGTCTAAGATTAAGTCTCTTGCCCTTGCTCCCATCCTTCTTTGACGTATCCTCTAGATTGAAACATACATCCACATAACCAATCCAATCTATAAACAAAAATATATTGTGAAAAGAAAACAGCATTAAGAAGTGATAAGAATAAAAAAATAAAATAAGACAAAACAATAGATATATATCATGTAGTGATTTACATACCAATAACTGTATTAACTTCAAATTTATTTTTAACAACATCCTTGAGGTTAACGAAATTAAAACGGTATTTCGGTCCAGACCAGTCAAAGCATTTCTCAACAGAAGTATAGAAATAAAGTGATATTTTGTCATTTCTCTTGGTATACTTAGCAGAGGACTTATTAGTAGCAAGAGAAGGTTTGGTGATAAGAAGACATTCATCCAACTGAAGAAAGTGTTTGAATTTTCCTAGCATCTTATGCAAACAGCTGGCTTGTATCATAGTTCCCTAAGAATATGAAACATCCGATTAAATAAAAAAGGTGTTATATTCATTTGGATATTCATATGTCCAAAAAAATTATAACACAACTATATACGGTACCATCTCATCCATGAAGATCATATCAAGACGATATATTTCATTTTTGTTATCATTCATCATCTTCTTCGAAATGCTAACAATCTTCACTCTAATCGAATAGTTGTTTGAGAATGTATTAAGATCGTTAAGCATGCTAACCTTTGCAACCTCCATTTGAAGACTGTACATAAAAAAAAAAGAATAAGCAAAATATAAGTATTGCTAAACGTAATATGATAATACAATAAGCATGGATGTTCTTAAAAAAAATATCAAGGTTGAAATTCAAGCTTACCGATTATCCAATAAAAATTTTAACTGAATGCAGTGGCAAATGTAATTTCAAATGTAGGGAGTGTATATCTTTATATGCTGCTTTTTTAAAGTAATAAAATATTAGAAATGATATGCAAAGTAGGCAAAAAAAGAGAAAGAACGTCAATTTTAAATTACCATTTTGTATATTAAGAATTTCAATATTTCAAAATTACTGACTTGATTTCAAAGCAATTTTCATAATGACTTTTCTATATTTTATTTTAAATTTAATTAAGAAACAATAACCGTCAATTTGAAATTCACATTTTGCTTAACTCAAATGTCCAAAGCTCAAGAAATTAGCATTAATTACTAATTTGATTTGCAACAAATAGTCATTAACAATCAAATGTTTGAACCACTTTCAATAATACAATACCCAAACAATCAAGATGAGGAACTTAATAATCATCCAAGTGTATTTTGTGTTACCTTATTTATTAGTATAAAGATGAAACTGTTCAATTAATAGTACAGATCAAACCACTGAAGTGATGTGATAAATACTCTTACATATAAACCACTGTGGTGATAAACACTGTTACATATAAACAATGATGCCATAAAACCGGTTACATATAAAACACTGAGGTGATGACATCTAACAACCTAACAGACTATAAACACTGATGCGAAAAACACTGTTAAATATAAACACTTAAACACTCTTAACATCCAAGTGTATAGGAATTTTATTTTATTAAAATAAAGATGAAACAACTGTTCAATTAATAGTAGAGATCAAACCACTGAAGTGATGTGAAATACAAAACTGTTCCTAAACACAGTTACATATAAACACTGATGCCATAAAAATGGTTACATATAAAACACTGAGGTGATGACATCTAACAACCTAACAGTCTATAAAACACTGATGCGGAAAACACTGTTAACATAAACAAATAAAAAGAAACATAGAATAACTAAAGTTGATGCTGAACCACTGTTATGGTTTGACACTGTTATTGGACGTCATAAATTTCAGATTTAATTTCAAAGGTAAAAGTAGTGTATATTCTTATATGCTGCTTTAATAAAATAATTAAATATTAGAACTGATATGCACTGTAGGAAAAAAAAAAAGAAAGAGAGAGAGAACGAAAAATTTAACTTACCATTTTGCATATTTTGAGTTTCAAAATTACTGATATTGTCAATAACTACTGACTTGATATGATATGAAATCAAATGCCATAATAACTTTTTTAAATTTTATTTTAACTTTAATCAACATATAATAACCGTCAATTTGAAATTCAAAATTTGGTTAATCAAATGTCCAAAGCTCAAGAAATCAGCATTAATTACTGATTTGATTTGAAACAAATAGTCATCAAGATTTTTTTTTTTAATTTAACTTTAAATTTTATCATGAAAATAATGTTGGTGGAACTCTTATGTAATTGGAATGTAAAGATTAGGTAAAATGGTAATTTGATTGTAATTCTAGTTTTCATTTGATAATTTCAATGTATCACTAATTAACAACATCAAAAATAAAAACGTGAGCACTGACTATTTTTTAGGGAAACCGCTGATGGTCAATATCAGTGAATGTCAACAATGTAAAAGTGAGCAGTGACTATTTTTTCCGATCAGTGGATACCAACCAGTTTTTGAAACACTGATGTTCGGTCAATCAGTGGTCAACATGGAGATTGAAGAAACACAGGTTGTGTATCCGCAGTGGAATACTTGAACAATCAAATGTTTGAACCAATTTCAAGAATACTATACCCAAACAATCAAGATGAGAAGCTTAATATTCATCAAAGTTTATATGAATTTTATTAGTATAAAGATGAAACAACTGTTCAATTAATAATACAGATCAAACCACTAAATTGAAGTGATAAATAGTGTTACATATAAACACAGTCTTTTAAATTACCATTTTGCATATTTTGAATTTTAAAATTACTGATATTGTCAGTAACTACTGACTTGATTTGAAAGCAAATGCCATAATGACTTTTTTAAATTTTATTTTAACTTTAATCAACATATAATAACCGTCAATTTGTAATTCAAAATTTGCTTAATCAAATGTCCAAAGCTCAAGAAATCAGCATTAATTACTTATTTGATTTGAAACAAATAGTCATCAAGAATTTATTTTTATTTTTTAATTTAACTTTAAATTTTATGATGAAAATAATGTTGGTGGAACTCTTATGTAATTGGTTGTCAACAATGTAAAAGTGAGCAGTGGCTATTTTTTCCGATCAGTGGATACCAACCAGTTTTCGAAACACTGATGTTCGGTCAATCAGTGGTCAACATGGAGATTGAAGAAACAGAGGTTGTATTTCAACAGTGGAATATTTTGAACAATCAAATGTTTGAACCAATTTCAAGAATACTATACCCAAACAATCAAGATGAGAAGCTTAATATTCATCAAAGTGTATATGAATTTTATTAGTATAAAGATGAAACAACTGTTCAATTAATAATACAGATCAAACCACTGAACTGATGTGATAAATAGTGTTACATATAAACAAAAGTACTAAACCCTGTTACATATAAACACTGATGCCATAAAAATGGTTTCATATAAAACACTGAGGTGATGACATCTAACAACCTAACAGTCTTTAAAACATTGATGCGGAAAACACAGTTATATATAAACAAAGTCTTTTAAATTACCATTTTACATATTTTGAATTTCAAAATTACTGATATTGTCAGTAACTACTGACTTGATTTGATAGCAAATGCCATAATGACTTTTTTAAATTTTATTTTAACTTTAATCAACATATAATAACCGTCAATTTGAAATACAAAATTTGCTTAATCAAATGTCAAAAGATCAAGAAATCAGCATTAAAATAGTGATTTGTTTGAAACAAATTGTCATCAAGAATTTTTTTTAATCTAACTTTAAATTTTTTGATGAGAATAAAGTTGGTGGATTTTTTCCGATCAGTGGATACCAACCAGTTTTCAAAACACTGATGTTTGGTCAATCAGTGGTCAACATGGAGATTGAAGAAACAGTGGTTGTATTTCAGCAGTTGAATATTTTGAACAATCAAATGTTTGAACCAATTTCAAAATTACTGATATTGTCAGTAACTACTGACTTGATTTGATAGCAAATGCCATAATGACTTTTTTAAATTTTATTTTAACTTTAATCAACATATAATAACCGTCAATTTGAAATACAAAATTTGCTTAATCAAATGTCAAAAGATCAAGAAATCAGCATTAAAATAGTGATTTGTTTGAAACAAATTGTCATCAAGAATTTTTTTTAATCTAACTTTAAATTTTTTGATGAGAATAAAGTTGGTGGATTTTTTCCGATCAGTGGATACCAACCAGTTTTCAAAACACTGATGTTTGGTCAAATCAGTGGTCAACATGGAGATTGAAGAAACAGTGGTTGTATTTCAGCAGTGGAATATTTTGAACAATCAAATGTTTGAACTAATTTCAAGAATACTATACTCAAACAATCAAGATGAGGTGCTTAATATTCATCCAAGTGTATAGGAATTTTATTAGTACAAAGATGAAACAACTGTTCAATTAATAGTAGAGATCAAAACACTGAAGTGATAGTATAAATTCTGTTACATATAAACACTATTAACATAAACAAAGATAGAATAAACACTGTTAACATAAACAAACATAGAAGATGTTTTGTTGATGAGGAACCACTGTTGTTGGAGAGTGTTTCACATTTAGTTGATCGGTGCTTGTCTGGACTTTGGTCTTGATCAGTGGTTCTTCATAATTGAACAGTGGATGATGTTCATCAAACTTTATGTACAACCATCCTTATATCCAACACTTGTTAGGCAGATCAGTGATGTGCCATATTAACTTGTTATAACCACTGTCATTGTAGGAAACTTAGCTGGGCAGTGCCTATTGGTGGAAACTTCAGTTTACCTACAAAAACTGATGAATTTAGAATAAATAACGCAAAATATTGTTAAGTCAAATAGCTGATGGAAAACTTTTTAACCACTGCTAGTAATTAAAACACCGATAGTGATTAACAAAACTACGTTTAATTGCTCAAATTGAGATGACGGGAGATCTGCAAAGGATTACAAATGAATCAATGCACCAATAAACAGTAAATCAAAACGTTAGAAATACCAAAAAAAATAAATCACACCAATTTAAGTTACCTTGGTGATGTCCTAAACTTTTGCACTGGTATCACCTATCAACACACCTGGTATAACCTTTCCCATTTCCATCTCCTCAATAACTGTCCGGCAGAGGTTGCTTCTAATCAACAAACTCTATAATCTAACAAAAAAGGTTTGGAAAGACAAAGTACAAAACATATCAAAATAAATCTGCTCATAATCACATGATACAACAAACCAAACATACCAGAGTCACCGATTAAGAGGAGGTTGTACAAAAGCGTTCATCGAGTACGATAAGAGGATCTGTTTCTTCTTCTGAGGGTAGAAAAGGGTTCATCATGTTCAGTATGACAAAATAGATAAAACGAAATAAAATTTCTAGATAAAAAAGTAGATCTTACATGATTATTCTCTTCTTCAACCACTGGACGGTACATGATTTAGGGTTTCAAACGAAGATGTATCCAATAGAAGTAACCTCTGCCGTACGTTGTTGAGGAGATGGATATGAGAAGAAGAAGAAGAAGGATAAACATGAGAGAGGATAAACATCGATCGGAAATAGAGCAGAGCAGAGAGAGAAAGAAAGCAAGAAGCCCTAAATGAGTAAATGAAGGAGGATATAAATAGAAGAGGGCAGTGGCACTGTTGGGCGGGAAAAAGGGCATTTAGGGGCTCTCTGGTGTTGACACGTGGCCCAAATAACTTTCATTTATTATATATAATAGATGTTTATTAAATATTGTATAATTCTTTAAGCAGCACCCTTTTATCTTTTCTAAATTTGATTTTTATCATATACTTTAGTATTTTCCTTAACCATATTTACGAAAACATTTCTAAATAAAATATATTTCTAAATTAAAAAAAAAGGTATATAAACATTAGGTTGATGCGTTTACTTTTAAATAAATATTAAATAACTCTTTTAAGTTTTAACACTTTAAATAAATATATGTATTTCTTTAATTATTTAAAATATATTAAAACGATAAGGTGGATGATAATATTAGATATAAAAAACATTCTTTTAATTTTGTTTGTTGTAACTTTGGTTGTATCCATAGGGCACACCAATATGCATGTGACACCTTTCCCCTTTTGCATGTGATGAGAGATCCCTTTTTGTTTCTAGATATGTGAGAACATCTGTTTTATTTTACCTTAAACACAAAAGGTTGAGTTTATTTTAGATCAATAAAGGGTGATAAAGGCTTACGATTAATTTCATATATACCTTTACAAATTTAAATTTTTTATATATATACAACAAATATGCTCTTATAAAATAGTTAAAATATCAAGTATACCTAATTTATTAAAAACAATCTAATAAATAATCATTTTACCCTTATTTCTTTAAGAGTTAATTACATAGTTAGTCCCTGTGGTTTGCACAAAATAACATACTTAAGGTACTAATAGTTTAAAATCACCTTCTAGGATATTAACTTTTCATTTTGTAATGTTTAGAGGTATTAACTTTTTATTTTGTAACGTTTAGAGGTATTAACTTCTAGGGTATTAACATAGTTAGTCCCTATGGTTTGCACAAAATAACATACTTAGGTACTAATAGAATGTGATTTTAAACCTACAAATAACGTTAATACCTCCAAACGTTACAAAATGAAAAGTTAATACCCTAGAATGTGATTTTAAACTATTAGTACCTAAGTATGTTACTTTGTGCAAACCACAGGGACTAACTATGTAATTAACTCTTTCTTTAATTTCAAGTTTTCATATATGCTCATCTTTTAAGTTCATATTTTTATATAACACATTTTAAATTTATTTTACCCATTTTTTAATTTTTTTTCATAAACTATAGTATTCTTCATATATCATATTTAAGTTAAATAAATTAAGCTAGAAATGAGTAAATATAATATTTGAAGTTAAAGATCATATATGAGATTCAAAGTTTTAGAAAAATAAGGGTATATATATGATATTTCAACTACTTTGTAAAGGTATATATGGTATTTATAATTTTGCAAGAGTATATATATGATATTTTGTAAGTTTGTAGGGTATATAAGAAAATTTACCCTATAATTGATGAGTTTTAGATATTATTTGCGAGGTCAAAGTTTAACACATGTGTTGTTTATGTACATTGTGCACAACATATTTATAGTAAAAAAATATGGACTAAACACAACGACTTTTATATAAATTATTGATGTATGTGAAAGAAACTTGCTAAAAGTGGTCAAACTTGAGATGTGTTTTGAACAAATCCATGTTTAAAACATTGATAATCGATGTACATAGAAAACTAATTATAATGTTTTTAAAGATTAAAACAAGTTTTGAAATATTGGATTTGATTCTAGTTAATATGACCGATTTTAGTAAAAAAGAATACCTTTAATGAAATTATGAGAAAGTTGGGTAACCAAAATGACCAACAATGGTTTGGAATTGCCAAAAAGACACTAAAAATGTTTTTTTTCTCCTCTAAAAAAATTGATGATGGAAGTGGTAAAACATATTTTGATGATTTTGGTAACAAACAAGTTACTTAAGGATGCAAATTAATTGATGCAAATTTAGTTTGCGAACTCACCCAAAATGAGAAGGAATATGACCAACATGAATTATGTTTATTCGAAGATAGTTATAAAGATGAATTGATCATGTTAACGGGACAATCGATTATAAGGCCAAAATGCAAGAAATTGTGTGTTAATAAGTATACTTGTATTATACGTGAAACATCATCATCATCATCATACTCAGTAAATCCCATCAATAGCAAAACTAAGGTATGGTCTGAGGAGGGTAAGATGCATATCTGAGGAAGATAATTACACGAATTTTTAAAATGAGGTATACATCAAAATTGTGTTTTAAATCAAGCAGAAGTAAGTAATATGACCATGTGAAACTTCGTGTTGATATGGTAGAGCATGTGATCATACTTGATGATAATTAGCTTTAAAAACGGTTCAAGTTAAAAGTAATGATTATGTGATGATAATATAAACTTTGATTGAATCAATGATGCTATTCTCATTATTTACAAATCAATATATAGTGGTACAAGAGTGAATACAATAATTACAAGAGCTTGATTATAGGGAGAGAATTATGCAATGGTTACAAATCTTGTTGACTAAGAATAATTTGCAATTAATGGTGACTTAATTTGTGGTGTTGATACGCCCCCGCAAGATGGAGGATCCATTGGAGACTCCAATCTTGGACCGAAAAACAGGAAAGGTGCCCGTGGAAGCGGTTTGGTGAGGACATCCGCAAGTTGATCCTTTGAGCTGACGTGAAGGACTTTAAGTTGCCTGGAGTTGACTTGTTCCCGTACAAAGTGATAGTCCAAGGCTATGTGTTTCATGCGTGAGTGGTAAACTGGATTGGCACATACATAGGTGGCCCCGGCGTTGTCACAGTATAATGAGGGAGTGCTCACAGGTGGTAAACCCAGTTCATGGAGTAAATTTTTAATCCATAACAGTTCAGCAGCAGCATTAGCAAGGGCTTTGTACTCAGCTTCGGTTGAGGATCTAGAGACGGTTTTTTGTTTTGCAGATTTCCAAGAGATGATATTGGACCCAAGGTATAAAAGATATGTTGTGGTTGACCGACCTCCATCGTTAATGCCGCCCCAGTCCGAGTCCGATAAGACTTGCAAGTTAAGGTTGGTGTTGCGTTTCAAGAACAACCCGTGATGTACCGTTCCTTTCAAGTATCGGAGTACCCGTTTGAGAGCTTGCCAGTGTGATTGTTTGGGTGAGTGCATGAATTGAGATAATTTATTGATGGCAAATGAGATGTCTGGACAGGTGAAGGCAAGGTACTGTAGAGTACCAACTAGTTTTCAGTAAGGGGTGGGGTCAACGGGAGGAGATGAGTCATTAGGAGAGAGTGGATCAGACGTGCTCAAAGGAGTGAGAACCTCTTTTGCACCATCCATTTTAAAGGTGGTGAGAACATCTTGAATGTGGCGATGTTGAGAAAGAAATAAACCATGAGGTGTAGGAATGACTTCGATTCCCAGGAAGTGATGGAGAGGGCCTAAGTCTTTGATGGAGAATTGTTTGCTTAGGGCTTGAACAAATGAATCCATGAAGGAATTGTGACTTCCTGTAAGGACAATGTCATCAACATACACAAGGAGGTAGCAAGTGATATCCTTGGAGTTGTAGACAAAGAGGGAGGAATCAGAGAGACATTTTTTAAAACCAAAACTAACGAGAAAGTTGGTTAGTTCTATGTACCAAGCACGCGGTGCTTGTTTAAGACCGTAAAGGGATTTTTTTAGTTTGCAAATGTGACGCGGGAATTCCGTGTTTGTGAACCCTGGAGGTTGTATCATAAAAACATCTTCATGGAGGGTCCCATGAAGAAACGCATTGTTAACATCAAGTTGGCGTAAAGGCCACCCTTTTGAAAGAGCAATGGAGAGGACGGTGCGAATGGTAACGGGATTAGTAACCGGGCTAAGAGTTTCATGGTAGTCTTTTCCAAATTGTTGGTGAAACCCTTTCGCCACTAGACGTGCTTTGTATTTGTCGATAGTGCCATCGGGTTTGCGTTTAATGCGGAACACCCATTTGCAACCAATGGGAGTTTGGGTGGTGTGAGGTACAAGTTCCCATGTGTTGTTTTGGATGAGGGCATTATATTCAAGATCCATGGCGTGACGCCAATCCGGATCATTTAAGGCTTGAGTATAGGTGGACGGTTCAAGGGACACGGGTAATGGATGAATGGTGGTGGAGTTGACAAAGTTAGAGTTGTAGTATTTGGGGTTGGGTTTGGGTTTGGGTTGTCGGCGAGGCGGTGGAGTTTGGGTGTTTGGAGGGTCGGGTTGATGATATTGTGAGTTGGGTGAGTTGATTGGTGTAGAGGTGGTGGAACCGGTGGGTGGAGTGGGCTGGTCAGTGGGCTCGGGCATTGGGCCGAGAGGGGAGACGGTGGAAGTGGAGGGTGGTGTATGGGCCGGGGAGGTTGGAGATGGGTCGTGGAGTTGTAAGGGAGATGATACTGGGCCGTGGAAGGTTTGGTGAGATGGGGTGGTTGGTTGGGCTTTGGTTGGTGTGTATTGTTGGGCTTCGGGTGATGGAGTGGGTTGGGTAGAGTGGGAAGTGTGAACAGTGGGTGGAGAGTTTTGGGCAGGAGATGTAGGCGGTGGGGAGGGAATGGGAACTGAGGGTGTCGGGTTTAAAAAAGGTGTCGAAGGACATATGTAGAGGGACATATGTAGAGGGTTGGAGTTGGTGGTTTGGGATGGAAAGATGTGGGGAATGAATTGAACATGTCGAGAGTGATAAAGTTTTTAATTAAGAGGGTCATAGCATTTGAATGCCGCCTTAGAGGAGGAGTATCCAAGAAAGATGCATGCCGTGGACCGTGATTGTAGTTTTGAAGTGGCATATGGTTTTAGCCAAGGGTAACAAAGGCAACCAAAAGGTTTAAGTTTGGAATAGGTAGGGTCGGTTTTGAACAACACATCTTAAGGTGATTTGTTGTGGAGAATGGGTGTAGGTAAACGGTTTATGAGGTGAGTAGCGATTTGAAAAGCATGAGACCAAAAATGTTGTGGTAAGTGGGAGTTGATGTGTGTAAAATGCAACATATAAATTACATCAATTGAGGCATAAAAGTAACCCTTTTTAAGTACTAATATTGGAAAAAGAGTGTTTTTGTCTTCCTTTTGTATTTTCAGGATTAAATGAGCTCAAAAACACAAAAGAAGCAAAAAGACAGCTAATTCCAACATAAATACAAGGAAAGGAACATTAGTGGACTGCCCGACCCCTCAACGGCACCTTCCAAAGCAAAATAGAGAAGTCAGAAGACTGAACACGGGCCGTGCTCAGCCAGCACGGGGCCGTGCCCAAGAAGCAGCAGAAAAGACAAACCTATAGAAGCTTCTATTGCCCACCACGGGCCGTGCCCAGCGGACACGGGGGCGTGTCGAAAGTACAGCAGGCGCATTAATTGTAATTGCGAATTACAATTAATGAGGAGAGAGAGTGTCAGACAGGCACGGGGCCGTGCCCAGCTCTCTGTTCAGCCTATAAATAGGAGTGCTTGGATTCATTTCAACTCATCCCTTGGCACACCACCTCTCTCACACTTCATCCACCACCCACCACCATCACAACACCATCATCCACCACCATCATCCATTGTCCATCGTAGAGTGTGTGAGTCGTCTCGGGATCCAAGATTGATCGTAAGAGTTCTTGACAATCAAGGCCATGTTTGCCTAAGTCTCTTACATCACTTGGTGAAGACAAAGTGTCTAGTATAATACTTTTTATTTCTAATCTTTTGCACTTTTTATTTGGTTTTGTATTAATGACTTTAATAACTAGTTACTTATGTTGAAGGTGATCTTTCCTTATCGTTTGTCCGTGGTGTCTTGGCATTATTTTACTGTCTATATAAAATAAAGGATTTTCACCATTCATATCTCCACGGTCTATATGGAGGTATGTTGGCTACCTGGTCGGGGGTTAAGGGAACGGTTTGGTAAAGGTCTTGCCATTGTTCAGCGTTTAGAGGTCCTGCAATGGACCTGGGTCAAATTTAGTAGGACCTCCTTCAATACTTCACGGTATTGGATGGCGGGGGTCCAAACTCTTTGATCCCCTCATAAGTTAACTACTATTAATACTATAACCCGGCTATTTAGGACTGTATCCCTGCTGACTCAGACTACTTAGCCGAGGGTAACGTCACCGCCAAAAGCGGGGCCTACCACAATACTGCATTAATAACTTAATTCATTATCTTCCAATAATCCACCCTTTTAGGATTGTATCCTTGCTGACTCAAACTACTGGGGTGAGGGTAACGTCACCTTCAAAAGAGGGGCCTACTACAATAACTAAGATAATCTCTTAATTATGTGCAAAAGTGCGGAAATAATCAAAGGTTATACTAGATACGAGTCGGAACCAAGTGATTCATCTTGTCTATCTGTTTTTATTTTATTTTTATTTTTATTTTTCAGCATTTTAGTTAGTTTTTATTTTTCTTAACTTAAAACATTTTTCTAAACTTTTATTTTGGTTAGACGTTGAGGATAAACCGGTATTAAAAGCTCTTGTGTCCTTGGACGACCTCGGTATCTTACCAACGCTATACTACGCTCAACGATGGGTGCACTTGCCCATATGTGTGTTTAGTGTTAGTAAAATATCGTGTTTTATAAATTTAAAACTTGGCTAAAATAAGTGTTAAAAAGGGCTTAAAATATACACCTAATATATATAACACTTCACACGCATCAAGTTTTTGGCGCCGTTGCCGGGGACACAAGGATTTTAAGAAAGTTAGGAATCAACGGCCTAATCATTTTTTCCTTTTCCTTTTTCTTTTTTTTAGGATTTTCTTAGTTTTTCAGCTTCTGCAGCGCTCAGCACGGGCCGTGCCCGGTCAGACACGGGCCGTGCCCAGCATCATCACTGGCAGTTTTTATTTTCTGAGTTACAGAGAGCTGAACACGGGGCCGTGTCGGTGCAACACGGGGTCGTGTCCAACTCCCAGTAACAGGGATCCAGAAATCAATCACTGTGCCTCTGACCACGGGCCGTGTTCGCTGAGCACGGGGCCGTGGTAAATGTTCTGACCAACGTTCTTTTCTGTCTTTATTGCAGGACTTGGAACCTAGGCGCCATATTTGAACCTCCTACGTAGTGCATGAGCTCCAGTTCTAGTAGAGACATAAAAGAACCTCTAGAAGAACCCGAACGCTTTCTCAGAAAAATACTTAAAGCCAAAAATCAAGGGAAAGTCTCGGGGGACCCACTTCCAATGGCGGACCAACGTACCCTCATGGATTACCTACGGCCCACCGTAGGCAATCTCGGTGCCGCTATCAACGCACCGAATGTCAAAGCCAACAACTTCGAACTTCGGCCGCATTTGATACAAATGCTCCAAAACTCCGCAACCTTCCACGGGCTTGCGGACGAGGATCCCCATCTACATATTACTAACTTCTTAGAAATATGTGATACCTTTCGGATCAATGGAGCATCAAATGACGCCATCCGCCTTCGAATGTTTCCATTTTCACTAAAAGACCGAGCTAAGGCTTGGCTTAACACCCTCCCAGTTGGTTCGGTAAACACTTGGGATGAACTTGCCCAAAAGTTTCTATATAAGTATTTCCCTCCTGCTAAAACGGCTAAATTAATGACTGAAATTAATACATACTCACAAGAGGATGGGGAATCCTTATATGAAACTTGGGAAAGGTTCAAGGAGCTTCTAAGAAAGTGTCCTCATCACGGTCTAGCGGTGTGGCAACAAGTATCCACTTTCTACAATGGGTTGTTGCCACACACAAGACAAACACTTGATTCAAGCTCCGGGGGACTTTTAGGTAATCGTCGCCCAAATGAAATATATAATCAAATTGAGGAAATTGCTCAAACCAATTTTCAGTGGCACACTCTCCGAGGTAATAAATCTATTGCCCCGGGCGCCCATAAGGTTGATGAAAGCACCTCTTTACAAGCCCAAATCGATGCCCTCTCTTCAAAAATCAAAAAGCTAGAAATGACAAAAGCGGCCTCGGTTATGGCTTGTGAAGGGTGTGGTGGGTCACATGAAAATTGGAGTTGTATGAAAGAATTAGATGAACAAACAGAAACGGTAAACTACATGGATAATAGACCTAGGCCGTCGGGTCCTCCAACGGGTACCTACAACCAAGGATGGCGTAACCACCCAAATCTTGGTTGGAGAGATCCCGGCAATAGTAGTAACCAACAAAACCAACGAACTAATTTTCAACAACCACAAAATTTCTCTCAACAACAAGGTGGAAGAGAAAGGCTTGAAGATACTGTATCTCGCCTCATCTCTGACACTGAAAAGAAAAACTCGGATCGATTTCAACAATTGGAATCGAATTTTAGAAATCAACAAGCTAGCATTCAAAACGTTGAAAAACAATTAAATCAACTAGCTCAAAATTTCTCCGAGAGACCACAAGGCGCGTTACCTAGTAATACCGAAACCAACCCGAAGGCGCAAGTACATCTCATCACATTAAGAAATCGAACCGTGGGTCCCGAGGATGCTCCATTGCCGCCAAGTGAAAGAAGCCATTCTAGCCAGCCTATGACCCCTCCTGCGCCAGAAAAGGCTTCTCTACCAACTCAAGAGGCCACCAAGACTCCTCCTATTCCGTACCCCGGTAGGTTAAATCGTCAAAAGACCGATGAGCAATTCGCTAAATTTGAAAATTTGCTAAAACAATTGCATGTTAATATTCCTTTTATCGAGGTCCTAACCCAAATGCCTAAATACTCAAAATTTATGAGGGATTTCCTCGCAAACAAAAGGAAAATTGAATCATTGCAATTAGTTAACTTAGGCGAAGAATGCTCCGCCTTAGTACTCAACAAACTTCCACAAAAGAAAATCGATCCCGGGAGTTTCACAATCCCTTGCTCGATTGGAGGATCTCCCGTTCGTAATGCATTAGCCGATCTTGGGGCTAGCATTAACCTCATGCCCACATCGATGTTCAAACGACTCGGCCTAGGAACAACAAGCCCTACAAAGATGAGCATACAACTCGCCGACAGATCCGTCAAATTTCCACAAGGTGTCGCTGAGAATTTATTGGTAAAAGTTGACAACTTCGTTTTTCCAACCGACTTTGTCATCTTAGACATGGAAGAAGACACCGATGTCCCTCTCATCCTTGGGAGGCCATTTCTAGCCACCGCCCAAGCGGTGGTGGACATGAATGACGGAACGTTAACATTGAAGTTTGGGGATAAGGAGGTGAAGTTTGAATGTGGAAAAAGAATTGAGGACGAAGACCCGGTCAACTACATGCAGGTCATAGACTCAAGCTTGGATGATGCTCTCCGACGGTGTAACATGGGATGCAATACATCCCACTTGGGTGACATATGACCGATTTTGGGTCTAGCCAAGGACCCTTATAAACGTAGCGCACCACGGAGGAATTCCGCGGAACTATCCTTAGTTTAATTTAGATTAATTTTTATGTTTTCTAGTTAGTTTTAATTTTCAGGAATAAAACACACTCATGGTGGTAAAGGATGAAAAGGGGAACGAGAAAAATGAACTCATGCACAAGAACAAGGCAACCCGACAATTCTCTCCATTTCAGAAGGTTCAACACGGGCCGTGCCCAACCAACACGGCCCCGTTCTGAACCACCTGCATAAAAACGCCCAATTCAGGTAACTGGACACGGGCCGTGTTCACCCAACACGCCCCCGTGTCCAGACTTCTGTTTCTCTTGTTTTAATTTTGTTACTGGCACTTGAACACGGGGCCGTGCCCGGATAACACGGGGCCGTGTTCAGCGCCCAGTATCACAAAATTTTTGCTTTTTAAACACTATTTTACACATCTAATCAATCTAAAAATTTATTTTTGGGTCACATTGAGGACAATGTGTAATTTAAGTGTGGGGGGGATGCTAAAACCTTGAATTTTGCAAGACCTAAATACAAGCCTTACACAAAACTCTATTGGAACCGCTAATCACCCCAAATTTTTTCAAAAATTTCAATTTTTTTTTACTTGTCTAGGTTTAACTCGGGAAATTCAAGTTCTCAAAAAGGTTATATTTTTACAAATTTACAACCGATAGCGTAGTGATAAAAAGAACCAACATAAGAAAATTATGAAAAGGCATGGCAAACTTAGTTAAAATTTGATTATATACTTGATCACATAAAAACCCATTCTCACAAAAGTGAGTTTTGAGCCTTTATTGAGCATACAATTACATATCATTAGACTAAATGCTCATTTTTCGTTTCTTGTGTGAATAGCCGCTTGGTTCTTACGACTCTAGAACTTGCCATGACGATACATTCCCGGTCCTTATCAACTTAAACCCGAGTAAGTAAATGATGGAGGCATTAGGACTAGCCCCTTTTTATTTCTACACCATTATTTTTATTTTTCTTTTACCACCTACCCAAAAATCCCCCTAGTTAGCCCCTTTGAGCCTAAATCTTTTCATTTCATCACCCAAACCAAAAAACCCTTTTACCCACCAAAACCTTTTTCATTTTTTTAACCCTTTGTTTTAGTAACAAGTTCGGTTTTTCGTGAAAAAAAAAATGTGTTGATGATGAAGCAAAAAGAAAATAAACAAACAAGTTCATCAAAAATAACTTTGTTTGAATAAAAGCTTCATCAAAATAAAAAGTTGCAAAAATAGAAAATCTTACGAAAACCGACACTTGTTACGCTTTTTTGCCCTTTTTCTACTAACCATTAACCACTATCCCAACCACCTACCTTTAACCCAAGCCTAACCCTTAACCCACAAAGTCCTCTTGATATTTACAAAGGCACAAAAGTTAAAAAGGAGGAGGATTGATTGCTTGGCAAGCCTATGGTAGGAATAAGTCTCATGCCGCTCTCGAGTGATTCACTAAAAATACACCTTCGGCCGAGTGTGAGTGATTTCTCCCGTGAGGTATGTGAACTTGTATATAAATGGAATTTTGAAAAAGGCATGTTATGCCCAAATAAGTAATTTCTCCTATGAAAAGTTCTAAATAAATCATTACGAATAGGATTGTAAAAAAATAGAGATAAAACCCAAAAAGACCTTGGATTCCCGACACTCTACGACAAGCCCAAAACCTTCTCTTCTACCTATTCCATTTGGGAGTGTAAGCCACATATTAAAGAGTTTTGCTTGAGGACAAGCAAAAGTTCAAGTGTGGGGGTATTTGATGTGTGTAAAATGCAACATATAAATTACATCAATTGAGGCATAAAACTAACCCTTTTTAAGTACTAATATTGGAAAAAGAGTGTTTTTGTCTTCCTTTTGTATTTTCAGGATTAAATGAGCTCAAAAACACAAAAGAAGCAAAAAGACAGTTAATTCCAACATAAATACAAGGAAAGGAACATTAGTGGACTGCCCGACCCCTCAACGGCACCTTCCAAAGCAAAATAGAGAAGTCAGAAGACTGAACACGGGCCGTGCTCAGCCAGCACGGGGCCGTGCCCAGCCAGCACGGGGCCGTGCCCAAGAAGCAGCAGAAAAGACAAACCTATAGAAGCTTCTATTGCCCACCACGGGCCGTGCCCAGCGGACACGGGGGCGTGTCGAAAGTACAGCAGGCGCATTAATTGTAATTGCGAATTACAATTAATGAGGAGAGAGAGTGTCAGACAGGCACGGGGCCGTGCCCAGCTCTCTGTTCAGCCTATAAATAGGAGTGCTTGGATTCATTTCAACTCATCCCTTGGCACACCACCTCTCTCACACTTCATCCACCACCCACCACCATCACAACACCATCATCCACCACCATCATCCATTGTCCATCGTAGAGTGTGTGAGTCGTCTCGGGATCCAAGATTGATCGTAAGAGTTCTTGACAATCAAGGCCATGTTTGCCTAAGTCTCTTACATCACTTGGTGAAGACAAAGTGTCTAGTATAATACTTTTTATTTCTAATCTTTTGCACTTTTTATTTGGTTTTGTATTAATGACTTTAATAACTAGTTACTTATGTTGAAGGTGATCTTTCCTTATCGTTTGTCCGTGGTGTCTTGGCATTATTTTACTGTCTATATAAAATAAAGGATTTTCACCATTCATATCTCCACGGTCTATATGGAGGTATGTTGGCTACCTGGTCGGGGGTTAAGGGAACGGTTTGGTAAAGGTCTTGCCATTGTTCAGCGTTTAGAGGTCCTGCAATGGACCTGGGTCAAATTTAGTAGGACCTCCTTCAATACTTCACGGTATTGGATGGCGGGGGTCCAAACTCTTTGATCCCCTCATAAGTTAACTACTATTAATACTATAACCCGGCTATTTAGGACTGTATCCCTGCTGACTCAGACTACTTAGCCGAGGGTAACGTCACCGCCAAAAGCGGGGCCTACCACAATACTACATTAATAACTTAATTCATTATCTTCCAATAATCCACCCTTTTAGGATTGTATCCTTGCTGACTCAAACTACTGGGGTGAGGGTAACGTCACCTTCAAAAGAGGGGCCTACTACAATAACTAAGATAATCTCTTAATTATGTGCAAAAGTGCGGAAATAATCAAAGGTTATACTAGATACGAGTCGGAACCAAGTGATTCATCTTGTCTATCTGTTTTTATTTTATTTTTATTTTTCAGCATTTTAGTTAGTTTTTATTTTTCTTAACTTAAAACATTTTTCTAAACTTTTATTTTGGTTAGACGTTGAGGATAAACCGGTATTAAAAGCTCTTGTGTCCTTGGACGACCTCGGTATCTTACCAACGCTATACTACGCTCAACGATGGGTGCACTTGCCCATATGTGTGTTTAGTGTTAGTAAAATATCGTGTTTTATAAATTTAAAACTTGGCTAAAATAAGTGTTAAAAAGGGCTTAAAATATACACCTAATATATATAACATTTCACACGCATCAGGAGTAGTGGAGTAATGCGAGGCCGGTTTCACCAACGTGTCGGTGACGTCGTTCGGCAATACCGTTTTGTTCCGGTGTGTGAGGTGGTGTCGTGTAATGGGAGATACCTTGAGAGGCAAGATATGGTGAGAGACCCACATATTCACCCCCGTTATCAGTGAATAACACAACAATGTTGGTTTTTAAAATTTTTTCAACAAGAGCTTTAAATTGTGGAAAAAGAATTTTGACATCAGATTTTTGTTTGATTGGGTATAACCAAATGTATTTGGAAAAATAGTCAACAAAAATGACATAGTATTTAAAGCCATCTATTGACGTTTTTACGGGACCCCATACGTCGGAGTAGAGAAGTTGTAGTGGTTGATTAGCAACAAAAGAATTTTTGCCAAAAGGTAGTTTGTGGCTTTTATTTAGTGAACATGAAGCACAATGAAAAGACTCATGGGTCACCTTATTACTATGAAGTCCCAATCTAGAAATTAAAGACTTAAACACTTGAAGCGATGGATGTCCAAGTATGTGGTGCCACATGAGAAGAGAGTTTGTTTGGGTGTTGTTGACTTGAGGAGACAAGGAGATTGGTCCATAGTAGACATCATTGATGTTCACTCCCCGCATGAGGCGCCCCCCCCGTGCGTAGATCCTTGACAAAAAAATGATAGGGAAAAAATTCAACAGAAACACAATTAGTACGACAAACTTTGGCAACGAAAATAAGATTATTTCGAATATTAGGAGCAATTAAAATGTTATTTAAAAGAAGTGGGCGAGTTTTTGTTGGAATAGTTGTTTGAGCAATATGAGTTATAGGGAGAGTTTTACCATCACCTAGCACGATCTTATCGGGTCCTCCATATTCGGAAAGAACGGGAAATTGTTGGTTGTTGTTCGCGGTGTTGTTGGACGCACCGGTGTCCCACATCCAAGATGGGGTTGTAGCCGTTGGGTGAGGGGTGGTGTAGTTAACCACTGGGGTGTTGTTATTTTGAGGTGAGACATTGTGTTCTCGTAGAAAGCGACTAAGTTTGCGACAATCTTTGGTGTCATGTCCGGGAATGTTACAATAGTAGCAATAGGTGTTGTTGTTGCGAGTCGGGCGAGTGTTGGTATTGGTAGTTCTAGATGGCCATTGGTTTTGGGTTGTGGGTGGATTTGGGTTGCGTGTTGGGCGATTGTCATAAGTAGTGGGTTGACAGTTGTGGATGATTGGTTTGCCAATGGTGAATCGAAAGAAAAGAAAAGGGAAGCGGATAGAAGGTGTCTGTCGAGTTTTGGATCGGAGATGGCTCAAGGGAGCTTTTAGGCTCTTGATACCGTATAAACAATAGAAGTTTGTATTGAATCAAGATGCTATTCTCATTATTTACAAATCAATATATAGTGGTACAAGAGTGAATACAATAATTACAAGAGCTTGATTCTAGGGAGAGAATTATGCAATGGTTACAAATCTTGTTGACTAAGAATAATTTGCTATTAATGGTGACTTAATTTGTGGTGTTGATAGATAAAACATATTTTAGTGGTATTTGCTACTTATAGCATAAAGTGAATTATTGTGATAGAAACATGTTTTGTAGGCTAGCCCACTTGATAGAGACACGTACTTTTTTAAAGAGGATGTCCTAAGTTCAAATCTCGTTAAAGGGGAACTAATTAGGATTATTGGTGTAAAAAGACAACGATGTGATAAAAGTGCTAATTATAGCATAATTATAAGTTGATTGTTTGGTAAATTGTTGAAATCACTAAAAGATAACGTTTCCCTTTCCACACCCCATGGTCTAACTAAACAAGATTTGGTGATAAATAGCTAATGATCGGGTGCTATGCTTGGAAAACTCTCATTGATTTGTATTAGATAAAATACTAAGTAACTCTTAAACCCTAAACACTACAATATAATATAAACTAGTCTTAACAATTTTGAAGTCAAGTTTTAAATTTGATGTAGGTTTTTAGTGGCCTTGCAAATTTTTTGTTTATTTTTATAAGAATCTTTTAATACCATCTTAACATAATATTATGTACCTAGTTACCTACAATTTTATTTTAATAATTTATCTAAAATATTTATGGTTTTCCTGTCATATTAATTTCTTTTAGGGAGGGAGGGGCGTTATCGGATGTGAGGTTTCGGGTAGTGTATCCAAATTAGGTGCACCGCCACCACCTTTGGGTACCCGAAATTGGGTAGTGAATTCGAGAAGTAGTAATCGACTTGGATTTGGCCATTTGGGTAGGTATGTGGGTATGAGAGAGATAGAGAGAAACATAGAGGGTCCAAAGTTTAAGGTAATGTTAGATGTTCTAAAATAATTTAGGATAAAATTAAAGTGATAATACAAAATTAGTGAAATCCAAAATACTCTCATCGAACACCGTTCCTCCCTTATATTCTCTATCTACATTTTTACCCATCAAGTCTTAACAACACCCATGATCCTCATAACCACTATGACCTTCCACCTCAGTGTCATATCATCCACCTCTAATCCACAATCCAAAACCACTACCCTAAGACAGTGGGGTATGGTGGGGCGTGGGTTGGGGGCATGGTGCGACACGTGGACCATGGGGCACCCAAGACCAAAAGCCAATTTCAAAGGGGTATGGTGTCACACCCCCAAAATACCACAAGCGGAAGCACCGCGGGACGTGTGACGTACCAGGATCCAAGCCACCAATCACATTGAACTATAATAAATATTTAAGCAAAACATTCCATTCATTTCATAAAACAATTCCAAGTCATAAGTTAAAACCTAAGTAACCGTTCAGCGGAAACATAATGTAAGTTGTTAACCAATTGTTTCAAAACAAGTGTTCAAAACCAACAAAACAAGTATCCAAGAGTCTCGACCCATAACCACTCCAACACTCCCAGATAGCAAGTCCATAATCAAGAATCTAACGACCTGCAAGCATGCAGACAAGTGTGTCAGACGACGCTGGTGAGTTCAAAGTTTGTTAACACGTTTTAGTTACCAGATTTGAGTATAAAACAGTTCAGAGATTTGATGTTGTTATTAACTCGATTACCGCAGATGGCTCTAGATTATTTGCCCAACCCCAATGCTCTATCATACATTGGTCAAGTGGTTAAGGTAATTAGTCCACGACCGTCCTCCCCGGTACGGTGTGAGGGTGCCAAACCTAATAGTGCTATCAACTAATAACCCCGTTGCCTCCCCGGCAACCAATCGGTATATGATGGGACTTAATGATAGAAATGAGTGTAATAACCAACATCCCAATACCAGACATTCCTCCCCGGAACGTCACCCGATATCCCTCCCCGGGATGCATGCTTGGAAAAAGGCAGTGAACTCACCTTGGTTTGCTCGGTATGACTAGATTTTCGTTGAAACTTAATCAGTCAAAGCCTATGGTATTCATGTATACGTAATCAGTTTACATTCGCATGGTTCACGTGTATATTATAATCAGAGTGTGCGTTCAAGCCATAATTACCAAATAGCACATAACAGTTGTTCAAACTCGTACAATTCCACAATTCACATGTATGATTTACAACAGTACTCAACAATTAAGTGTGATACTCATAACAACCAAATTATGTTTCCTCAGTCAATGTTTATATCATTATCAAACAGTAATAGGGTTTCGTCAACAATCATTCAACAATCAAACAGTCTGTGAACTATCCTCTGGGAGGCGAAACATCAACCGGCGAAACACTGAGGTGTTTCGTTGACATGACAGGGGACGAAATACTAATATGTTTCGTCGATACGATGGGTGACGAATCACTAGGTGTTTCGTTGATGTGAGGGGTGACGAATCACTAGGTGTTTCGTCGACTACCCTTAACAGTTTCATCAATTCCCTAAACCCAGATCAAGACGGTTTCACGTATCAACATACAATTGTCAAACAACTTTCTGTTAGCACTAGTTCATCGAATAGATTTAGCAAACCACACAATGAATGTACACAGATTATCTAATCTCTTATCATACATGTTCTAAATTCTCAGATTTAGTATCAACATTTCAAAACCCTTTTTAACAACTAACCCTACTCATATACCCACTGTTCGAATCTGATCGATTTGTTGTTACCAGTCAATCATCACAACTTTGTTATCATGCAACTCTAAAACTAACATCAATCATATCGAATTACTAACTAGGCATTAGATCATGCATTGGTTCCACAATAACCGAATCAAGTACACACGAACAGGAATCACATAGAGAAATCACATAAAGGTTTATTCGAATCATGGAAGGGTTACTAACCACACGATGATTGAACATAGGGAAAGATCGATTGAGGGCTCCCAAGAGATTAGAATGGCTGCCGTCTAACAGAGAGAGAACAATAGGGTTTGCGTTGTGTTTGCGGTTATAATTATAGGAGATTATAAAGTCTGAGAGTTATGGGCCACCAGTGGGCCTGGGCCGAAGGTCTTGACGAAAGACCTCTTTCGTCGTGTGGGGTGGTGGCGAAACTCCCGAGTTTCGTCGTACAGAGATGACTGCAAACCTATATTTCGTCGGGTACAGTTTGTGGCGAAACACTAATGTTTCGTCGTGTATGGTTTTAATTTGTAAACAGTTTAATAGTTATATTGAGTTTGTATAAACTAACTAACCCATAATGCAACACATACGCAAACAAATTACAAAACAGAGTTTGTAACAAGTAACGTGTCGAGGAAAGACCTTGAAAACTTGGGTTGTCACATATGGCGGGGCGTGGCTAGCCCGGCGTGGCTTGGTCAGGTGTATTAAAATAAAAAATAAAATATCTAAAATTTAAACATGGCCTGCTATGCCCTAGCCAACAAGCCAATAAGAGCCGGCCATATAGGATCGCTAGCATGCCCCACGCCCGGCCTTAAACTCCCGCCCAAGGGGCCACACCCAAACCCAAGCCCACCCGGGGTGGTGACTTGGGCGTTTCTCTCCAACCCACGCCCCATACCCCATAGTCTAAGGGTGTGGTCATGACCAATATTCCTTTATTTATTTTAATTTATCTTTGTTTAAAGAAAAAGGAAATGATTACTTGAAAAATGGAAATGAGGGCCATGATTGCCATGATTTAATCCATGCAAACCATAAGGCTAAAGGGTGTGGGGGGCATGGTTGGGTCATCAATCGCCATTTAGGATCATTAATAAATTGCTACACCACCGCCTTGTCCCATCCACCATGGTTGGCAAGGATTAAACCATGGCAACCATTGGCCTCATTTCCTTTTTCAATATTTCCTTTTCATTTTTCACAAAAATAAATTAAAATATGAGAATAGTGGTTTGGGTCATGACCACACCCTTAGGGTAGTGGTTTTGAATGATAGATTAAAAGTGAGTGACATGGTATTGATGTGGAGGGTCATGAAGACCATGAGGGTCATGACCACACCCTAATGGATTAGGAAATTAGGAAAGGAGGTGGTATAGCCTTCCATTCATATTCCTACGTGACGAATCATATCCCAACTATGATCGCACAGCCTTTAAGCTAATGGTTTCAGATATTCCAACCATCTTACCCTCTATTTCCAAACATATCGAAGCAATATTGCTGCTAATTAACGCTTCCCAAATCCCTATGATAGTTCTTAATAATACACTTTTTGGTCACCTTGGTTATGTGCGTGTATTAAAAAATAATTATTTTCCTTCAAGTTGTGCCATTTGAATTGGTAATTTTATACTAAACGGAATTTTCAAATTTAATTTTAAATTAAAAGTAACACAATGACTTAGTAGGGGTCGACCCTAGACAAGTCGTGCGATCGCTGGACATGTTCAGGAGTCTCTGGTTCGTCCATTCTCAAATTCCAGGACTCCACGTCAAGCTTCTGAACTTCAGTCCTAAAACAACATTTCCTTTCAATCGTTTCCTTGAGCTCGTCCCAGGTCAGTGTATAAGCAGCGTCTGTGCCAAGGGTCTGAACCTGGAGGTTCCATTAAGAGAGTGTGCCATCTAGAAATATCCCCGAGATGTAGGTAACACTCTGTTGGGGCGATCAGTTACTCATTCTTAGAATGGAGTCGGTCTTTTCGGACCAACGAACAAATGCAACGGTGCCTCCTGTTTTATCAAAGTTCAAAGGCTCGCAGTTCAGGAACTGTTTATAGGTGCAGCCAGTTGGATGGTTATTTCCAGTAATGCCATCGTTGTACTTAGAGCGGAGGGCTTCATGTCGTGCATTTATCGGTGAGATGCGTTCTTGCAGCTCGGCTTCTGTCCTTGGCAACGTACTGGTGTTTGTCTCATGTCTAGGTGGCATTCCCTTTTTGTCGAAGTGGTGTGAAGCGGGTTAGACAACGTTTCAATTGTCTATGAGGTGTATTTAGCAACATAAGCCATCATGTAATCACCCAATTTCACACGCAAAAATATACTCACTGTATGAGTGGGGAAGTAAATTTCTGAGCCTTCACATAGGCTTGCCAATTTGGCTTGTTGCTCGTAATAGAATGAACTTGAGGCTACATCGCCTTGGTCATTCGTGTTTAAGTTATTTCCTGCTGCATTGGTTATCATTAGCTTGACCCGCAGAGTCCACCAGGATTCCTGTGCACTACAAATCATTATTACGTGGGCCCCCGTAATAATAAATTGTCTTGCACAGTTACCCCAAATTTTCTCTCGTCCAAGCAGATGATCAATCAAGGAGCAACAGTAGGTGCATTGGCATGAACAGGGTCATGCTCCAATGCGGGGTCAGGAGTAGCGCCTGGCTCAGGGGCCACGGCCGGCTCTGGATCAAAAACTCAATCTCAAGATCAGCTGGATCAACAAACACAGGGGGTTACAGGATCCTCCAAGGGCTGGTCTAAGTGCATGAACTCAATGTCATGGTCTGGATCAACACCAGGCGGAAAAACAGAATTGTCCTCATTATCGCGATCAAACTCAAATCTGTGTGCGGGATCCGGTGCAGCTGATGATGCCATATCAGGGTCGGCGTCGTGTAAGTGGTGCTGCATTCCCTGTATGTGCGAAGATGCGGATGTTAGAAACTCAAATGAGTCTGGGATAGGGGAATGGACATGAGTTTCCCCTGCAGAAGCGTCCGCATGCAGTAGTCTTATACCAGCAGCAATAGGGTCCTGCCCTTGAATGGGTCCTCCTCTAGTAGGTCGTTATCGTCATCAGAGGCCACGTCGGGGGGCATATCATCAACAGGATAAGCGGCAAGGGGGCAAATTCCCAACAAGATGGCCATCAGTAGGCTCTGCTACGACTTCAGGCAGCGCAAAAGGGCTGAAAGTCGTCATTGTCTGTGCCAGTAGTATCGGAAATGTACACCTCGTGCTTCGACGAAACTATGTCGTCTGATACTATGGCCATGGGGTTCGTAGTGTCCATCTTTCTAGTACTTGATGAAAGCATGACGTTTGTAACACAAACACATATACGTATAATAATCAATCATAAATCAAGTAATCACATAAGTCACCACGTAAGGTATCACGTAATTCTCCTAGTCTTACTAGCCAATATCATCCAGTCTACAAGACTGCTCTATCCTCCACCTTGACCACTTAGATCGCTCCTCAGTCGTCATGACTGAGCCTACTCTTCCTAGCCTTGCTAGCCCACTACCTCGGTCACCTAGACCAAACCTCGATCCTCCAGACCGAGCCTTATAACAAACCAACGTGCTTAACTACTTCGATCACCTCGGTCCTCCAGACCGATCCTCAGCCCTCCAAGCTGAGCCTATAATTAATAAAATGTGCTCAACATTTGTTTGTAAAAAGTTTTGGATCTGGACTTAAGTGGTATGCAGAAAAATGTTTTCGTGAGAGCCCTAGTGATCATAGTCTAGACTCGAGAAAGAATCCTAGTTCGCTATGAACCTGGCTCTGATACCAAGCTGTCACACCCTGGCTTTGCGGAAGCGTGGTTAATTTTGGTGTGACTTCTTAATACCATAGCTTAATCATACCAAAGCTATATGAGTTAAAAACATGCAAGATCATCCATTAAGTTTTGAAAACCAAACACAATACCATTGTTTTAACATACCCTGACAACCATAATCTTGTTCAACAAACATTACAAACTGAAACATAACATAAACATGGTTTAAGGACTGTGTCTTGTCCAGGAAAGAGACACATCCCCTAAACCCCGGATGACCTCGGAAACTAGTGCAGCGGAAAACATGCCATACCGTGCCAGATCTCGTTAATTTCCTGAAATACATGTAAGTTGAAAAATCAACAATAATGTTGAGCGAGTTCATGTGCAAGTGAGTAAGTAAAACACTTGTAAGTATAAAAGTTTCCTGGTATGTAGCAGTGTAAGAGGACTTGTGATCACCAATGGTTTGCAAGGCCATTAGCATGTTGTGAAATGCAAGTAGGAAGACACAACCCTAGCCGATTTTTGCGTTGGGCAACCAAGTCACTCCAGGTCCGTTCTGTTGGTCCTCAGAGAGGTCCGTTCTGTTGGGCCTAGAGCTGGGCTCGCTACACCCAGATAGATCTACCGCTTAAGTCCCTCGGTGTTCTAACTACCCATTCACATGATCTAAAACCTCCTTACGTTAATCATACCATGTATAAAGTACTTGTAAACAAAGTAACATGTATTTCACCCCCGCAGTTAAGAAAACTGAAAACAGTTAGAGAAAAGGGGGACATGAACTCACAGTCGGTGCGTCTCTACCAAGTGTCTCCAAATCTGAAAGCTGTGCAACGACCTACAAGTGCTAATTCTATTAGACGGATGGCCGTGCCTTAGCTTTTATAGTTAAGGTTTTGGAAATAGTTAGACAACTATTTCGTGTTTACGTTTTGTATATACTTGGTAGTTATAATCCTTCCCAAGGATGGGGGATACAATACATGTGCGTAAGTTACGTTTTATCAATCGTGTGGTAATGTAATTACCGGTGTAACTTATATATTCATGGTGAGAGCGTTCGCAAAGTTTTGGGATCATTAACGCTTGTAAATATTATTTTTACTCTAAAATAATATTTATGTAATTTCACAAAATAATCATAAACAGTGTTGTGACAAAACATACTTATCACGTTAACTTAGTGGAAATCCCACCTCCGAATATTTAGTAAAATATAGTTCTGGCGAAATTTATGTTTCGAAAATATGTCAAAAATAGTTCTAACACTTGTTGTGTAAATAATTCTAAGTGTTCGGTTTTTAGAAAATTTCGCCAGAGTTTCCTCTGTAACTGGAGGTGGCCACGCTTTCAAGCGTATCATTTTCTTTTAACAAATCAATTCAACAACTTCTTTATTCAATCAAACAAACAATTTCCGACACATCAAACTAGTCGATAAGTATGTAAATCGCATAATCGCATGAACTTGTAGTTTTTCCGCATCTATAATGTAAATCCCATTATATTTTGTAGATCTTTATATAATGTAACTTCAATCTTGTAAAAACCTCGTGTTTAGAGAAATCCGTCTTTACAACTTCTAGTAACAAGTGACAAATCTAGTTCTTTGTCGGATCTTTTCATTTCACAAGTGTTTACACACTTGTGGTTTATAAAATCATGTTTGTTAGTGTAAGATCCATCTTTTTAGAAAACATGATTTATTTAACGTGTGGTTCTTTGAAAATACCACTTGCGGATACGTAGATCCGCTAGTTTTAAACACTACCGTACAAGTTAAATCACTTTTACACAAATAAAATGCCTTTAAACAAGTCCATGCCTCGTGTGTGGTAGAGTTTCACCTTTTAACCCTTGTGTTAACTAAAAACGAGCTTATGTGAAGATCCATGATCTTACAAAGTCGGGTTAAACGATGATCTGAGCTACCACATCATAGATCGGGTCTCAAAAATTACAAATTCCAAATACTACAACTTTTACACATGTTACAAGCTATTAACCACCATTTTTAGAGTTTTTACTAGACTTTAATGCTTCAAAACGTATGTTATCGATATTTAACCGACAAAATTCCTTTTAACCACTTTAGACAAGTGTAAAAACGAGTTTTAAGTGTTATACCTCTAGCTCGGGGCTAGGGAAGAATCTTGATGGAAAATGGGTGGATAAAAGCTAACGAAAGAGGTCCTTCGTGTTCCGCTTGCTCCGAGGCTCCTAATACGTAACCTTTAACACTTGAATGATGATGGAATGCAATGATCAAGATCCGAAAGTGTGATGGGTGTGAGAGTGGGGTTCGGCCGAAGGTAGGGAGAGCAAGAGAGAAGGGTGTGTTGTGATTTGTGAAGTGATAATTATCTCATGTACATAAGTGTTATTTATAGGAAGATTAAGTGTGATTATCCTATGGATAATGTGTCTAGTTGATACTAGACAATGATAATTATAATAATCTAACTTGTACTTGTGTGTTTCCCCTAGTTAGGGGCCGATTACTATGGGGGGGGGGGGGGTTGGTTCGATTATAACTAGTTTAGTTAGGATGGAGTTTAGGTTAAATAGGTTAGTTTAGTATTAAACTCCGTTAGTTATGTACAGCGTGTTATGACGGGTGTTAGGGTAATCAGGGACCCTAACTGGCTCAGAAAAATACAAATAGTGAAAATAGTAATATTTTCATGTTTCGGGTAAAGTCCGGTTGTTCGGTTGGATAGTAATCCGTTAAAGCGTTACAAAAGCTTTAAAGTGTCGTTATTGTTATTTTTAGTGACACATCTTGTTTCCAACACTTTAGAAAGTGTCTAGTAGTATTTTCCCCATATTTTGGCACTTTACTAGTCAGCTAGAAGCTGGTTGATTTATTAAAGTGCGGTGTTTTGTACTTAAAGTACGTTTTAGGCACATCCAATCAGTGTATCTTATTCCTAGAGACGCAGTTCCACAACCCTTATAACCCTACACTCACTACCAGTGTAGTCAGATATTTGAGGCTCTTAACAGGCCTTAGAGGCAGTGTCTGCCTGATGCTGGTTATATCAGCATGTTCACTGTGTATCCGTTTAGTGCTACTGTGCTTTTTGTGCATCATGTTTGTCACCAAGGTTCAGCATGTAAGTATTGTAGTGACAGCAAGCAAGTATGATGCAAGTAAGTTCACGTATCAGTATTCAAGTAGCAGTTCATCAGCTAGTTCACATAAGCACAGTAATCAAGCAGTAATTAATAATTAATTAAGTTGTACGGATACCTGGTTTAGTGCGGGTTGTCACATTCTCCCCCCGTTAAATAAATTTCGTCCCGAAATTTAAGTTCTGCTTGTAGAAGCAGGGTTCTTAGGAAAAAGGTGGGGGTATTTCTCTTTTATCCGGTCCTCACGTTCCCAGGTGAATTCAGGACCATGTCTGGCATTCCAACGAACTTTGACGAGTTTGACACTGCTCCGGCGGGTCTTGTTAACTTTCCAATCCGTGACCTCGACAGGTTCTTCAACAAAGTGGAGCGTGTCGTCAACATGAATCTCGTCGGTGGGAATGGCAACGTCAACTTGAGTTGGACTTTTCTTTAAATTGGATACATGAAATGTATCGTGAACACCATTCAGTTCAGCAGGTAGGTCCAACTTGTATGCTACTGTTCCAATTCTTTCCAGAATTTTGAAGGGACCAATGTAGCGTGGATTTAACTTCCCGCGCTTTCCAAAGCGTGCCACCCCCTTCCAGGGTGAAACTTTCAATAACACCATTTCTCCAACTTGGAAATCCACATGCTTCCGGTTTGGATCCGCATAGGCCTTTTGTCTGTGGCGAGCTGCTTCGATGCGTTTAAGTATTTGCGCAATCTTGTCTGTCGTCTCTTGGACGATCTCGGGGCCAGCAAGCTGCCTATCACCTGCGTCAGACCAACATAGGGGTGATCGGCACTTGCGTCCGTATAGGGCTTCAAATGGCGCGACACCAATACTGGTGTGGTAGCTGTTGTTGTATGAAAATTCTACCAAAGGTAAATGTTTATCCCAGCTACCGCCCAAATCCATAACACATGCCCTCAGCATGTCTTCCAAAGTTTGTATCGTTCGCTCGCTCTGGCCGTCAGTTTGCGGATGGAACGCAGTGCTCAGATTCAACTGTGAGCCAAAGGCTTCTTGGAAGGATTGCCATATCCTTGACACAAACCTTCCGTCTCTATCAGAGATGATTGAGAGAGGTACTCCATGACGTGCGACAATCTCTCTCATGTATATTTCCGCAAGTTTACTAGTACTGTCTTTCTCTCTGATTGGCAGAAAGTGTGCGGACTTTGTTAGGCGGTCAACTATTACCCAAATCATATCATGGCCTCTTGGCGTTCTTGGCAATTTTGTAACAAAATCCATTGAGATTTGTTCCCATTTCCACTTGGGAATCTCAGGTTGTTGCAGAAGTCCCGAGGGCTTCTGGTATTCCGCCTTAACCTTAGCGCACGTTAAACATTTGCTCACGTAGATAGCAACATCGCCTTTCATCCTAGGCCACCAATAATAATCCTTGAGATCTTGGTACATCTTATCCGATCCAGGGTGGATAGAGTACCGCGACTTGTGCGCTTCGTTGAAAATAACTTCCCTTAATCCACCAAACAGGGGAACCCAAACCCTTTTCTCGAAACATAACGTTCCTTCCTCGTTTGGTACCAAAAGCTTCTCCATTCCACGGAGATATTCTTCCTCAAGGTTTCCCTCCTTGAGAGCTTCCTTTTGTGCGGCACGAATGCGCAAGGAAAGGTCGTTTCGGATAATCATCTCTAGAGCCCTAACCCTTATGGGCTTGATCCTTTCCTTTCGACTTAGGGCATCGGCGACCACATTCGCCTTCCCCGGATGATATTTTATCTCGCAGTCGTAATCGTTTAACAATTCAACCCATCGTCTTTGCCTCATATTCAACTCCTTCTGGTTGAATATATGCTGTAGGCTTTTGTGATCTGTGAAGATTGTGCACTTCATACCATATAGGTAGTGTCTCCAGATCTTTAAGGCAAAAACCACTGCGCCCAGCTCTAGATCATGCGTGGTATAGTTCTTTTCGTGCACTTTCAGTTGACGTGATGCGTAAGCAATAACCTTTTGGCGTTGCATCAACACGCAACCCAATCCTTGTCGCGATGCGTCGCAGTATACCACAAAATCGTCAGTACCTTCTGGTAGAGCTAAAATTGGCGCATTGCAGAGCTTATCCTTCAGTATCTGGAATGCTTCTTCCTGTTTGATTCCCCAATCAAACGTCTTATCCTTCTGGGTGAGTAGCGTCAATGGTTGAGCGATCTTCGAAAAATCCTCAATGAATCTTCGATAGTAGCCAGCCAAACCCAAGAATTGCCGAATCTCGGTTGGCGTCGTAGGCGTTTCCCAATTCTTGATCGCCTCGATCTTGGCTGGATCTACGTGGATTCCATCTCCATTTACCACGTGCCCAAGGAATTGGACTTCGCGTAGCCAAAACTCGCACTTAGAGAATTTGGCGTACAGTTGTTCCTTCTTTAGCAGCTCCAATATGGTTCTAAGATGTTGCTCGTGTTCAGCCTTCGTCTTTGAATAAATCAAAATGTCGTCGATGAATACAATCACGAACTTATCCAAATACGGCTTGCAAACTCTATTCATTAGATCCATGAATACTGCAGGCGCGTTTGTCAAACCAAACGGCATAACAAGGAACTCGTAGTGTCCATAACGAGTTCTGAAGGCTGTCTTCGGGATACTTTCCTCCTGTATCCTTAACTGATGGTATCCAGATCGAAGATCGATCTTAGAGTAAAAGCTAGAGCCTTGCAGTTGATCAAACAGATCGTCGATTCTTGGCAGAGGGTACCTATTCTTGATCGTTAGCTTGTTCAATTCTCGGTAGTCGATACACATGCGGAAGCTACCGTCCTTCTTCTTGACAAACAGGACCGGAGCTCCCCAAGGCGAGAAGCTTGGTCGGATAAAACCCTTGTCTAACAACTCTTGAAGTTGTGTCGACAGTTCTTGCATCTCAGACGGCGCAAGTCTGTAAGGTGCCTTAGCTACAGGCGCGGCGCCTGGAACTAAGTCAATGTGAAACTCTACTTGCCGCTGAGGTGACAGTCCAGGCAAGTCTTCTGGGAAGACTTCTGGATACTCCCTTATGACAGGGATGTCTTCGATTCTTGGCTCAGCAGCCTTCTTATCCACGATGTGTGCCAGAAGAGCAACACATCCTTTCTGTAAACACTTCCTTGCTTTCAAGCAGCTGATAAATCTTAGCGGTGTGTCACGCTTCTCTCCGTGAACCACAATTGTCTCACCATCATCGGTTGGGATACGAACAACTTTCTCGTGACATACTATCTCAGCCTTGTTGCCTGATAACCAATCCATTCCTACCACCACGTCGAAGCTTCCCAGTTGGACTGGTAGTAGATCCAAAGTAAACTCACGTTCTCCTAATTCGATCACACAACCTCTGATAACTTCATTGGCTTCTACTAACTTCCCATTGGCTAATTCGATCGAGGAGGGAATATCTAACTTATTAGCGGCTAACCCAAGCATATTCTTAAATTCTAACGACACGAAGCTATAATCGGCACCAGCATCAAACAAAATAGATGCAAAAGTTTTGGTTGTTAGAGAACGTACTAGAAACCACACCTGGATCCTGGCATGCCTCACAAGCTCCGATGTTGAATCTTCTTTCACGGTCTTGTTTCAACTTCAGGCATTCCCTCTTAAAATGTCCAACTTCCCTACAATGGAAGCATCCTAGCATTCGGCCATTTCCTTTCCCATTTCCACCTAGAGCGTTGTTACTGTTTTCTCCTTGTATGGGACTCTTCATCCCACAACCTTCCTTGTTGTGTCCTTTCCTCCCGTACCAAGGCTTATGACATCCACAATCATGGTGATACTTGCACCTAGCACATCTTGGTTTAGTTTCTAAGTAAATCTTATCATTGGCTTGTTTGTTGTTAGGGCAATCTTTCTTGAAATGCCCTTTGTCCCCGCAGTCAAAGCAACCTCGAATAGATCTTTGTTCATCATTATTCGTTCGGTTATCTTCGGTGAGCTTCCTTTTGTTCTTTCCGGACGACTCTACCTGAGTCTCCTTGTCGGGGTTTGCAAGTTTTTCTAGTCTAATTGCTTCCGTAACGAGTGCCAAACCCATCTTACTTGCAACAATAGTTGTTGGTGGCGTAGATGCTGTCATCAAGCTCAAGACTTGAGGCGCCAGTTCCCAAATGAATTGTTCCAATTTCTTCAGTTCTGGTTTTACCAGGTACGGAACAATTCGTGACAGATCATGAAGTCGTTGTACGTACTCCAACACCTTCGGACCTTCCATCATTAGGCTCCGAAATTCATCTTCCCACTTCTGGGTTTCCGTTTGGGGGCAATACTTCTTATGCATCATTCCTTTCAACTCATCCCAAGTTAACGCGTATGCTGTAGTTAGGCCCATTATTCGAACCTGAAGTTTCCACCATAATCGAGCTCCATCTTGAAACAACTCAGAAACGTATGGGACCTGTTGTTCTGGCGTACATCCACTCATTCGAAAGATGGATTCCATACTTTCAATCCATTTTACAAAAGTTATGGCACCCCCAGTGCCGTCGAACTTCGGAGGCTTGTAGTTGAGGAAGTGCCAGTAGGAACAACCGTTATTTTCTGAGGTACCTTTGATTGGTTCGGAGCGTAGGGCCTCGTGCTGTGCTATAGCTGCAGCAATTATCTCTTTAAGTTCTGCCTCAGAGGTGGGCATGCGCATTTCGCGTCTTGGCGGCATCTTCTAAAAGATGTTTCACATAGGTTAGGTCATAGCAAGTGAAGTGTACGTATGCATTCAACAATATCAACACATAACATCTCATGTTATCAACAAGTCAATCACATAACCTCTTATGTTATAGGACATAAACAATTGATTGAACATCGCATGTGATGAGAATACTGCGATTGTATTGCCACAATTCGAGATCACAATGCAAAGCTTACAAGTACACCACTATATCATACGACATCAATGACTTAGTAGGGGTCGACCCTAGACAAGTCGTGCGATCGCTGGACATGTTCAGGAGTCTCTGGTTCGTCCATTCTCAAATTCCAGGACTCCACGTCAAGCTTCTGAACTTCAGTCCTAAAACAACATTTCCTCTCAATCGTTTCCTTGAGCTCGTCCCAGCTCAGTGTATAAGCAGCGTCTGTGCCAAGGGTCTGAACCTGGAGGTTCCATTAAGAGAGTGTGCCATCTAGAAATATCCCCGAGATGTAGGTAACACTCTGTTGGGGCGATCAGTTACTCATTCTTAGAATGGAGTCGGTCTTTTCGGACCAACGAACAAATGCAACGGTGCCTCCTGTTTTATCAAAGTTCAAAGGCTCGCAGTTCAGGAACTGTTTATAGGTGCAGCCAGTTGGATGGTTATTTCCAGTAATGCCATCGTTGTACTTAGAGCGGAGGGCTTCATGTCGTGCATTTATCGGTGAGATGCGTTCTTGCAGCTCGGCTTCTGTCCTTGGCAACGTACTGGTGTTTGTCTCATGTCTAGGTGGCATTCCCTTTTTGTCGAAGTGGTGTGAAGCGGGTTAGACAACGTTTCAATTGTCTATGAGGTGTATTTAGCAACATAAGCCATCATGTAATCACCCAATTTCACACGCAAAAATATACTCACTGTATGAGTGGGGAAGTAAATTTCTGAGCCTTCACATAGGCTTGCCAATTTGGCTTGTTGCTCGTAATAGAATGAACTTGAGGCTACATCGCCTTGGTCATTCGTGTTTAAGTTATTTCCTGCTGCATTGGTTATCATTAGCTTGACCCGCAGAGTCCACCAGGATTCCTGTGCACTACAAATCATTATTACGTGGGCCCCCGTAATAATAAATTGTCTTGCACAGTTACCCCAAATTTTCTCTCGTCCAAGCAGATGATCAATCAAGGAGCAACAGTAGGTGCATTGGCATGAACAGGGTCATGCTCCAATGCGGGGTCAGGAGTAGCGCCTGGCTCAGGGGCCACGGCCGGCTCTGGATCAAAAACTCAATCTCAAGATCAGCTGGATCAACAAACACAGGGGGTTACAGGATCCTCCAAGGGCTGGTCTAAGTGCATGAACTCAATGTCATGGTCTGGATCAACACCAGGCGGAAAAACAGAATTGTCCTCATTATCGCGATCAAACTCAAATCTGTGTGCGGGATCCGGTGCAGCTGATGATGCCATATCAGGGTCGGCGTCGTGTAAGTGGTGCTGCATTCCCTGTATGTGCGAAGATGCGGATGTTAGAAACTCAAATGAGTCTGGGATAGGGGAATGGACATGAGTTTCCCCTGCAGAAGCGTCCGCATGCAGTAGTCTTATACCAGCAGCAATAGGGTCCTGCCCTTGAATGGGTCCTCCTCTAGTAGGTCGTTATCGTCATCAGAGGCCACGTCGGGGGGCATATCATCAACAGGATAAGCGGCAAGGGGGCAAATTCCCAACAAGATGGCCATCAGTAGGCTCTGCTACGACTTCAGGCAGCGCAAAAGGGCTGAAAGTCGTCATTGTCTGTGCCAGTAGTATCGGAAATGTACACCTCGTGCTTCGACGAAACTATGTCGTCTGATACTATGGCCATGGGGTTCGTAGTGTCCATCTTTCTAGTACTTGATGAAAGCATGACGTTTGTAACACAAACACATATACGTATAATAATCAATCATAAATCAAGTAATCACATAAGTCACCACGTAAGGTATCACGTAATTCTCCTAGTCTTACTAGCCAATATCATCCAGTCTACAAGACTGCTCTATCCTCCACCTTGACCACTTAGATCGCTCCTCAGTCGTCATGACTGAGCCTACTCTTCCTAGCCTTGCTAGCCCACTACCTCGGTCACCTAGACCAAACCTCGATCCTCCAGACCGAGCCTTATAACAAACCAACGTGCTTAACTACTTCGATCACCTCGGTCCTCCAGACCGATCCTCAGCCCTCCAAGCTGAGCCTATAATTAATAAAATGTGCTCAACATTTGTTTGTAAAAAGTTTTGGATCTGGACTTAAGTGGTATGCAGAAAAATGTTTTCGTGAGAGCCCTAGTGATCATAGTCTAGACTCGAGAAAGAATCCTAGTTCGCTATGAACCTGGCTCTGATACCAAGCTGTCACACCCTGGCTTTGCGGAAGCGTGGTTAATTTTGGTGTGACTTCTTAATACCATAGCTTAATCATACCAAAGCTATATGAGTTAAAAACATGCAAGATCATCCATTAAGTTTTGAAAACCAAACACAATACCATTGTTTTAACATACCCTGACAACCATAATCTTGTTCAACAAACATTACAAACTGAAACATAACATAAACATGGTTTAAGGACTGTGTCTTGTCCAGGAAAGAGACACATCCCCTAAACCCCGGATGACCTCGGAAACTAGTGCAGCGGAAAACATGCCATACCGTGCCAGATCTCGTTAATTTCCTGAAATACATGTAAGTTGAAAAATCAACAATAATGTTGAGCGAGTTCATGTGCAAGTGAGTAAGTAAAACACTTGTAAGTATAAAAGTTTCCTGGTATGTAGCAGTGTAAGAGGACTTGTGATCACCAATGGTTTGCAAGGCCATTAGCATGTTGTGAAATGCAAGTAGGAAGACACAACCCTAGCCGATTTTTGCGTTGGGCAACCAAGTCACTCCAGGTCCGTTCTGTTGGTCCTCAGAGAGGTCCGTTCTGTTGGGCCTAGAGCTGGGCTCGCTACACCCAGATAGATCTACCGCTTAAGTCCCTCGGTGTTCTAACTACCCATTCACATGATCTAAAACCTCCTTACGTTAATCATACCATGTATAAAGTACTTGTAAACAAAGTAACATGTATTTCACCCCCGCAGTTAAGAAAACTGAAAACAGTTAGAGAAAAGGGGGACATGAACTCACAGTCGGTGCGTCTCTACCAAGTGTCTCCAAATCTGAAAGCTGTGCAACGACCTACAAGTGCTAATTCTATTAGACGGATGGCCGTGCCTTAGCTTTTATAGTTAAGGTTTTGGAAATAGTTAGACAACTATTTCGTGTTTACGTTTTGTATATACTTGGTAGTTATAATCCTTCCCAAGGATGGGGGATACAATACATGTGCGTAAGTTACGTTTTATCAATCGTGTGGTAATGTAATTACCGGTGTAACTTATATATTCATGGTGAGAGCGTTCGCAAAGTTTTGGGATCATTAACGCTTGTAAATATTATTTTTACTCTAAAATAATATTTATGTAATTTCACAAAATAATCATAAACAGTGTTGTGACAAAACATACTTATCACGTTAACTTAGTGGAAATCCCACCTCCGAATATTTAGTAAAATATAGTTCTGGCGAAATTTATGTTTCGAAAATATGTCAAAAATAGTTCTAACACTTGTTGTGTAAATAATTCTAAGTGTTCGGTTTTTAGAAAATTTCGCCAGAGTTTCCTCTGTAACTGGAGGTGGCCACGCTTTCAAGCGTATCATTTTCTTTTAACAAATCAATTCAACAACTTCTTTATTCAATCAAACAATTTCCGACACATCAAACTAGTCGATAAGTATGTAAATCGCATAATCGCATGAACTTGTAGTTTTTCCGCATCTATAATGTAAATCCCATTATATTTTGTAGATCTTTATATAATGTAACTTCAATCTTGTAAAAACCTCGTGTTTAGAGAAATCCGTCTTTACAACTTCTAGTAACAAGTGACAAATCTAGTTCTTTGTCGGATCTTTTCATTTCACAAGTGTTTACACACTTGTGGTTTATAAAATCATGTTTGTTAGTGTAAGATCCATCTTTTTAGAAAACATGATTTATTTAACGTGTGGTTCTTTGAAAATACCACTTGCGGATACGTAGATCCGCTAGTTTTAAACACTACCGTACAAGTTAAATCACTTTTACACAAATAAAATGCCTTTAAACAAGTCCATGCCTCGTGTGTGGTAGAGTTTCACCTTTTAACCCTTGTGTTAACTAAAAACGAGCTTATGTGAAGATCCATGATCTTACAAAGTCGGGTTAAACGATGATCTGAGCTACCACATCATAGATCGGGTCTCAAAAATCACAAATTCCAAATACTACAACTTTTACACATGTTACAAGCTATTAACCACCATTTTTAGAGTTTTTACTAGACTTTAATGCTTCAAAACGTATGTTATCGATATTTAACCGACAAAATTCCTTTTAACCACTTTAGACAAGTGTAAAAACGAGTTTTAAGTGTTATACCTCTAGCTCGGGGCTAGGGAAGAATCTTGATGGAAAATGGGTGGATAAAAGCTAACGAAAGAGGTCCTTCGTGTTCCGCTTGCTCCGAGGCTCCTAATACGTAACCTTTAACACTTGAATGATGATGGAATGCAATGATCAAGATCCGAAAGTGTGATGGGTGTGAGAGTGGGGTTCGGCCGAAGGTAGGGAGAGCAAGAGAGAAGGGTGTGTTGTGATTTGTGAAGTGATAATTATCTCATGTACATAAGTGTTATTTATAGGAAGATTAAGTGTGATTATCCTATGGATAATGTGTCTAGTTGATACTAGACAATGATAATTATAATAATCTAACTTGTACTTGTGTGTTTCCCCTAGTTAGGGGCCGATTACTATGGGGGGGGGGGTTGGTTCGATTATAACTAGTTTAGTTAGGATGGAGTTTAGGTTAAATAGGTTAGTTTAGTATTAAACTCCGTTAGTTATGTACAGCGTGTTATGACGGGTGTTAGGGTAATCAGGGACCCTAACTGGCTCAGAAAAATACAAATAGTGAAAATAGTAATATTTTCATGTTTCGGGTAAAGTCCGGTTGTTCGGTTGGATAGTAATCCGTTAAAGCGTTACAAAAGCTTTAAAGTGTCGTTATTGTTATTTTTAGTGACACATCTTGTTTCCAACACTTTAGAAAGTGTCTAGTAGTATTTTCCCCATATTTTGGCACTTTACTAGTCAGCTAGAAGCTGGTTGATTTATTAAAGTGCGGTGTTTTGTACTTAAAGTACGTTTTAGGCACATCCAATCAGTGTATCTTATTCCTAGAGACGCAGTTCCACAACCCTTATAACCCTACACTCACTACCAGTGTAGTCAGATATTTGAGGCTCTTAACAGGCCTTAGAGGCAGTGTCTGCCTGATGCTGGTTATATCAGCATGTTCACTGTGTATCCGTTTAGTGCTACTGTGCTTTTTGTGCATCATGTTTGTCACCAAGGTTCAGCATGTAAGTATTGTAGTGACAGCAAGCAAGTATGATGCAAGTAAGTTCACGTATCAGTATTCAAGTAGCAGTTCATCAGCTAGTTCACATAAGCACAGTAATCAAGCAGTAATTAATAATTAATTAAGTTGTACGGATACCTGGTTTAGTGCGGGTTGTCACACTAATAACAGGTAGACGAGCAACAAATTGCGCCGCCACTCCCTTCTGAATAGCAAACTCTGCCCTGTTAAACACAAAATTAGTTTTAACTTGTAAAGTCAAGTTGGATTATAGAAAATCAATTTAATTGGTTTTAACTTGTAAACCGTAAGAACCGTATAAATATTTTCATTTAATGTTACACAAAGTTAAAGCACCATATACATATGTTAATGCGACTCTATCCATTAACTGGTTTTGTATTGAATGACTCTCTATTACATTTTTGGATTATAGAAAATCAGTTTAATTAGTTAAGTTGTAAACCGTAAGAACCGTATAAATATTTTCATGTAATGTTACTCAAAGTTAAAGCACCATATACATATTTTTATGCACCTCTATTCATTCTCTAATTAAACTAGTTTTGTATTGAACGACTCTCTATTACATCTTTGAATTAAGTTCGTTACGGATAACAACATATTCTTTTGACAACTCTAATAATGAGAAACTTTAGGAACTTGTATCTACCATTGATCATGTTTATCAATGGTTCAAATTAAATAAAAGTATACACCTTATCACCATTGATCATTGATACATGTGGTGAATTATTATGCTATATATCTCAACATACAAACTTCAAGAGAAGTATGATGAAAGGAGGGCCGAAATCGTTACATAGTAGCCTCGTGTATGTTCAAACAATGTTGATTTTGTATACATACCCGACATATAAGAACACAATTATATGTAATAAGGCATATTACATATTATTACACAATTAAAACAAAATATTATCATACTATCATGCAATCAAGATCATTGCTAAACTGTCTTGTTGCTAATATAATCATTCATAAAGATCTAATGATAGGTAATAATAATAGTTGTGTCTTGAAGAATAGTTTAACCAAGAAATGCAATTAATCGATAAATATAAGAATGTGAATAATTGTGTAGTCTAGCTGTATTTGCTTGTAATATTACCCCCAAATATTAGTATTCCTTCTTTTGTGGTCTTTATGATTAATTTAATGCACAGAAAATTTAAAAGAATACTAAATAATAATACAAAAGTGTCAACCTAATATATTTGTATGCTCATCACAAACAAGAAACTCAAGAAATATGCTATTTTGTTTTGTAATACTAGTAGATTTCAAATATATATTACACATATAAATGTTTTCTAAAACTAGTATATTTCAATTATATATATATTAGTTTCATAAAACATGTAATTTTCTATTTATCTTAAATCAATGTAGGTAACATACTTAGTAAAATTTAATTATAGCATCCATGTATCTTTTTAGAGTTAATCTTACACTTATTTGATGCTTGACTATGTTGATGTGCCATTTACATTAGTATTGGTGTTATTGCTTCTCATTATCTCTAAGAACGACATTAGTTATTTGTGTAAACTTATTTGAACAAAGGTTGTTGCCACCTACACGTGTGAACCTATCTTTGCGCCTTTTCGTTTCCTAAAAGTTTATTCGATTATCTATTTCATCGTCTTGGTTTTCAGTGGTATGCTAGGTAACCAAGCTGCCTAACTTTTAGTATCTTACTAGCCAATCGCGTCATACTATAAGCATGTAATTGCAACACAAGTGGCGTTACACCAACCATAGTGGTGAGTCGTCTTTTTTGGCACTCTACGAGTGCATATTTAGTTATAGCGGAGACTTAGAGAATGCCCAACCCTACCCCACTTTGGTACACAAGTTGGTGACCTAGGTACTCATCAATTTTAGCGGTCGCGGACACTTGCATATGATAGTATGCTCAATTGTCATATCATGAGTTTATGGCTTGATTTATCATTTAGTTACCATCAGTTACCTGATTTTCATTGTGCTTCTTGTTATCACCACTCATTATTCCTTCACTGGACAATTAGCTCATTCATGTTATTCTTTTGTGCACTACATGTGGCCTATATGGAAGGAAGGGCACTTACAATGAGAATGAAGATTTTTTGATGTAACAATAAATAACCTAAAATTCAATCCTTTCGGGTTGGTGGTGTTACAAGGGTGCTAGTCCTAGTCAAAAAAATGAAGATCCAGAGTGATACTTCTTGCCTACCAATTTAATGCGTCCTTGACGAGAGAAAAGTCATAAAGAGCAAAGAGATAATGCAAAAAAACAGTCAAACATCAGTGAAATGGCGACACCGATATAAATGTTATATTATCTAGCGACTTTTCTTTTAATATTAAGTAACTATATACCATCAATTTAAAATAAAAAAAAATTAAAAAAATATTAACTAACTATATACCATCAATTTAAAATAAAAAAATAAAAAAAAGTTTTATCAATTAACTTGAAATATAAAAAGTTAAAAACACAATATAATAAGCCAATGAGTAAACTGCCATTTTGGTCCCTGTGGTTTGGGCACTTTTGCCATTTTAGTCCAAATCTCAAACTTTTTACATCTGGGTCCCTGTGGTTTGCATTTTGTTGCCATTTTAGTCCAAAATTTAAAAACCCCATTTTTTGACTGTTGCAACCTCCTATTTTGTCTTTTAGTTCAGGGGCATTTTGGTCATTTTGCTTTTCATTTAACATTTTCTTAATTCAAAAATTAATAAATATATAGGATAAGGATCCTGTGAGAAGTAGTAGGCTAATTGAGAAACTTGAGAAGCATTCTAGACCACATATTTTCCCTAAGCAAAAAATGCAAAAAAAAAAAGGTGAAAAAATGTAATTTTTTTTTTTTTTTTTTTTTTTTTTGGAAAAATCGCAGCTTTTTCTTTAAGGATTAATTTTTTTTAAAAATTTTTTTTTTTGGATTTATACATATGTGTATATTGTTAATATTTTAACTATACATATATGTATATTGTCAAATATACATATATGTATATACATGTTTAAAATTGAAAAATAAGTGTTATTTAGGGTTTAGCATTAGTATTTAGGGTTTAGCATTAGGGTTTAGGGTTTAGCTTTATGGTTTAGGGTTTAGCATTAGGGTTTAACAATAGTATTTAGGGTTTAGCATTAGGGTTTAGTTTTTGGGTTTAGCATTAGGGTTTAGCTTTAACTTTTGGGTTTAGCTTTATCTTTAGGGTTTGCATTAGGGTTTAGCATTAAGGGTTTAGCTTTAGGGTTTAGTTTTAGCTTTTGGGTTTAGCTTTAGGGTTTAGCATTAGGGTTTAGAGTTTAGGGTTTAGCATTAAGGTTTAACTTTAGTATTTATGGTTTAAGGTTTAGGATTTATAAGACATATTTTTTCAATTTTAAACATGTATATACATATATGTATAATTGACAATATACACATGTGTATAAATCCAATTTAAAAAAAAAAATTAATCCTAAAAGAAAAAGCTGCGATTGTTCCAAAAAAAAAAAAAAAAATTGCATTTTTTTCACATTTTTTTTGCATTTTTTGATTAGGGAAAATGTGTGGTCCAGATTGCTTCTCAAGTTTCTCAAATAGGGTGGACTTCTCTTAGAATCCCTACCCTATATATATATATATATATTAATATCATGGTTGTAAAAATCCCGACTAGTCTCCGATTAGTCGCCGATTAATCACTAATCGGTGGTTCACCGATTAATGGCCGATTAATAGCTAGGCAGTCAATGACGGTCCTATTCTGGCCAAATTTTGGCAAGATGCCAGCCAAATTTTGACCAAACCATATAAATTCCTTCCAATTACTTAAAAAATGGGTTAATGAGGGGTTAAAACATGTCTACTTTAAAAAACTACATATAAAAATGTGTGTGTGTATATGTAACTAAAAATTACATATAAAAATATCAATCCGATTAATTCCGATTAATCCCTATTAATCCCGATTAATCCCTAGGCGGTACCCCACCGCCCGACTAGCGCCTAGCGATTCTTACAACACTGATTAATATACACACATACATAGTAGTTCATCTTCATCATCATTGACAACTTCAGCTCTCTCTCTTCTCTGAACTACCACCACACCATCACCACCATCCCACTGCCGCCAACACCACCATCTCTCTCTAAAACCTGCACACACACTCTCTCTCTTTCTCTCTCCAAACACCCATCTCTCTCTTTCTCTCTCTCTCCTCTCTGTCGAACACCACCACCACCACCACCGTGATGAGAACCGACATCGGAAAACAACACCGATGAGAACCGACATAGGAAAACGCCGGCCACTGTTTGATTATTGTAGAAATTTATCGAAGTTACAGGTCAGTATTGTTGTTTGCTGTTGCAACGAAGAAGAACACAAGTTACAGGTTTTGTTTGCCGCCGGCCACTGTTGGAACTCAGACGAACCATCCCTCTCCCTCTTCAATCAACGCCGGAATGATGTTAATGTTTGCAGTGGCATTATTGTTGTTGTTCTGGCAGTGATATTATTGTTGTTCTGGCAGTGACATTATTATTTATTAAATTTGAGTTATAATAAATCTAAATGACCAAAATACCCCTGAGGATAAAAGACAAAATAGGGGGTTTTAAGTTAAGGAATCTAGTCAAATTTGAAATTTGGACTAAAATGACAACCAAATGCAAACAACAGGGACCGAGATGTAAAAAAGTTTGAGATTTAGACTAAAATGACAAAAGTGCCCGAACATAGGGACCAAAATGGCAGTTTACTCTAAGCGAATTGAATGATAGCAAACTTATTTTTGATTGAAGCTCTCTGACACTTCACATGTTCATACAGACAACACCAGACCCACAACCAAACAATCATCCCTACCCCTCACATGGAAGTTTGAACATTGCTCATTTCAATTCTCTCATTATTTCTTATCTTTTATTTATTTTCAATTCCATAACTAACCCACCCTTTTACATTGCTCTGTCCATATCAACCTCACCATTTGTTCCTATATGCTCCCTTTCACTTTTCCTCATCTGCTCACAAGTTTACAGGGTAGAAACTCCCAAAAGACACAACCTTTTCTCTGGGTTTGTTACTGTGGTTTTGTTTGCATTGCATTACCAAAGTTTCCATCTTTATTGGAGGAAATTGATTGGATTTGAATAACATTAATGGGTCTGTTGAATCTTTGAGATTGAGTGGGAGAAAAATTGGGATTAGGGTTTGAAAGTTGAAGTCCTGTATTGCCTGCCAAGTGTTTGTGTTTTTGTCTGAGAGAAAAAAAGTTGACTTTTTTTCAACTTTTTTGGTTTGCATTGATTGATTTGAGCTCCAGGTTTGTTGGGATGTTGGAAGGGCTTTAATTTGTTAGACAGTTAGGCATTTGGATTGTTGGATCATCATTATTATTACACTGCTGGTTGTTGAAGAATATTAATGGCTGCAAAGCTTTTGCATTCACTAACAGATGATAACCCTGATCTACAAAAGCAAATTGGATGCATGACTGGTGTTTTTCAGCTCTTTGACCGCCATCAGATCGTTACGGGAAGGCGGTTTCCGGCCCACAGCCCGAAAAGGCTTCCTCCTGGTAACCCTTAATCTTTTGTTGGTTATTGATATCATGATATATATTAGTTTTATTATCTTGTTATTGTAATAAAGCAACATAGTGGTGTTAGTGGTCCTGTTAGAAATCTGTTATAATGTCATACAACCATGTGATCTCTTTGATGGTCTCATAAAGATAAGATTTTGATTCTTATAAGCATCAATGAGAAAAAGTTGGTTTTCTTGATGTTTGTTTTTTTTTTTTATTAAAATCTGCATATTTTGTGCAGGCAGTCCACAATTCGACAACGGAACGCCTGAAAGTGAGTCAAGCAACTCACATCAGAGACAATATATTGTGGTATGCCTATGCGCGCTTTGTTTCGAATCCGTTTCTTGTTTTAACGTGGCGTTTGAATAAACATAATGATCTGAATCTTAACTTGTTATTTTAGGAAGCACATTCAAACAAGATTGTACAAGACAAGAACAATAGGGCATCAACCGAATCATCTCGAGACTCTTTCTCGTCAATGTCTCGTTCGTCGTCCTTATCATCTTTGGATTGCAATGTTAATAGAACAAATCATCAAGAACCCGACGCGGTTGTGTTTCCAGACACCCCTTCGAGAGACACTCTAACACGCCAATCTTGTGGCTCTCGTTTAAGTGTTGACCTTCGAGACGTGGTCAAAGATTCAATGTACAGAAACAAACCTACCGCCAAAGATGAGGTACCTGACCATGTGATGAACTATCGAGAGTCACTTGATGCTCTTGCTAAATTTCAAGAGTCTGGTTGGTATCATAACGAACCCCGAGAACTTACTAGATCAAAATCTTACCAAATTAGAGACGGGCCGTCGTTTTCGGTACCAAAAGATTGTCCTCGGTTTTCTTACGATGGGAGGGAAACAAACCGTTTATCGTTTCAATCACGGGATATTTCAAAATCGATCGGTACAAAGCAGCTTGAAGAACCACCAAGACTTTCTCTAGACGGAAAAGAGAGTTCAACCCGTAGTTTAAGAAACCCGAAAAGCGATGATGCCATCACTTCTAACCGTGGCACGATGCAGTCACGGCCACCGAGTGTTGTAGCCAAGTTAATGGGCTTGGAGGCTTTGCCGGATTCTGCATCGGGCAAGCAAAAGGAACCGGTTTTGGGCCCGATCAGAACTTCGCGAGTCGAGGATCTAAACTTGTTGTCGAAATCTTTGAAACCAGTTGATATTTTCGGTCCGATCAAAATGCATGGTTCTTCAAGAAGCTCGCCGAGGGAACCGACGTCACCGTTATGGAGGAACTCTGACATGAAGCCGATTTCAAAGTTTCCGATCGAACCCGCTCCGTGGAAACAACGGGATGATGCTAGAAGTCCGCAGAGGCCCGTTTCTCGTGCTAGTAGATCACCGACAAAAATACATAGCTCATACTCTTCTGTTTACAGTGAAGTCGATAAACGACTGAAGGATCTTGAATTTACGCAATCTGGAAAGGATCTTAGAGCTCTTAAACAGATATTAGAGGCAATGCAGTCGATAGAAGCCCGTAAGGAAGAAACGCAAACTGTAGCGAAACGACAAACTGTTGCTACTCAAAATGAAAGATTTTCGGACCGTCAAAACGCTAGGGGATCAGATAGTTTGCGGGTTTATGAGTCTCCGATCGTCATCATGAAACCCGCTAAGCTTGTTGAACGATCTGGTATTCCCGTTGAAGATATTCCGACTGATGACAGAAAGGTTTTCACAAATTATATTCCGAAAAGTACACGTAGAGAGAATACAGTCCATGTTCATGAAGTCAAAAGTGGAGGAAGACATACAAGGAATGCAGTCAACGCACCGGGTTTGACCAAGCAACAACAGTCGGCGAAAGAAACCGCTACAACTTCAGGAAAGAGCGCAGCGTCGGTCAGCCCGAGATTACAACAAAAGAGGCCTGAGTTAGAGAGGCGGTCACGGCCGCCCACTCCGCCAGCGGATTCCGGTAAATTGAGAAAACAGTCAGCCAAACAGATTTCGGAGTCAAGTTCCCCTGGTGGACGACGAAGGTCAAAGTATACGAACATTCAGCAACATGATGGTCAACTTCATGAGGTCAATGGCGAGTCAAAGAAATCGAGTTACAAAGAAAGTCAAGTGTCTCATGAAGGGGTCACCACTCCTGAATCTTCTAAAGAAATTGATAACAGACAGAGTCCTAGCTCAATACAAGAGGTAAGTTTGGTTGTTCGGGCCCGTTGGGTAACTGTACAAAATGGGTTCGGGTTGAAACATGCCATTTTTTGTACGGATTGAAATGGACACAAACACTTTTTGTCCATTTTTAGTTATGTTAAAAATTACCCGATTTTATAACTGTAAAAAAAGATAACTATGATAATAATCTAAATGTTACTCAAAGAGAGTTAGGAGGTTGTATACATTAAAAATAGAGTTTGGGTGACTTTCAACTCCGCTTGACCCTTTTAGCTAAATTTTTGGATTTGATCCATTTGACTCGTCTGGGATAATACACAGCCTAAATTGACCCGTTCATAAGTAAACGGGCAAAACTGCCACCTGTTTCATCAAATTTCATATGTTTGATTAGCTTTTTTTCTGTTCTTTTTAATAGAAATCAACTTTGCTTCTGAGGGAGGATGAATCAGTTGACCCGGAGTACCCAAGTCCAGTTTCTGTTCTCGATGATGGAGTTTATATAGATGATTCGCCTTCATCTGTGAAACATATGTTGAAGACGCTCAAAGGTAAAGTGTTTTCGTCTAATTCTTGGTAGTTTATAAAGAAGCTTTCAAATATAAATGTTTGTTAATGTCTACTTAGTATAATATAAGTAAATCTTCTCATGGTAGTCATGGCATCAGCATGTGAAGTGGGCTATATTCCACATGGGGCAGACATGGTGTGTGCCATTTTGCAATAATGAAGTTACACTTACAAGATAATAATTGTCCATATTTAAATGGAATGATCTAGGAGGTTTTATAATATGTATTATTGTAAAATAAATACACATTTTCCGGACTTTTAACCTGTTAGGTCCATTGCCCGCTTCCTTTTAAAATAATCATTTGTATTTATGAGTTTGACCCGTTAGAGATATAACATAACCTAAATCGACCTATTTGTGAGTAGATCATGTGCTAATGATCTGATACACTAACACTAAGTTTTGAATTCACAGATGATGCTACTCAAGGTATTAAAGATCAGAGGGAATCACCAGAGCATGTCATTTCCGACACACTATCTTCAGGCGTTGCTTCTGATATTAACCGTAAAAAGCTACAAAATATTGAAACTCTGGTTCAAAAACTCACAAGGCTCAACTCGACTCACGATGAAGCACACACCGATTACATTGCATCTCTCTGTGAAAACACACAGCCCGATGACCGGTATATATCCGAGATTCTATTAGCTTCCGGGCTCCTACTAAGAGACCTCGGGTCAAACCTCACCACCTTCCAGTTCCACTCTTCAGGCCACCCGATTAACCCTGAGCTATTTCTAGTATTGGAACAAACCAAATTCAGCAATACACCCGAAAAGATCATCAAAAAGGAAAAATTCCACAGGAAGCTTATTTTCGATGCTGTTAATGAGATTCTCACAGGGAAGTTAGCTTTAGCGGTTCCTTTTCAGAAGTCTTTTAAGCTCGTGAAGAAGACGTTGAATGGACAAAAGCTTTTGAGGGATTTATGTTTAGAGATAGAACAGTTACAAGCGAAAAAGAATAAGGAAAACATCAGTTTAGAGGAGGAAGACGACGGGTTGAAAAGTGTTTTATGGGAGGAAGTATTGAATCGCGCAGAAAGCTGGACCGATTATGATGGTGAGTTACCGGTTCTTGCATTGGAGGTTGAAAGATTAATTTTTAAAGATTTGGTTAATGAAGTTGTTTTGGGTGAGGCTGCTGATGGCAGGCGAATTAAGCCCGGAAGACGTTGCAGACAGTTGTTTTCAAAGTAGTGTTTTTTGTTGTTTACACTGTTGTTGAAATTCGCTTTTCTTTTCGGGTTCTGTTTCAGATACATTGTTTTTTTATACATCTTGATTTCGGGTTTTTGTATGTAAAAGTTTAAGTGAAGGCGGTATGACACCCTTGTATTGATTTGGTGGATATTAACGTTTACCTACATGGATTTATAGGTTGTTTTTCTGGGCATTTGGATTCCAAAGATCATGATCATGACAGTCAGTCGCGTATTTACTTGTTTACGGGTTAACTTTTATAATCTAAAAGTTAATACTTCATAAAAGTTTGATGTGGTTTTTGTTATCTTAACTTCTTCATGAGTTAATGGATATATTACCTATGAACCTCTTAAAGGTTTATGTTTCAACGTTGCTAGAAGTTCCAAATGGAGGAGCCTTGTGGTCAGGTAGAACCGGTTCTGGTCATTTTTCCAAGCGTAGGCTGAAGAGGTAACATGTAAAGAACCCGTTAGAAGGTGACTCCGTTTCCAATTACCCTCGTCAAGTATTGTATTTAATGTTTTTTGTTAAGTTGTTTTAGACGTTTCTTGGATCACCTAAGAGAGCCCAGTCTCAAGAAGACCCAAATTCGGTCAATGGGACGCTCACGAGCTACTTGGATACTAGCTCGCTAATAGATTAAATTGGGCTAAGTTTAAATGAGCTTGAGTTCGAGTACGATCTTAACAGATAAGTCTGTTTAATAAAAAACACCATATTCACTTAAGCTCATGTATGCTTACAAGCCTATATAAACATATTATTTATAACTTTTATCATATATTTTCAAATATATATTTACGTGAAAATTGTTTTTATATTATAAAATATAATAGAAGTAACTAGATTATAATTTTATATACTAAGTAATAAAATAGTTACATCTTTTAAAAACCCCTGTATTGCACGCTTTGAATAAACGCATGTCTTACACGAATAATGTAATCCGTTAAAACATTTAGTCATCAAGATGTGTTTTCTAACAGAAGAAACTTTGAGGTACTATTTACTTATTGTAACATCTCACTTTATTTTTTATTAGGTTAGAGAGTTGTATATTACATGGTTTATAACATTTTACTTTGTTTATTTATTTATTTATTATTAGGTTAGAAACTTACGTATTACCTGATGTTGAATAATCAGCAGAAAAAAAAAGAAAAGCAACATTTTAGAAAAAAATATTAAATATACAAGAGATAAGCTGGATATTATGATTTAACATTATTATTTCATTGTAGTGTAAAACGGAATAATGAGATCCTTTATTAGAAATAGGATTCTAAATATACCATGTATTAAAAATATATATGTTCTACATGTATTGAATAAATCCTTTTAACGAAATAGTTGATTAAAATAAATATTTTTATTTTAATATGTGATTATCAGTTATCGTTGTCCTTATCATCAAAATATAAAAACAATTAAAACTACCAATTAAATAAAATCTTTATCTTTATAAATATTTAAAACACTAATATATTTTTTTAGATTTTAATAATTAATATATGATTATAATAATAAATATATTATTATCAGTTATCTTTGTCTTTATCATTAAAATCTCTTCTACAAATTTTAAATTTAATATTATCAATAATTGACTTTTCATAATAAATATTTAAAAAAATAATTAAGACTGTCTCATAGAACGCAATGTGTTCCTAACATGGTTTCTTTTATTATATGTATAAATATAGATAGATTAGACCGTGGGGTATGGTGGGGCGGGGGTTTGGGGCATGGGTTGACACGTGTCTTGGGGGGGCTTCGTAGGCTGACCCACATTGAAGACAGTATGGTGGGGCGGGGGTTTGGGGCGTGGCCAGACCAAACAACTATTTTATATTTTTTAAAACAAAATTTTAATTTTTTTAATGATTTTTAAATAAAGAAAATTACATAAAAAAATTCCTAGTGCTTATATTTTTTCTTTATCTCTTCTCTCGTCTCCAACATTAGTTCCAACTCTTCATCTGATAGGTGATCAATGAGCTAGGCTAGAAATTTCATATCATCTCGTCTTTGTTTCAGGGCATCCCTAGCTTCTTTACTCTTCTGAATTTCTGCCCTTTGTTGTTGGAATACGTTGAATGTATCTAACTTGCTTGCAATGTCATCCAACTGATCGCTGTATACTCCCCTACGCGAGCCCGAACTCCTAACTGAAGGCGATGCCGTACCCGATCTTGATTTTTGAGCGCGCCTTTTTACGGCATCTCTTCCGTATTCAGGCCGGTTTGGCGAATCATCCAAAAAGTCCTCCAACTCTTGATCTCGTGCATCCGATTGGGCTTGGGACGAGGGTGTCCTTGATCTTTTGGAAGACGTGTTAGTTTCGCTACCACTTGGGATATTCGCCCACTTGGGATGGAACTTACAAATCTCCCAACAATGCATGAAACGGAAGTCTCTCCCCACATTTGTTTTGAATGTAACCAATGCATTTGTCACAAAGTCGGCTTCGGTTTCACCACTTTTTGGGTTTTGCTTTGCTTTATTTAAAAAAAGCACTAAATTTGGTGAGTTGCCCGCTTATCTCGGTCCACTTCGAGGATAAGCTATCGTTTTCACGATAAACCTCCCTTTCCATTTCTTCATGGAATGCTTTACTAATCGCTTCCCACAAATGGCTTCAATGTTGAGAATTTACTATTTTAATCTAAACAAAATTTAATATATTATAAAGTTATATAAAAAATAACCATAAATATTAAAATAAGGGCTACAAAATATTTAAAAATACCTAAAGTTGGATGTTGAAGCCAAGCCCTCGCCAATGCAAGTTCTTCATTAACGACCCATCTTTGTTGTTTTCGTTTGGCGGTTTCAAGTGTTTTCTCGGCCTCGGTTTTTTTCTTGTGACTTCTTTTTTTGATGGGTTTGGATGCGGAAGGACCATCCATTGGGGGTTGAGTTTCGGGGACGGTTTCGGTTTGGGAAAGGTTGATGGAGGTTGGTGAAAGGTTGATGGGCGTTTGTGAAAACGGGCTAGGTATAGAATCGTCGGTGTGAGGGAAGTTAGTATACACACGATTCGAGAGATACGATGCGTAACCCGCCACATCGGGCATAGTGGGGTGTATTAAAAATGGACGAGGCATTGGACGATTGGGTGGTGGGCTAGGATTTTCTTGGAATGCCCACGGGTTGTTCGGGTCAAAAGCACGATTGTGAGGATTCATTTTTCGTATTGTAGAATGAGAATATAGATGATTATAGAAGAGGTGGAGTGTATTGTAGTTGGATGTGGTAAAAAAAAGAATAGAAGTGTGAGTTGAAAAAATAATTTTTTTTTACACATAGCCGTTGGCCAACGGCTAGTTTGGTTTGACCATTGAGAGCCCGCCATGTCATATTGATAGACCCGCCCCACGCCCGGCCTTAAACTCCCGCCCCTTGGGCCACGCCCAAACCCAAGCCCACCCAGGGTGGTGGCTTGGGCTTTTTCAGCCAACCCACGCCCCATACATCATAGTCTTATATATAAAAACTATAACTATATACATATATAATTATAAATGTAAATAAATTTGTTAATGAAATAATTAATAAATATAAAACGAGTTGAGTCCTTGCCGAACTCAAGATTTAGAAATAGAGCTCGAAACGAGCCGAGCTTGAGCTCGAACACTCGTAAGTTAAACAAGCTGAAGTTGAGCATAGGCGAGTTCGGGCCCGTCTCATTTACACCTCGATAGGGATCACTGACACATATGTCCGTCAATAAAAGCTCTCTGTTTTGTAGTAGAAGTATATAGGTCAATGGTTACATATAGGATTGTTCATAGTTCAATTTAAACAAGAAAACCAGTCTGGTTAAAAAAAAAAACAATAATAAAATAAAACTTTCTATCTCTAAACCGGTCGTTTTGATTTACTGATTTGGATTTTGGACCCAAAACCGTACATATAAGACCGGACCGGGCCTGTCTACTTTCTAGACTTGGGCCTTTAAACTACGTGGGCTCTACAAGTGTTCGACTACACTCTTTAATGCAATATCTTATTTATGTGTTCTTTTTCAACTAACCTAACGAAAATTTAAATATTTGTCATGGAATATTCACAAATAAGCTAAACGTATTAATAAATGTTATGGTAAACCTTACAAGAACTTATTAACCAAATTATCAAGTGACATTCACCAAAATAACCTATGAAGATATTGTAAGGGAAATGGCCATTGATCGAGTCACCTTGCACCAACGTGGCAGTTTTTTTTACAAAAAAAAGTCCATCTAACAATCCCAACTTGTAAGAATTAGGCCTCTATTGATCTTTTTCTAAGTTGTGATTAATGTTAGCCAATGGGTGAAAGTTATAATTATTAAAATCAAATAATGAAGGGGTCCATGATGTGAAGGCTACCTTGTTCGAAATGAACAAGGTGAAGATTTACGAGGCAAAGGTAATTGTTTCGGTGGCAAAATATGACAAGAATCATAGAAGTTTCGGGTCAAATACATGGATGGAGGCAGCTCAGAGGAAAGCCCCAGTGGCAATAAATCAGAAGGCTGACCAGAATACTTCGATAAATATGGCCAGATATGTACCGATGCGTAAAGAATCTGATGGTACTTATGCAGATGTGGCTGCCGGTAGAAGTCGAAAAAAGGAAATAAAGGCAAATGATAAAATAGCGTTATATCCCGATCACTGCATGATGAGGTCCGTTGTGGTGGAAGTGGTAAACGTTAGGGCTATCCCGGAATTCCGACTGATGCTTAACAGAGCTGGTTATGGGGATAATCCAGTAAGTTATATTGGTGGTTTGAGACTTATGGTGGTTTTTAAGGATAAACGCTCAGCCGTCGATTTCATAACTAAGGAGGAGGAGATATGGAAAGACTTAGTTACATCTGCAGTTTTGTGGGAAGGGCAAGATGTCAGCTTCAATCGCCTTGTTTGGCTTAACATTCAGGGGGTACCGGTGCACCTCCGGGACGAGTCCAGATTTGATCGGATCGGGAGCATGTTTGGAAAGTTATTAGTCGAGTCAGATTTTTCATAGGCTACAATCGATAATGAGCAAGGAAAATGTGGGGTTCTAGTTGACACCGGATACAGGATCAACGAGGAGGTTGATCTTGTGTGGCGAGAAAACGTTATCCGGTGTGGGTTTCGGAGACAGAGAACCGGGATTTCCGGATTCTAGTTGACGGGTTGTCTTCGATGTCGGCGGGAAATTCGGATGAGGAGGATGATAATATGGAGGAGGAATCATTAGAATCGGTGGCAGGAGAGGAGATGGAGGAGGAAGCGGAGGAGGGTGAAATTAGCCAGAATGAGGTAGAGGATGACGCCAGAGAAAATATTCCGGTGAGTGTTCGTAAAGTGCAAGAAGATGAAAGGGTGGAGGAAACGAACAGTTTGCATGGGAAGGAACAAAGGGAAGGGGGTAATGAATGCAGTGTAGAAAATATGGCACAATTACCGAAGGAAAGTTGTCAAACTCCAAAAACAAAGGTGGCTGCAGGTCTTTTTGGGAATTCGAATTGTCCCACGCCAGTCGATAAAGGGGCTGAATTGGGCCAAAACCCAAATTGCAGGTCCAGGAAGCGTAGTAGAAAATCCAGAAGCCCAGAAACATTTAGTCCAATTGGGAAAATAAGGATTGGGTCCGAGTTAGCTAATGAAACATCTGAGGGGTCTCTGGATTTAAATAAAACACTGACGGGAAATAATCAAGGAACATCGGAGCTGGAGCCGCAGTCAGTGACGGCGGAGCAGACAATCGGTGTAGCACTTTCAACGGCGGACGGTGCAAGATCAGTCGATGGGTTACGGATTGATAGTGGAAGCGTAATTCAGTCCGGTGAAAATCCCCAAATGTCGCCCATTTTCAATGTTATGCAGGAAACAATTGCTACTATCAATACCGGTGAGAGTGTTGGTTTCAGATTAAACGACTTCAAGGCACAGGTGAGTGATGTTATTTTGGGTGAACAAAATGTTAATCCATGAATTTCTTAACTATTAATTTAAGGGGGTCAGAGACCAAAGAAAAGAGGAATGGATTCAGGGAATAAAAACTGCAAATGGGGTACAATTTATTGTAATTCAGGAAACAAAAATCGGGGTGGTAGGTCATAATACAGTCATCCGTTTATGGGGTTGGTCTGTAATGGAGTTCGAGGCGGTAGGTGCAGAGGGGTTGTCAGGGGGATTGTTATCTATATGGAACCCGGGGGTGTTTCGAAAGACAGGAGTGTTCAAACACCGTCGGTTTTTGATGGTAAGTGGCTCTATAATTGCTACAGGGGAGACAATGAATATAGTTAATATTTATGCTCAGAATGATGCGGTGGAAAGAAGGGGCTTGTGGGAGGAACTGTTGGTTATTACGCACTCGTTTCCGGGCATGTGGGTGTTACTCAGAGACTTTAATGATGTACGCGAATCGTCTAAACGACAAAATTCTGAGTTCATTGCTCTAAATGCCTGGCACTTTAATAATTTTATCGAACGGGCAGGTTTATCTGAGTTTCAAATGGGGGGGGGGGGAGGAGTTTTACCTACCAGTCCAATGACAGGGTTTAAAGAGTAAGCTGGACCGTTTTTTAGTATGTACTGGATTCATGAATTTGTGGCCATCGGCTGCAGTTGTGCCTCTATCTAACTACGTATCGGACCATTGCCCGGTATTAATGAATATGGTTCTGGTAGATTACGGTCCCATCCCGACAAGAATTTTCAATTCTTGGCTCGAGATTCCGGGTCTTCTCGAATATGTCCACCAGATTGGGCCTACTTTCCAATTCGAGGTCGTCAGATCTACTTTTGGCTACAAAGCTGAAGTGGATTAAGTTCCGCATGAAAAAGTGGGTGACAAATCACAAGGCATCTAAGGAAGGCACATATAAAGCTAAGATTGATCAGCTTGAGGCTTTAGAGTTATTATCCGAAACACGAGATTTGACGCCTAATGAATTGGAATTACGGGCCGAGTGTAAGGATTTAATTATTAAGGAAGATAAATTCAGGTCTATGGATCTCCAACAGAAAGGGAGAGTGAGGTGGGCAGTCGACAGTGACGAAAACACACGGTACTTTCATGGGGTAATAAATGCAAACCAAACACAGTATATCAAGACACAAAGTAACCAAAAGATTCACAGTCTATTGATTAAACGGATGAGAACAAATTACAAACACATACACACAATGTTTGATAATACTCTCAGTAGGTTATGCTCTCATACTTCTCACAGAAGACCAACTGTTGTTTATATACTGCAACCCAGCCCAATCATGACGAAGAACATAAGAGGGCTGACGAAGAACCTTAGCCGACGAACAACCAGGTTCTTCCTCACTATTGCCACGAAACACTTTGTGACGAAGAAAGGGGTTCTTCGTCACACACATTTATGACGAATGAGGTCTTTCGTGATAGATAGCATCCCACAAAGAACTAGTTCTTCGTGGGGAGGCTGCAATGCAGAAAAGCTGCAAACTGTCAAGCAGTTTGCAGCAGAACTTATATAAACACACACAAACATAACATACAAACCAAATGCAACATGCATTAGTTTAAACTTACATAACAAAGAGACAACTGTCGTACCAAAGTTAGATAGGAGGATATCCGACTTGGTCGACTGATGGAAACATACAGACTCGATAAACAAAAGACCGTAATATTACAACGTTAATTAAGAACAAGTTACAGACACAAAAATATGCACCAACAAACTCCCCCTTGTCTGTTACTTGGTCTTCGGTCTTCATTCTTCAATCTTCAGTGTTTCTCTGACCAGGAACTGCCAGCATGGATCCCACGATAATAACAAAAGCAAGCGACATGCTGAAATCGTAACGCTTGATGCGCGTCCTTGTCCTCGTAAAATATATCATGACGGAATAACTTGTTGATGTCGGCCGCAGGCATATTTACTATCCACATCGGTTCGAGCATGCGGAAGTTTTCTCGATCGTCCTTGAACACAATGACGGCCTCGTGCGTATCCGAGTCGTAACACCACAATGCCATGTTTTCCAAAAAGTTTTGCTTCATCGGCATCATAGGGATCTTGTCCATAACCTTCGCCGGCTGATAAACAAGCTTATATCACACCGTGTTGGTTGACGGGTCCAAGGTGAACTTAATTTGTTGATAAATTGGAAACTGAGGCTTGTACAACTCGTCTTTCCAGCATGTCCTCTTGTTCATCTTTATCTTGCGAGCAAACAACGTTGCTCCTTCGAAATTTGAACGATTAATGAGCTCAAGCTTTGTTAAGGCTGCAACGTCATAAAATGGTAAGGACAAAATGCTCAGCAGCGAACTGAAATACTGAATACCGTATTCACATTTGATGGCCATGTAGTGGATTTCTTTGACAAACATCCAGTAAAGAATCTTCCCGTGCAGGTTTTCTTTCTCGTATTTCAAGTAGTCGACTTGATCTTCAGCTGGCATAGGCTTGGAAACTTTGGCCAGGAACTGTTTTCTCCACTCTGTGAACGCATCCGGGGCATTATCTGAAGTATCACGATTTTTTAAGTGTTCATCGATGACGTCCACGTTTTCTTTCAACCAATCTTCATTAAAGGGAGTGAACTCAGTCCCGTCTTCTCACACGTAGGTAGACTTCTTATTATCGCCTTCAAAGACAATCTCTTCAACATGTTCTAAATCTGCTGTTTTCGGCTCACTTGGAATATCATCAATAGCAGCGTCATCGATTTTTTTCATTTCATTCAACGCTAGCAACTATTCATGCGAAAGTTCAGCAACAATATCTCCTTCTTCCAGAACTTCTCCAGTTATAGGATGTACAGCCTGTAAAGCAAGGTCAGCAGAACTAGGAACATAGGATGTACCAGCCATGGAGCTTTCAACGTAAGAACTGCCCTCTAGTTGCTGTACTTCTTCTACAGTTCCACCTGAGGTTCCTTGTGTAGATCCAATATGTGAAGGCTTGAAGACAACAATTTGAGTAGATGCAGTGCTGGCGGTTACTCAGATGTTGCAGAAGGGTCTGGGTTACCCGGATCTTCAGAATCATGATCACGTTTCTTCAAGACTTCCTTTTGTTTGCATCGGTCACCCCATAAAATGTTAACACGCCTTCTGACGAACTCGAAGCCATTAGTGATTTTCTTGACCCCATCTGTTATCTTGGTATTGCGAGAGTTGTACCACTCTCTCATATCTTCATGCTTTCCTTTGAGAGTTTCGGCCAATCTTTGAACCTCAATGCTTCTTTCTTTCAGACGGTTCATATCAATACCACGAGCATTATCGGCATCTCACATCTGCTGTAATTAACCTTCTTTTTCGTCATCAGCAGCTTTCAAGCGTGCATTCTCAGCCTTCAGTAGTTTAATTTCTGCTTGTTGTTGTGTAATCTCAGCTTGTTGACGCTCAACAGTGGAATTCAACGTATTTATCTCCAACTGTTGCTTGATAACGTCCTTTCTTGTGACATTGATCACCGCTGATTGCCTATCAATTTTACCTACAATAGCTTGCAATTGAGTAAACAAGAAATCTACCTTTTCATCTTGCTGCATTTCAGAAAATCTCCTCTGTCTGCGTTCTGAGCTGTGTTGAGAAGTAGTTGCTCGAATAGTAGATGCTATTGAGCGTGCAGGTTCTTGTGGTGTGACTACTAGAGTTTCTGCAGCTGAAGGGACCACAGGCGGTGGTTCAGATGATCTTGGAGGGGATGATACAATAGCATCAGCTTCTTCAGCAGTGAGTCCAAAGTTTGGATTCATTTCGGCTTCTTGAATAGGCTCTTGTGGTGGAAAGGTTTGCTGCACAGATGAAGCACCAATGTACTTCCTCACCTTTTTCTTTCTACGAGCAGCAACTTGTTTCTTCTTTAACCGTTCTGCTTCAGTATCAGAAGGAACATAGTCATCATCATCCTCCTGTCTGATCTTCCTTACTTTTCTCACACCACGATCATCGAGATAGAACTTGTATCCTGGCTCAGGTTGATTGTCATCAGACTCTGTATCCTCTACATCACCTCCAGCCGAACTAGCACCAGTTGTACCAGCAGCAGATGCACCAACAACACCTGTATCTCCACCATCACCACCTTCATCATCACCATCATCATCATCATCTCTTTCAGTAGAATCACCAAAAATCTGAATTTTCTTGCGACCAAACTTATCCTATGTGACAACTGTGTTCTGTAATCAATGTATGATGTAAAACAAAATCAATTATCAATAAAACAATGTGTTTCAGTGTTATTATATGTGTTTCAGTGTTATTATGTGTGTATTTGTGTTTGATGATTTTACGTTTTGATTCGAGTTCGGCTTTAAGCTTTAAATCGCTTTCTGGAAGGTTATACGTAAACTGGTGCGTAAACGCAGTTAGTTTAACGTGAGAAACACTCCGGAATAGTGACATAGGCTTAACATACCTAAATGACCTTTTCATAACTTAGAAATAAGTTTTGGATGGTTTGGTGTGTTGAAAACAAGTCTATTTGATCGCAGGGACTATTTGTGTCAAACTGTGAAAGTATGCCGATTTGTTCAGTATCGGACATTCCGGAACTTGATCATAAGTTAAATATGCCCTAAATATCCTTTACATAGCTTATAAATAGGCTTTGAGGTGTTTGGTGCGCAAAAATAAAATTTCTTGATCAATAGGGACTAAAAGCGTCAAAAAGTGCATAAGTTTGCATTTTCACGCATATCTTACATTCTGAATATATCCGTACATCCAAAAATTTTAGTGATTGGCATGATAAAATACCATTCGTCGCATAATTTGGATCGTTTTTGCGTCCGTTACGTAATTAACCGAATAACGCAACCGTACGACCAAACGAACCGACATCCGAGATGTTTTTGAGCATATTTTAAGTTCCCTATACTTTAACTTCATTTTAGAGCCTTGAAATGAGGTTAATGGGGCTTAAAAGCGTCAAACATGGCCTAAATAAGTTGCGGGGACCAAAACTGATAATTTTCGAAAGTTTCTGGATCTGGCATATGGTGGCGTCACGCCACCACTATATGGTTTTGCCGTGGTGCGACGCCACGACCTTATCTGGGCAGAAACTCAAGTTTCAACAATGGCAGGTCCATTTTCAGCAACTGAATTAAAGTTCAGGGTCATTTTTGTAACATTTGCAATACCGTTTGATGGTTTCGGGGCACCCCAAGTATTCCAAAACCATGTGCCTTACATGTACGGTCCAGATTGAAGCTCAATTATCGAGGAACGATCCTAACGGTTCTTCAAACTCTATATAAATCCACCATTTCACTTCACCTTCTTCACACTTGATCTCAATCATCTTCTCTAAGTTGAAGCTCTCCTTGTGAAGCTTCATACCAGAGAAATTTTGAGTTCAAATCTTCATAGCTTGGACCCTTTGTAAGTTTACTTCATGCTTGTTCTTGTATTTCAAGCATGAAAGTCAAACATTGTTTGACTTTCTGCTTTGACCACGATTTGGTCAACACAAAGTTCGTTTGAACTTTGCAACGTGAGCGTAGTCACGATGGTTATAGTCCCTTGTGACTATACCTACTGATTACCACGTTGATTAGGCGTAGTGACGAGTCATAGTTTCGGTTAAAATACGTGCTTATGCGTATTTTGTAACCAAACTATTCTTGGGTATTAAAACCTTTTGTTTTGATATCAAACTTGTTTTCTAACTTAGTTAAACATGTTTCAACATGTTTAGCTCGTCACTTTTAGTCTAGTGCTTGTATAGGGTCGTAAGATAAGCGGTCTTAACCACCGCTTAGACTTTCAAACCCGACCCGTTTGGTTGATCTTTAGGATTCGACCAAGCATATTATGTGACCATAGTTGCATAGGGAATAACCTTCCAAGGTTATACCTTATGGTCACTTAGTTTAATTAGTTGTATGATAGGTTGTTTATATGCCTTAGGTAAATGACCAAAATGCCCTTTTTATGCATAATTGGTAATTAAGCATATGTAACTTAACTTTTGTCACTTAAACTAATTATGTAACAAGTTTAGGCATATAATACTTGTCATAGGACTAGTTAGGCGTCTCGAACGCGCTTTTGCGCGCACGACGCGTTAAAGTAGCGTAAGCTACCTTAATGGGTCGTAACGGGTCGAAAACACTTAGGTTAGGTTCCGTTTTAGGGTGAAGGCTTTGTTAAACCATATCATATGAGTTCTAATACCCATTTGGTTTAAAAGACCTCATTCTATCCAATCTTCCGATTTCGGTGTCGATTTATTTAACTAGTAATCCGATTACTAGGTACTACTTGATTTCCTTGTTTTGCTTGAGTTCTTTGGATTGAGGATACTTTGCACTTCGATGTGAGTACATAGTTCCCCTATTTTACTGTTTTCAATTGTTTTGGGGTGATTCATATGTGTTAAATGTTTTCGAGGTTTTAACGATGGTTTCAAAAAAACGATTGATATGGTTTATATAAAACTAATAACGATTTCGATAATGTGAACAAACTTGTTGGACATATTTACATAACGAATGACATTCATTAACATTGATCAAGCCGACCAGTATTAGGTTATGGTACCATAGGATCTGACAAATCCCGTTATCAGACTGCACCCATGGTTATGTGTGGGGGTTATATGGGTAGCGACTGAATCTGTGATTGCTAACTTACCCTTTGGTGGTTTGTTAATGCGAGAAGCGAGAAGCAAGTTACGAAGGTTTGAATGTTATTAGCGAGACGACCAAAAGTAGTTTCACAATTAAAACGAGAATGATTTAAACGAGTTAAACGATTTGGAAACGATTTAAATGAGTTAAACGATTTGAACAAGTTAAACGAGTTGGATAAACGATTGGTTTTTGGTTAGTGTTTAGATAACGGGACGGGTGTAATGTGATGAAAACATGGTAGATACGCCGTTGGTACTTCTTATGTATAAGTGTTTTCATCATATTACATACCGTGGCGTTATTTAGTTCACTTGGGTAAACGGGGCTAAAATGATGTCACATAACGATGTTTTCTAGAAGATATAAACCATACGAGTTTTATTAACGAGTTTTTACGAGATGTTTTACAATTTGGTTCACTAAAACAAATGTTTTGGGGTTAAGAATCATGGCTACGATATTTTATAAGTTATAATCATCTTGATTTGAGATGGTTAATTATGCTGCAATACTATGCACTTTTCAAAACAATGTTTTTAATAAGGTATTGCAACATGTAAACTAGCCATGAATCCGACACTCTTATAAAACCTATGTGCTCGCCAGCATTTCTTTGCTGACTTTGTTTTTACATATGTTTCAGGTGGTGTTGAATGATGTTGTCTGCTAGGATGCATGTTCACATAGGATCTGGACGAGGCCTTAGTGACATAATAACAATGATAGACGATGTGTAACTTGTTTGTTTTACTTTAAGATAATGTCAATGTTTTATATTATCAATAAAACGAAACTTTTGTATCCATGGTTGTGAAACAATAATTCTGTTGCAACACTCCCCGACGTTTCCGCCGCGGTTTCGTTGTTTTAACGCGATCGGGGTGTGACAGAAGAGTTGGTATCAGAGCCAATGGTTATAGGGAATTAGGTTATTAGTAATGCTTTGACCTAGACTATAACTTTCTAGGACCCTAATGCAAGAAGATTTGCGTTTAGATTTTAAAACAAAACCGTCACCTATCCTTAGGTGATTACCACAATGAGAACACAAATTTCGAATTCGCTTTGAAAACTAATCATTTCTTCGTAAATGATTTGTTATAAGGTTTTGAACCCTCTAAGTTTTCAAAATCTCATCAAAGTTTGGGTCTAAATAGTGTGAACACGTGCAAACTGGAAGGGTGAATGCCTGTACCCTGAGTTTTCTGTCTAAGGCTAGAGTATTCGTACAAATCCAAATAATCGGACCAGTCACTCTTACCTGGGAACTCTTGGGGTGAGTGTTCACTTATAGGCGAGTATGTCTTCAGTGATACATTATTTTAACCCATTTACTTTGATTAGTCACCGCGTGTCGTTTGTTTGTTTGAGGTAACGAACGAATGATCGCCTTCCTTGTGTTTTGTCGATGTTTTCCATACCTCTTGTGTTTTTTTTCCAATTGTTGACCTCACTCGTTTCTCATGTTTCCTTGTTCTTTTTAGATAATGCCTCCTCGACGAGATGCACAACCTCTAACCAACGAAGAAGTCGCAGCCCTTGCCGCTCAACAAATGGATGCAGTGCTTCCGAACTTAGTAACCCAGATCCATCAGTTATACAACAACAATAACAACAATAATGCTTAATGTAATTTCAAGAATTTCAATTCGGCTAAACCTTTGAAGTTTTCTGGGTCTCAAGGAGCAACCGCGCTCCTGCAATGGTTCGAAAGTTTGGAAAGCACATTCAGACACGTGCAATGTCCGAATGAGCGTAAGGTTGAATTTGCATCCAGTGTATTCGAGAAGCGTGTTCTTACATGGTGGAATGGCATGATGCGTGATAGGGGTGCCGATGTGGCGATGGCACAACCATGGGAAGAGCTTCGAACTCTCATGATGAGAGAGTTCTGTCCCCGTCATGAAATTCGGGCTTTAGAACGAGAGTTTGACGATCTGAAACAAGATGGGGGAGAACACCGTGAGTATACGGATCGTTATGAGGAGCTAAGTTTGTTATGTCCCACTATGGTTACCCCGTTGGAGAAAACGATAGAGATGTATATTGATGGTTTACCTGATTCTGTGTAAGACATTGTGACTGGCAGTAATCCTACTACTGTTCGTCAAGCGATTGAATTGTGTTGGACCGTTTTGCGACCCTGAAAAGTCAGTCAAGGACGTTCATCTTCACGTATAAAGGCAGAATCAGTACACGCAAAGTAACAACAACTTTTCTCTTCAATTCCTTCTCTTTATTAGCTTTCTAGAATGATTTTGACAGAGTTTCGTTACCAAGCTAATGACCAGGTCTCGCTCCGACGTACATACATAATGACTAGGTTCGCTCTTGATGACTATATATAGCCTATGTGATTTCGCTTATACGGTCATGACACATAAGCGAAATCTCCAAGAACCATAAAAGCGAAACCCTAAGTTGTCCTATGAGCGAAATCACTAACCTACATGTACATATAAACGAAATCCTATCATATCCTATGTACACATAAGCGAAAACACAATACTAAACCCTAATTTCTGTATTTCAACTTTGTACAATCTTTCTAGACCTAAGACTCAATGCAAATGTAGTCAACAGACATTCCGTGCATCAACAAATTGGCTGCTACACTGACCGAGTCTCAGGTCAGAAAAGGAAAACTGACCCGTAAGGGGGATAAGAAGAAGTCAGCTGATTCTGCACAAGAAAAGGGTAAGGGAAAGAAGAAGGGTGGGTCTTCTAAGAAGTCGAGGAAGCGCAAGGCTTCCCAAAACTTTGCCGTCACTACTCAGAATCCTCAGAACCCACCAGCTCAACCTCCTGCGAAGAAAGTGTATGCTGGTACCGTACCTCACTGTGCTCGCTGCAACGGTCATCATGTTGCACAACAAGCTTGCAAGCAATTCACTACGTGTGGTAAACTTGGGCATCTGGCCAACATCTGTCGTTTGGGTCAGAATCAAGCTGCTCAGATTCCAGCACAAGCTCAGGGGAATGCTGCTAGATTCCCACCTGGTTCGTGTTATAATTGCGGAGAGTTTGGTCACTTTCGCAACAACTGCCCTAGGTTAGTGAACGCAAATGCTAATCAGAATGCCGTTGCAAATGCCAATGTGAATCCCGCTCGTGGACGAGCGTACAATCTAAATGCAAACGAGGCGAGAGCTGACAACGAGGTTGTCAATGGTACGTTCCTTGTTAATCATCGACCTGCATCTGTTCTTTTTGATTCTGGTGCCGATAGAAGTTTTGTTTCATTGTCATTTGAGGATTTGCTTGTGATACCTAGAACTAAACTGAGGAAACCCTTATCTGTCGAAGTTGCTACTGGTAAACCCCTTGTACTCGATTATGTTATTCGCGATTGTCAGTTGAACCTCGATAACCATCTTTTTCCTATTGACCTCGTGCCGATGCAACTTGGGAGCTTTGATATTATTGTTGGAATGGATTAGTTGACCAAACATCATGCTCAGGTGGTTTGTTTTGATAAGATTGTTCGTATTCCTTTGTCTTTTGGTGAAGTTTTAGAAGTTCATGGCGAGAAACCATCTGGTGGATTGAAACTCATGTCGTGTACGAAAGCCCAAAGTTATTTGCGAAAAGGATATGTTGCTTTTCTGGCACATGTTGTCACACCCCGACTTTCCACGTGTCACCGGTGGGCCCGGTGGGGAGTATCTTGACGTAGTTGGCAACATAATAGTCAAACAACACAATATATTAATGCACAGCGGAAGCAAAGGATAAATATTATTACATTTCCGAATATAAAGTACTATCCAGTATTACAACGGAAAGTAAAGGATCCACAGGCAGATCTTAAAACATATCATTTGTTCAACAGACTTTAGGCGCCTAGAACTTGCAAGATTCCTTAGAACCGCCCTGAGCTTCCAGCCAATTAAGTTCAGTACCTGTCACTTAACCCTTTTGGAAAATACGTCAGTTTTCACTGGTAAATACACTCAACCGACTCATTTTGAAAAATGATTAAAAATTGGTTTGGATGCACATGGCACAAAATATATTGACACTTTGATTAAAATGCACAGAGGCAAAATTAATCTTTTATACTTGGAACAATTATATTTATAACCTTGTATACAGATTTACATGTTCGTTATACGTTCAGGGCCCGATGTAGAAACCGAGTCAAGATTAACAGACACGCCACAAGTATAGGCCCACAAGAGAGTGAGATACCGTTATTACTTAGTAACTGTCAGGTGTATGCCTACACCCCGTACCTACGACGTGGCCATTTTATAATACAATGATGTCAAGGATATCCAGGGCATGGTCATTAACCCCTAAAGGCTTTTATTTCAAACAATACAGATTAAACCGGGTTACCTCAATAATTTAATCACAATCCGATTAAACATTCAATACCCGACCAAGCGGTATCATTATACCGTATTCCAAGCCCGTATAGGGAAAATAAGTTAAGAGTATTTACCTGAGCTAGCTCCTGTCTTAAATAGCAAGAATCTAATAACTCAGCCGTATTCACTTAAGTAAGCGTAGGTACCATTTACCGAAATGCTCTAGTCTGGAATGATGGTATAAATAATTAATTAGAATGCTAACGGGTCTTTAATTAAGCCTAAGCTTAGACCGGTTAGTCTTAAGGAAATACGGGTCTTACGCACGATTAAGCGAAGACCGGAATAGAATGTGATTTAGACCCGACAAGTTTGGAGACTTGTATAATATGGGTAAACTAAACACATTCTGGATTTGGAGATAAAACCGATAAGGTTTGACCCGTTTCGGCTAATTTATGTAAACTTGTTACATAAACCGAACCGAACGCGTAATAAGCGTGACGGGTATGCATTAGAGCCATCTACAGGTTTCCTAAGTTAATTATGCCTCAAATATGTTGTGACATCAGTAAGATGTCTTTCATTATGCCCGAAACGAATTTAAACACAAACTATGCCCCGTAGGGGTAGTTTGGTCATTTTAAAGGTTGTAAGAGAGTTTAAATGTTTAACTAAGTTATAGGTCTGATGTAAACAGCAAACATACTCAATTTGATGAGTTATAACAGTAGGCTAAAGCATATATGTGAAATTTATCATCTTTAACCAAACTATGCCCCGTAGGGGTATTTTGGTAATTTCACATAAGCCGAAAAGCTCAAAAACGAAGTCTGAGTTAATCAACTTTTGCTTACTGTAAAAATATCATAATTTGCCTCATATATCAGTAGGTATCAACCCGGGTATGTTCAATATGATTTTAAAACATACTATGCGTTAAAAACGCTAAATAAGGCGATTAAAGGCCATTTCCGGGTTTGATACTTAAATCTGATATTTTTATATTTCCAGAGGGCTTAAAATAATTTATTTATCATATGTGATCAGTAGCAAAAGGTTTGGAGTCATTTAGATAAGTAAAACTCATTTTATGGCCCGTAAGGGCAAAACCGACAATTACCGGATTAAGCCTACGACTACTAGTTATGCTCAGCCTAAAATTAATTAAAAATGTTTAAAAATCCCAAAATAATATATTACATCAGTGTGTATTAAGTTTGATACCAAAAAGTAGGCTTAACTAGGCTATACGCTAATTACGCCGTTTTATTAACATAAAGCTTTAATTTTGCGATATTGAGCATAACTCTTAATCTATAAGTCAAACTGATGTCAAACTTTGCATACAAGTTTATATATCAGTAACTAAGGTTTCTACACTTTTACATTTTCGTAAATCATGTTTTAAGGTAATAAGGGCATAATGGTCAACATATGAGCAATTAACGGAAACGTGCATAATAATTGGATAACTAATGAACCAAGGTGTATAATCACAGAGGGTCGTTCTAACATGTATCCTAATCCAATTTCAGCTCTGAGGCATTTCAAAAACATACCTAAACGGGTCAGAACTGAAAGTCAGAGTGAAAGTCAAACTATGTGACTTTCGGTTCCGAACCGGGTCTAAACAGGAAATAGTCGGGTTGAACATGTTCGGACATGTTCTTATACTTATTACTAAGTTATAACAATGATTAAACAGGTTGTATATGTTCTAGATAGCTAATTATGCATAAATGACATTTTAAGAATCCTGTTGACTTTTTAAGTACATGTTTGACCCGACAATTGAACTAGTTAGAGTGGTGATCAGGGGAAACCCTTTTGGGGTTTTATTACCCACATAAATACCAACTTATAACTACTTTTAATTCGAGATATGACTGAGCCATTAATGACTAATCTCGAAGTCAAACCGTAATTACGACGGTTTGACTTTTAGCTAAATAACTAAGCTAAACTCAATTTAGAAAGGATTAGAACACTTACTGAAGTCCTAAGCTTGATTAGGAAGGACTTGGGTCTGCTTTGAAGCTCCAGAAGGCTCCTCAATTGCAGAATGAAGGTGTGAAGAAAATGTTGAACACTTGTGGCCTTTTATAGTGGATTCAATCACCACAAGGTGTTGACAACAAGGTCTAGCACACACCACAACCTTCCCACATGTGTCCTAGATGCTTAGGGGGTGTTTTTAGGGGCCAAGAGATGTGGAAAATCGATTGGAATCGGGCATATTGCACTTCAGCAGGCAAAACCCATTTAATTCTGATCTGGGGACCCCTAGCGTGACGCTAGGCCTCCCTCGCGTCGCGCTAGGCCCTCCCTGATCCGCTTTTTGATTTCTTGCAATTTGATCCTTGGCTCTTCAAAATTCGATTAGGCACTTGATTTCTTGCATTTTAAACCCTCAATATTGATCTATAAGGGCTTTAAAACATATACCCACTTTGTTAGGTACCCGGTTAACTTTGTTGTCACCCGAAAAGTCCTAACATCCAACGTTTACGCTTTAACCCTTCGCACACGAATTTGGTCATAACTTTCTCATACGTTAACGAAACTTTATGAAATTTTAATCGTGCATTCTAGTGAGCATAATTAACATTTACAAAGCTTCGGGTTTGTCAAAAGGTCACTCAGAGGTATATCTTTAAACATGTTGACACATTTAACCCCTGTAGTTTGAAATCTCTCACTTTTAGCTTCGTATGATCCATGATTTATTCGTTTGATGTTATAAACATCATGTAGGGTTATTATGAAGTATATTTATTCACAGTTGACACTTAGAATACGTATATTCACATACTTTCCATGTTTGTCAACTTTAGTCCTTTCATAACATTCTATCACACGTTCAAAATTTATGACACGTGTCAACACCTTATAGGACGTGAATTTTCGAGGTGTTACATCCTCACCCCCTTAAAATAAATCTCGACCCGAGATTTACTGAAATAAGTAAGGGTACTTTTCTTTCATTGTGGATTCAACCTCCCACGTGAATTCGGGGCCTCTAAGGGCATCCCATTTGACCTTTACAATAGGTACATGCTTCCTTCGAAGCTTCTTTACCTGTCGATCTTTAATCGACAATGTTTTTCCTACAAATTTCAAGCTCTCGTCTATATGCACATCTGTATGCGGTATAACCAGTGATTCGTCAGTGAAACACTTTTTCAGATTGCAGATGTGGAACACATTGTGAATTCCACTGAGCTTATCCGGTAAGTTTAACTTATAGGCAACTGAACCTACACGTTCGATAACCTCGAAGGGTCCTATGTATCTCGGGCTTAGCTTGCCTTTCTTACCAAATCGCATCACTCCTTTCCAGGGTGATACCTATTGTTGAACCTTATTTCTTAACAAGAATTTAGGAGGTTTGCTATTTTCATAATCCTTAATTTTCTGCCGAATACTGGCATCTCACTGATGATTATGAATTTGCGTGATCTTATTGATTGTCTATAATGCAACTTTCAGATCTTAATGTTTGGACTTACCAAACTATTGTCCTATCAATGGACGTTTAACATTCCATCTATACAAGGTCTTCAAGGGAGTAGCCTTGATACTTATATATCAAATATTATAGAGAAGCTTATCTTAAGGTGAGATGGTTATTCCAACCATCACTTAACTAATATTAAGGAATAGCTAATCCTTGTCGTTAGTCGAACAATTCGACGATCCTGGTTAGCTGATGGCAAATTCTTAATCGTTGCCTAATTAGGATTGCGGTAATGTATGCATAAGCAAAATGAACCGTCTTTCTTATCTAACAATATCAAACTCTCGGAATATCGAGTTAGGCTATATGAACCTATGTCTTAAAACCTACTTAATCAAGGTTTCGTTTATTCCATAATCAATATGGAGTTTTCACAATACTCCAGCCCACGGCGGGCTAAAATTCTTAATTCTACCTGCCTTCCAGGAGGTAAGCAGGGACAACCTTTAAGAAGATAATTAAGATACAAGGAGGCTACAGAGATTTTCCATATCTCAGGCTCCAGTTCATCCATCATTGTCCGTGCCAAATGAGTGACACCTTTATGTTATAAGTCCTCGAATTCTTTAATCGGGAACATTTACTTGGAAATTTTTTTTTCCATTTTTGGATATCTTCCTTGAATACTACTAGTCGACTTTAGTACAATATGATCATTGGGATATCTTAGGGGTTCCATGTATTAAACCTCCATGCTGATCAGACATGGAAATAATCTATGGGACACACTAGGATACGCCAATCCTCATATGACACTTTCATCAAACATAGTTTGGCATTCGCAGGCGATAGAAAACAATGAGAAAAGAAAAATAATTAAAATAACATATGTTGTCGTACTCTATGCAAAGAAAGAGTGCTCTTTAGATTTTCGGAAGGATTCCTTGCCGATCTATAAGAATCGGTTACTATGGTTTCCTTGGTAGTTATATCTTGTGGATATAATAAAAATTTTGCTAAGTTTATGGTTCATGAAGATTTATTATTGCCCGTATTAAAAACAGGACACTTAGCAGGAATTATCATTGATAAATGATAAGGAAGTTTATTGTACAAGTGCTTATCTTTAATTAATAATGGAAGTTTCACAAACTAGGCACCTAGCTCAGTTGGCTAGGCGCGCGAAAGGGTGCGGCCTAGACCCAGGTTCGATTCCGGGGACGGCCAATTCCACCATTTTTTTTTCGTTTAATATTAATTACTCGTACAGATACCTGTAATTATGAGAGTTGTCTCATAAGGAGTCTTGATAATTAATTTCTTCTTATCACCCACGATATGGGCTTGATTTTTCGAGGCAACCAAATCAATTTTTATCACTATATTGAGTCCTTATGTATGCAACCAAAAGTTTGCTATAAGGGTATTAGAAAAGAGTGATTTCTAATAGATATTAAATATCAATATAGGATTTGTTGGAGCATTTTCTAAAGCAACATCGGTCACTTTCTACCGTGCATTAAATGACCGGAGTCTTAATCAGGTGGAGACAACAGTTCTCAACCTTTATCATTCATAATATATTTATATGTGCCAGTATCAAATAAGTTTCTGCATAAACTGCTTGATAAGGAAAAGCACATATTATACTATTATTATTCTGCACCATCTCTTGGGCGTTCATCCTGACAACTCGTGCATTTGTTCTCTTGGCCTACTCAGGCTTCTTCTGATTCCTAGGGCAGTTGGTCTTGATATGCCCCTTCTCGTTGCAACCATAACAGGTTGCATCTTTCAACTTCTTGCAATCCAGGGTTTTATGTTCCCTAGATTTGCAAATTCCACACGGTAGAGGCTGAGACTCAAATCTGCATTTCCCAAGATGGTATTTCTTACAGGTTTCGCACCTGGTCTTCTCTCCCGATTGCTGGCTGTCTCTCTTAAACCCGGAACTCTTCTTATCTTCAAAGTTCCTCTTCCTATCGGAACGATGGGAATTCTCATCCTCCCTTTTACGCTTTCCATCTTCCGAGACTTTGGCAGCCTTGTTTCTAACCACATCGAGTGTGAGAGATAGCGACAGATCTGTCACTGACCTGAATGTAGTAGGTCTTGAAGCCTTAACACTGGCTTTTATTTCTGGGGCTAAACCCCCAATGAAGCGAGCAATTCTCTTGGGTTCCGGTGTGATCAAATAAGGAACCAATCGAGACTTGGTGTTGAAATTTGTAAGGTATGCTTGACAATCTAAGTTCTCCATGACTAATGTCAAGAATTCAGTCTCAATCTTCTCAACTTCATGTTGAGGACAGTAACTTTCTTTGATAAGAGCAACGAACTGATCCCAAGTCATCTCGTACAAAGGGATCTTCCCCGTAGCTTGAATGAGAGACTTCCACCATGCTAGTGCCTCTCCCTTGAATGATTGGGATACATACTTCACTACATCCCTTTCAGCACAACCGCTGATATCGACAACTGTGTCCATTTCATCCAACCAGGTCATACAATCTATTGCTCCTTTCTCCCCAGTGAAGTCCCGGGGTTTACAGGAAACAAAGTATTTATATGTACAGGACTTGGTATGCGGTTCATTATCGAACACTATCTTCTTGGATGGAACACTGTTTTGACCAGATGAATGTCGATCATCATCTTTCTTTAACTCATCTTTCTTTGAGGGCGGCTTGTTATCAGGCTCTGGATGAGTTTTAGGGATGGATTTAGGGTGGGGTACAGATGAGGCTTTACTATTTGTCTCACTATACTCCTGGAATTGCTCCTTCACAACTTTAGATACAGCTGAGTCAATCAATGTACGAAGTTCTCCTCTGGTTATATTAATCCTTTCATCATCGCGGTTTTCTAGAGGGTGACTATTCAGTTCTTCCGACCTAGCCATGTAGTTTTAATTGCTACACAAGAAAATAAGGCAAGGTTTATACGGAAGTTTATACAGTTTCATCGTTTTAAACGATTTATTAACTATGTTTTTAATACACATTTTAGTTAATGTGTTAAATATATAATTGTTCAGGATCTTTATCAAAATCCTAAATTATAAGTTAATAATAGCACAGAAGGCCTAGTCACGTAGACAAGTTTAGTTTATAAGCCATGATTTCAGAGAATCGAGGCATTATAATTTATCCTAGTTATAAAACATTACGGATATTAAAGTGGCACAAGGCCTAGTCACATGGACACTTTTAAATTATAAACTATGATTTCAGAGAATCAAAGCCTTGAGGTTTGAACCTAGTTCATTACCTTTTTCTGACAGGGAGTCATAGCTACCTCTGTATTTTGGCTCATGTAGAAATGAGCAAGGCTCGTAGGCATTTTATTACCACGTATGGTTGAATATGATCATTTTAATTGATGATGTAAACCCAGGATTCGGAGATCATTAAACTGGGTTAGGAATCTTTTGAAGAATCCTTAATTACGTGTGTGATTTCCAACGAATCACATCTGTCAGGAGTGTTAACATATTTACAGATGTTAACAGGGATTCGAATCTTTTAAACAGGTCTTACCATCATGGCCCGGCCTTAAAATGACCCGAAGGCTAGGTTTCACCTTTAAGATTCTTATTAATATTTAACGCAGAAAAATTTCTAAATTGAACTGTTAATAGGGATCTGAATCTACATTGAGGAACTGCCATCTTGGCCGGTCTTAATATGACCCGAAGCTAGGTCTTGTCCTTTTAGATTTTGCCATTTTATTATAATGGTAGATCTTATAAAAAGAATGTTATTTTAACATAATCGTCCCTTTAAAAATTTAAACAAGTATAAGGTTGCCCTAAATGGGATTTCAAAAGAATAATGTCGTCCTCGGAGGGACTGAAAGGTAAATATGTCCTTATAAAGACTATATAAGGAAACGTTCTTCAACAAAAGGAGTTTCTTCTTCATTCAATTCCTGAATGTTTTCTCCGTGGTTGTACGTTTCATCCTGGTCGCGGTACGACGCTCAGCATTTCAAGGCTCCAGATGTAGAGAAATCTTATTATAGCTTCTTCGCTTGGCGACGTATATAAAAATTTTGGAAGCAAAATTTCCAGATTAGGATTTGAGAATAATCCTATGTTAAGTCTAGACTCAGAAGTTTAGATATGTGCAATTGTGTAACTGAGATTAAACACAAAAGGCTAGTGTTTAATTCACTCAGTGTTGGCTCTGATACCAACCTGTCACACCCCGACTTTCCACGTGTCACCGGTGGGCCCGGTGGGGAGTATCTTGACGTAGTTGGCAACATAATAGTCAAACAACACAATATATTAATGCACAGCGGAAGCAAAGGATAAATATTATTACATTTCCGAATATAAAGTACTATCCAGTATTACAACGGAAAGTAAAGGATCCACAGGCAGATCTTAAAACATATCATTTGTTCAACAGACTTTAGGCGCCTAGAACTTGCAAGATTCCTTAGAACCGCCCTGAGCTTCCAGCCAATTAAGTTCAGTACCTGTCACTTAACCCTTTTGGAAAATACGTCAGTTTTCACTGGTAAATACACTCAACCGACTCATTTTGAAAAATGATTAAAAATTGGTTTGGATGCACATGGCACAAAATATATTGACACTTTGATTAAAATGCACAGAGGCAAAATTAATCTTTTATACTTGGAACAATTATATTTATAACCTTGTATACAGATTTACATGTTCGTTATACGTTCAGGGCCCGATGTAGAAACCGAGTCAAGATTAACAGACACGCCACAAGTATAGGCCCACAAGAGAGTGAGATACCGTTATTACTTAGTAACTGTCAGGTGTATGCCTACACCCCGTACCTAAGACGTGGCCATTTTATAATACAATGATGTCAAGGATATCCAGGGCATGGTCATTAACCCCTAAAGGCTTTTATTTCAAACAATACAGATTAAACCGGGTTACCTCAATAATTTAATCACAATCCGATTAAACATTCAATACCCGACCAAGCGGTATCATTATACCGTATTCCAAGCCCGTATAGGGAAAATAAGTTAAGAGTATTTACCTGAGCTAGCTCCTGTCTTAAATAGCAAGAATCTAATAACTCAGCCGTATTCACTTAAGTAAGCGTAGGTACCATTTACCGAAATGCTCTAGTCTGGAATGATGGTATAAATAATTAATTAGAATGCTAACGGGTCTTTAATTAAGCCTAAGCTTAGACCGGTTAGTCTTAAGGAAATACGGGTCTTACGCACGATTAAGCGAAGACCGGAATAGAATGTGATTTAGACCCGACAAGTTTGGAGACTTGTATAATATGGGTAAACTAAACACATTCTGGATTTGGAGATAAAACCGATAAGGTTTGACCCGTTTCGGCTAATTTATGTAAACTTGTTACATAAACCGAACCGAACGCGTAATAAGCGTGACGGGTATGCATTAGAGCCATCTATAGGTTTCCTAAGTTAATTATGCCTCAAATATGTTGTGACATCAGTAAGATGTCTTTCATTATGCCCGAAACGAATTTAAACACAAACTATGCCCCGTAGGGGTAGTTTGGTCATTTTAAAGGTTGTAAGAGAGTTTAAATGTTTAACTAAGTTATAGGTCTGATGTAAACAGCAAACATACTCAATTTGATGAGTTATAACAGTAGGCTAAAGCATATATGTGAAATTTATCATCTTTAACCAAACTATGCCCCGTAGGGGTATTTTGGTAATTTCACATAAGCCGAAAAGCTCAAAAACGAAGTCTGAGTTAATCAACTTTTGCTTACTGTAAAAATATCATAATTTGCCTCATATATCAGTAGGTATCAACCCGGGTATGTTCAATATGATTTTAAAACATACTATGCGTTAAAAACGCTAAATAAGGCGATTAAAGGCCATTTCCGGGTTTGATACTTAAATCTGATATTTTTATATTTCCAGAGGGCTTAAAATAATTTATTTATCATATGTGATCAGTAGCAAAAGGTTTGGAGTCGTTTAGATAAGTAAAACTCATTTTATGGCCCGTAAGGGCAAAACCGACAATTACCGGATTAAGCCTACGACTACTAGTTATGCTCAGCCTAAAATTAATTAAAAATGTTTAAAAATCCCAAAATAATATATTACATCAGTGGGTATTAAGTTTGATACCAAAAAGTAGGCTTAACTAGGCTATACGCTAATTACGCCGTTTTATTAACATAAAGCTTTAATTTTGCGATATTGAGCATAACTCTTAATCTATAAGTCAAACTGATGTCAAACTTTGCATACAAGTTTATATATCAGTAACTAAGGTTTCTACACTTTTACATTTTCGTAAATCATGTTTTAAGGTAATAAGGGCATAATGGTCAACATATGAGCAATTAACGGAAACGTGCATAATAATTGGATAACTAATGAACCAAGGTGTATAATCACAGAGGGTCGTTCTAACATGTATCCTAATCCAATTTCAGCTCTGAGGCATTTCAAAAACATACCTAAACGGGTCAGAACTGAAAGTCAGAGTGAAAGTCAAACTATGTGACTTTCGGTTCCGAACCGGGTCTAAACAGGAAATAGTCGGGTTGAACATGTTCGGACATGTTCTTATACTTATTACTAAGTTATAACAATGATTAAACAGGTTGTATATGTTCTAGATAGCTAATTATGCATAAATGACATTTTAAGAATCCTGTTGACTTTTTAAGTACATGTTTGACCCGACAATTGAACTAGTTAGAGTGGTGATCAGGGGAAACCCTTTTGGGGTTTTATTACCCACATAAATACCAACTTATAACTACTTTTAATTCGAGATATGACTGAGCCATTAATGACTAATCTCGAAGTCAAACCGTAATTACGACGGTTTGACTTTTAGCTAAATAACTAAGCTAAACTCAATTTAGAAAGGATTAGAACACTTACTGAAGTCCTAAGCTTGATTAGGAAGGACTTGGGTCTGCTTTGAAGCTCCAGAAGGCTCCTCAATTGTAGAATGAAGGTGTGAAGAAAATGTTGAACACTTGTGGCCTTTTATAGTGGATTCAATCACCACAAGGTGTTGACAACAAGGTCTAGCACACACCACAACCTTCCCACATGTGTCCTAGATGCTTAGGGTGTGTTTTTAGGGGATGTGGAAAATCGATTGGAATCGGGCAGATTGCACTTCAGCAGGCAAAACCCATTTAATTCTGATCTGGGGACCCCTAGCGTGACGCTAGGCCTCCCTCGCGTCGCGCTAGGCCCTCCCTGATCAGCTTTTTGATTTCTTGCAATTTAATCCTTGGCTCTTCAAAATTCGATTAGGCACTTGATTTCTTGCATTTTAAACCCTCAATATTGATCTATAAGGGCTTTAAAACATATACCCACTTTGTTAGGTCCCCGGTTAACTTTGTTGTCACCCGAAAAGTCCTAACATCCAACGTTTACGCTTTAACCCTTCGCACACGAATTTGGTCATAACTTTCTCATACGTTAACGAAACTTTATGAAATTTTAATCGTGCATTCTAGTGAGCATAATTAACATTTACAAAGCTTCGGGTTTGTCAAAAGGTCACTCAGAGGTATATCTTTAAACATGTTGACACATTTAACCCCTGTAGTTTGAAATCTCTCACTTTTAGCTTCGTATGATCCATGATTTATTCGTTTGATGTTATAAACATCATGTAGGGTTATTATGAAGTATATTTATTCACAGTTGACACTTAGAATACGTATATTCACATACTTTCCATGTTTGTCAACTTTAGTCCTTTCATAACATTCTATCACACGTTCAAAATTTATGACACGTGTCAACACCTTATAGGACGTGAATTTTCGAGGTGTTACACATGTCACCGAGGAGAAAGGCAAGAGCAAGCGTATTCGAGATATTCCGATTTTTTGAGGTTATCCAGAGGTGTTTCCCGATGAACTGCCCGGTTTGCCTCCAGTTCGTCAAGTCGAGTTTCATATTGATCTTGTACCCAATGCCAACCCGATTGCGAAAGCACCGTATCGTCTTGCACCGTCTGAGATGCAAGAGTTATCTAAACAACTTCAAGAGTTATCTGATAAAGGATTCATCTGACCGAGTTATTCACCTTGGGGCGCTCCTGTCCTGTTTGTGAAGAAGAAAGATGGATCATTTCGAATGTGTATCGATTATCGTGAGCTGAATAAGCTTACCATCAAGAATCGTTATCCCCTACCATGAATTGATGATCTCTTTGATCAGTTGCAAGGTGCTTCATGCTTCTCCAAGATCGATTTGCGTTCTGGGTATCATCAGCTTCGTCTTCTCGAAGAAGATATTCCCAAAACTGCTTTCCGCACAAGATATGGGCACTACGAGTTCACTGTCATGCCTTTTGGTTTGACTAATGCTCCAGCTATCTTCATGGACTTAATGAATAGGGTCTGTAAACCTTATTTAGACAAATTCATCAATGTGTTTATCGACGATATTCTTGTTTATTCGAAGTCTCGAGCCGAGCATGAGCAACAATTTCGTTTGACACTGGAACTTTTGAAGAATGAACAACTTTTTGCTAAATTCTCCAAATGTGAATTCTGGCTTAAAGAAGTTCAAATTTTGGGTCATATAGTTAACGAGCAGGGCATTCATGTGGATCCATCCAAAATTGTTGCAATTAAAGATTGGAATACACCGACGACACCCACAGAAGTTCGTTCTTTCCTCGGTCTTGCTGGATATTATCTTCGGTTTATTTCGAATTTCTCGAAGATTGCGGTTCCACTCACTGCTTTGACTAAGAAGAATAAGCCTTTTGAGTGGGGACCCAAATAAGAAGAAGCGTTCCAAACACTGAAGCAGAAACTATGTGATGCTCCTGTTCTATCTTTGCCCGAAGGAAACGATGATTTCGTTGTCTATTGTGACGCGTCTAATTTAGGCCTTGGTTGTGTTCTTATACAACGAGGTAAAGTTATAGCTTATGCGTTGATGTGCACAAAATGCAACATATAAATTACATCAATTGTGGCATAAAACTAACCCTTTTTTAGTACTAATGTTGGAAAAAGTGTGTTTTTGTCTTCCTTTTGTATTTTCAGGATTAAAAGAGCTCAAATGAACAAAAGAAGCAAAAATGCAACTAAATCTAACATAAATACAAGAAAAGGGACAAACGTAGCATGCCCAGCCTCCCCGACAGCATCTTCCCAAGCAAAACAAGAGAACAGAAGACTGAACACGCCCCGTGCTCAGTGAGCACGGGGGCGTGCCCAAGTGCCAGCATAAAAGACAAAGCTATAGAAGCTTCTATCACCCACCACGGGGACGTGCCCAGCGGACACGGGGCCGTGGTCAACTCTAAGATTCGCATAATCTAGGGAAATCTTGATAGTACAGATATGCTTCTGCACACGGGGGCGTGCCCAGCGGACACGGGGGCGTGGTTAACTAATGCGACAAACTGCAATTAATGAAGACAGAGAAGAAGGTGGGCACGGGGCCGTGCCCAATGGACACGGGGCCGTGCCCGAGCTGCTGTTCAGCCTATAAATAGGGGTGCTTGGCTCATTTGCAAACCATCCCTTGGCACACCACCTCTCTCACACTTCACCCACCACCCACCACCCACCACCATCACAACACCATCATCCACCACCATCATCCATTGTCCATCATTGAGTGTGTGAGTCATCTCGGGATCCAAGATTGATCGTAAGAGTTCTTGACAATCAAAGGCCATGTTTGCCTAAGTCTCTTACATCACTTGGTGAAGACAAGTGTCTAGTGTAATACTTTTTATTTTTAATCTTTTCGCACTTTTTACTTGGTTATGTATTAATGACTTTAATAACTAGTTTCTTATGTTGAAGGTGATTCTTCCTTATCGTTTGTCCGTGGTGTCTTGGCATTATTTTACTGTCTATATAAAATAAAAGATTTTCACTATTCATATCTCCACGGTCTATATTGAGGTATGTTGGCTACCTGGTCGGGGGTTAAGGGAACGGTTCGGTAAGAGTCTTGCCTTGTTCAGTGTATAGATCCTGCAAGGACCTGGGTCAAATTTAGTAGGACCTCCTTCAATACCCACCGGTATTGGATGGCGGGGGTCCAAACTCTTTGATCCCCTATATGTAAGCTACTATTAATACTTTAACCCAGCTACTTAGGACTGTATCCCTGCTGACTCAGACTACTTAGCCGAGGGTAACGTCACCTTCAAAAGAGAATAACTTAATTAATTATCTTTCAATAATCCGACCCCTTTAGGATTGTATCCTTGCTGACTCAAACTACTGGGTTGAGGGTAACGTCACCTTCAAAAGAGGGGCCTACTACAATAACTAAGATAATCTCTTAAAAAGTGCAAAAGTGCGGAAATAATCAAAGGTTACACTAAACACGAGTCGGAGCCAAGTGATTCATCTTGTCTATCTGTTTTTACTTTTATTTTATTTTTTAGCATTTTAGTTAATTTTCATTTTTCTAGTTAAAAACCTTTTTCTAACTTTTGATTTGATTAGACGTTGAGGATAAACCGGTACTAAAAGCTCTTGTGTCCTTGGACGACCTCGGTATCTTACCAACACTATACTACGCTCACGATGGGTGCACTTGCCCCTATGTGTGTTTGGTGTTAGTAAATATTGTGTTTTATAAATTTAAAACTTAACTAACGTGTAAAAAGGGCTTAAAATATACTTAAACTTATATACACATCACACATGCATCAAGTTTTTGGAGCCGTTGCCGGGGACACAAGGATTTTAAGAAAGCTTAAAATCGACGGCCTAATCAGTTTTTCAAAACCTTTTCAAAACGCGCGCACATTTTCTGCATTTACAGTAGGTTGAACACGGGCCGTGCTGCATTTTTTTCATAAAAACACCCAGATACAGAGCTTGAACACGAGGCCGTGCTCACTGAACACGCCCCCGTGCTCAACGAAATCCGTAACTTTAATTAAAACGGCCAGATACAAATTCTGTACACGGGGCCGTGTCCACTGAACACGGGGCCGTGTCCAGCCTCTGTTTCCATTTCCATTTTTGTTTTCTGATCTCGAGACGTTGTTGTGGTCTACTGAGGGATTCTTATGGATCAATACTCAGGAGGGTACAACTACACTTATGAGGAGGATGATTATAGGGAATATTATTGCACCAATTGCGGTAACTCTCACTCGGTTCAATATTGTAACTTGTTTCAACCATCCACTTCATACACCTACTATGAGGAGCCCATGTATGAGCCATCAACTTCATACACATCCTATGAAGACCAAAGGTATGAACCTTTTCCCTCATACTCATATTTTGATGAACCAAGGTATGAGCCTTCATACTCATACTTTGAGGAACCAAGATATGAGCCACCACCTTCATATGCTTACTATGAGGAACCATGGCGTGAACAACCCACCTCATATGAGTATTATGAAGAACAAAATTACGACCCTTATCCATCATATGCTTACAATGAAGAACAATGGTGTGAACCATCTACTTCATATGGGTATTATGAGGAACAAAGGATCGAACAACCAGATTCAAGCTTTGAAAATCCCGATCCTTACTCTATCGCCGAAGTGACCGATAGGATGTTAGAACACCTTAAAACTATCGAGCGCTACATAAAAGAATCTCGCGCAAGGGAAAAGGAGTCCCGCGCAAGAGAAGATTTAACTTGTAATAAAGAAGATATAGTTGAAAGTGTAAAAATGAAAGAACAAATAAGTGAAGAACCGACACATGAGTTAAACAACGAAAAAGGTGAGTCCGTCAACGTTAAAATTCAAGAAGAGTCTAATTTTGAAGAAATTAATCTCTTGTCACCTTCTTTTGAAAATCATTGTTTAATTCCCACTCATGCTAAGTTTTTTAAAAGAGTTAAACACTAACACTAAAATTGACGAAACGATAAGTATTAAGTTAACTAACGATCAAACTTCGCTAATAAAAGAAGACCCATTTGAAATCAACATTACACCGGTTCCATGTTTTTTTCAAAATTCGTTTATTAGTAATGTCACAATTGATAAAGATCTTTGCGTTAACATAATGCCCAACTACATTTTCAAAAAAATAAGTATTAGTGATTTTTCTCCACTTCAAATACCCATTTTTCTATCTAATAGAAAAGTAATAACATCAATCGGTGTAGTTGAGGATGTCTTGGTTCAAACAAATCAAATGGTAATCCTAACCGACTTTGTCATCCTCGATGACGCTCCTCTAGTGTTAGGACGACCCTTTGTAAAAACTCATGAAGCTTTGAAAAACCGGAAGTTCAACAATCTACCTATTCAATTTGGGGCATTTAAAAAGAGTGTCGATCTTGAGCGATTAATGAAATATCCATTCGGAAATAATGACCCCCTAATTGAAGATGAAGATGAACCACCCGATACAAGTGAAAAGTTTGACCACTTTGTTGAAGAAGAGGTCGCCATAGAACAAACTTTTAAAGTTCTTGATCAAAATGAGCAACCAAATAAGGAGTCTCCTAAAGACCCATCTCTTGAGCTCAAAGAACTTCCAAAAGGTTTGGAATATGCTTTTCTAGACAAAGATGGTAAATCACCTGTAATTATTTCGTCTAAATTAGGTAGTTTAGAAAAATACTTTTGCTCGGAACGAGGCCGTGTCCGCTGGACACGGGACCATGTCCGCACGACTGTCGGGATAAAACCCCTTTTTCATAACAGTTACTTCATTCCACACGCTCCGTTTCCCCGAAAACTCTCTGGTTCAGGCGATTTTCCGCATATTTTCGACGTCTCCTCTACTTCTAACAACATCAAGATGTCAAAGAAATTCACAAGGTTCAATGCAGCTGAGCAAGACGCTAAGGCAAGATACGATGTGCTTCAAACCAGACCGGAAGAATACCCAAGACAAGCGTGCATGGATCTTTTAACATTGGTGAACCAACTTGACCGGTTTAACAACCTCGTTACCGGCCCACTAAGAGTCGCCCTAACCACTCGACTTCGCTCAGTCCACGAGTACAATCTGGAACTCTATAGCACATTCGTGTTTAATTCAAGGTGCGACCCTTTCGACAGTGATGGGGTGGGATTCCGATGTGGTGGAACTAAGTACTCGATTTCGATGGCACAATTTGGGTCGATAGTTGGGCTGTATGCGGAGGAAGATGCGGGTAAAGAAGAGAACACTGGAGGTAGGGCTGGCAATAGGTAACCTGTGGGTAACCTGCTAAGACACGATAACAGAAAAGTACACAATGTGATTTTTTGCGTTTTTAAAAATAATCAAAATTTAAAAGTTAAGATCCATTATTTCTCCTTCTAGGTGCATAAAATATAGATCTGTCTTATAGAAATTAGATATAAAGTAGTTAAACGGGTCGTATTCATGTTTAAAATTTTTGTTGTTCGCGTTATCAGATACCTGTTAAGACACGATTTGCCAGCCCTAACCGGAGGGGTGCGAGAGTTGGATGAAAACGAGCGCCAAGCCGCTTGGGCTCAAATTGGAGAAGGGCACTACAACCCGAGCAGCACTAAGAGCACTAAGCTGAGGGACCCGCTTTACCGTTACATCCATAGGGTCCTCACTTACTCTCTTAGCCAAAGGCATGACAGTAGTGGCGTTGTTGGGTTGAGAGATCTTGTGGTCCTTCATTGCATTCACAACCGTAGACACCTCGATGTTCCGTACCTCTTGCTCCGCAACATGCATTGGAACCGGCTTGCTACTCCACCAACCCCTATCTTCTTCGGGGGGTGGATATACCGTCTCTTCAAGCACTTCGTGAACATGCCAAGGTCCTCCCAAAAGAGCCCATGGTCGGGAAGAGTGGATGTACATATCTGCCGCTCCATGAACTTAATTTATGAGGCTGAAGATGGGACGGTTAGTTTCCAAAGATTCCAAGGGCATGCATGGAACCCGCAAGAGGCACTCGTCCTTCACGCTCCACAGCATCATCAGTACCAGTACCAGCCCCACGGTGATCCAGGCCAATCCTCCTCATAAGGAGGCGGTTTTCCTAACTTCCAAAGTTTACATGACTTATTGCAAGAAAACCTCATGTGCACCAGGAACACCTATAACATGGCGAGCAACACGTACACCCGGGTAGGAGCAATCGAGAGAAACATTTCCGACATCCAAGATGACATTAGAAATATCCGGGAGTACATAGCGGGGCACGGTGGAGGAGGTGATGACGATGAGGACAAGGACATGGACTAGGCGGGAGGAGTAGAGGTAGGAGCAGATGGTTGGTGATCCCACAGGTTAACCTCCCTTTTCTTATGAACAATTTCCGGCCTGCGTGCCGTGTGTTGAACAATTTACTTTCCTTTAACTCTTTTTATTTTATGCATTTGTTTTTCTTTTTAACTTTGTGATGTGGATGTTGAACGATGGTAATTTAGGATGCTTGCTATGGTTTGGTGTAATGTTTATTGATAAAACAGGTACATACGAGGCTTAGAGTACTAAATATTAGTACTACTAAAGCCGGAGCAGGAAAAACGAAGCCAAAAACCTATTTTTCACCTTTGCAGATTGTCTACATGGGGTCGTGTTCAGCAGACACGCCCCGGTGCCCACTTCCCCAGACCTGCTGTTTGTTTAATTCTGTAGACTTTTGCCAGACACGGGGTCGTGCCCAGTGGACACGCCCCCGTGTCCACCTTCTGTAAGTAAATGTTACTGGCACTCTGACCACGGGGTCGTGTCCATTCGACACGGGACCGTGTCCAGATGCCCAGTAACACAAATTTTTTTTCTTTTTCACACCTTTTTACACATTCAATCAACCTAAAAACTTATTTTTGGGACACATTGAGGACAATGTGTAATTTAAGTGTGGGGGGATGCTAAAACCTTGAATCTTGCAAGTCCTAATAACAAACCTTACACAAACCTCTATTGGAACCGCTAATCACCCCAAATTTTTTCGAAAAATTATCATTTTTTTACTTGTCTAGGTTTAACTTGGAAAGTTCAAATTCTAAAAAGGTTATATTTTTACAAATTTACAACCAATAGCGTCGTGATAAAAAGAACCAACATAAGAAAATTATGAAACGACATGACAAGTTTAGTTAAATTTTGATTATATATACTTGATCACATAAAAAACCCATTCCCACAAAAGTGAGTTTTGAGCCTTTATTGAGCATACAAATACATATCTTTAAACTAAATGCTCATTTTTCATTTCTTGTGTGAATAGCCGCTTAGTTCTTACGACTCTAGAACTTGCCACGTCGATACATTCCCGGTCCTTACCAACTTAAACCCGAGTAAGTAAATGATGGAGACATTAGGACTAACCCTTTTTCATTTCTACACCATTAATTTTTTTTACCACCTACCCAAAATCCCCCTAGTTAACCCATTTGAGCCTAAACCTTTTCATTTCATAACCCAAAACAAACACCCTTTCCCCACCAAAACCTTTTTATTTTTAAACCCTTTGTTTTAGTAACAAGCTCGGTTTTTCGTATGACTTTTCAAAAAAAAAATGTTGATGATGAAGCAAAAGAGAAATAAACAAACAAGTTCATCAAAAATAACTTTGTTTGAATAATGACTTCATCAAAATAAAAATTTCAAAAATAAAAAGTCTTACGGAAACCGACGCTTTTACGCTTTTCGCCCTCTTACTAACCACTAACCCAACCACCTACCTTTAACCGAAGCCTAAACCTTCACCCAAAAGTCCTCTTGATATTTACAAAGGTATATAGTTAAAAAGGAGGAGGATTGATTGCTTGGCAAGCCTATGGTAGGAGTAAGTTCCATGCCGCTCTCGAGTAATTCACTAAAATACATCTTCGGCCGAGTGTTGAGTGATCCCCCGTGAGGTATGTGAACATGTATATAAATGGAATTTTAAAAAAGGCATGTTATGCCCTATTAAGTAATTTATCTTATGTAATGTTTTAAATAAATCATGACGAATAGGATTGTAAATAAATAAAAATAAAACTTAATAAAGAATCTTGGAAATCCCGACACTCTATGACAAATCCAAAAACCTTCTCTTCTACCCATTCCATTTGGGAGTGTAAAACCACATTATAAAGAGTTTTGCTTGAGGACAAGCAAAGATTCAAGTGTGGGGGTATTTGATGTGCACAAAATGCAACATATAAATTACATCAATTGTGGCATAAAACTAACCCTTTTTTAGTACTAATGTTGGAAAAAGTGTGTTTTTATCTTCCTTTTGTATTTTCAGGATTAAAAGAGCTCAAATGAACAAAAGAAGCAAAAAATGCAGATAAATCTAACATAAATACAAGAAAAGGAACAAACGTGGCATGCCCAGCCTCCCCAACAGCATCTTCCCAAGCAAAACAAGAGAACAGAAGACTGAACACGCCCCATGCTCAGTGAGCACGGGGGCGTGCCCAAGTGCCAGCACAAAAGGCAAAGCTATAGAAGCTTCTATCACCCACCACGGGGGTGTGCCCAGCGGACACGGGGCCGTGGTCAACTCTAAGATTCGCAGAATCTAGGGAAATCTTGATAGTACAGATATGCTTCTGCACACGGGGGCGTGCCCAGCAGACACGGGGGCGTGGTTAACTAATACAGACAAACTGCAATTAATGAAGATAGAGAAGAAGGTGGGCACGGGGCCGTGCCCAATGGACACGGGGCCGTGCCCAATGGACACGGGGCCGTGCCCAATGGACACGGGGCCGTGTCCGAGCTGCTGTTAAACCTATAAATAGGGGTTCTTGGCTCATTTGTAAACCATCCCTTGGCACACCACCTCTCTCACACTTCACCCACCACCCACCACCATCACAACACTATCATCCACCACCATCATCCATTGTCCATCATAGAGTGTGTGAGTCATCTCGGGATCCAAGATTGATCGTAAGAGTTCTTGACAATCAAAGGCCACGTTTGCCTAAGTCTCTTACATCACTTGGTGAAGACAAGTGTCTAGTGTAATACTTTTTATTTTTAATCTTTTCGCACTTTTAACTTGGTTATGTATTAATGACTTTAATAACTAGTTTCTTATGTTGAAGGTGATTCTTCCTTATCGTTTGTCTGTGGTGTCTTGGCATTATTTTACTGTCTATATAAAATAAAAGATTTTCACCATTCATATCTCCACGGTCTATATGGAGGTATGTTGGCTACCTGGTCGGGGGTTAAGGGAACGGTTTGGTAAGAGTCTTGCCTTGTTCAGTGTATAGATCCTGCAAGGACCTGGGTCAAATTTAGTAGGACCTCCTTCAATACCCACCGGTATTGGATGGCGGGGGTCCAAACTCTTTGATCCCCTCATATGTAAGCTACTATTAATACTTTAACCCGGCTACTTAGGACTGTATCCCTGCCGACTCAGACTACTTAGCCGAGGGTAACGTCACCTTCAAAAGAGGGGCCTACCATAATATGCATTAATAACTTAATTAATTATCTTTCAATAGTCCGACCCTTTAGGATTGTATCCTTGCTGACTCAAACTACTGGGTTAAGGGTAACGTCACCTTCAAAAGAGGGGCCTACTACAATAACTAATATAATCTATTAAAAAGTGCAAAAGTTTAGAAATAATCAAATGTTACACTAAACACGAGTCGGAGCCAAGTGATTCATCTTGTCTATCTGTTTTTACTTTTATTTTATTTTTCAGCATTTTAGTTAATTTTTATTTTTCTAGTTAAAAACCTTTTTCTAGCTTTTGATTTGATTAGACGTTGAGAATAAACCGGTACTAAAAGCTCTTGTGTTCTTAGACGACCTCGGTATCTTACTAACACTATACTACGCTCACGATGGGTGCACTTGCCCATATGTGTGTTTGGTGTTAGTAAATATCATGTTTTATAAATTTAAAACTTGACTAACGTGTAAAAATGGCTTAAAATATACTTAAACTTATATACACACCACACACGCATCATGCGTCTAGACAGTTGAAAGTCCACGAGAAGAACTATGCGACTCATGATCTTGAGTTAGGAGCTGTGGTTTTCGCGCTTAAAATCTGGAGACACTATCTTTATGGCACAAAGTGTGTGGTATTCACAGACCACAAAAGTCTCCAGCATATTCTCAATCAGAAGGAGCTGAACATGAGGCAACGACGCTGGGTTGAACTCTTAAGCGATTACGATTTTGAAATTCGCTACCATCCTGGTAAGGCAAATGTGGTAGCCGATGCGCTTAGTCGAAAGGAGCGAGTCAAGCTTCATTCTGTTCGAACTCTATCTGATATTCAATCTCGTATTCTTCAAGCTCAACGGTCTTGTGTGATCAAGGGCTTATTGAAATATGAGCTACCACTTCAACTTGAGCTTAAACTCGAAAGGAAAGACGATGGTTTGCTTTATTTCAAGGATCGTTTATGGATTCCGAAACAAGATGATCTTCGCACTTTAGTGATGGACGAATCTCATAAGTCCCGATATACTATCCATCCTGGTGCTGATAAAATGTACAAGGATCTTCGTACTCAGTTCTAGTGGCCTGGTATGAAAAAGGATATTGCTTTGTACGTATCAAAATGCCTAACTTGTCTCAAAGTCAAGGCTGAACATCAACGACCGTCTGGTTTGCTTATACAACCAGAGATACCGGTATGGAAGTGGGAGAACATTGCTATGGATCTCATCACTAAGTTACCGCGTACATCTAAAGGTCACGATGCTATTTGGGTTGTCATTGATCGTTTAACGAAGTCAACTCATTTTATACCGATTCGCGAGGATCTATCTGCTGATAAACTTGTAAAGATTTATGTTGATGAGATTGTATCTCGACATGGTATTCCGTTGGATATCATATCTGATCGTGATTCTCGATTTTCATCTCATTTCTGGAAGACCATGCAATCTGCTTTGGGAAACCAACTAAATCTAAGCACTGCTTATCATCCCTAAATAGATGGACAATCTGAGAGGACGATTCAAACTTTGGAGGATATGCTTAGAGCATGCGTGATTGAATTTGGTGGAAATTGGGATTCTCATCTTCCGTTGATCGAGTTCTCTTACAACAACAGTTATCATGCTAGTATTAATATGGCACCGTTCGAAGCTCTCTACGGTCGAATATGTCGTTCACCTGTCTGTTGGAATGAGATCGGTGAAGCTCAGCTTACTGGACCTGAGCTCATTCTGGAAACAACAGACAAAATCAAGAAAATTCGTGATAATCTTGTGACAGCTAGAAGCCGTCAAAAGAGTTATGCGGATATGCGACGCAAGCCACTAGAATTTCAAGTCGGAGACCGTGTCCTACTCAAGGTATCACCTTGGAAGGTAGTGGTGAGATTTGGAAAGAAAGGAAAACCTGCACCATGATTTATTGGACCATTTAAGATTGTTGAAAGAATTGGAAAGGTTGCCTATCGACTAGAGCTACCTCCAGAGCTTGGAAATATTCATCCGACTTTTCACGTGTCCAATTTGCGAAAGTGTTTAGCTTATGCTGATCTTCACATTCCACTCGACGAAATTCAAGTTGATGAAACGATGCACTTTGTAGAGAAATCTGTGGAGATAAGGGACCGTATGGTCAAACAGTTGAAGAACAAACAGATTCGATTAGTCAAAGTTCGTTGGGAGTCCAAACAGGGACCAGAGTTTACTTGGGAACGTGAGGACCAAATGAAGGTGAAATATCCGCATTTGTTTTCACATGTTTCCTCTAAATAAAAATTTCGGGACGAAATTTCCTAAAGTAGGGGAGACTGTGACAACTAAGTTCTGTAATCGATGTACGATGTAAAACAAAATCAATTATCAATAAAACAATGTGTTTTGGTGTTATTATATTTTTTTTGGTGTTATTATGTGTGTATTTGTGTTTGATGATTTTACGTTTTGATTCGAGTTCGGTTTTAAGCTTTAAATCGCTTTCTGGAAGGTTATACGCAAACTGGTGCGTAAACGCAGTCAGTTTAACGCGAAAAACACTCCAGAATAGTGAAATAGGATTAACATACCTTAAATAACCTTTTCATAACTTAGAAATAAGTTTTGGATGGTTTGGTGTGTTGAAAACAAGTCTATTCAATCGCAGGGACTATTTGTGTCAAACTGCGAAAGTATGCCGATTTGTTCAGTATCGTACATTTCGGAACTTGATCATAAGTTAAATATGCCCTAAATATCCTTTACATAGCTTAGAAATAGGCTTTGAGGTGTTTGGTGCGCAAAAATAAAATTTCTTGATCAATAGGGACTAAAAGCGTCAAAAAGTGCATAAGTTAGCATATTCGCGCATATCTTACGTTCTGAATATATTCGGACATCCAAAAATTTATGTAATCGTTAAAATATTTTATTTTAGTGATTGGCATGATAAAATACCATTCGTCGCATAATTAGGATCGTTTTTGCGTCCGTTACGACTTCCGTCGTAATTAATCGAATAACGCAACCATACGACCAAACGAACCGACATACGAGATGTTTTTGAGCATATTTTAAGTTCCCTATACTTAAATTCATTTTAGAGCCTTGAAATGAGGTTAATGGGGCTTAAACGCGTCAAAAATGGCCTAAATGAGTTGCAGGGACCAAAACTGACAATTTTCAAAAGTTTCTGGATCTGGCATATGGTGGCGTCACACCACCACTATATGGTTTTGCTGTAGCATGATGCGACGGCCTTATCTGGGCAGAAACTCAAGTTTCAGCAATGGCAGGTCCATTTTCAGCAACCGAATTGAAGTTCAGGGTTCTTTTTGTAACATTTGCAATACCGTTTGATGGTTTCGGGGCACCCCTAGTATTCCAAAACCATGTGCCTTACATGTACGGTCCATATTGAAGCTCAATTATCGAGGAACAATCCTAACGGTTCTTCAAACTCTATATAAACCCACCATTTCACTTCACCTTCTTCACACTTGATCTCAATCATCTTCTCTAAGTTGAAGCTCTCCTTGTGAAGCTTCATACCTGAGAATTTTTGAGTTCAGATCTTCATAGCTTGGACCCTTTGTAAGTTTCCTTCACGCTTGTTCTTGTATTTCAAGCATGAAAGTCAAATAGTGTTTGATTTTCTACTTTGACCACGATTTGGTCAACACAAAGTTCGTTTGAACTTTGCAACGTGAGCGTAATCACGATGGTTATAGTCCTTTGTGACTATACCTACTGATTACCATGTTGATTAGGCATAGTGACGAGTCATAGTTTCGGTCAAAATACGTGCTTATGCGTATTTTGTAACCAAACTATTCTTGGGTATCAAAACCGTTTGTTTTGATATCAAACTTGTTTTCTAACTTAGTTAAACATGTTTCAACATGTTTAGCTCGTCACTTTTAGTTTAGTGCTTGTATAGGGTCGTAAGATAAGCGGTCTTAACCACCGCTTAGACTTTCGAACCCGACCCGTTTGGTTGATCTTTAGGATTCGACCAAGCATATTATGTGACCATAGTTGCATAGGGAATAACCTTCCGAGGTTATACCTTATGGTCACTTAGTTTAATTAGTTGTATGATAGGTAGTTTATATGCCTTAGGTAAATGACCAAAATGCCCTTTTTATGCATAATTGGCAATTAAGCATATGTAACTTAACTTTTGTCACTTAAACTAATTATGTAACATGTTTAGGCATATAATACTTGTCATAGGACTAGTTAGGCATCTCGAACACGCTTTTGCGCGCACGATGCGTTAAAGTAGCGTAAGCTACCTTAATGGGTCGTAACGGGTCGAAAGCACTTAGGTTAGGTTCCGTTTTAGGGTGAAGGATTTGTTAAACCATATCATATGAGTTCCAACACCCATTTGGTTTACAAGACCTCATTCTATCCGATCTTCCGATTTCGGTGTCGATTTATTTAACTAGTAATCCGATTACTAGGTACTACTTGATTTCCTTGTTTTGCTTGAGTTCTTTGGATGGAGGATACTTTGCACTTCGATATGAGTACATAGTTCCCCTATTTTACTGTTTTCAATTGTTTTGGGGTGATTCATATGTGTTAAATGTTCTCGAGGTTTTAACGATGGTTTCAAAAAAACGATTGATATGGTTTATATAAAACTAATAACGACTTTGATAATGTGAACAAACTTGTTGGACGTATTTACATAACGAATGACATTCATTAAAATTGATCAAGCCGACCAGTATTAGGTTATGGTACCATAGGATCTGACAAATCACTTTATCAGACTACACCCATGGTTATGTGTGGGGGTTATGTGGGTAGCGACTGAATCTGTGATTGTTAACTTACCCTTTGGTGGTTTGTTAATGCGAGAAGCGAGTTACGAAGGTTTGAATGTTATTAGAGAGACGACCAAAAGTAGTTTCACAATTAAAACGAGAATGATTTAAACGAGTTAAACGATTTGCAAACGATTTAAACGATTTTGACACGATTTGATCAAGTTAAACGAGTTGGATAAACGATTGGTTTTTGGTTAGTGTTTAGATAACGGGACAGGTGTAATGTGATGAAAACATGGTAGATATGCCGCTGGTACTTCTTATATATAAGTGTTTTCATCATATTACATACCGTGGTGTTATTTAGTTCACTTGGGTAAACGGGGCTAAAACGATGTCACATAACGATGTTTTCTAGAAGATATAAACCATACGAGTTTTATTAATCAGTTTTTACGAGATGTTTTACAATTTGGTTCACTAAAACAAATGTTTTGGGGTTAAGAATCATGGCTACGAGATTTTATAAGTTATAATCATCTTGATTTGAGATGGTTAATAATGCTGCAATACTATGCACTTTTCAAAACAAGGTTTTTAATAAGGTATTGCAACATGTAAATTAGCCATGAATCCGACACTCTTATAAAACCTATGTGCTCGCCAGCATTTCTTTGCTGACTTTGTTTTTACATATGTTTCAGGTGGTGTTGAATGATGTTGACTGCTAGGATGCATGTTCAAATAGGATCTGGACGAGGCCTTAGTGACATAATAACAATGATAGATGATGTGTAACTTATTTGTTTAACTTTAAGACAATGTCAATGTTTAATATTATCAATAAAACAAAACTTTTGTATCCACGGTTGTGAAACAACAATTCTGTTGCAACACTCCCGACGTTTCCGCCGCAGTTTCGTTGTTTTAACGCGGTCGGGGTGTGACATCCTCCATCATCTTTTTCAACTTTGGCTCCTCGTCGTCCGATTGGCTGTCATTGTGACGCCATTTATCATTCTTTGGAGTGACGTATTCAGTCTTATCAAGCGCACCTATCAACTTCCTTGGCGGTTTGCTTTCTTTGTATCTATTCGCTGCAACACCCCTGAATATCTTTAGTGAATGCTCTATCATAGAATCTATCTTCAGAATATCATTGTCGGCTTTTGGAAGATTTGGATGTTGGACATTCATTACCATCTGCAAGAATCTAGGGTACATCCAGAACTTGTTCCCTGTTGTGGGACCACCAGTTCTCTTCAGATTCTCAAATTCTCTTTCATGTTTGCATAAATGTACTTCGAAATACTAAACGACTTGTTTAGTACTAAGGCCACCATGAATCCCACTAGATCATTGCCTGCCATGTCGTAACCAGCACGTCTGTTGCTCAGACATTGAATAAGTATGTGAAATAGAAACTTGTAGCGCATCGGCAACCAGGCCTTGTTGATCTGACTACTGAAAATGTCTCCAGTACAACTCATCCTAAGCAAGCATCCCCGTGTGCACATGATTGGAACATAATATGGTGCGTTTGGATCATCTTGAAGTTCCAGTACAGTGTTCAGAATATCCGGAGAGACATCCACGTTCACTTGATTAACTTGCCCTTGAATACGCTCAATTCCGTCAACTTCAATAACGTTTGCTGTATTCCAGAATTCTTTGATAAGAGACTTGTACACCGGTGTTGAAAAGGTAATGGCTTTGTTGATACATGATTCCCTCAGCCATTGAGTGATCTCCTTCAGTTCAGTAATCTTTCCTTCTGGATCAAGATACGCGACCATGTTGTGTCGAGGTTCGGACATAATTTGCTCCCCTGGTTTGTCTATCTTCTTAGTCGCGGGTTTGTGTTTCTGTTCTTTCAGAGCCATTCTGTACACGAAAAACATCCACTGTAAGTTATAAGTACATAATACTTGCAAAATACATACATCTATACATGTTTATATATACTGTGAACAGTTAACATGTATATACATACATACTGTGAAAGTGCACTATTTTGAAAAACTTGAAAATTTTTTCTAAGTGTTGGACCATGAAAAACTCTCACTGTGGCGAAGAACCCTTTTTATGGCGAAGAACCTGTTTTTCGTCGATAACATCTACGAAGAACCATTGGTCAACCAAAGTCAACAGAAGTCAACGAAGAATGGTTATTCGTTGACCATGGGTCTTTCATCGACAGGCTTTTGATGAAGAATTCTTCTTCATCAAATAGGTTATTCGTCGCAAGCAGTTTGATGAAATATGTTCTTCGTCGTAAAAGGTGTTTTTCGTCAATTAGGGTTTTTCATCTTTACTGAAATTGGGGGTTTTTCAATACAGAGGTTTTTGTTTTCGCTGATAGACGGTGAATCAAAGGTTGATTCAGAACAGCAAAAACAATGGACACTTTGTTAAGCACAATCATGAAGACACAATCCCAGATGTGTAACCGACACGAGTTGAACCAGAAAAATACACCCAAACCTGTTAAATATCACAAAATCTCAAACCCCTATTTTAACACCTAAATCAAAAAACCCAAAATATGAACCAATCTTCATACACTTATCATATTTATCAATTTTCGATGAAAAACACTGAAACAAAACAGATAAATACATGATAGAATAAAAAATCAAAGGTCTCCGATGGTTTTTCAAACATTCGAGCAAAACACAGGGTTATTAAGAAGATTTAAACGTGTTAAGGGTCCCTGGTTGTTTTAATACCTTGTATTTGATAAAAATCTCAGATAAAAACAATGATTTTTGAAGTACGCAGAGAGGTATGGGAGATGGAGTGTGGAAGAAGATGAACAGTTGAGAGTGGTTTGAAAAAGTGAGCTCAATAATGCACCGGGTCCCCTTTTATAGACCTGACCTTCGACGAAATACCGACCCCGATGAAAAACATGTTGGGTCGACGAAGAATGTTGATGGGCTTGAACAGTAAGCCCATAATGAAAGTCCATGAAGAACCAGGGTTCTTCGTCGTGAAAAATTTTTCTTTGACCAAAAACACGTTTTTCGTTGACTGGAATTGGTTTTTCGTGGACCTTTAGGTTTTTCGTGAAACTTTAGGTTTTTCGTGAACCTTTTTCACATAAAATCACCAAGTCATAGAATTTTGCACAAATTGAACAGATTTTACTGATGTGAACTGATTTTCCCTTGTGTTTAAGTTTACCAAATGCAAAATGATCTTTATGAAGTGGTGAAATAAAAAACAAGTTGGTTTTGGGCTTTCAGGCAGAAAACATTCGAGTTTCAGCTTGGCTAATCAAAAGAACTTTACACACTGCACTAAAACTGAATTTAAAAAGCGGTAAACTAACAAGAAGCAATAAAAAGCAGTAAACGACTGTACAATGTCTAACTTTTTGCGAGTTTCAAGGAAAAAGAATCATACCAGCTTACGGTCTTTGTTAACATGGTTTTTGTTTCGGTTTAAAGCTTTAGATAAGTATACTACCATAGTTATCAATATTGTTGTCCACATAAGCTCAAACTGATCAGATGTAATCATAATTAGGAGATACAATTTATGGTAAGGGTTATAAATACAAGTCGATGTTCATCCACTCATGACACATTCCCGTATCAAGTTATGCACGAGAGTTCATCTTACCGGTGAGTATACCGCTTATCATCTGTTTGACCGTATAAAAAGATGTGAGATACTCACTTATTTTTTATTGAAAACAAGCCCTATGTGATAGAATCACTTATTGATGAGGAACTTGATTTTCAGATGCATGAAGGCACAGGAGGAAGTCCGTGAACAGGTTAGTACCATCGTACAGACAAAGAGACGAACTTGACTCCCACAAAGAAACTGTGATATATTATCACTTATTTTGTTTGGACATATGATTGTTGATCACTTATTGAGGTCGAATGCAATATGTATATGTATGTATAGTATCATGGAAGATCTAGACTTCGTCTCCGTTATTTTTCGGTAAAAGATACAACCATGATACCCAGATGATAAGACAGTATAAAGACCGTATATCTCAGAACCTCGGCAATCAATCAATCAAAATTTCGGTACTAAGACCATATGCCATTGAATGGTTCCCACCTGACATGAAGTATGTTAGGTTTATATCATCCTGCACATTTTAATCTGATTGTGAGCCTACCGATACATCATTAGTAGAGATACTTATCATTTCTCAATTTTTCTTTTTACATTTTTGACCATGTTGACCGACCACACCAGTGAATGTCATCACTTTCTTTTAATCCAAGAAACTCATTTTTGATTTTCTAATTTTTTTAAAGTTTTAAATTTTTGATTTTTCAAACTTAAAGACATAAAGTAAAGACATATTTTTGGATTTTTGACTTTTTCAAATGTTTTTGTATTTTCTTGAAATTTCTCCCCCTAAAATGCTAAAAGGTTACAAAAATGAAAATCTTTTTGTATTTTTAGAGTTTTTAAAGAAAATATTTACAAAAACCGATTAGCCAAAGAAGTTTTACTCGGGTATCACTTTAATGCCATTGACCAAAAGAAGATAATCAAAACGTGATTTATCAAAAGCTTTAGTGAACAGGTCGGCACGTTGGTGATCAGTGTGGACTTTAACAACATCGATGCGACTTTTATCAAAACAAACACGTATGAAGTGATATTTAATATCGATGTGTTTGGTCTTGGAATGCTGCACAGGATTTCTAGTGATCTGTAAGGCAGCATTGTTATCAACAAAAATAGGAGTAGATAGGAATTCAAAACCGTAGTCGCGCATTTGTTGCTGGATCCACAGAACTTGGGAGCAACAACTCAAGGCAGCAATGTATTCATCTTCACAAGTTGATGTAGCAACACAGGTCTGCTTCTTGCACTGCCATGTAACCAGGCGATTTCCTAAAAACTGACATCCAGCCGTTGTTGATTTGCCGTCGATTTTGCAGCCTCCAAAATCAGAATCACTGAACATGATCAAGTCGAAGCTATCATCCCTAGGGTACCAGAGACCGGTGTCTGGGAAACCGTTCAAATAGCGTAAAATCCTTTTAACAGCTCCCAGATGCGAGGCCTTCGGGTTGGCTTGATATCTTTCGAGCAGGCACGTAGGATACATTATGTCGGGCCACGAGGCTGTGAGATACATTAGAGATCCAATCATTGCATGATAGTATGAAGAGTTAATGTTTTTACCCTTCAGATCCGGAGTAATCCCGTGATTCTGCGAAAGTGGGGTACCAATGGGCGTTGCATTAGACATCTGGAACCGGCTCAAGATGTCACCAACATATTTAGTCTGATGGATGAATATCTCAGACTCAGTTTGTTGAACTTGTAGGCCCAAAAAGAAATTCATTTCCCCCATTGCGCTCATCTCGAATTTCTCCTGCATAACACGCTCGAATTGCCTGCACAAAGCATCATTAGCTGAACCAAATATTATATCATCAACGTATACCTGTACCAACAGAAGATCTCCAACTTGTTCTTTGATGAAAAGAGTGCAATCAATAAGACCTCGCCGAAAACCATTCTCCAACAGATAGTTAGATAAGGTTGCATACCAAGCTCTCGGTGCTTGATGTAAACCATAAAGAGCTTTGTTGAGCAACCAAACCCGATCAGGGTGAATAGGATCTTCAAAGCCCGGAGGTTGTTCGACGTGTACCTCTTCTTCAACCACACCATGTAAGAAAGCACTTTTTACGTCCATCTGGTAGACCTTGAATCCTTTAAATGAAGCATAAGCTAGAAAGATCCGAATAGCCTCAAGACGTGCAACTGGTGCATAAACTTCATTATAGTCAATTCCTTCGATCTGACGAAACCCTTGAACAACCAATCTCGCCTTGTTTCGAATGACTACTCCACGATCATCCTTTTTGCATTTGAAAACCCAACGGGTGCCAATTTTCTTGTAATTTTCAGGCCTTTCAACAAGCTTCCAGACACCCAGCTTTTGAAACTGTTGCAGTTCATCCTGCATGGCTTCCACCCAAGAATTATCCTTTAAAGCTTCTTTCCAAGACTTTGGTTCTTCTTGTGAAACATAACACACGAAAGACCAATCATTTTGTAAACCAGATTCTCTGATAGCTGAATACAAACCTACATTCTGGTTGTTTCTCAGCTGATTGCGTGTCTGCACACCACTTTGGACATCTCCAATAATATTCTCCTGTGGATGAGTATCATGAATTCTCGTTTCGGGAACATCAGGAACACGAGTGTTAATACCCAAATTGTTAAGATTAAGATCAACAACCAAATCCACACCGGGCATAGGTGTAGAGGTGGATGCATTTCCTTCAGTAGTGTCTACATTCTGCACCTGAGTAGTTGCTTCAGAAACACCTTGAACAGGAGCAACCGGAGCAGATGAGCCTTCATTCGCATCATGGTACTCATCGTCTTCCGATGACTCATTCTAATCAGCAGCATCTTCAAATTCCTCATTTTGATCGATGTTGTTAACCGAAGTAGAAGCTTGAGGGCTAACAATAATTGGTCTCACCAATGGCGAGTCAGCCGCGTTGTCACTTTCAAGTATCATTTGAGCAGCTGCAGATGCTTCGTCAAAGGTTGGCAGATTAAAGGAGTCGAATAGCCCATCATAATCGAACATCCTAGGATCACCCGGAGCTCTAACCGAATTAGTATACCTTTGAACCTTTACTTCACTCCATAACTCAATCTTTTTGGTTGCCAAATTCCATACACGAAAATTCGGAGTAGCATATCCAAGAAAGAAACCCTCGATAGCTTTGGCGCCAAACATTCCGTGCGGCTCAATCATAGTGCATGGACCGCCAAAAGGTTCTAGGTGAGAAATATCTGGTTTCCTTTTGTGTAACAGTTTAAAACAAGTCTTGCCATGCCTTTTAACTGTGAGAAATCTGTTTAAAGTGTAGCAAGCAGTAGACACAGCCTCCCCCCAGAACAGAACAGGAAGCTCCGACTCTACCAACATCGTTCTTGCAGTTTCTATTATCGTTCGATTTTTCCTCTCAGTGACACCGTTTTGTTGTGGAGTGTAGCGAGAACTGTACTCATGAAGAATGCCCTTTGAAGTACAGAACTCATCCATTATGCGGTTTTTGAACTCAGTGCCATTGTTGCTTCGGATCCTCTTCACTTTCAACGTGTACAAATTCTCTAGCAAAGTAAGAAGATTCTTGAGGATTTCAGGAGTTTCACTCTTGTGTGCCATAAACGATACCCAAGAAAATCTAGAGTAGTCATCAGTAACCACCAGACAATAAGCATCCCCAAAGTTTGTCTTGTGTTTCATAGGTCCAAAGAGGTCCATATGAAGACGTTCAAGAGGCATGCTGACAGTGTTGACTTTCTTAATCGGGTGAGACTTCTTTGTTTGCTTTCCCTTCTGGCACGAAACACAGACATCTTGTAGATGAAAATTCTTCACATCCACACCATTCAGAAGATTGTTTTTCACCAAATGGTTCATTTTTCTCAAGTGAATATGCCCCATTCGTCTGTGCCAAGATATAGACTCCTTTTCTGTGGCTTTCGACACAAAACATGTGACTTGTGTAGATGTCGTAATCCATTGGCTCATATCAAGGATATAAAGATCATTAATCCTTGGAGCCGATAAGAGAATCCATTCTTTTGGAATCTTAAAACCAGGCTTCAGCACATAACAACCGGCATCATCAAAATGCACGGTGAATTTCTTATCGCAGATCTGTGAAACACTCAGAAGATTGTGATCAATTTGTCGTACATAATTGATCTTATCGAAACACACAACACCATTGCAGATCATTCCTTCTCCAGTGATATACCCGCCTTTGTCTCCAGCAAATGCGACATAACCTCATCTAATGTTTTTCACATCATAAAAGAAGCCGTAAGTCGCCTGTCATGTGCCTAGATGCTCCACTGTCAACAATCCAATGACTATTAACAGTTCCTCCTGGAACATCCTGCACATGTCATTCAACAATCAGTTGAAGTTGGGGACCCAAGCCTTAGTGGTCTTGGGTCATCCCTGATCATCACGAAATGTGATTTTGATTTCTTGATGATTTTGAAATATCACACCTCCCCCTGAACCTTCACCCGTTTTAGGTTTCCAAGACTGATTTCGTTTACCAGATTGAGTTTTATGAAAAAAATTTGAAATTTCTGGTTTTAATGGTTGTGATGAACTTGGTTCCTTTTTAACAGATTTGACTTCCGATTTTAAAGCCTTTTCTATTGCCTTGACGTTTTGACGTCGTTGTTTTGTTTCTTGTTCTTTAACAGTTCGCTTATCTTGTTTTGGTGAAACAGAACGATGTTGTTGGTGACCTTTTCAGGAGGGGCTTTCTCAACAAATTTTTCTTTTGGAGTATTTGTACAGTTTTTGATAATATGTCCAAACTCCCCACATTTAAAACAAGTTCTCCTTTCAACAAACTTAGGAGATTCCGATTGACGAACAGATGTCGAACCTGTAGATCCAGAGGTTGTTCCTTCATCACACCCATTTGTGTGTTGGGTGTAGTTGTTTTGACTATTACGTTTTAAAATTTTGACTTGTTGAACGAAATCTGTATTTGATTTATTTTCAAAAGTCTCCATTTTATCAGTACCTTTTGATGCTACAAATTTAACATCACTGCTTTTCTTCTTGTAACGAGCTCCTTTTGTTTCAAACCTTGGTTGAGAATCTTTAGGCTTTTGAGCTCGTTGTTCTTGTTGTTTACCCTTAGAAGCAATAGGTTGTTGCTTTGTCGGCAATCTTTGATTTCCAAATTGTTTTCTAACTTCAGATTTTGGAATAGGATCACACTGAGTTACAACAACTCCCGGGATCGTCTTTCCCAAAAACTTATTGGTAGTATCTTCAAACACTTTATCAATCAAAGATGGATTGACGTTTTTAATTGGAAAGTCTTTGTTTGAATAGATTTTAGCATCACCGACCAAAGTATACAACACATTATTACTCTTAACGGCAGACACAGATTCCTTGACAGAATCTATCACTTGTTTGGCAACAGGTTGCACAACAGGAGTAGGAGGATCACACAGAACATGATTCTCAATAGGAATTTCTACTCCTTTCATCTTATCAAGTGATATATCCTGATCACCCACATCTGATTCATCATCAGACGAATCATAGTCCTCAATAATTGGAGCACTTTGTTTGTAGATGTTGAAGTTTCTGTTTCTTCAGATGAGGTACCCGAGGAACTGTCCGATTTGAAGCCTAATCCTGTAGTAACTTCCTCATAATCAAGAGGCACACTTGGTTCAAAACGAGGCATTTCCTCTTCATCAGGCATTCTGGTATAGTTGTGTCTCAAAGGAGGCGGACACGACTTATACCCAACGCCTTTCTTATTCCCTTTCAGCTGTTGAGCGTCTATAATGTGATCAAGCACATATCGGGAGTTAGAATAACTCTCCAATTTGAGCTTGATTGCATCATGCTCGCATTTTGCCATGGCTAGCTCTTTCTTTGTTTCCTCAATGATATTAATACCAGTTTGTTTGTTGAAAACAGTTTTTGTTAATTCGGAAACACTTTTCTTTAACGTTTTGATTACTAATTTGAAATCCTTTTCATTTCGAGCTAAAGCCATGTTTGCCTCTTTGCATTTTGACATCTCAATAACCAAACTTTGATTGTGACTATGACTCTTTTCTGATTCAAGTTTCAAATCTGCACACATACTACATACACTAGGAGTAGGAGTGTCGGAATTTACTTGACTTGTCGAGGCTGAGACATTTTCCATAAAGGCAGTCTAATAAGAAAAAAGATCCATCTTCAGAGAAGAACTTCTCCATTTCTTTTGATGCAACAACAGCCTTCTTTATCAGAACAGATTTCTGACAATTTAACTCCTCAGCTTCCTTTAACAAGCTATCAACATCAGAATTTATCTCCTCCTTGACATCCGATTCTGAATTATAACCTCCCACACTCGAGCCTTCTTCATCCGAACTGCCACTATAACCCGAACTATCATCACTTTCAGCAAACTCTTCTTTGTGAACATGCTTGATGTGATTGATGATTTTGGCATAACATGCAGTTCCTCCTCCTCCTTGATCACCATCTCCATATTGTACTGACCAGTTACACCCTTCATCAGCTTGAACGACTAATGCCCCATTGGTGTTTGAAAGCCCATACTGGTTTTGGTTGGATGTGTTGTTCACAGCTACTATCCCTCTTTCATGGTTACCTTGATTTGTATTGGAAGTACTTGACTGATTTCGGAAGGGATACTTGTTGCCTCGTCTGCTCGGTCGAGTGCATTCACTCTTGAAGTGACCCTTTTCGCCACAATTAAAGCACGTAACTGCATCCTTATCGAAACCATACTTTGTATCCTTTTTGCTTTCCAAGGTAGTTCTCCCAATTCGACTCATATAATCTTTAGCCCTTCTAACAGCACTCGCAAACGCCAACTTAATGTCCATTAACTCCATTTCATCACGGTCAATCTGTTGATAATCTTCATTGGTCAAATTAATGTTTCCAATTTGAACCGCGACCAGTCCGCAGTAGGCATTGACCATTGTATTGATAAGTTCCATATGTTCCTTTACCACTTCTATGCTGACTTTTGAAAGGTTTGAAGTATCAACTCTGACGGTGTTGGGGTTTTGGGGTTGAAAGTTGTTACTGTAACATGCTTGCTGTTGTTGGGCTGGTGGTTTTGGCAGAAGATAGGCACTTGGATCAAATTGAGGTTGAGTAGTGGAAACTTGAGGTTGAGTTTGGGGTTTAGGGAACCAGGCACTTGGATCGAATTGAGGTTGTGTTGTGGAAACTTGAGGTTGAGGTTAGGGTTTAGGGAGCCAGGCACTCGGATCGAATTGAGGTTTTGAAAGGGCGTGAGCTTGTGCAACAAGATGTGGTGGTGGGAGATAGGCACTTGGATCGAAAACCTGAGGAGCTGACTTGGGAAAGGGGCTTGTATTGGACACAAACGCTGTTTGTAGTTTTGGTTGCTGACTGGAAATGGATGCAGGATTAAACCCTCCAAAGTACATTTCCGGATTTTGAGGAACTGCAATGTGTTTAGCCTTCCGGGTTTCTTCTTCGTTCTTGTTTTCCAATTTCTGAACGAATTCATAGATACTGATCGTATCTAAAACACCCGTATATTTTAACAATTCAATGAATGGACTCCACTTTGGGGGTAGAGCATCAGCAAACCTTGCAATCATTTCTTGTTGAGTTACAACAACATTATAAGAATACATTTCACTAAGTAAATGATAAAAACGAGTTGCCATATCATTTAATGTTTCGTTTTCCATGTATAGAAATGCTTCAAATTCCTTTTTCAATAAATCATGGCGTGTCTTCCTTGTAGCCGCATTTCCTTCTCCTCTTGTTGTCAAGACGTCCCATAACGCTTTCGTGTTTGTGCTATAAGCGAATTGATGATAAATGTCTTTGTGGAGTGCTTGCGTAAGGATAGAGAAAGCCTTCTTTTCTAGATCATATGCCTTTTTGTCATTTTCCAACATATTGGCCAAAGTTGTTGGATTTGATCCCGCTTCCTCAAGAGCTGTGTTATACGGAGTAGTGAAACACGTCCATAGCTCGGTGTTTTGTCCTAGAACGTAAGTGTGAAATCGACCTTTCCAAGATGGATAGTCGTTCACATGCCCACTCACTTTCACTCAATAGCAAATTCTGAATGCTTTGATTTTGATTTGCTACACATGCCCACTGACTTGCAGTAATTGATTGTTGTGGCATCATAATTTTCATCCAAGTCGCTACGGAGGTCGGATCTTGAGCCGTACTTGAGCTACTGCTCCAATCCCAAGGGCTAGTACTCATGATTGATGTATGAATGAGAATACCTAGTCACAAACTTGAAGTGAAACTGTTAAGTAACTTTTAAAATGCTTCTGTTAAAAATCTCACAATTGTTCCCCACGAAGAACTAGGTTCTTCGCAGGAGTCCAGAATAGACGAAGAATGGTTATTCGTCAAAAACAAATACTACGAAGAACAGATTCTTCGTCAACAATACCTTTACGAAAAACCAGGTTTTTCATCGAGGACAATTTGACGAAAGACCAGGATGTTCGTCGCAGGGTTCTTCATCGACAATCAGATAAAGACACGTAAAGTAGTTGAGATATTTTTCTAAAAGCAAATCTTATCTGTTCTGACACAGACACCTTCGTTCAACCTAACAACATGCCTGCCTTACCAACCCATCATGGTGTACCAATTTTTAACAAATATATTATAATTAAAAATCAAGAACACGTTTGAAGATTTGAAGACTCCTGATGAAGATATGAAGTTTCCGGCCAAACTTTTTACCGGAGAAATTTTCCGAACATGAAATTTGCTTAAACTTTCAATAAAACCCCAATTTTATCATGTGAACATGCAATATAACAAGGTTTTTGATAAAACTCTTAGCAAATTTCAAGATCTTGACAAATTTTAAGAACTTTTTCAGAAAATTATGAAAGTTAAATAAGCACACTTTCTGAAAATCACATAAACATTTGATAAAAACACAACTTTGTTTGGTTTTAAACAAGGATAAGAGCCAATGCTCTGATACCACTTGTAGGTCCGTTTTTCTCGGAGGATCGAATACGAAACCTAATCCCAGTTTATAACAAACACAATCACGAGTGCGGAATCCCCGTGATGATGCAAACCAAACACAGTATATCAAGACACAAAGTAACCAAAAGATTCACAGTCTATTGATTAAATGGATGAGAACAGATTACAAACATATACACACAATGTTTGATAATACTCTCAGTAGGTTATGCTCTCATACTTCTCACAGAAGACCAAGTGTGGTTTATATACTGCAACCCAGCCCAATCATGACGAAGAACATAAGAGGGCTGACGAAGAACCTTAGCCGACGAACAACCAGGTTCTTCTTCACTGTTGCCACGAAACACTTTGTGACGAAGAAAGGGGTTCTTCGTCACACACATTTATGATGAAGGAGGTCTTTCGTGACAGATAGTATCCCACGTAGAACTGGTTCTTCGTGGGGAGGCTGCAATGCAGAAAAGCTTCAAACTGTCAAGCAGTTTGCAGCAGAACTTATATAAACACACACAAACATAACATACAAACCAAATGCAACATGCGTTAGTTTAAACTTACATAACAAAGAGACAACTGTTGTACCAAAGTTAGATAGGAGAATATCCGATTTGGTCGACTGACAGAAACATACAGACTCGATAAATAAAAGACCGTAATATTACAACGTTAATTAAGAACAAGTTACAGACACAAAAATATGCACCAACAAAATGCCATGAACCTTAAGAGGATATTTCGTTGTTTTTATCTTGCTTCGGGCCTGCGAGTTAATGCTTCCAAGAGTAACTTGTATGGGATTGGGGTGGATGAGACTCGAGTACAAGATATGGCGTCGTTGTTAAAGTGCAAAGCCGAAAAATTTCCATTTAAGTATTTGGGGTTGTATGTGGGGGCAAACATGAATCTGTGCAGGAATTGGGAGCCGGTGGTGGAGATGTTTAGAAAAAGACTTTCGTTATGGAAGGCTGAGACGATATCGTTTGGAGGTAAATTCACACTCGTAAAGTCCGTATTGAATGCATTACCAACATATTTTTTCTCATTATATAAAGCGCCATGCAAAATCATCGATTGGCTAGAAAGTATTAGAAGGGACTTCCTTTGGGGAGGAACCCCGGAACATGCAAAGATGTGTTGGGTAAAATGGAAGAAAGTGATGACAACAATGGATAGGGGAGGGTTGGGTTTAGGATCGCTTAGGGAAGCAAATACCGCTATGTTGTTAAAATGGTGGTGGCGGTTTAAAGTGGACCAAGAAGGATTGTGGAGGAAAATCATATGGAGTATACATAGCGGTTCGAGAACTTGGAATTTCATTCCGGCAAAAGTGTCTCTGGCGGGACCTTGGAAACATGTAGCAAAAACTGTAGATGAATTGGAAGGCTTAGATATTGAAGCACATAGTTTAATTAGGGTGGTACCGGGTATCGGAAAGACAGTAACATTTTGGACAGATTATTGGGCCGAAAATGGACCGTTATACCTGAGATACCCTCTTTTATACGGGCTGGATAGAAACAAAATGGCCTCGCTTGATCAGAGGTGTAGCGGAGCGAATGATAATCTGGAACCGACATTTCAGTGGGTGCGGGTTCCTGCGACAGGAGCTGAATCAGCAGAGCTGCGGAATCTTACGGACGAGTTACGGTTATTTAACAGGAATGGGCAGGAGGATAAATGGCAATGGTGTTTAGAGGAGTCAGCCGAGTTCACGGTAAAAAGCCTAAGGAAACTATTGCAAAGCAAAAGCTTCATAGACTTGGACACATGCTACACTTGGAACAAATGGAGCCCTATTAAGGTAAATTTTTTTACCTGGAGATTAGCTTTGGATCGGCTACCGACATTGGAGAATCTCGCTAGAAGGAACATACATGTAGGATGTTTGATGTGTAAATTCTGCGGAGAAATGCAAGAGACATCGGAGCACCTTTTTATCTCCTGCGGATTGTCACAATCGGTTTGGGAATTCGTGCAAACATGGTGCCGGTTGCATAGGTTTGTGTTATTCGACGTTAAAGATTCTTTACAATATCATAAGGATGCTAGAGGATCAAAAAGATGGAAGGCGACGATCTACACGGTCATTCAAACCACACTTTGGTGCATATGGAGGGCACGGAACGAGGCAACTTTTAATGGTAAACAACCAATGGCGAGGAACATCAAGGAGGAGATAAAAGTATTGGGGGTTTTTATGGTTAAAGAATCGAGCAAAGGAGTCAAATCTTACGTGGGAAAAATGGTGCAATCACGATTTAATGTATATGGGCAGCTGATGTATGTTTTTGGTTTACTTGTTCTTGGTGTAAAATGGGTAAACACAATGTTAACCCGCTGATGAATGAATAAAATGATTTCGTTTGCTGTTAAAAAAATGACCTTTATATTAAATGACCCTTATTATCATTTATCTAAAATACGATCATTGACCTTGATACCCCTATGTGTTTAATTGGTAATTATTCTACATAATTATCTTTACTACCTAAATAGTGTTTCTCCTTGGGTGTATGAACGATTACGAACAATTTGGTTCCAGTTTGATCTATGGTTTGAAAATTTCTAATTACAAAACCTCAAGTTCCAGTTTGGTTATGTTACTTTTTTTAATAATAAAAATTCACTTGATAAATACTCAAAATTATTTACATCGACATAGTTGGTTAACGGGCAATAAGTTGCGCCGCTACCCCCTTTTAAATAGCAAAACTAAGTGTTTTAAAAACTACATCCATAGTTATGATACTAATTGTGAAAACAAACTTACAAGTTTTCTGTAGAGTGAATTGCACTTTCTTTCCTTTTAAGTTTACATCAAATTACAAAACCTCAAGTTTTCATAATACACTGTATTTTGAAAAGGATAGTGAATTTTTGAACCAATCAAGCACTCGTAAATTCTATCCTTTGTAGACATTAATTTGACACTAATAAAAATGAGTTGTTTTTTTTAACAGGTTACGAAGTAAAACCAATACCCAACTCTATTAACTTGGAACTGCATCCAAGAATTCACTGACCTATTTTGTAACACCCATTCCCATAATTACCGAATATCTTAAAATATTTGAACGTTTAGGCCCTAATTTTTTTAACATAGAACTTATAAGTCCGAGTTAACTGATAACCCCAACAAACTGACGTAATAAATTATTACTCATACAACACAGTCCAAAACACATCAAAAGTTTTGGACTTGAGAAACTTGACACGTATGATCAGGCTTAATATTTACCGATAAGATATCCCCAAGGACATGGATGTCTAAGAGTGTTCGGTTCCTCGCATGGCTAAATCGTCCATCTGGTGATTGCTTTAGATTTTACCTATTATAAATACTCACAAAATTGTTAGTGTTCATGTTAATAAGTGGGAAAATTGACAAGAAAACAAATTTGGTTCGTCCGGATGAAATGCCTGGCTCACTAGGCATCATGCCTGACACACTAGATATGCCTGACTCACTAGGCAGACTGTCTGACTCATTAGGCATACTTCCTGACTCATTTGTTATGCATGGCTCACTAGGCATAATGTCTGACTCACTAGCTATACCTAACTACCAACGCATACTGCCTGACTCACTAGCTATGTCTGGGTCACTAGGCATACTGCCTGGCTCACTAGGCATAATGTCTAACTCGCTAGCTATGCCTAACTCATTAGTTATGCTTGGCTCACTAGTTATGCATGGTTCATAGGCATAATGTTTTATAAATAGTCCAAAAACTTCAGTTAATCCAAATTACAACTAGTAGATAGTAGCAAATGGGTATCAAACACAGGTAGTTTGTGGAAAGTGTGTTGATTCTATAGCTTTGTGAATAACCTACAATTAACCTAATTTGCAGAAATTAAAATTTGAGAGTTTGGATTGTTTGATTTAAAACTAAGTTATTAACTAATTGCTAATCAAGATTGGATTTTTAATTCAGTTTATGAGAACAATGACCATCCTAGGTTTCAGTTTCTTTTAACACTTGTGCAAAATTCCAACTAGAAAGAGTTACATAGACATAACTCATGCATATATAATTGTTGTGATAAAAGGGAACAAAGTACTCGGATTATATCAATGCGAGGTCGTTTCCCGATGATCAATCAATCAATATCCAATCCTAACCCTTCCCGTGATATCTCGATTGTCAACGACACCAAGAACGTACGATTTAGACTAGAATTGCAATACCAATTAACAAGCTACAATCAATTAATAATGCACCATGATAATCAAAGCAAACACAAAGTTATTATTCTAGAAATTAAGGACAATCACACAAGAGTTGTAAAGAAACATTTACCTAAGATGATCAGTTGATCATCATAACATCAAAGTTCAAGTTCATACGAATCAAAAACCAAAACCAAATGTTTAGAATTGTTCCCAAATGATCTCCAAAGCTAAAATTCGCCCCCAAGGTGCAGAGAAAACGTTCCAATCATGGTTTTTTTTCTTTTTAACCAACAACGATTGCAAGTCTATTATTCTAGAAATAAGAACAAGAACATGAATGTCTCAAACAAACCTTCAATCTAGGATGATCACCATAGAGTTTAGCCACTCATGACTTGAATAATCATCATTACACAAGTTTCAATGTTCGTAGAGTTTAGCACTCAAGAACACCCAAAATCGCCTCTAGACTGCTGTGTAACCGAATGGGAATGATTAGATTTGAAAAGACACAATAAAACATCATAAAATAGGGCAGTTACACATTTCTCGCTGGCCTCCACCGTAAGCTACGGTGGCCACCGTAGCTTACGGTGGCTTGGAATGGCTTACGGTGGGTCTCTATTGCCTTACGGTGGAAGAAAAATGTTGGGGGCTACCGTAATTTACGGTATCTACCGTAAGCTACGGTAGCCTTCAGCATGCAATTTTGTTTTCTTCATAACTTTTTCGTTTCAACTCCGTTTTTCTCACCGTTTTCGCCTACGTTCTCGTAATTTCGTCCTCCATCATGTTATCTTCTTAATTATTTAATTCTTCAATTTTATTTCTTTCATTTATTCTCCGTCTTTCAATCTCCAATCTAGTTGCCTCTATTCGAAGCTTTATTTCCATACTTTTAAGCTCCAAATGTACCTGAAACACAAGCAACCGTAGTTATCTAATTCAAGACAATTACATGATCAAATGAGGGATTAACTCGTCTGTTAACACACTTAAGGGTTGTCCTATGGACCACCCGTCACATCCCACACTTAACCGTTGCTTGCCCCAAGCAACCCATTACAAATCATTTACAAGTGCATAAGCGATCAACACAAATCAAGTATAAACATGTTATCCTTTTACTAACCGTTTCCTAACACCCAAACAAAACACCCCTCACTATATCTCTCCTCTTGGTAACAAGTAAGCACTAGCAAATATAAGCTAGACACACAAAAGGCAAACAGGTGATTGCACAACTATATGCTTGTACCTAAATCGGTCCTCCTCCTAACAAGTGCCAAACATGAATGCAAATCAAAGGGACTTTAAGGTTGTAACGTGGCTAGGTGTACGGTAGGAAATGGAATATATATATATATGTAGTAGCGAAGGACTTAACCGGGTCTTTTATTACATAATGAAACAAACAATAAACATGACATAACTTTTATATACAAGACAACTCAACATCACTTTTTTTTTTCTTTTTCATTGCTTTTTCACTTTTTTTTTTCTTTTTTTTCATTGCTTTTTTTTTCTTTTTTTTTTCTTTTTTTTAGCATAGAGAAACATTCAACAAAACACATCTAAACACACCTATAACAACTACTAACACTATAAGACCGGGTCAAGTCAGGTAAATTTTTGGGGAACTAGGTATGGGGTAACAAATGATTGGCTTTAGGCACAAAATGGGCAACTAAATGTCCAAACCCCCGTCCCTCTCACTACCAAGCTCATATATATAATTTATGAGGTCCAACCCCCCAAAACCAACACTCGCACACACAATGACGAGGCTACCTAAATGCCCTTATCCTATCCACATTCATGTTTCACTAAGGCCTCGAACCGTATTCAAGCACAAGTTCTAATGCACCTCACCCATTGCCACTCTCATCAAAGATATAATTATTTATTTACATTTGTGGCTTCAACTCTCACCAAGAAAAAGGGTAAATAAGGGTTGCCGGTGTGCCACTCGGGGTTAGTCCAAGGTGTTCAAATTCCAACAATGTTTAGCTTGATTTAAAAATTTCAAAAACCTCAAAATTTTCCCCCCATCCCCACACTTGGGATACATTGACCCCAATGTATGGTTTTGAAAGGAATTGATCACTAAAACCCATTCAACATCAACAAAAGCTTAAACACTCAAACCCCATTTTTTTTATCAAAAAGCAAACAAACTAACTACCAATATTTCAAAGCTAAAGAACATAACAAGACTAAGGAAAGAGTACATTGACCTGGTGAAGTTTGCCACAACAGATGTTGTAGATAATCCGACTTCCTATCACCACCTTCACCCAAATATCCGCACATTTTCCCCACACTTGAATGTCGCCATGGCCCTGAAACATAGAAAGATAAAAACAGCAAGATCAATATAAAATCCCGGGTTGCCTCCCGAGCAGCGCTAAGTTTTGAGTCTTCAGCCAGACCATGCCACCCCCATTTACGGTGGCTCAAAGAATCAGTTCCTGCCACTTCCATCACTACATCGTGCCATTGGGTAAAATGCATCTGTCCCGCTTCGATTCGGTGGGTAATCGAATACACTCCTACTTGATCCCGTATACGTTTCTTCACGATTCGGTGGGTGATTTATTTTCATTCTTTGACACACATTTTCATACAATCACTAGACTCACCACCCTTCCCCTTAATGGACTCATAACTAATCACTCCAGTTTGAACATCAAAGGACAACTTACGATTCTTTTCGGTCATGGTAATAATCCCGTCTCTACAATTAATTTGAGCATTTACTGTGTATAGAAACAGTCGACCTAAGATTACCCTTTGTTGTGCTGCCATTTTGGTAGAAGCATAGTCTAGAACTAGAAAATCCACCAGGTATTCAAACTCTCCCAACTGAATCTTAACATTCCTAACCATTCCCCGTTGACACCTCCAACTTTCATCCGCCAAGCTCACCATGGTGTCTACATCTTGCAGCGGGCCAAAGTCATACATGTCATACAACTCGCCTGATAGCATGCTCATGCCCGCCCCATAGTCCAACAATGCATGAGGAATTTTTAGTTTTCCCACTGAGATAGGCACGAGTGGTGCTCCATGCTCTTTATCATTTTCAGCCTCGGCATCTTTTCCCATACCTGCACTCACTTGACAAGAAGAAGTTAGAAATGTTTCATTAAATTCACTATTAGGAACGGTACTTACTACATTGATATTAACACTTTTAATGTTTTTGGAATTTGTCACCACGTCACTTTGTAGTCGACCTTTTCCTTTCTTCAAGATTGCCACTTCACTTGCAAGTTGACCCATTTGAGTGGTCAACGATTGAATAGCTTTGTCACGGATTTCATCTTTTTGCATACGAACCTCATCAAGCTGATTTCTTCATTGCATCTCCATTAGCATCGCTTTCAACATCTCCATGACCTCATTTCCACCCGAGGAACCTTGATTGTATTGTTGGCGAGGTGCAAAATTACTTTGAGCTCCTTGGAAATTTGAGTTAGCTTGGTTCGCCGGGTTCCCGTAACGGAAGTTAGGATGATTTCTCAACCCGGGATGGTATGTGTTCGAATTCATGTTGAAGTTTCGACCACCCCCTTGAATAGCATTTACCTCTTCCACTTGCTCCTCCGCCACTCCTACTAAACAAACTTTCGCCGTGTAGCCTATCTCTTTGCAATTAGTGCACACGTTGTACACTTGATTCGTGGCTTGCACACCTACATTCTCTACCCCATGCTCTTGTGGCCTTGCAATCACATGCCTTGCCCGTCTTGAAGATTGAGCCTTTCTTTTTGAAGTAACCGCCATTTGCTCTAAAAATGCCCAATCATCATTCTCAAAGTTGGTACCAAAAGTACCGTTAGTGATTGACATTAAATCACGAGCATCCTCCGAACTCAACCCCTCGTGAAACGCGTTCAACAATTCCCAAAGTTGTATACCGTGGTGGGGGAAATTTTTCAACATCATGTTGAATCTTTCGGAAGCTTCATAAAACATCTCCCCCGATTGTTGTTGAAAGCTCCTTAAACTCCTCCTTGCATCATTAGTCTTTTGAGAAGTGTAGAACTCCTCCAAGAAAATTTGTTGCATATCGGCCCATGTATAAATTGACGCGGAAGGCAAAGTATGAAACCATCTCTTTGCTTTATCTTCCAAAGAGAATTGAAATAGAACCAACTTGACATCGTCCGACGAAAAACCTTGACCTCCAATAGTGTTGCAAATGGAGTCGTATGTTTCCAAATGAAAGTAAGGTTCTTCCGTTGCTAACCCCTTGAACTTTGGCAAACTTTGGAGTGCGGTTGTTCTAACCTCAAAAGTCCTCCCATCTGGGTGATTAGGAATCACTACCGGAGAAGGATTATTAGTGATAACCGGTCTAAAGTGAGCTTTAATACCCCGTACCGCCTCTCGATGATGTCTACGAGGAGCACCCAATGGTACTCTTGGTTGACCCATTTGCCATTGCATAGGCCCTTGAGGTGCAAATGGTGGTTGAAATTGATGTGTTTGCATTAGAGGTTGTTGCACCGGCCTTTGGAATTGGTGATGTTGATATTGCGGCCGAACTTGTTGTAGAGGTGTTGGTCTTTGGATTTGTTGCCCATGTAGCCGAATTTGTTGTATCCCCGTTGGGGGCCTACCCATATCTTGAATTTGTTGCAATCGTTGACTTTGTTGACCTGCTCCTCCTTGAGCTCCCAAGTTACCTCCATCACCCCCATAGTAAAAACCTTCTTCTTCGTATCCACTAAAATCTTCTTCATACCCATCATCATAACCATCTCCTCCTATACCTGAAGATTGCACGAATGGAAGAGATGAATAGTGGAAGCCCGATTGATTCGGTTGTGGTCGGTATGTAGAAGTAGCATGAATGGCGGTTGAGCTTTGTGGTAGTGGGTGGGTAGAAGATGATTGACCCGTAGTTGGGAAAAAATGTGAAAGTGGTGGAATTGTGGTAGAGGGGTTATAAGTAAGAGTAGGTTCAACTTGGGTAGTAATAGGTGGTATGGTGTTGGTTGGTGTAACGTCATGTGGTGGAGTAGGATTGGTAGTGGAATTAGGCATGGTGGTATTTGGTGAAGGTTGTGTTGATGTAGGAATGAAAGTTGATGTTGTTTAACCCTTAGTGGGGGGTACTTGTGTTTCTTCCATGATGTTTCTTGGTGTAATGGGTGAAGTGGGTGTCATGGCCCCAGCCCAGGTTTGACCCGGTCAGGAGCCGCGGGACAGGAACCCATGGTATTTATTAATTGATGCGACAACGGAAGTTTTAACAGGATCTTTTTAAAACTTGAAATGCCCGATTATTCCATTTCATAATTCGGGATAAACCCCGTAATTTACAATAGAGGAATTTTACTAGGAAATTCCCTAGTTTACAAAACATGTTTATTTATATAATTGAGCCACTACTTCAGGCTTTGTTAGTGCTCCGTAGCACTTTTCCTTGGTTCACAGTAGTCACCTGAAACATGTTTTGAAAATATTTTATCAGTGGGGAAATACTGACGAGTTATTCAAATTTGATAAAACAACACATGGTTATAAATTACAGCATAAGAGCGATTACAATGGCTTTTATCATATTTTTATCTGGCGCCGTGTCACCTCCTGGTGACGATGGTTATACCACTATTGGGTCCTTTCACCCAAGTAGTGATGATTATCACTGTTAGGATTTATTAGCCTAACCGTGAGAAATTAGTAATGTGCACAATACCCCACTAGCTAGTGATTCAAGATAACCACGACTTAATCCCTGTAATTATAACTTTGAAAATAATTGGAGTATTGTAAAATACTTTTGATAAAAGAGAATAACTCACATTGCAGATTTAAACAGGCAGAGTTTAGCCTACTGATTAGCGTTGTAACCTAATTTAAATAACAATGCACACGAACTAGGTCAGTAACTAATACAGCATTTACGATAACTCACGAGATTAAAACCCTCACAACGAATGACAAAGTGCAATACTTAAACATCCGTCGAATTCATGACTAATGACAAAGTATGGCCCTAATGTGGGCATCACTTAAACATCCATTGGATAGTTTTCAATTGATCGGACATTAAATCGTAGCAGCGATCGAGTTAATACCCTGTATCGTAGCAGTGCCTCACTACCGTGAATGTATTTTACGAATTAGAGCAGTGTAACTTCGTTTTTGTGAAAAGATTTCGACACCAGTGGACTGCTCATAACCTGCCCTATTATAGCAGAAATTTGGGTCTTACGCGGCCCATGTAAACCCATGCTTAACACTTACACGGCCCACGAGGGCCTCCTAATCGTAGACTAGGGCTAGCGTGTCACACCTAGGCTCGCCACGTGGCTGCCACGTGGCCTGGCAAGCTGTTCCGGAGTTTTGGTAAGCTGTCGCCGCCCGCATAACCTTCCCTTAAGGTTTACGCGGCCCGCATGAAACCATGAAATTTGTTTTTCTTATTTTTTTTCATGCACAATAGAGTTTCAGGGGTCCGGGTTTCCACTTACGGGTCGTTTTGGGACAATTTTGAAGGTCCTTACATTCTCCCCACCTTATTTAAAATCTCGTCCTCGAGATTTACTGAAATAAGTGAGGATACTTTCGCTTCATCTCCGATTCCAGTTCTCAAGTGTACTCAGGTCCTCTCTTTGACTCCCACTTGACTTTGACTGGTACCAGTATTTTGTGTTTGAGTAACTTAATCTATCTGTCTTCTATTTGCAGTGGCTTCTCTATAAATTTTAGCTTTTCGTTTACCTCAACATCTTGAAGAGGTACTACCAATGATTCGTCCGATAGACATTTCTTGAGGTTGGATACATGAAATACGTCATGTACTCCAGCTAACTGTTCTGGTAGTTGTAAGCGATAAGCAACTGGTCCTATACGTTGGATTACTGGAAATGGTCCTATGTATATTGGACTTAGCTTTCCTTTCTTACCGAACCGAACTACTCCTTTCCAAGGAGAAACTTTCAATAGTACTCTGTCTCCCACTTGGAATTCTAACGGCTTGCGTCGATTATCGGCATAACTCTTTTGGCGATCTCGAGCCGTCTTTAATCTTTCCTTGACTTGAGTGATCTTGTCAGTGGTTTCTTGTACTATTTCAGGACCTGATAATTGACTTTCTCCTATTTCTGACCAGGAAACTGGAGTTCTACACTTACGTCCATACAGTGCTTCGAACGGGGCAACTTCAATGCTTGAATGATAACTATTGTTATAGGAGAATTCAATTAAGGGTAGATGGTCATCCCAGTTTCCACCAAAATCTATCACACATGCCCTAAGCATGTCCTCCAGGGTTTAGATCGTCCTTTCACTTTTTCCATCTGTTTGAGGATGGTATACAGTGCTTAAATTTAGTCGGGTTCCCATTACTTCCTGGAAACTTGTCCAGAAGTGGGAAGTAAAACGACTATCCCTATCTGACACAATGGAGAGTGGAATCCATGTAAGGATACTACCTCATCTACATACAACTTGGCTAACCTTTCCATGCTGAAGGTTTCCTTCATGGGTAGAAAGTGAGCTGATTTGGTTAATCGATCCACAATCACCCAAATCGCGTCATTGCCTTTTCTGGTTTTGGGCAACTTAGTAACAAAATCCATTGTTATGAGTTCCCATTTCCATACAGGCATTTCTAATTTTTGTAGTAGACCTGAAGGTTTCTGGTGTTCTGCCTTAACTTGTGAACAAGTAAGACATTTAGAAACATATCTAGCTATGTCCTTTTTCATCCCTATCCACCAGACATTATTTCTTAAGTCTTGGTACATCTTATTGTTACCAGGATGCATGGTATACCTAGATTTATGGGCTTCTTCTAAAATCTTATTTCTTAATTCTCCCTGTTTAGGTACCCAAATTATTTTCTTGTGGAATCTCCAAATTCCATCGGATCCTTGTTCTAATTCTTTTATTCTTCCTTTCATTCCTTCAGCATCATCCTTGATTGCTGTTTCTTGAATATTTTTCAATTGTTCCATTAAATCTAATTGAGGATTTAATCTAAGAGCACGAACTCGCTTTTGCTTTTCATAATACTTACGACTTAAAGCATCAGCAACTATGTTTGCTTTTCCTTCGTGATATTGAATATCACAGTCGTAGTCACTTAGGATTTCCATCCATCTCCTTTGCCTCATGTTCAATTCTTTTTGCCCAAAAATGTATCTTAAGCTCTTATGATCTGTATAAATAGTAAACTTACTTCCATACAGATAGTGTCTCCAAATCTTAAGGGCAAAAATTATGGCTCCTAATTCTAAGTCATGAGTCGTATAGTTTTCCTCGTGCTTTTTCAATTGCCTTGAGGTATACGCAATTACTTTCTTGCGTTGCATTAGCACACATCCTAATCCTATCTTAGAAGCATCACAGTAAACTTTAAAATCTTCTGTTCCTTCCGGTAAGGCAAGAATTGGAGCATTTGTTAATTTCTGTTTTAAAATCTTAAAAGCTTCCTCTTGCCTAGGTCTCCATTCAAACTTAACTGCTTTACATGTTAACTTAGTTAATGGTACAACTATCTTGGAAAAATCCTTGATAAAACGTCTATAGTATCCGGCGAACCCTATAAAACTTCTAATTTCCATAGCTGACTGTGGGATCTTCCATTTGGTGATCGCTTCTATCTTAGCAGGATCTACGTGAATACCTTCGTGATTCACCATGTGTCCTAAAAATTGCACTTCTTGTAGCCAAAATTCACACTTCGAGAATTTGGCATAAAGTTGTTTCTTTCTTAACAATGTTAAGAGTGCATGCAGGTGCTCACAATGCTCCTCCTGGCTTTTGGAATAAATAAGTATATCGTCGATAAAGACAATTACGAATTTATCCAAGTACGGTTTACAGATTCTATTCATCATGTCCATAAATGCTGCTGGAGCATTTGTTAACCCAAAGGGCATGACTGTAAACTCGTAATGACCATACCTAGTTCTGAAAGCAGTTTTAGTTATGTCTTCTTCTTGTACCTTCAATTGATGATATCTGGAGCGTAAATCTATCTTAGAAAAGTATCTAGCTCCTTGCAATTGATCAAAAAGGTCATCAATCCTAGGTAATGGATATCTATTCTTAATTGTAACCTTATTTAATTCCCTATAATCGATACACATTCTCATCGACCCATCTTTCTTTTTCACAAACAACACTGGAGCTCCCCACGGGGATGAACTAGGTTGTATAAATCCTTTACTTAATAATTCATCTAATTTCTTTTTCAATTCTAGCATTTCGGTGGGTGCTAACCGATAAGTTGCCTTGGCTATTGATGTAGTTCCAGGAATTAGATGAATTCTAAATTCGACTTCCCTATTGGGTGGTAATCTCGGTAGTTCTTCTGGGAATACATCTGGGTATTCTGCTACTACAAGAATTTCTTTAAGTTACTTACCTTTCGTGTTAATGATTACTGAAATCATATACACCACTTCTTGTTTTCTCGAATAACTGGCCAACTTCATTACTGAAATAAATTTCAGTGGTTTTCGTGGCTTATCTCCTGTAATCACTACTAATTCTCCAGTAGGTGTATGAATTTCTATGGAATTTTTATCACAAAGAATTCGAGCATGGTTGGCTACTAACCAATCCATTCCTAATACAACGTCAAACCCTGCTAAATCCATAGGTAATAGGTTTGCAGAGAATTTATGGCCTAAGAGTTCTATCTTTCCTTCTCTCAAAACCTTATTTATTTTAACAGAATTTCCATCTGTCGTTTCGACTGTAAAAATCTGCCTAAGGTTGGTTAATGGTAAGTTAAGAGCTTGGTAGAATGAAGTATTTATAAAACTTTGGTTTGCACCAGAGTCAAATAATACTTTTTCATAGACGTTGTGAACTAGGAACGTACCATCGATCACGTCAGGAATTAGTTATGCTTCCTGAGTAGTCAACTGGAAGGCTCTTGCGTTTTTCTTGGTAGTTCCTTCTGCAGGTTTGGCTTTGTTATCAGCTGGTTTGGCCAATTTCGGGCAGTCTGGCCTGAAATGTCCAGCTTCTCCGCAGTTGTAACAGATTGTTGCTTTCTTCTTCCTGCAATCTTCTTCTTGGTGCCCCGGGATTTTGCAGAAATTGCAATACCCTTTGCATCTTCCAAAATGCTTTCTTTTACAGGCATTGCAAAATGGAACAGTGGAAGACAGCCCAGTTCCCTTTTTCTTGAAATTGCTACGGTTACCCATACGGAATCATTGGGTAAGCTTTTGGGCCACTTCCTTCTTTCTGTTTTCTTCTCGCGTACGCACCAGTCCGTCAGTCAAAGTGTTGGCTAATTCCACTGCATCGTCAATAGTGCGGGGTCTCGCAGCTTTAACGATGTCACGGATTTCGCCAATCAGTCCCCAAATATAGCGGGAGATAAGCACCGGCTCTGGCGAATCCAGGGTTGGTACCACTCTCGTATATTCAAAGAATGTCGAAGTATACCCCGACAGTCTACATCCACCATTCGGTGGTTCAGGAACTTATTTGCCATTTGTTCCTTTTCATATTCGGGACATAATTTTCTTTCCACCAGTCGCTTAAATTCTTCCCAACTCATGGCATAGACCGCATCGCTTCCTTTGGCTTGAGTACCGTATTCCACCATTCTAGCGCCCCTTCTTTAAAAAGATGTGACGCGTACATGACCTTGTCTTCTTCTGCGCACTTACTTATTTTAATTACTGCCTCGGTTTTCTCTAACCAACGCAGTGCAGCAGTCGCCCCTTCGTTGCCTTCAAATTTAACTGGTTTACAGGCAAGAAACTCCTTATAAGTGCAACCAGGCGTTGCAGATTTCATTTTCTTAAGGAGTGGAGCTTGCATTCCATCGTTGTTGTTATTAGTATGGTTGCCGCCTCCGTTTACACTATTACTGAAATTATCACCGTGTGTATGTTTGCTAGGAATAAATTGTTGAGGTTCAACTGGATTTCGAGCAGCAGCAAGAATTGCTGGAATAACATTGGCTATTCCCTGAGAAACAATATTCTCGATATCTTGCCTATTCAAAAATTGATCTTCATTGTGTTGCTCAGATTGATTAACCTCATTAATTTGTTCATTACTAGCATGTTCCATCTGGTAATTAATTTATATAAGTGATTAGCACAAAATAATTAATAACCAAACATAACAAAATCATTGCACATAATCACATAAACAAATATAGCCAAAATTGTCGATTTCTCGACTTCCATTTTTATATATTATAATATGCTTCCATACACACCTGTTATCTTACAAAAGTTTTATTTTTTAGGTTATTTTACAAGATTATATTTTGATTATTATTATATTATTATTAAACACATGCTTCCACCACCACATATTATCCTATCAGCTGGCATTTTCAGAAACGACGTTCCCTTTCGTCGTACTTCCAGGAGATCTGTTCTCCTACCTCCCGGATTCTATTCCCTGCATCCACCAGCTCCTCGCCAAAATGGCGGAGTTCAGCCAGGTTCTCATTGCTCATTGGTGGGTTTGGTGCAGGCTCTGGGTCGAACTGAGGGAAAAAGGTATAAGGGTTATTGAGGAGGTTCTGAAACTGCCAGTCATTGGTCCACCATTCTTCCATTTCTCCTAGAGGTCGGGTGTTGACAAGGGGATTTGGGATGGCTGGCTCCAAGTTTAGTGGAAGCTGGGTTTCGGCAGGATAAGTGAAAAGGTTTTCATTAACAGGCTTAAGGATATCACAATTTGCTAGTATGCCATCTAGCTCTTCCTGCAATGGCATTTTCTCAGCTTGCTTGGAGCTTTCTCCAATCTCTTGCTTGGAGCTTTCTTCAATCTCTATTCCTTTCCCTTTATTCATTGGTTCCTCCGTCTTGGCAACTTTCCGAGTTACTGGTTTCCTCCTGCGCACACGCCTCCAGCCCACAATTCTTCTTCTTTTCTTTGGCTTGGGTTTCTCCGGTAGCTGGGCTTGAAATTCCATAGGTTCCTTAATGTCAGCACAATAACCAGTAAAGTCTTTGGAAACTTCCACATTAACAGAATAGAGGTTGAGATTCTGAATAGCTTCAGACAACTCATTCATGTTGTTTAGCATATATGAAGAACCACACAAAATTCTAGGTTAAAATTTTGTAAATTGAATTTTCACATAATCACAGAAAGGCAATTCGAAAAATTAAATATTAATAAAACTAGGAAATATTGCGATTATAAATTACAACTGAAAATAAAAATATACTAGGGATAATTTATTTTGGTCCATCTTTTCTTACTAAGTTGTTTATTTAATGGACAAAGTTTCTGGCTTATAGATGATATGGGTACTGATGGTTTAATCAAAAGTTAGCATTTACTGCTACAGTGGCTAACATGTATAGATTTGCCCACTGTTCATCTAACTCATCTTCCCACGGTGGGTTATTGCCTATTTCCTGAGTTTCCTTATTATTCATCACTCCTTTTAGTTGGGACTTCTTTATTTTCTCTTGACTTTTTCTAATAATCCAACTTATTCTATTAGGGGTAAGTGGTTTCTCAAACTGTGTCTTACGAACAAATATTCCCTCCTTAGTATTGGCTGAGTATCTTGAGGAATTTGATTGGGATGAGGATCCCTTATCTTTTGGTACACTATCTAATTGACGATAGATGTTCAAAAGTCTTTGTTTACCCATACTGTAACTAACAAATAGTCAGTTAATAAAAACACATAATCACAATATGGCAATCAGTAAAATTAAGTATTTCTTAAATACTTAATAGGCTTAAATCAGTGGCTCTAATACCACCGTTTCCTGTCACTGCCCCAACCCCGGTTTGACCCGGTCAGGAGCCGCGGAACAGGAACCCGTGGTATTTATTAATTGATGCGACAGCGGAAGTTTTAACAGGATCTTTTTAAAACTTGAAATGCCCGATTATTTCATTTCATAATTCGGGATAAACCCCGTATTTTACAATAGAGGAATTTTACTAGGAAATTCCCTGGTTTACAAAACATGTTTATTTATTTAATTGAGCCACTACTTCAAGCTTTGTTAGTGCTCCGTAGCACTTTTCCTTGGTTCACAGTAGTCACCTGAAACATGTTTTGAAAATATTTTATCAGCGGGGAAATACTGGCGAGTTATTTAAATTTGATAAAACGACACATGGTTATAAATTACAGCATAAGAGCGATTACAATGGCTTTTATCTTATTTTTCCGTGTCACCTCCTGGTGACGATGGTCATACCACTATTGGGTCCTTTCACCCAAGTAGTGATGATTATCACTGTAAGGATTTATTAGCCTAACCGTGAGAAATTAGTAATGTGCATAATACCCCACTAGCCAGTGATTCAAGATAACCACGACTTAATCCCTGTAATTATAGCTTTGCAAATAATTGGAGTATTGTAAAATACTTTTAATAAAAGAGAATAACTCACATTGCAGATTTAAACGGGCAGAGTTTAGCCTACTGATTAGCCTTGTAACCTAATTTAAATAACAATGCACACGAACTAGGTCAGTAACTAATACAGCATTTACGATAACTCACGAGATTAAAACCCTCACAACGAATGACAAAGTGCAATACTTAAACATCCGTCGAATTCACAACTAATGACAAAGTATGGCCCTAATGTGGGCAGCACTTAAACATCCATTGGATAGTTTTCAATCGATTGGACATTGAATCGTAGCAGCGATCGAGTTAATAACCTGTATCGTAGCAGCGCCTCACTACCGTGAATGTATTTTACGAATTAGAGCAGTGTAACTTCGTTTTTGTGAAAAGATTTCGACACCAGAGGACTGCTCGTAACCTGCCCTATTTATAGCAGAAATTTGGGTCTTATGCGGCCCACGTAAACCCATGTTTAACATTTACGCGGCCCGCGAGGGCCTCCTAATCGTAGACTAGGGCTAGCGTGTCACACCTAGGCTCGCCACGTGGCCTGGCAAGCTGTTCCGGAGTTTTGGTAAGCTGTCGCGGCCCGCGTAACCTTCCCTTAAGGTTTACGCGGCCCCACGTGAAACCATGAAATTTGTTTTTCTTATTTTTTTCATGCACAGTAGAGTTTCAGGGGTCCGGGTTTCCACTTACGGGTCGTTTTGGGACAATTTTGAAGGTCCTTACAGTGGGTGAACCAACGATTTTGTTTTCTCGTAACAAAACTCTGTTCTTTCAATTTTCGGATCAAACGATAACGGTGATGACTTGTGAGAGCCTCTAGTATGCATACACCTGTAGTACCTACACACTAAACACAACCATCGTAAACCCGAAAATAACAAACAAAACTACTAAATTAACACATGTTGCGCACTTCTCCCCTGCAATGGTGCCAAAATTTGACGTGCTGTCGTAGTACACGCAAATTTAATCCAAATTACAACTAGTAGATAGCAGTAAATGGGTATCGAACACAAGGAGTTTGTGGAAAATGTGTTGATTCAATAGTCTTGCAATTTAACTACAATTAACTTATTTTTTTTCTTATTTTTTTTAAACCAACAACGATTGCAAGTCTATTATTCTAGAAATAAGAACAAGAACATGAATGTCTCAAACAAACCTTCAATCTAGGATGATCACCATAGAGTTTAGCCACTCATGACTTGAATAATCATCATCACACAAGTTTCAATGTTCGTAGGAATTAAAAACATAAACCGAATGATTGGAAATTGTTTCATTCACTCAAGAACACCCAAAATCGCCTCTAGACTGCTGTGTAACCGAATGGGAATGATTGGATTTGAAAAGACACAATAAAACATCATAAAATAGGGCAGTTACACATTTCTCGCTGGCCTCCACCGTAAGCTACGGTGGCCACCGTAGCTTACGGTGGCTTGGAATGGCTTACGGTGGGTCTCTACTGCCTTACGGTGGAAGAAAAATGCTGGGGGCTACCGTAATTTACGGTAGCTACCATAAGCTACGGTAGCCTTCAGCATGCAATTTTGTTTTCTTCATAACTTTTTCGTTTCAACTCCGTTTTCGCATACGTTCTCGTAATTTCGTCCTCTATCATGTTATCTTCTTAATTCTTCAATTCCAAATTTTTTTTTTTCATTTATTCTCCGTCTTTCAATCTCCAATCAAGTCGCGTCTATTCGAAGCTTTATTTCCATACTTTTAAGCTCCAAATGTACCTGAAACACAAGCAACCGTAGTTATCAAATTCAAGACAATTACATGATCAAATGAGGGATTAACTCGTCTTTTAACACACTTAAGGGTTGTCCCATGGACCACCCGTCACCTAACTCATTAGTTATGCTTGGCTCACTAGTTATGCCTGGTTCATAGGCATAATGTTTTATAAACAGTCCAAAAACTTCATTTCGTCATAATTCATATATTTTGCCTTCAATATGGGTTCTGGAATCCTAGTGAAGACCCGAACTTAATTAGGTGCAATAAATCATTAGTTGAGTGTTTTAGCTCGTTTCGAGTCAATCTGGCCCGTTATGAGACCGGAGCATTCTAGCTCTAGTCTCCAACAATTTTTCATCAATTTCTTTAATCGACATCATGTTCGGGTAGGTAAATCATTTATGTCCCTAGGACATAGATGTTTCCGATGTCCTCGTATTTCAAGACTCATTTAGCCGTGTTTTGCATCATAGACGCATTTTGGCTTTATGGACCATTTTACTCAATAATTAATATAGCCACACATGAGGTGGATTATTACCAAAATCTGGCTCAACCACCTTTCGTTGTGTCATATAAAAAAATGTAGGACCCGTTACAAATACCTGGCGGGGTTAAACTATTGACCCGTTACCAATACCTTGTGATTCCATTTGATAACTTATGGCAATGCATGCCATTACCATTATGCTTACCTGTAGGTATATAATTCAACAAGACAAAGCATTAAATATTGAGTTCAAATGGTGATAACATCATCATGTGACCTGTTTGGTCCACTTGACCATAATTTCATAAAAACTAAGTTTTCGGATTACTATGTACCCATTTCATAATATAACATTGAATTTAAATAAATCAAGTATCTAACCCCCGCTAGATTTTTCGTAAAACATATTTACATTTAAGTTCATCTCGTACTTGGACCAGCCATTTTTCTGTTATTAAGGTTACAACCCAACCTTGATTTTAACCTAAAATCCCAAATTACCCTGCTTTGGATAACTTTAATTTTCCATGATGAAATTAGTAAATTAAACAAATCCTATCTCTCACGAAGGGACTACAAATTTGTAAATGAACTTTTAGTATAAGTTACTTACATGCTCCCCTTTTAAACACTCCTTCATTAACCCGTTTGACATGTTCCTTCCAAGCTTACACGTAACTTGACAAGATCAAACTTAGCACAATACTCACAAGATTTGTTAGGTTAGCTATCATATAGAACGACCACACATCTCATGAATTCATACATACCAATTGATCAAAACATTAGCTTTAGGCCAGTTTGACTTTTTAAAGTTAAATTGTCCTTAGGTATGTACATGTGCACTAACTTAGAACATGCTTAGCATACAAGTACATACTACATGCATAAGCCATTTGTATGTATCTTAGATACTTCTAATACACCCAAATAGATGTACATAATCAACTACAAGCAATCATTCGTGTTTTAGTCGTTCATGTTGACATATCTCATTTTTAATAGTTTAGGAAAACTTACTATTTGTGCAACAACTTTCTATATAGCTACTGAAATTGACCATTTTGACCCATTTACAATCTGAACTAGTTCAACGTATTCAAATATGGATTGTAGAAGACTTAACTAGCTTTCCAAGCATATATATATAATACACCTTCATACGATTGTTCAATGTTTTTATATGATCTTTACATAAACAGGACAACAACCTATTTTTAGCCCAAACAACATGTTGTCTTCTAGACAAAACTTTTGCATTCGACGTTTTTGACCATTTAACATCCGAACCAGGTCTTCTTGTTCAAATATGAAATAAACTATGCCCGAAGGGCTTTCCAAGCATATATGGCTCGTTTACACAGGAATTTATAGTTATTTTATACGATTTTTACAAAACAAGCCTGTAACTCATTTCAATTCTAACTTCCACTTTCTTTGAGGAAAATCTGCAAACATTTAGTGTGTATACACTATTTAAGACACAATGTACATCTAATTCATGCCTAATTTCCTGGCTCATGGTATCAAACACCATATCTCCTTCAAAGGTCAACTACCAATCATTCAACAAACATCATGCATAGAAAGACATAACATTCTTTCAATATAGAGTAAATTACAAGTTTTGTCCTTTATCTTTACATCAAATTTCAGGCGCTGTCATTTAGGCAAAAAGTTGATAGGCGGTGTCCTTTACGTTTCAAAATCTTGAAAGTTTTGTCCTTTAAGCCAAACCCGGTTAGAATTCTCAGTTAAAAACTGTCATGTGCAAGTCACATGAGGGTAAAATGGTCATTTCCCTCACCCTTACACTTTCCCTTCTTCTTCAATGATTTAAATCTGCAAATCCCCTTACACGAATTTCATAACATCTAATCCCCTACCACCACCACCTGCGTCGTCAACCCACCACCTCCACTCCACCATCTACACCATCAACCACCACCACCAAAAGTCGGTAATTATAGCAACGGATCGGAAGAACCATACTCGAAAGCCAGAATTGTCAAGAAAACAAAGGGTTTGACCTTAGGTTTATGTATATCAAAATTTTAACCGGAAAGTGCAAGGTTTGCCCTTAAAAGTCACTTGTTCACAAAGTGGTTAGCATTGGATTGATTATTCAGATGATGAGGCTGAACGGAAGAAGAAAAAAATATCAAATCAAAAGATATGTGGTTGGTTGTAGTGAAATACTAATTCCAAAATCAAGGATAAATTGAAAGCAATGAACACACCTGTGAAGTCCAGGTCGGGATCATTTTCTATAGATGTGTGGAGAGATTCAATGGCAAATTCGTGAATATTCTTGATAGACTTGAACTCCATTGTGACGTGTTCAGCACCGTTGAGCAGAAGATAATACTCAAATTGTATAAACCACCTGGCCGGATATTACCATATTACCGAAAGTCTCTGGATCTGTACCGGGGAAGTCGCATCGATTAAACCACCTGAACCTTCTATTGGTTGTTAAATATTCACCGAACTCGTCGGATCTGGCCGGATAAAAGTCGCTGGATCTGTACAAGGGAAGACGAAGAGGTGACGTTGTCGGCTGGAGAAGAGAAATATGGAGGTTGATTCAGATGAGAGTGAGGAGAGAGAGAAGACAGAGAGAGATGCAGGTTTATATGAAAGAGATAGAAAGAAATAGTTTTTATATAAATGAGGAATTAAATGGGAATTAAATGATTTAAGAGGGAATGACCATTTTACCCTCATGTGCCTTGCACATGAGGTATTTTAACTGAAAATTCTAACCTGGTTTGGCTTAAAGGACAAAACTTGCAAAATTTTGAAACGTAAAGGACACCGCCTGTCAACTTTTTGCCTAAAGGACAACGCCTGAAATTTGATGTAAAGATAAAGGACAAAACTTGTAATTTACTCTTCAATATATTTATCAAATTGGCCAAACATGATCATGGGTTATAACCAAAATCGACATCCACACCTAATTCCAAGAAACCTCTTTCTACATGTGACTAATCAAGTCTACTTTCAAGATTAAACAAGAAAACACATTTCAATCATTAATGGTAGCATATGAAACATCTATAGTTCACGAAATCATTATCAATTTCAGATTTGTGCATTCAAGATTGAACACCAATATATCTCCTTATGGAGTGAGATCATCATCTAGAGCTAAAAACTAATACCTCATGGTGAAACACACTTGATTATCACCAAAAAAAAAAAAAAATCATCCAAGGCTTCAATTGAGAAATCAAGCATCAATTTTGACCTATCTCTCTCTTTCTTGCTCATCTATGTCACCATCTTCATCATCTAGAAGCCAAGTTCTAATTTTGACCATAGTCCACCCCTATTTTGACCATTCTTATAACTTACAAAAAGTTACAAATGGTCCCTCAGATTAGCAACCAATAAGCCTTGTGAGTATTTAAGCTTAGATCTAACTTAACTCTTATATTTAACCAAGAGTTAATGTTTTATTCACCATTATTTAACCTAGTAAATATTTATAAACATAAACTAGTCTTAAGAAAGTATGTCACAATTCTTTTAGCAGTTACATCAATTAATCACATGAATAGACTAATTGAGTCCTTAAGGTTTATAACGCAAAAATCCCAAAGTTCATATTTTCATAATTTTACCTTTCAACCTTTAAATGTGGACTAGGCCAGTCCTTACCATCTCGAGTCCCGGTTGACCGATCTGGTTTAATTTAAGTCCCGGTAGCCAGTGGCGGACCAAGGTTTTTTTTCCAATAGGTTCCATTTTTTCGGTTTTTAAAATTTTCATAACAAAGCGTTAAAATTTTCGGGTTGGTCCTTGTTCGGGTCTGGTCAGAGTGAGGTTTGAACTAGATTAAAAAAAACAGGCTATACAAGAATTGAACCCATTACCTCTTGTTGGTAAAAATAGGCATTTACCACTACACCAGCTTTCCTTTTCTTTCTATGGTGTCCTTCTAATTGTATTTATGAGGTCCCTATACAATTTAATATACCGAATCTACTAATTTTTATAAAAACATTGGGGTCCGGGGACCCCGACCCACTCTATGTGGGTCCGCCCCTGCCGGTAGCCGAGTCTTTTATAAACATTATCTTTTATAAAACATTCATCCATCTTTAATTAACATTAGATTTATTTATTTATATCCTAATGTTTACTCGGTTAATCTTTACCACTAATGGTATTTTACCTACTTATCTCCTGTTAATTTGATTTAATTACCAAATTTATTCTTGAGGTGTTACCTATATAACAGTTGAAAGGGTCTATGAGCTAAGTTTATTACTGAAAATCATAGTTTCCTTCTATGGAATATTAAAGTTTTGAATGGACAAGGCCTTTTAGGGGGCATATATACCAAGGCCAAAAAATGAGCTTTTATAAGTTTGCATATGTATGAACAAGTCCAAAAAATGAGCTTTTAAGTTTGCATAAGAACAAAATAGTAATTGAGAACGGTCCAAAAATAAGATTCATCTACATACTTTTATACCCCACACAAAAACTACAGACTCATAGAATCACCTCTTTTTTAGACCACATGATGTGGAGAGCCTTGAAGATGAGGCATTATGCGACACGTGTACCACATGTCAGAACATGGCGTGGTGTTAAAACAGACGATGTGGTCGGTGGCGTGGAAACGTGGTGTTTTTCGACACATGTCACACACCTTTTGTATTATTTTATAATTAAAATTATATAAAATGTATTAAAACTTATAAAAATATTAATAGTAATTAAACAAATATATAACACTAAAATTAAAAAAAACATTACGTAAATTTTGAAACATTATATAAAATAAAAATACGAAAATAAAAAACATATAATTTAAATAAAAAGACTAATGATTTCCCACGCCGAGCAGAGCTTGAATTCACAGTGATGCACGTGCCTTGATGAGAGCCACTTGAATGATGTCGTCCTCCCCGAGATCACCACCCTCGAGCTCCACGGCGGTGTGGATCGTCTCGAATCTTTCGCAATCAAGACGAGTCGTCCTAAAATGAGACGGGGGTGAGTCGACGGTTCGATTGTTCTCACCCGTATGTCACACCCGTGTCAAAGGCGGAAGCGCGTAGTGTGACTTAATCGGTTTCCATAGCATACGATGTAAGTAAACAAACTATATGATATAAAACATGCACGATGTTCATCCATTCCATAATGTAAAGATACAAGTCATAAGTTGTTTTGTAGCAAAAGATGACATAAGTTTATAAGTTTTACAAAAAAGACTTGTTCAAAATTAAGTTTTTGAAATAACGTGGTTTTGCATCCTATGTCCCGTTCGAAGACGGGATACATGGATCAAACCCTCCAAAATACGGATGACATCGTCTTCATAATAACTTGAAACTTCTTAATTCGTTGCACCAAGATCCACTTAGTTACCTGAAATACATGTAAGTTTGAAAACATCAACAAAAATTGAGCGAGTTCATGTGTTTAAGTTCATAAGCATCAAATGAATCTTTAAAACATTTGAAAGTTCAAGTATCAAAATCTGGTATGTAAAGCATCAATGAACATGTTGATCATTAATGTGTAGCTAGGACATTAATATGTGTGCCGACATAGGAAGCCACCAACCCGTAAGCGATTTAATACCGGTCCACCCGGCGAGGGTAACAAAGGAAACTCCATGTGGCCACACAAGGACCCATGAGTGGGGCTTGCCCTGTACCCGATAGATCTACTCCCTTTGTTCCTTGGTCTTAAACAAGATTAATGGTGCTTTAAGTATCAGCCTATTCGCACGTGATCTACTAATTCATTCCGTAGCTTAACCATACCAAAGTAACATGTATTTCCCCCGAGGGTTATGTAACCGAAAACGTTTAAAGAAAAAGGGGACATGAACTCACTATATTGCGTCCAGCAATAAGTTCTAGCAACCGTGTTCCGCAAGCATGAGTTAACTTACAAGGGTTCTAACTCGTTAGACACGTCGGTCTCTTCTAGACCTTGTACTCGTTGTTCATCTTGAACGTTATTGTATACGTTTTGTTTTTGGAACACTTTTGTATTTTAGATATGTTGGCATTTGTTTGGTATGTTTGTTTAATGTGTGTATATACTTCTTGAGTTCATAATGTGTTAGAACGGGCATCGCCCTTTGTAAGTATCCGTGCTTCGCACGAGTATATGTGGGTCTAGCCTGTATAAGTCTTTGTGTCTCGTACAAGTATAAGTGGACCGAGTCCAATAGGTCTTTGTGCCGCGCACGACGCAAGTTTGTTGTATGAAATATATATTCCTCAAAAATATATATTTTTAAGTTCGGTGAACGTCGTTCACATGTATACGTATGATCGGTTTGTTTTAGGTATATATTTATTTCACAAATATATATGTATATGTATATCTTCTCAAGATATAGTTGTTAAATTTATTTATTTTTCACATCGTATATATGTTAATGTATGTGTACGGTATCCTTTGTGAGTGTACACTTCAACAAGTGTATGTGAGTACATCGCTATGTGTTTACGTATTTTACATGTATACGTATACCGTATTTATACGTGTGGTATACCGTATTTATAATGTATTTTTACATTATATATTTATAAAAATATACATGCATTTTCTATTTGGGCCTAGCCCACATCTTAGTGTTATTGGACTCAATCCATGTATTTTGTCATAGGGCCTAGCCCATGACCTTAAGTTATTATAAGTGGGCTCATTTTAGTGTTTAATGAAATGTGTCATTGCCCATGTATATAGGATATTGGGTCTAGCCCAATACTTATGTTATTTTAAGCCCAATGTTTTATACTTTAGCCAAATATTTTATAAATTGGCCCAATTTGTGTTCTTGGATTTTTAATGGTCTTTTACTAAGTATAAGTATGCTAGTATACTTATATAATCATGTTTAATGTTATTTTCATCGTTAAACTTTCCGGTTTTCGTTGTCGTCAATATATGTTAAGTGTCTAAAATATTTTATCTTTAGACTTGTCGTAACGTTCGGTTAATAAATATAGTTTGTGTGTCGAAGTTGTCTGTTTTGCCGACGAAGTATAAAGTGTCGTCCGATGTCCGCGTCCGATGTTCACGCCTTGTTTTATAGCATCTTATAAGTGTACATTTTAAGTAGGTTCGAAGGTTCACGACCGTCATTATATTTGCGAATATTTGTTAGGTTTTCGTCGTGGTGTAAGTGTATATTTTGTAAGTATTGTATGTATTATTATAGTACGTATTCCTAGTACTAATACATACACATATTTTATACCATGTTAAGTTTTTAAACTATATAATTTTTACCCAAAATTATATAAACCTATACTTATTATTTTTACCAATTCATCTAGTAAATATATATATATATATATATATATATATATATATATATATATAGAGGCCGGTTATCATACAAATAACCTAATCGTACATTATGTACGCTTCATCCACAACCGTCAGATCATCTCATTTAAACAGCTTGTTTTACTATTAAATTTATCAAATTAAAATTAATAAAAAGAAACCGCCAAGGTTAAAATCATCAAATGCGAGATCAAAACCCTTGATAATCTGCAAACAAAAACCTCAAAATCATAACGTAAGATTCTAAAATCAAAACCGAAATCGAAATTATAACAATTAATCAAAAATCGATCGATTCCTATTCACCAAATCCTTCTGTGAAAAATGAAATTCTGATGAATTTAGAAATTCTGAACTAACTCAAATCGATGGACACGTTTGTGAACTTCTGATGAATTTATAAATCGAAATTATAACAATTAATCAAGAAGAAGATGCAGGTTGTGATATCATGTGCGAAATCATGGACAATGCAAATGCGATTTCAATTAAAAAAAAATTCTTTCAAATTTCATATAGTGTGCGAATTCATAACGATGTACATGCGATTTCGGTAAAAAGTTAAGTATTCCTTAAAATTTCATATAGTGTGCGAATTCATGATAAAGCATTGCGATTTCAGTAAAATGTTAAGTATTCTTTGGGATTTTATATAGTGTGCGAATTTGTATCCATTCAAATGCGATTTCGAATAAAAACAATGCAAAACAATTAAAAATTGCTTTCTCCTAAAAATGCAAAAAAATAAATAAATAAATAACTAAAAAAACAAAGTACGAATCTTAAAAACTAAAAATAGTAGTATTATATATAAAAAAATACTTAATTTATGATCGATGTGACTGTAATTTGACATGTAATGATCAATTTTACAATAAATACTAGAGAACTTACCACCCTACCTATATAATAATTTCACTATATTAATATAAAAAACCTAGATATAACTACCTTCCATATTAAGACATAGAAGACAAAGAAATACACACACAAAAACACAGACCAACAAAAATGGCATCTGAAGATATAGAAAAAATAAAAAACATTGCAATCAAAGAGCTATTGTCAACTCGCACGTTCACAGAATTAAGCACTGATGTCACCTCTTCTCATCTGATTCTTGATGTGCAGGGCAAAATTCTTGAACAAATCAAGAAAAATCAAGAAGTATGGGAAAAGCTACTTCAAGAACCACCATCAACCTTCAGAGACAGAGCTTTGGATCACATAAAAGAGCAATCTCGAGCTGATGACTTGGCCTTCTCTTTCCTGACAGATGCTCTGAACACTGTGAAGGAGAAGATGGAGTTCAGCTCTTCTGAACGTGACAAAATATTTACTCAAAGTAACTAAAAAACTCTTTTTAATCGTTTTTGTGCTAATGGCTGTGTTAGACAATAACTATTATTATATTTTGGGTACATATTTTTGAACATATTATGTTATCTCTTAATATTAAATCGCATGAATGATATAGCCATCATTGTCACATAACCAAAAACAAGATAACTAACAAATCGCATGTAATAAAAGTGAAATCGCATCTAAAAATTTATATAAACTGCTGATTATAAAATCGCATGTTTAAAAACTATAATCGCATGAAAACTGATATAAACAGATGAATATAAAAAATCGCAAGTGTTTCGTATAAATTCGCATGTCCATTTAGAAAAAAACTACTCATCCTCATCATCTTCCGAAACCACCTCCCACTGATCTTCTTCTTCAGATCTATCATCACTACTGTAATCTTCAAACTCATCTTCCTCTTCATCATCTTCAACCTCATTGTCTTTGTCTCTAGCAACATTTTCGATCTGGATGCCCTTCTTCTTCTTTTTTTGCTGTTTACCTTGTAGTTTGGCTTTCAGCTCCTCGCAAGTCCGAATGTCATGACCTTTTTCATTACATACGCTACATGTCCTTGACCTTTTCCCCTTGCGGCTGATCATTTGTTCTTTCTTAGATTTAATCCTTTTATGCGAGCCGCGACCTTTGTTTCTTATACCAGCCGGCACACGGACAGTAGGAGGAGCATTAGTTACTGGTTGTTATAACCAATCAACTTTGAAAATCGATCAAATTTTGGATCAAGTTGCTTGGTTATTCGACTCTGATCAACTCTCTCTTTAAGCTGCATCATTTGATCCCTGACTAAAACAAGTTGATCAAGGTCAGAAATCAAATTACTAACCAAATACTCCCCTGTGTGGATGATTTCACGAGCAATCCGTTTAGCCTTGTGTTGCACATCCTTGCCACCCACATTTAGATTGTACTTCACATTTAACTCATTCGGAACAACATCCTTCGTCCATCTCTTCATAACATATTTGTTTGGTATTTCTTTAACACCAAACATCTTGAAAAGAAAATAAATGTGTTTGCATAGCAGCCCATACTCCTCAAAACGCAAACAACTACACTGTGCAGTTACATCATCTTCAAGATTCTTGAACCACACCTAGGAAAAACCAATATATATATATATATATATAGTAACAATTAAAATCGCATGCATAACATAACAATTTCGCATGCCTAAAAAATCATGCAAATGAATAAATTTTGAAAATCGCATGATAAAAAACAAAATCGCATATTGCAAGATGATAATTCTGAAAAAAAAAATTCGCATATATGTTATCAACAAATCGCATGTGTGAAATAAATATGCTATAATACCTCCAATAAACCATTTCCATGGGCTTTAAAGTCCTTCAACATTATCCTGATCTGTGGACCCTCTACTTTGGTGTCCATCGGCAGACATTTAGAAATTGTACCACAAATCTCTATTTGCTGATCAAAGAATATAGACCTGGTGAATCTCTTAGCAGCATCTTCTTCCAAAGAAGTTCGTGTCAAATCAGCAGGCTCAGTATATCTTGAAATATGATCATTCTTTCTATGATTAAAACGTTCGACATCCATTGCACCGTCGAAATGATTCATAAACTCTACGAGAGTGAGTTGTGAATTAGACACCTGGCAAAAAAAATGGTTCTCACTCTTTGATCTTGAGGTTGTTCTCATAAGTCCCGACATTGGCTCGTGTCGGTAAAAAGTCGGAATCCACATGGATCTCATCACAAACATATCATCGATCCATTTGTTTTCTGTGAGACCAAACTCAATCATCACCAACTTCCACTGTCTCTCGAATTCTTCGGGCTCAATCGAATCAGTCCATACAATGTCGCACATCCTCCTTTTAAACTCATCGTTATTGCACAACTCGTGTCCAACCTATGACAATAAATGCTTTTTATATCAACCTATAACAAAAATATATAATATACAAAAAATAACACTAACAGAAGACAATATAGCATACTATACCTTATCTGCCACTTTTTTCATTATGTGCCACATGCACAATCTGTGTCTGCTGACAGGGAAAACCTCCTCAATAACCTGTTTCATAGCAGGGTCTTGATCAGTCACTACAACCTTTGGCTGCTGACCAAATGACTTTAAAATTGAATTCAGAAGCCATTTATATGATTCAATGCTCTCCGATGCCAACAACCTAGCTCCAAATGTTACATTTCGACAGTGGTTGTCAATTCCAGTGAACGGGACAAACACCATCTTGTACCTGCACAACACATGCGAAAATACGTTGAAAACATGCGAATTACAAAAAACCACATGCGAAAACAAAAGTATAACATGCGATATAGTCAACACCAATTTTACACATTCGATATAACAACTCATGAAGACATATAACATGCGAAAATAGTAAAACAAAACATGTTTGTCTTCAAGCACTAACCTGTTTGTCTTGAAAGTTGCATCAAAGGATATCACATCCCCAAATTCCATATAGTTAAGCTTGCATAAACCATCATCCCAGAACAAACCAGTTGAACGTTTGCCATCATCAACAGAATATTCAAACGAATAATCAGCTAAGTACTGTTTTTTGTCAGTCATACTATTAATCACCATGTCAGCATCATATTCTCCTATATAGCTGTTAATTCGCTTCCTAAAATTTTTGCAATCATCAACCGTGGCACCAACGTTCTCGAAACCACCATAACGTTTCCTCATTATATGGAAAGCTTTGACAGGACCAAGGTTTAAAGTGCCTAGTTCCCAAACCAACTCCTCCTGGACATCTGACAATTGTCTGTAAGCTGGAAGCATGTGAATATCATCTTGACAAACAAACTTATGATTATGACCATCAACAAATCTCTTTACTGTATATAATCTACCATCCACAGTGCAAATCATAAGTTGAGCTTTGCATCCAGTTCTAATAGTCCCCCTATTCCTTGTTTTAAATTGCTTTTTTGACTTCGAACGATCGTCAATACACAGTGGCTTATGTCCCTCTTTAGAACAAACAAAATACTTAGTTTTGATTATACCACCACTGTGTACTTCACCACCTTTCCTAATAGAAAAACCAGCTAACTTAGCATATGATTGGTAAAACGCATATGCTTGTTCAATAGAGATAAATTGCATTCCAACCACAGGTGTAGCTGATGCTTGAACCTCCGGAGTGTAAACCCTTTCATCTAAATGAATCAAATCAGAAAAATCAAAAACATGCGAAATCTATGAAGAAAACATGCGAAATTGATGATTTTGATTAATCTGATTTATCTATGCGATTTAATATACCATAGCATGCGAAATACTTAAGGAAAAAAACATCAAATGCGAATTGAAAGACTAATAACATGCGAATTTGTACATGTTGCTTTCATGTCAAAAATATACTGAACATTCAAACTTCAAAAACAATGTAAAATCAGAGGAGCGATTAAACAAAAAACAGGTATACGAACATTTTAGAGATCTGAATTAACATAATTACCATTAAAACAATCGTTTAGAGCACTTGAACTTGCAATTGGATTTGAATTTGCAGATGGCGGATTTAAAACATCCTCAATAGAAACTCTCTGATATGCAGATAATTGAGCTTGATCACCGATAGGTCGACTTTCTTCAACATCAACATTTGCACGTCCAGTGCTGCTCTGTGGATCCATAGAAAAAAAACAACTGAATAAAACCCTAACACAGAAGAACGATAACTGTAAATTGAGAATTATGAAAAATTTGAAATTGATTCGAATGATAAATACCGGGATATTAGTGTAACGAACTTCTCGCTCGCTGATTGAATGAAGAGATGAATTTACCCTCAGATGATTGAATTGATTGTCTCATTTAACCTTATATATGAAAAAACCAATTAGGACACGTGTATGGCTATTATGTTCGCGTATATAATGTACGATAAGGTAATTTGTACCGTACTCTTTACCTCTCTATATATATATTAGCTTATAAAAAACTTAGATGTTTAGGCTTAAACCTTTTCATCAAAACTTCCTTAATGACAATTAAGGTTACTACTCGCGTTTAACCCGGTTAATCACCCCGTTAATCTATAGTTAATCGCGATTAGATTTTTAGAAAATTTCGTCATAGTTTCCCCTAAACTATGGCATTTTCCCATGTTTTAAAAACGTATTAGTTTTACGTTTAAGCCCGTAATCACAATCAATTTCAAATCAAGTTCCAAAACACTACGTTTCAAGTAATATTTTCCACATAATTATCCATATAACCTTTGAACTTTATATATTCTTAATCTCATTTTTAATAAGAAAATGATAGCACTTATTAAATCTTTTAACAAGTTTACTAGAAAAATAAATTTAACATGCTTTGAAGTTTTGATCCTTCATTTAAGTTACTTTGTTTAACATACTTTTAACACTTTTATAGTGTAAATCATAATGTTTAATTTTTATAAAAGTTATTTTGGCCATAAATCTTTTTCAAGTTTAATATAAAGTTCATGTATTTTATGGATGATGATCTTGTTAAGATCTAAACATAAAAATGTTTAGATCATCATTACTAGCCTAATTTACACAAGATCATTTTTGTAAACAACCTACTTTAACATAATCAACATAAACATAAGTATCATCTAGCACAAAACAACATAATCTACACATAATATATCACATTAGTAGACTTTTTATGTGAGATTAGAGTTTTTAAGCTTGGTTTTGTTGTAGGGTTCAAGATGATCAACTTGTACTTTAGTAAACTACATAATATAAGAAGCTTAAAATTAGAAATAGATCATCTTACAAATTTGCAAATGATTTAGTGAGCTTTAGATGAAGATTAGGATGATAAGAAAGCTCCAAGATAATCCCTAATGGTTCTCCAAGTTTGCAAACTCCTTAAACGTTCTTGATATGGCTTAAAATGGTGTAGTTTTAGGTTGTTTATTAGTGGAAGATGGTGGCTAGTGTGGCACTTGTTGTGGCCGAAACCAATGAGGGGAAAAGGAAGTGTTTTGGTTTTTGAAAATGTAGTATAATAATAGAGATATGTTAGGTTATATTTCTTTCAAGAATTGGTTAGTCAAAAAGCATGATCTAGTCACCATACTTCAAGATCATGATATCTAGTCTAGGTAGGGGGTTATGGCCGAAATATGGGGAAAGGTATGGTGCAGGATTTCTTAGCGTGGATCAAAGTCACCGGGATGCCCATAAATCTGTGGGACATGCACATCTTTAACAGAGTTGGCGAGAGATGTGGCAGGCTTGTAAAAAGATCAGAAGCAGCCGTATCATGTAACGATGTCTCTGAGGATATTATGGCGGTGGTTGTTTCCTCAGGAAAGAAAATATCCTTGGAAGTGAACATGAGCTGGATGGGAAATAAGTTTGTAGTCTGGGTGGAAGAAGTGGAGGCCCTTTGGAAACCTTCTTTCCCCTCGGAATCAGACTCCGTTGAAAACGAATCTCCGACGAAAGGTCAGCCGTCTCCCTCAAGTTCCGGCAAGAAGGTGCAGTCCCCGGTGGAGAGTCAACAGGCCGGTGTTGTCTCGGGATACTCAAACGCCGATACAGAACACGAAGAGACTTGTATGGAAAACATGCAAGACAATCATGACTCCTCGGGTGTCGAACACATGCACAAGGAAGATTTTATGCAGAGTGATGAGGATGTGGAACCACGTGTGTCTGACAAAGGTGAGAGAAAACCTAATCTGGAAGGGCCCACCCCTGAGCCCAAATCTGCTGTGGGAGAAAGTAGGCTGAGTTATGTCACGTTACGGCCCAAAGATAAAAATAAGTTCAAAAAGTCCCAGGCCCGCACATTCAAAACTCCAGACCTTAATGATGTTGTGGAACCCGACCCATTTAATTTAGAAGAAACCATCTTATTAGACGCTGAATACAACAGAAGATTAAAAGCAAAGGAGACAAAAAGGGGACCGATCTCTGGCAAAACAAAGAGTCCACTTGAATCAAGAAATATTCACGGGGAGGAAGACATGATTTCAGCAAACCTAGAGTTCGAGAAAGAAGTTGGTGCGACGATTAGTTATGGAGAGTGCTTGGGAATCGATTTGGGGAACTTTGGTAACCAGGTTAGAAAAGTCGTAAAAGGGGAATGGGAGCAATCGGTTCCTCAATGAATTTAATGTCTATAAATATAAGGGGGGTAACCGGGTCGGGAAAGCCGAGTTGGATCAGACGCTTAAAAAGGGAGTGGAGGTTTTCTTTTCTGGGGATTCAAGAGACCCATCAAGCTGGCCTTATGGACTCTTTTTGGGTCCGATTTTGGGGCAGATCTTCGTTGGAGTCGGTTTCAGTCGACGCAATTGGAAGATCAGGTGGTCTAGCATGCCTATGGGACCCTGGTATTTTTTCAGCGGCTAATGTGGTGAAGAATCAGAATTTCCTCCTCGTTACGGGCCATATTATGGGGGTGAATGAGCCTATAAACCTCTTAAACGTCTACGCGCCGAACGACTCAGGAAAAAGAAGACTGTTATGGGCAGAAATTTCAGCCCTGAAAGCTCAATTCCCAGGTCTGTGGTTGGCTTTTGGTGATTTCAATGAAGTTAGACAGATAGAGGATCGAGTCAACTCGAAGTTTGATGCTTTGACTGCGGCTACGTTTAACGACTTCATTCTCTCAATGGATTGGCATGAATATCCGATGTCGGGAGGTAGATTTACGTTTATTTCGAACCACCAGGAGGTGAAACTTAGCAAGCTGGATAGATTCTTAGTTTGTGATCGGTTCATGGGTTTGTGGCCTCTCGCCAAAGTTAGCGTTCTCTCGAAAGGGCTCTCCGATCACTGCCCAATTTTTCTCTCCTGCATTAATAATGATTACAGGCCTCCTCCTTTCAAATTTTATAACACGTGGTTGGACGATAAGGAGGTTGAAGGTATTATTATTAGATCCGTTGGCAATCTTTCTATGGGAGACAAAGGAGATGTGGCTCTCGCTAACTGCCTGAAAAACATTAAAAAGGATCTTAAATCATGGAAACAAAAGTCCTTACTGATTGAAAATAAGGATCTCATAGTGTGGCAAAAAACTTTAGAGGACCTCGAAACTTTGGTCGAGTCTGCTAAGCTGAATGATACTGAAAAGAAGCTCAGGGTCAATATCATCTCTAAAATAAAAGAGTTGGAAGTCAAAAGATCTAAAGATTGGCAACAAAAGGCTCGGGCCAATTGGTTAAAGAATGGAGACGATAACACTTCGTTCTTTCACAACATGGTAAATTTGAATAAGGCTAATAGAAGGATAAATGGGTTGCTTGTTAACGGAGTGTGGGAATCTGAACCAAAAGTCGTCATGGAGGAACTCCGAAAGGGCTTTAAAAAACAGTTTTCCGAGCCGATGAGGAGAAGACCGACTTTCTCAAACATTGGCCTACCTATGATTATGGATGAACAGGGGAGTAGGCTGGTAGTGTCTTTCTCTATTGATGAAATATTCCAGGCGATACACGATTGTGATGGTGGAAAGGCCCCCGGACCCGATGGGTTCACACTCAAGTTTTTCAAAAGACACTGGAGCCTTTTAAAACCAGCCTTAGTGAAGATGATGAGTGACTTCCATGAGACTGGAGAGATTAGTCGTGGGTGCAACGCTTCGTTTATAGCTCTCATACCAAAATCGGGTGACCCTCAAGTAAGTGCAGATTACCGCCCAATCTCCCTAGTTGGCTCCATCTATAAAATCATTACCAAGGTTCTAGCGGGTCGATTAAAAGATGTTATGAGAAGCCTTGTGTCGCCGTCACAGTCCGCTTTTGTTGGGGGCCGTTATATCCTTGATAGTCCTCTTATTGTTGGCGAAACGATTGCATGGGCCAAGAAACACAAACGCAAGATGATGATATTTAAAGTTGATTTCCAACGGGCGTATGATTCTTTAAACAGGAAATTCCTGTTTAAAGTCATGGAGTATTTGGGTTTTCCGGATAAATGGGTGAAGTGGATTAGTGGCTGCCTGAAATCGGGGAGGGGCTCGGTTCTTGTTAATGGATCGCCGTCTAATGAATTCCAATTCAAACGAGGTTTAAGGCAAGGAGACCCCATCTCTCCTTTTCTTTTTATTCTTGCCTTGGAAGTCCTAGTTATGTTCGTTAACAAAGCAGTTAAGCTAGGCCTTTTCCACGGTGTTAAACTCCCTAATGACGGGCCGGTCCTATCGCACCTCTGCTACGCCGACGACGTTCTTTTCATCGGAGAATGGTCGGACCACAACGCGGTGAGTCTAAAACGACTTCTAAGATGCTTGTTTCTTGTATCAGGTCTCAAAGTTAATGAAAAAAAGTGCCATCTCTATGGGGTTGGGGTGGATGAGACGGAAGTTGCTAGACTTGCTCGGGTGCTTAACTGTGAGACAGGGAAATTCCCCTTTAACTACTTGGGGATCCCTATAGGAGCAAATATGAAGAGAAGAATCTTCTGGAGACCAATCGTGGAAAAGTTTAAGAAGAAATTGTCGGGGTGGAAAGCTAGACACTTGTCGCTAGCTGGTAGGGTGACATTGGCTAAATCTGTCCTCGGTAGTCTGCCCTCATATTTCTTGTCTTTATTTCCAGCCCCAAAATGCGTTATAAAACATCTGGAAGGAATCAGGCGAGACTTCGTGTGGGGTAAAACGGGCCAAGCTCAAAAGATGCGGTGGGTAAGGTGGGAGTGTTTTATGAAACCAAAGACTCTAGGAGGTGTCGGGGTCGGTGGGATCAATGATTTTAACCTTGCCATGTTAAGTAAATGGTGGTGGCGGTACAGGAATGAACCGGACCAGCTCTGGGCTTCGGTTGTTCGCGCGATCCACGAGTCAAGAACCACAAAATTGTTCATTCCTGTGAAGAAATCCATCCCTGGTGTTTGGAAGGATATTTATGGAGTGAAGGAGATGTTGCTGAAATTTAATATCGACATGGAAGATTATTTTCGTGTAATCATAGGAGACGGACGTACTACACACTTCTGGTCGGATCGCTGGCATGAGAATGGAAAATTAAAGGATCTGTTTCTTGAGTTATATAGAATTTCTGCTAGTAAAAACGGGTCTGTTGCAGAATTTTGTAGTACTCGAGATGGGTTTCTCCAGTGGGGGTGGGGCTGGTTAAGAGAGCCGCAATCTAATAGGGAATGGGAGCAGATTTCGTCTCTGATGTACTTATTACAGCAGGTCAGATTGACACAAGGGAAGGACAAATGGTTTTGGGTTAACGATCTCGGTGTAGACTTTTCTATTAAAAACATTATAAGTCTTATTATGTCACAAGGAGCTTCTGCATCTTTTTCTTCTCAGTTCGACTGGAATGCCTGGGCCACTTCAAAAAGTAACTTTCTCACATGGAGAGCAAGAATGGGTAAAGTTCCAACTAAGCTGGAACTAAGTCTCAGAGGTATTCCCATTAACAATATCAATTGCGATCGATGTGGTTACGGAGTCGAAGACCATAATCATACTTTTGTCAATTGTTTATTGGCAAGAGGAATTTGGTGGAATATCTTCGTGTGGGTTAGAATTCCCTTACCGGATAATATAAATTCTGTTGCCAGCCTCCTCGATGTTCTAAATAAAGCCCCCGGGTCGAAAAAGTGGAAAAAATTGGTGAATACTGTGATAAAGGCGACGTTTTGGAGGATTTGGTATGCTAGAAACCAGAAAGTCTTCGAGGGAAAGGTCATACGGGTTATTGATTCAGTCGAGCAAATAAAGGAAGACTCGTTCCTGTGGATCAAGCACCGCTCCAATCTTCCAGCCGTCTCTTAGGAAGATTGGCTTGACTTTAACGTCTCAAGCCTTTTGTAGTTTGTGTTATCCTTGTTTTCCTCGTTGTAAGCTTTCCAGCGGCTTGCTGGCTCTTTATATATAGATATAAAGTGTTTTGCCGTTCAAAAAAAAAAAATTTTATAAACATATAACATGTGAAAAAATGTTAAATGGCTAGATATTTTGATCAATAGTTTAATTAGGGTAATTAGGATATTAATGATAGTTTAGGGTTTTAAATAAAGTCTAATTAATTTACTAGTTTAGTGGGTATAAATTTTAGATGGTAAAAGTACCACTAGTTCGCTCGCCGGTTCGATATCGGGTGATATACAAAAGTTGTAGTATAATACCGGGAGCTATGGTTTTAATTTACCATTGTTGTTATGGCGTCTATTCAAGGCATTTGCGGCGCCAAAATATCGCTAAGTAGTTCGCTAGATGATTCGTTTAGGCGTTTAGATGGCGGAAATATAGTTTGTTCGCCTAACGGCTCGGATGTGTACAACTTGCGGCGTAGCACCGGGAGTTTATATTTCAGATATCCCATTGATATCCTCAAGCTTATTTAAGATGTAATATATTATTTACGAGTCCTACGGACATTAAAATGCTGAATTTTTTTTGTGTCGCAGACATTTTATTTTGTTACAGTTTTGCGCAGAACGAACACCTTATAAATATACATTTTTTTTAAAGTTTATATGTTTTATCATTTGATGCCCCTAGTTAGGTGTTTTTATTTATATTCCAACTATAATATTCTTTCATGCCATTCGTTGCTCGTTCGGACAGTTTTCAGAACTAGCTGACATGAATAGTGTATTCTGGTAAATAGTGTTTTTAGCATTTTGCCAACATATTAGGACATTGTTTGCAGTTTTCTCGCGACGTGGCGATTGTGTTAATGTTGTTTAGCATATTTAACCATGTCCTATGATTGCTAGACTTTATACGACCTAATCATGCAATAACTAAATCGTAATGAACGTAATTAAACGTTAAATCAAGTGCTTAAGTTGTACGGAATTACCATTATTTTTGCCAGTTGTCACACCGTATAGGCTTGAAAGTGTTGTCGGATTGTCCTCCAAAAAGGACCGCTCGAGCGCCTACCCGACGTGTGGTGGCTCAAAGCTTCGACCCACGACTCGCAAAGTGCAATATCCTCTTCTTTGGTACAGGCCACAGGTGCCATCCTCGGTTTTTTTTTGGGTGAAGTGGAACGGCGTTGAAGTGGTGGATTTTGTGTAAAAATGAAGAAGTGGTGGAATTTGTATAAATTTGGGTGAAGAAGTGGGTTTTATTTTATATAGTGTGAAATTAGAATTTTTAAAAAAGGTAAAAAAAATTTAAAGTTAACCGTTGGTGTAAAACGACTAACATTCACATCCATTAACCACATGCCACGTCAACTGCAAAATCTCTTCCACACCGGTGGAGATTCCCCGCCTAATCAATAACGCCATGATAAACGCCGTAGACGGGACGACGTGAACGCCATTGAATAGCAACAACCCCATTTTGAACACCGTGTGTTCTTACTTTCTATCTCTCATTTACCCACATATTACTCTAATTTTTCTTAAAACTCTAACTAATAATATTTCTCAATCCTAGAAAAACATGGATAATCATGCAAATTTACTTTTAAATTTTATTAAGTAAAACTTTATACTATTGTCGATTATATTATCTAACTTTGTGTTTCTTTAGTCCGGAGTTTTATCAAGTTAATATTTCTATTAGATGTAGCATTAAAGTCGTTGCTACTATTTAAAAAAAAAAAAAAAAAAAAAAAAAAAAAAAAAACTATCCAAAAAATTGTATTGTTCAAGCAAACATATCCTTAAGGTTTTTGTATTTGATGGTTCGCCTATTGTCAAATTCAATAAGACCAATAAATCTTAAGCCAATAAATCTTAAATACAAAAATCAAATTGAAGCCAAAGTACGTAACGGTTTGATTTGGTTCTAAATTTAATTTTTTAGTTTTGGTTTTGATGAAACAATGGTTAACTGAGGTGGTTAATTCACTGGTCTCGTCAAGTAGGGTTAATCCCTTCTTTCCGAAGATCGCTGGCTGAATCGTCCGCTGGTTGATCTCCTGCACAAGGAAACAAACCGTGACTCGTAACAAGGAGGATGGGGTGGGGGTGCTCCTTGTTACCACTCTCCGGCGTGAGAATCAGTAATTTGCTTGGGAAGCAAAGTGTGATAGTAGCAGTAGTGAGAGAGTTGTGAAGAGATACCTCAAACCTGGTTTGGGATGGGTATTTATAGCCGAGGAGTGAAAGAGGGTAGTTGAGTGGCAAGTCTGACATCGCACAGCCTCCTGCAAATGTGTCAGGCCTGTCGGTTACGGTGGTGAGGCCACGTCCTACTGTGGTGTCAGTCTGTTGCTTACATGTGGGCTGTCAGGTGATTGTCCTCAGTGCCACTTGCACTATGGTGTCAGACCCACTTGCCTCGTAGGCAGGATGCGGTGCCGGACCGCATCGCTGCTTGCGGTAACTGATGTTGTTCCCGCGTTCTTGTTCTAGCCAAGATGCATGCGGGATGCGGTGCCGTGCCGCATCGCCGCTTGGTGACTGTTACTGTTGTCCAGATCCCTTGTCGTGACGAAAATGATCATAGGATGCGGTGCCAGGCCGCATCGCTATGCGTAACATCCGTTTCGTACTTAAGGTAAGTCTTCTCATCCATTGACAGATTGGTTTCGACTGCTGTGTTTGCGCGTGCCCGCACGGACACAGATAAGTTCTTGCCGGTGGGGGTTTTTTATAAGGGTAATGGTCACTCGTGGTCGTGCTGACGCGAGATCTGGGACCATACCCCTTCAAGCCCTCCAGTCTAGTGTTGTTTCCTTATGCAAGTTGCATGTGGGAGGAACACTGGACTATGGTGTCTAGAAGGTAGAATATGGGCCATACGGATGGCTCCTGCTTCAAGTAAATCAAGCTGGGGGTTCGGTGACGTCTCTTCCGAACCGGTGAGCAAGTTCTGTCTGATGCGGAATTCTCAGCTTGATTTGTTCTGGTAATATGGTCTACATTTGTCTGATGTCATCAGCCACCTGTTGGTGTTTCGAACCAACCTTTGAGATGGTGACTGAGGATGTCAGCAGGGTTTGAACCAACCTTTGAGACGGTGACGGAAGATGTCCGTGATCGCAACTCTAGTTGTAACCTCTGCGTCAGCTGGTGCAATGCTGTAAGTGCTTTGCTCAAGCTCTATGTTTATCAACTGGAGATGCAACGATGATCCCTGCTTTGTGGGGTGTTCGCGTTCTTCAGTTTAGCTTTCAAGTAACCGCACGTCCTTTGCGGTTACCTCGTTACTGCATGTCGTTGGCCATGTCTGGTTGAATGATGTGGGGTACTTGCGTCATTGTTGGCCGTGTTTGGTCGAACAATGTGATTCTGGATAATGGTCAAATAAACATGGTCATAGGCATGGTAGTGCCCACCATTGTTTATTCTATGCGGTTCATAGGTGGGCAAACAAAGTCATAAGCATACTTGTTACCACTGTTCCTTGGCTTGTTGCTCAAGGGGATTACCCTAGTTACTTAGGAATCTGGGTGAAATTCGTCCGCATACGTTCTGTAACCACTTTCCTTCACGCTTAGTTGGAAAGCAGTTTTCCTGGAAGTAGCTTTGACCAACCGCGTGGTGGCTTAGTTGTGGCTCTTCCGTAGCTATCGTTCGCGGAGTTACGTTCCGCCGCAGCTACTCGTGAGTATCTGCGGTTTTTCACAGAAGACTCGTTTTAAAAGAGGGATTCTCTTTGATGTGGCTCTTGAAGGATCAGGAGTCAGGGTTGCTGATGTTCGGTTGTGCATCATACTTATCCTTTTGCCTAAAGAGAAGCTGTTTGCGTCCCCTCCGTGGTTGTGAACCGGACAAGAGAGATTTGAAGCTTGAAGAGCTTCAAGGTAATGCGGCTTTTGCTTTTCCTGAGAAGCGGTTTTCGCAGTCCAAAGAACAACGCTGGTTCTGGGTATCTGACACACCTGTACGGGCTTGTGTGTGTCATCTCCGCATATTTCATGTGTGCTCGTGGGTATATGCGGATATTGGTTTACCCCTTTACATAATGTAGAGATATTTATTTTGCCTTTTTTGAGGGGTATGTAAAAAACGACATGCGGTATGGGTTATGGTGCGGTATACCAGAGAAACCGCATGCCGCTTATGTTTGGATAATGTTGTCGCTTTTGTGCAGCATACGTGGCTGAACGCACGTGTGAGTTGGTGAAAGTTGTTAGGATTTCCTGGCATGTGCTGAAAGGAAAGGACGCTTGCACTGCCCAAGGTCATAAATGCACTGTAGCAGGAGTGTAAAAAGTCTCTTTTATCAGGCACGTGGACAGCCACTCGCGCGTGGTAACCGTCAGCGAAACCCTCGCTGAACACGTGGCGTCGCATAACTCGCTTTTTTCAAACGTGATGATTCGGTTACTACCTCGCATTAATTGCGATGGGTATATAAGGGGAAACCGTTTGTGGTTTCCCCTCACTTGTTTGAAATTTCAAAAAATTTCCGGTGAAAGAAAGAGAACTTCTTCGTCTTCTCCGATCATTCGTTTGATTTTCCGGTGAGGGGTGAGTTTTTGAACTCATGTTTTAGATTTTGTCTTCGTTATTTCAATGGCTGAACCATCAAATCCTCATAATGCTGAGGGTGAAAACCCGGATCCTTCATCGCCGGCGGCGGCGGAAGAGGAAGAAGAAGGTGGTGGTGCCCCCGGCGGGGGCCTACCAGTGCTGAAGTAGTCGAAGGGTCAGTTTGATACCTTGATGACCAGTATTCAGATGCCCCAGGAGTATGGGGCCGTTTATGCCCAGGAGGGTGACATTGGTGCTGATGCTCCGGCGGGATACGTCACCATGTGGGCTGACTTCTTTCTTGATGGCAACCTCCGACTGCCGCTGACGGCGTTTGTTGCCGAAGTCTTGGAGTGGTATAAACTCCATATTTCCCAAATGAGCCCATTTGGGATGATTCGGGTTCGTAATTTTCAGTACACCTTTCGTGCTCTTGGTATGGAACCCAAGGTTGAAGACTTCCGCCGTTTTTACCAGTTGACAGTGAATACTGGGTTTTTTTTCTTTTGGCCAACGGTATGGGAGCCCTAAGCTGATGACCCCACCCAAGGGTATCATGAAGTGGAAGACAAAGTTCTTCTACATTAAAGCCGCCACAGTTGTTGCCAAAATGACCCTACGGAATGTAGCCGAGACCATCCTTGCAGAGGATATTGCTGTTCCCAGGGCTGACACGGTGGGGTGGTTCCCAAAGTTGAAGACCATTGAGTTTAAGAAGCTGGACAACTCGCAGTTGTGGGTGCTGCGGATGATGTTGACCAGGCCTGATAGGAAAGCAAGGCCCGTTGTGCGGGAGAAGAGTGGTGGTAAGTATTTTTACTCTTGTGCGGTTTCCTTACTTTCTTGTGTGTTACTGATTTGTAAGTGTACTATCAGAGGACACTGCCCTGTGGAGGATATTTGATCCGAACTTCAAGGGCAAAGTTGAGATACTTCGGTGTGCGGAAGGTGAAGAAGGTTTTAACTTGACCATTCGTGACAACTTCCGCATTCCTGATCGCCAGGGGCTGAAGGCACCCCTGCCGCAAGGCAAAGGTATAGTCTATAATCTTCTTACTTGCTTTGTAAAGAGGTTCACCTTCTGACTTTCTTGTTTGATGATTTAAACGCAGGTAATCTTGGGGCTTTGGGAGAGTTTGACGTGAAGGCCGCTCCCAAGAAGCATGTGGAGAAAACTGTGCGGGGTCGCCAGAGGAAAAAAACCTGAACCCGTAGTTGTTCCTCCTTTGGTGACGCACGCGGCAGGTATATCTTGTTCTCGTTTCCGCATATACACCGATTACGTGGTAGTGTCTGACACCTTTGAGGGTTTGGGTGTTCCAGGTGGTGGTGCGGCTGCAGGTGGATCCTCTTCGGGTTCCAAGCCTGCTGATGAGAAGAGGAAAAGGAAAATAGAGGACAAGGCTGCTGGTGCAGGAGAGAAGAAGCATCTAAGATTGCAGACAAAACGGACAACTGTTATTCCTCAGGCGAAGCCTGCGGTTGTGTCTGGTAAGTGAATCATCTCCTTATAATTATTTGTCATTGTACTTGTAATTGATAGTTATTTTTGTTTTGTTTGCAGAACCGCAAGATGAAGGGTTCTCTTTATTTGATGCTCCTTTCCCCCCCTCGAATGAAACGACTACGGATGCGGGGGTTAATAAAGAATTTACCAGAAGCCCTTCCATCGAAGTGGTGACTGAGCCCTCTGCGCGTGCAGAGGATACTGGGAACAAAACCGCGGCTCAGATCTTTGACACGGTGGATTCCCATGATAATCTGATCTCCCCACAGGATACTGATGATCTGAACCTGAAGTTTGCTGATGATGAAAAGAAAAAATCTCCTGCTGCTGAGAAGGCTTCCGGTTCCGCTTCTGTGGGTGCGGGTTTTGAAGGACCTCCTATCAGCCTGAAGAGTCTGAATTGGAGTTCTACTACCGTACCTATACGGAAGACCGGGCTGTGAACTATCATCGTCCCGCTTGGAGCATTATACAAGGGGATGATATTTCAAGTGATCCTTCTGCTTGTAAGGAGATTTTGGGTGGTTTGGGCACCTTATTTGAAGTTAATCGGGCCCGCGCTTTGCCCCGCGAGCTCCAGATCAAACAACTCTCCTCCATGCTTGTTGGGAGTTCCATAATGGCGAATGCCATTATGGAATACTACAAGGTGTTGGGGCGCAAGGAGGAGGAAAGTGCTCGCTTGCGGGCTAAGGCTGAAACGTTGGTGAAAGTTGCTCGTGAGGGTGCGGAGCAGCTCAAAAGGGAGAAGGCTGCCTTTGAGCAGTATAAGCAGACTGAGGAGTGGGCTGCAACTGCTGGCCTTAAACAGGTTCGTACTCTCGCCAAATTGCTTTCTGATGAGCACAAGAGTTGGAAAGAAACACTTTCTAATGAGCGCAAGACTTGGAAAGAATCTTGGGAAAAACAGAATGAAACGCTGTTTCGTGTTCGTCAGGAGTTGACTAATGTCAAGACAGCGAATGCTGCTTTGGTCAAGGAGAAAGCCGCAGCTGAGGCGGTTGCCAAAGAGGCCAAAGAGGCGGGGGCCCGCGCTGCCAAGGCTTTTAATGAGGCAAATGCTGACCGCACCAACTTAAACAAGAGTGTTAAGGGCCTCCAGGTATGAGTTTCTTTTGCTCTTGAATTTGTATATTTGTTCCACAAGTATGATTGATTATCTTTGTATACTTGTGTTTTCCTTGTTGAAAGGCTGAAGTGCTGAGCCGGGTGACCATTATTGAGGAGGTCACTACCCGCGCTACTGAAGCTGAAGTGTGGGCAAGGGAGGATGCTGAGGCTAGAGACAGCCTGACTTCTTCCTTTGAGCAGTTGAAGGCTGATCGTGATTGGATGCGTTATCACGGTATCGGGCATGTAAGTACCCGTTGCCTTTGCTATCTTTTTAGGTTTGCCTTTGTTAACCTTATTGCTTGTATTTTGCAGATTGTTAGTGCTATCCTCGACGCACCTGAGAACGCAGCTGCTGTAGCGGAGATTATGCTGCACGCGCGGGAGGCTGGTTTTAAAGCTGGCTACAACCGATGCATCAGTCATATAAACCTTTTATCCCAAGGCAAATTTACTGATGAAAGGTCTGGGTTCCATGGCGTGGATACTGAAGCGCGTCTTGCTGCCGCTCTCGCAGCGTACAACGACATGTCCATTTCTGCCCTTGAGGAAGTTGATAAATGCTTGGACGCGGAAGACTATGTGGACTGCTTGCGGTTGTTGTATGGTGATGAGGAAGAGGAGGAAGAGACCGCTGGTGATGGCAAGGGTGGTGCGGGTTCCAGCGGTACAAAGAAGGACTAGGTTCGTCTGTGTGCCCTTTTTTGTTTCCTTGATGCAAATGTTAGAAACTTTATGTAAATCTCTTGTGCACCGCGTAGGTGTAGAAATTTTTTGAATATAAAGTTTTAACCATTTTGTTCAAGTTATACAAGTGTTTTACTACTTGCACGTTTGAACTTGTATGAGTTAATGTTATTATGAATAGCACTAAGTCTGAATTTACCTTTTGCATATCTAGGTGATATGCAAGTATGAAGAACTCTACTGGCTGTAAAGCGCGATTGAGTATGCTCTATACCTTTGTCGTATGAGCATTAGTCAATTCCTGTTTGTATCCCGTTTAGGTTTGGGAATTGTGTAGGCTTTGTGAAAACCGTATGCGCGTATCCAGCCGGGTAGACATTTAACGTTTTGCCTTTGCTAGCCTATTACAATATTTGTGTGTGGTTACCACTTTGTGTGGGTATCGCGAATGAAGATTTTGCAATCTGTTTTTGCAGATACCGCAAAGTGGAACACGCATTTGTAATAGAAGGAAATAAACAATATTGCATTGAATCGTTCATTTATTTATTTAAAAATGGTCTGCGGCCCGATAGGTTACATGGTGAATGTAAAAACATGGCTTACATGTAACAGCGTCGAAGCTGTTGTGCATTCCATGTGTAGGATCGGAGGCTCTCATGATTGTGTTTGTTTATATGATTTGAACAATGAATGAATATGAAACAATGTAAAGTGCAGCAGAAATAATTACAAACTTTATAAACACAATCAATGAAGAAAATAGTTTAGATAAACAAATGGTTTTCATCAGTCAAAAGATTACAAAGCAATTCAAAAGATTACAAGCATGCTTACAAACTAAGCTCCCCCTCTGCCTGATACTACAGTGGTTGGTTGCACAAGATGAAAGGATTGAACTGAGGAGAAGAACTCTCTCAGAACTAATCAAATGTAACAGTACTGTTCCATTTATAGACAATCCAAACCGCTGAGGCATCTCAGCAGACGTCACCATGAAAGCGATGTCTAACAGTCTAACAACCTGTATCTACTGGTCTTATACAAACACTGCTAAACCTTAACTACTGACTATACATGAAACAGATGATATACTAAACTACTGCTCTCTCGTTATGTCAGTGCTTTCCTCAAGGTTGATCAGTCCTTGATTGGGCAGTGCTTTGTCATCAGTAGATTGTACCAGTAGTGCTTAGTTCTCAGCAGTCTTCTGGCTTCATCAGTAGTTAGAAGAACAGTAGCAGTTGTATCCGGGCAGTGGATGCAACACCATCAGATGTTATAATTACTTTCAAGGGAGGAGACTTAGTGTAAACTGCTGCTTATTGTGAATCCACTATCCTGATCTGGTTTTGGCTTTCATTATCTGTTCCTCAGGCAGGGTTCAATCCCAACAATCTCCCCCTGGAACAGATAATGCCAAAACCCTTCATTATTCTGGATTTTTATTTCTCATCAGTAGTTCCCTTGCTTGACTTTTAAATTCTTCTTCAAATTCTTTGGAACTTGTGTCATCCTCATCCCTGCACAATGAAAGTTCAAGGAGATCCTGCAAATCTTCAACACTAAGGCCTAGTGCTTCTTTCCTTGATATGTACTTCATCTCACCATTGGATCTGACCAGGGTCAATACAAGGGTCTTTTGATCAGAGAGCCACTTTAGTATTTTTGAACCCAATGGGTTTCTTGTAAGAGATTTATTTCCTAATGAGCTTTGAGATTTTGGCCTTGAGAAAAATTTTAAAGCAGTATCCTGAACCTCAGACATTCTTTTGAAAGCTTCTTCTATGACTTCATTTGCTGCAGCTATATCTTCTGCAACTTCTTTGTCAATTTGCTCTTGTGTCTTTTGTTGATCAAGCTCACTGTCTGAGATATCTGCTGAAATGTTTGGTGATGCAGGTTTGGTTAGTACCTTTTTGAAAAGGTTTTGAAGGCTCACTGAACTATCTTCTTTTAGACCCATTTTCTTGATGGCTTCTTTGAAGTACTCAGCTTCCTTTTCTTTTTCTTCTTCACTGGTCAGCAGTTTCCCTTTCTCTTGGTTTATCACAAGGCTCGGGCTAACTTTTGATGTGATCAGTGTTTTGAGAGCATCCAGCTGTTGTTCTATCTTGTTGTAGTCTGGCCTTTTAGAAGTGCCTGAGACTGTTATCTTTCTTTTCTTCAGCCGTTCATAAGCTTCATCAGTATGCTGCTTTGTCCATTTTGCTATGGCTTCAGCAGTATCCACCTTAGCATTTATCAGTTCCTGCTTTTTCTTTTTTTATTCAGAAGTAAGATCAGCAATTAGTTTTTTGTATTTATTCCAATTTGGAGCTGTCTTCTTCTTACTTGGATCATTTTTAACCCTTTCAATCCTGTTTGCTTCATGCTTCAAGGCAACCAGTGGCCACTCTTCAAATTGGTTTTCTTCAGCTTGATAGAATTTTTCTTTCATTATATATGCAAGATACTCTTTTCTCATTGCTTTTCATTGATCTACCTTCTCTTTGCTCAGATCTTGTGCATAGTTTTCCATCAGCTTGACTTTTGAGAGTAAAAATTCCAATTTTTCAGCAATGGCTTCATCACCTTGATCTTTGCATTCGAGCTTAGCTCTGATCTTTGCTTGCCTTGCTTTCATCTCAAGATATTCATCCATGTCTTCTGGAACTACAAAACCTATGAGAGAAGGAAATCTTCTTTTTGAAGGATCATCCTCAGTGTAAAATTATCTCATCTCTTTTTTCATAGCTTCTAGTTCCAGTGGATATTTAGCAGCAACAGGATCATACTTTTCATCAGGAGGCTGAGTTGTTTCTCTTTTTCTTTTGTGAAGCTTTACTGATGTAGAGGGTTTTGGTTGTGAGGTAGGAATGATGAGAGCAGTGGTGGGTGGCTGACTAACAGCTATTGAAACAGCTGGTGTTTCAACTGCTGTTGTCATTACAACTACTGATGTGTCAGTAGATGTCTTCTACTTTTGAGCAGGGGATGAAGGTGGTAAGGTAGTTTTTGATGGTGGTGATGGTGGTGGTGAATCATCAGATATGAAAATCCTTCTCCTTTTTATTGTAGAAGAGGCTGATGATGTCTTGGGTGGCTCAGTGGTTTGAGATGAAATGGCAGTGGTTTGTGTTTATGATTGACTAACAGCTGTTGAAACAACTGGTGTTCCAACTGCTGTTGTCATTACAACAGATGTTTTAACATCTGTTGTCTTCTGTTTTATGACAGGAGGTAATGGTGGTAGGGCAGTGGTTTTCGTGGTGTGTGGTGAAGTTGTGTGTGTTGATGAGATGACAACTGTTTGGCTACTGCTAGCAGTTTTGGTAACTACTGGTGTATCAGCTGTTTGGATGGAAATATGAGATTTTGTGGTTTGAGATTTTGACCTTGTTGAGGATTTAGATGGCTGTTTTTCTTGTTCTGGTTCAATATACAGGCCATCTTCAATTCCCTTTTTCTTCAACTGGATTTTCTCCCCCTTTTTGGCATTATCTGGAAGGAGTTTATCCATGAAGAAGATGGTTGAAGGAACTTTTTCACCATGGGCAGTTTTTGTATGCTGGCCTTTATAGCCTTGATGTCTGCTTGAGTATCTTTAAATCTTGACTCCACCATGTTTGTCAGCATTTGTACATGTATAGCATGCTGCTGATCAGCCATTTGTTTTTGTTTTTCAAGCATGGGTTGAAAGATATTCCAGAGCTCATTTGCAGTAATTGCTTGTGATGGAGCAGGTGCTTGAGGTGGAACAACAGTGGATTGCATCTTTTGTATTTTCAAAACCTGTTGTAGCATATTTTTAATATCTGCAACAGATGTATCCAATTTTTCAACTCGTTCCGTCAAATCCTGGTATTTTGAATCATCACCCACTTTAATGGGATCATCTGAATCCCCACCTGTAGTGGTTGTATCAATGTGTGACTTAGGAACTGAGTCCCCAAAATCACCCATTGATGCCCCTTGTTCTTGGTACTGGGGACTTCTTTCTTCAGCACTTGATAAACCTTTGATGGTACCAGTGGTTAGAACCAACCCACTATGGAAGAAATTGCCTTCAAGGGAGTCTTACTAATGAAACAACTGTCCAACTGAAGATATGTTGATCCATCAATTGTAGTTGCTGCTCCACTTGAACTACCACCGAGAGTTACTTGTAACTCAGGGGGTGTAACCTCCTCAATTGTTGCTGGGATAGCAGAGGTATAAGCATCAGACCCAGTCACTTGTTGGAGTGTACTCTCTTTGATGAGTGATTGAGAGGAAATGGTTTGTGTCTGAGCTATAACAACTGCATGCAACAAGGGTAGCATGGATTGTGGTAATATTATTGGTGAGGGTATGGGAGTTGAAAGAGACATGTCCTTGGGATCAGGACTGAGGAAGATGGATCTGATTGAATCCAGAGTTTCATATTGTGGGGTCCCTGTGCTTACAACCTGATCCTTTTGTGAGGATGCAGGAGGAGTATGAGGCAAAGGTGGAGATCTTTCCACCAACTGCTGTGAGGAAGTAGCAACAGTGGTTTGTGGTGACATATGTGTTGTCACTGGCATTTGCTCTGGGATCTCATCTTCCAGAGTTGCCTTTGTTTTGGGTTTGGGGGGCTTTCTGGATGTTTTCTTTTTGGTCTTTTTGGTAGTGGCAGGTGTGGGTTTCAAAGCAGTGGTAGTGCTGCTATGATACCTGGAGCAGTGGGCTCAGCAGCAGATGTCTGAGGAGCAGTGGTAACAGCTAAATTCTGCTCAGACACCTCTGCTTTTGTTTTTATTGGTGCCAACATTCTAGTGAATGTTTCAGGTGTTAAACTTTTTATTTGAAAATAAACACCTTGTTTGAGCAAATTTTCATTTTCTTTTTCAAATTTTTGTTTAAAATAGTAGCTTAAAAATCTTGGAAAAAGTAAAAATGCTTTGCTATCAACGTTTTTGACCAAGTCATTGAAGATTTCCTGGGAGTAATTGTAATCTTTATTATTTAAAATAGCATAGCCCAGACATTGAATCTTCAATGGTATTTCGTTAAACGCTGTTGTTTTATTTGAAACACACATCAAAAGTGTGTGAAATAAAAATCTGGGTGTAGATGGGAAATAACCTTTTTGTACGCTATCTACCTTTGATTGTTCTGCATATCCCCTTTTCAGAAAATCAGCTTTTAACTCGTTTTTGTCAAAGGAGGTTTTACCTTTCTGATCATCGAGTTTGAAGACTTCTGAGATTGATTGCGGAGTGATTTGAATCACTTGTTTTTCAAGCGTCGCCTTTTACCAGAACCCTCTTTGGGTTTGCAAGTAAATGGGAGCATCTGCTAACAACAAAGTTTTGTACTTTGATTCAGATAGTGTGTCGATGATGGAATCGAAGGTGTGGTTGTTTGAGGGTTTTGTAAGTAAACCCAAATAGTTGTGAGGGGATTTGTATGGTATCTCAATGGATTCAGCGGCCGTTTGATCGACCTCTTTGGAAGATGATGGTGATTTTGGTTTTGATTTTGACTTTGATTTCGTCATTTTGAAAAAGGAAGAAGAAGAACAGAGACTGATTTGAGATGGAGGGTTTGGAAACTGCTTTGAGAAGAGAATTTTAGAATTCAATTCAACAGTGTAAAACCCTGTTTGGGGTTTTGATCAGGGTTTTATTTAGGATAAAAAAAAATGATCGCTGATGTGGCAGCGGTTATTAGGATCTGATGGCTAAAAACTGACCACGTGTCAACCTTTGATGGTATGGATGAAAAATGGAGAACATTTGTTTTGAGAGCCACTGTTGTACCAAGCATCAGTAGTTACAACGGTAATAATGTGACATCAGTGGATGATTTTTACTATCAGTAGATAGTATATCAGTGGATAAGACACTGATTTTGAGCATCAGTGCTTGCCAAGCAAAATGAATGATCAGTGGTTGACTTTCAGCAGTGGACAGTATTTAGTAAAGAGATGGTTGAACAAGTCAGTGGTTAGAGGTAAAATAATGGTGATGATTTGAAAACACATTATATCAGCAACTTTTACAGGTATTTTCATTCTAGGTTTTACCACAAGTCATTTGCACATTTTGAAGCTTTTTCAAATTTCTGACAGTGGTTTAGTACCCCAGATGATAAGAACTTTTTGTAAAGGCAACTCATTTTCATTTAATATCAGATTAAAACATGAGTGCCCCAGTAGTTTAAGCACTGTTTGGCAATCAACCTTTGATAAGAGTTTAAAACAAGCCTGAGTATGACATGACCTTGGCGTATGTACCATTTCCTTTTGACCCATTTTACGAGGATAAAAATACCAAAAAAAATAAGGTACTATATCCTGACAGGTAACTGAAACAATTGCCAACAAAAACAAGCAAAAGTTCAAAATATATTATTCCAAAAAAATAGAGAATAATATATCCTGCTTTATTCGAGAAAATCGTTTTTAGAAAAAAAAAATTAAAGGATTTTCTAAAAACAGCATCAAAAGAACCTGGTAAACCAACAATAAAGCACATAATCATCAGCTCAAGTTTATGAGAATGGTCAGTGGTTGAAGACAGTGGTATGAATTTTAACTGCATTTTGTCCACTGTTTGGTACCATTTTCTTGTTGATTGATTGACAAACAGAAATGAGGACACATGTTCACATGAGTTTTTCAAAATCCCGTTATAGACTTTGTTACTACGTGATTATTTAGAAAAGTTTGTCTAGTCCTCTTTTGAAAGCTTATTCACTGGAAATACCATGGTTACCTAAACCTTTTCCTGAACCAATGACTACACACAGTTGCTTTGATGACCATTTTTACCCCAACTTTTGACTCTAAAGTGTTTTATGTTTATACTCTTTTCTTCTGACTTCAAAAGTTTTGAGATAAAACACACTTCTGAGTTTTTATGATTATCTTCTTCCCTTTTTACCCTTTCCATTGATAAGTTTTCAAATACTTACTGAAAGGTTCTAAGGGAAGAATACTTTGATTCCAGAATCATTTTATGGCAACGTTTTTAAGAGATTTGGTCATTTTTGCAAATGCGTATGCCAAATCTCACAATACCCATGATCTGGACATTTTTGACTTGTGATGTGTGTAAAATGCAACATATAAATTACATCAAATAAGGCATAAAACTAACCCTTTTTAAGTACTAATATTGGAAAAAGAGTGTTTTTGTCTTCCTTTTGTATTTTCAGGATTAAATGAGCTCAAAAACACAAAAGAAGTAAAAAGACAGCTAATTCCAACATAAATACAAGGAAAGGAACATTAGCGGACTGCCCGACCCCTCAACGGCACCTTCCAAAGCAAAATAGAGAAGTCAGAAGACTGAACACGCCCCGTGCTCAGCCAGCACGGGGCCGTGCCCAAGAAGCAGCAGAAAAGACAAACCTATAGAAGCTTCTATTGCCCACCACGGGCCGTGCTCAGCGGACACGGGGGCGTGTCGAAAGTACAGCAGGCGCATTTATTGTAATTGCGAATTACAATTAATGAGGAGAGAGAGTGTCAGACAGGCACGGGGCCGTGCCCAGCGGACACGGGGCCGTGCCCAGCTCTCTGTTCAGCCTATAAATAGGAGTTCTTGGATTCATTTCATCTCATCCCTTGGGACACCACCTCTCTCACACACCACCCACCACCCACCACCATCACAACACCATCATCCACCACCATCATCCATTGTCCATCGTAGAGTGTGTGAGTCGTCTCGGGATCCAAGATTGATCGTAAGAGTTCTTGATAATCAAGGCCATGTTTGCTTAAGTCTCTTACATCACTTGGTGAAGACAAAGTGTCTAGTATAATACTTTTTATTTCTAATCTTTTGCACTTTTTATTTGGTTTTGTATTAATGACTTTAATAACTAGTTACTTATGTTGAAGGTGATCTTTCCTTATCGTTTGTCCGTGGTGTCTTGGCATTATTTTACTGTCTATATAAAATAAAAGATTTTCACCATTCATATCTCCACGGTCTATATGGAGGTATGTTGGCTACCTGATCGGGGGTTAAGGGAACGGTTTGGTAAAGGTCGTGCCATTGTTCAGCGTTTAGAGGTCCTGCAATGGACCTGGGTCAAATTTAGTAGGACCTCCTTCAATACTTCACGGTATTGGATGGCGGGGGTCCAAACTCTTTGATCCCCTCATAAGTTAACTACTATTAATACTATAACCCGGCTATTTAGGACTGTATCCCTGCTGACTCAGACTACTTAGCCGAGGGTAACGTCACCGCCAAAAGCGGGGCCTACCACAATACTGCATTAATAACTTAATTCATTATCTTCCAATAATTCACCCTTTTAGGATTGTATCCTTGCTGACTCAAACTACTGGGGTGAGGGTAACGTCACCTTCAAAAGAGGGGCCTACTACAATAACTAAGATAATCTCTTAATTATGTGCAAAAGTGCGGAAATAATCAAAGGTTATACTAGATACGAGTCGGAACCAAGTGATTCATCTTGTCTATCTGTTTTTCTTTTTATTTTTTATTTTCAGCATTTTAGTTAGTTTTTATTCTTAGTTTAAAACATTTTTCTAAAACTTTTGTTTTGATTAGACGTTGAGGATAAACCGGTACTAAAAGCTCTTGTGTCCTTGGACGACCTCGGTATCTTACCAACGCTATACTACGCTCACGATGGGTGCACTTGCCCATATGTGTGTTTAGTGTTAGTAAAATATCGTGTTTTATAAATTTAAAACTTGGCTAAAAATAAGTGTTAAAAAGGGCTTAAAATATACACCTAATATATATAACACTTCACACGCATCAACTTGCTAATTTTCTTAATGTATTCTTAACAAAATTGATTTTGGTCCTTTTTGAAGGATTCTCAACCTGTTTTTCAATACATAAGATCTAACTGACTAACGTCTTAATTTCCCTCTTTTTGAGTAAACAAAAACACTAATGTTTTTATGAACATAGGTTTTTGTTAATCTGAGGTTCAACTTTATCATCTAACACAGTGACATCACAGATTTCACAGCAACAGTTGAAATCAATTTTGAAAATAAGAAATAATCCCATAGTTTTAACAAATATGTTTTCAGATCTAAAAACCATGAGTGTCTTGTGCATGAAATTACTTGTTGTGTGAGATTTGTGTGTCATATGACATCTTGGTTGTTTTACAGAGTTTTTGAATAACCACTTTGAGCATGGTTTTCTCAGTACTCTGTTTTTCAACTAAATGTACTCAACCTTAGTATCAATGAATTATGAGCCGAACTGTTATGTCAAATTGATTGTTAGATCGAATTTGACTGTCCAAGCTCTGATACCAATTGTAGGATCGGAGGCTCTCATGATTGTGTTTGTTTGTATGATTTGAACAATGAATGAATATGAAACAATGTAAAGTGCAGCGGAAATAATTACAAACTTTATAAACACAATCAATGAAGAAAATATTTTAGATAAACAAATGCTTTTCATCAGTCAAAAGATTACAAAGCAATTCAAAAGATTACAAGCATGCTTACAAACTAAGCTCCCCCTCAGCCTGATACTACAGCGGTTGGTTGCACAAGATGAAAGGATTGAACTGAGGAGAAGAACTCTCTCAGAACTAATCAAATGTAACAGTACAGAGTACTGTTCCATTTATATACAATCCAAACCGCTGAGGCATCTCAGCTGACGTCACCATGAAAGCGACGTCTAACAGTTTAACAACCTGTATCTACTGGTCTTATACAAACACTGCTAAACCTTAACTACTGACTATACATGAAACAGATGATATACTAAACTACTGCTCTCTCGTTATGTCAGTGCTTTCCTCAAGGTTGATCAGTCCTTGATTGGGCAGTGCTTTCTCATCAGTAGATTGTACCAGCAGTGCTTAGTTCTTAGCAGTCTTCTGGCTTCATCAGTAGTTAGAAGAACAGTAGCAGTTGTATCCGGGCAGTGGATGCAAGACCATCAGATGTTATAATTACTTTCAAGGGAGGAGACTTAGTGTAAACTGCTGCTTATTGTGAATCCACTGTCATGATCTGGTTTTGGCTTTCATTATCTGTTCCTCTGGCAGGGTTCAATCCCAACACCATGTGCGTGCGATAGGTTCGCCCTCTAATGTTTGCAGTTTATACGCGCCTTTGCCCAGGACCTCTTGGATGAGGTAGGGTCCTTCCCACTTGGGGGCAAGTTTCCCTGGGCGTTCAGCGTTAGATGCTTCGTTATCGCAAAGGACGTAGTCTCCCGGGTTAAAAGTACAAACGCGGACACGTGAATTGTAGTACTTTTCAAGCTTGGTCTTGTACTTGGCCTCGTTGATGGCAGCGTTTTCACGCCGTTCGTCTAGGAGGTCCAAATCATATCTGCGCTCCTCACTGTTGTCAATTTTGTTGGTAGCCAACATTCGGGGTGAGGGGAGACCTACTTCCGCGGGGATCACCGCTTCTGAGCCGTAGACAAGGCTGAAGGGTGTCTCACCGTAACTTGTTTTTGGGCTTGTCGTGTGGGCCCATAGGATACTCGGGAGTTCATCGACCCAGCCACGTCTGGTTGTTCCCAACCGTGCTTTGATGCCTTCGACTAAACTTTTATTGATACTCTCGACTTGGCCATTCCCTTGCGGATGCGCCACTGAGGAGAATATGTGTTCAATGTTTAGTTCCTTTAGCCATTTTTGAAAGTCATCAGCAGCGAAGTTGGTGCCGTTGTCGGTAACGATGCATATCGGTAGACCGAAACGGCAGATGATATGTTCCCAGACGAATTTCCTTGTTATCATAGCGGTGGTTGAGGCGAGCGGTTTTGCCTCTACCCATTTTGTGAAGTAATCAACAGCCACTATGATAAATTTCACCGCACCTGGTGCGTCCAGAAATGGTCCCACCACATCGATTACCCATTTTTGGAATGACCATGCGGTGGTGACGGGGATGAGGTTGTTCTTAGGGCGCAAGGTCTTGGGGGCATGCCGCTGACAATTGAAACACTTGCGCAAGACTTTGACCGCATCCAGGTGCATACCGGGCCAGTAGTACCCAACGTTCATAATTTTGGCCACCACCATGCGTGGGCCCGCGTGTATGCCACAGATTCCCTCGTGTATCTCTCTGATAAGGTACATGGCATCTTGGGGGTCGACGCATCGTAGTAGTGGCCCTATGTATGATTTACGGTATAAGATACCATCTCCCATTTGATAATGACACGCTTTGTATTGCAACTTACGTGCCTCTGCCTTGCTTTCGGGAGTAACCCCTGATTGCAAGTATGCAATGATTGGTGTCATCCAGGATGTTGTACCGTACTGGATGACATTGACTTGGCGCAGGGGTACTGAGGGATTTCGCAGAACCTCGATGCGTATCTCCTTTGCCAGATGTTGGAAGCTAGTGGATGCGAGTTTTGACAGTGCATCCGCGGGTTTGTTTTCACTTCTGTTAATATGGCGAATATTGAAGGAAGTGAACTTTGATTTTAGTTGCAAGGCTTGTTCGAGGTAGAGTATCATGATGTCCCCTTTTGCGGCATATTCGCCGCGCACCTGACCTGCAACCAATAATGAGTCGACGTGTGCTTCCAAATATTGGGCGCCGAGTTTGACTGCCAGTCGTAGCCCTGCCAGTAGAGCCTCATACTCTGCCTCGTTATTTGTGCTTTTGAAATCGAGGCGGATTGCATAGGTAAGCTCTTGGCCATCGGGGCTGGCGAGTCGTAGACCCGCACCTGCACCATACTCGTTGGATGCACCATCGGTATATGGTGCCCAGGTTTCTGAGGAGGATGGTGGTGGTGTAGGGTTTTGTTCTTCTTCGCATTCCTGAATGCGATTTGCCGGTACTTCGGCAACGAAATCAGCTAGAACTTGCCTTTGATTGCGGGGCACGACTTATAGATCAGCGTGTGCAATGGCCCATTTTGTTAATCTCCCAGAAAGGTCGGGTTTTGATAGGATTGGCCCGATCCTGTAGTTGGTTAACACCGTGATGACGTGATTTGCAAAATAACATCGTAATCGTCTTGATGCGTGCACTAGTGCCAGTACCAACTTCTCCATGATGGAGTATCTTGTCTCTGGGTCGTTGAGCATTTTGCTGATATAATAGATGGTGTTTGAACTCCCTCTTGCTCCACTATGGGTACCGCGCCTACCGCGTTATCTGCGGCGGATAGGTACAAGATAAGTGGCTCTTTCTTGCGTGGTGCGGTTAGAGTTGGGAGTTGAATCAAACACTTTTTCATCTCCCGGAAAGCGTTTTCGGCCTCTGCGGTCCATTGGAATTGTTCCTTTTTTAAACAGTTCCGCAGGGTCTTGATGAAAGGATAAGATTTAGCTGCATGATTGGCTAAGAATCTATTCAGTGCGGCAAGCCTTCCGGCTAGTCGTTGCATTTCTTTCATCGTGGAAGGCGATGGCATGCGCTCGATCGCCTAAACTTTTTCCGGGTTCACCCTGAATCCATATTTGGTGACGATGAATCCAAGGAACTTGCCTTCCTCCATTCCAAATGAGCATTTCCCTGGATTGAGCTTCATATTGATGCTGCGCAGAGTTTGGAATGTTCTTTCGATATCATAGAGCATGGTATCCTCTATGCTCATGACGACTAGGTCGTCCATGTAGATCTCGACACTTTTGCTAATTTGATCACCAAAAGTGTCGTTCATCAATTTTTGGTAGGTTGCGCCCGCGTTGCGCAACCCGAACGACATTTTTGTATAACAGTAATTCCCGGTAGGTGTGCGGAATGTCGTTTTATCTTCGTCCTCAATTGCCATCTGTACCTGGTGATATCCTTTGTAAAAATCGAGGAAACACTTCCATTGAAATGGTGCGAGGTTGTCGACTTTCTCGTCGATCTCTGGAAGTGCGTAACAATCCTTGGGGCAAGCTTTGTTGAGATCTTTATAATCGACGCACATACGCCAGCCCCCGGTTGGTTTTTCTACCATGACTGGGTTGGACAACCAAGTCTGGTACTTGACTTCCCGCAGGATGCCTACGGAGAGCAGTTCTTTGACCTGCTCATGTATCGCCTCGTTCTTTGTGGATCCAAGGTGGCGTTGGCCTTGGATCACCGGCTTGATACCTGGCAAGTTGTTCAAGAAATGTTGCGCAACTACGCGTGGTACCCCTGTCATGTCTGCGGGTGTCCATTCGAAAATATCTTGGTTTCTGAATAGGAGTTGATTCAAGCGCGCTCTGATGCTGTGGGACAAGGCGTGGCCCAACGTGACCGTTTGCTCTGGGTGTCTTGCGTTAAGAACCCATTTTTCTGGTTGGGTGTTGGGGGTAGGCCTTGCTATCTTTGTCGGACGCAGTTCGTCTGACGACATGACCTCTCTGCGTGCGTAGATTATCGCGACCCCTGTTTCGGTTGGGAAACAGACAGCAGAGTGGGGTACGGACGTAATCATGTTGAAGTCGCCTAGGGACTCTCTCTCGAGAAGCACGTCGTATTTGGAGGTGTGAGGTAAAACCATGAAGTTTACCTCCTCCGTTCGTGTGTGCCTTCCGTTGGTGAGGCGCACAGGAAAAGTGATTTGGCACAGGGGGAATACGGTTTCCCCCGCAAATCCTGCCAAAGGGTAGTCTACCGGCTGCAACCGATCCTTGTCCTCTTGATCGAACTGGTTGAAGCACTGCTCGTAGATGATGTCAGATGTACTGACCGGGTCGATGAATAGTCGTTCGGTGCAGTAGTGAGCCAGGTAGCATGTGATAACGACGGCGCGCCTGTCGCGCGGTCTGCCTCGGACTTTTGTAAAGACAACTTGCTCGTCTTTCCAGTCATTCCCGGTCTTCTTGCCGCCTTGCGCGGCTTTCCTCGTCCTCTATTGATCATGTGGGTTGAGGCCACGTATATGGTCCTCTTACTCGTGGAGGTGCCCTCGTTGTGAGGGGTGATGCGCTTGGTTTGCTTTTGCGCGGCTGGCAACAGATGTTGCAGCTTTCCCTCTTTTAGGGCTCGCTCAATCTCCAGTCGGAGACTGATGCAGTTGTTTGTTGTGTGGCCCGAGTCCTTGTGATACTCACAGTAGAGTGTGAGATCCTGGTTCCTCTTGGACTTAATCGGTTGTGCCGGTCGCAGGAATTGCGCGTCCGTAAAGAGGACGTCGCTTAGCGACTGGTTGATCTCGGTCCAGTTACGGTCTCGAGATTCCTTCTTCGACACTCGGTTTTCACGTTGGGTGTTGATTGTTGCCCTTGCGTCGGGCTGGTTATTACGCGTGACATATGGTTTGGGATCGCTGCCGCGATTCCATGTGTCCCGGTTGCGCTTGTTGTTGCGCTTGGGCTCTTGGCGGGAGGACTGGCCTTCCGCTTGGGGCTGTGCCTTTGTGACGTGCGGCTTGAGAGACCGCTGAGTCTGGGCGTACGTCTTGACCGCGGCCATGACGTCTTCTCATTTCTTTGGCAAGTCTTCCTTGCCGGAGGTGGTCATAACCATTTCTTCGTCCTTGACGGCTCGAATGAAATGGTTGCGTGCCATTTGGTCTGCAACGCCGCCTATCTCCAGCACTCTTTGTTGTAACGGACGACAAACGACTCGAGAGATTCGTTGTCTCCGTGCCATATGTTCATGACGTCCATAGAATCACGTTCGTGACGTCGCTGCTGGCTAAAATGTGCGAGGAACTTTGCTTGCAAGTCCTCAAATGAGGCCAGTGATCCCACTGGCAAAGAATCGAACCAAGCCCTCGCCAGACCCGTAAGGGTCTGGGGGAAAAATGATACCAGGTGGGCTCATCCCATCTGCCGTTGCACCCTGCGCCGGTGAAGATGTTCATGTGATCGTCCGGGTCGGACGAACCATTGTATTTCCCGATGTTTAATGGGAATTTAGTGGTGGTGACATCGGCGTGGGCAATCTCCGGGGCGAACTTAGAGTTTTCGGCTGCAGATTTTGGCCTGTAGGGTTGGCTCTGGTAGCACTTTGCAGCGCGGTGGTATGTGGTGCGGGGTTGAGTGGGAGGAACATAATTACGTCCTCCTGGTCTACTACTAGTAGCATGGGACTCCCCGCAGTATGTATGGTCGTCCGGATCGGTAGGGCCATATCCTTCATGGTGGAACTGAGGTCCCGGCGGCTATGTATTGGGCCCCTGCTACGAGACCCGTATGAGGAATCATCCTCATTAATTGTACGGACCTCACAGTAAGAGGAGTCGCGATCTTCATGCCTACTTCGGGAGGCTGGGTGTGTGGGGGCCCTGCCGTCGTATTGTAAAATACGACCCACAGGTGTATGCGGTGCCGGGGTAGGCCCGACAGGTACTTACGCTTCTGCGCAAGCTCTGTTGTATGCTGCGGCCATCATAGCTTGTTGTTGGTTATACCAGGCATGGAGGTTCATGCCTGGAGGTATCACAGAAGCATACTGTGAAAGATCTTTTGCGAACGTAAGGGATGCGCCCCCTTGCGTTGATGTGCCAATGTGGCCAATATTTGGGGCTGGGGGGTGGTCCCCGTGGGCCCTGGGTTTGCGGGGTTTAGGCTTTCCCCAGTAGTGTTGTTTAGACAATCAGACATGATCTTGGGAGAGAAAAAGGAATGTGGAAAAAAGTGCTAAGAGTAGCGGTGGGCGCCAATGATGAAACAATGGTTAACCAAGATGGTTAATTCACTGGTCTCGTCAAGTAGGGTTAATCCCTTCTTTCCGAAGATCGCTGGCTGGATCGTCCGCTGGTTGATCTCCTGCACAAGGAAACAAACTGTGACTCGTAACAAGGAGGATAGGGTGGGGGTGCTCCTTGTTACCACTCTCCGGCGTGAGAATCAGTAATTTGCTTGGGAAGCAAAGTGTGATAGTAGTAGTAGTGAGAGAGTTGTGAAGATATACCTCAAACCTGGTTTGGGATGGGTATTTATAGCCGAGGAGTGAAGGAGGGTAGTTGAGTGGCTAGTCTGACATCGCACAGCCTCCTGCAAGTGTGTCAGGCCTGTCGGTTACGGTGGTGAGGCCACGTCCTACTGTGGTGTCAGTCTGTTGCTTACATGTGGGCTGTCAGGTGACTGTCCTCAGTGCCACTTGCACTGTGGTGTCAGACCCACTTGCCTCGTAGGCAGGATGCGGTGCCGGGCCGCATCGCTGCTTGCGGTAACTGATGTTGTTCCCGCGTTCTTGTTCTGGCCAAGATGCATGCGGGATGCGGTGTCGTGCCGCATCGTCGCTTTGTGACTGTTACTGTTGTCCAGATCCCTTGTCGTGACGAAAATGATCATAGGATGCGGTGCCAGGCCGCATCGCTATGCGTAACATCCGTTTCGTACTTAAGGTAAGTCTTCTCATCCTTTGACAGATTGGTTTCGACTGCTGTGTTCGCGCATGCCCGCACGGACACAGATAAGTTCTTGCCGGTGGGGGTTTTTGATAAGGGTAATGGTCACTCGCGGTCGTGCTGACGCGAGATCTGAGACCATACCCCTTCAGGTTTACACTTAAAAAAAATGTTACTAACGGTTTGATAAAAAAATATTGTCAAAAATGAACCGTAAACATCCCTAGTTAATTTCTATGAAGGTTTTTGTGGCTCCATTTTTGTACCCCCGGCCCATAGATGCCGTAGAAACCAGAAATGTCGATTCTATCCATTCTGACGTGCAAAAGATGTATAAAAGTATAATGTACCGTAAATCAATGTTAATTTGGGAGAATACAAATCATTTTGTCTGTTTTTTAAAATGTTAAAAGGATTATTTGACCTATTAAGATGAGACATTTATCCAATACTTGTAAACCACCCAAAACCTAGTCAGGTTGGCCTCAGAATTAGCTCGATTTGTTTATCTTAAGGAACTGAAATTGAGTTTGAGTTTAGCTTATAAAAAGCTCGGGTCATCTCATTTTAAAAATATGTATTTACACACGCACACATACATAAACAAAAATTACTATTTTTAGCATTCATGTAGAACAAAAATTTACAAACTAGATAAATTTATAAGTAACATATATTAAAGAGTTAATTACATAGTTAGTCCCTGTGGTTTGCACAAAGTAACATGCTTAGGTACTAATAGTTTAAAATCACATTTTAGGGTATTAACTTTTCATTTTGTAACATTAGAAGGTATTAACGTTATTTGTAGGTTAGAAATCACATTTTATTAGTACCTAAGTATGTTATTTTGTGCAAACCACAGGGACTAACTATGTTAATATCGTAGAAGTTAATACCTCCAAACGTTACAAAATGAAAAGTTAATACCCTAGAAGGTGATTTTAAACTATTAGTACCTAAGTATGTTATTTTGTGCAAACCACATAGACTAACTATGTAATTAACTCTATATTAAATTTAGGGTTATAACTTATATACATTAAATTTTTGGCTATAATTTAAACAAATCACGTAGGTGAGGTTACCTTGCCCTAGCCTTGGCTGATTTACAAACCGAGTCAATTAACCTGGCTCAACTCGTTTACAAACAATGTAAACCAGATGATTTCGAGCGAGATTTTTGAAAAGCCCAAGATTGATAGAAGATGATAACACGTAGCAAGTAATTTTTTAGAATTGTACAATAGTTTCCTTTATTTTGAATGAACTGAAGTACTACATGTCCCTAGTCCCTAGACATTCACTTATTGCATTCTTTTACGGTCAGCCATCGCCATTGATCTTAGAATTCGTATTCAACCCCAACGGTACCTTCTCTTGAGTGTCAATAAGGTTGTGAGGTACCACCACATGCAAAGAACTCGAGCTCAACAACTGGGAATGATCATGCATGATGTATTGAGGGCAAAATGAAGGTGTCCCAGTGCCTGAAAAACTCGAAAGAATCTGGGGTTCATAATCATAAGTATGATCTAGATGGTGACTAAATCTTGATAAAGATATATTTGAAGAGGGCTCAAGTTCATTAGAAAGTGGTGTAGAATTGAAATCTTGATGAACAAATGTTGATGGAAAATGAAATGGATTGAAGTCTTCTAGTGCCATTTGTAGGGGTGGAAGCTTATCAACATCATCTTTAGTAACATCAAGCAACCAATCTATGACCTTGCTCAGTTGGCTTAGCCCGAGACGATCTTGAAGATGATATAATAAAAGAGCTGCGGGTTCTGAAAGCCGAATTCTTCGGTCTTTTAATCCTTTTGTAGTCCATACTTTGGTATGCCTGTCTTTCTCTCCATAACCTCGAAATACCCTCATGATTCTTGAACTCTTGGAGCCTGAATATTGTTTCGAGGTTCGATTAGGGTTTGATAAGTTTTGCAGGTTGATCATATCTCCTTCTTGATCATAAGTGTTGTTGATCATCTTATAACTTTTTCGCATCATTGATTTGCCAGATTGGAACCCTAATCTTGAAAACATTTTGAAGCATGAGTATTAGTTAATTATAAATTTATAAGTTGAATTTATCAAGACTGAAACCCTAATTTTGAAAACTAATATTACAAGTCAAGAAAATGTTACACAAATCTATAAGGAAAATAAATAAGAAAACTACCAGTCAATTTTAATAGATACAGTAATTAGGGTTTTCTATATTTTGGGATAAGCCCATTGGAGTTAAGGTCATTAGGTCATACATTAGGGTGTCATCTGTCTATATTTACAGATGTACATTGTTTATTAAAAATCTAAGAATGTATAAAAAAAACTAAGAATATACAAACTTTTTAAACTTGAGATCTATCTGTAATAGATCTTTGAAATTAACTACACAATGATTAAAAAAAAAAAAAAAAACTGAACTCACATTGAGATGCAGCTATCAGGAATATTAATAATTTAATTCATGATCTTGTCAGGAGATAGTGGATGAGCAAGAACAAACTGATAGATCTTTGTTGTATATATGAGTTGTAAAAAAACAACTGATCTTTTTGTAGACAGTGAACTACAAAAGGATAATTGGTTCTATGTTCTGTTGTAGTCGCATATGAAAGAAATAGGATGCCAAGATTTTGTGGACAGTTGCATCGATGTCAGCCGACAACCGATGCAGATATATATAGCTGTCATTTCATTCATTATTTACATTGTTACATGTAAATTACAATCCTTTCACATATAATTACGATAAATAACGTGAACAGGATCGTTCCAACGTTTTTGAAGGTTCTAAAGGAACTACAAAGTCAGGTCCTGTTGAAATGGTATAAAGAAAATCAACAATTGAGATTAAGATTTGAGACATTGAACCACAGTGATGATTTTTCCTAATATCGGGCATAATTTCGTCCAACCGCAATATATTTCACATTGGTTGCTCAAAAAAGGCCGCAAGTAACGAGGGTTGATGTGTCATGGCACGACTTTTGGATTCTAAAATGGAGCGTGCACGGACAATGTGGATTCATAGTGTAAAATCCTAAATCATGGGCCTAGAAATGTTGTTTAAATGGACCAAAAACAAATATAATATATGAAAATAAAAAAATTAAAGGCTCTTGTTTTTTAGTGACCCTAGGCCTTAGCCTAGGTTAATAAGCCTAACGGACCGGCCCTGAATGTGAATGAAGAAAACTTTTTCGTGCCCTTATTGCAAAAAAGCAAGTGTGATAAGATAAGGTATTTTTAGTAGTCTAGCAGCCGCTGGAGGTCATCCCTCTCACATGTCTCTCTCTATAGCATGTGTGTGCGTAAAAAGATGATTGTTGTGGTGGTCGGTTGGTGGTGATGATGACTGGTAAAGACAGGGGGTTTAGGAGATTGCATTTGAAGGAGGCGCGTGTGAGTAAAGCATGAAGAGGTAGAGTGTGGGTAAAACAACTAACGACGTTACCCAACTGTTAAAATACCATTCCCAAGCTATAGACTTGATACAAGCAACACACGACCTCACAGACCGCTCTACATCTTCTTGTTCGGACATCTTTAACTCTCTCTCTCTTTTCTCACCCAAGATGCCTTTTTTCTCTCACCCATAAATGGTTGAAGGCCATGGATCACATCCTCCCTCTCAGGGCAGATCTTAATTGGGGTTCGGGGTTTTTCTCTTTGAAGTGCAAATTTTATCGAAAGAGTAAATTGTCATTTTACTCCCTAATGTTTGATCAGAAATGACACTTTAGTCCAAATAGTTTTTTTATCATTTGTGTCACTAACGTTTGTAATTTTTTGTCATTGTCATTCAACCCACTAACTCCATCCAAAAAAAGCTAGTTAAGTCAGAGCATTTTATGTATTTTGTTTATTCATTTTTTTTTATTTTAAAAACCAAATAAAACCCACCTACCCCACCCAACCCCAAATTACCCATTCTCTCTCTAAAACACCCACCACCAACACATCACCACACCTGACCACTGCCGCCACACCAAACTCCGGTAACACCACCATTTTTCACCTCAAATATCTCTGCCATCACCATCCTCCACCACAACCACTGTGAATTCGAACCCTGGATCGAATCTTCAACCGATGAATGCATATACACACGTGATATGTGCGGAATCTAATCACGTGTGTGGTTGAGAACACGAGGAAGTAATTATAACTGTTTTCCTTTACTGATTTGACAAAGTTTACACCGTGAAAACAAACCGACAGAGCTTTGCCTCAAGAATGCCCCAAAGATTACAAATGAAGAACACAAGACACCTATATATAGACACATGGGTTCGAACAAGGCAACCATGCCTTCATACGAAGCTGACATATTGTGCCTTCGTACGAAGCCAGCTTCGTATAAAGCTGCTGATTCACCCATGATCTTCACACTTTGAACTGTTCAGTACCCATCTTGTCTCATTTGTTTCAGTTACGTTACGTGATTGACGCAAGTGATAGACATATGTACTCACAGACTCCCCCTTGGATATTACTGCAGCCAATCTCGTAGCTTGTTGTCTCTCTCCGAGTCTTCATGAAATGTTGACAATTGCAGCACCACAGACTCTCCCTTGATCTAACAGAATCCCCACGGATCTGTTTTCAGCTTCAACTGCTCCCCCTTTCGTTCAGCTCAGGCCCCCCTTGCTTTAAGCTTATGTGCTTTCAACTTCTAGGATCGACTCCTAGCTACAAGCTCCTCAAGTTCCTCCAGAATAGTCACCTGGCTCTTTGTTTACAAGCTCGTCTTCAGACTCCCCCTTAAACTCAGCTATCGGGATCGTAGTCTGGCCAATCATCTGCAATATCTCAAACATTTGTAAGATATTTGACAATATAAAATAAAAAATTTAGCTCTAAACATTTATCATGAATAAGCTGGAGCATTTGTGACTGCACAGGACATAGTTTGTTCACAGAAATCTGGATTATATATCTAACAGTGAAAGATTTTTTTTTCCAGAATCGATGACCTGGCTCTTAATAACATATGTATTTGACAATATTAGTTTAAGATCGTAACCTGACTCTATGCATCAAATATAACAATTAAAGCTTAGTATATCCTAGAATCGAGAACATGGCTCTAAGTATCAAATATAACAATACGTATTTATTCAGGATTACCCAACTCTACTCCCCCCATCAAATTCATAAAATTTGACAGTTTAAAGCATCCAAAACTTCTCTCAAATAACCATCCAAGTCCAAATTAATAGCCTTGGATATTTCACAAACTATTTTTTATTTTCATTTAAAACTTCAAGTTTCAAATTAATGAAGTTGATTATTTTTTAGAAACATGTTCAACATACTTAGATTTTGAAACTCAGCTTTCAGACATCGGTTGTCGAAAATAAAGTGAAACAAAAAAAATTTGTATTATTATTTATTTTCTTTAATCATAAAACAGTAAAGAAATATTTTGTTTGAGTTCGTGTTAGAGAATCATATCAGTTTATGACAAATCACTAGCATCGTTGAGCTATAAACACTTTAAGTTCTAAACAATTCACTTAGATTGTCAGTATTCTGATCCACTTAAATTTTCACACAAAGTTCAACTGATTCGAGATACAAGATTTAGTGTTTTAAGCACTTAACTTATTCGCTTGTCCCACCTTACAATATACTCCTGTATCAAGATTCCCTAGATTCAGTCTTACAGGTGAATATCCTGTATTGATATCTGTACTCTGGGTTAGTGCGAGATCTTGAGAGCTCAGGTATGAACTACCATTCAGTCAAAGAGATGAAGACTTGACTTGAGGTGTGTCCCACTTAGGGATCTTCTTTACAACTGTACTTGATTCATATCTTTCGATATTTTTCAATTTTTATGCAGAGGGTAAGCTTTTTAAAGCGTGTGAAGTATTATACTATGTCTAGGCCATTGCTTCCACAATATCAGAAGACCAGGTATAACACCCCAGATATCAAACAATATAAAAACCTAGTATCTCAGAATCATGCAACATTTCAAACAAGATTTCGGGGGTTACCCATATATCCGAGAGATGTTCCCCAAGAGATAAGCAAGTTATTGATATTTAGCATTATATCTCAAAATCAATCTACTAAATGTGTTAAAACCTACTGGCATATCATCAGTGAGACCGTTTATCACATTTGGCTTTCCATTTCTTTAGCGTACTGTGATTGTCTACTGATGTGCGATCATTTACACAAAAACTCTTTTTCATTTTCTCATGACATTGGCTTTTTCAAATTTTCAAATGTTTTTATATTTTCAAAATTTTTACTCCCCCTAAAATCCAAAACATTTTAAAGAAAATTTTGACAACCTGATGCAGATAGCTTTGTCTCGCCATCCATTTTCTGCTTGACATACTCTATTTAGCAGAAATGTACCCCCATGATTTACAACACATTGATATTTGACAGTTTGAAAACCGTTTTTCAATCTTGTGAAATTAATCATGTTTGTTCCGCCGTGAGGGTTTCGGCATATTTAATCAAAGCATCTTTTCAAATTTATGATTTTTTACCAAAATTTAAAAGCAAACATATTTTTTTCATTTTTCCATTTTTTTAACAAAGTAAAAAAATATATTTTTGGTTTTTAAATTTTTCGATTTTTAGGGATTTTGAAATATGGTTTATTTATGTACAAAAATGAACAAACTCCCTGTATTCAGATGCAGGGATCAGCAACCTCCTCCTCTTGTGTCAGGCTACTCCGATACTCCTCTTGTTGACATTCAATTGTCTTCGAGAGCACATGCACATACAACTCATTCATTTACTTGAACAATGCAACCCAAGCCTGTTTTGACTCAGGTAGCTGAACATGTATCTTTCCATACAAAACTGGTTAATTTTTGTCATTTTTCTCAAAAAACATATTCTTTAGTTTTCTCGTTCTCAGAAATCTTTTGCTTGACCACCCACATTTGTCCTTTTAAAACATTTGTTTGATAAAATTTTGATTCGTTTTGAATGTTTGTTTTGATAAATCAACTTTTGCTTTCCAAAACTGGTTTGGTTTTGTTGCATCAAAATTTGTTTTCCAACTTTGTGTTGTTCTAAATCTGGGTGTTACCGGTTTCCAAGATTGTTGTGATTCAGCCATTGACATTTTCGGCTTCCAAGTTTATTTAGTTTTAAACTGGCTTCCAAGTTTAGTTTTAAACTTGCTTCGGATTTGGGCACTTGCAAGCAATATGTCCAGTTTGATCACATTTAAAACATGTTTTCTTTGAAACATCTTTGACCTATTGTTGTTGTTTTTAATAGAGTATAGAACTTTTCATTAGACTGTTGTCTAATGAAGTTCTTTCTTTTCTTCTGAACCTGTCCCATGGACAAAGTTCGTCTTTCTCTGATAATTTGGTTTTTCAAATCGTTTCTAATTTTGTTTCTTCTTATAACCCAACCCAGCCTTCATGTTTTTCTTTTTGTAACTGGGTTTGTTATAAAAAGTTTTCTTGCTCTTCCCAGCAAATTTTGAAATTTCAGTTTTCTCAATTTCTACCAGTTTGAAAACTTTGTTGATTTTATCAGAAATCACATTTTAAATTGGAAATTCATCATTTAAGAATAGTTTGTCCGATCCATTCACGACTTTCTCATATTTTGAATTTTTCAAATAACTTTCATGAAAACTTCACTCATTTTCATTATGTGATTCAGACTTATCTGTTTTGGTAGAATCATCTTGCAACACACTTTCAACGACCTTACCTACCACCTCTGAATCACTTGTATCATCAGATTTGGAATAGGTTACATCAATATTTCTGGCAATTGATCAACCATGTTGAAAACTTTTTCCACCTTCTCGTCATCATAGAATGTGAACTTTTTCTCAAACGGTGGTGGAACCTGATGATATTTTGAGCCAATTCCTTTCTTGTTTTTCTCAGAATTATTATCATTCGGTTTTATCTTGAAAATACGTTCAAGAACATATGATGAAGCATAATAACTTTTCAACTTGTTATTATCTTGTTCTAACTCAGCCATTTTACGTTTAAGATCAGCAACTTCTTCAATATAAGAATTTACAACTTTTTGTTTTACTGAATATTGACGCTTAAGTGTTTCAGATGTTTCAGAACATTGAACAAGTCTAGATTGAACAAGTTTCATCTGACTTTTCACTGCTTCATATGATTCTTTTGTAATGTGATATGCCAATTTTATTAAATCATACTCTTTCTTCATTACTTGAAAAACATTTTCTTTTTGTAACAACTCTTCAGTCATTTCTGAGCATATTTTTCTTTCAAAACCTCCTTTTCTTTTTCTAAAACTTTACATTTTTGTGTCAGTTTTTTATCATTATCTATTAAAATCTTTTCCTTTTCAAACATTTCTTTGCATTTATCTTTGAAAACTCGTTCAATTCTAGTAAATTCTATATATCTTGTTCTGAACTTTTCATCTCTTTCATTACAAGTACTGCATGTTTCCATGCATTTCTTGCACTGTTCAACCCTTTTATTTAAACATTCAGAAGATTCGGTTGAAATATTTACCTCAGTAGTTGACACATCAGCTATTTCTGCCTTTTTCTTCTAATCAGCTTCTTTTTTCCTATTGTTCACCAACTAACTTTTTCGCCTTTTCATCAACCTTCTCCTGTTTCTCTTCACCTGATTCTTTTTCTTTCTTTTTCAGACTCTCATCATCTGTTTTCTGGCTTTCATCACCTCTTCATCTCTCTCTTCATCACTGCCTTTTCATGCAGTCTTCTTCAACTCTTCTACCAAATTCTCAACACTTTTCTTCAATTTTTCTTCTTCCCTTTGTTTTACACTCGCTGTCATCACCCCCTGATTATCTTGTCCAGCTTTTTGAGACAATCTTTATCAGATGCTTTCTTTGAATAGAATTCACCAGACAAAAGAATAACTGCAAGCACATCATTATACACTACTTCACGTCTATCAACAACCGGATCTCCTTTTCGATTGACAAAATATTCTCTTTTCTTATCCCATCTTTTGCAGCTTCTCGCATCTTTATACTCTTCCTGCATTTCTTGTATTCTGCATTCTGCAAAATACCTTTCTCTGTATGTTTTTTCTTGCAGGATTTCTTCTTTTGTTCTATCTTTTACCTCAGCAACAAAAGCTCTTTTATCATCTTTCGGTATATATTTGCTCCAATCGAAACCTTCATCATCATGAACTACCTTGGGTCTAGAACTACCATCACGAATTGTTAACATCGCTTGTTTCTTCTCTTTAGATGACCCTTCAGCAATCTGCTTTTGAACTATCTTTGATGATTAATCACTGTTTTGATGATAAATGGCTTTCTTATAGTAGTCATCATGAAATAGATTAGCATGATCAGCAACTTCCTGGTTGACACACTCTCTTTTGAAATGAGCTTTCTGCTTACATCGATATGAAAACAAATGTTTACCACTGATCGGCATGTGGCAAAGCCTCGATGATTTTATCAATGATCTCTTCACGAGTTTTCATTATCCAAAACCGGTCAAGTTCTATTTTAAGGTGACAAAAACGTTCAATCATTTGTCTTACAGATTCACCTTTTATAGAATCAAACAAATCAAATTCTTTTTTAAGTAGCGAAATTTTGTTCTTTTTGATTTGTTTTCCACCTTCAGCTTTTACCCTCAATGCTTCCCAGACCGACTTTGATGAACCATCATGAATAGCAAAAATATCATCTCTGATAGATTGTTGGAATAATGCAATCATTCTTTGTTCACGAGAAAATACTTTTCTATCGTCCGTTTCTAAATCACCAAGTGTAAGTTCTTCACCTTTATCATTTTTTGGCCTTTTGTACACAAACTCCATACAACTTTCATGAGCATACGCTTTTGCCCAGTTAAGAAATCTTTCTTTCCACCATGTATAATCTTCGATGTTATCAAGTTTCGGTGGTTTAGAATGAGTTCCGTAAAAGTTTTTATGTTTTATGTTATCGTTTATTGCCTTAGAAATACTTTTTGGTGCAACATTTGGTGTCTCGTTTGAATCAGAAGTAAACGCCTTGTAAAATATGTTATAGAATTCCTCAGCCATGATAATCTGCAAACACAATCAAACACTTGATTAAATATGAATATCAAATAACAAACACCCTGCGTTAGTACGAAGCTATGATATATGAAGGTACAATGCTGAGTTCGTACGAAGATGAGTTTGTACGAAGCCAAGTTTTCTAAAAAATCATAAATTCTGTCCTGCGTTCGTATGAAGGTGGGTTAGTACGAGGCTACGCTGCAACGAACAATGTTACCAATTTCATGATTTTTCACTGAGTTGATCACGATTTTGTTTAAATTTTAATTTGAAAAATTGTAGGGTTGTTCAAAAACAGTTTTCACACAACATAATAAAAAATCAGCCGTTTTTAACTGTTAAAACTTCGTGAATCTGAGTTTTAAGTTCCAAAAGAAAAATAGAAGAAGTGTAGAAGAAGATATGAGTAGAAATCGATAATTTTGGCTCTGAATCTGATGTAGAAACTTGAATCTTCGTGTCTCTGAACCTTGCAAACAATCACCCGCTCTGATACCACTTGTGAATTCGAACCCTGGATTGAATCTTCAACTGATGAATGCGTATCCAATCACGTGTCTGGATGAGAACACGAGGAAGTAATTATAACTGTTTTCCTTTACTGATTGACAAAGTTTACACCGTGAAAACAAACCGGCAGAGCTTCACCTCAAGAATGATCCGAAGATTACAAATGAAGAACACAAGACACCTATATATAGACACATGGGTTCGAACAAGGCAACCATGCCTTCGTATGAAGCTGACATATTGTGCCTTCGTACGAAGCTGCTGATTCACCCATGATCTTCACACTTTGAACTGTTCAGCACCCATCTTGTCTCATTTGTTTCAGCTACGTTATGTGATTGACGCAAGCTATAGACATATGTACTCACAACCCCATCAAAACCCTAATCAAAACCCTAAAACCCAATGACGTCACTCGTAACAGAGCCGGTGGTGGTGGACATTGACGTCAAAGAAGGTGGTGGACTGAGTTCCGGACACCATGCCTAGATTTGGTCAAAGTTCTGGACACCAAGTTGTAAGGTAAATACACTAATCTTGTAATCGTGTTGACATTATGTTTTTATTGATAAATGTCAAGAAATTAGGGCTAAAATTATCATAAGTACCAATATTTGTTTTCACTTGTGTATTTTGTAATTGAGTTGATGCTGAGATTTAGAATTTATATGTTTTTCAATTTTGCATTTTGTGTTGGTGGTTAATGTTGACAGAGACGGAGGGGGACTGGTGGTGTACGTTATGGTGGTCGATGTTGACACAGACGGGGTGGTCGCCGGAGTTCCAGATACCAAGTTGTAAGGTAAGTACATCAATCTTGTAATCGTGCTCATGCTGCTTTAATTGATAAATGTTAAGAAATTAGGGCTAAGATTATCATAAGTACCAATATTTGTTTTTCACTTATGTATTTTGTAGTTGAATTGATGCTGAGATTTAGAACTTATCTGTTTTCACTTTTGCATTTTATGGTGGTGGTTAACGTGGATGGAGGCGGAGGGGGATTGGTGGTGGTGTGGTGGTGGATGTTGAGGAAGACAGGGTGGTCGTCGAAGTTCTTAGCCGGTAGTGGGTCCAATTAATTTCTTTTCCAGTGGTGGTTATGGATTTTGCTATAGGTGTGGGGGTCACACTAGTTATAATTAATAGTAATTAGTATATAATAATAATACTAATAATAATAGGGCTTGAAAAATAACAACAAATATGTAAATTCACTAAAATACCCTTGAGTTAACTAACTATTTTGGATAGAGTTAGTGGTTGGACGAATATGACAAAAAAAATTGCAAACGTCAAGAACACATATAAGAAAGAAAAACTATTGAGACTAAAGTGACATTTCTGGCAAACCATAGGGGCTAAAATGGCAATTTACTCTTACCAAAAAATTTTCAAAAATTTTACATATATTGAGTTCTGCCCCCGCTATTTTTTTTCTTTAAAACTCCCCCCTCTATTTAAAAGTTCAAAATCCACCATTGCTCCCTCTCTCTTCACCACATTTGCAGCCTATCCTCTATCTCTCTTTCACGTCTGATGTTTGTGGCACTAAAAAAATTGATTATAGATGATCTAACATCTCCATCTCGGAAAATCCTAGATAACAAACCCTAGCATGGAATACGCGTATTGGGTGGGGGGTCATTTTTCGCCTCCCTCGTGGTTTTCACTACCTCTTTCTTCCATATCAACACCACATCATCATTTTCTCTATCTTCCCATTCATCCCTTTTTCAAGAAAATTATTATCTTTCTCATTCCTCACACCTACCTTTTCTAAAGTTCTTGGGTTGTACATTGAGCTGGTTTAGTTGTACATTGCTTTAATTGACAAGTGCGAGCATTTGCATGATCATACCGAGAGAGGGTGGATAAAATGGGGCAGTAGGTGCAGTGTTCCAGAATGTATTGTGTTGCCACATCCCTCATCCTGCTTCCAAAGCCACATCCCCTACCCTTTTAACCCTGATAATAAACCTTAATTTTTATATAAATATATAAAACCTAAATCCTGTGGCAATATGTCTTGAATTAGAACGCAAATAGAAACCCTAACCATTGGTAGAACCCATTACTTTTTTTGGAAAGACAATTTTATTATAATAGAACTACTAGCAAGACACTAGAACCAACATAATACAACAAACAAACAAATTTAAACTGAATACTACCACGTGTTTTCCATTCTAACATATGCATATTAGCCCTGTGCTTGATCCATATAAATGAGTATGGCTTTATCGTCTCCATTATCTCTTCTAAGTTTTGTATTTATTCCATTTTACACTTCTTCGCCCTCCACAAGCACCATATTATACAACCAGTAATTGACACCACTTGTTTTAACTTACTCCAAACCTCCTTCGCTAAATTGCATTTGTAGACTTCAACCTTATGACACAATTAACACTCCACGTAAACTCTTATCCTTACCAACTCTACTTTCGACAGAACCTGCCAAAATGGAATATTGTAGTCGGCACCTTGGGACTACCAAAGTGGTCGCAAGTCGCTGCATGTCTTTTATGAATAATTTATTTGTTTTTTCTAGGCTTTTTAAACGGGTGTACATATTGGCACACCAAGCTGCCTATTTGCACATCAAACCCAAGCTTTATATACGTCGCGTATAGCCGCCTTTTTCAATTTCCAAGAGAATCTCTGGTTCGCATCATGTGGTCACCTTATATACGTCGCGTATAGGCCTATACGCGGCGTATATAAAGGGTGGTTTTTTATAAAAAAATTTATTCAATATTTATTGTTCTAGCAAACTTTTATAATAAGTGATTTTTTAAAATAAAAAAACGGTGTTAAGTATTCAATCGTATAATATAATATAGGACTCGTATAGGCCTATACAAGACCTATAGGGAACCTATACGAGACTTATACTACACTATATGATATGATACCAAACTATACAATACTATAGGATAAGATACTATAGGATACGATACATCCATAGGCCTATACGAGGGCAATACGAAACCTATACGAGACGTATACTATACGATATGATACTTAACAATTTTATTTATTTATTTTGTTAAAGTACTTATTATAGAACTTTGCTAAAACGATAAATAATGTATAAAAACACTTCTTAAAAAAAACCTTTATATACGCTTCGTATATGCCTATACGCGACGTATATAAAGTGTCAAAAATAAAATTTTACCTATGGATTGGGCTGCGTATAGCCCCCAATTCAGGGGTAAAATGGTCTTTTTTACCAAACTTGCCCCATGTATACACCACATATAGGGCTATACGCGGCGTATAGTAAAAAAGACAATTTTACCCATGGATTGGGGATATACGCAACCCAATCCACGGGTAAAATTGTCTTTTTGACCCTTTATATACATCGCGTATAGGCCTATACGTAACGTAGATAAAGGGTTAGTAATTTTTTTTCTTTTTTTACCCCAAACCAGTGGTAAAATTTGCCTTTTTGTCCCTTTATATATGTCGCGTGTAGGCCTATATGCAGCCTATATAAAGGGTGGTTTTTTTACAAACATTTTTATTCAATATTTATTGTTTTAGCAAACTTTTATAATAAGTAATTTTTTTAAAAAATAAATAAAAACATTGTTAACTATTCTATCCTATAGTATAATATAGGTCTCGTATATGCTTATACAAGACCTATAGGGAACTTATACGAGACTTACACTACACTATATGATATGATATGATATGATACGATATCAAATTATACGATACGACACTATAGGATACGATACAACATCCGTATATGCCTATAGGTGTAGTATATGTCTCATATAGGACTATTGGTGTAGTTTAGGTCCCGTATAGACCTATTGGCCTATACGAGACCTATACTACAAATATATAATACATACAATACAATAAGATACGTTACTATAGGATACGATACAACACCCGTATAACACTATAGGTGTAGTTTAGGTCCCGTATAGGCCTATTGGCCTAAACAAGACCTATAGGAAACCTATACGAGACCTATACTGTGACAACTGGCACAAACCTGATAATTTTCGTACTATTTTAATAATTATTTTTTTCCTGCAATTATGTGCTTAAACGTCAACATTATATGCTTACTTTCTTTACATATGAATTCATGCATGTTTTATACTTCAATTATCACATTTTGCATTACATTAAGCGTTGCGTTAGAACGACTAGTAAACTCACCGGTAAGACAAGCTGCGTCAGCATGACTGTAGAATACAATTAGACAAAATATTTAGGGCCTAGATGTAGGTCCAACATCAAAAATACATTAAAACCTAAGTGCAGGAACAAGGGTTAACATAAACACTTTCCGGAAGCTAAAATAAGCCCTAAAAAGTACCCGAAACGCACCTAAAATGCAGAATTCTGCAGAAAATCAGCAAAAACAACATTTAAACAATAAAATAACATGCAGAATTTATGTTTAAGTGTCCAGAATAACTTGTAAAGTGCCGGGAATGAAAATTGTTACAAAAGGTACTTCATACCTTGTAAAACTGCACAATTTAGAACTTTAACGAACCGATAACCGAACGAATAACAGGACACTACCCGAAACACCAAAAATAGATTAGAAGCATTGTTTTTTTATTTAAAGCTTGTTATGGTGATAAAACACCTTAAAAATCATAAAAACACATAAACACACTTAACCTTACATTTAACCTCCCATTTTACATCTTCTACCATAGACTTCCAAAATTTTACAATTTACCCCCCCCCCCCCCCCTCATAAAACCGGCCCCAAGTGGACCCCACTCCCTTTTCCATTATAATATTTCATATGATGGCAAGATATTGGACATGTTATCTCTTGGACAATTTTATGTTGGAAAGGCATTATAAAGAACCAAAACTTGGAAGAACAAGATCATTTTCACAACTTCAAACTCATCTTCTTCTCCTTCTCCCTCTCTAACCTCATGGCCACACTACACCCTCCATACATCTTCATTTTCATTCATAAATCAAGCGATCTAAGTTTATACAAGGGTGAAGGAAGTTGATCTAAGGAAGCTAGGAGCAAAGGAAGTTGAAGGACCACCTTGTGGAGCTTTTAACCTCTCATCTTCTTCAATCTTCATCTTCTTCTTGTTTGTGCCACTTCCCTAGCCACTAGAGCTAGTAGTAAGCCATAAAAGAAACTAAACTTTAAAAGATGGTAACATGAAGATCTAGCATAATCTAAGTGAAAACAAGTTGTTTGATGTATGTGATGAAGTTGTGAATGTTGAATCTTGTGTTTTTAGTTAGATCCATCATGTTAAAGCTTGTTAGAAGCTTAGATCTAACAAGTTTAAGCATGGATCTTGAAAGATCCATGGTTAAACTTGAAAAGTCTTTATGTAAACATGAAAAATGGTTTTTAAAGTGTGTTCTTGTGATCATGAAGTAACTAAGTTTATGGATGATTAACTTATGAAACTAAGCTTCATAAAAAGTTTGTGAAAAGTTCATCAAGAAGCTTATTTTTGAAAGAATCAAGTATGTTAAGTATAGATTTACAAGACTACATGTTTTTACAAAATAATCAAGTTCATCTTGGGGTTTAACATGATGAAATTAGTGTATGTAACTTGTGAGTTTGTTTTAAATTGATTTTTGATGATGAAAAGAAAATAAACACATGTTTTGAAAACATAGGAAATCTCCATTTTAGGGGAAACTATGTCAAAAAATTTAATAAAATTTTGACACTTAGAAAAATAAAAGTTTTGGTGAAACTTATTCCCTAAAAATTCACCTAAAAACATTTACTAAGGTTTCCTAATTTTTGTACAAATTTACAAGTCAAGAAATAAGGTTTTCTTCAAGGTTTAAAATTATATTAAGTATGTATATTTTTAGGGAAAAATATATATATTTAGTTGTCACCAAATTTTGTGCTAAGTGTAACAACTCGTATCAAAAGTCCTAATTATTATATTATTAGTTTATCCAAAAGGAAACCCTAATTGAGACACCCAAGTGATTCTGTATAAACCCTAAAAATTTCAGAACAATCAGAATCAGGATCAGGCCCCCTAAAACTCAGGAGGGGTAAAACCCAAGTTACGATTATCTAAATAACTTGTTGTCAGTATCGAATTTTAAGAATCCGTCAAGTCAGCAAGGCTAGTTAGGGACGTGGCTACCCTATGGTAGGATAGGACCCGTCGCGCCACGCAACGCCCTCAGGGGTACCCCTCGCGTCACGCGAGGGGGGTCAAATTTTATGTATAAATAGGGGTGTTTGGGACTTGAATTCTCGAGTTGAAACGACGTAAAAACTCGTTATATACACTGAGTTACGCTCTGTTTACTATCAAAACACACACGAATCACAAATCGTTGCTGCAATACAGGGTAATAACTCGATCGCTGATACGATTCAATGTCCGATCGATTAAACTATCCAATGGATGTTTATGTGCTGCCCACATTAGGGTTTATGCTTTGTCATTCGTTGTTAATTCAATGGATGTTTAAGTATCGCACTTTGTCATTCGATGTGAGGGTTTAATCTCGTGAGTTATCGTAAATGCTGTATTAAGTTACTAACCGAGTTGTGTGCATGTTATTAATTTAGGTTAAAAGGCAAATCAGTAGGCTAGGCTCTGCTCAATTAAATATGCAATGTGAGTCATTCTCTTTTTATCAAATTACTTTCAAAATCATGTTTATTTTCAAAGTTATAATTACAGGGATTAAGTCTTTGTAATCACCAAATTACAGCCGGTATGTAGGGTTTTGTATACATTACTTGATAATCTTCACCATTGGGCAGCCAAGGGGTGATATGACCATAGTCACAGACACCATTGGACAATGAGACGGCCAATGGGTTGAGTGACAAAATACCGTGGGTAGTTGGTTTGATATCAGGAAACATTGTAATCGCTCTTAATACTGTAAATTATAACAAATGTGTTGTTTTCATAAAAGAATGATTCACCAGTATTTCCCGCTAACAAAACCTTTTTCAAACATGTTTCAGGTGATCTGTTGTGATCCAGGAAAAGTGACGCGAAGCACTAAAAGCTTAAGAAAGTGGCTCAATATAAAATAAAGAAACATGATTTGTAAAAATAAAGATTTCTCCGTGAAATCTTATGATTGTACATTACCGGGGTTTTAACCCAAGTTGTGAAATAAAATAATTGGGAAATTTCAGTTTTAAAAAGATCCTGAAGAAAGTCTTCCGCTGTCAAATTAATTAATTAAATACCATGGGATTTTCTGTCCCGCGGCTCCTGAAACAGATGTTGCAGCTTTCCCTCTTTTAGGGCTCGCTCAATCTCCAGTCGGAGACTGATGCAGTTGTTTGTTGTGTGGCCCGAGTCCTTGTGATACTCACAGTAGAGTGCGAGATCCTGGTTCCTCTTGGACTTAATCGGTTGTGCCGGTCGCAGGAATTGCGCGTCCGTAAAGAGGACGTCGCTTAGCGACTGGTTGATCTCGGTCCAGTTACGGTCTCGAGATTCCTTCTTCGACACTCGGTTTTCACGTTGGGTGTTGATTGTTGCCCTTGCGTCGGGCTGGTTATTACGCGTGACATATGGTTTGGGATCGCTGCCGCGATTCCATGTGTCCCGGTTGCGCTTGTTGTTGCGCTTGGGCTCTTGGCGGGAGGACTGGCCTTCCGCTTGGGGCTGTGCCTTTGTGACGTGCGGCTTGAGAGACCGCTGAGTCTGGGCGTACGTCTTGACCGCGGCCATGACGTCTTCTCATTTCTTTGGCAAGTCTTCCTTGCCGGAGGTGGTCATAACCATTTCTTCGTCCTTGACGGCTCGAATGAAATGGTTGCGTGCCATTTGGTCTGCAACGCCGCCTATCTCCAGCACTCTTTGTTGTAACGGACGACAAACGACTCGAGAGATTCGTTGTCTCCGTGCCATATGTTCATGACGTCCATAGAATCACGTTCGTGACGTCGCTGCTGGCTAAAATGTGCGAGGAACTTTGCTTGCAAGTCCTCAAATGAGGCCAGTGATCCCACTGGCAAAGAATCGAACCAAGCCCTCGCCAGACCCGTAAGGGTCTGGGGGAAAAATGATACCAGGTGGGCTCATCCCATCTGCCGTTGCACCCTGCGCCGGTGAAGATGTTCATGTGATCGTCCGGGTCGGACGAACCATTGTATTTCCCGATGTTTAATGGGAATTTAGTGGTGGTGACATCGGCGTGGGCAATCTCCGGGGCGAACTTAGAGTTTTCGGCTGCAGATTTTGGCCTGTAGGGTTGGCTCTGGTAGCACTTTGCAGCGCGGTGGTATGTGGTGCGGGGTTGAGTGGGAGGAACATAATTGCGTCCTCCTGGTCTACTACTAGTAGCATGGTGTTGATGCATTTTTTAGTGTCTGTAACTAGTCTTGTTTAACGATGTATTTTGAATGGTCTTTTATTAATTATCGAGTCTGTATGTTATGTTGACCAAGTCAGATATCCTCCTATCTACTTGTGTACAACTTATTTGTCTCTTTTGGTATGTAATGTATTATGAACAATGCATGTTGCATTTAAGGGTAGTTTTGTCATTACTATGTTTATATGTTGCTGATTGTTACTGTCTGATAACAGGAACAAACACAACAGTTGCAGTCCTCGACGAATCAGACCTGATTCGTCGGAACACTTTATGGCGAAACAGACTTCTGTTTCGTCTGAAGGTCATGACGAATCAGACCTTGATTCGTCATATCCTGACGAATCAGACCTTGATTCGTCATGTATTGGGCTGTTCCAGGCCCAATATCTGGCCCATGTTCAGATTCGTCAAACATGTCTGTGTTTCGTCGACATCTGTGGCCCAGGGACTATATAAGCAACACTTTGTGTTCATTTGAACTTAGAGATAAGAAAACAGACCATAGTAACAAAACTCTGCCAAAATTTAGTCTGAACTGTGTTTGTATCAGTTGTAAAGGTTCTTATCCCGTTAATCAATCGAGTGTGTATCATTGATTAATCCGTGTTGTTTTTATTGCTATATATGTTTGATTTGGCATAGTTACGTGGATTCCGCACGCGTAACCGTGTTTACTATAAACAAGAGATTCGGTTCGTTTTTTAGTGTCTGTAACTAGTCTTGTTTAACGATGTATTTTGAATGGTCTTTTATTAATTATCGAGTCTGTATGTTATGTTGACCAAGTCAGATATCCTCCTATCTACTTGTGTACAACTTATTTGTCTCTTTTGGTATGTAATGTATTATGAACAATGCATGTTGCATTTAAGGGTAGTTTTGTCATTACTATGTTTATATGTTGCTGATTGTTACTGTCTGATAACAGGAACAAACACAACAGTTGCAGTCCTCGACGAATCAGACCTGATTCGTCGGAACACTTTATGGCGAAACAGACTTCTGTTTCGTTTGAAGGTCATGACGAATCAGACCTTGATTCGTCATATCCTGACGAATCAGACCTTGATTTGTCATGTATTGGGCTGTTCCAGGCCCAATATCTGGCCCATGTTCAGATTCGTCAAACATGTCTGTGTTTCGTCGACATCTGTGGCCCAGGGACTATATAAGCAACACTTTGTGTTCATTTGAACTTAGAGATAAGAAAACAGACCATAGTAACAAAACTCTGCCAAAATTTAGTCTGAACTGTGTTTGTATCAGTTGTAAAGGTTCTTATCCCGTTAATCAATCGAGTGTGTATCATTGATTAATCCGTGTTGTTTTTATTGCTATATATGTTTGATTTGGCATAGTTACGTGGATTCCGCACGCGTAACCGTGTTTACTATAAACAAGAGATTCGGTTCGTAATCGATCCTCAGATTTCGGGACCTACAAGTGGTATCAGAGCTTTGGCTCTTATCCTTGTTTAAAATCAAACTTGTTCGGTTTTTATCAAGTGTTTTGTGTGTGTTTTTCTGAAAATGAGTTCTTGAAAAATTAATATTTTCTGGAAAAATATTCATAAATCTGCTGTTTTAGAGTTGTTTGCTACAGATTTTTATCAAAAACCTGAGTTAGATTGTCTGTTTATGCTTTAAACCGGGTTTTTAGTGAAAATCTAGTGTATTTTCGTGTTTCGGAAATTTATCGGTGATCGGAAAACTCATCGGAAACTTCATGTTCTTGGATGTGTTCTTGAAATATTCATAGTGTTCTTGTTAAAAGCTGAGTATTTGATCTGTTATAAGTAATAAAATCAAGTGTTATAACTTATTAAACAATATCTTGACTTTGTGTGTAAAAGTGATAATTGGTTTCAGTATATCTCTGTTTCGTTGAAAATAAGGAGTAACAAACATACTTGTGTCAGTTTTAAATATCTTTGTGTCTCTTCTTATCCTTTGACTGGTCAATAGATAAATATCTAAATCCACTGACTTTTACCCAGTTTTGACGAAACACACAGCCGACGAATCACATCTGTTTCGTCACAACACCTTTGACGAATCAAACGTCTGTTTCGCCACAACATCTTTGACGAAACAAATTCTGTTTCGCCACGAATCACAATTATCACAAGTCTGTTTCGTCGTCATTCATTCAGACGAAACAAACCTGTTTCGTGAACTCTGTTTCGTCGAAAACAGATCTGTTTTAAACAGAAGACTTATATCAGTTTGCTCACTGTTTGTTTTCAAGAAATTTGTGCAGGTACTATCATACATACATCAAATATGAGTTGTACTAGTCCATGGGATTGGAGTATGGATTCTAGATCATGTGAAGATCCGACCTCCGCAGCAGCGTGGGTGAAGAAAGTTTTTGGTCAACCTACTATAAGTGCCGGACAATGGGCTTTGGCATCCAATCAGAACCAAAACATTCAAAATCTTCTGATTAGCGAGAGCGAAACGGGTAGCAACAATCGCCCGCCAAAGTTGAATCATATGAACGAGTTTCCATCATGGAAAGGTCGTTTCATCACATATGTTCAAGGTCAAAGCACTGATATGTGGAGGTGTTTCATTACTCCACGCAATGATGCTCTTGAAGTGGCAGCTTCAACGGCCGAAGGTTTTACTAACATGCAGGAGAATGACAAGAAAGCATATGAATTTGAGAAAAAGTCATTTGCTGTTCTTACTCAAGCACTTCATAAAGATATCTATCATCAGTTTTCTTATAGTAAGGACACTAAATCCTTATGGGATTGTTTGGTGACAAGAGGAGAAGGAAACGCAGCTTCCAGAAAGACACGGCATGATTTATTAAAGAAAGAGTTTGAGTCGTTTCAGTTCTTGGAAAACGAAACTCTAAATGATATGACCACACGGTTTTATCATTTGATTAGTGAGATGTTTGCCTATAATGTTGCTGCAACTCAAAAGGAAGTTTGTGCACGATTTGCTGATTCTCTACCACCAAAGTGGAGTCCATACATTGAGCTTCTAAAGCATACAGGTATTCTAGATGCTGAAACTATAACTATCTATGAATTTGTACAGAAGCTGGAACATAAAAATGATGAAGAAATCCGAAAAGCAAAACGCATTGCTGCTCCTCAGAATGTTGAAATGTATAATGGTGGAGGTTTTGACCCGTCAGCTAGTCTGAGGCAACCAAAGTTACAAACGGCGTTTGTATCTGATACAAACTCTTCTCCGTTTCCTCAACAAACTCAGACTTATTCTGGAGGAGGTTTTAGCCCGCAATCAGCTCCAACTCCGGTCTTCGATCCGAGTGCCTATCAATTTCCAGCGCATTTGAGTGCTCAAAATCAGGCATACTCTGGAGGAGGTTTTAGTCCATCTGTACCACAACAACCTCAGTCATATTCTGGAGGAGGTTTTAGTCCATCTGTACCACAACAACCTCAGTCATATTCAGGAGGAGGTTTTAGTCCATCCGTACCACAACAACCTCAGTCATATTCAGGAGGAGGTTTTACTCCAGAACCAAAAGTTCAACCACAACAACAACAACAAGCTCATTATACCAACAATCCTAACACAGTCAAAGTTGATACATCAAACCTCTCTAATGTTAGCATTGAAGTAGCAAAGGAACATATGGAACTTATTAATACCATGGTCAGTGCTTACTGCGGTTTGGTCGCGGGTCAAATTGGAAACATCAATTTAACCAACGAAGACTATCTACAAATCAACCGTGATGAAATGGAGTTGATGGATATAAAATGGGCATTCGCAAGTGCTGTTAGAAGGGCGAAGGACTTTATGGTTCGAACAGGAAGAAGTTCTTTGGAAAGCAAACAAGATACAAAGTACGGTTTTGATAAAGAAGCAGTTACATGCTTCAATTGTGGGGAAAAGGGTCACTTCAAACGTGAGTGCACTCGACCAAGCAGACAAGGCAATCAGAACCCATTCCGTAATCAGACGAGTACTTCAAATGCTAATCAAGACAATCGTGGAAAAGGGATAGTGGCTGTAACCAACACCACTAACCAGAATCAGTCTGGACCATCAAATGAAAGTCGTGCATTAACCGTACAAGCTGATGAAGGGTTTAATTGGTCTTTACAACTTGGGGAAAGTGATCAAGGTAAAGGAGGAACGGCGTGTTATGCTAAAATTATCAATCACATCAAGCACGTTCATAAGGAAGAATTTTCTGATAGTGACGACAGTTCTGGTCATACCGGGAGTTCTGATGAAGAAAGTTCTACTTCGAGTTCTGAATCTGATGTGAGCAAAGAAGCAAGTTCTAATCTTGATGACTTATTGAATGAAATAGAAGAGTTGAAATGTCAGAAATCAGTTCTGATCAAGAAGGCTGAGGTAGTATCTAAAGAAATGGAGAAATTCTTTTCTGAAGACGGATCTTTCTCTTATCAGACTGCCTTCATGGCAAATGTCTCAGATTCTACAAGCCAGGTAAAATCTGAAATTCTTATCAACTGTAGAGATTGTGAGTATATGAAAAGTGAATTTGATAGAATAAAGCTTCACTGTGATTCAATTCATATTCACAATCAGAATTTAGTTGTTGAAATGGCTAAATGCAAAGAATCGAATATGGCTTTGATTCGAAACGAAAAAGAATTTAAATCTATGATTGAAATTCAAAAGAAAAATGTTTCCGAAGTGACAAAAACTGTTTATCATAAACAAGTTAGTATAAATGAATACATTAACATTGTTGAGGAAACTAAAAAGGAACTAGCCATTGCCAAATGTGAACATGATGCAATCAAGCAAAAATTGGAGAGTTACTCTAATTCCCGATTTGTGCTCGATCACGTTATTGATGTTCAACAACTAAAGGGAAACAAGAAAGGTGTTGGGTATAAGAAGTGTCCGCCCCCTTTGAGACATGATTATACTTATATGCCTGATGAAGAAGAAATGCCACGTTTTGAATCCAGTGTGCCTCTTAATTATGAGGAAGTAACTACTGGCCTAGGATTCAAATCGGACAATTCTCCAAGTACAAATTCTGAGCAAAAAGAGTCAACACCTACGAAACAAGGTCCTCCAACCATTGAGGACTATGAGTCGTCGGATGATGAATCTGAATCAGATGTGATTAAAAAGGATAAATCACTTGACAAACTTAAAGGAGTAGATGTTCCAATTGAGAATCATATTCTGTGTGATCCTCCTACTCCTGCTGTTCAACCAGTTGTCCAACAAGTGATAGATTCTGTCAAGAATGACAAGAAATCTGTGTCTACCGTTAAGAGTAATAACGTGTTGTACACTTTGGTTGGTGATCCTAAAATCTATTCAGATCACGATTTCCCAATTAAGAATGTCAATTCATCTTCGATTGATCAAGTTTTTGAAAATAATACAAACAAGTTTTTGGGAAAGACAATTCCAAAAGCTGAAATCAAGAAACAATTTGGAAATCAAAAATCACCTTCAAAGCAACAACCTATTGCTTCTAAGGGTAAACAATCAGATCAACGAGCAAAATTGTCAAATGTTTCCAATTCAAAATTTGAAACAAAAGGAGCTCGTTATCAGAAGAAAAACAGCAATGTCAAATTTGTGGAATCGAGGGGTACAGATAAAATTGAGACTTTTGCTAACAAGTCAAACACTGATTTTGTACAAGTCAAAATTTTAAAACGTGATAGTCAAAATAATTACACTCAACATTCAAACGTGTGTGATGAAAAAGCTAGTACCTCGGGTTATACAAATTCGACATCTGATCGTCGATCCAGTTCTCCTAAGTTTGTTGAAAGGAGAACGTGTTTTAAATGTGGAGAGTTTGGGCACATCATCAAAGATTGTGCTAACACTCCGAAAGCGAAATTTGTTGAAAGAGCATCACCTGAATCGATTCACCTTAAATGTCGTCCTGTTTCACCTAAACATGATAAAAGAACTATTAAAGAACAGGAATCGAAACAACGACATCAAAATGTGAAGAAAATAGAAAAGGCTTTAAAACCTAAGGTCAATTCTGTTCCAAGGGAACCAAGTTCACCTGTAAAATCAGAAATTTCAAAATTTGTTTACAAAACTCAATCTGGTAAACAAAAACAAACTTGGAAACCTAGGAAGAGTGGAGGTTCAGGGGGAGCTGTTTGTTTGGAAAACCATCAACAAATCGAGATCACTATTCGTGATGCTCAGGGACGACCCAAGACCACTTTGGCTTGGGTCCCCATCCTTAACTAATCATTGGATGATATGTGCAGGATGTTCCAGGAGGAATTATCAATAGTCATTGGATTGTTGATAGTGGGGCATCTAGGCACATGACGGGCGATTTACGGCTTCTATATGATGTGAGAAACATTAAAGGAGGCTATGTCGCTTTCGCTGGAGACAAAGGCGGTTACATCACTGGAGAGGGAATGATTTCCAATGGTGTGGTATGTTTCGATAAGATCAATTATGTTCGTCAAATTGATCATAATCTTCTCAGTGTGTCGCAAATCTGCGATAAAAAGTTCACCGTGCATTTTGATGATGCCGGTTGTTATGTGCTTAAACCTGGTTTCAAAATTCCTGATGAATGGATTCTCTTATCGGCTCCAAGAATCAATGATCTTTATGTTCTTGATATGAGTCAAGCGATTACGACTTCTGCACAAGTCACATGTTTTGTCTCGAAAGCCACGGAGAAGGAGTCTATATCTTGGCACAGAAGAATGGGACACATTCACTTGAGAAAAATGAACCATTTGGTGAACAAAAATCTTGTGAATGGCGTACCCGTGAGAAGTTCAGGGTATTTCTGTTGATACTCCTCATGTGCAAGTCGATGATACTGCTGAAGGAAATGCATCCACTTCTACGCATATTCCAGGTGTAGAGTTGGTTGTTGATCTTAATATTAACAATTTGGGTATTAATGCTCGTGTTCCTGAAAATCCTGAAATGAGGATACACGATACCCATCCACAGCAGAATATCATAGGAGATGTCCAACAAGGTGTGCAGACACGTAATCAGCTGAGAAACAACCAGAGTGCTGGTTTGTATTCAGCTATTAGAGAATCTGGTCTTCAAAATGATTGGTCTTTCGCGTGTTACGTTTCACAAGAAGAACCAAAATCTTATAGGGAAGCTTTAAAAGATAATTCATGGGTTGAAGCCATGCAGGACGAACTGCAGCAATTTCAAAAGCTTGGTGTTTGGAAGCTTGTTGAAAAACCGGAGAATTACAAGAAAATTGGAACACGATGGGTTTATAAATGCAAGAAAGATGATCGTGGAGTTGTTATTCGCAACAAAGCGAGACTGGTTGTTCAGGGCTTTCGACAGATTGAAGGCATTGACTACAATGAAGTTTATGCACCTGTTGCACGTCTGGAAGCTATTCGAATCTTCTTAGCTTATGCTTCTTTCAAAGGATTCAAAGTTTACCAGATGGACGTTAAAAGTGCTTTTCTTCATGGTATTGTTCAAGAAGAGGTGCATGTCGAACAACCTCCAGGTTTTGAAGATCCTATTCACCCCGATCGGGTTTGGTTGCTCAACAAAGCTCTTTATGGTCTACATCAAGCACCTAGGGCTTGGTACGCAACCTTATCAAACTATCTTCTGGAGAATGGATTTAGACGAGGTCTTATTGATTGCACACTCTTTATCAAAGAACAAGATGAAGATCTTCTGCTGGTGCAGGTATATGTTGATGATATAATATTTGGGTCTACTAATGATTCTTTGTGCAGGCAATTCGAACGTGTTATGCAAGAAAAATTCGAAATGAGCGCTATGGGAGAGATGAATTTCTTTTTGGGCCTTCAAGTTCAACAAACAAAGTCTGGGATATTCATCCATCAGACTAAATATGTTGGTGACATTTTGAGCCGATTCCAAATGTCAGATGCAACGCCCATTGGTACCCCACTTCCGCAGAATCACGGGATTACTCCGGATTTGAAGGGAGAAAGCATCAACTCCTCGTACTATCGTGCCATAATCGGATCTCTCATGTATCTTACCGCTTCGAGGCCTGATATCATGTACCCAACATGCTTACTCGCAAGATATCAAGCAAACCCGAAGGCCTCTCATCTGTCAGCTGTCAAAAGGATTCTACGCTATTTGAAGGGATGCCCAGACTTAGGTCTTTGGTACCCTAGGGATGATAGTTTTGAATTAATTGCATACAGTGATTCTGATTTCGGTGGTTGCAAAATCGATGGCAAATCAACAACAGCAGGATGTCAGTTCCTAGGAAATCGACTCGTCACGTGGCAGTGCAAGAAGCAAACGTGTGTTGCTACATCAACATGTGAAGCAGAATATATTGCTGCCTCGAGTTGTTGCTCCCAAGTTCTTTGGATACAACAACAAATGCGCGACTACGGTTTAGAATTCCTATCTACTCGTATTTTTGTTGATAATAATGCTGCCTTGCAAATCACTAGAAATCCTGTGCAACATTCTAAGACTAAACACATCGACATTAAATATCACTTTATCCGTGACTGTTTTGATAAGAGGTTAATCGATGTCGTTCATGTCCCCACTGATCACCAACGTGCCGACCTGTTTACAAAAGCTTTTGATAAATCACGTTTTGATTATCTACTTTTGGTCAATGGCATTAAGGTGATACCCGAGTAAACTTCTTTGGCTGATCGTTTTGGTAAATATTTTCTTTATAAACTTTGAAAATTCAAAAAGATTTTAGTTTTCGTAAACTTTGCGAATTTTAGGGGGAGATATTTCAAGAAAATACAAAAACATTGAAAAAGTTCAAAATCCAAAAAGATGTCTTTACTTTCTGTCGTTTCGTTTGAAAAATTAAAAATTCAAAAACAATAGAAAAACCAAAAATGAGTTTCTTGGATAAAGGAAAATGATGAAATTACAAACTGGTGTGGTCGGTCAATGTGCTCAAAATGCAAAATAGGCGACTAGAAAAATGATAAGTATCTCTACTAATGATGTATCGGTAGGCTCACAATCAGACTAAAATGTGCAGGATGATACAAACCTAACAGACTTCAAGTCAGGTGGGAACTGCTCATTGGCATATGGTCTTAGTACCGAAATCTCGTTTGAGAGATTGCCGAGATCTGAAATATTCGGTCTTTATGCTGCTTATCATCTGGGTATCATGGTTGTATCTTTTACCGTAAAAATAACGGAGACGAAGTCTAAGATCTTCCATGATACTATACATACGTGTACATATTGCATTCGACCTCAATAAGTGATCAACAATCACATGTCCAAACAAAATAAGTGATTATATATCACAGATTCTTTGCGGGAGTCAAGTTCGTCTCTCTGCTGTACGAAAGTACTGACCTGTTCACGGACTTGCTCCTGTGCCCTCATGCATCTGAAAATCAAGTTCCTCATCAATAAGTGATTCTATCACATAGGGCTTGTTTTCAATCAAAATAAGTGAGTCTCTCACATTTTTATACGGTCAAACAGATGATAAACGGTATACTCACCGGTAAGATGAATTCTCGTGCATGCCTTGATACGGGAATGTGTCGTGAGTGGATTTACATCGACTTGTAAGTATAATCCTTACCGTTAATCGTATCTCTTAAATTATGATTATGTCTGATCAGTTTGAGCTTATGTGGACCACAATACCGATAATCAAGGTAGTATACTTATCCAGAGCTTTAAACAGAATCAAAATCATGTTGACTAAGACCGTAAGCTAGTATGATTCCTTGTCCTTGAGATTTGCAAAAAGATTGCACTTGTACAGTTGTTTAGTGTTTTTAACAGTTTTCCGCATTTTCATTTAGTTTACCGTACTTTAAATTTGTTTTTAGTATATTTGTCTAAAGTTCGTTTTTGATTAAGCCGAAGTTGTTGCTTGGTGTTTTCTACCGGAAGCCGGAAACCTTCTTCATAAAAACGTTCTTGCATTTGAAAATTTAAACTGAATGGAATTGTGTTCATAATCTGTTTTGACTGTAAAATATTTCCAGCCTGTGTTACTGTTTTGACTACAAAATATTTCCAGCCTGGGTGTTGCTGTTTTGAAAAATCTGTTGGTGAAACAGACTTGTCAACGAATCACAAGTGTTGACGAATCACAATAGTCGACGAATCAGACCAGTCGGCGAATCAAATCTGATTCGTCATAACAGACGACGAATCACAGGAGCCCAATTCTGATTCGTCATGGGCTAAAAGTTTAGGCCCAAGTTCAGGCCCAAGTTCTGTTTCGCCAGGCCCATTTCTGTTTCGTCGAATCCTCTGATTCGTCGAGACAAGGCGGTATATAAATAGATCCCACTTGTTCACTTTTTCAAAACAACAGTTATCTTCTTCACACAACCAAAACACCAAACCTACGGTTACTCTCACAAATCGCTCAAAACTCAGTTTTTAGTCAAAATTTTACAAACATCAAAGGTAGAAACATGTTCTGATTCTCATTCCGAACATTTTTAACCGTCGGATTTTCATTCGAAACCCTCCGAAACCCTTTGAAACCCTTGTTTTTCTTTGATTAAATATGTGTTGTTGTTGCATGTTCTTATGTTTTCATTCTAATCTGATAGATATAGGTTTATCTATGTTTGATTTACTTTGATTTGGATGTGGGTTCTTATCACAAAAACAGGGCTTTGTTTTTGATAATGGTATTACATGTTTTTTCAAAGGTTTTTGTTCCGAAAAACACTTATGGGTGTTTATAAATGGTTTGGGTAAACAAAGATGAATGAATGTGTTTATGTTCATATTTGATGTGTGTTTAAACCCAATACGGCGAAACTGAACAAAACCCCCAAATTGACGAATCTGATTGAACCCTAATTCCGGCGAATCACACATTCGACGAATCAGACGACGAATCAAAAATGACGAATCAGAATGGAACGAATTAGACTCGACGAATCAAAAAGTCGACGAATCAAACCAGTCAAATGGTCAACTCTCTGTTTCGTCGTTCAATTTCTGTTTCGTCGTTGAACCTCTGTTTCGTCGTCAATGCCTTAGCAATTTTCTGATGGTGCTGTTGGTTCACAGTAGACTGTTCAAATCAGTTATCTGTTATGTGAATACATGAAAGTGTATTCATACATGTCTAAATGCTATGTTATGTAAATTGTGACTTATTCTGGACATTTTCATGTACAGATGGCTCCTAAAGCACAACAAGAAAAGGGAAAACGCAAGAAGGCGATCAAGAAAGAAAACAAAACCGAAGAAGAGATTATGTCAGAAAAACGCCATAATCAAGTTGCATTTTTGGATCCGGAAGACAAGCTCGTTGAATTTAAAGATATGACGAAGTGGATCAGGGAGTCACGCATCAATTATGCTGTTACATATTCGACACCCGTCTACAAATCTCTCATTAAAGCGTTCTGGGATTCTGCAAACGTTGTTCAAATCGACGGAAAGGATATTATCAGAGGTCGTGTTAATGATCAGTATGTCGTTGTTACTCCGGAGATATTGAATCAAGTTCTTCAATTACAAGATCAAACGAATGCACCTTATTCAATACCAATCATGTGTTCGAGAGGATGTTTACTAAGGATGAAATGCAAAGGAGATCTTTTCGTCAAACAGATCAACAAAGGTGATCTTCCATTAAGATACAAGTTTCTATTACATGTGCTTATTCAGTGTCTCAGCAATAGACGATCTGGATATGATATGGCGGGAGATGATCTTGTTGGGTTCATGGTTGCTTTAGTGTTAAACAAACCGTTTAGCATCTCGAAGTACATTTTTAGCAACATGAAAGAGAACATGACAAGGACTGGTAGTAGAACCACAGGGAACAAGTTTTGGATGTATCCACGGTTTCTACAAATGATAATGAATGTTCAGCATCCAGACCTTCCGAAAGCTGAAAATGATCTGTTGAGAATAGAGGCAATGAATTTAAACTCCTTACGACTAATCAAGACTATGGCTGCCAAAAGATACACAGAAAGTGTTCCTCCAAGGAAACTTTTTGGAGCTCTAGTGAATCCTGATTATGTTGCTCCGGCAAATGACAAATGGCGTCATGAAGACAGCGATTCAGACAATGAAGAACCTGAGTTGGAAAGGTTAAGGATAGAAAAATTTGGTCCTGACCCAGTTGATTCAGATGAATCTGATAGTGATGATGATGAAAGTGGTGGAGATAGTGATGCAGGTGATGCAGGTGCTGTTAGTGCTGCTGTTGGAACATCAAGCAAGGGTGCTGTTTCTGGTACATCAGATAGTAGTTCATCAGCAAGTGGTGATGATGGAACTGATTCGAGTTCTAGTGATCATATCGTTGAACCTGGTTATGAAAAGTATATTGATATACGTGGAGTAACAAGGTACAGAAAGATTAGAACAGAGGATGATCCAGAGTATGTTCCAGAAGATCCTGAAGGTGAAAGGAGAACAAAAAGAAGAGCAGAGAAAGCTGTTGAAGTACAAAAGAAGAAGTCTAGGAGATATCTGAGTACTTATTCTCGGAAATCTGGGCCTCAGGAGTCTTCGACCATTCCTCAGGAACCTGTACAATCTATTCCTCAGGAGTATGTGCAAGAAATTCCTACTGTAGTTACTTCAGCTACAGAACCTCCAGTTGCTCCAGTTGTTACACAAGCTACTGCTACTCCATCTGTTGGTCCTCAGGAAGTTCCTGTAAGATCCATGGCTTCAGCAATCAGGGCAACTACTTCTGAAATCAGTGCTGAACGTCATAGGACATTTGCTGGATTTTCTCAAAATGAAAAGATTAACTATCTGTTTTCTACACTTGAAGCGGCTGCTGATCGTCTTCAAAGGCAATCTCATTTTGGAAATCTCACGAAGCATGACCAACTTAAACAATCTGTGGAAATCAACAATTTGAAGTCAATGGTTGGTAATCAGCAAACAGTTATAGAGCGACAACAAAGTGAAATTGATGCGCTTAAAGCTGAAAATGCTCGCTTGAAGGCTATTGATGAAGAGAAAGAGAGACGGCTTGCTATTCTGTGGGACTATCACTGTAAACAACAAGAGGTTCTAAAGAAAAAGGATGATGATACGGAAGATCAAGGAAATCCTGATACCTCCGGAACATCACAGAAACAGCCAACCACACTTTCTTCTGAAGTTGTTGAAGTTCAACCTACCGTTGTCGAATCATCTCAAGGAACATCTACTGGAAAAGTACAACAGATAGAAGGTACTTCTTCTATATTTAGCAGTGCTGATATTGCTCTACAAGCTGTTCATCCATTTACAGGAGAATTACTTGAAGAAGGGGAGTTGATAGAAGATCTTTCTCCGGAGAAATTAAGTATTTTACAGTCTATGAGAGAAGTAGATGATGCTGAGATAGACAAAATGTCTACTGAGACTGATACAACGAATGTTGAAGAGATTGATGAAATTGTGATTGAAGGTGACGCACCAAAATCAACCTATGTCAGAGAAGATGGTACTGAATTTGCATCATTTGATGAAAATTGGATGAAAGAAAACATTGATGACATAGACGAGCACTTGAAGAATCGGAATTCATCTGAAAAAGACACAAATGCTTTTGCTGAATGGAGACAACAGTTTTTATCTAAAGTGTCCAAGCCGTTACCTGAAAAAGCTCAAGTAGACTATCTGCAATTTGAAAAGAAGCCAAGTGGAAGGATTCTTTGCTGGATGTATGTTCAAGATATTCACTGCGTTGCTATTAAACGTGAATATGGAATTCTGTATTTCAATTCATTACTGAGCATTCTTTCCTTACCATTTTATGATGTCTCTGCGTTGACAAGGCTAAAGCTTCTCAATCGTGAAAAATACGATGGCGCTACTTTATTTGAGCGTCTGGTGAAAGTAAACAAGAAATCAGGGTGGAAGGATGAATCCTATAAGCCACAGTTTCCTGTTTATAAACCGATCAAGTTTACTCTTGATCCGGACACCAACACTTGCAGATATAAACTTGTTTATCAGCCACCGAGGGTAGTAGATAAAATCCCATTGATGCCAATGAAGCAGGATTTTCTGGAAGACATGGCATTGTGGTGCTACGACTCGGATACTCATGAAGCTGTTATCGTGTTTCGAGATGGTCGTGCTAACTACAGGATGTTGGATCCGATGTGGATCGTCAACATGTCTGAAGCTGATATTGGAAGATTATATCGTCATGATATTTTCTATGAAGACCAAGATGCACGCCAAGCGTTAAAGTTTCAGAGAGTAGCATGTTTTTGCTACTACAGGGGTATTCATTCGGGCAGTACGTGGTCCGAACAACACTGAAGGAAGAGTAGAAGACCAAAGACGAGTAACAGACAAAGGGGAGTTTGTTGATGCATTTTTTAGTGTCTGTAACTAGTCTTGTTTAACGATGTATTTTGAATGGTCTTTTATTAATTATCGAGTCTGTATGTTATGTTGACCAAGTCAGATATCCTCCTATCTACTTGTGTACAACTTATTTGTCTCTTTTGGTATGTAATGTATTATGAACAATGCATGTTGCATTTAAGGGTAGTTTTGTCATTACTATGTTTATATGTTGCTGATTGTTACTGTCTGATAACAGGAACAAACACAACAGTTGCAGTCCTCGACGAATCAGACCTGATTCGTCGGAACACTTTATGGCGAAACAGACTTCTGTTTCGTTTGAAGGTCATGGCGAATCAGACCTTGATTCGTCATATCCTGACGAATCAGACCTTGATTCGTCATGTATTGGGCTGTTCCAGGCCCAATATCTGGCCCATGTTCAGATTCGTCAAACATGTCTGTGTTTCGTCGACATCTGTGGCCCAGGGACTATATAAGCAACACTTTGTGTTCATTTGAACTTAGAGATAAGAAAACAGACCATAGTAACAAAACTCTGCCAAAATTTAGTCTGAACTGTGTTTGTATCAGTTGTAAAGGTTCTTATCCCGTTAATCAATCGAGTGTGTATCATTGATTAATCCGTGTTGTTTTTATTGCTATATATGTTTGATTTGGCATAGTTACGTGGATTCCGCACGCGTAACCGTGTTTACTATAAACAAGAGATTCGGTTCGTAATCGATCTTCAGATTTCGGGACCTACACATGGGACTCCCCGCAGTATGTATGGTCGTCCGGATCGGTAGGGCCATATCCTTCATGGTGGAACTGAGGTCCCGGCGGCTATGTATTGGGCCCCTGCTACGAGACCCGTATGAGGAATCATCCTCATTAATTGTACGGACCTCACAGTAAGAGGAGTCGCGATCTTCATGCCTACTTCGGGAGGCTGGGTGTGTGGGGGCCCTGCCGTCGTATTGTAAAATACGACCCACAGGTGTATGCGGTGCCGGGGTAGGCCCGACAGGTACTTACGCTTCTGCGCAAGCTCTGTTGTATGCTGCGGCCATCATAGCTTGTTGTTGGTTATACCAGGCATGGAGGTTCATGCCTGGAGGTATCACAGAAGCATACTGTGAAAGATCTTTTGCGAACGTAAGGGATGCGCCCCCTTGCGTTGATGTGCCAATGTGGCCAATATTTGGGGCTGGGGGGTGGTCCCCGTGGGCCCTGGGTTTGCGGGGTTTAGGCTTTCCCCAGTAGTGTTGTTTAGACGATCAGACATGATCTTGGGAGAGAAAAAGGAATGTGGAAAAAAGTGCTAAGAGTAGCGGTGGGCGCCAATGATGAAACAATGGTTAACCAAGATGGTTAATTCACTGGTCTCGTCAAGTAGGGTTAATCCCTTCTTTCCGAAGATCGCTGGCTGGATCGTCCGCTGGTTGATCTCCTACACAAGGAAACAAACTGTGACTCGTAACAAGGAGGATAGGGTGGGGGTGCTCCTTGTTACCACTCTCCGGCGTGAGAATCAGTAATTTGCTTGGGAAGCAAAGTGTGATAGTAGTAGTAGTGAGAGAGTTGTGAAGATATACCTCAAACCTGGTTTGGGATGGGTATTTATAGCCGAGGAGTGAAGGAGGGTAGTTGAGTGGCTAGTCTGACATCGCACAGCCTCCTGCAAGTGTGTCAGGCCTGTCGGTTACGGTGGTGAGGCCACGTCCTACTGTGGTGTCAGTCTGTTGCTTACATGTGGGCTGTCAGGTGACTGTCCTCAGTGCCACTTGCACTGTGGTGTCAGACCCACTTGCCTCGTAGGCAGGATGCGGTGCCGGGCCGCATCGCTGCTTGCGGTAACTGATGTTGTTCCCGCGTTCTTGTTCTGGCCAAGATGCATGCGGGATGCGGTGTCGTGCCGCATCGTCGCTTTGTGACTGTTACTGTTGTCCAGATCCCTTGTCGTGACGAAAATGATCATAGGATGCGGTGCCAGGCCGCATCGCTATGCGTAACATCCGTTTCGTACTTAAGGTAAGTCTTCTCATCCTTTGACAGATTGGTTTCGACTGCTGTGTTCGCGCATGCCCGCACGGACACAGATAAGTTCTTGCCGGTGGGGGTTTTTGATAAGGGTAATGGTCACTCGCGGTCGTGCTGACGCGAGATCTGAGACCATACCCCTTCAGGTTTACACTTAAAAAAAATGTTACTAACGGTTTGATAAAAAAATAATGTCAAAAATGAACCGTAAACATCCCTAGTTAATTTCTATGAAGGTTTTTGTGGCTCCATTTTTGTACCCCCGGCCCATAGATGCCGTAGAAACCAGAAATGTCGATTCTATCCATTCTGACGTGCAAAAGATGTATAAAAGTATAATGTACCGTAAATCAATGTTAATTTGGGAGAATACAAATCATTTTGTCTGTTTTTTAAAATGTTAAAAGGATTATTTGACCTATTAAGATGAGACATTTATCCAATACTTGTAAACCACCCAAAACCTAGTCAGGTTGGCCTCAGAATTAGCTCGATTTGTTTATCTTAAGGAACTGAAATTGAGTTTGAGTTTAGCTTATAAAAAGCTCGGGTCATCTCATTTTAAAAATATGTATTTACACACGCACACATACATAAACAAAAATTACTATTTTTAGCATTCATGTAGAACAAAAATTTACAAACTAGATAAATTTATAAGTAACATATATTAAAGAGTTAATTACATAGTTAGTCCCTGTGGTTTGCACAAAGTAACATGCTTAGGTACTAATAGTTTAAAATCACATTTTAGGGTATTAACTTTTCATTTTGTAACATTAGAAGGTATTAACGTTATTTGTAGGTTAGAAATCACATTTTATTAGTACCTAAGTATGTTATTTTGTGCAAACCACAGGGACTAACTATGTTAATATCGTAGAAGTTAATACCTCCAAACGTTACAAAATGAAAAGTTAATACCCTAGAAGGTGATTTTAAACTATTAGTACCTAAGTATGTTATTTTGTGCAAACCACATAGACTAACTATGTAATTAACTCTATATTAAATTTAGGGTTATAACTTATATACATTAAATTTTTGGCTATAATTTAAACAAATCACGTAGGTGAGGTTACCTTGCCCTAGCCTTGGCTGATTTACAAACTGAGTCAATTAACCTGGCTCAACTCGTTTACAAACAATGTAAACCAGATGATTTCGAGCGAGATTTTTGAAAAGCCCAAGATTGATAGAAGATGATAACACGTAGCAAGTAATTTTTTAGAATTGTACAATAGTTTCCTTTATTTTGAATGAACTGAAGTACTACATGTCCCTAGTCCCTAGACATTCACTTATTGCATTCTTTTACGGTCAGCCATCGCCATTGATCTTAGAATTCGTATTCAACCCCAACGGTACCTTCTCTTGAGTGTCAATAAGGTTGTGAGGTACCACCACATGCAAAGAACTCGAGCTCAACAACTGGGAATGATCATGCATGATGTATTGAGGGCAAAATGAAGGTGTCCCAGTGCCTGAAAAACTCGAAAGAATCTGGGGTTCATAATCATAAGTATGATCTAGATGGTGACTAAATCTTGATAAAGATATATTTGAAGAGGGCTCAAGTTCATTAGAAAGTGGTGTAGAATTGAAATCTTGATGAACAAATGTTGATGGAAAATGAAATGGATTGAAGTCTTCTAGTGCCATTTGTAGGGGTGGAAGCTTATCAACATCATCTTTAGTAACATCAAGCAACCAATCTATGACCTTGCTCAGTTGGCTTAGCCCGAGACGATCTTGAAGATGATATAATAAAAGAGCTGCGGGTTCTGAAAGCCGAATTCTTCGGTCTTTTAATCCTTTTGTAGTCCATACTTTGGTATGCCTGTCTTTCTCTCCATAACCTCGAAATACCCTCATGATTCTTGAACTCTTGGAGCCTGAATATTGTTTCGAGGTTCGATTAGGGTTTGATAAGTTTTGCAGGTTGATCATATCTCCTTCTTGATCATAAGTGTTGTTGATCATCTTATAACTTTTTCGCATCATTGATTTGCCAGATTGGAACCCTAATCTTGAAAACATTTTGAAGCATGAGTATTAGTTAATTATAAATTTATAAGTTGAATTTATCAAGACTGAAACCCTAATTTTGAAAACTAATATTACAAGTCAAGAAAATGTTACACAAATCTATAAGGAAAATAAATAAGAAAACTACCAGTCAATTTTAATAGATACAGTAATTAGGGTTTTCTATATTTTGGGATAAGCCCATTGGAGTTAAGGTCATTAGGTCATACATTAGGGTGTCATCTGTCTATATTTACAGATGTACATTGTTTATTAAAAATCTAAGAATGTATAAAAAAAACTAAGAATATACAAACTTTTTAAACTTGAGATCTATCTGTAATAGATCTTTGAAATTAACTACACAATGATTAAAAAAAAAAAAAAAAACTGAACTCACATTGAGATGCAGCTATCAGGAATATTAATAATTTAATTCATGATCTTGTCAGGAGATAGTGGATGAGCAAGAACAAACTGATAGATCTTTGTTGTATATATGAGTTGTAAAAAAACAACTGATCTTTTTGTAGACAGTGAACTACAAAAGGATAATTGGTTCTATGTTCTGTTGTAGTCGCATATGAAAGAAATAGGATGCCAAGATTTTGTGGACAGTTGCATCGATGTCAGCCGACAACCGATGCAGATATATATAGCTGTCATTTCATTCATTATTTACATTGTTACATGTAAATTACAATCCTTTCACATATAATTACGATAAATAACGTGAACAGGATCGTTCCAACGTTTTTGAAGGTTCTAAAGGAACTACAAAGTCAGGTCCTGTTGAAATGGTATAAAGAAAATCAACAATTGAGATTAAGATTTGAGACATTGAACCACAGTGATGATTTTTCCTAATATCGGGCATAATTTCGTCCAACCGCAATATATTTCACATTGGTTGCTCAAAAAAGGCCGCAAGTAACGAGGGTTGATGTGTCATGGCACGACTTTTGGATTCTAAAATGGAGCGTGCACGGACAATGTGGATTCATAGTGTAAAATCCTAAATCATGGGCCTAGAAATGTTGTTTAAATGGACCAAAAACAAATATAATATATGAAAATAAAAAAATTAAAGGCTCTTGTTTTTTAGTGACCCTAGGCCTTAGCCTAGGTTAATAAGCCTAACGGACCGGCCCTGAATGTGAATGAAGAAAACTTTTTCGTGCCCTTATTGCAAAAAAGCAAGTGTGATAAGATAAGGTATTTTTAGTAGTCTAGCAGCCGCTGGAGGTCATCCCTCTCACATGTCTCTCTCTATAGCATGTGTGTGCGTAAAAAGATGATTGTTGTGGTGGTCGGTTGGTGGTGATGATGACTGGTAAAGACAGGGGGTTTAGGAGATTGCATTTGAAGGAGGCGCGTGTGAGTAAAGCATGAAGAGGTAGAGTGTGGGTAAAACAACTAACGACGTTACCCAACTGTTAAAATACCATTCCCAAGCTATAGACTTGATACAAGCAACACACGACCTCACAGACCGCTCTACATCTTCTTGTTCGGACATCTTTAACTCTCTCTCTCTTTTCTCACCCAAGATGCCTTTTTTCTCTCACCCATAAATGGTTGAAGGCCATGGATCACATCCTCCCTCTCAGGGCAGATCTTAATTGGGGTTCGGGGTTTTTCTCTTTGAAGTGCAAATTTTATCGAAAGAGTAAATTGTCATTTTACTCCCTAATGTTTGATCAGAAATGACACTTTAGTCCAAATAGTTTTTTATCATTTGTGTCACTAACGTTTGTAATTTTTTGTCATTGTCATTCAACCCACTAACTCCATCCAAAAAAAGCTAGTTAAGTCAGAGCATTTTATGTATTTTGTTTATTCATTTTTTTTTATTTTAAAAACCAAATAAAACCCACCTACCCCACCCAACCCCAAATTACCCATTCTCTCTCTAAAACACCCACCACCAACACATCACCACACCTGACCATTGCCGCCACACCAAACTCCGGTAACACCACCATTTTTCACCTCAAATATCTCTGCCATCACCATCCTCCACCACAACCACTGTGAATTCGAACCCTGGATCGAATCTTCAACCGATGAATGCATATACACACGTGATATGTGCGGAATCTAATCACGTGTGTGGATGAGAACACGAGGAAGTAATTATAACTGTTTTCCTTTACTGATTTGACAAAGTTTACACCGTGAAAACAAACCGACAGAGCTTTGCCTCAAGAATGCCCCAAAGATTACAAATGAAGAACACAAGACACCTATATATAGACACATGGGTTCGAACAAGGCAACCATGCCTTCATACGAAGCTGACATATTGTGCCTTCGTACGAAGCCAGCTTCGTATAAAGCTGCTGATTCACCCATGATCTTCACACTTTGAACTGTTCAGTACCCATCTTGTCTCATTTGTTTCAGTTACGTTACGTGATTGACGCAAGTGATAGACATATGTACTCACAGACTCCCCCTTGGATATTACTGCAGCCAATCTCGTAGCTTGTTGTCTCTCTCCGATTCTTCATGAAATGTTGACAATTGCAGCACCACAGACTCTCCCTTGATCTAACAGAATCCCCACGGATCTGTTTTCAGCTTCAACTGCTCCCCCTTTCGTTCAGCTCAGGCCCCCCTTGCTTTAAGCTTATGTGCTTTCAACTTCTAGGATCGACTCCTAGCTACAAGCTCCTCAAGTTCCTCCAGAATAGTCACCTGGCTCTTTGTTTACAAGCTCGTCTTCAGACTCCCCCTTAAACTCAGCTATCGGGATCGTAGTCTGGCCAATCATCTGCAATATCTCAAACATTTGTAAGATATTTGACAATATAAAATAAAAAATTTAGCTCTAAACATTTATCATGAATAAGCTGGAGCATTTGTGACTGCACAGGACATAGTTTGTTCACAGAAATCTGGATTATATATCTAACAGTGAAAGATTTTTTTTTCCAGAATCGATGACCTGGCTCTTAATAACATATGTATTTGACAATATTAGTTTAAGATCGTAACCTGACTCTATGCATCAAATATAACAATTAAAGCTTAGTATATCCTAGAATCGAGAACATGGCTCTAAGTATCAAATATAACAATACGTATTTATTCAGGATTACCCAACTCTACTCCCCCCATCAAATTCATAAAATTTGACAGTTTAAAGCATCCAAAACTTCTCTCAAATAACCATCCAAGTCCAAATTAATAGCCTTGGATATTTCACAAACTATTTTTTATTTTCATTTAAAACTTCAAGTTTCAAATTAATGAAGTTGATTATTTTTTAGAAACATGTTCAACATACTTAGATTTTGAAACTCAGCTTTCAGACATCGGTTGTCGAAAATAAAGTGAAACAAAAAAAATTTGTATTATTATTTATTTTCTTTAATCATAAAACAGTAAAGAAATATTTTGTTTGAGTTCGTGTTAGAGAATCATATCAGTTTATGACAAATCACTAGCATCGTTGAGCTATAAACACTTTAAGTTCTAAACAATTCACTTAGATTGTCAGTATTCTGATCCACTTAAATTTTCACACAAAGTTCAACTGATTCGAGATACAAGATTTAGTGTTTTAAGCACTTAACTTATTCGCTTGTCCCACCTTACAATATACTCCTGTATCAAGATTCCCTAGATTCAGTCTTACAGGTGAATATCCTGTATTGATATCTGTACTCTGGGTTAGTGCGAGATCTTGAGAGCTCAGGTATGAACTACCATTCAGTCAAAGAGATGAAGACTTGACTTGAGGTGTGTCCCACTTAGGGATCTTCTTTACAACTGTACTTGATTCATATCTTTCGATATTTTTCAATTTTTATGCAGAGGGTAAGCTTTTTAAAGCGTGTGAAGTATTATACTATGTCTAGGCCATTGCTTCCACAATATCAGAAGACCAGGTATAACACCCCAGATATCAAACAATATAAAAACCTAGTATCTCAGAATCATGCAACATTTCAAACAAGATTTCGGGGGTTACCCATATATCCGAGAGATGTTCCCCAAGAGATAAGCAAGTTATTGATATTTAGCTTTATATCTCAAAATCAATCTACTAAATGTGTTAAAACCTACTGGCATATCATCAGTGAGACCGTTTATCACATTTGGCTTTCCATTTCTTTAGCGTACTGTGATTGTCTACTGATGTGCGATCATTTACACAAAAACTCTTTTTCATTTTCTCATGACATTGGCTTTTTCAAATTTTCAAATGTTTTTATATTTTCAAAATTTTTACTCCCCCTAAAATCCAAAACATTTTAAAGAAAATTTTGACAACCTGATGCAGATAGCTTTGTCTCGCCATCCATTTTCTGCTTGACATACTCTATTTAGCAGAAATGTACCCCCATGATTTACAACACATTGATATTTGACAGTTTGAAAACCGTTTTTCAATCTTGTGAAATTAATCATGTTTGTTCCGCCGTGAGGGTTTCGGCATATTTAATCAAAGCATCTTTTCAAATTTATGATTTTTTACCAAAATTTAAAAGCAAACATATTTTTTTCATTTTTCCATTTTTTTAACAAAGTAAAAAAATATATTTTTGGTTTTTAAATTTTTCGATTTTTAGGGATTTTGAAATATGGTTTATTTATGTACAAAAATGAACAAACTCCCTGTATTCAGATGCAGGGATCAGCAACCTCCTCCTCTTGTGTCAGGCTACTCCGATACTCCTCTTGTTGACATTCAATTGTCTTCGAGAGCACATGCACATACAACTCATTCATTTACTTGAACAATGCAACCCAAGCCTGTTTTGACTCAGGTAGCTGAACATGTATCTTTCCATACAAAACTGGTTAATTTTTGTCATTTTTCTCAAAAAACATATTCTTTAGTTTTCTCGTTCTCAGAAATCTTTTGCTTGACCACCCACATTTGTCCTTTTAAAACATTTGTTTGATAAAATTTTGATTCGTTTTGAATGTTTGTTTTGATAAATCAACTTTTGCTTTCCAAAACTGGTTTGGTTTTGTTGCATCAAAATTTGTTTTCCAACTTTGTGTTGTTCTAAATCTGGGTGTTACCGGTTTCCAAGATTGTTGTGATTCAGCCATTGACATTTTCGGCTTCCAAGTTTATTTAGTTTTAAACTGGCTTCCAAGTTTAGTTTTAAACTTGCTTCGGATTTGGGCACTTGCAAGCAATATGTCCAGTTTGATCACATTTAAAACATGTTTTCTTTGAAACATCTTTGACCTATTGTTGTTGTTTTTAATAGAGTATAGAACTTTTCATTAGACTGTTGTCTAATGAAGTTCTTTCTTTTCTTCTGAACCTGTCCCATGGACAAAGTTTGTCTTTCTCTGATAATTTGGTTTTTCAAATCGTTTCTAATTTTGTTTCTTCTTATAACCCAACCCAGCCTTCATGTTTTTCTTTTTGTAACTGGGTTTGTTATAAAAAGTTTTCTTGCTCTTCCCAGCAAATTTTGAAATTTCAGTTTTCTCAATTTCTACCAGTTTGAAAACTTTGTTGATTTTATCAGAAATCACATTTTAAATTGGAAATTCATCATTTAAGAATAGTTTGTCCGATCCATTCACGACTTTCTCATATTTTGAATTTTTCAAATAACTTTCATGAAAACTTCACTCATTTTCATTATGTGATTCAGACTTATCTGTTTTGGTAGAATCATCTTGCAACACACTTTCAACGACCTTACCTACCACCTCTGAATCACTTGTATCATCAGATTTGGAATAGGTTACATCAATATTTCTGGCAATTGATCAACCATGTTGAAAACTTTTTCCACCTTCTCGTCATCATAGAATGTGAACTTTTTCTCAAACGGTGGTGGAACCTGATGATATTTTGAGCCAATTCCTTTCTTGTTTTTCTCAGAATTATTATCATTCGGTTTTATCTTGAAAATACGTTCAAGAACATATGATGAAGCATAATAACTTTTCAACTTGTTATTATCTTGTTCTAACTCAGCCATTTTACGTTTAAGATCAGCAACTTCTTCAATATAAGAATTTACAACTTTTTGTTTTACTGAATATTGACGCTTAAGTGTTTCAGATGTTTCAGAACATTGAACAAGTCTAGATTGAACAAGTTTCATCTGACTTTTCACTGCTTCATATGATTCTTTTGTAATGTGATATGCCAATTTTATTAAATCATACTCTTTCTTCATTACTTGAAAAACATTTTCTTTTTGTAACAACTCTTCAGTCATTTCTGAGCATATTTTTCTTTCAAAACCTCCTTTTCTTTTTCTAAAACTTTACATTTTTGTGTCAGTTTTTTATCATTATCTATTAAAATCTTTTCCTTTTCAAACATTTCTTTGCATTTATCTTTGAAAACTCGTTCAATTCTAGTAAATTCTATATATCTTGTTCTGAACTTTTCATCTCTTTCATTACAAGTACTGCATGTTTCCATGCATTTCTTGCACTGTTCAACCCTTTTATTTAAACATTCAGAAGATTCGGTTGAAATATTTACCTCAGTAGTTGACACATCAGCTATTTCTGCCTTTTTCTTCTAATCAGCTTCTTTTTTCCTATTGTTCACCAACTAACTTTTTCGCCTTTTCATCAACCTTCTCCTGTTTCTCTTCACCTGATTCTTTTTCTTTCTTTTTCAGACTCTCATCATCTGTTTTCTGGCTTTCATCACCTCTTCATCTCTCTCTTCATCACTGCCTTTTCATGCAGTCTTCTTCAACTCTTCTACCAAATTCTCAACACTTTTCTTCAATTTTTCTTCTTCCCTTTGTTTTACACTCGCTGTCATCACCCCCTGATTATCTTGTCCAGCTTTTTGAGACAATCTTTATCAGATGCTTTCTTTGAATAGAATTCACCAGACAAAAGAATAACTGCAAGCACATCATTATACACTACTTCACGTCTATCAACAACCGGATCTCCTTTTCGATTGACAAAATATTCTCTTTTCTTATCCCATCTTTTGCAGCTTCTCGCATCTTTATACTCTTCCTGCATTTCTTGTATTCTGCATTCTGCAAAATACCTTTCTCTGTATGTTTTTTCTTGCAGGATTTCTTCTTTTGTTCTATCTTTTACCTCAGCAACAAAAGCTCTTTTATCATCTTTCGGTATATATTTGCTCCAATCGAAACCTTCATCATCATGAACTACCTTGGGTCTAGAACTACCATCACGAATTGTTAACATCGCTTGTTTCTTCTCTTTAGATGACCCTTCAGCAATCTGCTTTTGAACTATCTTTGATGATTAATCACTGTTTTGATGATAAATGGCTTTCTTATAGTAGTCATCATGAAATAGATTAGCATGATCAGCAACTTCCTGGTTGACACACTCTCTTTTGAAATGAGCTTTCTGCTTACATCGATATGAAAACAAATGTTTACCACTGATCGGCATGTGGCAAAGCCTCGATGATTTTATCAATGATCTCTTCACGAGTTTTCATTATCCAAAACCGGTCAAGTTCTATTTTAAGGTGACAAAAACGTTCAATCATTTGTCTTACAGATTCACCTTTTATAGAATCAAACAAATCAAATTCTTTTTTAAGTAGCGAAATTTTGTTCTTTTTGATTTGTTTTCCACCTTCAGCTTTTACCCTCAATGCTTCCCAGACCGACTTTGATGAACCATCATGAATAGCAAAAATATCATCTCTGATAGATTGTTGGAATAATGCAATCATTCTTTGTTCACGAGAAAATACTTTTCTATCGTCCGTTTCTAAATCACCAAGTGTAAGTTCTTCACCTTTATCATTTTTTGGCCTTTTGTACACAAACTCCATACAACTTTCATGAGCATACGCTTTTGCCCAGTTAAGAAATCTTTCTTTCCACCATGTATAATCTTCGATGTTATCAAGTTTCGGTGGTTTAGAATGAGTTCCGTAAAAGTTTTTATGTTTTATGTTATCGTTTATTGCCTTAGAAATACTTTTTGGTGCAACATTTGGTGTCTCGTTTGAATCAGAAGTAAACGCCTTGTAAAATATGTTATAGAATTCCTCAGCCATGATAATCTGCAAACACAATCAAACACTTGATTAAATATGAATATCAAATAACAAACACCCTGCGTTAGTACGAAGCTATGATATATGAAGGTACAATGCTGAGTTCGTACGAAGATGAGTTTGTACGAAGCCAAGTTTTCTAAAAAATCATAAATTCTGTCCTGCGTTCGTATGAAGGTGGGTTAGTACGAGGCTACGCTGCAACGAACAATGTTACCAATTTCATGATTTTTCACTGAGTTGATCACGATTTTGTTTAAATTTTAATTTGAAAAATTGTAGGGTTGTTCAAAAACAGTTTTCACACAACATAATAAAAAATCAGCCGTTTTTAACTGTTAAAACTTCGTGAATCTGAGTTTTAAGTTCCAAAAGAAAAATAGAAGAAGTGTAGAAGAAGATATGAGTAGAAATCGATAATTTTGGCTCTGAATCTGATGTAGAAACTTGAATCTTCGTGTCTCTGAACCTTGCAAACAATCACCCGCTCTGATACCACTTGTGAATTCGAACCCTGGATTGAATCTTCAACTGATGAATGCGTATCCAATCACGTGTCTGGATGAGAACACGAGGAAGTAATTATAACTGTTTTCCTTTACTGATTGACAAAGTTTACACCGTGAAAACAAACCGGCAGAGCTTCACCTCAAGAATGATCCGAAGATTACAAATGAAGAACACAAGACACCTATATATAGACACATGGGTTCGAACAAGGCAACCATGCCTTCGTATGAAGCTGACATATTGTGCCTTCGTACGAAGCTGCTGATTCACCCATGATCTTCACACTTTGAACTGTTCAGCACCCATCTTGTCTCATTTGTTTCAGCTACGTTATGTGATTGACGCAAGCTATAGACATATGTACTCACAACCCCATCAAAACCCTAATCAAAACCCTAAAACCCAATGACGTCACTCGTAACAGAGCCGGTGGTGGTGGACATTGACGTCAAAGAAGGTGGTGGACTGAGTTCCGGACACCATGCCTAGATTTGGTCAAAGTTCTGGACACCAAGTTGTAAGGTAAATACACTAATCTTGTAATCGTGTTGACATTATGTTTTTATTGATAAATGTCAAGAAATTAGGGCTAAAATTATCATAAGTACCAATATTTGTTTTCACTTGTGTATTTTGTAATTGAGTTGATGCTGAGATTTAGAATTTATATGTTTTTCAATTTTGCATTTTGTGTTGGTGGTTAATGTTGACAGAGACGGAGGGGGACTGGTGGTGTACGTTATGGTGGTCGATGTTGACACAGACGGGGTGGTCGCCGGAGTTCCAGATACCAAGTTGTAAGGTAAGTACATCAATCTTGTAATCGTGCTCATGCTGCTTTAATTGATAAATGTTAAGAAATTAGGGCTAAGATTATCATAAGTACCAATATTTGTTTTTCACTTATGTATTTTGTAGTTGAATTGATGCTGAGATTTAGAACTTATCTGTTTTCACTTTTGCATTTTATGGTGGTGGTTAACGTGGATGGAGGCGGAGGGGGATTGGTGGTGGTGTGGTGGTGGATGTTGAGGAAGACAGGGTGGTCGTCGAAGTTCTTAGCCGGTAGTGGGTCCAATTAATTTCTTTTCCAGTGGTGGTTATGGATTTTGCTATAGGTGTGGGGGTCACACTAGTTATAATTAATAGTAATTAGTATATAATAATAATACTAATAATAATAGGGCTTGAAAAATAACAACAAATATGTAAATTCACTAAAATACCCTTGAGTTAACTAACTATTTTGGATAGAGTTAGTGGTTGGACGAATATGACAAAAAAAATTGCAAACGTCAAGAACACATATAAGAAAGAAAAACTATTGAGACTAAAGTGACATTTCTGGCAAACCATAGGGGCTAAAATGGCAATTTACTCTTACCAAAAAATTTTCAAAAATTTTACATATATTGAGTTCTGCCCCCGCTATTTTTTTTCTTTAAAACTCCCCCCTCTATTTAAAAGTTCAAAATCCACCATTGCTCCCTCTCTCTTCACCACATTTGCAGCCTATCCTCTATCTCTCTTTCACGTCTGATGTTTGTGGCACTAAAAAAATTGATTATAGATGATCTAACATCTCCATCTCGGAAAATCCTAGATAACAAACCCTAGCATGGAATACGCGTATTGGGTGGGGGGTCATTTTTCGCCTCCCTCGTGGTTTTCACTACCTCTTTCTTCCATATCAACACCACATCATCATTTTCTCTATCTTCCCATTCATCCCTTTTTCAAGAAAATTATTATCTTTCTCATTCCTCACACCTACCTTTTCTAAAGTTCTTGGGTTGTACATTGAGCTGGTTTAGTTGTACATTGCTTTAATTGACAAGTGCGAGCATTTGCATGATCATACCGAGAGAGGGTGGATAAAATGGGGCAGTAGGTGCAGTGTTCCAGAATGTATTGTGTTGCCACATCCCTCATCCTGCTTCCAAAGCCACATCCCCTACCCTTTTAACCCTGATAATAAACCTTAATTTTTATATAAATATATAAAACCTAAATCCTGTGGCAATATGTCTTGAATTAGAACGCAAATAGAAACCCTAACCATTGGTAGAACCCATTACTTTTTTTGGAAAGACAATTTTATTATAATAGAACTACTAGCAAGACACTAGAACCAACATAATACAACAAACAAACAAATTTAAACTGAATACTACCACGTGTTTTCCATTCTAACATATGCATATTAGCCCTGTGCTTGATCCATATAAATGAGTATGGCTTTATCGTCTCCATTATCTCTTCTAAGTTTTGTATTTATTCCATTTTACACTTCTTCGCCCTCCACAAGCACCATATTATACAACCAGTAATTGACACCACTTGTTTTAACTTACTCCAAACCTCCTTCGCTAAATTGCATTTGTAGACTTCAACCTTATGACACAATTAACACTCCACGTAAACTCTTATCCTTACCAACTCTACTTTCGACAGAACCTGCCAAAATGGAATATTGTAGTCGGCACCGTGGGACTACCAAAGTGGTCGCAAGTCGCTGCATGTCTTTTATGAATAATTTATTTGTTTTTTCTAGGCTTTTTAAACGGGTGTACATATTGGCACACCAAGCTGCCTATTTGCACATCAAACCCAAGCTTTATATACGTCGCGTATAGCCGCCTTTTTCAATTTCCAAGAGAATCTCTGGTTCGCATCATGTGGTCACCTTATATACGTCGCGTATAGGCCTATACGCGGCGTATATAAAGGGTGGTTTTTTATAAAAAAATTTATTCAATATTTATTGTTCTAGCAAACTTTTATAATAAGTGATTTTTTAAAATAAAAAAAACGGTGTTAAGTATTCAATCGTATAATATAATATAGGACTCGTATAGGCCTATACAAGACCTATAGGGAACCTATACGAGACTTATACTACACTATATGATATGATACCAAACTATACAATACTATAGGATAAGATACTATAGGATACGATACATCCATAGGCCTATACGAGGGCAATACGAAACCTATACGAGACGTATACTATACGATATGATACTTAACAATTTTATTTATTTATTTTGTTAAAGTACTTATTATAGAACTTTGCTAAAACGATAAATAATGTATAAAAACACTTCTTAAAAAAAACCTTTATATACGCTTCGTATATGCCTATACGCGACGTATATAAAGTGTCAAAAATAAAATTTTACCTATGGATTGGGCTGCGTATAGCCCCCAATTCAGGGGTAAAATGGTCTTTTTTACCAAACTTGCCCCATGTATACACCACATATAGGGCTATACGCGGCGTATAGTAAAAAAGACAATTTTACCCATGGATTGGGGATATACGCAACCCAATCCACGGGTAAAATTGTCTTTTTGACCCTTTATATACATCGCGTATAGGCCTATACGTAACGTAGATAAAGGGTTAGTAATTTTTTTTCTTTTTTTACCCCAAACCAGTGGTAAAATTTGCCTTTTTGTCCCTTTATATATGTCGGGTGTAGGCCTATATGCAGCCTATATAAAGGGTGGTTTTTTTACAAACATTTTTATTCAATATTTATTGTTTTAGCAAACTTTTATAATAAGTAATTTTTTTAAAAAATAAATAAAAACATTGTTAACTATTCTATCCTATAGTATAATATAGGTCTCGTATATGCTTATACAAGACCTATAGGGAACTTATACGAGACTTACACTACACTATATGATATGATATGATATGATACGATATCAAATTATACGATACGACACTATAGGATACGATACAACATCCGTATATGCCTATAGGTGTAGTATATGTCTCATATAGGACTATTGGTGTAGTTTAGGTCCCGTATAGACCTATTGGCCTATACGAGACCTATACTACAAATATATAATACATACAATACAATAAGATACGTTACTATAGGATACGATACAACACCCGTATAACACTATAGGTGTAGTTTAGGTCCCGTATAGGCCTATTGGCCTAAACAAGACCTATAGGAAACCTATACGAGACCTATACTGTGACAACTGGCACAAACCTGATAATTTTCGTACTATTTTAATAATTATTTTTTTCCTGCAATTATGTGCTTAAACGTCAACATTATATGCTTACTTTCTTTACATATGAATTCATGCATGTTTTATACTTCAATTATCACATTTTGCATTACATTAAGCGTTGCGTTAGAACGACTAGTAAACTCACCGGTAAGACAAGCTGCGTCAGCATGACTGTAGAATACAATTAGACAAAATATTTAGGGCCTAGATGTAGGTCCAACATCAAAAATACATTAAAACCTAAGTGCAGGAACAAGGGTTAACATAAACACTTTCCGGAAGCTAAAATAAGCCCTAAAAAGTACCCGAAACGCACCTAAAATGCAGAATTCTGCAGAAAATCAGCAAAAACAACATTTAAACAATAAAATAACATGCAGAATTTATGTTTAAGTGTCCAGAATAACTTGTAAAGTGCCGGGAATGAAAATTGTTACAAAAGGTACTTCATACCTTGTAAAACTGCACAATTTAGAACTTTAACGAACCGATAACCGAACGAATAACAGGACACTACCCGAAACACCAAAAATAGATTAGAAGCATTGTTTTTTTATTTAAAGCTTGTTATGGTGATAAAACACCTTAAAAATCATAAAAACACATAAACACACTTAACCTTACATTTAACCTCCCATTTTACATCTTCTACCATAGACTTCCAAAATTTTACAATTTACCCCCCCCCCCCCTCATAAAACCGGCCCCAAGTGGACCCCACTCCCTTTTCCATTATAATATTTCATATGATGGCAAGATATTGGACATGTTATCTCTTGGACAATTTTATGTTGGAAAGGCATTATAAAGAACCAAAACTTGGAAGAACAAGATCATTTTCACAACTTCAAACTCATCTTCTTCTCCTTCTCCCTCTCTAACCTCATGGCCACACTACACCCTCCATACATCTTCATTTTCATTCATAAATCAAGCGATCTAAGTTTATACAAGGGTGAAGGAAGTTGATCTAAGGAAGCTAGGAGCAAAGGAAGTTGAAGGACCACCTTGTGGAGCTTTTAACCTCTCATCTTCTTCAATCTTCATCTTCTTCTTGTTTGTGCCACTTCCCTAGCCACTAGAGCTAGTAGTAAGCCATAAAAGAAACTAAACTTTAAAAGATGGTAACATGAAGATCTAGCATAATCTAAGTGAAAACAAGTTGTTTGATGTATGTGATGAAGTTGTGAATGTTGAATCTTGTGTTTTTAGTTAGATCCATCATGTTAAAGCTTGTTAGAAGCTTAGATCTAACAAGTTTAAGCATGGATCTTGAAAGATCCATGGTTAAACTTGAAAAGTCTTTATGTAAACATGAAAAATGGTTTTTAAAGTGTGTTCTTGTGATCATGAAGTAACTAAGTTTATGGATGATTAACTTATGAAACTAAGCTTCATAAAAAGTTTGTGAAAAGTTCATCAAGAAGCTTATTTTTGAAAGAATCAAGTATGTTAAGTATAGATTTACAAGACTACATGTTTTTACAAAATAATCAAGTTCATCTTGGGGTTTAACATGATGAAATTAGTGTATGTAACTTGTGAGTTTGTTTTAAATTGATTTTTGATGATGAAAAGAAAATAAACACATGTTTTGAAAACATAGGAAATCTCCATTTTAGGGGAAACTATGTCAAAAAATTTAATAAAATTTTGACACTTAGAAAAATAAAAGTTTTGGTGAAACTTATTCCCTAAAAATTCACCTAAAAACATTTACTAAGGTTTCCTAATTTTTGTACAAATTTACAAGTCAAGAAATAAGGTTTTCTTCAAGGTTTAAAATTATATTAAGTATGTATATTTTTAGGGAAAAATATATATATTTAGTTGTCACCAAATTTTGTGCTAAGTGTAACAACTCGTATCAAAAGTCCTAATTATTATATTATTAGTTTATCCAAAAGGAAACCCTAATTGAGACACCCAAGTGATTCTGTATAAACCCTAAAAATTTCAGAACAATCAGAATCAGGATCAGGCCCCCTAAAACTCAGGAGGGGTAAAACCCAAGTTACGATTATCTAAATAACTTGTTGTCAGTATCGAATTTTAAGAATCCGTCAAGTCAGCAAGGCTAGTTAGGGACGTGGCTACCCTATGGTAGGATAGGACCCGTCGCGCCACGCAACGCCCTCAGGGGTACCCCTCGCGTCACGCGAGGGGGGTCAAATTTTATGTATAAATAGGGGTGTTTGGGACTTGAATTCTCGAGTTGAAACGACGTAAAAACTCGTTATATACACTGAGTTACGCTCTGTTTACTATCAAAACACACACGAATCACAAATCGTTGCTGCAATACAGGGTAATAACTCGATCGCTGATACGATTCAATGTCCGATCGATTAAACTATCCAATGGATGTTTATGTGCTGCCCACATTAGGGTTTATGCTTTGTCATTCGTTGTTAATTCAATGGATGTTTAAGTATCGCACTTTGTCATTCGATGTGAGGGTTTAATCTCGTGAGTTATCGTAAATGCTGTATTAAGTTACTAACCGAGTTGTGTGCATGTTATTAATTTAGGTTAAAAGGCAAATCAGTAGGCTAGGCTCTGCTCAATTAAATATGCAATGTGAGTCATTCTCTTTTTATCAAATTACTTTCAAAATCATGTTTATTTTCAAAGTTATAATTACAGGGATTAAGTCTTTGTAATCACCAAATTACAGCCGGTATGTAGGGTTTTGTATACATTACTTGATAATCTTCACCATTGGGCAGCCAAGGGGTGATATGACCATAGTCACAGACACCATTGGACAATGAGACGGCCAATGGGTTGAGTGACAAAATACCGTGGGTAGTTGGTTTGATATCAGGAAACATTGTAATCGCTCTTAATACTGTAAATTATAACAAATGTGTTGTTTTCATAAAAGAATGATTCACCAGTATTTCCCGCTAACAAAACCTTTTTCAAACATGTTTCAGGTGATCTGTTGTGATCCAGGAAAAGTGACGCGAAGCACTAAAAGCTTAAGAAAGTGGCTCAATATAAAATAAAGAAACATGATTTGTAAAAATAAAGATTTCTCCGTGAAATCTTATGATTGTACATTACCGGGGTTTTAACCCAAGTTGTGAAATAAAATAATTGGGAAATTTCAGTTTTAAAAAGATCCTGAAGAAAGTCTTCCGCTGTCAAATTAATTAATTAAATACCATGGGATTTTCTGTCCCGCGGCTCCTGAAACGGGTCAAACCGGGTCGGGGGCCGTGACAGAAAAAGGTGGTATCAGAGCCACTGATTTAAGCTAATTAAGTATTTAGAAATACTTAATTTTACTGATTGCCAATTATGTGATCATGTGTTTTATTAATTGAATATTTGTGTACAGTATGGGTAAGCAAAAGTTGTCAAACATCTATCTTAAATTAGATAGGTCATCCAACGAGAAGGGAAGTTCATCCCAAACCAAATCTTCAAATCACTCTGTAATTCCAGAAGAAGGAATATTTGTGCGAAAGACACAATATGAGGAACCACTTTCTCCTAATAAAAGAAGTTTGATTTTTAAGAAAAGTCAGGAGAAAATAAAGAAATTCCGAGAAAAGATGATTAAACAGGAAACCCAGGAATTAACCAGTAAAACACCTTGGGAAGACAAGTTAGATGAAAAATGGGCAGATCTTTATATGCTAGCCACTGTAGTAGTTAATGCAAATCTTTAAATAATCTGACTCAAGTCTTAGCACCCTTATCACCTACAGTCCAGAAACCTTATCCAGTAAATAAATAAATTTACAATAAAACCTAGTATATTTTAATTTTCGGTCGATTTGTAGTTACCCAATATGAAATAATATTTAAAGGTTTTCAATGAAATTTTGTATGAAATTTTAACTTAATTGTGTGTATTTTGCATAACAGCATGAGTGACTTGTCTGATGCCCTTCAGAATTTAAATCTCTATCCGGTAAAAATAGAGGTTTCTAGAGATTTCAATAGGTATATACCAGATATAGAAGAACCTATTGAATTCAATGCTCCACCTCCAGAGAAACCCAAGCCCAAGAAAAGGAGAAGATTCGTGGGATGGAGGCGTGTGCATAGGAGGAAACCCGTCACTAGAAAGATTCCCAAAATAGAAAATCCCTTAGATAAAGGGAAGGGAATTGAAGTCGGGGAAGAATCTAGGCAAATGGGAATACAGTTTGAAGAATATTCAAAGCAAATAGAAAGGGAGATTGGAGGAGGTTCTAAACAAACCCAGATAGAAACTGGAGAAAGCTCTAAACAAAGCCAAGAAATGACATTGCAGGAAGAGCTAGATTTTATATTGGCAAGTTGTGATACTATTCAGCCTGTCAATAAAAATGTTTTTAATCATCCTATTGAAACCCAACTTCCAATGAATTTGGAACCAGCAATCCCAGAACCTATAATCCACACCCAACCTTTAGGAATGGACGAGTGGTGGACGAATGATTGGCAGTTCCAAAACCTGCTCAACAGTCCTTATTCCTTTCTTCCTCAGTTTGACCCTGAACCAATACCTAACCCACCTATGAGCAATGAGAATTTAGCTGAACTCCGCCACTTTGGCGAAGAACTGGTGGATGTAGGAAATAAGATCAGGGAAGTAGGAGAACAGATCTCCTGGAAGTACGATGAGAGGGAACGCCATTACTGAAATAACAAATGACGAAGGATAGTAGGTTGTGAAACTATGGTTGTAAATAAACAAGTAAAATATAGCTTGTGAAATAATCTAAAATAAAACTTGTGTAAGATAATGGTGTGTATTGATGCATACTATAAAATATATAAAATGGGAATCGAGAAATCGATAGTTTTGGCTATATGTGCTTTGTGAAATTTATATGATTGTTTTGTGTATAATTGTTATTTATTCGATACTAATAAAATTATATGTATTAATTATCAGATGGAAAACGCTAATAACGAACCAGTTAATCAATCTGAGCAACACCCGGAGGATCAATTTTTAAATAGGCAGGATATAGAAAATATCGTTGCTCAAGGAATAGCCAATGCTATTCCAGCAATAGTTGCTGCTGTTAGAAATCCAATTGAACCTCAACAAATCATTCCTAGCAAACGTATATCTGAAGATAACTTCAGTAATAGCGTAAATGGAGGCGGTAATCATACTAATCACGATAATAATCCACGGCAGGCTCTGCTCCCTAAGAAAATGAAAGCTGCAACGCCTGGTTGCACTTACAAAGAATTTCTTGCTTGCAAACCCACTGAATTTGCAGGCAATGAAGGAGCGACTGCGGCACTGCGTTGGTTAGAGAAAACTGAGGCCGTAATTACAATAAGTAAATGTGCCAAAGACGATCAGGTCATGTACGCATCAAATCTTTTTAAGGAAGGGGCGCTAGAATGGTGGAACACGGTGTTACAAGCAAAAGGAAGGATGATGGCGTATGATATGAATTAGGAAGAATTTAAGGGTCTTGTAGAAAGAAAATTATGTCCCGAATATGAAAAAGATCAAATGGCAAATAAGTTCTTAAACCATCGAATGATGGGTGTAGATTGTCGCGGTTATACTTCGACATTCTTTGAATATGCTAGAGTGGTACCAACACTGGCTTCGCCAGAACCGGTACTCATTTCTCGCTATAATTGGGGACTAATTAGTGAAATCCGTAACATCGTTAAAGCTGCGAGACCTCGTACTATTGACGATGCAGTGGAGTTAGCTAATACCCTAACTGACGAATTGGTACGTACACGAGATGAAAACAGGAAGAAGGAATTGGCTCAGAAAATTACCCAAGGATTTCGTACGGGTAATAACAGCAGTTTCAGGAAAAGAGGAACATGACAATTCTCCAGTCCGCCTTACTGCAGGAATTGCGAAAGGAAACATTTTGGAAAATGTAATATAACCTGCAATTTTTGCAAAGTTGTAGGACATCGTGAAGAAAATTGCAGGAAGAAATCCATAATTTGTTACAATTGTGGAGAAGCAGGACATTTCAAAACAGAATATCCTAAAGTGGTTAAACCAGCAGACAACAAAGCCAAGACAGCCGACAGAGCTACTAAGAAAAATGTTCGAGCCTTTCAGTTAACTACTCAGGAAGCCGAAATGATTCCTGACGTGATAGCTGGTACGTTCCTATTTCACAATGTGTATGCAAAAGTATTATTTGACTCTGGTGCAAACCAAAGTTTTATCAATACTTCATTCTGCCAAGCTCTTAATTTACCCTTAACCAACCTTAGGCAGATTTTTACAGTCGAAACGGCAGACGGAAATTCTGTTAGTATAGATAAAGTTTTGCAAAAGGAAAATATAGAACTTTCAGGTCATAAATTCTTTGCAAACCTATTACCTATGAAATTAGCCGAATTTGATGTTGTGTTAGGAATGGATTGGTTAGTAGCCAACCATGCTCGAATTATTTGTGACAAGAATTCCATAGAAATTCAGGCATCCACCAGAGAAGTAATTATGATTACAGGAGATAAACCACGTAAGCCCATGAAGTAATTATGATTTGTTGATGATTTTCAAAACTTACATGTATTTCAGGGAACTAAGTGGATGTTTGCGCGGTCTCTTTGCTTAGGAATGTCGTTTGTGTTTCAAGCCGTCATATGTTTGTGCTTCGTTGCCACTTTTGTAGGATTTGTTTGTTATACCCCACCTCCTTGCAGAGATATAGTGAACAAAACCTTGATCTTTGTTATGAAATGAAGTTGTAAACTTTTCAAACAATTTTCTTTTGTTGTGATGTAACTTTAAACTTAACTTTTGTTCTGAATGTTAAACTATGAATGGCAAGTTGGAGTTATTTTATAATCATGTAGAATGTTTACTATTCGTATGTAATGAAAACCTTTCAGGATCACACCTCGTGTTTCCGCCTTAGAAAGGGTATAACATATACTACACTATATGATATGATACGATACCAAACTATACGATACTATTTACTCTGCGTATAGGCCTATACGCGGCATAATAAGGGGTAAAAAAGACAATTTTACCCCTCTAGGCTACGTAGAGCCCCCAATCCAGGGGTAAAATGGTGTTTTTTTAACCAAACTTGCCCCATGTATACGCCACGTGTAGGGTTATACATGGCGTATAGTAAAAACGACAGTTTTTCCCCTGGATTGGAGGCTATATGCGGCCAATCCAGGGGTAAAATTGTCTTTTTTACCCTTTATATATGTCACGTATAGGCCTATACGTAGCGTATATAAAGGGTCATTTTTTTTTCCTTTACCCAAACTAGTGGTAAAATTTTCCTTTTTGACCCTTTATATACGCGGCGTATAGGCCTATACTCGGCGTATATAAAGGGTGTTTTTTAGGAAATAATTTTATACATTATTTATCGTTTTATCAAAGTTCAATAATAAGTACTTTTAAAAAACATTTTTAAGTATCGTATAGTATAAGTTTCGTATAGACCTCGTATAGGCCTATGGATGTAGCATCGTATCGTATAGTGTTGTATAAGTCTCGTATAGGCCTATAGGTGTAGTATAATATTATATCTTATCGAATCGGATAATGTATTATTAAGGGCATGTTTGGCTAATGTAGTATTAAGGGCATGTTTTTTGAAACAACTTATTGACTTATTGGATTTTTAGAAAAGTCAGTATGGAGTGACTTATTGACTTATTGGCTTTTTCCTCTCACATACACCCTCATTTCCAAACATCATTTTGGAGCTTATGATTTTTCAAAAAGCCAATAAGTCAATAAGTTGTTTCAAAAAGCTTAGCCAAACATACCTAGGTTCCTTATAGGTCTTGTATATGATACAATACTACATCTATAATTCTATATGAAACCTATACAGGACATATACTATACTATACGATACTACACCTATACGAGACCTATACTACACTATACAATATCACACTTATAGGCTTATACGAGTTCAATACGGGACCAATACTACACCTACACAATACGATATTTATCGTATAAAAATGAATAATGTTGTATAAAAAAGTTTGTAAGAAAAACTACTTATTTATTTATTTAACTTTGAAAACTTATTTTTTTATAAAAGTTTGCTAAAACGATTAATATTGTATAAATGTTTCTAAAAAAACACTTATATACGTCGCATATAGGTCTATACGCGACGTATAGTAGCTGCCAGACCAGAACTCACATTAGTCAGACACTGATTTTTATGCAACCCTATACGCTACGTATAGACCTATACGCAGCGTATATAAACTCTAAATTTTGCAAATAGTCACCTTGGATGTTCCAATAGTTTGAGCCTTTTAATATATTTGCTGTTGATTTACGATTAATTTTTTTTGATAAAAAAAAGTATACGGGACTTATCTACGACTGATTATAGTTTGGGACACTAACATATCCGTAGCGAAGTTAGCGACCAAAATAAGTCACCTAGCTAATCAAATTGCGCCTAATTTCATCTGATATATTACGATCGCAAATCAATAGCTACTTTATTTTTTTAGGTGCAAAAATCCATGGCTAATGACATCTACTTTGTGCATACGAAAAGGTAAAAACTTAGCTAAGGCATTTGGAAAGTAACGACATAAATGTTGACTACATATAATACTTTACTTGATACAAGTTTTAACAAATTATTTAACAGGAAAGTAACTACATAAATTTTGACTACTAGAGTACACATAACAATTGCAATATTTTACTTGACACAAGTTTAACCAAATTCTTTAACTATGGGGGTGTTTGGGATTCCTTCTCAATAAGGACTTATTGACTTATATAAGTCATAAGTGAGAAGTTAGAAATTCTAACTTCTCAAAAATGACTTCTCAACACACAAAATCTTCTTAAATAAGTTGATCCAAACACTACAAAAACAACTTATTAACTTTTATAAGTCAATAAGTCATAAGTTGCTCCAAAATAAGCTAACCCAAACACCCCCTATTTGTAAGGCTCAATATATGTAAACCAAGTAAAATGTTGGAGTAAAAAAAAGTAATGATGGTAGATAGAGCCTGCAAACATCAGTCCTATGTGGAGTGAGGGACCAAAACGTAGGAGGTTCTTTAAAGCTATATCCCACTCACGGGGCCATACAACGATGTATTATAAAATAAAAAGGAGACAAATTAAAAATATTTTTCTTTCCTTTGTTTAATAAACTGTTCATTGAAGTTTCACAATACATTAGGGTGAAGGGAGTGGTATAACAATCCTCAAAAACACCTCTAAACGTCTTAACTATACCCCGAATACTCGTAAACGAACCTGAATAACTTTAATTTTTACAAAAATCAAATAAAATAAAGAAAACAAGTCGCTCGCGAGCCGCGACCAAGTTGGCCGTGCGAGTCGCGGGGCGCGACACCCGGTAGCTTGCCGGTCACCTGTGACGCCACGTGTCCCACTGCGTGTCGAGGCTAGAATACTGACTATTCAAACCTAGCCATAGCTAGGGTTCTCTCACGGGCCGCGAGAGAGTGACCCTATTGGGTCGCGAGGCGCGAGCGGGTGACGATCCAGCCTATAAAAGGAGGCCTCCAGCCTCAATATCATCGTTCAATTCTTTTTTTTTCTCTATGTCCCTATAATAGCTAAACGTTGCTCGGTGTTATATCCTTAAAACACGAAGCTCTGCCTCATCGTAAGCATTTTAACCCCGATCACTAATTCGTTACCTACCCGATTGATCTAGGGCTCCGTAACGCATGTCAAGAGGTCTGCCCGACTCAGTTCATTGGAGTTCTGTCTCGTGTTGTATGGATAATGTGATTTGGGTTATCTTACTAACACATGTGCATTGTTTATTTTTAATAGAATATAATCAGGAACAACACTGGAAGCTGTAGAATTACCTAAGTCAACAATGTGAGTCATTCTCTTTTTCAGCCAAACTGTTTTTACGAAACCTCAAAGGTTTTAAGTTATACTTACAGTGATTGAGTCTATGTATTCTACAATTGCTGCCGATATGTGGGGTTTTGTATAAATTATTTGTAATCCGTTACTATTGGATGACGAGTTAGCCAATGAGTAACATGACCACAGTCAAGGAACTGTGAACATGACAAATACTGAATGAGTATATTCGTAGATATAAACATTGTAATCGCTCTCAATACTGTAAAGTTATAAAATCTTGTTTTGATTAAACTGGGAGGCACTCGCCAGTATTTCTTGCTGATAAAATCTTTTTAAAACGCGTTTCATGTAACTTAATGTGAAGCTAATAGAAGCCAACCGTGGAGCACTGAAGGCTTAAAGAAGTGGCTATAAAAGTTACCTAAATAAAAGGGAAATTGGCCTGCAATAATTCCACCTAGACCTTATTGTCCATTAATAATCCCATCTCAGAATATTCCCCCCACTAGTCCCACCTTTCACATATTTTTCCTACAATGGTCCCCCGTTAAAAAAACTTAATGGGGTTAAGCTTTTTCCAAATTACAAACATATTTTTTAGGGCTTTTGATGAGAACGACGATACGAGTCCATTGATGTAAAACTTGACTCGAAGCGGTGCTCCAAGTGACTTGATTTTTGTTAATTGGAAATTTAAACACCCGAATTGAAGCGCCGTTTTCATCGTTTGGAGCACCGTTTCGAGACAAGTTTTACATCAATGGACTCGTATCGTTGTTCTCATCAAAAACCCTAAAAAATTGTTTGTAATTTGGAAAAAAGCTTAACTCCATTAAGTTTTTTTTTAACAGGGGACCATTGTAGGAAAAATATGTGAAAGGTGGGACTGGTGGGGGCATATTCTGAGATGGGATTATTAATGGCCAATAAGGTCTAGGTGGGATTATTACAGGCCAATTCCCCTAATTAAAAAGAAGTTTATGTTTTCAATAATTATGGTTTTATTCCTATAAATGTATTATCAATGAAACTTGGGTTTTATCCCATTTATTTATTATAAAAGTTTGGTGTTTTGAAACTCTGATAATATTTTCCTAACTACGGTCCTGATGTCTCATTTCCGCTGCCAAATTAATAACACCGATACCACCCGCTCAGTGTTGGCTCGTAGCGCCCGCTCCCAAGGTAGGGGTCGGGGGCTGCGACAGAAGGTGGTATCAGAGCTATGCACTGGTTTAAGTCATTTAGGTGTTCTGCTAATACCTAAATTTTAACCAATTGTGCTAGGAAATAACTTATGTCATTATGTGTAAATATGTATATTATTATTTTGTGTTATTTGACAATTTGTTAGTTTACAGTATGAGTGAGCAAGGTACATCCGACGCTTACCGTCAATTACCTAGTTCCCCAAAGAATGAAGGAACCTCATCCAATCCAACCTCGGGATACTCCGCTGATTCTGAGAAAGCAATCTTTATCTTTAAGGCACAATCTGAGGAACCATTCCCTCCTAAAAAGAGAGGGCGGTTTAGTAGAGGAGCACATGAAAGGAGAAAAAGAATGAAAAAACTCCAACAACAGCGAGCATTAGCAAAATCAAATAGAGAAATGAATGCCCAAACCCAGGAAGTTGATAGACCGTTATGGGAGGAGGAACTTGATAGGCAGTTAGCAGATTTTCACATGTTAGCAGCTACAGTAGTAGACCCTAATTTGAACCAAGTAGCTGAACCAGAACTTCTGCCTTTGTTCCCTAACTAACCAATGGAACTAGAACCGAACTAGGAAAACCAATTTCCAATCCTAACATTTGACCCCAATGAAATCCCTAGAATTCCCGTACCAAACCCTATAGCGCAGTATACCGACCTGAACCCTTTAGACCCATGGTGGAACGACGACAGATATATCCAGGATGTATTAAACAACCCATACCCTTACGGAGAACCCATACCACGTTACCATGACCCAGTATCAGCACCACTACCACCCATGAGTCAAGAAAATGTGGAGTAACTTCGCTCATATGACGAAGAGTTAGTTGAAAAAGGAAATAGGATCCGTCAAATAGGAGAGAAACTCGTCTGGAAGTATGACGAGTGTGAGATGCAGTTTTAGACCAGCCAGCACTATATATATATATATATATATATATATATATATATATATATATATAAGTGACCGCTAAAATAAAAACCACCTCCAGTTGTAAGAACCGTGAGAACTTTTTGATCCGGGGCGAGTTGGACCAAAAAAATTTTCATAAACGTAGATGCGTGTATTATAAACACATTAGTAAAAAAAATTCAAAAAAAAATGTCGTGTGTGTAGTTTTGAGCACCACAAGTTTGTGTTTACGGGTACCGTCGGGTACCGTTACGGTACCCGTAAACACAAACTTGTGGTGCTCAAAACTACACACACGACATTTTTTTTTAATTTTTTTTTACAAATGTGTTTATAATACACGCATCTACGTTTATGAAAAAAAAAATTGGTCCACCTCGCCCCGTACGGTGTAGTTCTCACGGTTCTTACAACTAGATGTGGTTTTCATTTTAGCGGTCCCATATATATATATATATATATCTGTGTGTGTAATTTTGTACTTGAAAAAAAATCAACTAAAATAGATAAACTAATATATATCGATGCATAGCTACCTAGTATTTAAATTCCAATTGTAATTTATACTAGATGCATATATAGATATATTTAAAAAGAGTAAGTCGCAATGCTCGACGTTTTTTATCAATCTGCTTGCGTGATTGTTTGTATTAAATCTTATTCTGTGATATTAATACCTGATAAATGTTTACAATTCAGATGGACAACGAATTAAATCAGGAAAATCAGAATAATGATAATAATGGGAACCAAGTGAATAACAGTGCCATTGAACACATAGTAGCACAAGGAATCATAGATGCTATGCCATATATTATCAAGACCATTAAAGAAGCAGAAAATAATAAATCTGTAATTGGAAATATACGTGCACCTACTGAACCAAGTCACACTGTGAACGAAAATCACGGACCACTTATCCAAGCTCCAATCCCAAAAAGAAGAAGAACCATGTCACATGGTTGGTCTTATAAAGAATTCTTGGCCTGCAAACCAATAGAATTATTAGGCAATGAAGGAGCCATTTCAGCATTACACTGGATAGAAAAGACAGAAGCAATCATCATAAAAATAAGTAAATGTGCAGATGAAGATAAGATCATGTTTGCTTCTAATCTTTTTAAGAACGCAACCTTAGAGTGGTGGAATACCATTCTCCAGTCTAGAGGAAGTGACATGGTTTATAACATGGAATGGACCAACTTTAAGGAGATCGTTAAAAGAAAATTATGTCCTCCTCATGAAAAAGAACAGATTGCTAATAAGTTCTTAAACCTTAAAATGACTGGAATAGATTGCAAGGGTTATACTACCATATTCTTTGAATATGCTAGGATAGTACCAACCTTAGCCTCACAAGAATCAGTGTTAATCTCTCGTTATATCTGGGTATTAATCAGTGAGATCAGACATGTAGTCAAGGCAGCTAGACCACAAACCATAGAAGAGGCAGTAGAACTAGCCAACACCCTGACCGAGGAGTTAGTACGTACACAAGAGGAAAACCAGAGAAAGAACCTAGCTCAAAAGCTTACCCAAGAATTTCGTTACGGTAATTCCAACCGTGGGAAAGGTAAATGTTCTTCCTCTTCACCTAACTGCAAGTATTGCAAAAGGAAGCACTCAGGAAGGTGCTCAATATACTGCAACTTTTGCAAAATGTCTGGGCATAAGGAAGAATAAAGCAGGAAGAAAGCTAGCAATAGGCTATGCTTCAATTGTGGAGAAACTGGTCATATCAAACCGAACTGTCCGAAACTAGCTCTAGTAACAACCATCAAAGCTAAGTCAACCGAAGGACCCAAGAAGAATGCCAAAGCATTCGTTCTAATAGCTGAAGAAGCCAAGATAATCCCTGATGTGATTGTCGGTACGGTTTTAGTTAATTATATTTTTGCTAAATTATTATTTGACTCTGGTGCAAACCAAAGTTTTATCAATACTTCTTTCTGCAAACTTCTCAATCAACCATTAACTACACTTCAACAAGACTGTCTGGTAGAGACAGCAAATGGAGATTCCATTAAGATAAGCGAAATCCTGCAGGGAGCAAGGATATAAATTCTAAACCATAACTTTTCAGCTAACCTTTTCCCAATAAATCTAGTTGGATTTGATGTTGTATTAGGAATAGATTGGTTGGTAGCCAATCATGCTAGTATTTTATGTCATCAACAGTTTGTGCAAGTGAGTACACCAAAGGACGAAAGGATTACGATTAAAGGAGATAAACCAACCAGTTCAACAAAATTCATCTTTGTGATGAAAGCTGCAAGCTATGCAAGGAAAGGAGGCATAGTGTATATGATTTCAGTAATCATTAACACTAAAGGAAAATAATTAAAAGATACTCCTATAGTTTCTAAATTCTCAGACGTCTTCCCAGAAGAGTTACCCGTATTACCGCCAGATTGAGAGGTTGAATTTATAATTCGCCTAATACCAGGAACGGCACCGATTGCCAAAGCTCCATATCGATTAGCACCAACGGAGATGCAGGAACTGAAGAAACAGTTAGACGAACTACTTGAAAAAGGTTTTATATAGCCTAGTTCATCACCATGGGGAGCACCGGTATTGTTTGTCAAGAAGAATGATGGATCGATGCGTATGTTCATTGACTATCGAGAATTGAATAAGGTTACTATTAAAAATCGGTACCCACTACCGAGAAGCGGCGATCAGTTCGATCAACTTCAAGGAGCTCGATTCTTTTCTAATATCGATTTACGCTCAGGATATCATCAATTGAAAGTGCAGGAAGAGGACATTCCTAAAACTGCTTTCAGAACAAGGTACGGTCATTATGAATTTACAGTCATGCCATTTGGTTTAACCAATGCTCCAGCTGCATTTATGGACATGTTGAACAGGATATGTAAACCATACATGGATAAATTCATAATGGTCATTATAGATGATATTCTAATTTACTCTAAGAGTAAGGAAGATCATGCAGAGCATTTGCATACGCTTCTGACATTATTGAGAAAAGAAAACATGTATGCTAAATTCTCAAAATGTGAATTTTGGTTACAAGAAGTGCAATTCCTTGGACATATGGTTAATCATGAAGGAATTTATGTGTATCCCACAAAAATCGAGGTGATTACCAAATGAAAAGTCCCTAAATCACCAACAGAGGTGAGAAGTTTTCTTGGATTGTTAGGATATTATAGACGTTTTATTGAAAATTTCTCTAGAATAGCCATTCCATTAACCAAACTAACCTGCAAATCAATTAAGTTTGAATGGGGACCAAAACAGGAGGAAGCCTTTAGGATTTTAAAGCAAAGGTTAACCAACACACCAATACTCGCGTTACCAGAAGGAAATGAAGAATTGGTAGTCTATTGTGACGCGTCTAAATTAGGATACGGATGTGTGCTGATGCAACGTCAAAAGGTTATAGCTTATGCCTCTAGACAGCTTAAGAAACATGAAGAGAATTATACAACCCATGATCTAGAGTTAGAAGCCATAATTTTTGCCTTTAAAATTTGGAGACACTATCTGTATAGTAGTAAGTTTGTTGTATTTACAGATCATAAGAGTTTAAGATATGTTTTTGGGCAAAAGGAAATTAAATATGAGACAGAGACGTTGGATGAAATTCTTAGTGATTATGATTGTGATATCCAACATCATGCAGGAAAAGCTAATGTAGTGGCTGATGCTTTAAGTCGAAAGTATCATGAAAAGCCGAAACGAGTACGCTCTCGCAGAATAAATCTGCAGATAGATTTAAATGAACAAATTAGAGAGTTACAGGTATGATTAAGGACGATATTGAAGGTTTAAAAGGTATGATTAAGGAATTAGAACAAGTAACAAATGGAATTTGGAGATTCCATAAAAAAGGATCTGGATACCTAAACAAGGAAACCTACGCCACAAAATTCTAGAAAAAGCCCATAAGTCTAAGTATACGATACATCCCGGTAGTGATAAGATGTATCAAGATTTAAGAAAGAATTTCGGGTGGAAATGAATGAAAAAGGATGTAGCAACCTATGTTACTAAATGTTTAACCTGTTCACAGGTTAAATCTGAACATCAGAAACCCTCAGGGTTATTACAGCAATTAGAGATGCAAATATGGAAATGGGAATTGATAACAATGGACTTTGTTACCAAATTATCCAAGACACGAAAAGGTAATGATACAATCTGGGTGATTGTAGACAGATTAACTAAATCTGCTCATTTCTTATCTATGAAGGAAACTTTCAGTATGGGACAGTTAGCCAAGTTATATGTAAATGAAATAGTCTCATTACATGGAATTCCTTTATCTATTGTGTCTGATAGAGATAGTCGTTTTACATCTCATTTTTGAACAAGTTTCCAAAAACCAATGGGAACCAGGTTGAATCTAAGCACATCTTATCATCCTCAAACGGACTGACAAAGCGAAAGGACAATTCAGACAATGGAGGACATGCTTAGAGCCTGTGTAATTGACTTTGGAAGAAATTGGGACGATCATTTACCATTAATAGAATTTTTCTACAATAACAGTTATCATACAAGCATCAACGCTGCACCATTTGAAGCACTTTATGGACGAAAGTGTCGAACCCCAGTCTGTTGGGCAGAGATTGGAGAAAAACAACTATCTGAACCAGAGATAGTGCAAGAAACAACGGACAAGATTATCCAAGTCAAGTAAAGACTAAAAGCAGCACAAGATCACCAAATGAGTTATGCAAATAACAGAGGAAAACTCTTGGAATTTCAAGTTGGAGATAAGGTATTGTTAAAAGTTTCTCCATGGAAATGAGTGGTCAGATTTGTTAAAAGAGGAAAGCTAAGCCCCATGTATATTGGACCTTTGAGATTATCAAAAGAATAGGACCAGTAGCTTATCAGCTACAACTGCCAGAGGAAATGGCACAAATACATGATGTATTTCATGTATGTAACCTCAAGAAATGCTTAGCAGACAAATCATTAGTAATACATCTTCAGGATATAGAGGTAAATGAGAAACTTAAGTTTATAGAGAAACCACTACAGATTGAAGATAGAAAGATCAAGAATCTCAAACACAAAAGATTAGTTCTGGTCAAAGTGAAATGGGATTCCAAAAGAGGACCAGAATATACTTGGAAACGTGAATCAGAAATGCAATGGAAATATCCACACCTGTTCCAGTAGATCTCGAGGACAAGATTTAAAACAAGGCGGGAAGGATATAACAACCCTCAAAAAACACCCCTAAACGCCTTAACTATACCCCGAATACTCGTAAACAAACCCGAATAACTTTAATTTTTACAAAAATCAAATAGAATAAAGAAAACAAGTCGCTCGCGGGCCGCGACCAAGTTGGTCGTGCGAGTCGCGGGGCGCGACACCCGGTAGCTTGCAGGTCACCTGTGACGCCACGTGTCCCACTGCGTGTCGAGGCTAGAATACTGACTAGTCAAACCTAGCCATAGCTAGGGTTCTCTCGCGGGCCGCGAGAGAGTGGCCCTATTGGGTCGCGGGGCGCGAGCAGGTGACTATCCAGCCTATAAAAGGAGGCCTCCAGCCTCAATATCATCGTTCAATTCTTTTTTTCCTCTCTGTCCCTATAACAGCGCTAAACGCTGCTCGGTATTATATCCTTAAAACACGAAGCTCGGCCTCGCCGTAAGCATTTTAACCCCGATCACTAATCCGTTACCTACCCGATTGATCTAGGGCTCCGTAACGCATGTCAAGGGGTCTGCCTGACTCAGTTCATTGGAGTTCTGTCTCGTGTTGTATGGATAATGTGATTTGGGTTATCTTACTAACACGTGTGCATTGTTTATTTTTAATAGACTATAATCAGAAACAAAAACAAGAAGCTGTAGAATTACCTAAGTCAACAATGTGAGTCATTCTCTTTTTCTCCCAAACTGTTTTTACAAAATCTCAAATGTTTTAAATTATACTTACAGTGATTGAGTCTTATGTATTCTACAATTATTGTCGGTATGTGGGGTTTTGTATACATTACTTGTAATCCGTTACTATTGGACGACGAGTTAGCCAATAAGTAACATGACCACAGTCATGGAACTGTAAACATGACTCAGAAAAGAAAACTACCATTTCCTAATTAGGGGTCAACTATATACGAGCACGGAACATTAGTTTGAAACTCAGAAAAGAATGACAAAATCATTATTAACAGTAGTCTCTAGAATTTACCTTGGTACTCTTGACCGTGGTTAAATTGAACGTGAACAAGGTTGCTACAAGATATTAATGATTGCATAGCTGCCAATATTGCAACTTTTAATGCGAACGCTGTTTATGGGCTTCTGCCTACATATCTACAATCTTTAATTGACCATGAAATCCTATCTAACATATTAAATTCAAAAAGAATTGAAAACGAACAGTAGCCATAGAAACCTCCATAGTTTACATAGAAAATTTGTTCTTAAAAACAAATTGATTGTCACAAAAGAAAATATATGAAAAGCTCATATGATCATGAGTGTTCGTTCATGTAATCTGTACTACGTTATAATAGAACTCTTCGTTCGTGTAATCTATACTACGTTATAATAAAACTCTTTAGGACAAAATTACCATTTCAAAGGCATCTTTTGTATCTAATAATTTTGTTGTTTAATGCAACTTTGGTATTTAAGCAAAAGTATTTAATAATTTTGGTATTTATGACATAGTCCACAAGATGGTGATAAAAAAAAACATCTTACATGCATCATATAATTACCCAAAATAAAACACGTTATACGTTATAGATACATTATTACACATGTTATTACCAACTCTTTTAGGTAATTCAAAACCTAACAAAAACTGAAAAAATTAATAAACAAACGGAAAACGAGTATAGCGTTGTAAATTGTTGACTTCGTCGTAAAGCACGGGTTCCCAACTCGTTAAACAAGCAAAAATCTTCATTTATGTTTGGCAATGAACGAAAAAAAAAAAAAAGAAAAAATTCACATCAAGGGCCAACAATGAGTGTTTTGCAAAGTGAAAGGACCAAAGTCAGGAGGTGTAAACATCAACGACTATGGTTTTTAGTATAACAACAACAACAACAACAACAACAACAACAACAATAATAATAATAATATTGTAATTTTACCCATCTTGAGTTGCTATGGGTCGAAACGTACAGTAACTCGAATTTATACTATCGAATGAAAATGTATTAACTACTCTCGGTTTGGTACAAAACTTACGTCGAAACGTAAAGCAACTGGAAACGTAGATAGAATAAGCACGAAAACGTATTATATTTGAGTTGATTCGTTGCCAAAAAGTCTATGGTTAAACGTAAACCAACTCGAATTTATATCGACACGTACATAAAAATACACGTGTAAAAAGTTAGTTTTTTAAAGTAAATGAATGAAAGAGGTAAACTCGAAACTTTAGAAACTTAAGAAGGTCAACGACGAATTAGTTCTTTAAAAAATAAATTATTGAAGAAAATAATAGGTTAAAAACGTATATTATATATATATGATACAGGGGTAAAGTTGAAACAGATGAATTAGTTCTTTAGAAAAGAAATTAGCCAGCGAAAATTATTGAAGAAAATAATGTGTTAAAAACGTACATTATATATGTTACAGGGATAAAGTTGAAACATTAGAAATTTGATGAGAAATTTGTAAAAATTGTAATATGAAGAAGTGGTCTAATGACTAAAATTACCATTGTATGAAACTTTGAGGGTAACAAAGGCAACGGACTTAAAATGAAATCTGGTGAAAGTTTGGGGGCTGCCGATGAAAAAACCATCGACATTTCCTCATGAGGGAGTGTCATCTCATTTCCCCAACTTCCCGCTCTTTGAACCAAAACCAGGTTCATAAACCAAAATCTCATTCCAGATCTCATCCCACTTTGTTTGCGGAGGAGATTCATTTGATACCAAACCATGCTAAACCCGATCCAGAGGGTGCCCATTCACGTATGTGTGTGATGTAGATCTATATGGGTCAAGCTAATGGGCATAGACTTTAAAACACAATAAAAAGTGGGTTCCGAGACTTGGACTTAACATTCGGAAATTACAACTTTTAGCAAGTGTTGTTCTATGAAAGTAAAATTTTATATGAAATCACGGTGTAACATTTGCATCTAGGCTAGACACACAAGTATAAAGTTAGGAATTTGTTCTAATCATGAACCAACTTCTTCAATGACAATGTTTTAAGTTTTTATCAAGCACATCAATTATGATATAAATATAGAATTTGTGATTTACCACTTATTTGATTTAAATTTTTAACTTTGATTATTTAAAATTTAAAATTACAGTTTTTTTTTGTAGATATCTGAGCTGTTAATTATGTGTTTTAAGTTTGTATATACGTATATATGCATGGTGAAGTGATATAATGAATTTTAGCAGGATGACAATGATATTGGCATTTAGTAGAGTGGCCCATATTATGGGAAGTGTCAACATCTAAAGCGAAGGGCAATTTGGACGTTGGAGCTAGAGTGGTGAAAAATGGATTACTGAGGGATCTTATGTGTGCAAAGATCAATACAATGACTTGTGGAGTCATTTTCATATGTAGTTGTCACTTTTGGTTGCATTTGCATGCATGCAAGCTACAAGTTCTATTATTTTGTCCCCCCGGAAGTAGCCAGCAAAATTGTGGTTTACACTTGATGAAACACCAGTTAACACTAGGTTATCCCAGCTGACTGTCTCGTGAGGTATAGTTCAATCTCTTTTTCCACTCGCTGTTAAGCTGGATCTCCTGCAAAACAGAACACCGGTGACTCGCCACAAGGAGGGGAATAAGGGGGTTCTCCTTATGACCACCCTCCGGCGTGAGAATAAGTACTGTTCTGAGGAATAAGTGTGTATTAAGAGTAAAAGTATGAGAGAGCGGATCCTTAAACCTGGAGGTGGAGTCCTCTATTTATAGCCGGAGAATGAAGGAGGAGGAGGAGGGTTGCCAGCTAGCCAGTGCTCGCTAGCTGTCCGACCAGGGAGAATATCATTTTTGTCCCTTCTGCCATCGTCAGTCCTATGGGTGACGTGGCGCGCGCTTAATCGTTCCAGTCGGGCGCCTGCTAGTACTGGCTGTCGGCCTGTCCTCCGTAAATCTTGCTATCGCGGTTGGCGTCCATCCATTGGTGCCAGGCCACAGTGTCCTTTTTGTCTGCAGGGGCATCTTCCTTGTCACCATGCGATTCCTTCCAGAAGATTCCAGAACCTTCTGAATGCACTCGAATGATGTGGACGCCATGTTGAAAAAGTGGTGTGATCCCCGCGACATGTGTGCACTAATTTGGGACCATACTGCTTCAACACTTATAAGACCACCCGTAGTGGGGCGTGGTTTATAAAAAAAATTCAAAAAAAACGCCGGATAACGCCCCCCTCCCATTACACCCGGCGTTTCCGGGCGTTATTTTTGAAAAAAATTGAGTTTGGCGTTTTATTTAAAACGCTGAAATTGTATAGGGGGGGCGAGAATGGACCGTTGCCAACGGTCAAATGTGTTTATTATTTTTTTTTTAATTCAAAAATTTACCCACTATATATGTATCAACCCACTTTCTCCTTTTTTTTTATAAAAAACCTCTTACTTTCTCTCCTACTTTCTCCTATTTTTTATAAAAAAAAACCCACTATCTCCTATTTTTTATACAATCATGCATCCATTCAGACCCCCTTTTGGTGTCCCCGCAAGACCCACGAACCCGAACACAACCCAACCGCAACACCCGTATAACCTTCAAGACATGGACCCGAGCTTTTTAACGTACGCGGCTTACTTGAGTGGCGCCACTCCGTTCGTGCCTCCCAAGTCCTACCTTCGGCTATGGTCAAGCCGGCGGGTCGTGTAACGCCCAAAAAATATGTAATCTAATTATTGTCTTTAAAATAATTTATGAAATGAAGGTTTGGGTTAAAATAAATAAACGATAGAACATGAGGGACTAAACTTGAAAATTTAAGTAAGAAACTAGTTAAATTAAACCACACACACATACTAGACACTTCTAGTGTGTGCGTGAAGTTTGTCCAGGAGAAGAGAAGAACACCACAAAACCCTAGAGCACTAATTCCATCAATTGGAAGGAGATTTCAAGCCCGAACGATTGTAAGAACTTGAATTCTCGATCACCAAGGTGTGACTAACAAAGTGGTAAGTCGAATTTCTTGAAAGTATGAACTCTAGGAAATGGGTTTTTACTAAATCATGAGTAATGTTGTGATATGTGTATTTAGGAGTTAAGATTATGGACTAAAACCCGATTAATGATCGGTTTGTAAGTGATTTAGCGTGTGGTGATAGATATCGCATTAACTTGTTTGATTTGTTATGAACTTGTAAGATTAGTATGTAAAGAAACATGTAATTAAATGTCCTACAAATGCGAAGCACGCCAAGTGTTCGATAAAATGCCTAAATGAACAAATGGGTGAATTTTTGTTAAATTATGATCAAGATGTTGTATGATAAAAGTGTGTAATATGGAATGATATGTAGTCGGGCTAAATAAATCAATGTATTGATGTAGGCGTAAAAGAAGAAGGTTCAAGTGCCAGGAGGTCGGACAGCTCACAGGACCGAGGTATGTTGTTTAATGCATACAAGCTTTACTTCTTAGTTGTCATAATTATATTAAAATCGCAACTATGATAGTCGTGTATGACGATTAGTGAATAGCCTAACCCGTGTCGAACGGGTCGTAAAAGAATGTAATAATGAAGAAGGTTATGCTATAGACGGTTGGTTATGAATTAACCGTGTTTTGAGAAGTGATGTATGAATGAAGTCTAACCGTTAAATCCGTCATGAATGGGTTTAGAATGAAGTTTATGATGCATTATGTTCATTCAGATTATCGGATGCTAAGTATTATCTCGTTGGAGATAGTAAGTAATGACCCGTTCAACGGGTGAAAGAAAGTTAGACTGTGATATGAGTATGTGATGATGCGAATGGATGTTAGTTTGTTTTTGTTATAGTGCTAGTAATTTGACTAACCTAGACTTGTTGGTGATGTAGGTAAAATGGCTTTGTAGATGGCATTGCGAGCTTGGAAGCGAACACCAAAGTACACACTTGACATTGCGCTTCCGAAAATGTTGCCCTTTTGAAAACAATACTTTTGTCAAAAATTATATTTTTGGGAAGTTATCTTCGTGATGTAAATTATGGTTCTTAAGACTTAGTTGTTGTAACTAGTAACGATAAATCTACATCTTGACAGGGTAGTTCGGATTAACACCGTTATCTAGTCAAGGGGAGGTGTTGATTTCGAACTAGCCACAAGGGTATTTTGGTAAAAATGAAATTCTATTTTGTTTTCTCTGAAATACTAAAGTTATCAGTGTGTTTTGAACTTGGTCGAAATAAGGGCGTAACAAGTTGGTATCAGAGCATAGGTTGAGGGATTCAAGCATCAATAGTGGTGCTTGAACTCAACCGACGGCTCGTTCATAAGTGTGTTCGCTCCAAGACCGCCAATGAGGTAACATTTAAGTCTTAATTAGATTGCAAGTGTGTGTGCGATGAAATTAATAAATTAGATATATGGGAAGGTTAAATAAGAAGTTCAGGGGCTGTAGAGTCGAAACGGAATGGAAATAAACGAAAAAGAATGCAAAATGAATCTGCAGCGTTTTGGCTTAACGGAAGCCCGTCGCCGACGGCTTACCTACCCGTCGCCGACGACCACCCCCCACCCGACGCCTTAACTTCCTACCTACGGGCAATTTGGTCCGACGACCATCTTAAGAGCCCGTCGCCGACGGGCAAGCTAGCCGTCGCCGACGGCTTATACAAATCATTGCGATGAATTTTTTTTGTTTTTCATGTTTTGTGTTACTAGTTTATCCGAAATCTTATTTTATGGCTACGTAGTGTCTATATAAGGTTTAATAAGTATATGTAATCACAATTATTGATTACAACAAGAATGGATTCGTAAGAATCAAAGGAGATGAACCGAATGACATGAGATGGATTAAGTAAATCCTGATTAATGAGCAATGATATACTGAAAGTTGTGATTTGTATTAAACGAAAACATGACATAATGTAGATGGCGGACCATGTGGATACGAATGATGACGATGTGGCACGGGAAGATGCATTAAATGAAAAGATGGCGCAAATGATGGATAATACGTTTGAAGCCAAACTTCCGCAAATGGTTCAAGAGGTGGAGAGTCGCGTGTTGGAAACAATTGATGCAATAATGACAAGTAAAATGGAGGAAATAAAAGAGATTATTGGAGAATCTAAAAGCAAGAGTAAGATACGAAGATGCACGTACAAGGATTTTATGGCGTGTAGTCCTTCTCCGTATGATGGGAAGATAGATCCAATTGTATGCCAAAGATGGATATCTAATATAGAAGCTGTGTTTATCCGGAGTCGGTGTGATAAGGAAGATCAAGTAATGTTTGCTACGGGCCAACTGCAATCGCAAGCTAAAGATTGGTGGGATGCTCATTGTAAAGAGATAGGTGAAGAGAAACTTCAAGTGATGACGTGACAGGAATTTAAAGTGCCATTCCTAAAATACCATTGCCCTCAATCCGCCATTGATAGGATTCAGGAGGAATTCTTGCACCTTCGACAGCACGATGAAACAATCAATGAGATAACAAATATCTTCTTGGATAAGCTGAAGTTTTGCAAGGAGTTCGTGAATTCAGAAAGAATGAAAATCAATCGATATCATGACATGTTGAAGGCGGAGTTTAGGGAGTTTATTACGCCCTCGAAGTGTGAAACTCTTGACGAACTCATAAACTGGGCGAGAGACAGGGAGATTGAACTTAAGAGGCAGGTAGAGCGGGGTGAAAAGAGACCGTCAGAGAAGGTGTCTAACCCAACTCCTTTCAAGAAAGGCAAGTTTCAAGAACAAGCCAATAAAGAAAAAGCAAAGGGTGGAATTTCCCGTTGCAAGAACTGTGGAAAGCTTCAATCTGGAGAGTGCCTGTTAGGCAAGAAGGGGTGCTATAACTGTGGGGAAGAGGGACATCCGCATTACAAATGCCCTAAGAATGTGAAGACATGCTTTAATTGTTTCCAGAAGGGTCATATCAAGGCGGAGTGTCCCAAGCTTCAACCGGGAATGAAGAAGGAAGGCAAAAAGGAGGAGAACCCAAAGGCAAGAGCAAGAATGTTTCAAATTACGTCTGAAGAGGCTAAAGCTCATCTGAATGTTGTGTCAGGTATTTTCTTACTAAATTCCTTGCCGATGTACGTGTTATTCGATACCGGGGCTACTATGTCATTTGTTTCGAGTGATGTAATTAATCACCCCTCATTTAAGATTGAAAGAATGCAAATACCATTAGAGGTAGAGATAGCCGATAGCAAGAATTATTTGTTGCACGAAGTGTGTAGAAACTGTAAGCTCACGATAGAGGATGAGGAGTTTGATATTGATCTCGTACCTATGGTCTTAGGAGAATTCAAGGTAGTAGTAGGTATGGACTGGATGGCCCGACACCATGCGGAGATTAAATGCGAAAGTAAGACAATACGCGTGCAATCTCCGAGTGGGAGATGGTTAAGTGTTCAAGGAGAGAGAAATGTAAAAGCAAAGTTATGCAATATTGTCCAAGCCTTCAAGTACGTGCGTAATGGAAGTAGGGCATTTTTAGCCTATGTAGTTGATGCTCATCAAAACCTTCCCAAGTTCGAAGATGTGGCAGTGGTGAACGAATATCCGGATGTGTTTCCGGAGGAGTTGCCGGGGCTTCCACCCGAACGCGAAATAGAATTTCGTATTGAATTAAATCCGGGTGCGCAACCGGTGGCTAAATCCCCATATAGACTGGCTCCTACCGAAATGAGGGAACTAATGACACAATTGCAAGACCTACTTGATAAGGGCTTTATACGTCCGAGTGTATCCCCTTGGGGAGCACCTGTTCTTTTCGTAAAGAAGAAAGATGGGTCGATGCGTATGTGCATCGACTACCGGGAGCTGAATAAATTGACTGTGAAGAATCGTTATCCCTTACCCAGAATTGATGATCTCTTTGATCAGTTGCAAGGGGCGAGTTGGTTTTCAAAGATAGATTTACGTTCGGGCTATCATCAAGTAAGAGTGCGAGAGGAGGACGTTGCAAAAACTGCATTTAGAACCCGGTATGGACATTATGAATTCTTGGTTATGTCCTTTGGGTTGACGAACGCTCCAGCCGCGTTTATGGACCTTATGAACCGAGTATGTCGACCTATGTTAGACAAGTCTGTAATTGTGTTCATAGATGACATTTTGGTTTACTCCCGGAATGAGGCCGATCATGCAAGGCACTTACGTGAGGTACTTGAAACCCTCCGTAGAGAAAAACTTTATGCAAAATTCTCAAAGTGTGCCTTTTGGCTCAGGGAGGTGCAGTTTCTAGGTCACGTAATAAATTCGGAAGGTGTCTTAGTAGATCCAGCAAAGATTGAGGCAGTATTAAAGTGGGTTCCTCCGAAAAACCCAACTGAAGTAAGAAGTTTTCTAGGCCTTGCTGGTTATTACAGAAGGTTTATTCAAGAATTCTCAAAGATTGCATTACCACTGACCAAACTGACAAGAAAGGAAGGAAAGAAGGAAGTAAAGTTCGTGTGGGGTAAAGAACAAGAAGAAGCTTTTCAAGTGTTAAAAAGGAAATTATCGAGTTCTCCGGTGTTAACGTTACCCGATGGAACGGAAGATTTGGTCGTATATTCAGACGCGTCACATCAAGGCTTGGGGTGTGTTTTAATGCAAAGGGAAAAGGTTATCGCGTACGCTTCAAGACAACTCAGACCGCATGAAGTGAATTACCCGACCCATGACCTAGAATTGGCAGCGGTGGTTTTTGCCTTGAAAATCTGGAGGCATTACCTGTATGGGGTAAAATGTACGATCTACTCGGATCATAAGAGCCTCAAATATTTCTTCGAGCAGAAATATTTGAATATGAGGCAACGAAGGTGGTTGGAACTGATTAAAGACTATGACTGTGATATTTTATATCACCCGGGAAAAGCAAACGTCGTAGCAGATGCGCTGAGTCGAAAAGATTATCCACACTCGATTCATGTAAAATCTATGAAGATGACAGTTACACCTCACCTCCTTGAAACGATACGAGATACTCAAATAAAAGCACTAGAGGAAGGAGATCCAAAGAAAGAAAGAACGAAAGGAATAGCAGAGAAGTTTGAAGAAAACTCAAACGGGCTTAAAACAAGGTTTGGGCGGATCTGGATACCAAGGTTTTGTGAGGTTAAGACAGTGCTACTTGAAGAAGCTCATAAGTCACGGTACTCCGTTCACCCTGGGGCTACAAAAATGTACTATGACTTGAAAACAAACTATTGGTGGCCCGGTATGAAACGCGATATTGCTAAGTACGTCGCGAAGTGTCTGACGTGTTCTCAAGTGAAGGCGGAACATCAAAAACCTTATGGAGAGTTACAACCTTTGGAAATTCCAGTATGGAAGTGGGAGGAGATAACAATGGATTTGGTGACTAAGCTACCTAGAACGAAAAAGGGGCATGATACGATATGGGTAGTTGTGGACCGACTCACGAAGAGTGCACACTTTTTACCAATTCGAGAGGCCTACTCCTCAGAAAAGATGGCGGAAGTGTATGTAAATGAAATAATATCTCGACACGGGGTGCCTGTGTCAATAGTTTCCGATCGGGATACGAGATTTACCTCTCGTTATTGGTTGAGATTCCATGAAAGTATGGGAACGAAACTGCACATAAGTACCGCTTATCACCCGCAGACTGACGGTCAATCGGAAAGAACGATTCAGACGCTTATTGATATGTTATGAGCATGCGCGTTAGATTTTGGGGGAAGTTGGGATGACCATTTACCATTAGTGGAATTCTCTTACAATAATAGTTATCATAGTGGTCTCAAAATGGCACCTTATGAACTGTTATATGGAAGAAAGTGTAGAACTCCCGTATGTTGGGGGGAGGTAGGACAAAGGGAGCTCGCGCCTAACGAATTGATAGCAATGACCAACGATAAGATTGATCTAATTAGAGCAAGATTAAAGGCGGCTCAGGATAGGCAAAAGGCATATGCGGATAAGAGAAAGCGTCCTATCGAATTTCAAGTAGGAGACTATGTTTTATTAAAAGTATCCCCGTGGAAAGGTATAATCCGTTTTCGTAAACCGGGAAAATTGGGGCCTCGTTACATTGGGCCATATAAAATCTTGGCTCGAGTGGGGAAGGTGGCGTATCGACTAGAATTACCGTCTTCATTAGATGGGATCCATAGCACTTTCCATGTATCACAACTAAGAAAGTGCCTTGCGGATGAATCGACGATCGTATCTCTTGATGATATTGAAGTAGATGAGAGCTTAAACTATGTTGAAAGACCGATAGCCATTAAAGATTTTAAGGTAAACAATCTTCGCAATAAGGCCATTAGACAAGTTCTAGTACAATGGCAGCACCGGAAGGGGTCGGAACTTACATGGGAATCGGAAGATGAAATGCGGAAGCATTACCCTTCTTTATTTGGTACGTAAATGTTGATTTGTGATGTGTTCAAGTTTCGGGGACGAAACTTTTTCTAAGAGGGGTAGACTTGTAACGCCCCAAAAATGTGTAATCTAATTATTGTCTTTAAAATAATTTATGAAATGAAGGTTTGGGTTAAAATAAATAAACGATAGAACATGAGGGACTAAACTTGAAAATTTAAGTAAGAAACTAGTTAAATTAAACCACACACACATACTAGACACTTCTAGTGTGTGCGTGAAGTTTGTCCAGGAGAAGAGAAGAACACCACAAAACCCTAGAGCACTAATTCCATCAATTGGAAGGAGATTTCAAGCCCGAACGATTGTAAGAACTTGAATTCTCGATCACCAAGGTGTGACTAACAAAGTGGTAAGTCGAATTTCTTGAAAGTATGAACTCTAGGAAATGGGTTTTTACTAAATCATGAGTAATGTTGTGATATGTGTATTTAGGAGTTAAGATTATGGACTAAAACCCGATTAATGATCGGTTTGTAAGTGATTTAGCGTGTGGTGATAGATATCGCATTAACTTGTTTGATTTGTTATGAACTTGTAAGATTAGTATGTAAAGAAACATGTAATTAAATGTCCTACAAATGCGAAGCACGCCAAGTGTTCGATAAAATGCCTAAATGAACAAATGGGTGAATTTTTGTTAAATTATGATCAAGATGTTGTATGATAAAAGTGTGTAATATGGAATGATATGTAGTCGGGCTAAATAAATCAATGTATTGATGTAGGCGTAAAAGAAGAAGGTTCAAGTGCCAGGAGGTCGGACAGCTCACAGGACCGAGGTATGTTGTTTAATGCATACAAGCTTTACTTCTTAGTTGTCATAATTATATTAAAATCGCAACTATGATAGTCGTGTATGACGATTAGTGAATAGCCTAACCCGTGTCGAACGGGTCGTAAAAGAATGTAATAATGAAGAAGGTTATGCTATAGACGGTTGGTTATGAATTAACCGTGTTTTGAGAAGTGATGTATGAATGAAGTCTAACCGTTAAATCCGTCATGAATGGGTTTAGAATGAAGTTTATGATGCATTATGTTCATTCAGATTATCGGATGCTAAGTATTATCTCGTTGGAGATAGTAAGTAATGACCCGTTCAACGGGTGAAAGAAAGTTAGACTGTGATATGAGTATGTGATGATGCGAATGGATGTTAGTTTGTTTTTGTTATAGTGCTAGTAATTTGACTAACCTAGACTTGTTGGTGATGTAGGTAAAATGGCTTTGTAGATGGCATTGCGAGTTTGGAAGCGAACACCAAAGTACACACTTGACGTTGCGCTTCCGAAAATGTTGCCCTTTTGAAAACAATACTTTTGTCAAAAATTATATTTTTGGGAAGTTATCTTCGTGATGTAAATTATGGTTCTTAAGACTTAGTTGTTGTAACTAGTAACGATAAATCTACATCTTGACAGGGTAGTTCGGATTAACACCGTTATCTAGTCAAGGGGAGGTGTTGATTTCGAACTAGCCACAAGGGTATTTTGGTAAAAATGAAATTCTATTTTGTTTTCTCTGAAATACTAAAGTTATCAGTGTGTTTTGAACTTGGTCGAAATAAGGGCGTAACAAGTTGGTATCAGAGCATAGGTTGAGGGATTCAAGCATCAATAGTGGTGCTTGAACTCAACCGACGGCTCGTTCATAAGTGTGTTCGCTCCAAGACCGCCAATGAGGTAACATTTAAGTCTTAATTAGATTGCAAGTGTGTGTGCGATGAAATTAATAAATTAGATATATGGGAAGGTTAAATAAGAAGTTCAGGGGCTGTAGAGTCGAAACGGAATGGAAATAAACGAAAAAGAATGCAAAATGAATCTGCAGCGTTTTGGCTTAACGGAAGCCCGTCGCCGACGGCTTACCTACCCGTCGCCGACGACCACCCCCCACCCGACGCCTTAACTTCCTGCCTACGGGCAATTTGGTCCGACGACCATCTTAAGAGCCCGTCGCCGACGGGCAAGCTAGCCGTCGCCGACGGCTTATACAAATCATTGCGATGAATTTTTTTTGTTACTAGTTTATCCGAAATCTTATTTTATGGCTACGTAGTGTCTATATAAGGTTTAATAAGTATATGTAATCACAATTATTGATTACAACAAGAATGGATTCGTAAGAATCAAAGGAGATGAACCGAATGACATGAGATGGATTAAGTAAATCCTGATTAATGAGCAATGATATACTGAAAGTTGTGATTTGTATTAAACGAAAACATGACATAATGTAGATGGCGGACCATGTGGATACGAATGATGACGATGTGGCACGGGAAGATGCATTAAATGAAAAGATGGCGCAAATGATGGATAATACTTTTGAAGCCAAACTTCCGCAAATGGTTCAAGAGGTGGAGAGTCGCGTGTTGGAAACAATTGATGCAATAATGACAAGTAAAATGGAGGAAATAAAAGAGATTATTGGAGAATCTAAAAGCAAGAGTAAGATACGAAGATGCACGTACAAGGATTTTATGGCGTGTAGTCCTTCTCCGTATGATAGGAAGATAGATCCAATTGTATGCCAAAGATGGATATCTAATATAGAAGCTGTGTTTATCCGGAGTCGGTGTGATAAGGAAGATCAAGTAATGTTTGCTACGGGCCAACTGCAATCGCAAGCTAAAGATTGGTGGGATGCTCATTGTAAAGAGATAGGTGAAAAGAAACTTCAAGTGATGACGTGACAGGAATTTAAAGTGCCATTCCTAAAATACCATTGCCCTCAATCCGCCATTGATAGGATTCAGGAGGAATTCTTGCACCTTCGACAGCACGATGAAACAATCAATGTGATAACAAATATCTTCTTGGATAAGCTGAAGTTTTGCAAGGAGTTCGTGAATTTAGAAAGAATGAAAATCAATCGATATCATGACATGTTGAAGGCGGAGTTTAGGGAGTTTATTACGCCCTCGAAGTGTGAAACTCTTGACGAACTCATAAACTGGGCGAGAGACAGGGAGATTGAACTTAAGAGGCAGGTAGAGCGGGGTGAAAAGAGACCGTCAGAGAAGGTGTCTAACCCAACTCCTTTCAAGAAAGGCAAGTTTCAAGAACAAGCCAATAAAGAAAAAGCAAAGGGTGGAATTTCCCGTTGCAAGAACTGTGGAAAGCTTCACTCTGGAGAGTGCCTGTTAGGCAAGAAGGGGTGCTATAACTGTGGGGAAGAGGGACATCCGCATTACAAATGCCCTAAGAATGTGAAGACATGCTTTAATTGTTTCCAGAAGGGTCATATCAAGGCGGAGTGTCCCAAGCTTCAACCGGGAATGAAGAAGGAAGGCAAAAAGGAGGAGAACCCAAAGGCAAGAGCAAGAATGTTTCAAATTACGTCTGAAGAGGCTAAAGCTCATCCGAATGTTGTGTCAGGTATTTTCTTACTAAATTCCTTGCCGATGTACGTGTTATTCGATACCGGGGCTACTATGTCATTTGTTTCGAGTGATGTAATTAATCACCCCTCATTTAAGATTGAAAGAATGCAAATACCATTAGAGGTAGAGATAGCCGATAGCAAGAATTATTTGTTGCACGAAGTGTGTAGAAACTGTAAGCTCACGATAGAGGATGAGGAGTTTGATATTGATCTCGTACCTATGGTCTTAGGAGAATTCAAGGTAGTAGTAGGTATGGACTGGATGGCCCGACACCATGCGGAGATTAAATGCGAAAGTAAGACAATACGCGTGCAATCTCCGAGTGGGAGATGGTTAAGTGTTCAAGGAGAGAGAAATGTAAAAGCAAAGTTATGCAATATTGTCCAAGCCTTCAAGTACGTGCGTAATGGAAGTAGGGCATTTTTAGCCTATGTAGTTGATGCTCATCAAAACCTTCCCAAGTTCGAAGATGTGGCAGTGGTGAACGAATATCCGGATGTGTTTCCGGAGGAGTTGCCGGGGCTTCCACCCGAACGCGAAATAGAATTTCGTATTGAATTAAATCCGGGTGCGCAACCGGTGGCTAAATCCCCATATAGACTGGCTCCTACCGAAATGAGGGAACTAATGACACAATTGCAAGACCTACTTGATAAGGGCTTTATACGTCCGAGTGTATCCCCTTGGGGAGCACCTGTTCTTTTCGTAAAGAAGAAAGATGGGTCGATGCGTATGTGCATCGACTACCGGGAGCTGAATAAATTGACTGTGAAGAATCGTTATCCCTTACCCAGAATTGATGATCTCTTTGATCAGTTGCAAGGGGCGAGTTGGTTTTCAAAGATAGATTTACGTTCGGGCTATCATCAAGTAAGAGTGCGAGAGGAGGACGTTGCAAAAACTGCATTTAGAACCCGGTATGGACATTATGAATTCTTGGTTATGTCCTTTGGGTTGACGAACGCTCCAGCCGCGTTTATGGACCTTATGAACCGAGTATGTCGACCTATGTTAGACAAGTCTGTAATTGTGTTCATAGATGACATTTTGGTTTACTCCCGGAATGAGGCCGATCATGCAAGGCACTTACGTGAGGTACTTGAAACCCTCCGTAGAGAAAAACTTTATGCAAAATTCTCAAAGTGTGCCTTTTGGCTCAGGGAGGTGCAGTTTCTAGGTCACGTAATAAATTCGGAAGGTGTCTTAGTAGATCCAGCAAAGATTGAGGCAGTATTAAAGTGGGTTCCTCCGAAAAACCCAACTGAAGTAAGAAGTTTTCTAGGCCTTGCTGGTTATTACAGAAGGTTTATTCAAGAATTCTCAAAGATTGCATTACCACTGACCAAACTGACAAGAAAGGAAGGAAAGAAGGAAGTAAAGTTCGTGTGGGGTAAAGAACAAGAAGAAGCTTTTCAAGTGTTAAAAAGGAAATTATCGAGTTCTCCGGTGTTAACGTTACCCGATGGAACGGAAGATTTGGTCGTATATTCAGACGCGTCACATCAAGGCTTGGGGTGTGTTTTAATGCAAAGGGAAAAGGTTATCGCGTACGCTTCAAGACAACTCAGACCGCATGAAGTGAATTACCCGACCCATGACCTAGAATTGGCAGCGGTGGTTTTTGCCTTGAAAATCTGGAGGCATTACCTGTATGGGGTAAAATGTACGATCTACTCGGATCATAAGAGCCTCAAATATTTCTTCGAGCAGAAATATTTGAATATGAGGCAACGAAGGTGGTTGGAACTGATTAAAGACTATGACTGTGATATTTTATATCACCCGGGAAAAGCAAACGTCGTAGCAGATGCGCTGAGTCGAAAAGATTATCCACACCCGATTCATGTAAAATCTATGAAGATGACAGTTACACCTCACCTCCTTGAAACGATACGAGATACTCAAATAAAAGCACTAGAGGAAGGAGATCCAAAGAAAGAAAGAACGAAAGGAATAGCAGAGAAGTTTGAAGAAAACTCAAACGGGCTTAAAACAAGGTTTGGGCGGATCTGGATACCAAGGTTTTGTGAGGTTAAGACAGTGCTACTTGAAGAAGCTCATAAGTCACGGTACTCCGTTCACCCTGGGGCTACAAAAATGTACTATGACTTGAAAACAAACTATTGGTGGCCCGGTATGAAACGCGATATTGCTAAGTACGTCGCGAAGTGTCTGACGTGTTCTCAAGTGAAGGCGGAACATCAAAAACCTTATGGAGAGTTACAACCTTTGGAAATTCCAGTATGGAAGTGGGAGGAGATAACAATGGATTTGGTGACTAAGCTACCTAGAACGAAAAAGGGGCATGATACGATATGGGTAGTTGTGGACCGACTCACGAAGAGTGCACACTTTTTACCAATTCGAGAGGCCTACTCCTCAGAAAAGATGGCGGAAGTGTATGTAAATGAAATAATATCTCGACACGGGGTGCCTGTGTCAATAGTTTCCGATCGGGATACGAGATTTACCTCTCGTTATTGGTTGAGATTCCATGAAAGTATGGGAACGAAACTGCACATAAGTACCGCTTATCACCCGCAGACTGACGGTCAATCGGAAAGAACGATTCAGACGCTTATTGATATGTTAAGAGCATGCGCGTTAGATTTAGGGGGAAGTTGGGATGACCATTTACCATTAGTGGAATTCTCTTACAATAATAGTTATCATAGTGGTCTCAAAATGGCACCTTATGAACTGTTATATGGAAGAAAGTGTAGAACTCCCGTATGTTGGGGGGAGGTAGGACAAAGGGAGCTCGCGCCTAACGAATTGATAGCAATGACCAACGATAAGATTGATCTAATTAGAGCAAGATTAAAGGCGGCTCAGGATAGGCAAAAGGCATATGCGGATAAGAGAAAGCGTCCTATCGAATTTCAAGTAGGAGACTATGTTTTATTAAAAGTATCCCCGTGGAAAGGTATAATCCGTTTTCGTAAACCGGGAAAATTGGGGCCTCGTTACATTGGGCCATATAAAATCTTGGCTCGAGTGGGGAAGGTAGCGTATCGACTAGAATTACCGTCTTCATTAGATGGGATCCATAGCACTTTCCATGTATCACAACTAAGAAAGTGCCTTGCGGATGAATCGACGATCGTATCTCTTGATGATATTGAAGTAGATGAGAGCTTAAACTATGTTGAAAGACCGATAGCCATTAAAGATTTTAAGGTAAAGAATCTTCGCAATAAGGCCATTAGACAAGTTCTAGTACAATGGCAGCACCGGAAGGGGTCGGAACTTACATGGGAATCGGAAGATGAAATGCGGAAGCATTACCCTTCTTTATTTGGTATGTAAATGTTGATTTGTGATGTGTTCAAGTTTTGGGGACGAAACTTTTTCTAAGAGGGGTAGACTTGTAACGCCCCAAAAATATGTAATCTAATTATTGTCTTTAAAATAATTTATAAAATGAAGGTTTGGGTTAAAATAAATAAACGATAGAACATGAGGGACTAAACTTGAAAATTTAAGTAAGAAACTAGTTAAATTAAACCACACACACATACTAGACACTTCTAGTGTGTGCGTGAAGTTTGTCCAGGAGAAGAGAAGAACACCACAAAATCCTAGAGCACTAATTCCATCAATTGGAAGGTGATTTCAAGCCCGAACGATTGTAAGAACTTGAATTCTCGATCACCAAGGTGTGACTAACAAAGTGGTAAGTCGAATTTCTTGAAAGTATGAACTCTAGGAAATGGGTTTTTACTAAATCATGAGTAATGTTGTGATATGTGTATTTAGGAGTTAAGATTATGGACTAAAACCCGATTAATGATCGGTTTGTAAGTGATTTAGCGTGTGGTGATAGATATCGTATTAACTTGTTTGATTTGTTATGAACTTGTAAGATTAGTATGTAAAGAAACATGTAATTAAATGTCCTACAAATGCGAAGCACGCCAAGTGTTCGATAAAATGCCTAAATGAACAAATGGGTGAATTTTTGTTAAATTATGATCAAGATGTTGTATGATAAAAGTGTGTAATATGGAATGATATGAAGTCGGGCTAAATAAATCAATGTATTGATGTAGGCGTAAAAGAAGAAGGTTCAAGTGCCAGGAGGTCGGACAGCTCACAGGACTGAGGTATGTTGTTTAATGCATACAAGCTTTACTTCTTAGTTGTCATAATTATATTAAAATCGCAACTATGATAGTCGTGTATGACGATTAGTGAATAGCCTAACCCGTGTCGAACGGGTCGTAAAAGAATGTAATAATGAAGAAGGTTATGCTATAGACGGTTGGTTATGAATTAACCGTGTTTTGAGAAGTGATGTATGAATGAAGTCTAACCGTTAAATCCGTCATGAATGGGTTTAGAATGAAGTTTATGATGCATTATGTTCATTCAGATTATCGGATGCTAAGTATTATCTCGTTGGAGATAGTAAGTAATGACCCGTTCAACGGGTGAAAGAAAGTTAGACTGTGATATGAGTATGTGATGATGCGAATGGATGTTAGTTTGTTTTTGTTATAGTGCTAGTAATTTGACTAACCTAGACTTGTTGGTGATGTAGGTAAAATGGCTTTGTAGATGGCATTGCGAGCTTGGAAGCGAACACCAAAGTACACACTTGACATTGCGCTTCCGAAAATGTTGCCCTTTTGAAAACAATACTTTTGTCAAAAATTATATTTTTGGGAAGTTATCTTCGTGATGTAAATTATGGTTCTTAAGACTTAGTTGTTGTAACTAGTAACGATAAATCTACATCTTGACAGGGTAGTTCGGATTAACACCGTTATCTAGTCAAGGGGAGGTGTTGATTTCGAACTAGCCACAAGGGTATTTTGGTAAAAATGAAATTCTATTTTGTTTTCTCTGAAATACTAAAGTTATCAGTGTGTTTTGAACTTGGTCGAAATAAGGGCGTAACAGGTCGCAACCGTCACAACAACAAGCCGAATCCGAACCCGATGTCGATGTCGTGCCGGAGACGCAACCCGAACCGGTGCAAGAGAAATCGAAACGCGGCAGAAGGTCGCATAAGAAGAAGAAAAAGGACGAACCTCGACGTACAAAAACTACCATTAAATGGACGATGGACAAGGAATTCACGTTGACTCGGGCGTGGCTCGACATTTCGGAGGACCACGAAACTGGTAACTTTTATATTTTTTTTTAGTTATTTTTTACTTATATTTTTACTTTTATTTTTAACATACAACTTATATTTTTATTTTTTTTTTATTTGTAGCAAATTTTCAAACGGGCCCCGTTTTTTGGGATAGGGTTCGTGCACTCTTTTTTAGCACGTGGGGTCAAGGCGAACATCGGGACAAAGATTCAATTTCTAGCAAATGGACCGACATCAACAACAAGTGTCATGCGTTCCAAGAAGTGTACCAACGTAACTTCGATCATCGCGGGAGCGGTGAAGGTGATGTCGGGGTTTTAACGAAGACTTTGGACGAGTTCTAGAGAACGAAATGCCCTTTCCCGTACTATAAGTGTTGGGATCTACTACGAAAAAGTCCAAAGTGAGCGCTAGTTAATCCAATGACGTCTAGTAGTAGACGTCGAGCTAAAAGGTCAAAAACATCATCCTCCGTTGACCCTGAAACACCGACATCGGATGCCCGCAATGTCGATCTAAATGAGGTGGTGGACGTTGACGAGGAACTTGAAGAAGAGTTGACCCGACCACCCGGTAGAAGAAAGGATAAGCGAACCGGGAAAAAAACGGTCGAGTCGTCTTCCGATCTCGAGTTAAAGGAAGATTTCGAGGAGATGAACCGTCGTCTCCAAGACATTCGCGACCTTGGCCACCAACGTTATGAGATTATGAAAGAACGAGTGGTCGAAACCAAAAAGTTTAACGAGATGCAAGAGGCGAGACAAATGGAAAAGGACATTGAGTTTTTGTCCAAACCTATCGACCACCTCCAAGGCGATGCGTTGATACTTGCGCAAATGCGTCGCCAAAAAATTCGAGAAAAATATGGACTCTAGATCATCTTCTTTTTTTTTAACTTTATTTTTTTTTCGGTTTTTTTATTTTCTGTTTTTTTTTTTATTTCAAGTAGTGTAATTTTTATTTTAAATTAATGAAGTATTTAAAGTTTAAAAAAAATAAATGAGAAATGATTGCATGGGCGTTATTGGAATAATGCCCCACTACACCACTTTTGCAATAATGCCCCATGCTGACTGGGATGACACGTGTCGAATAATGCCCCATTGTAGGGGCATTATTTTTCTTAACCACTACGGGTGGTCTAAGGGTATTTAGTGATAATGTTTTCGTTTATATACAATGATGGAACCAAGAGGTTTTTAATCGTAGGGTCAGAATTAAATTATTTTTATATACATTAACGAAACAAAAATTTCGTTAACCAATTCGCTTATGCATTATGCAGATAAAGTGACAAAGTTTAGATAAAAGAATTTAGAATATTTATTGTATAGTTTATTTGCTAAATTTAAAAAATAACAATGAAGAATACAATATTAATAGTCCAAAAAATGCAATGCTCTTTTAAAGCCTGATGACCCTTCAAAATTAAAAATACGTTGGACTAGATTAAAATAAACCCAAAACAGCTTAAACCTAATATAAAATTAATAACCTTTCCTACTCATCTTTTTTTTTTTTGAACGGCAAGTTTGGATCACTGACGGACCACTGGAGTATCATCGTGCCACCAGCGGAACCACCCGATCATATCCATCTCCACTAGGCATAAGGCCTATACACCAATTCAGGAGGAAACCCAATAAATATGGGAAAAACCCCCTTGTGAGAATCGAACCCAAGACCTATTGGTCCAAAGTCTTATCTCACCCCCAAGATACCACTAGGCTATAAAGCTATGGGTTCCTACTCATCTTCTTCACATAGTTTTAACAACATTTGCAAAAAAATTCATTAATCGCCAGAAAGCAAGTTCAATTCGGAAAACGAAATCAGATTTACTCTTTTATCACCTTTCTCTTTACATTTTAGCCACCATATCGACAATATGAAGAGTCAAACTCTAAAAAACCAATCAGACTATCGATACCCCTGTTAATAAAGGTTGGTCGGTTGGAGAGTCAACGGACTCTCCTGACCCCCTATAGTTCTGCCCCTGTTATATATACAATATAGAGAGAGTGTGAGGTCAATTACGTAACACTAACTATTACGAAAACAAAAATAACAAACTTAAATCATATATATTTTGTATCAATGGTTCATTCTTTATAAAAATAAATAGTTCATGCGTATATTATATACATAAAAAATCACTAAACTTATATGTACATATTCTTTCTTTTTTAATTTTTACACTGTAACTATACATATGTAGGTTATGCGTATGTAATATAACCTAAACATGTAAGATAATCTAAACATGTCGAAATTTATTCAATTCTTTTTAAATATCATAAGAGATGAAGAAACATTACATTTCAACCATTTTCTTAGATTTTGAAAAGAACTAAGGTTGAAAAATAAATGACTTATTTTGTTTTACATGTTTTCACAATATACAATATATATTGTAACCTTTCCATTTTTTTTTCTTTCATGTAAGAGTTATAGGGTGTTTAAATTTATTAATCACTAGTAACTGGTTTTATTTTTAATATAATTATTCGACCAATTTTATTCTTATACTTTTTTACATAGTTTTAAAAACTATTTTATATATATTTGGTTGGAGTGTTATACTAATTAATTGACTTGTATATATATGTAACCTGGAAAGTTTAGTCCAAAATTTATAAAAAAAATTGTAAGGTATAGTAAATAATACCATTGGGAACAACCCTATATATATATACATATATGTGTGTGTGGGTGTGTGTGTGACATTTCTATTTTTTATTAAAATAAAGTATATAAAACTTATATTATTAAACGGGTAGATTACGGATAAGTTGATTGTTAGAAATATGAAGTTACTAAACGGGCCTAGGAACCGTTTAATAATTTAATTATAAAAAGAGTGAATTGCAAGGATTGTCCTTTATCTTTATACCCATTTGCAGGCGCTGTCCTTTATATTTAAAATTGACGAGTTTTGTCCTTTATGTTTTCAAATCATACACATTTTGTCCTTTAGCCCTAACCCAGTTAGATTTTTCTGTCAAATCTGGTCATGTGCAATGCACATAAGGGTAAAATTGTCTTTTCACCCTATTCTTTAAAAATACATAAAAAGAAAAAAATATATATATCATAACAAAACCCTTATCTCCCTCTCATCTCAAAAGTCACTTACTGTCTTCCTCATCTCTCACTCTCTCTCTACAATCAGAATGGAGAAACACATCCAATCTTATTCAAGGGTTCTGCTCAGAACGATAATTTCATCAAACCTTGCATATACCAGATCCATAAGCCTGAAAACAATGGGGTTTTTGGTACACACTACCAGATTCGTCGTTGGAGATCCATAAGTCGTCGTCATTATGCCAGATCCATAAGTCGCCGCCGTCAAATGATTGAATCCTGGTGTAGGTGTGATTGTGTGTGTTATCTGATGTGATTTGGGGTTTTTAGTACACACTCTTCTTTGTATTTTTATTTTATATTTGATGGTGGTTTTCAGATTGACTCAATCGTTGAGGTAGTGTTTATGGAAGATGGAATTTGGGGTTATGATTTGCAGTGATGGGTTGTGGTTATGGGGGCATATCTTAGTGGTGGGTTTGAGTGGCAGTCAGATGTGGTGTGGGGTGGGTCGTGTGAAGGTGGTGGGACGGGGGTGGTGGTGGCACGGGGGCGGGTGGTGGCGGGAGCGGAGGTTGGTGGCGGGTTTTAGTGGTGGTAATAGACGGTGTGGGTTGTGTGGAGGTGGTGGCGGTGGTGGTACCGTAGTTAGACTGATAGTGTGTTGTGACTTGTGATAGAGATAGAGGTTTATCATATATATGTGTGTGTGTTTGTATAGATAATTATGGAGAATTTTTGCAGGTTGTTGAAGAGAAATTAGGGTTTTGAAATGGGATTAATTTGGAGAAGAAAGGGTTTTGTTATGATATATAATATTTTTTTTCTTTTTTATGTATTTTTTAAGAATAGGGTGAAAAGACAATTTTACCCTCATGTGCTTTGCACATGACCAGATTTGACAGAAAAATCTAACTGGGTTAGGGCTAAAGGACAAAACGTGTATGATTTAAAAACATAAAGGACAAAACTCGTCAATTTTAAACATAAAGGACAGCGCCTGCAAATGGGTATAAAGATATAGGACAATCCTTGCAATTCACTCTTATAAAAATACACTATATTTGAACTTACTCCGTTTTTAATGAAACTTGGGTTAAAATGTAGACACAAATATTCTCGTTCTAATGATATATTCATTGTTTTATAAAACGTCATATTTTAGAAGTTATAAGCGTCAAATGAGTAAAGCAGCTGAACTAATTATAATATATATATATATATATATATATATATATATATATAATAACAATAAAACATATGTAATTTATGATATGGGGTACGTGTATGTAGGGATAAGCATGTGGTACCAGATACCGATACCATACCGATATTGTACCGGTACCGTCCCGTACCGATACCATACCGGTTGTATTCGGTATCGGTATTATGTTTTACCATTTTTTCGGGATCGGGATTTTCGGGATTGGTACCGGTATTTTTCGGTAATACCGAATTAGTACCGATTTCCCACTACATAGGAATTTCCCACCCATAGTTCATATACTGGTAGATATTTTTATAGAATATTAAGAGTCGGTACTCTCCCTTGCCTAGTATACACACTTACACTTTAGTTAAACTTTAGTTAATCAGTTAAACTTTAGTTCATTCTTGTATTTCCTGTATAAACTTTATTCAGTTCATTCTAATATATACACTTGCACAGTATGCTGCAGCATTGTATATTGAGCTTTGCTTTGTTAACACTGTCACTAAAGTTCACTCACATTACAACTGGATACCAAGTGTTGATGTGGAGATATATTATTGATAAGGGTGTGCATATATATGGCACATGTGTGATAAGGATGTACATGTATCAAATGTATCTCTTGACTTGTGAAGTATACAAATAAATTATAAACTTTCTGAAGAAAAAGTGTATATAACTAACTAATCAATTTAAGAATTCGGTATCAACCGACATCATACCGAAAAACCGGTACCAATACCGGTACCGTACCAGAACTTTCGGTACGGTATTCGGTATCAACTTTTCATGACTATCGGGATCGGTATCGGTTCGGTACCGTGCTCATCCCTACGTGTATGTTCAAAGGGATGTGAAGGAATCTTTTGCGTGTCCACCAAGAGTTGAGATTTCAACTATAAAAAGAGGACATAAGCATCAAAAGAAATTTGCTCAGTTTTCTTTCTCTTAGTCTCGCCTTCTCCTTCTCTATTCTCTTTATATATGTTTTTCTTTTTCTTTAAATATTAAACCTATAATAATATTAAAGCACTGCCCCGTTTTAGGTGTTTTAACCCATGATCACTAAGTCGATACCCCGTCTGATTGATCTAGGGCCCCGTAACGCATCTCAAGGCTCTGCCTGACTAAGTCCGTTGGGGTTTTGTCTCAAGTCGTATTGATAAAGTTGAATTTGGGTTATTATATTTAACGCGAGTGCATTATATATTTATTAAATAGCTCATGAGTTATACCCAAGATTCTACCAGGAAGCTTTTAGTTGAACCCTAAAGTTACAAAGTGAGTCTATTATCTTTTCTCACAAATTGTGAGTCATTTTTCTTTTTATCACCTTTTTGTGATACAGTTATATTTAAAAATGATTTCCAAAACCCTAAATGTTTATCAGTTATACTTACAGGGATTAAGTTTTTATATTCGGCAATATCTGCCAGTATATGGGAGTTTGTATACATTACTTAACACTCGTTACTGTTGGCCAAAAAGTTAGCCAATAGTTGCATGACCTCAAGCGCGGGGTAATTGTGCCCCAGTAGCCATAGCCTATAACTAATATTATTTTTACATTACTCTATTAAATTATTAATAAATTTAATGTATGATTGAAATAAATCTAAATGGTGTATATATAAAATAGAGATTTATTAATCAGTATTAAAATATATATTAGTTATATTAAAGAAAATATAATTAATAAATCTAACAAATTTTGGAGCTCTTATCAAATGGTTTTAAATCCCATTATAAAATTTATGGTTGGGCCATTTTACTTAATCCTTATCCCGTGGATTTTGTTAGAATGAAAATTATTACCTACTAAACTCCTATATTATAATTTCTTAATTTCAAATCAATTTACACCGATTATGTGCATATTTGTTAACTGTATTTATATATAATACATTATATTCTATTTATTATATAGTAATCTATTACTATATATGTATAGTTGGGTTATGTATTCAGCAATTACTACCGATATGTGAAATTTGGTATACATTATTTGATAAGTGTCACTAGTTTAGAGAATGATCAATAGTGATAGGACCAGAGTCACTAGTTGAGAGAATGATCAACAGTGATATGACCACAATTACTAGTTGAGAGAACGATCAACAGTAATATGACCCGAGTCACTAGTTGAGAGAATGATCAACAGTGATACGACCCCAGTCACTAGTTGAAAGAATGATCAACAGTGATTTGACCACCGTCACGGGAATCGCCTAGTGACAGATACCTTTGAATAATAGTAAGATATAATTACTTGATAAACTTCACTATTGGACGAAAGTGAGCCAATGAGTGATATGATCACTGTCATATCGGAACTGTCACCATGTGAAAAATACTGATTGAGTTTTGGGTAAATATAAACAAATATAAAAACCCTTAATGTTGTAAAGTACAACAATATATTTTTATAAAAATGGAATGAACTCGCAAGTATTTATTACTGATAAAATGTTTTTAAAACGCGTTTCAGGTAATTTGCTGTAAAGATAATAGAAGCCAGCTATAGAGCACTGAAGGCTTAAATAAAGTGGTTATAACTACCTGAATAAAAAAAGAAATTTATGTTTTATTTATTTGGGTTTATCCCTATAAAAACAATTGAATTGAACATGGGTTTTAGCCCATTTGTTTAATATTAAAAGTTTGGTGTTTTACAAACTCTGAAATTATTTCCTAACTACGATCCTGAAGAAGCATTTTTCCGCTGCGTAATTAATAAACATCGGTACCACTTGATTGGTTCACGGTTCCCGCTCCCAGGATGGGATCGGGGGTTGTGACATATATTGTTGACAAATCTCTTTTATATATATATATATATATATATATATATATATGGGATGTGGTTTTCAAGGGAGAACCATAAAGTTATGAGAAGATAGAAAGAACCACTACCAATCAATTTTTTTTGAGTAATTTACGAAAATGGCTAAGAAAATTATTGACTTACCAAAATGGCCATCTCCTGCGTCTGTGGAGCAGCGCATCACGGTTTACGAGACAGCTTACGCGTCTGCAGGTCTGGTTGAGGCGTCCTTGATTGTAGTAGTGACACGTGTCCCAATCATTAGGAAATATCTGAAGGACGCATGGGAGACGTCTACAGACTCTTTGGATGCCCTTGCGTCCTTCTGACTCATGTGATGCGCTTGGCTTTGACCCCTCCGGTCTAATGCCCTTGCGTCCTTCTGACTCTTTGGATGCGTCTGGAAGTGCCGGGATGCGTCTGAAAGTTGCAGTCATCTCTGGCGAGTTGCAGACGCCACCAGCTCCGTCTCCGGCAACCATGGCGGCGGTTGGGATTTGGGGTGGAGATATGTGGATCGTTTTCCCGGAAACCTTAAAGGATGGACACAATGGCGGCCGGAAAACATGGTGGCCGTTCATGGTAGTGGAGATCCATCGTGGTCGGCCGACCGGCCACCCTCTATCTCCGCCTTCTCCGTTTCTCTCGCTTCTCTCTTTGTGTCTCTGTGTTGCACTGTTGCAGATGTGTGTCTGTGTGAAGATGAAGAAGTTGCTGCTTCATCCATGGAATTTTATATATATTAACACTTAATATATATGAACAATCGAAAGTGAGAAAGAAAGATAATAAAAGTGACTGAAAAAGCTGCATACTTTATTATTGTTCAACATGGCTATTTATAGCCTGACATAACCTACCGAATAAAAAAAGGAATAAATGATATGTTTTTGGCTGGATCCATACACGTGTCCATTTAAGATAGGAGGACGCATAAGAGGGTGATGCCCTGTTATAATGACGCATGAGTTGGCTAATTTCGTAAGTCATCTATTTTCTTGGTCATTTTCGTAAATTACTCATTTTTTTTTTCAAGTGCTATTAATAACATTAAATGAATGGTAACACTATTGATAATATTTATCTTGGTCTTATTTCTATATCTATATCTATATCTATACTATATAATAAAAGAAAATGTTAAGAGACATTTGTCATCATTCTAGGCTATCTAATTTTTTGTTTTCAGTTTCTATCTCCTACTAAATTATGGATAATTATATAATAATAAATAAGTAACATTTTTGTGCATAGGGTGTTATACCTCTTGCTTTGTGGTTTTTTTTTTAAACTTTGATTTTTTAACTTTAACCCAAAAACTTTTTAAATTTTGCAATTTTAACCAACATAATTTTCTTTTTACGCAAAACTTTTCATTATTTTCAATTTAACCTCACAACATTTTTACTTCCAATAACTATAAATAAGTAACATTTTTGTGTATAGGGTGTTATACCTCTTGCTTTGGGGGGTTTTTCAAAAAAAAACTTTGATTTTTTAACTTTAACCTAAAAGCTTTTTAAATTTTACAATTTTAACCCATATAAATTTCTTTTTCACTTTTCACTCAAAACTTTTCATTGTTTTCAATTTAACCTTACAACATTTTTACCTTCAACTTTGGTCCCCTATACTTTTCATCTTTTGCAAATTTTCGTTTTACGTTTCGTTCTAAATTTTGCGAGTTAACATGGCGCAACGTGCGTGTGTTGTTCAACGTTTTTTTTTTCGTTCAAAATTCTGCAAGTTAACACGAGACAACGTGTATGTGTGGTTCAATGTTAAACGTTTATTTTTTCGTTTGATAAGTTTGTCGCAACGTGCGGGTACTGGATCGACCCGGTGTTGGTAGTCGCTGGCAGTGGTGTAGTATTAGTGCTATTTGACATAGTTTTACGCCCCCGCCGCAACGCAGGAAGCTTAATTCTAGTTATTATTTAATGAGTTAATTACTGTTTTCGTCCCTGAGGTTTGTCAAAAATAACGGTTTCAGTCCATTAGTTTAAAAATTGCGATTTCAGTCCATTAGTTTCATTTTCGTAACCATTTCAGTCTACTTTTCAAACGGCGTTTGTTTTATGCAGTTAATGGAAACACGTGCTTGTCACGTGATGGGCAATTTGGTCATTTCGTCATTTCCATTCCAATTCTCACAAACCCAGTTGTATTAACCTACTACATAAAACAAACGCCCATCACGTGACAAGCACGTGCTTCCATTAACTGCATAAAACAAACGCCGTTTGAAAAGTGGACTGAAATGGTTAAGAAAATGAAACTAATGGACTGAAATCGCAATTTTTAAACTAATGGACTGAAACCGTTATTTTTGACAAACCTCAGAGACGAAAACAGTAATTAACTCTTTTCTATATAAACTATTTTTACCTAATATACTTAAAAACTAGCTTTCTTGTGTTATATTTATTTTCTTAATAGATATTGTAAACAAAAATTGATTTTTTTAGTGCTTGTCAAAGAAAGTTTTTGAGTTGGCAAACATTAATGTTGGTACTGTGATTAGTATCAGAAATCTTGAAGGTGTTGACGTTCAAATGGGTATTCGAGTTGAGATGTCAAATGGTAAACGAAGATATTAAGTTGACGATTAGTCTGCCTTTCTTGAAGCAAATGGAATACACAATGGTGATAAGTGCACTTTCACCTATGTCAAAAATGAAATAAGTTGTTTCTTAATTGAATAAAAAAAAACAAGAAGCGAGTTCGTTCGAGGAGCAAGTGATGGTTGGTGATGGTTTAGTGGTAATTGTTATTTGTGAATGAATGGTTAGAATCATCATAAGTCTTGCATAACAAATACTAATGTTGTTTTTTGTTTACCATCAATTTTGTGTTTATGTTTAAAAGATGGTTTATTTGATAAAACATCTAACTATCTGGTTGGATGTTTGAATGAATACATTTTAATATGGGTCTATATGTTGATCCATAGCTTTTTAGTGTTAAGTTTAATGTTTATATTATGTATTGTTTTATTGTAGTTTTTGTTTTTAATTGTGTTACTTATTAAGCATAAGTCATTTAGTTAAACTTTAGGCTACGAGATAGTTTTTTTAATCAAAAGTTCACATGTTTAATGTATTCCATTGAACATTTATGGAACATTAAAATCATTTCTTTTAGTTGTTGATTTATGAGCGATGGAAAGTCATTTTAATTGGTTGCTTTGGTCGTTTATCTATCAGTTATGTTCATATGCCCATTAATATTGTCGTAGATTCGTTCGTTTCATGCATTGAGAACAAAAGCCGTCGGAACAAGAAAAACATGCCCGCACGCCGTAACACAACTATTTATGTGACTACTTCAAGATCATTTGAAAATATAAATACAACCATAAATAATTTTTGTATATATGTCATTCTTCTTTTTAAAAACTATAAAAGATGTTTGGTATTCATTTTATCATTTACAAGATGTTCCTTGCTAAACCCATTTATCATATAGGTACTTAACCTAGTTTAGTAATATTTCATTTATCATTTAGTTTTATTTTTCCTTTAATTACTTGGAGTTATATTCGAATTTTTTTTCAACATTTCAATATAAATTTTATTAAAAACAAGTACTGGTACCGTACAACACAATCAGTATCTGTGCCTATATTTATATTTATTGTTTTCGGTTTCGTGTCAATTTCTTGGTATGTGTGTGCGTGTGTGTGTTATGTTGAGGTTTACTAAATATCTTATGTTATTGCTTTAAAATTGTTAATATTAGTTGTATTTAAGAAAAAGTTATTGAGACGGATTTGTATAGAAAATAATGTTTCGTTTTGTCTCGGCGAAATACGATCACACATTTTGATTGTGTGATGAAAACTAAATATTTAGTGTTTTTTTTTTTGGATTTTACGTTTATGCTTGTTAAATATCTTTTGTAAGGTTATTTCTTTAAAACTGCTAATATTATTTGCATACAAAATGGTAAGTTGTATTCAAAATAAAGAGTAAATTACAAGTTTTGTCCTTTATGCTTGTACCCAATTGCAGGCGGTGTCCTTTGCCTTTAAATTTGACGAGTTTTGTCCTTAATGTTTCAAAAATCTTGCACGGTATGCCCTTTGAGCCTAACATAGTTAAATTTTTCTGTTAAATTAGGGTATTTTGTAATTTTAGTAAGCAGACAAGGGTATTTTTGTATTTATGTGACCCACCAACCCGCCACTACCTCCGGCGACCCATCCCCCTCTCCCGTTTTTCCCCCATTTTGTCTCTCACACACTCAAATACACACTCTCTCTCGTCACATTTATGGATGGTTGTAGTTAAGGGAATCTGCATCGGATAACCAGAATTAATCGCCTACGAAGTTCGATTTTCTTGAGAGAGAAACGATGTTGTTGGTGAGATTGGAGGTGAGAAACGAGTACAACTTAGGGATGCAGGAGCCGCACACGGAGACAAATAGAGAAGATCTGAAGGCGGTTTGAAGATTAATTTCTGTTTAGTTAGTTTCATCGATTCTCGTGGTAATTTTAGGTTGATTTTGAGGATTAATTGCTGCTGAAGTTTGTGATTCGACTGGCCAAATTGATTGACCAGAATGGGGTTCGATTTAGGGTTTTTGGTTGGGAAGATGGGGGAGTACTACACTGGTTATTGTTTCTCTGTGTGTGTGTGTTTGATAATCACTTTGGTTGGGAAGTGTAAAGTCTCTGTGTGTGTGTGTGTGTGTTTGATAATACCTTAGGTTTGTTGAATTATGAAATCAGCAGATTAATTTGACGTTAAATGGTTATTGTTTTTGTTTAATTGGATGACAAGGTCTCTGCACTGGAGTTGTTCTTTTGTTAGCTAGTGTTCAGTGAAGATCTTTTCATCATTTATCTTCTAGTGTTCAGCGACGGCTGAAGGGTAGCGGTGGGAGGTTGCGGCGGTGGATGTTGGTGGTGGGAGGTGGAGATGGTGGAGAGAGAGAGATGATGGAGAGGGAGAGAGAATATGTTTTATTTCTTACACAATCAATCCCTTGAATATCAAGTTATTTACTTAATAGTCCCTAGGGAGGTAAAATGACAAAGATGCCCTCATGTGCAAGTCACATGACTATATTTAACAAAAAAATCTGATCGAGTTAGGGCTAAAGGACATAACATGCAGGATTTTGAAACGTTAAGGACAAAACTCGTCAAATTTAAAGACAAAGGACACCGCCTGCAATTTGATACAAACATTAAGGACAAAAATTGTAATTTACTCCAAAATAAAATATTTTTTTATGGATATACATTTTTTTACTGAATATCAATACCTTACGAAATCAATACCGAATAAACAACATCGGTACTTTTACGAATTTAGGGTTTTTGTACTAGTTGGTTTCGGTATTTTGGCACTACCGGTAAATGTGCAAAACGAAAGAAAACCTGACATTGGTAATAGATCAGATTGCAAATACACGTACAAACTTCTTGCCGCATCACGTAAGCCAATCTAGTTTATACAACAAATGACAAATTTAAACACCACTGCATGAACGATTATATGGTTTGTCGATTCTTTAAAATGTGATAGATTGCGTTGAGAGTTGGTGAATGATAAGGAAATCAAAAGGATGAGTTGGGTTTGAGCCTAAGTTGGGTTTTCCTTTCTATTGACTCGGTAAGTAAACATATAACGAGATGGTTAACGATGGAACTAAACTATTTATGAATTGTGTGTTTATCTATTAATGAATAACTGAATGGTTTCATCACAATAAAATTCCGTTATGATAGTTCAATTTATATCCTTATCATCCAAAATGAAGGGTCAACTTGTACTTGTTGCTAAAATTCCTACATCCAAACGACCAACCAACAATATTATCCTGCAACCGACCACACCCTTTTTTGAAAATATACTTGAACCACTTTTCCGCACCTCCATCAAATAATTCCTGCAACTAAACATGTTGGCTAATTTTTTGCACATGAAAATTTCGAAATGCATTAAAACGACCAACCAATAACCACAACCCCCAACGAACCTGCAACTGAACCTGAACACATTGTTCGGTTTGTGATTATGACTTTTGACCCCCCGGAACTGACCTCACGGGTTCAAATAATGAGAGAGCCAATGGGGAAGCATATTATTATTATTAGAAATACGCTGCTTGAGATGCTAATTGATCTTTTAGTCACAATCACATCAGAAGTGCTTCTTGAACAATGGCATAAGATTGTTTCATCAAAGCTAATTACTTATTTTCTTGATGAAGGTGTTCATCCCACAAGTATGCGATGGATCTGATACGTACCCGCAATGTATCCATGGATCTCATTCATATAACTCCATGTGAATAGCACATGTTATTTAATTGTCATGTTTTATTATTTTAGTATGTGTTTTGCAATTCGTAGTACTAGTTGATGATCCATGATCTTAAGATAGAGGAGTAGTGGGTATCCATGATCCCCTCATTCCATGGATAGTCAGTTATTTGGTTCCATGTAATTCCTATTTAAGTGGTTTTGTTTTGATAATTAGATATGAAGAAGAAATTATCTAAAATCCTATATTAAATTCTCTCTAGAATTCTCCCTATTTGCTTTGGCCAATCGATTATCGGTTGGAACCACAACTATCAGAGCTGTCGTGATCCCCCCGACCATGGTTGCTCACACTCTATCCGAAACCGAGTTCTACCAATGGATGAACGAATCCCTTACGAAGCTCGAGTCTCAGTTGCAAACCCTTCTCAACGAGTTCCGATCGATTCGAACCAAGTGGGAAGCCCCCGAAACCAATATCCAATCACCACCCACCTCCCTTCCCGAACCATTACCTGCACCAACAGCCGCAAAATCAAACAACCTCATCCAACCTGTCGCGACACCGCCACCGAAAAAAGTTTGTTCACCCACCGCATCAACACCAAAACTTTTTGTTGCACTGCAACAAGACCCGTTACAAGTAACACCGGGCCATTGCGGTTCGCGGGGTGGAATTCAACAACATCAGCCACCAAGCCCATGCTTCCAACCCAAGATACAGGATGCCAACAAAAATTCATTAATGGCAGACTCTTGTGAACCGAGACATGTTGATGACATTTGGTTTGGTGCTCCTGCCATGGGAAAAGTTGTTTTTTTGATACATGTTATGCATTTATCGTCTGCTAAAAGGAAAATTCAAATTTCTCATGACAACTACAACTATAAGCTTGGCGGTAATGATGTGAGACATTTAATGGAGTGGGTTGTACTTGTTGGAACTAGACCAAAGGCGAGTCCTATGAATGAGTGGCGGCCACCATGGAGCTTAACTACGATTTCTCCGAACGTCACCAAACGAACCGAGTGGCGTCCACCGTGGGACGTTTCGTTCGTGCTTATCCCGACTTTCACCTTGAGGACAAGGTGAATTCGAGCGGGGTGGAATGATACGTACCCGCAATGTATACATGGATCTCATTCATATAACTCCATGTGAATAGCACATGTTATTTAACTGTCATGTTTTATTATTTTAGTATGTGTTTTGCAATTCGTAGTACTAGTTGATGATCCATGATCTTAAGATAGAGGTGTAGTGGGTATCCATGATCCCCTCATTCCATGGATAGTTAGTTATTTGGTTCCATGTAATTCCTATTTAAGTGGTTTTGTTTTGATAATTAGATATGAAGAAGAAATTATCTAAAATCCTATCTTAAATTCTCTCTAGAATTTTCCCTATTTGCTTTGGCCAATCGATTATCGGTTGGAACCACATCAGGATCATGACTCTTCTTGGTGTTTGTCTTCAGTCATCTCCTACATTTAATCTGAAATTTAAAGGAGAGAAGGACAGTAGTGTTTAACATAGGTTAATGATAAGGATCACACGAGTACAAAAATTGCAATCATCAGGATCAAGTGTGTAATTATTGAAGCCTTGGGACCAACTCTGCAATATCCGTAAACCAAAGGGACCAATCAGACATTTAATTCTTTATTTAAGGAAGATATTGTATAAAACCTTTTAATTATCTTAAAATTTTAAATGATTGGTCATGTTATTGAATTAACAAAATAATGGTACTCTTAATCCATTTTAAGTCACAAATCGTCAAATAATGAAACAAGAATAACATAATATACAGGCTTAAGAAAATTATGACAAAAGAAATAACTCTTTAAACAAATTCAACTCGTAATACTTTATCAAAATAAGTAAAATTTAAATTGATTTTTATCAAAATATTAATTGGTTTTGCAATTCAAAAGTGGGTTGCGGCGCAGCTTGTTGCCCGTTTACCTACCACTTATTTGTGATTTGTTACTTGGGATTTTAATGAAATTGCATTAGAAGTGAAAAAAAAAAAAAACTTTTAGATGACAATAAAAAAAAAAAATTATATAACTAGTATTAAGCCCCTGCGTTGCAGCGATTGTCATAAAACTGTGTTAAGTAGTAGCAATATTATACCATTGCCAGCGACCACCAACACCGGAAAAGCTCGTAAAAACAAAATGAATAAAAACGGGAAAAAAATAACGCCGAACAAAAAGCAGACGTAAAATCTTGAAATCACGCACGCTCGTTGCTGAGAAATTAAACTGAAACGTAAAACATAGAAAAAATAACTAAGTCCATCCAGGACCCGCGTGTTGGACAAACTTGTCAAACGTAGAAAAATAGATGTGACGCGACGGGCCAGTCAAACGGGAAAAAAAACTATACGAAAAAATGTTGAACCACACATGCACGTTGCGGTGCATTAACTCATTAGAACGAAACGAAAAACTTGGGAAAGATGGAAAGTCTGGTGAACCAAAATTGAGAATAAAAAATAGTTGGGATTAAATTGCAAAAGATGAAAAACTTTGGGTTAAAAGTAAAAAACAAAGGGTCTAACTTGCAAAATTGAAGTTATTTATTAATTTTAGATAAAGATCCTAAAAATAAGTGATATCTATATATTGGTTATTAATTAATATTAATATTAAAAGAAATTTATTAAATAAATATAAATAAAATTTATGAGGTTAAAGAAAAGAATGTCATGTGCCATTATTTGGAGTCTTTTATTATAAGTTAGATTAGATTAGATAAGAGAAATCATTTTAGGGACACTTGTCATTCATTGAAGGCCATGTCTCTTATGGATAATTATTATTTAGTTTAATCTCTTATGGATAATTATTATTTAGTTTAATATCTTCTAATTAATTATGGATAACATGTGTTTATTCAAATCGTGCAATACACGAGTTTTTAAAAGATATAACTATTTTATTACTTAGTATATAAAATTATATTTATTCAACCTGTGTCGGGGTTCTAACCTAGTAACATAATATATAGGCTTAAGAAAATTATGAGAAAAGAAATAACTCTTTAAACAAATTAAACTCGTAATACTTTATCAAAATATAAGTAAAATTTATATTGATTTTTATCAAATAAACAAATTAAACTCGTAACACTTTATCAAAATAAGTAAAATTTATTTTGATTTTTATCAAAATAAGTAAAACCTATATTAATTTTTTCGTAATACACTAACAAAGTATGTCTATGTATATACGTAGCGGGAAGCCGGGAAGTATCAAGTATGGGCTCCATTCTTGAAACGAATCAACACAACGATATGAGAATCATCACATTTTGGTTTGAATTTTTGGTTTGAATAAATCAACATTGTAATAAATGTGTCATATTTGATTATATTGTCCGACTCATTTTATGAAAAAGTCATGTTTGGTTGTGCTTAGTCCGGGGTATGGTGGGCGTGGATTATGGGGTATAGTGGGGTTTGGGGCGTCCACGTGGATTATGGGGCACCCAATACCGAAACCCAATTTCATAGGGGTATGGTGGGCATGGCTGGGGTGGCGTGGCCAAGCCACATCATTATATATATATATATATATATATATATTTAAATTCATGCCCAACGGCTAGGCTAGTAGTCTTGGCCAACGAGGTTCCGCCATGTCATGTTTGTAGCCCCACCCGACGCCCGGGCTGAAACCCCCGCCCAAGGGGCCACGCCAAAATCCAAACCCACCCGGGGTGGTTACGTGGACGTTTGTACCCAACCCAACCCACGCCCCAATCCCGCCCCATACCGCATAGTCTTAGATTAAAGAAGTCAACCTCTTTAAAACTAAAATGGTAAAATTTTGAAAGTTATGATTTATATTTTCAATTTATTAACCCATTTATAACTGTATTACAATTTGTTCCTTTTTTTTAACTGTAAATTTGAATCACTGACGGACTATCTGAGTATCATTGTGTCACCAGTGGAACCACCTGATCATATCCATCTCCACTAGGAAATAATGTCTATACACCAATTCAGAAGGAAACCCAATAAATCTAAGAAAAATTCTCAATGAGAATCAAACACAAAACTTAATGGTCCCTAAACCTTATAACACCCTCATATGCCACTAGGTTATAATATCATGGGTATGGGTTATAACACCCCCATATGCCACAAGGTTAGAACATTGGTTTTGCGTCTTCTGTCTCTACTAACAGGACTTGCTCTGAAGACTCAAAAACCAGTTGGTCCGAGCTGGACTGAGTAGAGCTTCAGATGACCTTGACAAAGACCTATAAGATCACAAGAAAGGAAACACACCGTTAGCCTGGTCACAGGGAGGGGGGCCTCTCTGTGACCAAGCTCGGACGTGAGAATAAGTATTTGTGGAGGAGAAATAAGTCAGTGAGAGAGAGAGGAGAGTTTAGAGAGAGAAATGAGCGATTACCCTTTGCTGGAGATCTTGGCGGGGTTTTTATACTTTTTGGGTATGCTGACGTGGCGAGTTACTTAGGGTCGGACCAGTCACTATCAGGTAGTTAAAGTTGTGGGCCCTCAGTTAGTTAAGGAAGATTCTCATTGGCTGGTCGTTCTGGTCGGGCCTGTCTGGTCCGTCCCGGCCTTCGTATTAATGATCTGACTTTGAACCATCAGCTATTCGGTCCGGGGGCGGATGTTATTCGGTCCGATCTAGGACGTATCCTCATCAAGTCCCCCTAGTTCGTAGCGTTTGTTTAGTAAAAGCTTCGAACTAACTGGAGGGATTTAGATTCGGCGCTTTTTACTTTAGCGGTTTTGTTTTTGAATTTCGAATTTCGGCGGTGATATTTCATTTGGTGACTGGCGGTTACTCTAACTTTTCTTTTACCGATGTGACGCTTGACATGCATCAGCTATCATGATGTGTCGCATTCCTATTGGTGGGTCTAAGGCGGTGCAGCCCTTTATAAATAGGAAAAAAGGCATTTTACTTTTACCTTTTCATTTGTTTCTTCTTCCTCTTCTCTTTTTCTTTTTCGGATCAAAGCTTTTTCAGACAGGTTAGTATTTTCTTTTGTAGTTATGGCTAACAAAAGTAATTTGTCCGGCTGTTTCAATATTTTAAACCGAAACGGTCTGGAGTGGTATGTGAATCAGTATGCGACCGCTGCTTCTCTAAACCCAATTCTTCCCGAAAAAGATACGGCCATCTATCCTGTAGGATTGTTTGCACGACCAAAACGAGTCGTTCAGAAGAGATCTCGTCCAATACGAAAGGCGGAAACAGACGTATCGAGTTGTTTCAGCTGATTTACACACAGAATCACTTAAATTGTCTCTTGTATTGAAAACACAACGTTTTACAGCCTGGAGACACTTCGGCAGCACTTCGTTGCCGGAATCAGAAAAGTTACAAATGAAATCACCAAAGCACATATTTATAGGCTCACCATTTTGCACGAATCAGTTTCACACGAAATGGCATTTTGTGCGAAATGACCAAACTTCATTTCGTGCGAAATGGGCATTATTCATTTCGTACGAAATGGATAAATCCATTTCGTGCGAAATGGTCCTATCACACATATTTCATGCATTCCTCGTATTTCGTGCCCTGATCTTTCTATCCTATTACAAGACATGATACAAGACGAAGTTGACAGACATATGCACCAACAAACTCCCCCTTGGATGTCGACGAGTCTTCAGTACAAGTCTTAAGTATGACGAGTCTTCAGTCTTTATCAGTCTCTGTACTCTTTCCAAAGAATTTGACATTGTAAGCATCATCAATCTCTTCTCTTTACTCTATCAGCAGATAGACTCCCCCTTGAATGCTGATCTATTCTTCAATCTCCTCTTGCATGCAAACTCCCTCTTAAGCTACGCTGGGATCGTAGTCTGATTTTCACAGGATCACAAGTTCAGGATCAACTCCTGGCTCTATTCAGCATCTGCTCAAGATTCGAAACCTAGCTAACCTGCACATCCTCTACCCAAAACATAAGTTTCATAAATTTTAAACTTTGACAAATTTAAGAATCCACTTGAATTTTCAAATTTTGGTATCAATTTAATGAACCATTTAAACATTTTAAAATCATTTTTCATCTCAACAAACTCTCCCAAACCTAGTTCATCATGTTTAGCACTCGGAATTTTGAAAATCAGCTTTCCAACATCAATTGTCGAAAATCTTTTTGAATTTTCAGAAATTTATGCTAAAACACAATCTTTTTGGATTTTGTTTTTAGAGAAATGCAGTAAGTAAATATATACATACAATATTTTTGTGAGTTTGTGTAAGAGGATCATATCAGTTTATGAGACAAAATCACTAGCACCGTTAAGCTTTAAACATTTTAAATTCTAAACGAATCACTTAGATTGTCAGTATACTGATCCACTTAAATTTTCACACAAAGTTCAACTGTTTCAAGATATGAGATTAGTATTTTAGAGACTTAAACTTATTCGCGTGTCCCACCTCAGAATATACTCCCGTATCCGGACTCCTATATTCAGTCTTACAGGTGAATGTACACTAGTGATATCTGTAAGGGGTTAACTGCGAGACCATGAGAGCTCAGGCTATTGCTTCAGCAAAATCAGAGAGATAATGGTTCGACTTTTCGGTGGGTTCCCTTTAGAGAATCTTTTCTTTAACAGCACATGATTAGCATTTTTCAATGTTTCATCATTTTTTATGCTGAGGGTGGGCTTTAAAAATAAAGCAGTGCAAAGTATTATACGAGGACTAGGCTATTGCTCCCGTAAAATTAGAAGTCCAGGTATAATACCCCAGATATCACCACGCACAAAGACCTAGTATGTCAGAAATAGAAAGCCCTTCAAACAAGATTTCAGGGGTTACCCATATATCCAAGAGATGTTCCCCACGAGATACGTAAGTATAGATTTTTAGGTTTATATCTCGAAAACAATCTACTGAATGTGCAAAAACTTACTGGCACATCCTCAGTGAGATCGTTTATCTCTTTTGACTTTCCAAATCTTTAGCGTGCTATGATAGTCCACTGATATACTATCATTTCCTCTTTTTCACAACAAAACTCATTTTCATTTTTCAAATGTTTTTGGCTTTTATAGATTTTATCATGTTTTCGTCTTTTTCAAATTTTTGAAATTTCTAAAATTTTTACTCCCCCTAAAATCAAAATATGTTTCAATTTTGATTTTCTGAGAAAATTTGAAAACAAATTGTACAAATAAAATGACAAACTGATATCGAATCGCTTCTATTTGCCATCCGCTTGGCATAAACAATCAGAACTCCCCCTTACAACAAACTATTTTCCCATTATGATTTCAAAACACTTAAGTTTGTTTTAATCAAAATGGTTTTTCCGGAAAAATAGTTTTGTTGATTTTTCACAAACCACTTGTAGGATAGGGGATAAACTCATCACTTTGTTTTTCAAAACACCACTTGTAGGAGGATTACATCAAGTTCAATTTAGTGACCTTGATTAATCACTTGTAGGTTCTTCACAAACACATGTAAATAAAAAATATGACAATTTTTAAGAATGATAATACCACTTGTAGATCGAAATTTCACAGTTGTGAATTTCTCAAGAAAGATGCCGATTCCTGCTCCACGCTTACCAACCTGGAAGCTCCGGCAAGTCAGGTTTTTAGCCAGAGAATGGTGACACCCAACCCTGACCAGCCTTGGGTGCTTCCAAGTCATTTTCACTCGGTGTGTAAGTTCCCTTCTTTGATTCATAAAATTCTTTAACCCCTTTAACCTTTCCCTCAACCATCTTTCCAAAAATATTTTTCACTTTACCATTGAACGCCTTTTCAACATTAAAATCCTTTTGTTTTAAATTTGCAGCCCGCAATGGTGGAAAGTTCTCATCATCCATTAGCGACACTAATTTTTCACTTTTGAACTCAACTTGTGGCTCCTCTGACTTTGTGAAATCAGATTCATAGCCAGATTTCACATTTGATTTCTTAACAACCCATGTTTGGTTGTCAAGATTCACCCTTCTTTTGTAAAACCTTTTTGAACACTCACCAACTTCATATTTAGAATTTTTAAACACTTTGAATTTTTCAGTTGGTGGTTCAGTTTTATCAACAATCTTTTCTTTGAGTTTAGAAACAACTTCCTGTTTGGTGTTGGTTGCCTTTGGACAGTTCCAGGCGATGTGACCAACTTTTTGACATCGATAACAAGTTCTTGTCTCCTTTCTCTGATAAACTCCATTCTTCTCATGTTTCTGTTTTTCTACAAAGAACGCTTTGTTCGATTGTTTCCAGAATGAGCTCTTTTCTTCTTCCTCACAAGAAGCACCTGCAACAAATATTGTTTTTGTTTTAGAAATTTTCTCATTTTTATGATTTTCTGGAGGAATAAAGCCTAAACCTTTCTTTTTGTAATTACTGTTATGGTTTGGTTTCTTTTGAAAACCAGAACCAGAACTGTAACCTTTTTCCTTGTTTAACCGTTGTTGAACTCTTGAAGTGTATTTTTTAGGTTTATCAATAAGATTTATACCTTTTATTTCAGAAATATTGATTTCTGTTAATTTGAAAACCTTTTTGATCTTTTCAATTTGAACACTTCTTATTGGAAATTCTTTATAAAAATATAATTTGTCAGAATCATTCAAAGTATATTCAACTTCAAATGTTTCGTCATTCAAATTAGATTTTGATAATAGAAATTCTTTATTATAAACCCTTTTGACCGACGATTTTGAACTGTTGACCGACGAACTCGAACTTTCAGATTCGGACTTTGACTCTGACTCCTCATCCTTATCCAACACCTGATCGACCACTTTCTTTATTAACTTAGACTCATGATCAGTGTCAGACGATGTGAACGTGACATCAATGTTTTCTGGTAAATCATCAGTTGTTTTGGACTTTAACTTTATATTGACAACCTTTTTGACTTGCTCCTTATTTGGTTTTCTGGGAGAATAACCTTCCCAGATCGGAGGCGGACACTTGTTATAATTTGCACTTTGTTTCTTACCAGTATCCTTCTTCTCAGGCTTCTTTTCTTGAAATGCTTCAAAACCTGCAACAGTTGGATAAATTCTATCAATCAAATAATCAGAACTTGAATAACTTTGCAGTAATCGTCTGATTCTTTCATTTTCAATCTTCTCAGTCTCCAACTCCTGCTTCAACTTTGCACACTCCTCAATATAATGATTTATAGCCTTCTGCTTAGACATCATTGTTGCATTCATCATAATCAAAGCATCTTCTATTTCTGAATTTGTCTTTTGCAAACTATTGACCGTTTTGTTCAACACATCATACGACTCTTTCACGTATTTGACATCGAACAATAGTTTTTCTTTCATCTCATCAAGCTCACTATACTTCTTATCTTTCTCTTCACAATGTTTGCAAGATTCCAAACATTTTAGACAAGGTTTAGCGATCTTGACAATTTTATCAACTTCAACTACTTTCTCAACTTCAACCACTTTCTCAACTTCAACCACTTTCTCAACAACTTTAACTTCTTCTTTCTTTTCTTTTGCTGCTCGTCTCTCCTTAAGATTATTCAATATATCTGCAAAATAAAATTTGAAACTTTCAGTAGAAAGATGAGTTTTGCCAATGTTAATTTGATTAATTTCTTCCTCATCATCGCTATTATCCGTTGAACTATTTTCTGAAGAGATAGACTCTTCATCTTTACTTTTCTCATCATCAGCAAACACATCCATCCATTCCTTCATCAATTCTGGCTCTTGAACGATTTGTGCAATAAAAGCTCCAAACTTTGAGTCAGCCGGAATATATTTGTCCCAGCTAAAACCTTCTGGCAGTCTTTCATCTTCTTGGTCTATCAAACCACCATTCGGAAGCCTTTCATTCTTTTGTTCTATCAGACCATAACAAGCTCTCTTCTTTCCATCTTCAATCTGTTTAGCATTGGCTGATGATGGTTTTTGTTGATGCGGCTGTTGAGCAACTTGATGATAGATAGCTTTCCGATAGTAGTCATTTTTGCCGAACGGATTTTGAGCTCCACCTGCTTCTCGATTGGTACATTCCCTCTTGAAATGTCCTTTTCCCTGCATTGAAAACAAGTAACTTTAGATTTATCAAAACCCAAAGTAGAAACATTTGCATCACGGAAGTCATCTCTTCCTGTAATCTGCTTAAATTTCTCAGCCCTTCTTAACACACTAGCTAAACACCACTTAATATCCATAAGTTCCATTTCTTCACCATCAATCTGATCGTAATCCTCTTTTGTCAACATAGGATTTCCGATTCTCCCCGCAACTAAACTCTCGTACGATTCCAACACAATAACTAGTAATGCCATATGACCCTTAGCAACTTTTTCAGAGAAATTCTGACCGTTCTGAAGATGCAACGCGATGTTGCAATGTAACACATGACCATTACTGTTGTTTGAACTTGGAACACTTGGATTAACACTCGGATATGAAGAAAATCCACTGGAATTGAACGAACTTTGATTGACTGATCCTGATGAATTTTCTGCACTGAAAGCAGTTTGGATCTTTGGACTAGCTTCAACATTTTAAACATCTCCTTTGTAGTACAGCTTGATGTCTTGTTGACCACTTGAACTGTTCATTCTAGCAATCTTTTGTTTTCAAGATCTTGTCCCTCAAGTTTCTCAATGAATTGTGCAATCGACAATCTGCTATAGTCTCCGGAATTCTTCAAAATCATGAGGTATGTACCCCATTCTTTTTGAGGTAACGCATCAGCTAACTTTTCAACCCATTCCTCAGGAGTTTTAGTAATATTCAACCGAGACATTGAACGTACAAGATGACAATATCTCTCAATGAGAGTCTTTGTAGTCTCACCTAGCACACTCGTAAACAATTCAAACTCCTTTTTCAGTAATGATTTTTTACTCTTGATCATCTCTGCACTACCTTCGAATTTTTTCCGAAGTGCGTCCCAAATTGAATAAGCACTGCCATCATGTTGAAATAATATGAAAATATCCTCTTTCACAGCTTGTTGAAGTAAACTAACCATCATTTTTTCTGCTTTGTACGTATCTCTCTCTTTATCTGAAAATTCCGAGATAATTTTTACAACTCCTAAATCAGACAGTGGTCTAGCATACTTAGTTTCAATACTTTCCCAAGATCTCAGATGATTTGCTTGAACCCAATTCTCAAAACGTTCTTTCTAACTATGATACTCCTCAATTCCCATTAGCTTAGGCGGTTTCTGTAATGTTCCAGTTTCGTTTTCCATGGTTACACTCTGAGCAACAGAAACAGGAGTACTCCGGGTAGCAAATGCATTATAAAATTCGTTGTCCATGGTTCGGTATCACAATTTTCACAAACAGCACTTTCAAACAAAATGATATCTCAAACGAAATGAATTTGGTGCGAAATGAACACTTGGTGCGGAATGACCCTTTGGTGCGAAATGATTTGATTTCGTACGAAATGGATAATTTCGTACGAAATGGCACAACTTTCAAACGAAATGGACAACTTTGGTGCGAAATGAGCGATTTCGTACGAAATGAGGTGATTTCGTGCGAAATGGAATCAAAAACTTGTAAATTCGATCGAAATGAACGTATGTAAGCTATTCCGTGTGAAATGAAAAGTTCATTTCATGCGAAATGCTGCTGATGTCATCCTATCGGCTATGATTTTGTCAAATTGATCAGGTTTTAGTCTGATTTTAGTTCTAATTCTTTCAAGGCTTTGTTAAAACAGTGTTTCACGTATTATGTGAGAAAATCAAGCCAATTTAACCCTGAAAACTTGTTAATTTTGAAAAAAAAGGTGTAGAAATCAGAATTTTGAGCTGAAACGGTAAGAAATCTTCCTCCTGAGCTCTGATACCACTTGTAGGATCGTTTACACGACCAAAACGAGTCGTTCAGAAGAGATCTCGTCCAATACGAAAGGCGGAAACAGACGTATCGGAGTTGTTTCAGCTGATTTACACACAGAATCACTTAAATTGTCTCTTGTATTGAAAACACAACGTTTTACAGCCTGGAGACACTTCGGCAGCACTTCGTTGCCGGAATCAGAAAAGTTACAAATGAAATCACCAAAGCACATATTTATAGGCTCACCATTTCGCACGAATCAGTTTCACACGAAATGGCATTTCGTGCGAAATGACCAAACTTCATTTCGTGCGAAATGGTCCTATCACACATATTTCATGCATTCCTCGTATTTCGTGCCCTGATCTTTCTATCCTATTACAAGACATGATTCAAGACGAAGTCGACAGACATATGCACCAACATATCCTTTCGTTCCTGGGAAGATAGGTGTTTATACTCGGATGTTTGACTACTGTAACTATCGTCTGCCCTTGATGAAATTCTTGATTAGGGTTTTGATGTTCCACGAGGTTCATCTTTCTCAAATGACCCCTTTTGGCCTTGCCAAGGTGTGTCAATTTGAGCTCGCCTGTCGTGGCTTGGAGTCTGACCCTGACTTGGATGTGTTCCGGGCACTTTATAAGCTGAATTGGTCCGGTGATTGGTACACCTTCGATGTTCGGAAAAAGAATGCTTGCTGTTACTTGTGGATTACCTCAAGCCTAGAGGATTGGTGTCATACCTCGACTGCGTAAAACAACAAGTCGCGGCGGAATCGTCGGGGAGTGTTGTAACAGAATCATTGTTTCAAAACACACGGAAATTTGAAGTTTCGTTTTATTAAACATTAAACGTTTACATCATCTTGAAATCTAAACAAACAAGTTAAACATAGTCTATCATTGTTATTAAGTCACTAAGGCCTCGTCCAGTCCTATGTGAGCATGCATCCTAACAATCAACATCATTCAACAACACCTGAAACATATGTAAAAACAAAGTCAGCAAAGAAATGCTGGCGAGCACATAGGTTTATGAGAGTGTCGGAATCATGGCTAATTTACATGTTGCAATACTTAATTAAAAACCTTGTTTTGAAAAGTATAGTATTGCGACATAATTAACCAACTCAAATCAAGTTGGTTATAATTTATAAAATCTCGTAGCCATGATTCTTAACCCAAAACATTTATTTAATTAAATCAAATTGTAAAACATCTCGTAAACACTCGTTAATTAAACTCGTATGGTTTTATTATTCAGAAAACATCATTGTGTGACATCGTTTCAGAATCGTTTACCCAAGTGAACTAAATAACGCCACGGTATGTAATATGATGAAAACACTTATATATAAGAAGTACCAGCGGCGTATCTACAATGTTTTCATCACATTACACCCGTCCCGTTATCTAACCACTAACCAAAACCAATCGTTTACCCAAATCGTTTAACTCGTTAAAAATCGCTTCAGTCGTTTAAATCATTCTCGTTTTAAATTGTGAAAACTACTTTTGGTCGTCTCGCTAATAACATCCAAACCTTCGCGACTCGACTATCTCGCTTCTCGCATTAATAAACCACCAAAGGGTAAATTAACAATCACAGATTCAGTCGTTACCCACCTAACCCACACATAACCATGGGTGCAGTTTGATAACAGGATTTGTCAGATCCTATGGTACCATAACCTAATACTGGTCGGTTCGGCCAAAACTAATGAATGTTATTCGTTATGTAAATACAACCAACAAGTTTGTTCACTTTATCGAAATCGTTATTAATTTATTATAAACCATTTTCGAAACCATCGTTAAAACATCGAAATCATTTAACACATATGAATCACCCCAAAACATTTGAAAACAGTAAAATAGGGGAACTATGTACTCACGTGAAGTGCAAAGTATCCTCAATTAAAAGAACTTCAACAAACTCAAGCAAACCATAGAAATCAAGCAGCACCTAGTAATCGAATCACTAGATAAATAATCGATACCTAAATCGGAAGATTGGACAGAATGAGGTCTTGTAAACCAAATGAGTGTTGGAACTCATGTTATATGGTTTAACAAAGCCTACATTCTAAATCGGAACCTAACGTAAGTGCTTTCGACCCATTACGACCCATTAAGGTAGCTTACGCTACGTTAATGCTTCGTTCACGCAAATGTGCGTTCGAGATGTCTAACTAGTCCTATGACAAGTATTATATGCCTAAACATTTTTAAATATGTTGCATAATCCGTTATGTGACAAAATTTTAGGTTACATATGCTTAAAGTTCAATTATGTATGAAAAGGGCGTTTTGGTCATTTTACCTAAGGCATATAAACTACCTATCATATAACTACTTAAACTAAGTGACCATAACGTATAACCTCGAAAGGTTATTCCCTATACAACTATGGTCACTAAACATGCTTGGTCGGATCCTAATGATCGACCAAGCCGGTCTAGTTCGAAAGTGTAAGCGGTTGCCAAGACCGCTTTACTTACGACTCTACACAAGCACTAAACTAAAAGTGACGAGCTAAACATGTTAAAACATGTTTAGTTAAGTTAGAAAACAGGTTTTGATATCAAAACAAAGTGTTTTGATACCCAAGAGTAGTTTGGTTACAAAATACGCATGAATACGCATTTTGGCCGAAACTACGACTCGTCACTACGCCTAGTCAACGTGGTAATCAGTAGGTATAGTTACACGGGACTATAACCATCGTGATTACGCTCACATTGCGAAGTTCAACGAACTTCGTGTTGACCAACTCGTGGTCAAACCCGAAAGTCAAACACTGTTTGACTTTCGTGCTAAAAACGCATAAAAACACGAAAGAATACTTACAAAGGGTCCACGCTAGGAAGTTTGATCCAATTTTGCTCAGGTATGAAGTGTTTAAACCTCAACTTAGAGCAAAATGAATCAAGTGTGAGTTGAAGTGAATGAAAGCATGGGTATTTATAGATTTTGGAGAACCGTTAGGATCGTTCCTCGCAAAACGTGCCTTGATCTAGACCTTACATGTGGGCACGTGGTTTTCAAAACCATGGGAATACTTAAAATCATCAAATTCCAGCCCACAAAGTGCAAATACCTTGGGTTAAAACCATCAAATCCTCAAAAATGGACCAAGTTCAATGTATCTGCCAGAAATTTCAAAAATGGTCCCTGCACTTGTAAAACTTGATTTTTGGCACTTTTAAGCCCCGTTAACCCCATTTCAAGGCTCCAAAATAAATTTTAAGTATAGGGAACTTGTAATGTGCTCAAAAATATCTCAGATGTCGGTTCGTTTGATCGCACGGTTGCGTTGTTCGGTTAATTACGACGGAAATCGTAACGAACGCAAAAACGATCCACATTACGCGACGAATGGAATTTTATCATGCCAATCACTAAAATAAAATATTTTAATGATTACATAAATTTTTGGATGTCCGGATATATTCAGAACGTAAGATATGCGCGAAAATGCAAACTTATGCACTTTTTGACGCTTTTAGTCCCTATTGATCAATAAAGTTTATTTTAGCATACCGAACCCCTCAAAGCCTATTTCTAAGCTATGTAAAGGATATTTAGGGTATGTTTAACTTATGATCAAGTTCCGGAATGTTCGTTACTATACAAATCGGTATAGTTTCGCTGTTTGACACAAATAGTCCCTACGATCGAACAAACTTGATTTCAACACACCAAACCATCCAAAACATATTTCTAAGTTATGTGGAGGTTATTTAAGGTATGTTAAGCCTATGTAACTGTTCCGGAGTGTTTGTCACATTAAACTGATTATGTTTACGCACCAGTTCGCGTATAACTTTCCAGAAAGCGATTTAGAGCTCGAAATTGAACGAGAATTGATATGTGTAAAGGATACACATATTTATACAAATCCCAAGTATGAAACACAATATTTCATTGGTTTGATATTTGTTTGATGGCCGTGGAGGCACAGATGTCACAGTCTCCCCTACTTCAGGAAAGTTCATCCCGAAATTTATTTAGAGGAACTTGTGAGAGCTCGAAACATGAAGTCGAAAAGATAAAAAAAACACTGGTTAGGGTTCTGAACTTCTAGTAACTTTAATAACATTATGCTTGCAATGTAAGAGGGACACTTATATACAAGTATATGAAGCGCCATTGGTGCGTCCACCGTACCTCCATTACATTATTCACGTTTCGTTATTGTTACCACTATAGGTTCTTACACATGATAAATCTTACTGTGCACTGAATCTCATAATTATGTACGCGTCCATAATTACGTAATTCCTTGCATAGTCCGCACAGTGCATTTTATAATGTGTAGGGGAAAACCAAATGAACAAACCTGTGATGAGTGTGACTAGACCATCCTAGGGTCTTTTTTAATTAAATCAATAAATGATATTTTTAAATAGACCACCAAGGAGTCTTTCCAGCTATATCATCAGATGCCATTCTTAACCAGATTCTGAATCAATCTTTTTAACCAGACCACTCAAGGGGTCTCTTTCGAATCTTGGAATGGTACTATATAACCCAAGGGTCTTAACTACCACGTAGAAGCCCATTAAGGATTTAAGGTAGTACCTTTGGATATCCTACTATGAATCCCTCATGGAAGATTCTACGAGGAATTGGATAACGAAAAATCGGATCACACAAAAACATAAAAGAAAACACATAATCACATAATCATTTAATTTGATCTTTAATTTGTTATCTTTGGACACGGTGTTTAAAGCACACCAGGAATCCAATCCGTGGATTTCATTTGGCACTTTAAACATTTTCAAGAATCTAACTATGAAGATAGGAAGATCTTAATAGGAATTCGGCTTGTCTTTATTGAATTGTAATGTACGTATTAGGGCGTAAAAGGAATCCAATCAAGGGCTCCGTTTTGAGCGATAAAATTCCACAAGGATCTAATTGTGAAGATAAGAAGATCCCATATGGATTTTGGAATTTGAAGAGCGGGAAACGCTTCGAAACCTTGCACTAGACGTGCTTAAGTCGATACACGAGGTAGAATGCTTATGAAGTTGAGGTGCTAGATATGCCAAGGCGACATATGAAGCAGAATTTGAAGGTTGGGTAATATGAGCATAATGCTTTTCGAAAACTATGCATGGGGTTCTTTTTAGAAATGCGTTTAATGTTTTTGAAATCCTACATAATACTTTTGAAATCATTAAGTAGGTGTATGTTTATAAAATATTTTAAAATCATGTGAGATAAATTTTGAAATTATAAGGGTTTTGAAAACATGAATAATGCTTTTTCGAAATCATGCACTTGATATATTAAGTAAATATACTGTGTTAAAAATCGTTTTCAAACTATATGAAATATTTTGAAATCATGAAGGTTGTTTTGAAAACTTATACTATGTATATTGTATGAAAAAACAGAATGAAATGATATGAGATTGAAGAAAGGTATCCTTAGTTATCTAACCAAGGATTTAAAGTGATTACACAAGATATCACTTATTTTCTGTACTTCGTTTCTTAGAATGAAACGAGCACTTAGAATTTTCGAGGTGATCATGAGCGATCATATGAACGAGAGAATTACAAATATGGTTCTTTGGTGTAGGTATCGTAGGGGTATGCCATACACATACACATATGCAATTACATTTGTACATCAGAATTGCAAACAAAGATTTATTTATAAACAAAATCGATTGTTTCAGAGTTCAAAGGAAAACACTAGAAACATAAACATAAGATTCAGATTATTCACAGCAGCAGCTTCTTCTAATCGGCCAAATGCTCATCCATGGGTCAGATTTGCATTGAAAATCTCTGGGTATTTGCCCCTAACATAACCCGTTTCGCCATAGGTGTAGCAAGTACCAGGAGGAAAATGAGCTTGTGCTGGATCTGCTTGTGCAGCAGTAGGATCTGCAACACTTTTGCTTTGGATAACAAAGCGGCACACATTAACCAGATGTCCCCATCGTCCACAGTTGAAACATTTTCGACATCTGACACTGGCATAGTGGTGGAGGTTACACTGATTGCACCAAGGAGCAGTTCCCAAGTACGGCTTCTTGGCTGGTGGTGCTGCCACCTGGCTAGGTTCTGCTTGATTTGGTGCAACGGCTACGGGATCCTTTGAAGCTTTACGCTTCTTTGACATTTTCGAAGGCTCGGCTTCTACTTCCTTTGATGCTTCTTGGGTGGCTTCCTTGTTGCGACGAGACATGGCGACACCTAAATCAACAGACTTTAGGATTACTTCGCCTATTCGCTGGGCAAATTTGGCGGTTTGCTCGGAAATTTGAGTGTCGCTGCGACGAAGAGACATTCTGGAGAAAATAAAGACATGGGAGGAAACAAGTGAAATGTTATCGGAAAATCAAAACAGACTGACAACGCATAGAAATTGCGATCATTTGTTTGTTACCTAAGGCAAACAAATGAGACGGTGACTAATCAAAGTAAATGGGTCATTACAATGTATCACTGAAGACATGCTCGCCTATAAGTGAACACTCACCCCAAGAATTCCCAGGTAAGAGTGACAGGTCCGATACTGCGGATTTGTACGAACACTCTAGCCTTAGACAGAAAATTCAGGGTACATGCATTCACCCTTCCAGTCTGCATGTGTTCACATTATAAGACCCAAACTTTGATGAGATTTTGAAAACTTAGAGGGTTCAAAACCTAGTAATCAATCATCCTAGAACAGATGATTGATTTTCAAGGCAGATTTGAAATTTGTGTTCTTGTTGTGGTTGTCACCTAAGGATAAGTGACGGTATTGTTTTAAGATCTAAACACAAGAATCTTGTGTTAGGGTCCTAGGAAGGTTATAGACTAGGTCAAAGCATTACTAATAACCTAATTCCCTATAACCATGAGCTCTGATACCAACTTTTCTGTCACACCCCGATCGCATAAAACAACAAATCGCGGCGGAATCGTCGGGGAGTGTTGTAACAGAATCATTGTTTCAAAACACACGGAAATTTGAAGTTTCATTTTATTAAACATTAAACGTTTACATCATCTTGAAATCTAAACAAAAAGTTAAACATAGTCTATCATTGTTATTAAGTCACTAAGGCCTCGTCCAGTCCTATGTGAGCATGCATCCTAGCAATCAACATCATTCAACAACACCTGAAACATATGTAAAAACAAAGTCAGCAAAGAAATGCTGGCGAGCACATAGCTTTATGAGAGTGTCGGAATCATGGCTAATTTACATGTTGCAATACTTAATTAAAAACCTTGTTTTGAAAAGTATAGTATTGCGACATAATTAACCAACTCAAATCAAGTTGGTTATAATTTATAAAATCTCGTAGCCGTGATTCTTAACCCAAAACATTTATTTAATTAAATCAAATTGTAAAACATCTCGTAAAAACTCGTTAATAAAACTCGTATGGTTTATATTATTCAGAAAACATCATTGTGTGACATAGTTTCAGAATCGTTTACCCAAGTGAACTAAATAACGCCACGATATGTAATATGATGAAAAACACTTATATATAAGAAGTACCAGAGGCGTATCTACTATGTTTTCATCACATTACACCTGTCCCGTTATCTAACCACTAAACAAAACCAATCGTTTACCCAAATCGTTTAACTCGTTTAAAATCGCTTCAGTCGTTTAAATCATTCTCGTTTTAAATTGTGAAAACTACTTTTGGTCGTCTCGCTAATAACATCCAAACCTTCGCGACTCGACTATCTCGCTTCTCGCATTAATAAACCACCAAAGGGTGAATTAACAATCACAGATTCAGTCGTTACCCACCTAACCCACACATAACTATGGGTGCAGTTTGATAACGGGATTTGTCAGATCCTATGGTACCATAACCTAATACTGGTCGGTTCGGCCAAAACTAATGAATGTTATTCGTTATGTAAATACAACCAACAAGTTTGTTCACTTTATCGAAATCGTTATTAATTTATTATAAACCATTTTAGCCATTTTCGAAACCATCGTTAAAACTCGAAATCATCATTAAAACATCGAAATCATTTAACACATATGAATCACCCCAAAACATTTGAAAACAGTAAAATAGGGGAACTGTGTACTCACATGAAGTGCAAATTATCCTCAATTAAAAGAACTTCAACAAACTCAAGCAAACCAGAGAAATCAAGCAGCACCTAGTAATCGAATCACTAGATAAATAATCGACACCTAAATCAGAAGATCGGACAGAATGAGGTCTTGTAAACCAAATGAGTGTTGGAACTCATGTGATATGGTTTAACAAAGCCTACATTCTAAATCGGAACCTAACCTAAGTGCTTTCGACCCATTACGACCCATTAAGGTAGCTTACGCTACTTTAATGCTTCGTTCACGCAACTGCGCGTTCGAGACGTCTAACTAGTCCTATGACAAGTATTATATGCCTAAACATGTTTAAATATGTTTCATAATCCGTTATGTGACAAAATTTTAGGTTACATATGCTTAAAGTTCAATTATGTATGAAAAGGGCGTTTTGGTCATTTTACCTAAGGCATATAAACTACCTATCATATAACTACTTAAACTAAGTGACCATAAGGTATAACCTTGGAAGGTTATTCCCTATACAACTATGGTCACTAAACATGCTTGGTCGGACCCTAATGATCGACCAAACGGTTCTAGTTCGAAAGTGTAAGCGGTTGCCAAGACCGCTTTACTTACGACTCTACACAAGCACTAAACTAAAAGTGACGAGCTAAACATGTTAAAACATGTTTAGTTAAGTTAGAAAAAAAGTTTTGATATCAAAACAAAGTGTTTTGAAACCCAAGAGTAGTTTGGTTACAAAATACGCATGAATACGCATTTTGGCCGAAACTACGACTCGTCACTACGCCTAGTCAACGTGGTAATCAGTAGGTGTAGTTACACGGGACTATAACCATCGTGATTACGCTCACGTTTCGAAGTTCAACGAACTTCGTGTTGACCAACTCGTGGTCAAACCCGAAAGTCAAACACTGTTTGACTTTCGTGCTAAAAACGCATAAAAACACGAAAGAATACTTACAAAGGGTCCACGCTAGGAAGTTTGATCCAATTTTGCTCAGGTATGAAGTGTTTAAACCTCAACTTAGAGCAAAATGAATCAAGTGTGAGTTGAAGTGAATGAAAGCATGGGTATTTATAGATTTTGGAGAACCGTTAGGATCGTTCCTCGCAAAACGTGCCTTGATCTAGACCTTACATGTGGGCACGTGGTTTTCAAAACCATGGGAATACTTAAAATCATCAAATTCCAGCCCACAAAGTGCAAATACCTTGGGTTAAAACCATCAAATCCTCAAAAATGGACCAAGTTCAATGTATCTGCCAGAAATTTCAAAAATGGTCCCTGCACTTGTAAAACTTGATTTTTCGGCACTTTTAAACCCCTTTAACCCCATTTCAAGGCTCTAAAATAAAGTTAAAGTATAGGGAACTTGTAATGTGCTCAAAAATATCTCGGATTTTGGTTCGTTTGGTCGTACGGTTGCGTTGTTCGGTTAATTACGAGGGAAATCGCAACGAACGCAAAAACGATCCAAATTACGCGATGAATGGAATTTTATCATGCCAATCACTAAAATAAAATATTTTAATGAAGACATAAATTTTGGATGTTCAGATATATTCAGAACGTAAGATATGTTCGATAATGCAAACTTATGCACTTTTTGACGCTTTTAGTCCCTATTGATCAATAAAGTTTATTTTAGCATACCGAACCCCTCAAAGCTTATTTCTAAGCTATGTAAAGGATATTTAGGGTATTTTTAACTTATGATCAAGTTACAGAATGTTCGTTACTATACAAATAGGTATAGTTTCACAGTTTGACACAAATAGTCCCTGCGATCGAACAAACTTGATTTCAACACACCAAACCATCCAAAACTTATTTCTAAGTTATATGGAGGTTATTTAAGGTATATTAAGCCTATGTCACTATTCCGGAGTGTTTGTATCGTTAAACTGATTACGTTTAGGCACCAGTTCGCGTATAACTTTCCAGAAAGCGATTTAGAGCTCGAAATTGAACGAGAATTGATATGTGTAAAGGATACACATATTTATACAAATCCCAAGTATGAAAAACAACATTTCATTGGTTTGGTATCTGTTTGATGGCCGTGGAGGCACAGATGTCACAATTGGAAGGACCATTTCTTTTTAGTGGACGATCGGTGCGTTCCGGCTGAAATGTCTTGGAGGCCAAAAAGTTCTAGTCTTCCTGGTCCTCATCCTGAAGATTTTGAGTTCGACAGAGGTTTGTATTCTGCTCTGATTAAGGAGGCTGGCCGTGTCCAAAAATTTTCGGAACACATTCTTGTAATGGGGAGGATAAGCACGATTTGGCCCAAACCAGAGTATTATCCCACCCTTCGTTGGAACGAAGAGGGTTAGTTATGTTCTTTAGCTCGAATGTCCCCCTTTGTTTATTATTGCCTTTTTTATGTTTATTTGTATATTCTCTTTATATTACGAGTTGTTTTGTCTGTGCAGTTATGGGTTTAAAGGAGGCTTTGAGATTGAAATCCTTTGATTCTACCGAGCTTGACATTCGAGCTACAAGGACGCCGAAAGGGGATCCTCCATACCTTACTGTTGTTAAATAAAATCTTTATTCGATTAGAGAACCTGCTGTTATGACTGGTCAGGGGGGTTCAAGCTCAGCTCCCTTGGCACAGGCGGCGAACGTGGTTCCGGTTCAGACAGCCTTGGTTGTGAGTGGTGATAAGGGAAAAGGGACTGGTTCGAGCGGGGCGAAGGACTCTGGTTCGAAAGTTATTCTGTATGGCTCGGAGCATCTATCCGTTGAAGATGAAGGGGTGAATACTGATGGTGGTGAAGATGATGATGAGGTTCGTCCTGAAGTTACTTTTAAGAGGGGTCAGAACACTTCTTCGAAACCTGATCCAAACCCTAAGAATCTGAAGAAGTCTAAACTGGATTTGAAGTCGATTGTTTTAGAGGATGAAGCCGATCGAGTCACCGAGTTTTCTGCTGCTGGAGGTTTATTGGAAAATTTGAGCGCTCATCTTCATGGTGGCAAAACCCCAAGAGATCAACCTGTTTACCTTCCTCCGAGCCCGTCGTCCTTCGGGGGTCCAACCACCAAGGTAATTGTTGATACCGAAATGCCAGATCCACTAGCCTTTAAGAAGATCGATCTATCTCCTTCGGGTAAGCCTACCACTGGGGTTGCTTCTAATGTTTTGAGGCCAAGTCCTCAACAGATCGATGGTGGGGATAGTGCCTCTTCGTCCCCCTTATGGTACGAGACTGAAGCCGTTTTTATCTGTCAGAAATTAGGTTCTGGTGATGCTATGGATGTGGATTCAGCTCAAGCTTTGGAGAGGTATGTCCCTGACTGGTCACTGGTTAACAAGGACAGGATTTTTGACGCACTTTCGGCGAAGATATCGTTGTTTCATATTGGCACTCCTGCTAAGCATGCTTATTATCGAAAGATGAGTGGGCTGGAGCTCGGGAACGCTTTAATGTTGAACCAGGCCTAATCCAACTCATTAGTGGTTGTAACGCCCTAAAATCCGAATGTTAATATTCGTAAAAGGTTCTTATTTAATATAACCTGAAATAATAATTAGGCTATTGTACCTAGTTATAGTGTATGGCCAAAACTATTAAATGATGAAAGTTGTGCCAAGTATGTTAAATGGTAAACATGAGGGGCTAGATGGTATAGAATGAAAGTTGAGTTATTAAAAGAAAATAACAACACACACAAACACACATTCGTGTGTGTTCTAGATCGATCAGGAGCTCCCAAAGAGCCAAACCCTAACTCAATTAAATCACCAAATTAAAGGGTGAATCGAGGCTCAAATTCAAGAAGGAACACGGATTAATGATCACCTTTACGAGGGGATCATAAGGTATGTCTTAAATCTAAGATTTGTGATCATGTGTAAAGTGGGTTATGTTCTAATCCATGAGTTTAAGTGGAATTGAGCATGAGTATGTGTTATAATCATCATATAGAACATGAATTATGAATGGTTTGTGCTAATTTGATGTTTAGATGATAAACCCATTAGTTATGGTGATGAAGATGACTAGACTCATCACCTATGTCTAATTCTTGTTGAAAGAATGATGTATTATGTGGGTATGATGAATTCTTGTTAGATGAATTGGGAGAAAAATGATGATGATATGATTGATGTTTAGTTGGAAATGATCCATGATGGTTAGAAGTAGGTTTTGATGGGTAATGTATGAGTTTAGAAGATTTATGCATGAATAAGTTGTACGTTATGCTTAAAAGGTAGTACGTGCATCAAGTGTATGATAAAATGTATATAGTGTCGTCCGTATAGTCGATTGTGATATTACGGGTATATGTTGATAAGTCGATGGTTACATATGGTTAATAGTTGACTTTTGAAAGTCAACAAGTATAAGAAACATGATTTGACTCGTTGTCGTAAAGGTAGGATTATAGGAAGTCGTTTGGTACATGTTATGTTAATATGTGTTATTTGTGATTACATGATGAATTACATGAGTTGGAAAGGATATGAAGTTGATTTTTATGTAGTATGCTTGTTAGAAATGACTAAGGAAAGTTAAGTGTGGATTATGCGATTGGTATGATTGTTAACATGTACAAATGGGTATGCTAACAAGAATGTGGTTCTGATGACATGGAAGTGTAGGGACCATGTCGAGACGGGCTCAAGCATGAGGTTAACGGGTCAAGAAGGAGCAAGGATCGGATACGAGCACGGACGCATAAGGTAAGTGATTTCTGTAATCACTTCTTAGTTCGATTAAGTAATATGGGGTTTTAATTAACTAAACATGATGGATGAGGTCAAATATGTGCTGAAGTCTTTCGTCGTAAATGATGGGATTAAAGTTGACCAAAACGCCCTTGATGGGTGTTTTGGGCAAATGATCTTCAAAGTAGTTTTAGGAACAAGTTATTCGATTAGTGTAATGTTTTGGTCGAGTATGAAAGTGGGGAGTAGGGTTTTGTTAGTCATAAACCATTTAATGCGCAATTACCCTTAACGGGTCAAAATAAGCTTTTGAGCGAAGATGGGTGAAATAAGGTATAGTAATGAAGTACTGAAAGGGATACACGCGCCGAAACCTAAGTCTACGGACATAAGGTGACAATTACATGAAGGCACGAAACTACTATGTGAATTGTGTACCTGGCCAGTACACGAGAAACGTATGACTTTCGTGAGATTATGATAATTGTTACAGGTATGTCCGGTAGAGTTGGGTAGCAGGCGGGCGTGTGGGTGAAATGGGAAGTAAGACTCTCGGGAAATTGAGAGTACGATGTAAGAATGAAAAACATGCCTGATAAGAATGAAGAATGTTGAATCTGTAATTAAGTATGGATCAACAAGATATGAATAATATGTTTGAATCCGGGAGACAGATTCAGGGAATGAAAAGTATGAATGCAATGTTTGAACCCGTGAGACGGATTCAAGGATGAAAGGCATGGATGATATGTTTGAATCCGTGAGACGGATTCAAGGATGAAAGGCATGGATGATATGTTTGAATCCGCGAGAAGGATTCAAAACACAGAAGTAATGAAAGGCATGAAAGTAATGTTTGAATCTGTAAGGCGGATTCAAAATGAAGAAATGTTTGAATCCGTAAGGCGGATTCAATGAATGAAAAAGCATGAATGATGCGTCTGAATCCGTGAGACGAATTTTAAAATGTAAAAAAGATGAAATTAATCCGCATAAGAAGATGTCGACAGTTTGACCATGATTGAGTCGAACGGGTCATAGAAATAAGTAAAAAGGTAAAAGAGTGATAGTATAATAGATGAAGTTTTGTATAAGTTACGTGTTAGATGTGTTAGTAATCGACTCTTAGAAGTCAGAATGATGACGGGTTGTGACCCGGACAATAACTTGAGTATGGGCGGGGATGGTAAGTCTAGTAAGAAATATTGAAACGATGTAATAAGGTCTTTGCAAGTAAGCATGAATGGAAGGAAGTACGAGCATGTATTTTCCGTTGGCGAAATGATGAATAGAATGAAAGGATTGCATGTAAGAAATAGAATGTGTGGATGTTGTAGTAGGTACGTAGGAAATGGTAGAAGGATTATAAGTGGGTAATTCCCTAGTATAATGAATGTTTAAATGAAATATGCTAACCGCCAATTTTTTTTTTTTTTTATGAAAGTGTTAGAATTATTGATGTGATGGAACTAATCGTATTGGTGAGAGAATGTGCACGAGCGGAAGCTCATTAAAAGGATAAATGAAACCTGGTCTGTTATGGCTAGTAATCGAGGAGAAGATGTCCGATCTGGGTTACGGATCGTCGGATTGTGAAATGAAAAGAGGTTAGTAAGATGTTTAACTTATGTTGTATAGATATAAACTAGTATGACACACATTTATATATGTAAATTAAGTAACGCATGAAGTGAAAGCAATAGTGATGTGAAATGGACAAAATGATTTAAAGGTAACGTAAAGGTATGAAAGGTACAAGTAACTGTAGAAAACGTAGAAGGATGTTCACGTTAGAGCTAAGTACGTAGTTGTAACTATGAAATGATAGTTTTGATGTGATAACAAAAATAAGAGTTAAATATTATACAGAGCATGTAGAGAATGTAATCTTACGAGATGAGATGAAGATATTGGATACGTTATGAACGGATCATATGAAGGTGTGTATGATTACAGGTCAAAGAAGTATGTATATTGAATCGTTATTAACAAGTCAAGAAATGAGAATGTTACATGAAAGTAAAGTATGGAAGGTATGGACTTATTTGGAAGAAGTCATTTATATAAATGAATTATGAATCGAGGATGGATAGTTACCTACTATGATAATGTACCAGTTAATGTTAAACATACACGTGTATGTGTAAATTACGAAATACGATCGAATAGTGACGAAAATAACATGAATGGTTTCAAGTAAACCACACATGTGCACATGATATACGAGTAATAGAATGATGAATGAATCACTATCTATGTAGTGCGTTGGAAATTAGCGCTATTATAGAAAGCGACACTAATAAGAACTCCGGAGCGGGTTCTTTAAGAAAGAAGATAGACGTTGTGATGGGCTAGCGATAGTGTTGATGGGACGTAGAGAAGATAATTAGTGTTAAATGGAAATGAAGAAGGTTTCGGGGACGAAACCTTGTTTAAGGGTGGTAGACTTGTAACGCCCCAAAATCTGAATGTTAATATTCGTAAAAGGTTCTTATTTAATATAACCTGAAATAATAATTAGGCTATTGTACCTAGTTATAGTGTATGGCCAAAACTATTAAATGATGAAAGTTGTGCCAAGTATGTTAAATGGTAAACATGAGGGGCTAGATGGTATAGAATGAAAGTTGAGTTATTAAAAGAAAATAACAACACACACAAACACACATTCGTGTGTGTTCTAGATCGATCAGGAGCTCCCAAAGAGCCAAACCCTAACTCAACTAAATCACCAAATTAAAGGGTGAATCGAGGCTCAAATTCAAGAAGGAACACGAATTAATGATCACCTTTACGAGGGGATCATAAGGTATGTCTTAAATCTAAGATTTGTGATCATGTGTAAAGTGGGTTATGCTCTAATCCACGAGTTTAAGTGGAATTGAGCATGAGTATGTGTTATAATCATCATATAGAACATGAATTATGAATGGTTTGTGCTAATTTGATGTTTAGATGATAAACCCATTAGTTATGGTGATGAAGATGACTAGACTCATCACCTATGTCTAATTCTTGTTGAAAGAATGATGTATTATGTGGGTATGATAAATTCTTGTTAGATGAATTGGGAGAAAAATGATGATGATATGATTGATGTTTATTTGGAAATGATCCATGATGGTTAGAAGTAGGTTTTGATGGGTTATGTATGAGTTTAGAAGATTTATGCATGAATAAGTTGTACGTTATGCTTAAAAGGTAGTACGTGCATCAAGTGTATGATAAAATGTATATAGTGTCGTCCATATAGTCGATTGTGATGTTACGCGTATATGTTGATAAGTCGATGGTTACATATGGTTAATAGTTGACTTTTGAAAGTCAACAAGTATAAGAAACATGATTTGACTCGTAGTCGTAAAGGTAGGATTATAGGAAGTCGTTTGGTACATGTTATGTTAATATGTGTTATTTGTGATTACATGATGAATTACATGAGTTGGAAAGGATATGAAGTTGATTTTTATGTAGTATGCTTGTTAGAAATGACTAAGGAAAGTTAAGTGTGGATTATGCGATTGGTATGATTGTTAACATGTACAAATGGGTATGCTAACAAGAATGTGGTTCCGATGACATGGAAGTGTAGGGACCATGTCGAGACGGGCTCAAGCATGAGGTTAACGGGTCAAGAAGGAGCAAGGATCGGATACGAGCACGGACGCATAAGGTAAGTGATTTCTGTAATCACTTCTTAGTTCGATTAAGTAATATGGGGTTTTAATTAACTAAACATGATGGATGAGGTCAAATATGTGCTGAAGTCTTTCGTCGTAAATGATGGGATTAAAGTTGACCAAAACACCCTTGATGGGTGTTTTGGGCAAATGATCTTCAAAGTATTTTTAGGAACAAGTTATTCGATTAGTGTAATGTTTTGGTCGAGTATGAAAGTGGGGAGTAGGGTTTTGTTAGTCATAAACCATTTAATGCGCAATTACCCTTAACGGGTCAAAATAAGCTTTTGAGCGAAGATGGGTGAAATAAGGTGTAAGGTAGTCGGGAATGAATCTTTTATGATAGATGACCTTGAAATTATTAGGTTCATATGAAGTTAAGGTCAAGCAAACAAGTTATGTTGATAAATGCATGAACGGGTCAAGCTTTGGTAAAAGGGTAACGAGCCGAAGGCTTAATAGTCATAAATTTTGGTAATCCAAATATGGGATTTTTACTTCATGTGATGGAGAATTAAATTACGATCACGTAGGAAAAAGAATCGGGTAAAACGGATAAAAAACGAGAGAGTTATGCTCGTTTCCTTAAAACCGGATTGTGCTGAGAATATGCAGCAACCAGCTGCGAGGTTTCTGTCAAATTAGGGGGGTCGCGCAGCGCGACGGCCCGTCGCGTCGCGCGACGGGGTAAGTTTTTCCGAAACTCGTTTTCGTGCCTCGTTTTGTCTTGGGAACTCGTTTAAACGCGTTTTAAGTTACGTACGACTAGTTTAACTTACGTTTTTATGAATTTAAGTGTATGAAAGCATGTATGTATCTACGTGGGTATGTTTATAAGTATGCGAGCAAGAATAAGCGGATATATGATGGTATGTATGAGAGTAGTCATGTATGAGTTTGGTATGATGCACGTAGGGTTGTATGTATGTAAATATGTATAATGTCATGAGTGTACGTAATGATGTTGGTATGTGTACATGTAGATACGTATTTAATGATGTAGATGTGTGTATATGTAAGTATGCAGGTAGATTGGTATGTATGTGTGTGAGTATGTATGCAAGTAGGTATGTATGTATGTGTGTACGTATGTATATATGGAGATAAAATGTATGAAGTTCAGGTATGTATGCAAGTCTTTCGGTATGATTAAGTGTTTACGTTGTTTATTTGTATACCTGGAATTATAAGTGAAATGCAGGAATAACAAAGAAGTCTCATCACGGATGGTATGACGGGATGGAAAAGCTGGGATGTAAAGAGTTAACGAAACGAGAAGTAAACGTGAAAACCTTGTAGGTTTATAATGCGTACTAATGTTGTGAATTTTATGTGGTGAACGCAGGTAGTACCAGTCTTGAGGATAACCAAGGATTGGAGAACGAGGATCGAGTCACAAAATAGATTGTACGGGAGCGTTGAGTACGTAATGTAGTGAAGCTAGGTTATGGCTTCTTATTTAAATTAAGTATAATAAATGTATTTATTGTGAAAGAATTAATCTTAAAAATGAATTTATGTGCGTCAAGGTGTTTGTAACGAAAGAAATTTTTATGGTACGATTTTCCGCTGCAACTTTAGTCAGTTACGAATTAGGGTGTAAAAGTGGTTGAAGCCTATAAGCGGTGGGTCGAAGCGGAGTCTAACTGCCGTCGATACGAACGTGAAGTTGCCTCCTTGAAGAACGAAGAGAATATTCGTTCAAAAACCAAACAGGAGCTTTCTTCGCTTCGAGCCCAGGTGGATCGTCTGAAAGAGCAGGTTTCAGAGACTAAGGAAATAAACAAAGCCTCTCAAGCTTCAGCAGCGGCTGCCTACGAAGCCCGTGAGAGAGCTATTCAGGATTTGGAGGGTTTAAAGCTTAGGTTTGAGGCGCTGGAGAAGAAGTTGTCCGAGACCGAGGAGATAAATCAGACAGAGCAAAAGTAGATGCAATCGTTGTACGATCAACTGTTAGCCAATCATCTCCGCCTGGTGAATGGTACGTTCATTGTGCTTTTTGTTTTTGCTCACCTAGTTTCTGATTTTTTTATTGTCATTCCTTTTTTGATAAAGCTGAGCTCGAGAGGGCTCGTGACAAGGCTGTCGAGTTGAATCAATATGTCATTGCGGACATGAATGATATGCTGAGCCATTATGATGTTGAGATGATAGAGTTGTACGGGCTTGTGTCAGAACTTTTGCTCACAAAGTAATGGTTCCTGACGGAAGGAGTAGCTTGGGTTGTGAAGCTGGTTCATCAAAGCCCTAAACTGGAGAAAGTGGTTCATCAAAGCTGGTTGCGGATTTGGTTAATAGTGTCAATGCTGTTGGTGTGAATGATTGCATTAAGCAGGGCTTTCAGGCCGCAAAATCTTTGGCTCAGACCGTCAGTGAAGTTCTTGGGTATGATGAAGGTGCTAAAGATGCCCTTGATGCTACGATCAAGGCTTTTGACAACTTCCATATTTCGGTCCTGGACAAGGTTTCGGAGCTGGTGAACGAGCCATTGTCCGTTATAAAGGAAAAAAACAAGCTTCCCATTGTTAAGGAAGATTGATGGACATGGTCCTCTGTGGCCGCACAGTGTTTTGTTTTGTTTTTAGCAATGGCATGTAATCGTACAATGTCGTGTTTTGTCATGACTTCATCGAACATATTTTACTTAGGAAGTTATGATTTGCTAATGATATTCGTGCTTGGTTTCTAGTTTTAGTTTGCGTCTAAACTTTTACTATTCTGCCAAACCTTTCAGGGCACCCTGAATGCCCAGATCGTAGTGAAGATTTTTACAAGTTTTTGCTTAACATAAATCTCGAATGCTTTGTTAGTGGGTCGGATCGAACCACTTTGCATAATAGATTTTTGTTATTTTGAACTATTTAAGCCTTCTCGATCGGCGCGAGGCATGGGTCGAGGCCCGCTTGTGCACATTTTATATCGTTCGAACTTATACATAGATATACTATTGTTTGTATTATCAAAACGTAGATCGCTTTATTTAATAGCAGATAACATAGTTTCCGGGGTAGACGCTCCCGGTTTTTACAGGAAATTGGAAATATGTTTGGGGCATTACCCTCCCGACATTACATGGAAAAAGAAAAACATAAAACAAAAGGAGCGATCGTTTTTCAGCCGTGGCGATCATGCGACTACATAAAACATTTTTTCAAATGGATCCCATTCCATGTTCTTGGGACGGGGGTTCCATCGATCTTCTCAAGCACGTAGGACCCTTTGTCACTAGCTTCCTTCACACGATACGGTTCTTCCCACTTTGGGGTCAACTTTCCTGGAGGCTCAACCCGGCTTGCGTCGTTGCTCCGGAACACATAATATTCGATTTTAAATTTATAAAGCTTGGTGCGGGCATTGTAGTATTTCTCAATTTTCTTTTTATACCGAGCCTCTTTGATGGCTGCTATGTTTCGGCGCTCTTCCAACATGTCGAGATAAGATCGGAGCTCCTGTTCATTTTCTTCCCAATTTTTGCATCTTTGATTTGAGAGTCCGACCTCTATGGGGATCACAACTTCGGTGCCGTACGTAAGACTGAATGGTGTTTCTCCGTTACTTGTCTTGTGTAAAGTTTGATGAGCCTATATAACGTTCGGTAGCTCGTTTGCCCATCCTTTTCCTTCATATCCAAGTCTTCTTTTGATCCCATCTACGATTCGACGATTGATTTGTTCGACCAGCCCGTTCCCCTGGGGGTGGGCAACTGAGGAGAAAACTTGGTTAATTTTTAAACTTTCGCACCATCACTTGAACGGATTCTCCGCGAATTGTTTTGCCTTATCGCTCACTATATATAATGGAAGACCGAAGCGGCATACGATTTGCTCCTAGAAAAATCTTGTCATTGTAGCCGGAGATAACTGTGAAAGGCCTTGCTTCTACCCACGTAGTGAAGTAGTCTACTGCAACCAGCAGGTATTGTGCGCTTCCACTTGATCGCGGGAAAGGTCCGACTATGTCTACGCCCCACTTCTGGAAGGGCCACGCGCCGGTTACAGGGATCATCTCATTCTTTGCTCGGAGGCTTATCGGCGCATGCTTCTGGCATTCATCACATTGTTGGAGTTCTTTTACTGCACTTTCGTGCATTCCAGGCCAAGAATACCCCGCATTCTTTACTTTAGTTACGATCATTTTTGGCCCGGCATGGATACCGCAGATGCCATAATGTATTTCCCTGATGAAGTAACTGGCCTGTTCCGGATCAAGGCATTTCAACAAAGGGCCCAAAAAGGTCTTTTGGTATAATCCCCCGTGTCGCAACCCCCGTCCCCTTAACAAGCCCAGGAATGGGCGGCCGCGGCCAGTTTCGGTGGTATCGGTGTTTATCCATTTTGGCAGCGGAAATTTCATCAGGACCGTAGTTAGGAAATATTTTATCAGAGTAAAATACCACACTTTCATAATATTAAACACATGGGGTAAAACCCAAGTTTTAAGTACACACATTTTTATAGGAATAAATCCTATTTTTATTTAATAAAAACATCTATTTATTTTAGGTAACTTTATTGCCACTTTTCCAAGCCTTCAGTGCTGTCCAGCTGGCTTCTATTTGGCTTTCACATTTTGTTACCTGAAACGCATTTAAAACATTTTGTCAGTGGGAAATACAGGTGAGTGAATCCTAGTTTAATCAAGTTTAAATAAAAACCATTGTACAGTATTGAGGGCGGTCTCGCAATTACATTTGTTTCCAAGTCATACCAATTACCACCCACGATACTGTCAACCCGACTTGTGTAAATGTTACCCCTCGCAAGGCAGTAACAAATTTTGTATACAAAACCCCAACATACCGATGATAATTGTATCCTTACAAATACTCAATAACTGCTTAATATATAATTAATCGTGTGAGGTTTTGTAAAAACAATTTGCAAAAAGGAGATTACACATTGCTGTCTTAGATTTTCTGTAAGGGTTTCCTGGGAATTATCTATAAATTACACAAATGCACACGTGTTAGTATAATAACCCATTTTAACATTAGTAATACCCTCCCCGAGACGGCATTCCAACGACTACGTCGGGCAGAACCACGACAGCCGTTACGGAACCCTAGATCAATCGGGCAGCGTATCTAATACGTATCCAGGGGTTATGATACTTACAACGGAGCAGAACTTCGTTATTTAGGGGGATATTATACCCGAGTATAGTGTACACTACGTAGAAATTGAGAGAGAAAAGAAATTTTGGGACGAATCCGACTGAAGGCCGATGCATGCATTTTATAGGGCTGCATTAGGGTTTTGTCGCGCCCCGCGTAACCTTCCTCCAGGGCTTACGCGGCCGGCGAGGCTCCCTAGGGTAGGCCCTAGGGTTGCTGATTCGGACCGTAGACTCCACACGTGACCCGATACATGGCGGCACCGGGTGTCGCCCTAATCCCCTGCTGTCGCGGCCCGGGTAGGCAGTAGCCAAAGGCTACGCGCCCCGCGAGGACCCCATTTTTTCTTATTTTTAATTAATTTTAATAATATTAAAGGTATTCGGGCCCTGTTTTCGCGTATGGGGTGTATTTTAGGACATATTAGGGTATTTTAATATATTTTAGGGTGTCAAAATAATTTGGAGGGTTGTTATATCCTCCCCACCTTATTTTACAGCTCGTCCTCGAGATCTACTGGAACAAGTGTGGATATTTCCTTTGCATTTCTGATTCAAGTTCCCATGTGTATTCTGGTCCTCTTTTGGAGTCCCTTTCACTTTGACCAGAACTAGTCTCTTGCGCTTGAGGTTTTTGACTTTCCTGTCTTCAATCTGTAGAGGCCTTTCTACAAATTTAAGTTGTTCATTTACCTCTATGTCCTTAAGAGGCACTATTAGTGATTCATCAGCTAAGCATTTCTTGAGATTAGATACATGAAATACATCATGTATTCCTGCCATTTCCTCTGGCAGTTGTAGCTGATAGGCTACAGGTCCTATTCTTTTAATAATCTCAAAAGGTCCAACATACCTGGGACTTAGCTTTCCTCTTTTGATGAATCTTACCACTCCTTTCCAAGGAGAGACTTTTAATAACACTTTATCTCCTACTTGAAATTCCAACGGTTTGCGTCTGTTATGACCATAGCTCTTTTTTCGATCACGTGCTGCTTACAGTCGTTCCTTGACTTGAATGATCTTGCCGGTTGTTTCTTGCACTATTTCAGGTCCAGATAGTTGCTTTTCTCCAATTTCTGCCCAACAGACTGGAGTTCGGCACTTTCATCCATAAAGTGCTTCGAATGGTGCAGCATTGATACTTGTGTGATAACTGTTATTATAAGAAAAATCTATTAATGGTAAGTGTTCATCCCCATTACCTCCGAAATCAATTACACAAGCTCTAGGCATATCTTCCATTGTCTGAATTGTCATTTCGCTTTGTCCGTCCGTTTGAGGATGGTAAGCTGTGCTTGGATTCAACTTGGTTCCCATTGCCTTTTGGAAACTCGTCCAAAAATGAGAGGTAAAACGACTATCCCTATCAGAAACAATTGATAAAGGAATTCCATGTAATGAAACTATTTCATTTACATATAACTTGGCTAACCGTTCCATACTGAAAGTTTCCTTCATTGGTAGGAAATGAGCTGACTTAGTGAGCCTGTCTACAATCACCTAGATTGTATCATTACCTTTCCTTGTTTTGGGTAATTTGGTAACAAAATCCATTATTATCAATTCCCATTTCCATACGGGCATTTCTAATTGTTGTAGCAATCCTGAGGGTTTCTGATGTTCAGCTTTGACTTGTGAACAGGTTAAACACTTAGAAACATAAGCTGCTATATCCTTCTTCATTCCTATCCACCAGAAATTCTTTCTTAAATCCTGATACATTTTATCACTTCCAGGATGCATCGTATACTTAGACTTATGGGCTTCTTCTAATATACGGTGACGTAGGTTTCCTAATTTAGGTATCTATATTCTTTTCTTATGGAATCTCCAAATTCCATCGGTTCCTTGTTTTAATTCCTTAATCATTCCTTTTAGCTTTTCAGTATCTTCCTTGATTACTGATTCTTGTGCTTCTCTAATTTGTTCATTTAAATCTACCTGGAGATTTAACTTAAGAGAACGCACTCTGTTTGGCTTTTCATGATGCTTTCGACTTAAAGCATCAGCTACTACATTTTCCTTTCCTACATGATACTGGATATTACAATCATAATCACTAAGTATTTCCATCCAGCGTCTTTGTCTCATATTCAACTCCTTTTGCCCGAAGACGTACCTTAAACTCTTATGGTCGGTGAAAATAGTAAACTTACTACCATAAAGGTAATGTCTCCAAATCTTAAGAGCAAAAATTATAGCTCCTAATTCTAAATCATGGGTTGAATAATTCTCTTCATGGTTCTTAAGTTGTCCAGACGCGTAAGCTATAACCTTTTGACGTTTCATCAATACACATCCATAACCTAACTTAGAAGCGTCACAATAGACTACAAAGTCTTCAGTTCCTTCTGGTAACGCTAGTATGGGTGCATGGGTTAATCTTTGCTTAAGAATTCTAAAGGCTTCTTCTTGTTTTGGTCCCCATTCAAACTTAACAGATTTACAGGTTAGCTTAGTTAAGGGAATGGCTATTCTAGAAAAATCTCGAATAAATCTTCTATAGTAACCGGCCAATCCTAAGAAACTTCTAACCTCGGTTGGTGATTGAGGGGTTTTCCATTTGGTAATTGTCTCGATCTTTGTGGGATCCACATGAATTCCTTCGTGATCGACTAAATGTCCAAGAAACTGTACCTGTCTTAACCAAAACTCGCATTTTGAAAACTTAGCATAAAGCTTTTCCTTTCTTAATAAACTTAAAAGTGTGTGCAGATGCTTTGCATGATCCTCTTTACTCTTAGAATAAATGAGAATATCATCTATAAAGACAATTATGCATTTATCCAAATATGGCTTACATATTCGGTTCATCATGTCCATAAATGCAGCTGGGGCATTGGTTAAACCAAATGGCATGACAGTAAATTCATAATGGTCATACCTTGTTCTGAACGCGGTCTTAGCAATGTCCTCTTCCTGTACCTTTAATTGATGATATCCTAATCTTAGATCGATTTTCGAGAAAAATCGAGCTCCTTGCAACTGGTCAAACTGATCATCGATTCTTGGTAATGGATACCGGTTCTTAATCGTGACCTTGTTCAATTCGCGGTAATGAATGCACATACGCATCGATCCGTCTTTCTTTTTAACAAATAAAATTGGTGTTCCCCATGGCGATGAACTTGGTTGTATGAATCCTTTCTCCAACAATTCGTCTAATTGTTTCTTCAACTCTTGCATTTCTGCGGGTGCCAAACGGTAAGGTGCTTTGGCAATTGGTGCTGTTCCTGGTAGCAGATGGATTCAGAATTCGACTTATCTATCTGTCGGCAATCCTGGCAATTCTTCTGGAAAGACATCTGAAAACTGGGATACTACTGGAATATCCTTTAGTTCTTTTCCTTTAGTGTTAGTGATTATAGAAATCAAATACACTATAGATCCTTTTCTTATACAACTTGCTGTTTTCATCACAGAGATGAATTTTGTGGATCGAGATGGCTTATCTCCTTTAATTGTGATCTTTCACATTTTGGTGAATTTACTTGGATTGACTTTTTATCACATAAAATACTAGCTTTATTGGCTATTAACCAATCCATTCCTAATACAACATCAAATCCTGTCAGATTCATTGGGTAAAGGTTTGCAATAAACTTTTGATTTAAAATTTCTATTCTTGCTCCCTGCAAGATTTCAGAAATTCTAATGGTTTCCCCATTTGCTGTCTCTACTAGACATTCCTGTGGGAGTTTAGTTAATGGTTGATTTAGAAGTTTGCAAAACGAAGTATTAATAAAACTTTGGTTCGCACCAGAGTCAAATAATACTTTGGCAAAAATATTATTAACTAAAAACGTATCGGCTATCACATCTGGAATCATTTTGGCTTCATCTGCCGTCAGAACAAATGCTCTAGTATTTTTAGTGTTCTTGTTACCCATGGCTGGAACTAGTTTCGGACAATTTCGCTTGATGTGACCTTTTTCTCCACAGTTGAAGCACAGTCCATTACTAGATTTCCTCCTGCAGTTGTCTTCCTTATGTCCTGGTATCTTGCAAAAATTGCAGTAAGTGGAGCATTTTCCCGAATGCTTCTTCTTACAAGCCTTGCAGTACGGTGCTGAGGTAGAACCTACGTTCCTGCGGTTGGAATTACCGTAGCGAAATTCCTGAGTAAGTTTTTGAGCTAGGTTTCTCCTCTGATCCTCTTCTCGCGTACGAACTAACTCATCTGTCAAGGTATTTGCTAGTTCTACGGCTTCTTCTATGGTTTGAGGTCTAGCTGCCTTGACTACATGCCTAATCTCCCCGATTAATCCCCAGATGTAACGGGAGATTAACACTGGTTCTGGTGATGCAAGGGTTGGTACTATTCTAGCATATTCAAAGAATGTGGTAGTATAACCCTTACTATCCACCCCGGTCATTCTAAGGTTTAGGAACTTATTCGCTATTTGTTCCTTTTAATTGGGAGGGCAGAATTTCCTTTCTACCATATTTTTAAATTCCTCCCATTCCATGTTGTATACCCTATCACTTCCCCTTGACTGGAGGATAGTGTTCCACCATTCTAAGGCTGAGTTCTAAAATAGATTGGAAGCAAACATTATCTTATCCTCTTCCGCACATTTGCTTATTTTTAGAACGGCCCCAGTCTTTTCTATCCAGCGTAGAGTTGCAATGGGTCCTTCATTGCCCGAGAATTCTATTGGTTTGCAGGACCAGAATTCTTTATAAGAACAACCATAAGGCATGGTTCTTCTTCTTTTGGGAATGGGCGCTTGAAGTACAGGCCCATTGTTCATGCTGTGTTCTGGTTCAGTTGGTCACTTACTGCTATGCTTACTTTTATTATCCGCTTCCTTAACAGTTTGAATAATAAATGGCATTGCATCTATGATTCCTTGTGCCACTATGTGTTGGATGGCACTATTATCCATTTGGTTTCCATGGTTATTGTTGTTTGGATTCTCATTAATTGCGTTATTGTCATTCTGAATATTATCATTCTGGTTTTCCTGGTTAACTTCATTGTCCATCTGAATTTTAAACATTTACCACGTATTAATATTACAAGATAATATTTAACACAACCAATTACACAACACGCATGTTGATTAAAAACGTTAAGCATTGCGACTTACTCTTTTATATATATATAATATGCATCTAGTACACACCGATACTGAAATTTAAAATTACAATACAACTGAAATAAAAATTACACTACTAGTAGTAGGCATCCGTATATATATATATATATATATAGAATAAGTATAATGTACATTACGGCTTATCCTACAAAACGTACGCGACGAAATAACGCAAGTTATAAATGGAACATAATCACGCATGGGAAGTTATAAATTGACCTAATCACGCATGGAAAGTAGTTATGTGCTTTATTACGCATGCATGTTCAAATCACGCATGTTTAAATAATCACGCACGGGACTGATTAATCACGCATGGATCTGATCTGACGGTTACTATACTCGCGTACGTGAAGTATGATAAGCCCTAATGTATGTTAACCGCACTCTATATATATATATATATATATCACATATATTATATATTATTTTATTATTATTATTATTACCATCTCTACCATCACTTTTACGGATATGGATTCATCCAGAAATCCATATTACGCTCGTCGTACTTCCAGACGAGTCGCTCTCCCACCTGTCTCATCCTCTCGCTACTCTCTAAAATTTCCTCACCAAATGTCCTGAGTTCTTGAACATTTTCTGCACTCATTGGGGGTGCAGGTTCTAGGACTGGGTTCGGAATCTGGGGTGCGGGTTCCTGGTATGGGTAAGGATTCTCTAAGATCTCCCTAATGTACTGATCACTATCGTAGTAGGGATCTAGAGGGTCCAAACCTGGGTATGCTCCTAGATTCGGCATGGGCATGTCTTCTGGAATCGGGTAACATTGCACATAGTCCCTATTGTCGTCCCACCACGGGTCATAATTTGGGTCTAAGGGATTGGGTGCTGGTACCCTAGGTATCTCCTCCGGGTTAAAATCATGCATTTCAACTTGATTTTCAGGGTTTTCTATATCCATAGGCTGGTTGGGAATTGGTGGTAGTGGTTGGGGTGCTATCAGTTGCTCCAGGTTAGGGTCGGCTGCAGTGGTTACTAAGATATGAAAGTTGGCTAAACCCCTATTAATCATGTCCTGGGCATGGGCGTCTGTCTCTCTTTTGGCGGCTGCTAGTGCTTTCTGTTCTTGTAACTTTTTCATTCGCTTCCTACGCTCATGTGTTCCCCTACTGAACCATCCTCTCTTTTTAGGAGGGAATGGCTCTTCAGACTGAGCCTTAAACACGAATATTCCTTCATCATTATCAGCAGAATACCGTGAGAGGGCAGGCTGTGAAGAGGCGCCTTCGCTTCTAGGCGAACCAGACAACTGACGATACGCATCGGATGTTCCTTGGTCGCTCATACTGTAAACTAACAAATAGTCAAATAACACATAACAATAAAATACAATTATGCACGTATTTCCTAACACTTTAGATAAATTTTGGTGTCATTAGAACACTTCTGTGGCTGAATCAGTGGCTTAGCTCTGATACCACCTTCTGTCGCAACCCCCGTCCCCTTAACAAGCCCGGGAACGGGCGGCCGCAGCCAGTTTCCGTGGTATCGGTGTTTTATCCATTTTGGCAGCGGAAATTTCATCAGGACCGTAGTTAGGAAATATTTTATCAGAGTAAAATACCACACTTTCATAATATTAAACACATGGGGTAAAACCCAAGTTTTAAGTACACACATTTTTATAGAAATAAATCCTATTTTTATTAATAAAAACATCTATTTATTTTAAGTAACTTTATTGCCACTTTTCCAAGCCTTCAGTGCTGTCCAGCTGGCTTCTATTTGGCTTTCATATTTTGTTACCTGAAACGCGTTTAAAACATTTTATCAGTGGGAAATACTGGTGAGTTAATCCCAGTTTAATCAAGTTTAAAAAAAACCATTGTACAGTATTGAGGGCGGTCTCGCAATTACATTTGTTTCCAAGTCATACCAATTACCACCCATGGTACTGTCAACCCGACTTGTGGAAATGTTACCCCTCGCAAGGCAGTAACAAATTTTGTATACAAAACCCCAACATACCGACGATAATTGTATCCTTACAAATACTCAATAACTGCTTAATATATAATTAATCGTGTGAGGTTTTGTAAAAACAATTTGCAAAAAGGAGATTACTCACATTACTGTCTTAGATTTTCTGTAAGGGTTTCTTGGAAATTATCTATAAATTACACAAATGCACACATGTTAGTATAATAACCCATTTTAACATTAGTAATACCCTCCCCGAGACGGCATTCCCACGACTACGTCGGGCAGAACTACGACAGCCGTTACGAAACCCTAGATCAATCGGGCAGCTTATCTAATACGTATCCAGGGGTTATGATACTTACAACGGAGTAGAACTTCGTTATTTAGGGGGATATTATACCCGAGTATAGTGTACACTACGTAGAAATTGAGAGAGAAAAGAAATTTTGGGACGAATTCGACTGAAGGCCGATGCATGCAATTTATAGGGCTGCATTTGGGTTTTGCCGCGCCCCGCGTAGCCTTCCTCCAGGGTTTACGCGGCCCACGAGACTCCCTAGGGTTGCTGATTCGGACCATAGACTCCACACGTGACCCGACACGTGGCGGCACCGGGTGTCGCCCTAATCCCATGCTGTCGCGGCCCGCGTAGGCAATAGCCAAAGGCTACGCGCCCCGCGAGGACCCCATTTTTCTTATTTTTAATTAATTTTAATAATATTAAAGGTATTTGGTCCCTGTTTTCGCGTATGGGGTGTATTTTAGGACATATTAGGGTATTTTAATATATTTTAGGGTGTCGAAGTAATTTGGAGGGTTGTTATACCCCGTCTTGCATTTGATATTGTAGTGAATTAATCTAGATCTTTCGGGCCTCTGCTTTATCAATTGGCAAGACATCATGCACTAAGTAGTTTATGATCGGGGTCATCCAAGTTTGAGTTGTAGCTTCTATTTCCATAACCTGCGGGACAGCAATTGATGGCGCGGATAAAACTTCCACTCGCACCTCCTTTGCGAGATGGCTGAATGACACAAATGCCAGCTTGCTTAAAGGATCGGCTTTTTTGTTTTTGCTGCGAGGGATGTGTTCGACCTTGCACTAGTCGAACACTGCCATTGCTGGATTTACTTGTTCTAAGTATTCGATCATGTTATGTTCCCTTGCTTCATATCCGCCGTTTACTTGGTTTGCTACAAGTAGAGTGTCGACATGGGCTACGATGTTTTTTGCTCCGACTTTGGCTGCTAAACGTAAGCCAGCCAACAATGCCTCATACTCGGCTTCGTTATTGGAGCTCTTGAATTCTAGTCGGAGTGCATACGTCATGTCTATGCCATAAGGATTGGTTAGTATTAGCCCGGCACCCGCACCCTCGGTGCTCGAAGCTCCATCTGTGTATAAGGACCAGGGTTTGTTTGAAGCTTGTGCCGTTCCTTCGGCTTCTTTGTCCTCTGGCATCTCAACCAGGAAATCGGCTATCACCTGCCCTTTCAATGGACCCTTGGTCCTGAAAGTGATCTTGAAAGCACCTGACTCAATCGCCCATTTTGCCATTCGACCCGATACTTTGGGTCGTCAGAGGACGTGCTGGATTCTTTGGTCCGTACGCACCTCGATTGGATGAGCCTGGAAATATCGCCGGAGTCTTCGTGAAGCATGGACCAAGGCCAAAGCTAATTTTTCCAAATTTGGATACCTTGTTTCGTAATCTTTTAACGTTCGACTAACGTAATAAATGGGGATTTGAGCTCCAGTCCGATGGGCGACTAGAACTGCACCGATGGCGCCGCCTGATGTGGCCAGGTACACTGTTAGCACTTCATCTTCTTCCGGGACGGTGAGGGTTGGCAATGTGCCTAGGTAGACTTTGAGTTCTTTAAAGGCACGTGCGGCTTCACTAGACCATTTGAACTCTGATCTAAAACACTTTCGTAGCACGTCCACGAATGGGAGTGACCTATCTGCAGCTTTTGACAGGAAACGATGAAGGGCGGCCAACCACCCGTTTAAGGACTGGATCTCCTTAACCGAAGTCAGAGGCTTCATAGTGAGGATGGCGTCTATTTTGTCAGGGTTGGCCGGTAAACCACGCGACCCGACCATTACAAGCAAAAACTTCCTTCTTCTACTCCGAACGTACACTTTTTAGGGTTCAACTTCATGTTGATGCTTCGGAGTCGGGTGAATGTTTCTAGAATATCTTTCAACATGATTTCTTCACTGTGACTTTTGATCATGATACCATCAACGTATACTTCCAAATTTTGCTCGATTTGATCTTTAAAGGCTTTGTTCATTAATCGCTGGTATGTTGCTCCAGCGTTTTTCAAACCGAAGGGCATCTTTGTAAAACAGTAAATCCCTTCGTTGGTAAGGAAGGTCGTCTTGTCTTCGTCTTCGACTGCCATTTGTATCTGATGATAACCTTTATAAGTGTCTAGGAAACATTTTAGCCTGAACATGGCAACAGAGTCGATCTTTTCATCGATTTCCGGTAATGGAAAACAATCCTTCGGGCATGCATCATTGAGGTCGGTGAAGTCGATGCACATTCTCCAAGAGTTGTATTTCTTTCGCACCATGACTGGGTTTGAGACCCAAGTTTGATATCGGACTTCTTGAATGATTCCAGCATCCAAGATACTCCTTATGCCTTTGGCGATTGCTTTGGGTCGGTCTGGTGCCATGTGCCTTTTTCTTTGTGCTATCGGTTTGATTGATTCTTTTACGTTCAATCGGTTTTGGGCCATGGATCTGGGGACTCCCTGGATATCAGAATGCTGCCAAGCAAACATGTCAATTGAATTACTTATCAGTTCCCATAAGAGCTTTTTGGTTCGTTTCGGGAGCTGCGCCCCGATTGCTACTTGCTGCTCCGGGAATTCTGGATTAATTGCCCAGAGCTCCGTAGGTACTTCGGAGTTTTTGGAACTTGTTTCTGCTGCGTGCCTTACCTCTGCGACAAATGAACTTGGCTCGGAGAGGATAGTGGCGACTCCTGCTTCGGTGGGGAATTTTATGGCTCCATGTATTGTAGAGCTGATTGCTCTGAGAGCACTTTATCCAGGATGCCCGAGTATTACGTTGTGTGACGAATGGGAACCGACGACCAGAAAGGTCAATTGAACGGTCATGTTTTATCATTATCTTTAAATGTGGTTGGGAGAGTAATTTGTCCTATCGGACGAACAACTTCTCCCGAAAAGCTTATCAACGGAGTGGATACCTCAACGAGCCTTTTCTTAGTCTGAGGAGCCAATTGTTGGAAACACTGCAAGTACATTATTTCGAAAGCACTTCCACCATCTACATATATTCGTCGGACCAGACACGGCCGAGATTGTAATCGGTCCGTCCCAAGCATCCTCCGGATCAATTTGGGGGAAATACGTAGGTTGGTGCATCCAAGCTGCCATATGTTGGTTTGATCGCTTTAAACCTCTTGGTTCGGCGGACCGAATCATATTGCTTCCGGCTTCGGTATTTGGGTTATAAACTGCAGCTACTGACTTCTGGCCATCCTTTACTTCTTTTACGAGGTGAGAAAGTTTTCCGGATCGTACAACTTTTTCGATTTCTTGCTTTAATGCCCAACATTCGTCGGTCGTATGCTCCTTGTCCCTGTAATATTCACGTACGTTACCAGTTCGAAAACTGCTTCGATCGGACTTCTGGTACGGGCCACGATTGCGATTCCAGTTATTGTTTCTATCCTTTGGTGGGGATGCGTTCCGTCTCCATGATGTGGTCCGAGCCTTTGCATTTTTTGCTGCTGTTTCGTTGGGTTTCCCGCATGCGCTTTTTCCCCAGACAAAGGCTCGGGCTCGTTCCATAAGCACTTCCATGGTTTTTGGAAGATCTTAATGGAGTTTTTCTACGAGCTGATTGTTTCGTACCCCATGACAGAACCCGGAAACGCGGAGTTGATCAACTGCTCCACTAATTTGCATACTTTCTCGATTGAATTGATCGATGAAGTCTTCTACCGATTCCCCATCGCGATGCTTTATATGGTGAACTTCCATGATATCTTTCGAGCAACGTCGTTGTTGGCAAAAGTTTTGCAGGAACATTCATCGGAAGTCTTCGAAATGATCGATCGATCCTTCTGGTAATCCATCAAACCACACCCGTGTCGATCCGGTGAGAGTCTGAGCAAACATATGACACCATGCTGGCATGGGCCATTGTTCGACTTTGGCCGCTCCGGCGAAGGCGAACATATGATCGTCCGGATCGGACGTGCCATCATAAAATTTCAATGTTGGGGGCATTTTTAACTTCGCAGGTAATGGTGCATTAGCGATCCTCAACGTGAATTTTGACTGGGAAGTCATCGACGTCGGCTGATATGGCATGATCAATTCTTGATCCTGAGGATTTAGACCCAGAAATCCCTGGCGAAACAGGTCGTACAAACCGTTATTTACTGGAGCATTCGTAAGAGTAGAAACTTGTGAAACACATGCTATTGGAGTGGAGATTACAGAACTTACCATAGATCCAGAAGTGAAGACTCCAGTGGAGATGGGATTAGCCCCTGGGTAAGCACTGCTGAACAAGTTTGTTCGGACACTCTGTAACATTTCCTCCCGATGTTGCTGCTGCTGGAGCTGTCGTAGCAAATCGGCATTACGTAACAGAAAAGAATTATCAAAATCAGGGAGTGGCGTGGAAACCGGAGCGGTAACAGAAACTGTAGTTACAGAACTTGCGACTACAGAACTTGCAGGTGGAGGTATCGCTACCGAACCTGTTGAAACAGCCGAGGTGGCAGGAGCTGCGGAAGCAACTGTTACAGGTGCAACCCTACCTTCCAGAATATCGTTATAAGACGGGAAAGTGTTTGTAGATTCCATAACTTCGGGTGAAAAGAATCAACAAAGTAGACTTTGTGAATTCGAGGGGATGGCGCCACTGAAGACTCAAAAACCAGTTGGTCTGAGCTGGACTGAGTAGAGCTTCAGATGACCTTGACAGAGACCTGTAAGATCATAAGAAAGAAAACACACCGTTAGCCTCGTCACAGGGAGCGGGGCCTCTCTGTGACCAAGCTCGGGCGTGAGAATAAGTATTTGTGGAGGAGAAATAAGTCAGTGAGAGAGAGAGGAGAGTTTAGAGAGAGAAAGTAGCGATTACCCTTTGCTGGAGATCTTGACGGGGTTTTTATACTTTTTGGGTATGCTGACGTGGCGAGTTAGTTAGGGTCGGACCAGTCACTATCAGGTAGTTAAAGTTGTGGGCCCTCACTTAGTTAAGGAAGATTCTCATTGGCTGGTCATTCTGACCGGGCCCATCTGGTCCGTCCCGGCCTTCGTATTAATGATCTGACTTTGGACCATCAGCTATTCGGTCCGGGGGAGAATGTTATTCGGTCCGATCTAAGACGTATCCTCATCATGCTCAAAGAACATTGAGTTGGTGCAAACTTTTGTTACATTTGAAACATAAACCCCCTAACTAGATTGTCTTGCAGTTCCACCCTTGTCATTTCTACCCCTTGTAGGGATTTTACCATGGCTTCTAGGGGTGCTTTCTTGATCATAATTTACCCTTCTTGGGGTGTTTTAAATTAAATTATCATTAAAAAAAATTTAAACGTGTCAAGTCGAATACAGATGTTTATAAAATGAACTAACCAAACAAACTAAATATGTAATACAAAACAATTTAAGCGAACAATTTAAGCAAACAATACAAATAAACATCGAAAATGTAATATATAACATGAGTTTGTACAATAATTGATGGGAATCCAGGGTATCCGTTTTTAATTTCTATAATCCAATTTTATAATAAATAACAATAATATTAATAACACTTTATTATTAATCAGATGCGGAAGCGTGAATAAACACAAAAATATATAAAACTATTCCCGTCAGTGATCCAGTTACAGCCTACTCCGATAATTATATACAAAACACAACCATAGAGAGTTTAGAATTGTACCTTGACGAATACTAGTAAATAGACCCGCACGCGTTGCTGAGCGGTTAAATTGCAAATATCGAATGGATTTGCGCAAGTGCTATGTAACGCGACCGATGCGCAACGATCAAAAGGGGCTTATTATAGCTTTAAACAAATAGAAAACACACCAAACACATAGTAACTCAAATTTATAGCATCGAATCAAAATATATTATATTTAACGACACTCTGTATGGTATGTAAAAGACGTATTATACTTGCACTGACTCATTTCCCAAGATAAGTTTTCGTCTAAAAAGAGATCAACTTGAATTTATACTGATACATACATAAAAATCTGCACGTAAATTTATACCAACACATACATACAAATCCGTACCTAATTTTTTTTTCAAGTAAAAGAACGAAAAAGGGAAAAGTAGAAACTTTTAAAAGAGATTAGCAACAAATTAGTTCTTCAAAAAATAAATTAGCGAATTAAAATTATTAAAGAAAATAACATGTTAAAAACGCATATTATATATGGTACATGGGTAAAGCTAGAATATTAGAAACATGCGGGATTAAACATTGACGTTTGTAAAGCCAAGGGACTAAAATTGCAATGTGGTGAAACTTTGGAAAAAACGTAAAACTAAGAGAAAAAGAGTTAGAAATGTAAACTTTGAAAGTATAGGGGGAGCCAGTAAAATGAAATAAGGGCTAAAAATACCATTTTGCAAAGTTGGGGGTTGGATTTTGTAACAACCCGCACGTTCGTGCGTTGTTACTACTCGCTACACTCGTTACGCCGAGCACCAGAGATTCGGATCATAATGTAACTATATCGCAAGCATCGCTACTTCGAGGTATATTCGCATATTACGCATATTTTATCACTATTACAACACCATTTTCGCGTAATGCATCAACGCAAACATTAAAGCTAACAATGACTCTACGAGTGCGTACTACCCCATCGGCCGTCGTGACGATGATGGCAATACGAGTGAGTAGTACCTCGACGTTCATTGTGGCATAACACGTCACATTATACATACTAACACTCACGATGACGTTGAGTGAGGACCTATTCTACCCTCCTCGATAACCGTGATGTGTCGCAAGTAATGCACACTCGAAGCGAAATCCGATTATCGCAACTGGGGAATATGAATATGTATATACGACCTTTTGTGATTAATTATAATAAATATATATATATATATATATATATATATATATATGAAAGTGTGTAACCAAATCTATCGCAACGCTCAACACGCGGATCGAAACAGCGAAATACACTCGTCGGATGCCACCGATCGACTGACCGCTCGACCGGATGGCCGTCCGATCCGATGCACTCCTTGCCTTCTCCTTCTTTTCCTATAAATACCCCACTTGTCACATCAACAACAGTTGATGTGACTGCTTTCATTAGACCAGACGCTTTCTCGCCATTTTCACTCGATTCCTCGCAAATCTTGTAAGTTTTCACTATAATTCTTGTACTTCTATGATCTGCACACGATTCTACACCTTTCATCTCTTGAATCTTAACTTTTAACCATGAAATCACTAGATTTGAAGTGTTCTAGGGTGATGTCATCATGGAGATCTATGAACTTCAAGTTTTGGCATAATTCCACCATGAACAACACAGATCTGAAGGATTTCCACAAGATTAAACAAGGTTTTCACTCAGATCTAAACATTTTCATGGTAAAAGAGACTGAAAGAAGGATTTCCAACTTTCTTTCAACTCTTTTACACTCAATGCACTCAAAAACCGATGGAAACGGAACTCGTTCTGATCTTCTACACATTCTTAGCGAAGTGTCGGTTAAGAGATCTCAATTTCCTCAAAAGAGACATTGGATTTCGGGTTGAACATAAACATACCTCTCGAACAGTTAGCTGATCGGGCTGGGTTGATTCCCGTCCAATCGGGTTACCTGAGTCTTGATGGGGTTTCTGTTGTTCAATACGTCGTCATACCGTCTCCATCAAACTACCAAACTTTCAAAGTCATCAAGTTGCCGAACGATCAGACAACGGGACGGATTGCCGCCCGATCGGATTGTCGTCCGATCGACCCGTCATCCGATCGGACATCACAGGATTTCTATACTTAAACAATTTTCAACATTTCAATGCACTACTGGTTCTAACGAGTTACCAACCGATCGGATTGCCATCCGATCGAGTGACCAACCTGTTATGAGCTTGTTCCCACAAGTGTCTCGCCAATCGGATCACCGTCCAATCGAACAGCCACCCGATCGGGTTGCCACCCGATCGAACGACCGTTCGATCGACCGACCTGAAAGATAGAGATACTTCTATGTTTCTAAATGCCACAACAAAAACTTCAAAGGACAAGCCATCATACACAAACGCATCCAAACCAATAGATGTCGGACCGACCGAGTGGCCGTCCGAACGGACAACCACCTGAGCGAGTCGACATCCGCACGAGTGACCGACCAGCCGGATTGCCATCCGACCGGATCACCACTTTGCACTTGGAACTTTCAACTCATAATCCCAAACGAGTGACCATCCGACCGGATTGCCATCCGATCAGATTGTCACTAGTCAACGGTCATTCCAGACGAGTGACCATCCGACCGGAATGACATCCGATCGGATGGTCACTAGTCACTTGTTTCACTTTTCACCGTTTAACGCGCCTCTCATCGCTTACGCTACCATTCCATGATCAGGCTAACTCAGACGCGCTCTCAATCAGTCCAATCAAGTTGTGTTTACTTGTTGAACAAGCACTGTGAGTATACTTGAACCCTTTTTGCTTTTGCACTTTTGGGTGTAACATACGTTGCTATCAAATCGAATCACATCAAATGCTTAAACTATTTATCACTTGCGAATGACTTACGTGCGTATTTATACGTGATGCTAGTTACATATGTGCTAGGACTTATACTCGCGACGTCCCACCATGACTAGTATAGTACTATTGCGCCTGACGGGGTCTAGTTTGCCATCGCGTATTCGAGCATCAAGGACTTAGCTGGTAGTATCGGTTTTGTGAGTATATATGTCGTGTATCTCGTTTATGTATGTAGGAATTCGCAGCACTTTTAATCTATTATGCTATTACATATCAAACTTGTATACTCGACAATACTTTTGTATTGACTTTATTTTAATGTATGTTGCAGGATTAGACGCAGGCTACATCAAATCAAGCTATGAAGTCTAGAAACTCAACTAAAATCTAGGTTGTCGGATTCGTATTGTTCGAGAGAACACAAAATCTGTGATAACTTATGTGATTGTATTTGTTTATTAGTATGGGATAACGAACGCATTAAATATTGTCGCTAATAGTTGTTATGGATTCTCCTGAGCAATCTGATTCGCCTAGTGCCACGCCCCGATGATTCCGCCATCGGTTGGGGTGTGACAGATTGGTATCAGAGCCATAACTATAGGGAATTAGATAAGACATTCGACCTAGTCCGGGTTGAAGTCTTAGCAATGACCTAGTCTATAGTCTAAGTACCAACGGGCTGACTTCGTGCGAACCCAGTAGGGTTTGTACGGGCCTACTTTTATGCTCTCATTCGAACTCGCTAAAACTACACCCCGTGTGAACACCGCATACTACCGCTTCGCACAAGGAAAGTCTTACCTAAGACTTAAATACTGTTTGCCTTTCCTAAGGCTAACATAATACACACGATTTACAATACTCGCATGACATCAACGAGTGATCGTGTTGAGATGAGGTGTGAAAACCGGTAACTCTCGATAGGTTGCTCACTTCGCGCATTATTCTAGCACGAGAAACTTCTGTCGAGCCAGGAGTTACATCCAGATCTCGACGGAAATCTCCTTTCAATCTAGTGGAACTCTCGAATTTATTTCGATGAGCACAACCACAGTCGGGAACGAAGTTGTTAAGCCAGGGGTGAAACCCATACCTTAATGACCCATTCCATTCCCTAAAATGGTTTTCGAAAAGCTCTCACCGAAGACTCGACTATACCAAATGACTTGAGCCGCGTAATGAATAGAAGGACGAATGCCATGAGCTGCATCCCAGTGGAAGCATAGTCTACTAGTTCAACGCGCGTGCATGAACTCGTAAGGCATAGTTGGACGACTTTGGGTAGTCGACGCCTAAACACCCAGGGCATTCTATCGAATTTTCCAGCCTACCAATTCGCTAGTTTGTACGCTTGTTAAATTTATTTACGCTTACGTGTTGCGATTTGAAATATTGTGCCTTAACGATTTCTCGACTTATCAATTTTCGCTCCCTGCTTTATAAACGCACAATTCGCACAGCCATCGCAATCTAAAACGAAAACCGAATGTTCGCAACGAGACTAAAGCCTAACAACTCGCTCCCTCTTTTCATCGCGTCCTCGCGTTATCGACACAAACATGTGAACGAATGTCACAATTATTTATATATATATATATATATATATATAGGATAATGCTAGGTAGAAAACCCTCCATTTTGATAAAACCCTAGAAAACCCAACCTCCCGACATTTTTTTTTTTGAAAAAAAATAACACATGTAATATACATGTTTTTAAGAGTTTTAGGCCAAAAAAAAAAACAAAAAAGCGCCGAAGGAATGTTTAAAAAAAAAACAAATTTCAGCAAGTTTCAGCCTTTTGTGCCTAACACATGTTAGTCACCCGAAGTTTGCTGAAATTTGTTTATTTTTTTTAAAAACATCCCTTCGGCGCTTTTTTGTTTTTTTTGGCCCAAAACACTTTAAAACATGTATATTACATGTGTTATTTTTTTCAAAAAAAAAAATGTCGGGAGGTTGGGTAAAAATGGGGGGAGATTTGAGTTTCCAGAGTTTTCTTAAAACATAAGGGTTTTCTATATAGCCCTCCCCTTTATATATATATATATACAAACGAAATCGCTTATGTGCCATATGTGAGAATTCAGGATTTTCGTGTTTCCTATGTGGCTCCTATGTGAATACGTATTACTATACTACCTGCAACAAGTTTTGAACGCGCTCAAATCGCAACGCAAAACCCAAAATCATTATGATCGAATCTCACTCCAAGTCTCTCTCTGTCTAGATGCCTTCCAACAACTCTGCTTCGAGAATGTCAACGAAGAGACGAGCCAAACAAAGGGACGAAAAGAGGATTGCTTCACTTGTGACCAGGGAAGTGGTCAAAGTCATTCCTCAGATTGTCGCACAAGTGCACTCTCTTATCAACTCTCGAACTTCGGAAGACGTTAAGACAGAAGAGCCGCAACCCGCTTTTCTCTACAAACACTTCAAAGCCTGTGACCCGATGGTCTTCACGGGTGAAGGAGGTGTTCCCCAACTACTCCAGTGGTTCGATTCTGTCGAGGTGACCCTTCCTCAGAGTGGGTGCCCCGAACATTTCCAAACCATTTGCGCCACTGGAGTATTTCAATCGCGAGCACTCGACTGGTGGACCGCTGAACGCAACAAACGTGGGATTTACGCAGCCTATGCTCTCTCCTGGAATGAGTTGAAAGGGCTCATGAAGGAAGAGTACTGCCCTCCCCACGAAGTCCAGAAATTAGAAAACGAATTTTGGGAAATCAAGCAAGTCGAAGATGACAATGCTGGCCTCACTGCAAGGTTCAAACAGCTTAGCATCATTTGTCCAAATCAAGTCGACAATCCAGAAAAGGCTATCAAGAAGTACATCCGTGCCTTGCAGGAGTGTGTGGGCGATTTTTTCGAAGCTGCAAGACCTGCTACCATCGAGGAAACTTATCGCCTGGCTGCTGAAATCAACGACAAACGAATCTTGGAGGGATTTTTCTCTAAGAATCCTACCAAGAAGGCTAATCAAGCTATCGCAGTGTTATCAGATGATACCACCGAGTCGTCTGAGGAAGACACCGACTCGTCTGAAGACACCACCGACGCATCTGACGACGACGACTCATCATCACAGGAAACCGACGAGCCCAGCCGCAAACGAAAAGCCTCCAGCTCAAGCTCTTCATTAACCGAACGGTTGAAACCGGAACCTCTCCAATCAGTTCCAGTTCACTCGAAGCTCGCTTACACCAGACCTCATCCCCTGTGTCTCACATGTACGTATCATCACCCACCAGAAGCTGACAGTCGCTCACCTCACTCGCAACTGCCGCATCGCACCACGAATTTGAGTACAACAACCGCAGCTCCAGCTAAAGTCTTCAACATCAACCATTAAGCAAGCGTAGAATAATGTTGTAATGATACTATTTTCGACGTTAATTTTCCATGTGTTAATCGCACTCTGTTATTCGATGTTTATCACTACGCGCAATGTCGACTCTCGCACTCGCTTTCCCCTCGCGTCTCACACTTAGCCTAGATTCACACACACGCTATATACTACTATATCACGACATAATGTGTTTTACCCTCACTACACTCTTAGGATAAGGTACGATAAACATGCAAGGAACGACTAATCACGGGTGCACACGGGATTAATTGGGTCAGTGCACGGATATCGTAGCAAATTCTAATGGTGCCATAACGTTAAAAGCATGGTCAAGCGTGGTGGATATGCCGCTGGTACTTCCTATATATAAGCGTCTTAACCATGTCGACAAGGTGTGACACCTAATCACGGGACTTAAGTAGTAGGGGTAACGCAAGGTGTGCTTTATCATACTACCAAGGTTTCGTGAGGAAAGTGCCACGTGGAGTTGAACGTTATTTGACCTATTATACTATTGTGATTATTTTCAACACATTACACTCAATCGCAAGGCATAACAATCAAACAGTATCACTGCGAGACTTTCGTAAGTCTGCCAACACAACGCAATCGCCTCATTGATGGACTTTGGTAAGTCTACCCCACAGGGAAATTGCAGCGACGCAAGACTGGTCGTAAGTCTACATCGCAACTCAATCACAGTTTTGCTGGAATCTATCACATTATCGCTAAATCTATCTCGCAATCGATATCATTTATAAGGTGTATCACGCAAACTCTATCGCTTATCATGTGAAACTCTATCGCTTATCATGTGAATCTCTATCGCTTATCATGTGAAACTCTATCGCTTATCATGTGAATCTCTATCGCTTATCATGTGGATCGATATCGCTTATTGTGTGTATTGCTCAATTGCTCGTCGCCTATCGCTATCGCTATCGCCTACCGCTATCTGTGTTATCTGTGTTAAGTTAGCACACATGACCTCGCTTCACGAAACAAAACTCATATGGCTAAAGCATGGTGGATACGCCACTGGTACTTCCTATATATAAGTGTTTTAGCCATATCAGCAAACTTTCGTGGAAAAAGGCTATGTGGGGTCTAATGTTAGTTAAGTTTTGTGGTGTTGATCAATCCAAACGAATCACATTAATTGCGCATATCACCATCGCTGGCATCGCAATAATCGTCGCTTATCGCTGGACGGTTGTCGCTATCGCTCATCGTTTACCGCTTTATGCTGATCGCCGCTGCCATTGCTTGCTGTGTTAAGTTTACCTATGTGTTTGTGTTTGAGTTATCACTTATCGCTTACCGCTATCCCTCTCGCTTGCATCACCAAACTGAGTTCAAAAACGACTTCATCGCTCAGCTTGCTCAATTTTTCTCTTACACTTGGTCCAACCATCTTTCGCTTGGACCGAGGGAATCGAAATCTATCAGTACTATGACGACACACGTGACACTGCATCACGGGACGGAAGCCATATGGCTAAAACATGGTGGATACGCCGCTGGTACTTCCTATATATAAGTGTTTTAGCCATATTGTCGAACTTTCGTGGGAAAGTGCCATGCGGGGCTGACTCTAAATTTAAAAATCTTCAATGTTATTTAAAACCTTGTTGAAACAAGGATTTTTCTTTATAAAACTTTTTCTAAAATCCTTTGTACGAAATGAGATCTTCTCATCACGCTGATGTGACAAACGACTCAAGTTACACCGTGTGATGAGAAAATTTCGTAAAACGAGTTTTGAACACTTCAAAAATCTTTTAATAACCTAACAAAACCCTTCCCATAGCGCGGGTGTGAACATCGATACAGTTGACGCCGCACCGTGAGAAGATTTTCGTAAATTAAGTTTTCCCCAAATTAATCGACTTTTCAAAAATTAAAACGTTTCAGATCGCCTTTTTTGTGTATTATCATTCTGTGTTATACGAATCGTTGTACTCGCCGCTCTCGTATCATCTTCGCAGCACTCTCACTCATCGAATTTCAATCGACCGCTCGCTTATTTTTGATGTTTATCGCTACTCCCACTCGCATCACTCCTCACAACCCTTCTTGTGGATTAATTTCGGGACGAAATTTCCTAAAGCAGGGGAGACTGTAACAACCCGCACGTTCGTGCGTTGTTACTACTCGCTACACTCGTTACGCCGAGCACCAGAGATTCGGATCATAATGTAACTATATCGCAAGCATCGCTACTTCGAAGTATATTCGCATATTACGCATATTTTATCGCTATTACAACACCATTTTCGCATAATGCATCAACGCAAACATTAAAGCTAACAATGACTCTACGAGTGCGTACTACCCCATCGGCCGTCGTGACGATGATGGCAATACGAGTGAGTAGTACCTCGACGATCATTGTGGCATAACACGTCACATTATACATACTAACACTCACGATGACGTTGAGTAAGGACCTATTCTACCCTCCTCGATAACAGTGATGTGTCGCAAGTAATGCACACTCGAAGCGAAATCCGATTATCGTAACTGGGGAATGTGAATACGTATATACGACCTTTTGTGATTAATTATAATATATATATATATATATATATATATGAAAGTGTGTAACCAAATCTATCGCAACGCTCAACACGCGGATTGAAACACCGGAATAGACTCGCCGGATGCCACCGATCGACTGACCGCTCGATCGGATGGCCATCTGATCGGTCTACCGCCCGATCGGATTGCCACTCAATCGAGGTGTCACCCGACCGGACAGTCGTCCGATCCGATGCACTCCTTGCCTTCTCCTTCTTTTCCTATAAATACCCCACTTGTCACATCAACAACAGTTGATGTGACTGCTTTCGTTCGACCAGACACTTTCTCGCCATTTTCACTCGATTCCTCGCAAATCTTGTAAGTTTTCACTATAATTCTTGTACTTCTATGATCTGCACACGATTCTACACATTTCTATCTCTTGAATCTTAACTTTTAACCGTGAAATCACTAGATTTGAGGTGTTCTAGGGTGATGTCATCATGGAGTTCTATGAACTTCAAGTTTTGGCATCATTCCACCATGAACAACACAGACCTAAAGGATTTCCACAAGATTAAACAAGGTTTTCACTCAGATCTAAACATTTTCATGGTAAAAGAGACTGAAAGAAGGATTTCCAACTTTCTTTCAACTCTTTTACACTCAATGCACTCAAAAACCGATGGAAACGTAACTCGTTCTGATCTTCTACACATTCTTAGCGAAGTGTCGGTTCAGAGATCTCGATTTCCTCAAAAGAGACATTGGATTTTGGGTTGAACATAAACATCCGTCTCGAACAGTTAGCTGATCGGATTGGGGTGATTCCCGTCCGATTGGGTTACCTAAGTCTTGATGGGGTTTCTGTTGTTCAATATGTCGTCATACCGTCTCCGTCAAGCTACCAAACTTTCAAAATCATCAAGTTGCCGAACGATCAGACAACGGGACGGATTGCCGCCCGATCGGATTGCCGTCCGATCAGATTGCCATCCGATCGAACCGTCATCCGATTGGACAGCACAGGATTTCTATATTTAAACAATTTTCAACATTTCAATGCACTACTGGTTCTAACGAGTTGCCACCCGATCGGATTGCCATCCGATCGAGTGACCAACCTGTTATGAGCTTGTTCCCACAAGTGTCTCGCCAATCGGATAACCGTCCGATCGAACAGTCACCCGATCGGGTTGCCACCCGATCGAACGACCGTTTGATCGACCGACCTGAAAGATAGAGATACTTCTATGTTTCTAAATGCCACAACAAAAACTTCAAAGGACAAGCCATCATACACAAACACATCCAAACCAATAGATGTCCGACCGACCGAGTGGCTGTCCGAACGGACAACCACCCGAGCGAGTCGACATCCGCACGAGTGACCGACCGGCCAGATTGCCATCCGACCGGATCACCACTTTGCACTTGGAACTTTCAACTCATCATCCCAAACGAGTGACCATCCGACCGGATTGCCATCTGATCAGATTGTCACTAGTCACTTGTTTCACTTTTCACCGTTTAACGCGCCGCTCATCGCTTACGCTACCATTCCATGATCAGGCTAACTCAGACGCGCTCTCAATCAGTCCAATCAAGTTATGTTTACTTGCTGAACAAGCACTGTGAGTATACTTGAACCCTTTTTGCTTTTGCACTTTTGGGTGTAACATACACTGCTATCAAATCGAATCACATCAAATGCTTAAACTATTTATCACTTGCGAATGACTTACGTGCGTATTTATACGTGATGCTAGTTACATATGTGCTAGGACTTATACTCGCGACGTCCCACCATGACTAGTATAGTACTATTGCGCCCGACGGGGTCTAGTTTGCCATCGCGTATGCGAGCATCGAGGACTTAGCTGGTAGTATCGGTTTTGTGAGTATATATGTCGTGTATCCCGTTTATGTATGTAGGAATTCGCAGCACTTTTAATCTATTATGCTATTACATATCAAACCTGTATACTCGCCAATACTTTTGTATTGACTTTATTTTAACGTATGTTGCAGGATTAGACGTAGGCTACATCAAATCAAGCTAGGAAGTCTAGAAACTCAACTAAAATCTAGGTTGTCGGATTCGTATTGTTCGAGAGAACACAAAATCTGTGATAACTTATGTGACTGTATTTGTTTATTAGTATGGGATAATGAACGCATTAAATATTGTCGCTAATAGTTGTTATGGATTCTCCTGAGCAATCTGATTCGCCTAGTGCCGCGCCCCGATGATTCCGCCATCGGTTGGGGTGTGACAGATTTATTAGATTGTATAGAGTAAGGGCTAAAAATATTATTTCTTAATGTTGAGGGGACCTTGTATTTTATTTAAAAGTAGAAGGGATGGCCTTGTATTGTAATGAAAAGGGGGAGGGTTGGTGGCGTAAAAGCCACCGACTTTGTGTTTTAAGATTGTATAGAATTGTTTTTTTTTTGCTACATCTTGATTTCGGGTTTTTGTATGTAAAAGCTTAATTGAAGGCGGTATGACACACTTGTATTTTGTATGGAAATTAACATTTATCTACATGAATTTATAGGTTGATGATGCTAATATCTTAATGGCTTTTACCCTCCCTCTATTTTACTTACAATTTACCGCTTCTAGTCTACTACCTTAGGGAATTTTAGAAACCCAAGGGCAAACCTTTATCATTAATACATACATATGTTGTGAACAAGCCTAATAGCAAGAAGATGAGAAAAGATATTGGGAGAGAAAAAGATGTTTATTATTGATGGTATATACATACAATAAATACAATGGAATATATATAGGGTAAAGAAACTTGGAGAATAAGCCTATTCTATTTTAGGCGTTGATAACCACAATATCAATATGTTTATAATGCTCCCCCTTGGTTATCAACTTTACACGCTTGGAGATGTTGCATCGTTAAAAACCTTGCTAGGAAAACCCATTGGGACAAAACCTCAGCTAAGGGAAAAAGAGTGCAGTGCGTATTGTCTCCCCCTGATACGTCTGGATCGGGTGCGTTGCCTCATTAAAAACCTTACTAAGAAAACCTAATGGGACAAAACTTAGTTAAGGGAAAAAGAGTGCAACTTGAATAAATCTCCCCCTCATTATAATACGTATCCTTTAAGTGACGTGTGCCCATCTTCCTTGAAAGTTGATCAAAGCTTTTGTAGCCAATGATTTGTCGCTTGATCCCTTAATGTGCTATCCTTTATGTTGAGCAATGTTGTATAATCTTCTAACGAGACTTTAGGTCCCTCCTTTCAAAAATATCATATGTCCACGATTGTGTTTTGTTACATTCCTGCATCTGAAATATTTCTTTGAACTCGTTCCAATGTCTCTTTGCTTGACAAAGGCTATATCATGACAATACTCAAGTGAAAAATATTATAACTATACATAGCTAGCAAAACATATTAATGCACATATGCATTTAACGATGGTACTTCTAGAATGAGAATCTCTACTTTGGTAGGAGATGATAATAGACATTTCTTATAACAAGTGACTTAAAACCTTTAACATACTTTAAGGTTCAACTATGTCCATACTAAAATATCCCAACATCATCTTCTAGATGTACTTGAGGGATTGATAAAATATAATTACATATATACTCGAACAGTTCGAGTAATAATTAGACCGTGCCAATATCTTTCAAAAATTCTCCCTCTAAAAGCTCGACAATTTCTCTCGATGATGCCTAGACATCATCACTGTAAACTGCGATTATAGTGAACTTTTAAAAGTAGAATGTTGATAAAACATGGCTAATTTAATCAAACTTATAGCCCTCTATAGGCGAATATCTCGAGTTGTACAACACTCGACCCGACTATTTTAGTCCATACATATTTTGTCAACTTCATCTAGTATGTTCTTGAGGTTTTGACATCAATGCTTTTGGCATTCAATCCATGAGGGAATTCGTTCCGTCTTATCCCAATATGCATGTACTTTCACTCTTTAGGAGTTTTGCTACATAACTTTGCCCATGTAACACATAAATATCTATATCATATGCAAAAATGTCATGAACACTTGCTTTTATCTCCAAAATCCATATTGTACCATGCGTGTACACTATTTATTGAGATGTCAAAATCATCGGGTACAATTTTTCTATATATGTTTCTTGGTGCACAAGTATTACATTGTTAAGATGTTTCAATTAACCTTTTAAGCACTCATTTGCTTTAGAAACTCATCATGAGTTCCAACATGTAAAATAATCATAACCTATTCAAGCCCGAATATGTATAAATGATCACATTATTCTCGAGAACTTACTTTACATGACTTACATAATTTAATCCTTCGGGACTTTAATGTAAACTTTTAGTATCAAGTGATACATAACATTCATAAGATGCATATCAATTCTCTCTTTATATTACCAGACTAATAAATTATTGGAAAGTCAATGCATCCACCACTGGAGAATACATCTCCTCATAATCAATCATAGGTCCTTGCGAAATTCTTGTGCCACCAATTTTTCTTTATATCACTCAATTTGATTTTCACATAATTCGCATAAAAGACCCATTTATATCCAACATATTTTACAACTTCAGTAGTATGGACTGTTGGTCTAGATACTTTCCATGTCATTAGAGAATTTAACTTTGCCTTATTTGCATCTTTCCATTTTGGCCAATCATTTCTATGTTTACATTCATAGGCAGATCTCAAATCTTGATCCTCATCACTTAATCATTTCAAGCGCTACATTATATACAAAAGTATAACGACATCGATTTTTATTTCGATTCCATACATATCTTAGACATGATACAATTTATCGTGAACTCTTTATTTTCAGGTACCTGAGGTTCTTCTTGAACCATCATGTCTGCTATCTCTTAAGGAAATCTTATAACCTCAACTTGACCATCTTAATTACTTGCTCCAATTTTCAAGGAATTTTATTATTGGAATCAACTAGTCTACCATGCTTTAGGCGTGCAATAGACTCATTACAAATATGTGGTTGTCCTCTTGGGACACAAATATAACTGGAGCATAAGCAGTTGATTATGTGACTTACTTAGTCACTCTATTTAGGTCAGTGAACTTGTCTGGTAATTTGTTCTTTAATATTGGTAAATAAATTATCCTTTGAACTTCTGGTTCACTGTTTATAATCTAAGGATCAAGATGACACGATAATTCATTTCACTTTTCACTTTCCAACTGCTTGTTATCCCCCCTAATGTTGGGAATATTCATTTACTAAAGTGAAAACCAATGAGCCGTAAGCAAATCTTTCACCAATGGTTTTAAATATTTAATAATAAACAATTTTTTTATCCAACATATATTCTCAACCCTTTTAGAGGTCCCAGAATTGTGCTAGTGGTGGATCAATATTACATATACCGCACAACCAAAATCTTAGAAGGGACGTATTTGGTTCCTGACCAAAAACCAACTATAACGTGGGAAGTATGATGACATATTGGCTTGATGTGAATTAATGTTTGTATATGTAAAATCACATGTACCCACATACAAATATGGACTGTTGCTCTTATGATCATTGGCTTTGTAATTAATTGTGCATGTTTAGTGATCGTCTCAACAAAGCAATTCTTGTATAAACATAAGCTATATGAAGTTCAATATTTATTTCAATAATCATTAATAACTTGGGAATTGAATTCACTATTATTACCAAAATAAATATACCAATCTGGATAATATGCTTGCTATCACATTAGCTAAGCCACAATCACACAAACTTCAGGTTGTGGATTTGATAACCATTTAGACGATGCATCGATTTATAACACTAAATGGTATCATGTTGGGATGTTCATATCCTCTAACAATTTCCAGAATATTTAGGGAAACACACCCTACTTTATTTGGTAAATATGTAATTTCCCTTAAGAGTAAACATTACATGTTTAATTATCAAGAAGAATCTTATAGTTCTTCAAGAATTTCACATCATCATTGACTCGGTGTGGTCAAACCGGTCATGCCAATTAAGTAAATAATCATGATACATAAACTTCTGGTGTATGGGATCGTATGTGTATTAATTGCAATATGCGAGAGAACAACGCATTATCATTGCAAACTATCACGTTATATAACTTTTATCCTTTACACATTTTGTTCTCAAATAATCACTCACATAATTTGAGATTATGATAGTTGATCTCATTTTTAACTTGGTTATCATAGCAATTCAGATGGCCAATCTCATTATTAATATGACCATTACAAATTTCTCAATTATGTCCATGATCACGACGATCAATATATAGTCACATTCACTTCAAGGAATGAAGTAGAACCAAATAGGTTTCATGATTTTCACTATTTTCTCGGATATACGGATATAAATTCATTTCAAACCTTTCATACTCTTTTAATAATATTGCTACTTAATGAGAATATTTGAGGTGTGACAAATGAGAAACTGTTTTATCCGACTTCCCTTGTAAATAATCTTCTCTTTGGAATTTTTATAACATTAATAGAGAAGTAATTAGAAGTCTGGGTCATATTAGATTATTGGTCTAGCTTTTTACGACCTTTAATAACTTCATAATGAGATTCAGGACTTCGGGTGTAATGTATAAGTATATCTATACTCTATAATAAACTACTAACTTTAATAATAAACCACAATTTTGGTTTAGTTGTTCAATAATATCTATATAATAATCAATAACATATAGAATACAAGATATACCATAGAGTCAAATTGTACACTACATGATGTAATAGCATGTCACCACATATATACGAGATAGAATAAGCCTTTTGGCCTTTATGAAAAAAAAATAAACCTTTTCATCACTAATAAACAAACGCATATGGTATATATAATAACATATCACGATAATATATCCAATGACAAAGATATCTCACATACTGTTACTCTATTTTGAAACATCAAACAAACAATAACTTTGAAAAATATTATCGTTTCATAAAGATAAAAGACACCTTGAAATTATACATTTTAATAATAGCAAAACATAACTAAAGACATGAAAATCATACATCTTAACATGATATTAGAACGCAACTTTATTTGCAAATCATATTTTTTTTATAAATTCTATATTCTTTATAAGAATACCACTCAATAGTATATTATATATAACCCTTTTTTTAAATTATAAATCATCCTTAATTTGTTTAGTATAACGAAGTCATAGAAAGCAAACTAAATCAATTAATTTTCATGTGTTGAACAACTATTGTTGATTTATACATGCACATATTATCACAATTATGACTACATATTTACATGCAAACAATCGTATAGCATATCACAATAATGTATCAAAACACAGATTGTAAGCGATTATAACTATCAATTAAACTTAATGCTCTTGGTTTAATTTAATAAAGTATAACATTTATTTTATATGATGTGGGAGAATAATATTTAACTATTCATGAAAGTCTATTCTTATCTCTCAGAAGTAATTCATTCATATGTCTAGTAAATAAATAATATTTGGATTCAAAATAAGTCACGAAGGATATTCAAAATAAATAGTCTTTCCTATCGCCAACATTTAAAATAAATCACCAAGGATATTTAAAATAAATAGCTTACAGCTAACGTATATTACAATACTAATGGTTACTCAATACAAGTTAAATTCTTTCCTATATAAATTATTTTCATAGCGGAACTTGTGGCCACATATATCTCGAAATAACTCTTATTATTTTATTAAATGTATTGTTTTAACAAAGAAATACAAACAATAACTCTTTCGCACATAATTATTTAATAAAATGGATAAATCTTCATCAAACATGTCGTTCGTCGTAGAAATAATATAAGCAAAACATTTTTTTTTTCTCATTAACAAGTTTGTTAGAATTTAAAAAATCAAAATCGATATACAATATCAATTTGATAGTTTTTATAAAATCTATCAATAAAGATCCGGTTGGCACCATACTCCCGCATACCAAACGAAAATTAATAACGAACCCGTTCAATACAAAAAAAAAAAAAAATCACTTTATGTTGCATTATCTGTAAACAGGCAGATCCATGATTATATATATTTAACAAGAAAGTTTGAGATGCATAAAGGTAATTTATTTGATATAATCGAATAAAATCTCATTGATTTCAAGTTTTGATTATGATAAAAAAAAAATTTATTTACGATTCACCGGTGATATCTATTGTGGCTTTTGGATGATAAGATTAAAAGGTTAACAACTCATTCAATAAATTAATACGAATAAGTGCAAATTTTAACAAACAATAAATCTCATGTATGTATTAGAAATTAGAATAAAACTTACGTGTTGTGATAACATGGTCAAACTTCAAAGCAACTCGTGCTGATAACGTGTTGTGAACAAGCCTAATAGCAAGAAGATGAGAAAAGATATTGGGAGAGAAATAGATGTTTATTATTGATGATATATACATACAATAAATACAATGGAATATATATGGGGTAAAGAAACTTGGAGAATAAGTCTATTCTATTTTAGGCGTTGATAACCACAATATCAATATGTTTGTAATAACATACTCTTTCTCGCTAGTTTTTATAGCAACAATAGTTTAAAAAATATATCCTTGACATAAAGTATTTATTTATGGTATTATTTTTATATAATTACATTTTGATTATTACATAACAAGCTTTTTTTTTCTTTTCCCTAAAGTGGTGTTGGTGAAAAAAATATTTACTAAAATGATGTTACTTAAAAACTATTTACCAAAATAGTATTCTTGTTTATTTTGTATCTATCTTTTCTTTTTAACCAACATATTAAACTTTTCTTATACTTCTATTAAATTGAATTAATCAAGTATCTATATTTTTAATTCTTTAATTATTTATATTTTTTCAATGAATCCAATACTTTTATTTTTTTAATTTTCCTATCAATTCTTTATACTTTATTTTTTATTTCTTTTATTTTTCTGATCAAATCTTTATATTTATTTGCAAAAATTCTTTTTTTTTCAATCGACACTAGATGTTTAAATGAATTGAACAATCAATGAACCGTTCATGGCATGAAGTTTTTTACGTTCATGGACACATGTTTTGTTCATTCAATTACATTCGTGAACGTTCGCTTATTTATGTTCATTCACATCTGTTTATGTCCATTCATATAAATGAACGAATATAAATAAATTGCCATTTAATTCAACTCCGAATGAATTTTCCATTTAGACATTTATCTTTAGTTGCGTCTAATGATGCATGAACATGACACTCGCTAATATTGAATTGCTTCAGTATATAAGTATTTGGATTAATTTCATATCTACCTTTACAAACTTAGAAAGTTTTATATGCAGTGATCAAAACTAAAAATATTATATATACACCCAACTCTAAGTAATTTTCACTTAATGTCCATTCTTCCCCTTTATATTAAGCCTGAATTTTTTATTTGGATTTCTTCTTTGTTTGTCTCTCTTTTGCTCTCATGTTCGTCTCTCTTCTTCTATCTTTATGTTCCACAATTCACTTAGGTGTTGTTTGTTTTTTCAGAGGCAAAACGTCTACAGTCTGCGGACCACATCTGCAGACATCTGCAGCTGAAGAGGTGGACCAAACCTCTGCAGTCTGCAAGAAGAAGACTGTTTGTTTTTTTAACAAAATTTCAAACTTAATTTCAAACAAACCCCACAAAAATCAACTATACAAGATCACAACCCCCAAATTACAGTCACAAATTACGAATAACCCGATTAAATTTCAACCAGATTCACAAATCACAACCCCCAAACAGGCAATTAAATTTCAACCAGATTCAAATAAGAACCTTAAGCGACGGAGGCACAAATTACGAACCTTAAGCGACGGAGGCAGATTACAGTCACAAATTACGGACCTTAAGCAACGGAGGCAGAGAAGCGACGGATTTGACGGAGATTTGATGTCGACGGAGGCAGAGAAGCAACGGGGATTTGACGAAGATTTGATGTCGACGGAGATGTGGGGTGACGGAGGAGGTGGAGGTGTCGGCTGGCTAGAGAAGATGGAGGTGTCGGCTGTGGAGAAGAAGGGTGCTAGAGTTTTTGAGATGTGTTTTGAAAGAGTAGATGTATAGAAGTGGCTTGAAGATGTGAGGCCATGTCTGTGCTAGGAAGAGGTTTAGAAGAGGTTTTTTTAATGAAATCACTTCCAAAAAACAAACAAGCTGCAGACTCAAACGTCTGCGCGTGGTCTGCGTGGGGCAGACATAAGAGGTCATGAAGTGGTTTTCACAAAAAACAAACACCCCCTAATGAATTTCTCAATAATCACGCAACCCTTAAAATGAGTTTTATTATGTTTGTGTAATGTTCTCTGGTAGTTCATACACTCATACGTAAATAAAGAATGGAACCGTATACATAAAATCAAATTTGTTTTCAAACCTCGAAAACATACCTGTTTCGTTAAATCTTTCTCTTTTTATTTATTTTTTCAATTTGCTTATGTGTGTCAACATGATATTCATTGGATGTCATTATTTTCATGGAGACAACTAATATGCTTCAAATTACATCTCCCAGTCTCGTTCCATATAACAAGTACGCTCGAAAAAATGAAAGAAATAAAACATATTGGGTTGTTTAAAAAATATAAGTAATTAAAGAATAAAAAAATAGACACTTATTAATTTAATAGAAATATGATTTTTTAATATGTTGGCTAAAAAGGAAAAGACAAATACAAAATAAACACTAGTTTAAGAAAATAACATAACCCATACCAAATAACAAACAGATAAATTGACATGTAAATAATATAAAAGGGCGCATGGCGCAACTTTTTGCCCGACTACCTGCCATTGCTTTGTAATTGTCCTTTTTCGTGTGGAATGATATCTGACAAACTATTTCAAAAAAAAAAAAAATATAATAAACTTTAATATAACTTCCATAATAATTGATCATTTGCTACCACACCACACACAAGAATCTCACTCACGATGAATCATAAAGTACATGGAACTTAAGAAAACAACAATTACAACAGGTAAGGGTAAAGAATACGCTTCTTTGACTTAAACAGATACCTTGAGCGATACGCAAAGTAAAAAGCATCCACTAGAAGTTTTAGTTGCAATTTGGCGAATAGAATAACCGGCATGCCCGCCAAACAAGTAACAGTGATAGGCACCCATTTTAGCTTTTCATCGTAAAGCACAAAGAAACTCGCACTAAATGCAACCATCATAGTTACAATAGAGAGGAAGAGTGCTGCAATCCCAAACATTAGTCTGCTAGGTAAAACATCTAGGAAATCATGCTCAACATAACGACATGTGAGGATAGATAAAAAGATGAGGACCGAGGTTGTCGAGAATACTAAAGAAACCGCATCTGAGATCACAAAGATAATGAGAGAAGGTTCTTGTTGGAAAAAAGGAATACCAGTATTTTGGTGGTATCCGCCAGGAAGTGTAAACGCCGCTGCAAACACAATGGTGGCTATAAGGGTTGCAACCAACATATAGTTATTGACCCAACCCTCGCCTTTGGATAGTAAGTCATCATGTTTCTTGGCGAACAAGTCTTGTGGTGTTTGACCATCGTTATTCTTCTCTTGTCTACATCTAGGTGGTATCATTTGCTCTACCTCCTGCAATATATGTTCAGTCAATTTCAATGAGCCAAAAAACATTTCTCATGTCTATCGAAAGTGTTTAAGTAGGAGTCTAATCGGGGTGACTTACAAATTATGTATTTATTATAAAAATTATACATGATTAATATATTTGTATTATTGTTACAATATTAAAGTAATATTTTAAATAATTGATTTAGAATGTTGTGTGAATAGTGTACTTTGGCCAACTTTAGATCCAACTTTAGATCCGATTGACCCAAATTCATCTTAATTGACATGTGTGTTTGGCCAACTTCAGATTGTTATATTCATGTATGTTTGTTGAAATTAATCAAGCTGATTTAATTCATACTTCAAACGTATTATTGGGCCTGTTGTTACTGGTTAGTGGTTACGTGTTATAAAGGTTGTTGGGCCGGTTGTTATGTTTGTTACATAAGTTGGTATATCACAAGGTTGTTAAGTGTGCAGGTTTTATAGTATGAGGGGCTTTGTGCAATTTGTTAGTCTTTGTTTCTCTGAGATCTTGTGATCTCAACAGTTGTATTGTAGTATTGTTGGTTGATCATTTATGATTTACCAGATTGTGCTAATCTGTTGAAGTTGATCATTGTATTTCATAGATCTCATATTTGTGAGATCTAGGGTTTGGTTGGGTGTTTTTCTAGGTTGGTTAACTCATGAAGTTTTACGTCACCGTTTCGCCGCTACATCCGTTGTTCTTTTATTGTTTTACATTTTTGTACAATGTTGTATATTTGGCATCCAACTTTATGTAACAAACATATAAAGAAAGAAGGATGATACACAAGCTTGAAAAGAAATATGTACCTTATACCAAAGTAACTCTCTTTGCATTTCTAAAGCAGCCCCAGACAAGTTTTGATTTTTCTTTGTGTTAGCCTTCTTTCCAACCATATGCAACAGGTTATTGCCTTTTTGGTCTTTTATAGGAGTTATTAATTCTCTCATTGCACCAATCTCATGTAACAAATTATAGATCTCTACTTGACGATGTTTGACCGCTAAGTGAAATATAGTTCTTCCTTTGTCATCTAATTTCCATATTATATCAGGATATAATCGTACGAGCTCAACTATAAAACGTGTGTTGCCTGTTTTAGTAGCAACAAAAACCATCCGTGAAGGGTGGCTTTCTATTGTACCATGCATTCTCAGAGGCGGCCCTCGTAGCATGTTATCAATCTCGATCTTAGGCATTGTGAAAACATCATGCACAATTTCTTTTAAAAACCGCAGGGCTTCACTATCTCTTTCACCAGGCATCACCTTCACACGAAAGACTGCAAAAACTGAAAAGAGAACACAAGAAGAAGAATATCATATGGTTCATATTACATACTCTAAGTAAAGTTGACATCAAGATGACTATTAATTATTGACAACTAGAACAAAACTATATTAATTATTTTTCTACTAGATTGTCATTGTTATAAAATAACATTTTAGTAGTTATTAGCCGTAAACCTTGATTAAACATAAGATAAGTTCTCTGTATTATTATTTTATACCAAGGAGATTGTCATTGTTATAAAATATTGTTTTAGTAGTTATTGGCCGCAATCCTTGATTAAACATAAGATAGTTCTTTGTATTATTATTATTATTTTGTACTAAGGCGGTGAAGGTTATGAGTGTCACATATCGAACCCGTGTGTTGTTTACCAAGAGACACACACCCCTCCGATACCTGTATATACCCTTGTATTTGAATCATTTAAAAATTAAAACTACTACTGCATCTTTGAATTCCCAATAAATTCTTACTAACATATCGACCCTATAACAACCATATAATCATGAACTGGCATCAAAGCCTTGGTTTCAAGAGATTTAAAACGAAGAACATATCAAACATTCACACCCTGTTTTGCGCATCAAATTCAGATACAATTGGAACCTAGACTTAAGAACAAGGAATTGTTTGTTGATTCAGAAATCATATCCAATATCAAACAATCAGAAATGATTAGTTATTCAAGCCCAGAAGTAGTTATTAAGAGTCAATCAGAGAACTGATTCCGGCGACTATGGACCTACATGGACAAGTTTTGTAATACTTGGAGATCAAGACAGTGAAGATGAATATGCTCAAGATCACCAAGAACCAACATTCAAGGAAATACAGGTTCCAGTTTCAAATTAAAGCTCTCCATTAAAGCATCAAGAGTCACCTATAAGTATTCAAGAAGTTGAAGACTCATCAGATTCAGAAAACCCAACAGTACAAAGGCTTAGATCACTAAACATCTGTTATGGTTCAGATTCAGATCATATGGCCAAAGAAAGAAGATTGAGAATTTAAGAAAGGAATACAATTCAATTCATCTGCATAAAACAAAAAGGAAACCTATGGCCTATTTATAGGCTTACATAGCAACTACTAACCCCACTAAGAGCATGTGCAGTGGTACACATGAATAATGCTCCACCCTAGGGCGTTTTGTGTCATGTGGCATTCCAGTCAGCAATGGGGCGTTTTTCATAAATGGGTGTAGTGGGGATGTGGGGCATTATGTTAAAAGGGGTTTAATAATAGAATCAAATAAAAAAAAACTATCAAAAAATGTTACTAGACAAAAAAAAACCCATCAAAAAGGGTGATTGGTCAACACACAAGGGGCTCGAGTGTTCTATATACAACACCATTCAAAAAAATCGAACAAAAACGCCCAAGGGGGCCGAGATCGGGGCGTCTTTGGGCGTCTTTGGGCAAAAAAGCGCCCCGTTATTTAACGACTACGCATGGTCTAAGACACTAAAGCCAGAACATGGAAATCAACTAAACATGCGTGTACGTGGGGTATGGGCATCCCCTCTACTCCTTTATTTTTGACACATGACATAATAAACAAAATAATCCTAATTACGTGGCTGGCTTAGTCATACGATGCACACATCAACATCATCCATATAGAAATTAGACCTCTTAGACTAGAAGAATATGAACACCTATATCTATCATATACCTACCAAATACGAGGAAGCAGCGGATACCCTCAATGGATAGAAGCAATGGAAAGTGAGATAGACTCACTAGAAAAGAACAACACTAACTCTCACTACAATTCCTACAAATCATAAACCAATAGGTTTAAAATGGGTTCTCAAGGTCAAGAAAGATGCAAATGAAGAAATCACCAAACACAAGGCAAGGTTAGTAGCAAAAGGTCATGTGTAAAAGGAAGGCATAAACTTTAAGTATATGCACATGTTGCAAGAATGGAATCCATAAGACTACTACTAGCAATAGCAAGGACGGCCAGTACATCACTTAGACGTAAAACCAACATTCTTACATGGTAATTTAAAGGAAGATGTATACGTTGCACAACGAGACAGGTTTGTGAAGAAAGGCAAGGAGAAGCTATTCTACAAACTAAAGAAAGCACTATATGGTTTGAAGCAAGCACCTAGAGCATGGAACCTTGACTAGATAACACCTTAAATGAAATTGGATTCAAAAGATGTCCACAAGAACAAGTAGTTTACAAGAGAACATTTAATAAGACTACAATAATTATTGGTGTTTACGCATTGAAGACATTATAGTAACAAGAAGCGCTCAATGAAGGAAATAACAAACTTAAAGAAAGAAATGGAAGGCAAGTTTGAAATGAGCGACTTAGGACCACTCAAATATTAACAAAAGCAAGCAGCCTATGCAAAGAAAAGAAAGTCTTAAAAGAAGCAAGACTAGAAGATTGAAATCCAAAAAAGTATGCAATAGAAACATGATTTAAACTAATAAGACCATGCGTAGTGGAGGTTTTTTTTGGGTGTTTCCCCCTAAAAAACGCCCCACAACGCCCAACTCCCACCTCCCTGGGCGTTTTTTTCAACAAAATTTTGTTTGGCGTTGTTTTTTTCACGCCCCAGCTCCTTGTGTGTTGACCAATCACCCTTTTTTGATGGTTTTTGTCCAATAATATTTTTTGATAGTTTTTTTATTTAATTCTATTAAACCTCTTTTAACATAACGCCTCACATCCCCACTACACCCATTTTAGAAAACGCCCCATAATGCCCCATTGCGCACAAGGGTAAGAGCATTACCACTACGCATGGTCTAAGAGAGGCAAAAGTGAATTGGTCTACGCAACTGAATATAGATAGCTAATTGGATGCCTGTAACACCTCGCAAAAATCATGTCCAATACAGTGATGACACGTGTCATAAACCCTGATCATGTAAAAAAGATAACTTTAAGGGACTAAAGTTGTCAAACAGTATAAAGATGTATGTGGAAGGACCAAAAGTGTCAACATGCCAAACTTGTGCCTCTGATTGACCTCACACGATGTTCGTATTCTTTAATGGATAAATTGTCGAACACAAGAAGTCGTTTGTGCTTAAAATCAAGAGTTTACAAAGCATAGGGGTTAAACGTGTCAACATGTTAATTTTTACCTCTGAGTGACCTTTTAACGATCCCGAGGCTTTGTAATATTTTATTATACTCTCATGAATGTTGGATAATGATTTCATGAAGTTTCGGTGCAATGATGTGATTAATTTGTAATTTCCAAGAAATAGGGATTTAAAAGCGTCAACGTTTGAAAATAAGACCTTTCGGGTGATCCCGTAACTGATCGGAAGCTTAATGATGTTTATTTTATGACCCAAGACACTTAAAAGTTAACTATGGGGGTCAATAGTGCAATAAACGAAAGTTATTTCAAATTATAAAGGACCAGGGACTGAAAATGCAAAGTTGGAAAAGTATTAACCGGAATCAGAGGTCGTCGCGAGGCGCGTAAGCCTCCGCTGATGTCTACGCGGGCCGCGGCCAAGCTGCCAGCGACCAAAAACTGGACAGCTGCATGTTGCAGCCTGTCCACCGCCATTGCATGGCTTCTGAGCGATACCAGGGGCAGGTTAATGGTTTTTACTGCCATGGGGACACCTGTGATCATCTGGTAATCTTCCTTAACAACTGGAATCATCTCAAGGGCCTTCAAATCTCTATATAAAGGGCCTTGTTTGAGCTTTTGAACTTGCATTCTCAAAGTTTTCACTCTTAACTCTTCTCTAGAGCATCCTGATCATTAAGGAAGCTTTCTCAAGTTAAATTTTCGTGCTAAGGACCTTTGTAAGTGTTCTTAGCTTCTGTAGTTAAGTTTTTATTAGTTTAATGACCGAAAGTCAAAGATATCGTAATTATACTTTGACTTTTTGATTAATCATTAATGGTCTAGCCATTATTCGAATTGAAAGTGGCTATATGTTGGTAATTAAGTAGGTGATAATCCCTCAAAAGGGCACCTTCTAATTATTACGTTTACCTAGTTAATTGTCGGGTCAAAGTAATTAAAATAAAAGTCAAACGGGTCAGTTTTTAAATAAAATTCATAACTGATAATGTAGAAGCTACAAAATCAGTTTTATCATTTTAATAACTTGGTAAATAATATAAGAACATGTTTAGGCATGTTCAACCCGACAATTCTGAGTTTAGGCTCGGTTCGCACCCGAAAGTCGTAAAAGTTGACTTTTGCTTTGACTTTCAGTTCTGACCCGAAATAGCTTAGTTTAGTTATGCCTTAGGGTTCCTTTGTGACCATATTATATGTTAGTATAACCCTCTTAGGTTATACTATATGGTCCCTTAGAAATCAGAGATTATTTGTATGTTTCCGTTATTTGCTTAAAAGTTGACTATTATGCCCTTATGTTATAAAAATGAGATTTTTGAATATATGAACATACAAATACCTTTGTTATTGATATATAAGCATGTCAAAAAAAAATTCTGGTCTCAAACTAAAGTTATGCACAATATCGTAAAACTTAACTTTTTATTAATTAAATTACGATTTTTAGCATAAATAATGTTTAAACCCAAATTTTGACACTAAACTCATTACCTACTTTTTTGATATTATTTTTAGGGATTTTTGGTCAGATTATAAACTGACCAAATCATTGAGTTCTCGTATAAATCGGTAAATGACGATAATACCCTTTTTGTTAATAAAATGAGATTAACATGTGATTTACATGCCAAACCTTTTTCTACTGATGTTATATGTTAAATAAAATATTTTAAACATTTAAGGCTGATCAAAATCTCAGAATTTCATAAACATCTCAAATATCATCAATTATCGACTTTTATGATAATTAGGTGCATAGTTTGGTTTAAAACCATATTTAACACCTAAGGCTTGTTACCTATTGATTTTATAAATAAATTTTAATACTTTCACAGTAAGTATAAGTCTTGAACTCAGACTTCAATTTTGTCCCTAAAAGCATATGTGAAATGACCAAAATGCCCCTACGGTGCATAGTTTGTCCATAAATGGTAAACCTCACATATGTATGATATCTTACTGAATGTTTTAGACCAGAACCTCAGTTTACTATTAAACCTCTTTTATAAGCTTTAAAATGACCAAAATACCCTTACGGGGCTTAATTTGGTTTAAAAATCTTTTTGGGCAAAATTGTTGATATGCTACTGATATCACAATATATTTTAAGCATAATAACTTATGGAACTTGTACATGAGTCATCCGGCTACCCGTTATGTTTATACGCGTTCGGTACGGTTTATGTAACTACTTTGCATAAATTAACCGAAACGGGACAAACCGTATCATTTTTACTTCAAAATCCAGAATGTATTTAGTTTACCCATTTTATACAAGTCTCCATACTTGTTGGGTCTAAATTACATTCCAATCCGGTCACCGTTTAATCTTGCATTTCGTACCGTAAACCTTTCTTTAAACTAACCGGTCTAAGTTTATAACTTAAATAAGACCCGTTAGTAATCTAAAAGGTTATTAAAACCTTCGTTCCAAATTAGGAGCCTGGTAAAAGCTGCCTACACTTGTTTGAGTAGGATATACGGCTGAGAATACAAAATTTACATTTTAAGCTTAGGTAAATACTTTTAACTTATTTTCCCTTATACGAGCTTGGGATACGGTAAAATATTACCGCTTGGTCGGGTGTAGAAACCTTTTAATCGAATATGGTTAAATTGCATAATCCCGTTTTAATCAGTATTACCTGATAACAAATAACATTGGGGGCTAACGACCGTGTCCTGGATATCCTTGGCTCATTTAAAAATTGTAAATGGCCACGACTTAAGCACGGGGTGTAGGCATACACCTGTCAGCTGCGTATGTAAAAGATATGCTCATTTGCTGGGATGACCCGCCGTGAGTTTATATTTGTGGTGTGTCGATTAATCTTGTTCGGCTTTTATACCGGCCCTAAATGTTGGACAAACATGTAAATCTGATACAAGATTGTTATTAATATAATTGTCCCAAGTTATAAAACGTTTGTGCTGCATTTAAATCAATTTTTCATAATTGTTTTCAAAAGAGTCGGTTAATTGTATTACCAGTGTAAACTGATGTATTTTTCAAAAAGACTAAGTGACAAGTACTGTACATAACTGGCTGGGAGCTCTGGGCGTTAGTAAGGAATCTTGCAAGTTCTAAACGCTTAAAGTCTGTTGAACAATATTTTATATTTCTGTTTAGATCCGCATGTGGATCCTCTTACAACCGTTTGTATAATATTTATTTATACTTATAAATTTCGGTTTGTAATATTATTTTCTACCAAGACTTCCGTTGTGCATTAAACTGTATATATTTGACTATGACGATATAAACTACGTCACAATACTCCCCGCCGGGCCCACCCGGTAATATGTGGAAATATCGGGGGTGTGACAATGCTTAAGGTATCTTAAACATACAAGGCCATATATAACATATGCAGTTGGATACGTGAGCAAATACATGGAGAAACCAAGAGCAACTCACATGTAATCAGTCACACATCTAATAAGATACATCAAAGCGACTATGGTATAGAGTATACCAAATGAAAGAATAAAGAAATCATTGGATTTAGCGACGACAATTATGGTGTAGACCCCAATGATGGAAAAAGGATTCATGGAAACAATATTTGTTTTACTACAATGAAGCAACTATTATATGTGTAAGTCATAAGCAAAACACAGTAGCAGCATCATCATCATCATCCTATGAACAAAATTTATGGCACCTACATCTGCAGCAAGTCAAGCAATCTGGCTACAGGGACTTCTAAGTGAACTTACAGGAGAAGAATAGAATTAAGAGATAACATTACGAGTTGATAATAAGTTAGCCATACTACTCATGAAGAGCCTTGTACTTCATGGAAAATCAAAACATATCAACACAAGATAACACATCATCAGAGAATGCGTAGAGAACGAGCAAGTTCAAGTTAAACACATAATTGAAGAAATGCAAAGAGCTGATATACTCACAAAAGCTTTACCAAGAATCAAGTTTATTGAAATGAGAAGCTTAACTGAAATCAAAGACCTTGGAGAAGAAATTAAGAATTGGGCAGGAGATTATTAGCCGTAGTCTTTGATTCAACACAAGATAAGTTCTTTGTATTATTATTTTATACTAAGGTGGTGACGGTTGTGAATGTGACATACCGAACCTAGGCGTTGTTTACCAAGAAACACCACACCCCTCTGATAAGTTCTTTGTATTATTATTTAAAACTACTACTGCATCTTTGATTCTCTCTAACATATCGGTACTATAACAGCCCTATAATCATCAGTACTAGTCTATATGACATATTAGTCATTTATAAAATTCATAGAAAGGGAAAAAGAGTGTTCATACTTACCTGACTTGATGATTCTGAAGAGAATATGTGGTATTATTCCTTTAAATGCATGTGTCTTCTGGGCCAAAGATAAGAGAACATCATTAGCACTCTTGCGAATGAGATTGGGGTGGTCATTTACTAGTTCTATAGCAACATCTGCAAAAGAATTTTTGACCACTTTATGAGAGACATTACATGAGTTGATGCATAAAATGGACAAAAAAAGTTATGAAAATGTAAGGGAAAAAAACAAAGACATAAAGTATGATAAAAATAACATTATAACAAGAACTTGTGGAAACTAGTTACCAAAGATTTCAGCTTTAACACAAGCTTGTAGGAACCACACCTGTTGAACTTCTGTCCAGTTTCTACCAGTCAGTTTATTAGAGATACTATACAGATACCTCACCATATCAGGCTTTGCAAAACTAGCAGCCATATAGAGTGGCATCATTCCCCTCTCACCAGGGATTTCAGTCACATCAGGATTCCTTGCCACCATTATCATTGCTGTTTTTACATTTCCTGCTGCAGCAGCTAAAGCAAGGGCAGTGTTATAATTTTTGTTTTGTAGCTCCAGATCCTCTTTACACAACAAAGGTATTAAATTCCTCACAAAATTTTCCACAGTTTCGGTGCTTTCTGTTGATGCTGCTACGTGAAGCAGCGTATCATAATTTTCGGTGATAGCCAAATGCATCAGATGTGGGTCTCTATCAAGAATGAATTTAGCCGCCTTCCAATCTCCTTTCATTGCTGCTTCATAAAGTGGAACACCAACCTTGATGTATTCTTCTCTACTTCCTTCAATTTGAAAAAAAAAATATCAAATATGGTGGGTGCCATTCTATATTATATTCAGTCAATCCAATATAAAATTTACTTCACATATTGTTTTTGTGAACTCAGTTAAACTTGCGAGACTTCAAACAAAAGAAGGAAAATCCAATAATTGAGTCTCTACATGTGATTATTTAGTATAACGAAAGACATCACTCATATATGTTGGTAAATTTTGTTAGGGACAGAACACGAATCACACGAACACTAGAACAATCTGCAGCAAGCACACACACTCTAAATCACAAGAACAAGAACACAAGATTTATAGTGGTTCGGTCTAATCTGACCTACATCCACTCTCCACAACTAGTTCTTCTTTGTATTAGGTGCTCAAAAGTTTAAGTACATGAAAAAGAAGTATTTATAGGGGGTACAATTAAGGTTGTTGACTTTAAGCTACAGTAACAAATAAACCTCAGCTCTAGACAAAAAACTTCACAACCCACATCTGGGTTATCAGTTTCCACAACCCAGACGACTTCTCTAGGCATCTGGATTATCAGTTGTAGCTAAGGCATAACCCAGACAAGTTAACTTGGTCATCTGGGTTATCAGTAGCTTTGACACTCTCTAGTCAAATCCTCCACAACCCAACAATCTCCCACTTGGAGGCGTTGACGACTTCAAACTGCACTCCAAGCAACTTCATATTCATAAGTACCTCTGAAACCTCTTCATCTTTACTAGTTGTGGGCTGCCTTCTCATCAATTAACCTGAAGGCTCGTTGAAGCTCCCACTGAGCTTCAACTCATCAGTCACTACTCGTGACTCGTTCTCTGTCCCTATCGGCTCCAGCTGACACGAACTGCCCGATCCTGGAATATCCTGAGAACAAACACTCTCCGAATAAAGCAGATAATCAACTGGAGAGACTTTGCCAGCTAGAATACTAGTTCTTTTAACCCACTGTCGTATGGTAACTCTGACTGAAGCACGACCCGTGCTCCCACTGCCACGAATGCCCCTGACTGGTTTACTGAACCTTTTCTAGCACGTTCAACCTGAATCTGACTTGTGACTCTGGGTTTGACATCTGCAAAGCAAACCTTCTTCTGCCCACGAGATTCTATGAACCGAATCTTGGTCTTCTTCTGAACTGGGAGAACCTCTCCCTCAAGCGGTACACTGACCATGTACAATGAGCCTCTCGTCTTGCCACGTGCAACTACTATATTTCCCTTAGTTACCTTCCACTGTCCACTACCGAACTTAACCTCGTGACCCTGATTATCCAGCTGCCCGACTGAAATAAGCCTTTTCTTCAAGCCTGGAATAACTCTCACATCTCTCAAAGTCCAAGTAGACCCGACTGAAGTAACTAAGTCAATATCACCCATGTCTGTGACATCTAAGACTTCATCATTTGCAAGTCGTACCTTACCAAAATCCCCAATTTTAAGATTCCTTAATGCTTCACTGCTGTGGGTAGCGTGAAATGAAGCACCAGAATCTATAACCCAGATATCCACACTGTTCTCCACATTACAGATCAAAACTTCATCATCTGAGTGGTCTACTGCAGCGTTAACTTCTTTCTTATCGTTTGGACATTGATTCCTGAAATGTCCAACCTCTTTACAGTTCCAACAGGTCACATCATTTCGAGCCCTAAACTGACTCCTCTTTCTGTTCTTGCTGCCACTAAATCTGTTATTCTTCCTTCCTCTGCCAACATGCATTAAATCACCCGATGATCCACCTAAATTTCTTCTTCTGACATCTTTGCCCAGAGTAAGATCTCGCATCTTCACAAACGTAAGCTTGCTCGTATCTGAAGAGCTCGTAACAGCAGTTACGGTTCTGGACCAACTATCGGGTAATGAGGACAATAACAATAGGGCTTGAACCTCATCATCAAACTTGATGTTCACAGACACCAACCGAGATAATATCGAGTTTAAGTTATTGATGTGCGCTGTAACTGAATCACCTTCCCTTATCCTGGTATTCACAAGCTCTTAAATAAGATAAACCTTGTCCGCTGCAGAAGGCTTCTCATACATATTTGATAATGTTGTCATCATTCCTCTAGCTGAGGTCTCCTTCTGGATGTTGAATGCAACATTCTCCCATAGAGAAAGCGTTATCACTGCTCTAGCTTTCTTATCTATCCTATCCCAATCTGCTTGTGGCATTTTTTCTGGCCTTTCATCCTCGAGCACTACATCTAAGTCCTTCTGACAAAGTAATGCTTCAATCTGCATCTTCCACCAACCAAACTTTTTCCCGTCAAACTTTTCGATTTGCACCTTCCCGTCTTCTGCCATGATAACATAAGCACGACAAACTGAAATCGAAATAAGCTGTAATCAACACTGAAACAAATAGAAATAGAAAACACCTGATTCACGTTTCTTTGATCTTCAAACAGACGGACTAAACACATGCTGGTTCACTGGTAGAAAAAAAACTGATCTTGACAAAGGTTGAGGGGTCTTTTTGCAAATAAGGGAAACTTGATTCCCTTAAAAGGAACACAAAAAAAAAAAAGAACACCTGGTTCTTCTTCTTCTTCTTCTTCTGGACGCACCCTACTCCACACCTTCACAAAATTCAGTCACCAATATGCAAAATCAAAGTCCTAATCTTCGATTTTGGAACCCTAGATGCAATATCTAGCAACAATGGTCTTCAATTTTGTAATCCTAGGTGGCGGCGGCTACTGGTTATCGAAACCCTAGTCGCAATCTGCAGCAGAGTCTTCAATCGGAACCCTAATCGGAGTTAGGAACTGACGACGGTGGTGGCAGTTGTGCTAGCGGTGGCTGGTTCAGAAACTCTAGACGCTATGTCTGCGACTGTGACTGAAACCCGAGACCACGGCTTGTTCTTCGACAGGTAAGTGTTCTTCACCTCTTACCTAGTTTGTGTGAATCGATCAAGAGCCTGAGCTCTGATGCCAATTGTTAGGGACAGAACACGAATCACACGAACACTAGAACAATCTGCAGCAAGCACACACACTCACACACTCTAAATCCTAAGCACAAGAACACAAGATTTATAGTAGTTCGATCTAATCTGACCTACATCCACTCTCCACAACTAGTTCTTCTTTGTATTAGGTGCTCAAAAGTTACAGTACATGAATAAGAAGTATTTATAGGGGGTATAATTAGGGTTGTTGACTTTAAGCTACAGTAACAAATAAACTTCAGCTCTAGACAAAAAAACTTCACAACCCACATATGGGTTATCAGTTTCCACAACCCAGACAAGTTCTCTAGGCATCTGGGTTATCAGTGGTAGCCAAGTTAACTTGGTCATCTGGGTAATCAGTAGCTTTGACACTCTCTAGTCAAATCCTCCACAACCCAACAACTTTAGTGTTATCAACGGATCTTAGGGTATTGGACTAACTTGTTGACCAAATTAATCTTATTATTTTTGGGTTTACATATTCACACACCCAAAGGCCAATTTCCACACCCTTTAAGACGCCTCGTATAGGCCTAGACGGGGAGTCTAGGGTTTTTGTCTCCAACCAGATTCTGAAGCTCGTACCAGGTCAAATCAATCACATCAAACGGGGCGTCTTGGTCTAGACGATAGAGGAAGACGCCTCATCTATGCCTAGACGGGGCGTCTTGAAGACTGACTTGAGACTGTTTTGACTATCTTGTCCGGCACGTGATTAAAGTAATACGATGGGTATAGAGCTGTACGAGGCATACATATTGGAATTAAATAGGGACATGCAGAGCATTCTTCTACCATCGACAAATCATTGTAATTCTCTGCTTCTTCTTTGCCAATTCAAAGGTGCTGAAATGTCATCATACTGGGACGACAACTATTTCTTTGGGCCGTATTATGGCGATCATGGTGCCCAAATCCGATCCGGTAACAGTTATTAGCTTAAATTACTTGTTTTAATTATTTACTTATGATGATACCGTTTTTAGGAGGCGATTGGCGTTCCCAATTCTAACGAGCAAGAGGAGGTTGTGTCTAGTGTACAAGGAAATCAATTAGTAGGCGATTGGCGTTCCCAATTCTAACGAGCAAGAGGAGTTTGTGTCTAGTGTACAAGGAAATCAAAACAGACAGTTTCTAGATTTGAACATGCATCCCCCTGTTGATGTAAGATTCCCTGTAGATGACTCATACCATGTTGATGAACCATGTTATCCGGCGCAGCAAGGGTATCCGGATTATGGATATGGGTTTCGGTTTGTGGCTGTGAGCTTAGGTATGGGAGAACATTTATTGGGGCACATTCGAAAAGACCTTGTACAAGAGATGGATCAAAACACATCGACCTGGTGGTCAATATTTGAAGCATGGGACAAAGGATATTTTAACACGCATGGTGAGAGCCTGTCTAGGCCTATACGAGACGTCTAGGGCACCAAAAGTGTGCAAATAGGCAGTGAGGGTGTGTGAATAGATTTGCCTTAATTTTTAAACGAATTAGGAGATGCGCGAGTGCTTGCTCATTTTAATTTAATCAATATAGCAAATACTCTGTTGGGCCTTAAATTTGGTCTCAAAATTGATTAATTAAATAAAAATGGTCATAGCACTTTGGGCCTACATCGCATGGATCATTTTTCAAACATGAGGTTTTGTTTTAAAACATAAAAAGAAAACCGATGGCTGTTTTTTCTTTTATTCTTTTTTATTTTTGTAATACCAAGAAGACAAAAGCAAACCGGTCAAACAAAAAAGGTAATAGCTTACGATTACATCTTCCCTCACAAAAAAATTCGTTTTTGTCGATTGTTTAGTCTAATCCGATTAAATTTTTTATAGCACGATCAAAAGGTTTAATCTGATAGTGTTATTTTATATATCATGATTCTAAACAAAATCCAAGGTTTCAATATTCAAGGCGGTCTCGCACATCTTAAGGAGCGTGGTTTGAACATCAGTAAGGTGGTCTAGACGATATAGAGGTTGGAAGGTAAGCAGTTGAGAAATTACCTTCAAGTAGATCTAAACGAGGTAAGTTTGGTAGTGGTGATGGCGGCACTGGTGGTGACGCTAGCTGCGGAGGAATCGGAACAATAGTATGCTGCCGCGGGTCAAAGATGTCTATGGGAACATGTTCAATTTCATGGCCAGAGCTTGTACCTGGGTGATTCAATTTCATAGCGATTAGAGTATGGAATTATAAAAACACTAACCATATATGCAATATGCATGATGTAGTTTTCTCTACGTCCCTTAAAGTTACTTTCACATATTCTTTTTTGTAACGTAATTTTACCTTTTAGAACATCTTACACAATATGTCAATGAAAAAAGCAATTGAGAAATTACCTTCATGTAGATCTATTGACTGTAGGTTCAGTTGTGGTTCCATTAGCAGTGATGCTGGCTGCGGAGTTTCATGAGTTGAGCTTGTACTTGGGTGGTTCATCTCTGCGTCTACAATGTCATAGCCATCAGATCTATTTGTGAGATCGAGGAGTCTTCCCAAATTGGAGTAAAAGTCTCCATGCAAACGTCATACTAATTTGGGTTTGCATGGAGACTTTAACGTCAACAATATCCACATTTTTACCGTAATAGTCTAGAAATTACCTTCAAGTAAATCTGAAAGAGGCGGGACAATCGGATCGCTTGTATGGTCCTCCTCCTGCTGCTGCTGGTGATCATTGTGGTCCTCCTGCTGCTGCTGGTGATCATTGTGGTTTGTGAGAACGAGTTCAATCGAAGAGTAAGAGCTTGTACCTGAGTTGTTCATCTTTTCGTCTGCAATGTTATAGCGATGAATCAGTATTTTTAACTTGAATCAAATTAATTATAAGAGAATCTAGAAGCAATTATGAATGTACCTCTCATTATCCGATTGTTCTTTTAATCCTGAAGCAAGCAACACTGCTTTTCCTGTTGAACGGAGAACTTCGGTCTGAATTTATACAAGTGAAGTCAACTCAACGTCAATAAAAATTATTTAGCAAAGGCCCTTTATTGCTAAAAGCTACCCACACTAAGGGGGCGTTTAGTTCGCGGAATGTGTAGGAATTGGAATTGGAATCCCTATGGGAATTGGAATTTGATGGATTCCTTTGAAATCCATAGATGTGTTTGGTTGATAAATGTATTAATGGAAGAGTAAAATGCACGGATAGTCCCTGTGGTTTGGTGAAATTTCACCTTTAGTCCCCAACTTTTCAGAATTACACTCATAGTCCCTGTGGTTTGACAAGTTGTTACTCGGATAGTCCCTAAAGCGGATGAAGGTTACTCGGATAGTCCCTGTGGTTTGACAAGTTGTTACTCGGTCCGAGTAACAACTTGTCAAACCACAGGGACTAAGAGTGTAATTTTGAAAAGTTGTGGACAAAAGATGAAATTTCACCAAACCACAAGGACTATCCGTGCATTTTACTCTTAATGGAATTAGAATTTAAAAAAACCTAAAAAGACAAAATTACCCCTAGTTATAAACAATTGGCAAAAGTTTTAAAAACAACTATCTTAGATAAAAATTCAAAAAATTATAAAAATTCAAAAAAATCCAAAAAAATTCAAAAGTATCAAAAAAATTAAAAAATAAAAAAAAATCTAAAAAATAATAAAAAGTTCAAAAAATTATAAAAAATAAAAAAAAAATAAAAAAAAAATCTAAAAAATAATAAAAATTCCAAAAATTGCCTAAGAATTCAAAAAAAATCTAAAAAATAATAAAAATTCCAAAAAATCCTAAAAATTCAAAAAAAATCTAAAAAAATAATAAAAAGTTCAAAAAATTATAAAAAATAAAAAAAATTCTAAAAAGTCAAAAAAAAAATAAAAAAAAATAAAAAATCCAAAAAATCCTCAAAATTCAAAAAAATCTAAAAAATAATAAAAAATTCTAAAAAATCAAAAAAATATAAAAAATCAAAAAAGTTCAAAAAAATCTAAAAAATCAAAAAAAATCCTAAAAATTCTAAAAATTAAAAAAAATCTAAAAAATAATAAAAAAATCCAAAAAATCTAAAAAATCAAAAAAATTCTAAAAAATAATAAAAAGTTCAAAAAATTCTAAAAAACAATAAAAAGTTCATTCAATTCTAAAAAATCAAAAAAAATTCTAAAAAATCAAAAAAAATCAAAAAAAAATCAAAAAAATTCTAAAAAATAATAAAATATCCTAAAAATAAAAAAAAATTCTAAAGAATAATAAAAAAATCTAAAAAATAATAAAAAAATCCGAAAAATTAAAAAAATCAAAAAAAAATCAAAAAAATTCAAAAAAATTATTATTTTGAATTTTTTGATGTTTTCGAATTTTTTTGGATTTTTTATTATTTTTTGGATTTTTTAGATTTTTTTATTTCTTAATTTTTTTTTGAATTTTGGGATTTTTTTTGGGTTTTTTAGATTTTTTATTAATTTTTTAATTTTTTTTAGTTTTTTTTTATTTTTTAGAATTTTTAGAATTTTTTATTTTTTGGATTTTTTTTTAGAATTTTTTTTGTTTTTGTGATTTTTTGGATTTTTTATGATTTTTTTTGATTTTTTAGAATTTTTTTGGACTTTTTATTATTTATTTTAATTATTTTTTTTTATTTTTTAGAATATTTTGGATTTTTTATTATTTTTTTTAATTTTTTATTTTTTAGAATTCTTTGGATTTTCTTATTATTTTTTTGATTTTTTTTTATTTTTAAAATTTTTTGGATTTCTGGATTTTTTATTATTTTTTTGATTTTTTAATTTTTTTTTGTTTGTTAGATTTTTTTTAGATTATTTATTATTTTTTTATTTTTTAGATTTTTTTGGATTTTTATTATTTTTTTATTTTTTGATTTTTCAGAATTTTTTGGGTATTTTAGATTTTTTATTATTTTTTTGATTTTTTACAGTTTTTTTATTTTTTGGATTTTTTATTATTTTTTTGAATTTCTTTGATTTTTTAGAATATTGGATTTTTTTATTATTTTTTTTATTTTTTAGAATTATTTTGGATTTTTTTTATTTTTTGGATTTTTTAGAATTTTTTTGATTTTTTTATTATTTTTTGATTTTTAGACAAAAATGAAAGAGGCAAGGGGTTGTTTCCGTAACTTTGGAAACATTCCCGTGGTTTTTTAAACTTTCCTTTGAAATTTAGAAGGAATCTGAATTCCATTAAATAAGGGATTTTGTTGGAATTGAAATCCAATTCCATTCAACTAATTTGTCCAACCAAACACACAAAGGAATGGAATTCGAATTCCAATTCCCTTGAAATCCTATGGATTCCTGTCAACCAAACAGGCCCTAAGAATATAATATCAAAGGTGGTGTAAACGCAAACTTTGGAATGTGAACGGGAAAATGCTAAGCAACTTGTGAGTTTTATATTAACAATGTTTATGTATCATACAATATTAAGTACATTTATATTGTCATCAAGTGCCTGGCTACATTTTATAAAGAATAAGCCAGATGTTGTTGTCGCGTTGTGGATCTAAAACCTTTTAAATAAGGCTATGATTGTTTCAACACCCCATAATGTATTATACGCGTCATTTATTAAGATATTGTTGCCGCGCTGTGGACCTGAAACCTTTTTTAAAACCTTTTTTTTATTTTTTTTCTAGTTAGTTGATTTTTTGTTAACAATTATTACAAAATGTTGATAAATTTGAAATTTTTAAATAACCAAATTATTTATCACCAAAACCAAACTTTGTATTAATATATCATTTATTTTTATTTTCTTTATTAAAAATTATTATATCGATCATTTAATTACATAATTTTTAGTTCAGTTTCGTGTGACCGTCTGAAGCGCTAATCGTGTGTCCCGTTAACTCCGTTCGACTATTAAGGTACTAGATTAAACCCCTGTTGATTCTGATTCGTATGTAGACATATTCGTTTCGATTTTCAGGCCACTAAAACATAAAATACATATATATGCCTTTATGACTAACCATAAAAGATGGAATATTTATTAAGGTTTAAAACGTTGTTCCTATTATAACCGGAGAAGATCAACGTCTTTTTGTTTGACATTAATTGGGTCCGATGAGTTGTTTGTTTAATATATTTTAAATCGTTTAAATGATTTTCATGTTTATTAGAACTTGCAAACTTTTTATATATGTGAACATAGAGGGTGTGAATTCATACATATTAGGTGGTTATGTGATTAATAACGTGTTATAAGGTCACCTATAGTTGTTACATTTAAGTCTTAAATCATAGCCAAATGAAAATGAATTATATTAGCATAATTATATTGCTTGACTTTCTAACCTACTTTTGATTTAACTGTATACGGATTTGAAACTGAGTTGATTTGCTCTCTTATGCCCCTTGTAAGTCACATAATCTTTCACAAGCTATTATTTTCTTAAAATACATATTTTGCAATGTTGTAGTTATATTATAGAAACTTGGTGGTATAATGTTTATAATTAAAATAACTTAATTATAGTGTTTAGTACGAATTGTTGTATATATAATTTTTTTTTGAAAAGATGTATATATAATTCTTCACTTATTTATTAAGGGTTGGTAAGGGAATAATTGTTGGAAAAATTGGTGAAAATAACAATTTTCACAAATATAGGAAAATGATTTTTTCCTATTTTGGACTAAAACTAAATATAAGAAACAGAGGTTTCTTTATATATTTATTTGTGGGTTTGTGTTCTATATTGGAAGAGCTTCGCAACGAACTTAACTGTAACATTCCTATTTTTATATAAGAATTATAAGTTTGGTTAAATTTATTAACCACTAGTAACTAGTAACTAGCATGGTTGCAGAAATCGGCCTAGGCGGCGATTAATCGGCCGCCTAGGCGCTAGGCGGTTGACTACTGACTAATTTTTACCTAGTCAGTGGAATTAATCGGTTTTGGTCAAAGTCGGTCGTAGGCGGTCGTAGTCGGTAAAAATCGGTCTTAGGCGGAATTAATCGGACTAATCGGTCCACTCTTTTGCAGCCCAATAAACCCATTTTTTGACCTTTTAAACCCATATTTTAAAGCAGGCCCAATATATTACAGCCCATTAACCTATTTTTGACCTTTTTAACCTATTTCAACTTCAGGCGACATATGTTTTGAATCTTTCTCTCTTTGACAGTAGACCACAAGCAGCTCCGAGTCCGACTGTCCGAGTTCATCCACAACACCACCGCACACCACCGCACACCACGGCACCACCAGCAGCTCCGAGTTCATCCACAGCTCCGCCGCACACCAGCAGCAGCTCCGAGTTCATCCACAGCTCCGCCTTCAAGGTAAGTTTCTGATTAATGGCTTCGAATCTTTGATTGTTTCGATTGTTTGTTATCATTTGTTTGATTGTTTGATTGTTTCGATTGTTTGTTATCATTTGTTTGATTGTTTCTGATTTACAGCAACAGTAGGTTATAAATTATAATATAATGTGGGTTCGAATCTTTGATTGTTTCGATTGTTTGTTATCATTTGTTTGATTGTTTGATTGTTTCGATTGTTTGTTATCATTTGTTTGATAACAAATCATTGAATTTCTAAGTACGGAGAAGATGATGTGAATTGTGACTTGCTTGATGATCTTTGAAGTATTTGAAATATATGTTAGTTTTTGAATTTCTAAGTACTTGATTTGTTATGTTTAAGTTTAATTGCTTATGTTTGAACCATACTATTTGAAACTTGAAGTATTTATGTGAATTTTGAAGTATTATTTTTATATTATTGTGTGTATATATATAAATTTGAAAAATTACATATAAAAAATCCCATTCCGATTAATCCCGATTAATCCCTATTAATCCCGATTAATCCCTAGGCTGTACCTCACCGCCCGACTAGCGCCTAGCGCCTTCTACAACATTGGTAACTAGTTTATTTTAATATAAATATTCAACCTAAAATAGTTTTAAACACTATTTTATATAGTTGGTTGAAATATTATATTAATTAATTGGCTTGTATATGGGTGACATTTCTAATAAAATAAAAATATATAAAAACTTATATTATTAGACCGGTAGATTACAGGTAAGTTGACTACTAGAAATATGAAGTACCTGGACGGGCCCAGGAACCATTTAATAATTAAACTAGAAAAATACATTATAAAGTGAACCTACTCCGTTTTTAATGAAACTTGGTTCGAAATGTAGACACAAATATTGTCATTCTAATAACATATTCATTATTTTCTAAAAACGCTATATTTTAGAAGTTATACGCGCCAAATAAGTAAAGCAGTTAAATTAATTATAATATATAAACTAATAAAAGATAATAATAATAATAATAATAATAAACTTTCGTAAGAAATAAAATAAAGAAATAAATAATAGAGTTAAATGCCATTTTAGTCCCTGTGGTTTGGGCCATTTTGCCAGTTTAGTCCAAAGGTTTCATTTTTAACCTGTGGGTCCAAAAAGGTTTCACAGTTGCCATTTTAGTCCACTGGGTTAACTTCATCCATTTTTTCTGTTAACGAGAAGGCCGATTTGGTCATTTTGTATGTAATTCTGTTAACTAAAAGGGCAATTCAGCCATATAAAATGACCGAAATGGCCTTCTGGTTAACAGAAAAAATGGATGAAGTTAACCCAGTGGACTAAAATGGCAACTGTGAAACCTTTTTGGACCCACAGGTTAAAAATGAAACCTTTGGACTAAACTGGCAAAATGGCCCAAACCACAGGGACTAAAATGGCATTTAACTCTAAATAATATTAAATAAAAATTTAAAACAAATGAATGATGAGTACGTGTTCAATTAAAATAATAAAAATATTAAATCAAACATTGAAACTTTATGGGTACGTGTAGAGTAAATATGAATTTCAAAGTTCACATAAATACGTGGCTAATAGGGAATTAAAATTGGCCCAAAGCTGCCATGTTTCCAAACCTTGAAAAGCTATATATAGCCATATCGTTCCTTCACTAAAATTTCGCAGACCATTTCTACATCTCTCAAACTCTATCTTTAAATTCTATTATATAAATATACATATTTTCTTAAATAATAATAATAAAGCTTTGTCTCGTTTTAAGTGTTTTAACTCCCGATCACCGCTACCCTTTCCGATTGATCTGAGCCTCATAACGTATGTCAGGGCTCTGGCCGACTAAGTTGTTGGGATTCGGTCTCGGGACATCGGGACAAGGTTGAATTAGGGGTACTATACTTAACATAAGTGCATTATATATTTTTAAAATAGTCTAGAAGTTATACCCAAAATTTATACCAGGAGGCTTTCTAGTTGAACCCTAACTATACAAAGTGGGTCTATTTTCTTTTCTCACCATTTTATTCCCTTTTCGTCCCAAACCATAACAACTCTCACAAAAACTATTATTTATTATTTTATTTTGTTCACTAGGAAACCTTAGTTAAGAACCCTAAGTGATCCTACATAAACCCTAAAATTTTCAGAACAATCAGAATCAGGATCAGGGCCCCTAAAACTCAGGGGGGGGGGGGGGGGGGGGTAAACCCTAGTTAATATTATCCTTACAGTTTTTCGTAGAAATCGAATTTTCTTGTTCTGTCGACTCACCCAGGCTACAAATACACGTGGCAACCCTATACTAAAAATGACCCGTCGCGCCACGCGACAGCGCCCTTTTCCCAATATATATTCAGGAGTGTGGGACTTAGATTTCTGCGTTGGAACGACGAAAAAATTCGTTTTACACTTCGAGATATCACCTGATTACTACCAAACACACACATAAGCCCGAACGCTGCCGCAAAACAGGGTAATAACTCGATCGCTGCTACGATTCAATCTCCGATCGATTTAAACTATCCGACCGGATGTTTAAGTGCTATCCTTTGTCATTCGTCGTGATTCTGACAGGATGTTTGAGTACCACCCGAACTCGGCGAATACTCTGTCATTCGTTGTGAATCCGATGGATGTTTAAGTGATTGCACTTTGTCATTTGTCGTGAGGGTTTTAATCTTGTGAGTTATCGTAAATGCTGTATTAGTTACTTACCGAGTTTGTGTGCCCTAGGTTACAAGACTAATCAATAGGCTAAGCTCTACCTGTATAAATCTGCATGCTTATAATGTGAGTCATTCTCTTTTTATCAAAGTACTTTATAAATTCTTAAATATTTTCAAAGTTATAATTACAGGGATTAAGTCTTTGTAATCACCAAATTACAGCCGGTATGTGGGGTTTTGTATACATTACTTGATAATCGTCACCATTGGGGCAGCCAATGGGTGATATGACCATAGTCATAGAAACGAGTCGAGTGACAAATACCGTGGGTAGTTGGTTGATATCAGGAAACATTGTAATCGCTCTTAATACTGTAAATTATAACAAACGTGTCATTTTAGTAAATAGAATGATTCACCAGTATTTCATGCTGACAAAACCTTTTTAAAACACGTTTCAGGTAATTACAGTATATTGGAGTAAGAGATGGATATGGCACTGCACGGCTTCAAGAAGTGGCTTATTTTATTAATTAAATCAAATTAAGAAATATTGTTTTATGTAATTGGGTTTATTCCTTATTAAAGCTACCTTTGTAAAACATGGGTTTATCCCATCTATTTAATAAATAAAATCCGGTGTTTTCTAAACTCTGATATTTTTCCTAACTCACGGTCCTGATGAAATTTCCGCTGCAATATTTTTCAAAATAAACACCGGTACCACTTGGCTGTTCGCGGCTCCCGATTCCGTCCAGGGTGGGTCGGGGGTCGTGACAGAAGGTGGTATCAGAGCCACTGATTTAAGCCTATAGGTGTTGTGATAATCATACCTAAGCTTATATAAAAGAGTTAGGAGATTGCTATTAACTAGTAGCACACAGGATAGTATTTAGACTTGAACTTAAGAAAAGATGCCTTAGTATAAGCTTGGAAATAAACTAAATACTTGTGTAAAAAGTGTGATGTATTTTGGTATGCCATAAGAATGGTAATTAGAACATTGCAAGGTACGATAAATAAGCAATAACACTTAATTGCTATTAATCCTTGCTTATGATATTACTTGGTCTAGAATAAGATAAGTTATGGGAATACAAATTTCCTTAAGTCTGGATAAAAGCCCTAATAAAAGAGGGACTTTTAAAATCTTGAAAAGATACTACTTATGGGAAATAGAAAATTTTCTCCGGCAAGACTGGGTATGGTGTAGCAGACTGTTGGTCCTGTTGATACAGGATCTGATCGTAGAAGCAAGATGAATAGATTTCGTCTTAATGTGCGGAATCCATTATGACGAATCACAGATTTGTTCAACACAGAATTCAACGTTTAACTGCTGTCTGTTCGTTCTATTGAGTGTTCTGAAAGTTACAAGATCCGGTAGAAGTACAGACTATCCGTGCGTGTCAAAATTTCTAACAAAGTTGCACCGGACCTCCTATTTATAGACAACCTCAGGAAACTAAGAAGTGTTGTACGTACGGGTGGGCTATCCGTGCGTATGACTCATACGTGCGTATGGCTCATATGCGCGTATGGCTCATACGTGCGTATGACTTATCCGTGCGGATAAGTCATCCGTGCGCATTGCCATCCGTACGTATTGTCATCCGGACGTATTGCCATGCGTGCGGATGAGCTTGTACCAACCAACACTTTTACATACAGAACCTATTCCTGAGTTGTCACGCTATCTACATACATACATATATATTAAAAACACAGAATACAAAATATGACAATATGCTGACGGAAGCTACAGACGTTATGTACTAACAGACTCCCCCTCGGATGTAGCTGTAGTACCTTCCAGCATAGTCTTCAATTCTTTCTGCTGCGTCTTCGTTCACGCGCTTTCTCCCTTCTTTTCTGTGCCTTTTCCTCCAACATTCTTTTACGTTTTTGTCTTCCTTCAGTCATCCACCAATTTCTATAGACAGGATCTCCATCACGCTTCCATTCCCACTTTGGAATTTTGTTTTCTTCAGATTCAATTGGTGTTTGGTCTGTTGGAGGAACAATCCCCAATTTACGTTTTCCCAACTTAGCAGCTCTTTCAGCAATCTTTTTGGAACGTTGTTCACGCTTGTATACTTTCAAGAACTCGCCAATCTCTAGATCTCTCCATTTTGTCTTCCAGTATCTTCCAGAGTTGATGTCTTTTGCGTAACAAACATCCACAACCTTTTGATATTGCATAGCTTGCTCTCTGTCAGGTCTCTCATAAACTATCTTGTTGTAGAACAGACAATCGATATCTTTCTTTGAGCAATTAACAAGCCACATAGGATCTAACACACAGATCCTTCTTGCTTCTCCTGTGGACTTGTTATTTAATGAGATTATTGCTTCAGCTGTAGTTTGATTATACAACCACCCTTCAAACTCTTCGTGAAAATCTTGCTCCATTGCCCGTAAAGGCATATTCTTCAAACAACTTGGAGGTTTGATATCCAGAGTAATATCCTTTTCACCACTTTCTGAGAGTCTGACAATTTGTTGTGGAAAGTGTGGTTTCCAATCAGTATATCTTTTCTCAGCTTGTAGCTTCACATAATTCCATAACTTTTGATCATGTTGCTTTACATCTAACCCATGGTAAAATTCTTTGATGTTCTTTGTTTTCACCAATTCATCTATATCCCACCAGGGCAGAGTTTTGATATCAGATAAGAACTCAAAATACTGTACTCCCTGTTCTCTTCTGATTGCATAAACTTTTAAGTCTTCCAAATATCCCCAAGAGAGAATGTCACCCCAAGAGAGTTCTTTGTCGTGTGTAAAGAATTGAAGTGCCCGAAGCTTCTTTCTCTCTTTTGGCATGACTTTGTACCATTTCTTTCTTTCTTCTGCAAGATTTTCTCTCGGTATATGTAACACCCCGAAAATATAACTTCTTATATTAGAAAAAAAAATTCAAAGAGTTAATAAACGAGAATTTACAAACTAGGAACTTAACCTAGTTAAATTCAAGTCTTGGAAATAAATCACAATAGGAATAAAACACATAAACTTAAGAATAAATCAAAGTTTGGGGACTAAACTTGCCAAAGAACAAAAGTTAAATGCTGAATTGTGACAAAACCCACCAAACACACCATTTTTGGTGTGTCTGGTCGATCAGGAGCAGGCAAGGGGCGACCCCCATCTTCCAAAAACCTAAAATCTCATAATCTTGCAAAATTGAAGGGTTAATACAAGTAGAAATCAAGAATTGAGCCTAGAATCGTAATCCTCATTGCAAGAGGATTCTAAGGTATGTGAAATTTGATGAAATCTATTAACTTGAAATTCTCATGATTCTGAAATTCTGAAATTAGATGCTTGCATGTGTGTTATTTGGTCGGATTAAAGTTGATTAGGTGTTTAGAAGTAAAACCTAACTAACTAATGGAGAAATCATGCCCAAATTCAGAGAATTCTATGAATCCATGGAAGCTAGGTTATGGGTTTTAAAAGATGATGATGAACACTAGGATTTGAATGAAAATTCTAGTATAAATTTCATCATAGGAGGTAATTCCTGTGATATTGATGTTAAAATGTGTGCAAGGTTACTAACTAAAGTGAAATTTGAGGTTTAAATCGCAAGTCATGAACTTGGAAATGATGGTAGGAAAATCTGAACCGTTAGGTGTTTGTAGAAATGCCTAAGTGAGGATTTTTGATGTTAAATTTGATGAGAACGCAGATTTGATCATGTTTCACAATGATATGAATATGGTCATGGAAAGAGTTCTAAACAAGTTGTAAAACTGAATTTTCTAGGCAAAGAGTCCGGATCATCAAGCGGACAAGCCGAAGGGAATTCACGGGGGAAAGGCGTGCTCTAAAGGTACGAATTTACCATTTCGTTACATTATGAATTAATCAATAGTTTTATGTTGTAGTTTCGAAAACATGGTAAACAATGTAGTTCAATATATCACGGAAATGACCTTCGTCTTAGTCAAGTGAGACGGGTCAAAACAATTGTTAGAAAATTTACGTATGCAACTTGACCCGTTATACTTATTTCTCGGATGATTCAAATATGAAATTTAATCTTGAATAAGAGCTGTTTCGAATTAAGCATTGAAGTTGTTACATTGATTGATTTATTAAAATCCAGTTGGTTCGCGTTGGTAGTCGTCATATAGGAGGATTTACTTAGACGAGCCAAACGGGTCAATTAATCAAGTGAAACATGATTTATATATATATATATATATATACTCCGGAATATGATGGATAGTTTTATGTTATTAGTTAATAATTATCACATTATTAGAAATACTAGAATTTGGATGATATAGGTTGATAGAAAAGCAAATTACAAGAATTGTTGAATGAGATGAATCAACAAAACAAAACATAGATTTCCAGCTCTTACCGTAAATTACGGTCTTACCGTAATTTACGGTAATGGTCAGACTTGTTACGGTGCATCTCTACTGGTTTACGGTAACCAGGAAAATTTAGGGCACACCGTAAATTACGGTGAGACCGTAATTTACGGTGAACCCAGTATTGTTGTTTTGTGTTTATTATTTCAAATGTGATGTTTATCATTGTGTTTATGTTTTACAATAACGATCAAAACTAATAAGTTTAATGTTTTGATCATAGGTAATTTAGTGAAGCTTACGGATGGCGATCAAGTGATATAGTGAAGAACCGAACACTCGATTTTGAAGCTTCCGCAATATTTTAAATCTTTTGTAGTATTTGTGTATGGGTTGTTAATACAGTTTTAAATAGTTGACAAATTTTGTATCTTGGTCAGTACTCGACTAAGGTCATGGTTAATATTACTTTTTTTAAATGAAAGTCATGAAATTAAACATATTTTGCTTAAAATCAAGGGTATAAATTCTAGGGTGTTACAAGTTGGTAATCAGAGCTCAAGGTTGTCAATAAGTGTTCGGTTCAAGCTTGATCGATCGTCCGGTAATAATTAACTTGTTTTGTTAATAAATTATGTACTATATATAAAGTGAGAAATGAACAAAAATGCATGAAAAGAGTGTGTAAGCTCACTCAAAAACAAGAAATGCATGAAACAAGAATGATTAAATCAAGTTACGGACTTGATTGAAATGAAACAAGAATGATTAAATCAAGTTACGGACTTGATTGAATTGAAACAAGAATTATTAAATCAAGTTACGAACTTGATTGAATTGAAACGAGAATGATTAAATCAAGTTATGAACTTGATTAAATCAAAACAAGTAAAGCATGTGTTATAAATGGAATGTTTAACAATCTATGTAAACATTTCAGAAATCGAGATGGCTGATGGAGACAATGATAATACGGTGCCAAGAGTCACCAAACAAGTGAGGGAAGTGATTGCCGAAGAGGTTGGAAAGGCGATCGAAAATAGTTTGTCGGGTTTTATTGATAAAATCCAAAACACGGTTTTATCAATGGTAGAAGATAGAATCAAGAAACTGGAAGATGATTCAAATGTAGCAAAGGAAAAGCGTGGAGGACGAAAGCCTTGTTCATACAAGGAATTCATGGCTTGTAAACCACCAACATATAATGGGGAGGTTGATCCGATAGTGTGCCAACGATGGCTAAGTGACATCGAAGGGGTATTCGAGAGAACCCACTGTGACGAAGAAGACTACGTAGCTTATGGTACGGGTCAACTAAGGAGTCAAGCGAAAGATTGGTGGGATAACAAAAAGAAGGAGATTGGAAGTGAAGCGGTTAAGGCCATGACTTGGGAGGAGTTTAAGACGCCGTTTCTTAAACACCATAGTCCCAAGGCGGTCGTGAATAAAATCAAGGAAGAGTTCATGCAACTCAGACACAAAGGTGAATCCATAGACAAGATCACAGGGATGTTTATGGATAAGATGAAGTTCTGTGATGAATTGATAACGAATGAAGAGCAAAAGGTCTATTATTATCATAACATGTTAAGCGCGGAATATAGAGAGTTCATAACCCCTTCAAAGTACGAGACCCTTACCGAGATTGTCAATGCTGCTCGGGAAAGGGAGATCGAATTGAAAAAGAGTATAGAACGGGGTGAACGAAGGGCACTAGATGTGAATCCAAGCCCTACCAAGAAAGCAAGAACGAATGAATCCGCAAAGAGATCAGATGCTAAAAGTAGTACATCAGGTTGCAAAATTTGTGGGAAGAATCATAAGGGCGAATGTCATTACAAGGATAAGCCTTGTCCCATATGCAAGAAAAAGGGACATATGGCTATGTCATGCCCGGAGAAGGTGACGGTTTGTTACAATTGTTATCGAACGGGTCACAAAAAGTCTGAATGCCCGGAACTGGTTGGAAAGAAAGATGGGCAAGAATCGAAAGGTGAAGCCCCGAAAGCAAAGGCAAGATCTTTCCAACTAACTGCCGCAGAAGTGAAGATTGAACCTGATGTGGTCTCAGGTATATTTGCTGTAAATTCAATTCCCGCACACGTGTTATTTGATACGGGTGCGAATAAATCCTTTGTTTCATATGGGTTTATTCGACATCCTTCATTTATTTTAACAAAATTACCTGTGCCTTTAGAAGTAGAGATAGGTAATAACAAAAGCTTTATTGTTTGTGATGTATGTGAAAATTGCAAACTGAGCATCGACGATGAAGAATATTTGATAAATCTAATCCCGATGTCGATAGGAGAATTCCAAGTAGTCGTGGGGATGGATTGGCTATCTCAATACCATGCAAAGGTCGTGTGTTTTCGCAAAGAGATAAAACTAACATCTCCGAGCGGAAAACACGTCACCATTTATGGCGAAAAACGAGGCAACCCCATAGTATGTTCGATGTTGAAAGCTCACAAGCTCATGAAGCGAGGATGCAAGGCATTCATAATTTTATGCAAATGAGACCGAGAAAGAATCACGGAAGATTGGAGATGTACCGATAGTACGGGATTATGAAGATGTTTTTCCGGAAGATTTACCGGGGATACCGCCTGAACGGGAAGTAGAGTTCGGGATCAAATTGATTCCGGGCGCGAAACCTGTGGCAAAAGCCCCGTACCGACTTGCACCGTCGGAATTACAAGAGCTGATGTCCCAAATTCAAGATTTGCTTGATAAAGGATTCATAAGGCCGAGTGTGTCTCCTTGGGGCGCACCGGTGTTGTTTGTGAGAAAGAAGGACGGGAGTATGCGCATGTGTATCGATTATCGGGAGTTAAACAAACTCACGGTAAAGAACCGATACCCGCTCCCGAGGATAGACGACTTATTTGACCAACTACAAGGCGCAAGTTGGTTCTCAAAAATTGACCTTAGGTCGGGGTATCACCAACTAAAGGTCAAAGAAGAAGATGTGCCGAAAACGGCTTTTCGCACAAGATACGGACATTACGAATTTCTCGTGATGTCATTTGGGCTAACAAATGCGCCCGCGGCATTCATGGACCTCATGAACCGGGTTTGCAAGCCAATGTTGGATAAGTCGGTCATCGTGTTTATCGATGATATCTTGGTGTATTCGAAAAGTGAAGCCGAACACGCACGCCACTTGCAAGAAGTGTTAGAGACACTTAGACGAGAGAAGCTTTATGCAAAATTTTCTAAATGTGCCTTTTGGTTACGAGAGGTACAATTTCTCGGTCATGTCATAAGTGCCGATGGAGTTTTGGTGGATCCGTCAAAGATAGAGGCGGTGTCAAAATGGAATCCCCCGAAGAACCCTTCTGAAATTAGAAGCTTTTTGGGGCTTGCTGGATATTATAGGAGATTCATTCAAGATTTCTCCAAGATTGCATCGCCGCTAACAAAGCTAACCCAAAAGAAAGCAAAGTTTGTTTGGGGAGTCGATCAAGAAAAAGCGTTTCGGACGCTAAAAGAAAGGCTAACTCAAGCTCCGGTACTGACATTGCCGGACGGAGTCGAAGACATGGTGGTCTATTCGGATGCTTCGTTATCAGGGCTCGGTTGCGTGTTGATGCAACGGGGCAAGGTAATAGCCTATGCCTCGAGACAATTGAAGATGCACGAGAAGAAATACCCCACGCATGATCTCGAATTGGCAGCAGTAGTATTTGCATTAAAAATATGGAGACATTACTTGTATGGGGTAAAGTGCACCATATTCACCGATCACAAAAGTTTGAAATACTTCTTCGATCAGAAGGAGTTGAATATGCGGCAAAGGCGATGGCTGGAAACGGTGAAAGACTACGATTGTGAGATACACTATCACCCCGGAAAGGCAAATGTGGTAGCGGATGCTCTAAGCAGAAAAGCGGACTATGTCCCAATACGAGTAAGGTCGATGCAACTCGTGGTAACCTCGGGTATACTTGAACGTATTCGAGAAGCACAATTAGAAGCAGTAAAAGAAGAGAATCGGAAGAAGGAAAGAATAATTGGTCAGTTGAAAGACTTGTCGGATGGGAATCACGGGTTAAAGACTCGATCCGGAAGGATATGGGTCCCACACACCTGTGGAGTAAAGGCGCTTCTACTTGATGAAGCTCATAAGTCCCGTTATTCAGTTCATCCGGGTGCAACCAAGATGTACAATGATTTGAAACAAAATTATTGGTGGCCCGGAATGAAGAGGGACGTGGCGAAATATGTGGAAAAATGCTTGACATGTTTACAAGTCAAGGCGGAGCACCAGAAACCATACGGTAAACTCCAACCGTTAGAAATTCCGGTTTGGAAATGGGAACATATTACAATGGACCTGTTAACCAAGCTGCCTAAGACGAATCGTGGTTTTGATGCCATATGGGTAGTGGTGGATAGATTGATGAAAAGTGCTCACTTCATTCCGATTCGTGAGACATACACGTCAGAAAAGATGTCAGAAGTCTATACCAATGAAATCATAGCACGTCATGGAGTGCCGGTGTCCATCGTGTCCGATAGGGATACCCGGTTTACTTCGAATTTCTGGCGTGATTTCCAAGAACAAATGGGGACCAAATTGTTCATAAGCACTGCGTACCATCCTCAAACGGATGGACAAAGTGAAAGAACGATACAAATATTGGGAGACATGCTACGGGCATGTATAATCGACTTTGGAGGCAGTTGGGATGTTCACCTACCGTTAGTCGAGTTTTCGTATAACAACAGTTACCAATCTAGTATTAAAATGGCACCATACGAACTGCTTTACGGTAGGAAATGTCGAACCCCGGTTTGTTGGGGTGAAGTGGGTCCACGTGAACTCGCCCATCAAGACATAGTACGAGCCACGAACGAAAAGATCGATAAAGTTCGGGCACACTTGAAAGCGGCTCAAGACAGGCAAAAGGCGTACATTGATAAAAGGAAAAGACCAATTGAATTTCAAGTCGGTGACATGGTCATGCTAAAAGTGTCCCCATGGAAAGGTGTCATTAGATTTAGAAAGAAGGGGAAGTTAAGCCCAAGGTTTATCGGGCCATTTAAAATTATCGGAAGAGTTGGCAAAGTAGCTTACCGTCTTGAATTACCGGAGGAGCTGAGTGGAATCCATGGCACGTTTCACGTATCGCAATTAAGAAAGTGCCTAGCAGACGAAACGACCTATATCCATTATGATGATATCGAAGTGGATACTAGTCTAAATTATGTGGTAAGACCGATTGAAATTTTAGACAGAAAGGTCAAACGTTTACGAAATAAGCAAATTGAACAAGTCAAGGTAAAATGGGAGCATAGAAAGGGTTCGGACACTACATGGGAGCCCGAAGAGGAGATGCGACGTCTTCATCCTACACTATTTGGTACGTACCTTGGTTTCGAGGACGAAACCCTTTTTAAGAGGGGTGGACTTGTAACACCCCGAAAATATAACTTCTTATATTAGAAAAAAAAAATTCAAAGAGTTAATAAACGAGAATTTACAAACTAGGAACTTAACCTAGTTAAATTCAAGTCTTGGAAATAAATCACAATAGGAATAAAACACATAAACTTAAGAATAAATCAAAGTTTGGGGACTAAACTTGCCAAAGAACAAAAGTTAAATGCTGAATTGTGACAAAACCCACCAAACGCACCATTTTTGGTGTGTCTGGTCGATCAGGAGCAGGCAAGGGGCGACCCCCATCTTCCAAAAACCTAAAATCTCATAATCTTGCAAAATTGAAGGGTTAATACAAGTAGAAATCAAGAATTGAGCCTAGAATCGTAATCCTCATTGCAAGAGGATTCTAAGGTATGTGAAATTTGATGAAATCTATTAACTTGAAATTCTCATGATTCTGAAATTCTGAAATTAGATGCTTGCATGTGTGTTATTTGGTCGGATTAAAGTTGATTAGGTGTTTAGAAGTAAAACCTAACTAACTAATGGAGAAATCATGCCCAAATTCAGAGAATTCTATGAATCCATGGAAGCTAGGTTATGGGTTTTAAAAGATGATGATGAACACTAGGATTTGAATGAAAATTCTAGTATAAATTTCATCATAGGAGGTAATTCCTGTGATATTGATGTTAAAATGTGTGCAAGGTTACTAACTAAAGTGAAATTTGAGGTTTAAATCGCAAGTCATGAACTTGGAAATGATGGTAGGAAAATCTGACCCGTTAGGTGTTTGTAGAAATGCCTAAGTGAGGATTTTTGATGTTAAATTTGATGAGAACGCAGATTTGATCATGTTTCACAATGATATGAATATGGTCATGGAAAGAGTTCTAAACAAGTTGTAAAACTGAATTTTCTAGGCAAAGAGTCCGGATCATCAAGCGGACAAGCCGAAGGGAATTCACGGGGGAAAGGCGTGCTCTAAAGGTACGAATTTACCATTTCGTTACATTATGAATTAATCAATAGTTTTATGTTGTAGTTTCGAAAACATGGTAAACAATGTAGTTCAATATATCACGGAAATGACCTTCGTCTTAGTCAAGTGAGACGGGTCAAAACAATTGTTAGAAAATTTACGTATGCAACTTGACCCGTTATACTTATTTCTCGGATGATTCAAATATGAAATTTAATCTTGAATAAGAGCTGTTTCGAATTAAGCATTGAAGTTGTTACATTGATTGATTTATTAAAATCCAGTTGGTTCGCGTTGGTAGTCGTCATATAGGAGGATTTACTTAGACGAGCCAAACGGGTCAATTAATCAAGTGAAACATGATTTATATATATATATATATACTCTGGAATATGATGGATAGTGTTATGTTATTAGTTAATAATTATCACATTATTAGAAATACTAGAATTTGGATGATATAGGTTGATAGAAAAGCAAATTACAAGAATTGTTGAATGAGATGAATCAACAAAACAAAACATAGATTTCCAGCTCTTACCGTAAATTACGGTCTTACCGTAATTTACGGTAATGGTCAGACTTGTTACGGTGCATCTCTACTGGTTTACGGTAACCAGGAAAATTTAGGGCACACCGTAAATTACGGTGAGACCGTAATTTACGGTGAACCCAGTATTGTTGTTTTGTGTTTATTATTTCAAATGTGATGTTTATCATTGTGTTTATGTTTTACAATAACGATCAAAACTAATAAGTTTAATGTTTTGATCATAGGTAATTTAGTGAAGCTTACGGATGGCGATCAAGTGATATAGTGAAGAACCGAACACTCGATTTTGAAGCTTCCGCAATATTTTAAATCTTTTGTAGTATTTGTGTATGGGTTGTTAATACAGTTTTAAATAGTTGACAAATTTTGTATCTTGGTCAGTACTCGACTAAGGTCATGGTTAATATTACTTTTTTTAAATGAAAGTCATGAAATTAAACATATTTTGCTTAAAATCAAGGGTATAAATTCTAGGGTGTTACAGTATAGTATCTGGAATACCTTCTGTAGACACTTTCTCCACTATCTTTCTTCTAATCTCTTCTTCATTTCGATCTTTGAACAATTCCGATAACGAAGGAAATGTTTCATCAATCCCAGAATAATGAAAATCAACTTCATCATCAGATGAATCTGAAGCATCTTCAACAATTACTTCGTTGTAATGATCAGCTTCAAAGGCATATCTTGATTCAAATACATCTTCAGAAGTCTCAGGAATTTCATCTTCAATATCGAATTTAAATTTTCCTTCTTGCAAACCCAATTCCTCTAACATCTCTTCCCTTGATCTTCTAACCTCAATCACTTCCTGATTTTTATCTTGTAAGAAAATGACGGTAGGATTTGTGAGGAATACCTGATCCATGTGCTGCTTTCCAGAAGTAGAAGTTTCTTGCTGATCATCATCTTCTTGTTCGTTGATCTGATCATTCAAAAACTCCTCAATCTTTTGTTCATCAATAGGATTCTTCACAATCAAACCTGAAGAACCTTGATCATCGTCATCATTCTTCTTATCATCATCTTTCTTATTATCATCGTCTTTCTCATCATCATCATCTTTCTCTTCATCTTCATCTGCTTCATCATCTACAAGAAGTTCTTCATCAGAATCACTAACTTCCTCTCCACGAGCCTTCTTTGCTTCTTTTCTCCTTTTCATAACTTTCATTCTGTAAAGAGCTTCTTTTACGTTGAGAGGCGCTGTATATGTATTACCAACAAGAACAAACTACAAGAACAAACTGCTTTGTCTTCCATTCAAGTAGCAAGACTTCTTTGGCCTTTTTCTTCTTTTGTTCAGCAGCAACTCTACGAATGATTTCATCAGAATTAATGATTTGAGAAGGCTCACCAACTAACATGAAATCTTGACCATGTTCAATTTGTTCTTGAGCAACTTGTTCTTGAGCATCTTGTTCTTGAGCATTTTGTTCTTGAGCATTTTCAGCATCAATCATTTTAGCATCAACTTGACTTGAAGAGCCGCCAGCTTCTTGAACGTCTTCAACTATACTTTTGTTCTTTTGAATAGCATCCTCAGCTAGTCTTCTCTCTCTTTCAAGTCTTCTTTCTTCAACTTTTCTTACTTCAATTTCATTGAAGGCAGCATGAACATCCTTTTTCAAAAGATTTTCCACCACAGAGTATAACATCTTAAGTTGTTCATCTTTCATCACTTTGTCTGCTTTCATGGCTTCCATCTCCAACTTCATTGCTTTCATTTCATTTGAAGTAGATTCACTCATTTCACTGAGCAGCTGATTGAGTGTTTGATTTACATCTTGAAGATTCTTTGTCTTCTCGTTCAATGAAGAAATTTCTGCCATAAGAGCTTCAATCACTTTAGTATTACTATCACCATCTTCCTTTATTTTCTTCATGGTGTCTTCATCCTGGATTAACACCGATCTGAGTTGATCATGAGCTTTCATTATTTTATTAACTTGCTTCAATAAAAGATCACGTTCGCTTTCAGCCTTTTCTTTTTCTTTTTCAAGCTCTTTAACTTTCTTTTCCAGGACTCTCACTGCTTCATTGTTGAACAAGTCAACATCAAAATTCAGATCTTCTAACGGATCACCTGAAGCAGATGGAATATTTCTAAAGAAATCATCTGAGTCTATTGGATGTGAAGATTCTGGAATCTCTATGTTTTCTGGAACTTTTGGAAAATCTGAATAAAAGACTCCAGCATCAGTAACTTCAACATAGTCATCGTGACTAGTCTGTTTTTCGGCTTCTGTTTCTTGTTGTTGAGGTGATTCAACATGTTGAGTATCTTTACCATCATGTTCCTGTTGAACTTGACTTTCGCCTTTTCTTGCTCGAACACTTCTTGGAATAAGACCAGCTACAACTGCTTTTCTTTTCTTGATTTGTTTCTTTGGACTCTCAGGATCATAAGTTGAATCTTCTTCGTCTGACCCTTTCTTTTTCTTTGTAGACTTTTTCTTCAACTGAGCTTTTCCTTTTCCAAGAGTGAGTGGATCAAGTTCAGATTCTGACAAAGTGGCTTCAGAATCATCATCACTTGATAGATCTTGAACGACACCTTCTTGATCTGTAACACCTTTAGCAGCATCCTCATTTTTCTTCAAGAAACTTTCCAAAGATTGTGATAACAATTCAGCTCCTTGTTTATTAACTTTTGATGGTTCCAAAACTTTCTCATCTATCAACCTTTGCTGAGGAACTCCAGAAGGCCCCTTTTCTGCATTCTTCGGAATAGACACTACAGGGGACGTCTTTGGAGTTCTCTTTCTCTTCCCATCTTTGATGCACCACCATCTGGTATCTTTCTTGTAGAACAAACTCATCTGGTCATCTTCATTGTCAGAATTGCTATCTTCATGTCTCCAAGCATCATTTTCTGGAGCTACATAATCTGGATTTGAAATTTTGCAGATCATTCTTTTTGCCCCTGGATTTGGACCTTTAATCAACCTGCTGATTGTGTCTGGTGACATATGCCTCAGCCCCAAAATGTCATCACTTCTCTTTTCTAAACCTTCAAACTGATCATTTATCAGCATCTGGATAAACCTAGGATACATAAGAAACCTCTTGCTTCCATCCTTTACATTCTCAGACATGTGATCAAAAATTACTTGAGAGATATTGTACGGTCTGTTTAGTACAAGACAAGCAATGATATTCATGATATAATCTTGAGTTTCATCATATCCACCCTTTCTGTGTGACAATGCATGAATAACACAATGAGCCAAGAATTTATAAGCGTGACTGAAACTTGTCTTCTGCATCTTTCCATTCACACTACCAGCAAAACCCATTCTACACCACATCCCTTTTACAAGACGTTCAGAAACAATGGTTGGGTCGCTATCAGCATCTCCTAAATTCAACACTCTCCTTACATCACCAACTGTCCCTTTCATCTCCAAATCTATATCTTCTCCTTTCTCATCCTTCTTTGATACAACAGAATAAATGGTTTTATCACTCTCTTCGTATCTTGCAGCACTCCAAAATCGTTTCACATGAGATTCATATGCTACAGTCTTATCAGTTAAAGCCTTAGAGATTCTGCTCTCTCTCAAGAATTTCGCTACATCTTGAACTATTGTGTTTTCGGTATACTCTTTATTCAACACACAATAAATATTATGAGATTTATCCCAATCCTGCAAAAGTTTTATTCATTTAAGAAATAATTTTGGGATCTCAAAATATTCTATCAAAGAGAAACTTTCTGTACGGTTTGACACTTAAATGGTTATCCGTACGCATGACTTATCCGTGCGTATGACTTATCCGTGCGGATAAGCCATGCCCCGTATTGCCATCCGTGCGTACAACATCACATTACCCCGGATTGCCATCCGTGCGTACAACATGACATTGTCACGGATTGCCATCCGTGCGTACAGCCTGACTTTGCCACGGATTGCCATATGTGTGTACAGCCTGTCTTTGCCACGGATTGCCATACGTGCGTACAGCTTGTCTTTGCCACGGATTGCCATACGTGCGTACAGCCTGATCTTTGCCACGGATTGCCATACGTGCGTACAGCCTGATCTTTGCCACGGATTGCCATACGTGCGTACAGCCTGTCTTTGCCACGGATTGCCATCCGTGCGTACAGCCTGATCTTTGCCACGGATTGCCATCCGTGCGTATGACAGATGAAGAACAGTCTTTAAACATCAAAAATTTTCTATGGCAAAACCTAAAATTGAACACATATCTACATAGAGGATGTCAACGTGATCAAAACCCTATGTTCAATGATGTCTAAAGCTTCCTATTCACAGGTTAATTTCACAAAAACCTAACCGACACTTCGTACCATCCAAACAACAGATCTACAAGATTTAATCATGTTATAACAAAAATTAAACCGGTAAAACTCTAGATCTAATCATTCCGAACAAAACCCTATGATTTAATCATGACAAAACAAACTATCACAAGCTAGATCTAAGATTAAAGCTCCAAAAGAAAAGATACGCGATGAACAGATATCAAACAACAATTTATTGCAGATTTGAGTTAGAAAAACATACCTTTGCCATTGTTAATGTTGTGCAAACCAACGAAAACAAAGATCCGTGCAAAGAATTCCGAAATCAGAAAGTCAAAGTGCGAGTGAGAGAGAAAGAGTATTGTGCGTGCGGACAACATTGACTGACTCTTTGACCCTCCTTTTATACTATCAACAGACGCGTATAGTCACCCGTGCGGATTACCATCCGTGCGTATGGCTATCCGTCCGGATGAACATCCGAATGAGACACACTTTAACCTTTTAATTGAAACTTTGATTTTTCTCAAATTTTGTCAGATTTTAGAAATCCACTTAAGTTGCTTGGTTCAAATTAATGACCCAAGGTACTTAATTTGTCGACCAAGTCCAACTTAATGACCTTGGTTGACCTGAAACAAAACATGTTGACTTTTGGAATTTTTGTTCAATCATTTTTGTTCAATTATTTTTCTGAAAAATTACAAGTATCAACTTAATGAACTTGTGTTTGACATTTTCAATTACATATTAGTTATGATTAGCTCCAAACTCATCTTCCATCCCAGAAACTTCCTGCATCTGCTTTCAACTTTCGAATCCTGTTGATGCACAAGAATGTCTGTTGACTGCATCTTCATCAAGTCTTATATCAAGAAAGTCAAGTTTGGATCTTAAAAGTCAAATTAGAGTTTAGAGTTGATTTAGGAAGTGAAATATGAGGGTTCCGTTTGAAACTGATGTTTGAATGAGGGTTCCGTTTGAACCATGAGGGTTCCGTTTGAATTGATAGTTTGAGATAGGGTTCCGTTTGAAACATGTTATGTTAAGTTCAAACGGAAGGGTCTTGTGTCTATATATAGGTGTGTGATAGTCTTATTTCAAACGGAACGGTTGGAACAGTAGGGAGGTGCTGCCGGATTTGTATCAGAAAACTTTGTATAAGCACGTAAATCAATCAGAAAAGAAAGATTAAAGGATACAAGTTGTTTTGGACGTTGTTTACTTTGATTCCGCCTTAGTAATCAATGTTGAACTACCTTAACTGACTTTCAGGGTCACGTACACGATCCAACAAGTGGTATCAGAGCTCAGGACGAGGAGTTCATACCAAATACAGCTTGAAATCATCGGATTATCTCACTTCTACCTTTCTTTTCTGATTTTAACTAGTTCTCGCGGTTAAAATGGCTTGAAACGATCACATATCAAACGAAATTGACTATTAACTAATCCTTGAAAGTTTGAAACCAAAATTCGATCTAAAACTGTTCGAAATCATTCTTATCGTTTGAAATATTCGCGAATTAATGACGTCATATCGTTTGAAAATACACATATCGTTTGAAAATTGATCTATCGTTTGAAAACTGACCAATCGTTTGAAGCTATCGTTTGAAAAAGGTTTATCGTTTGAAGCTGTCGTTTGAATCTTTGTCGTTTGAAACTATTGATTCAAACGGAACAGTCCATCGTTTGAATCTTTGTCGTTTGAAAACATCTGTCGTTTGAAATCATTGTAAATTGAAATTCGGCATAGTGGAAGTAAAGGCCCAATCAAAGTTAACTAAACAATTAACAGTGGAGCAGTCCATGTGATCACCAATTCATTTAAAATTCAAGGCCCAATCACGTTCAAATATAATAACTGTTGTTGTCAGTAACAATTCACGTGAAATTTTAAATTGAATTGAGTATTCAGAATTCATAAAAGGTTGTCGGTCAGCATTAATTGAATATATTAGATCAAGGATTCATGAACTGTAATTGTTTGTGATGTGTCGGTTCAGTGGATCGTGAGGCCAAAAGTTTTGATGTTTTGAAAAATCTTGCATATTATCTGATCAAAATTACTAGTTGGATAAATATGTGCGGCCCAATGATGTTTGGTATGAAATAAAGTTGTCGGATGTTTTTTTTTAAAAAAAAAAAATCAAATTGTGAATTATATTGGTTAGATTTGTTTTTAAATCCATTAAATCAAGTGTAAAAGTTTACGGTTCAATCAGTGAAAGATCAATTGAATCCATTTCGATTCAATCAAGTTTATTCGTTTAGTGATTTCACTTGAACAACAGTGAACAAATTCGGGAATCTTTGACACGGGTCTTAGATTGATTTCACAAACACGCACGTTTAAATATTCAGTTCGTTTTAAACTGATTGTGTATTTGTTTGATTGCAGGTCATTCGAGGAGATTTACAAGGTGCAAATACTAAGAAGTTGAAACATTGTGGACTTTGAACTAACAACAATTTTTGGATTATGTCATTTAACGAAGAAAGTGTGGTTAAAATGTTTGACGAAAAGGAAAATGATAATCTTGAAAGATTGAATAATTGGTATAATAGATTTTGGTTTAACGTGAGAGAAAATGGGAATAAGCATGTTTGGGTTAATAGACTTGAAAATTTTTTGTGCAAGAAAAATGAACCGTTGAATGAGTTGGTAACCCGGTATGATCAATTACTTGCAAATTTAAAAGCGAATGAGATAAGAATGTCAGATGCTGAACAGATATCAAAATTTGCAGATGTATTACCGGCTGAATGGAATGAATTCTTGACTAATCTGAAAAAGGATTATAGATTTTCAAATTTGAGTCTAAGAGAATTCATCGATAAAATTAAAACACACAATTATGAAAATGAAAAGAAAAAGAAGAAGTTGATAGATGAAATAAACGAGGATTTAGGAAAGATAGATTTGGATGTGATCATTGAAATGAGAAAACGAATCACTGTGTGTCTTGCAGCAAAAAATGTTATGAGATACGATATTAAGAGGGGTTGTTATATTGATGAAAATATGAATCCTCTTGTTTTTGTTAAAATTTTCTGTGCAGGAACATACAAGATGGAAACAAAGAAAGAAGTTGATGATGGAAAGATGAATGGAAAATGCTCGAAATGCGAAAAATCAGAAACAGACAATGTCAAACTTCTGAAGAATATAGAAAGTTTAACATTGGAAATCAAAAACTTGAAGGATGAGAAAGAATCTGATAGTAAACAGATTCTTGAAATGAGAGAAAATTGTGAAAAGTTGATGACGGAAAATGTCAAACTGTTGAGTAGTTTGGACAGTTTGACATTGGAAATTAACAATTTGAAAGAAAAAGAAAAAGATTTTCAAAATCAAATAAAGATTTTAGAAGATGAGAGAGATATTTTTGGTAAAGATAATCTTCAAAAACAAATTGAAATTAATTCTCTTCTTGCTAAAATCATTCAGCTTGAAAAAGAAGCTGAAAAAGCTCGGATTAAAATCAAAGAGCTTGAGAATTGATGTGCAGTAAAATACACATATTTGTCCCGTGTAAATTGTATAATTATTGTATAAGTTTTATTTATTTTTATTTAGTTTTAGTGCTTTATTATATTATAATGTGGTGGGACAGGTTCTGTGCAAATTGAGCGAAAACGAGTAATATGGAAATGACCTGCTAGTTGGCCAGAGTAGGTTGCCAGTGACCGTAGGAAATTTTCCGTTATTTTCTGTGAGTGGGCCAATGCCATTATCTCTATTTTACAAGAGTGTGGGCTGCCAAAATCAAACATGTTCAGCATGCATCAGTACAGTTCTTTGGGCCTTGGAAAAGATAATAGAAAAAGAAATCCTAAAAGAAAATATCCACATAAGTGGACGTGAGATGAAAAAAAGGCTGCTAATATATTTCTTGGAGGCAATAATAACTATGAGACATTGAGGAGGATGCACAATCGATTTTAATAATATATCATTATCAAACGAATTGGAGGCTGTTGGAGTTGACTTATTGGGCTAGCAGGCTTTTGACATTGGGCCGACATCTGAAGGGAGTGACGTGAGAGAAGGGTTTTTAGCCGAAGGGCACACAACATATTACGCAACATTGGACGGCAGACAATATACGGACGAAGGCACGCAACATCAGGAGGAGAACATAATTACGAATTTGTGGGTTCTTTGGACGACTTTGAGGGCTGTTTTGGTGGCGTTTGAAGGCTCGGGAAGCAAGGAATCGTCAAAGATCAATCGGGAGCACTCGGGATCGAAGAATACGGGTTCTTTAATCTTGTTTCTTTGTTTTACGTTTGTTTTTGATTGTTTGATGATGAATTCTGTTTTGACAATGTTTATTGCTATGATTATGGACATGACTATTGGCTAAACTTCTCGTACTACCTAGGTTAATGACAATAGCTTAACAAAGTTTGGATCTTTATTTGATTTTAGCGTGGTTGTGGATCTTTCTTGTATTGTAAAAGCTTTGGATTTCTAACTTGGTGCGTATGTGTGCTTGTGATTATTTTATTATTGATTGTTGCTTCGTTCGAACCTTGGTGACGGTCTTTATCACGGAATAGTTTCGGGCTAGGGTTCTTGATTTAGGTGACTGTCTATATCACATAATAGATCATTAATCCTTTAGGGTGAAATCTAGTAAGTAACCTTAGAAGTAATATTCGGTAATCTAATAAAATCAAGTGTGCTGCTAGACTCGTCGCGGAAAGGCTCGAGGATATTAATAGGTCTAGGTTTGGTTATAAGTCCTTAACATTCCATAGCTTATTAAACTAAGATTAGAACCCATTGTCACTTTAGACGTTCGCGCGGCAAAGTAGAGCGTCTTACATAAGCACTTTCAAGAAACTAGAGGACGGAAAAGAAATCTAGAAAACCGGTAAGCGTAACAGCCTAGGTAGTGCCACAAGAATCGCCTTGAGAGTGTTTGAGGGGCTTAGTGGTGTCTTAATAGGTTTAGCATCTTAAGATCCCGGTTCCACACCACAAAATCATCGAATAGAGATCCATTCTGAGTTTAGCTTGCGTCTAGCCTAGGTAGTCTTCATTCCCCACTGGTCAAAGTCTTCGTGTGAGTTCGTGTCTAGTTCGTCTAGTCTAGTCTAGTTAGTATTTGTTATTTGCATTCTTAGGATTTTTAGAAACCCCCCCCCCCCCCATCGATAAACAAAATAGTTAAGTTGTGTCAATCTAAGTCTAGATAGAGTCATTATCGTGATCAGTAGAGTCTCTTGGGTTCGATACTCGGACTTCCTTAGGCTATACTTCATCGATCGGTACACTTGCCGGTTGTGTGATTTAGGGTTTTAGAGGGTCTTAGTTTTATAAATTTAAAACTTAGAGAGTCTAGATTTAGGGTAATTTTAGTTGTTTTAGTTAACCCATTTTTAGCACATCAAGTTTTTGGCGCCGTTGCCGGGGACTCTTGGCGATTGCGTTGATTACTTTGTTTGGACTTAATTGACATATTACGTGCTATTTGTTCATTTGTTGGAGTCGTAGGAGTCTAATTGTCCGTGTCTTTTATTTTTCTTGAGTCTTGTAAATATGTGTGAAATTTGTGGAGGACCTCATTTTACTGTTAAATGCCCCCAATATGAGGGGTCCTCTACGCCATATTATGCTAACCCTTTTGTGCAGCCGCAGCCATATTTTTCACAGGGGTATTCTTTGCAAGGTTATGATCATCGGCCATATTACAATGATCTGTATCAGCAGCCGCAACGTAACCTGGTTCAGACGAGCGATAGAGGTTTTGAGGGTAGTATGAGTAGGATAGAAGGGATGTTCGCTCAAATAATGGCGCAAAATCAGGCTACCCTGGAAAGCATGGTTGAAATTACAGAGAGAAGTAAAAAAACAGTAGAGGAGTTAGTTCGAGAGCGGGGTGAGTTAGAGGAAGACCAAGAAGAGAATACGGGTCAGTTAATAATTGATTTCTCGTGTAGTGATGAAGAGATAGATGCCCAATTGGCTGCATATAAGAGATGGAAGGGAGAAGACCTAGAGGAAGTAGAAGAAGAGTCAGATGAGGAGATCATTCCAGTCACGGAGACGATAATGGACGACGAAGTCCCATCTCCGGTTCAGAAGGGTATTATATATGACTTCGGGAGTGACTCTGATGATGAAATAGATGAAGAAGAATGGGCAGCGTATCAGAGGTCGTTAGTGAAGAAAGAAGTAATTGAAGAAGAAGTGGAATTGGGGGATTCCATTGGTTGGATGTTTGATGAAGTAGAAAAAGAAAAAGTGATGGAAGAGGAAGTAGATTTAGGAGAATCAATAGGTTTGATGTTTGGTGTAGAGGAAGAAGATGAAGAGGTCGAAATTAAGTTGTCTAGAGAGGATAAGCTTTTAGATTTAGAGTTAGAGGGTTTAAAAGTTGATGAAGAAGAACCTACCCTAGACAAAGAGACTAAGTGTGGGGATCATCCCGCGAGAGTGGTGGAAGAAGAAGAGCACCACAGCTGGCCCGTGGTAGGGGTAACTGAAAAATCAGAAAAGCCACGAGAGAAGGCAAAGAAAAGAAAGGAAAAGGTTCTGAACCGGAAGAGGATCGAAGGTTGGGGCAAGATGGAGAGGAAGAAGTCGTTCACGCACGATCATTCTTATCATTACATGCCACGCATCCGGTTTCTTCCAGGTATGTTTAAATTTTGGTGGTCTGACCCGTTTAAAATTTTTCAAATATTTTATAATTCCCCCAATAATTTTTTAAGTAATTTTGAGGTTCGGGTGGAATTAAACGGGTTGGACAGGGTCCAGGTCAAAGAGAAACCTCCTGATTAAATTCAAGTGTGGGGAGGTTTTGTAGAGTTTGTAATTTTATTTATTTGGTATATTTTCGGTGGTGTATTTTGAGTCTTTTATTTTGTACCATGTGTCTAAGTTAGTAGTTTTTGAGTCTATTTTGTGTTTCGTGTTGGTATTGCTTTGGTATTTTGCTTGTTTTTGTTGATGCAGGTTCGAATATGTACCACCCGTACTCAATCTCCATTTGGGTGAATTTGGAGCTGTTGATCGAATTTCAAGGCATTTTATCAAGCATGTCAGTCAGTGTCAAAGCCGATCGCGAACGAAATGCTATACGATCGAGCTGGATTGGACGAGAGATTTGGAGCTTACGCATTATAAAACCAGCTAAGTCCTTTCCAATTTGCCCTTCGTCTTTTTATTTCTTATTTATTTTTAATTTTTTTGAGTCGGTTTCCATCCTACATTGAGGGCAATGTAGAGTTTAAGTGTGGGGATGGGAATTATAGTTTAGTGTCATTAGTTAGTGAGTCTTGAGTCATAAAAGTCGAAAAATACAAAAAAATTAAAAAATTTGAAAAATCCAAAAAAATTAAAAAATTAGAAAAATGTCTTTTGAAATAAGAAGTTTGCAAAATAAAAACGGAAAATGATAGAAAAGTCGGGTTTTTGTTCGGGTTCAAATAATGATAATATTAGATAAAATAATCGTGCTTGTGTCTAGTTTGGGATGCGCGGGTAGGCTCGGTTCGGTTCTGGGTTCCTTTGATTTAAAATATACCTAATTGTCGGTCTACTAGTGGGTTCTCATCTAGGGAAAGTGGGGAAATTGAAACCGCCAAAAATAGTATAAGGGATGCCGTTATAAGCTAAGATCGTTAGAGTTTTTGGTCATTATCTCGCTGAAAAAAGAAAAAAAAATAGAATAAAAAGTGAGCTAGAAACTAAATGAAAGTAGCACAGGCCTATGTAATCCGAGTTGGGGATAGCGACTCTACAGCCGGAATGCCTCTGGGATGTGTGAAATCGATTTGCCGAATAAAAGTACCGAAACCTATGTAATCTGTGATTGGGGATAGCGACTCTACAGTCGGAATACCGCTGGGTTAGGGAAAGCATCGTCTAGTCTCACGAACGAAAAAAAAAAAAAAAAGAGCAAAAAGCAAAGTCTAAGCTCGAATGAAAAAAAAAAGAAAAGAAAAAAAATAGATTTGATTTTAAACTCTCTTGATCTTGGTATAAAACGGTTAGGAAATAACCCAGTGGTTGTTCCTTTTGTCCTATAAGCTTGAGGGGGGATTAGGTGGACTTGCTATTCTTAGTGTGAGGCCTAGGTAGATTGACCGAACTTGAACTAAATCTGCATGATAAGGGCTCAGAACCGGGTTGGGTTTAAGTGGATCAAAATACTTGTAATCGCGGCTAACACGAGTTTCGATTTTAATAAACTAACTTATACTTTGTCCCGTTCGATTATTCCGACTATGATTACGTTTGCATAATTCTATTTCGGGGACGAAAAAATGTTAAGTGTGGGGATATTTGATGTGCAGTAAAATACACATATTTGTCCCGTGTAAATTGTATAATTATTGTATAAGTTTTATTTATTTTTATTTAGTTTTAGTGCTTTATTATATTATAATGTGGTGGGACAGGTTCTGTGCAAATGGAGCGAAAACGAGTAATATGGAAATGACCTGCTAGTTGGCCAGAGTAGGTTGCCAGTGACCGTAGGAAATTTGCCGTTATTTTCTGTGAGTGGGCCAATGCCATTATCTCTATTTTACAAGAGTGTGGGCTGCCAAAATCAAACATGTTCAGCATGCATCAGTACAGTTCTTTGGGCCTTGGAAAAGATAATAGAAAAAGAAATCCTAAAAGAAAATATCCACATAAGTGGACGTGAGATGAAAAAAAGGCTGCTAATATATTTCTTGGAGGCAATAATAACTATGAGACATTGAGGAGGATGCACAATCGATTTTAATAATATATCATTATCAAACGAATTGGAGGCTGTTGGAGTTGACTTATTGGGCTAGCAGGCTTTTGACATTGGGCCGACATCTGAAGGGAGTGACGTGAGAGAAGGGTTTTTAGCCGAAGGGCACACAACATATTACGCAACATTGGACGGCAGACAATATACGGACGAAGGCACGCAACATCAGGAGGAGAACATAATTACGAATTTGTGGGTTCTTTGGACGACTTTGAGGGCTGTTTTGGTGGCGTTTGAAGGCTCGGGAAGCAAGGAATCGTCAAAGATCAATCGGGAGCACTCGGGATCGAAGAATACGGGTTCTTTAATCTTGTTTCTTTGTTTTACGTTTGTTTTTGATTGTTTGATGATGAATTCTGTTTTGACAATGTTTATTGCTATGATTATGGACATGACTATTGGCTAAACTTCTCGTACTACCTAGGTTAATGACAATAGCTTAACAAAGTTTGGATCTTTATTTGATTTTAGCGTGGTTGTGGATCTTTCTTGTATTGTAAAAGCTTTGGATTTCTAACTTGGTGCGTATGTGTGCTTGTGATTATTTTATTATTGATTGTTGCTTCGTTCGAACCTTGGTGACGGTCTTTATCACGGAATAGTTTCGGGCTAGGGTTCTTGATTTAGGTGACTGTCTATATCACATAATAGATCATTAATCCTTTAGGGTGAAATCTAGTAAGTAACCTTAGAAGTAATATTCGGTAATCTAATAAAATCAAGTGTGCTGCTAGACTCGTCGCGGAAAGGCTCGAGGATATTAATAGGTCTAGGTTTGGTTATAAGTCCTTAACATTCCATAGCTTATTAAACTAAGATTAGAACCCATTGTCGCTTTAGACGTTCGCGCGGCAAAGTAGAGCGTCTTACATAAGCACTTTCAAGAAACTAGAGGACGGAAAAGAAATCTAGAAAACCGGTAAGCGTAACAGCCTAGGTAGTGCCACAAGAATCGCCTTGAGAGTGTTTGAGGGGCTTAGTGGTGTCTTAATAGGTTTAGCATCTTAAGATCCCGGTTCCACACCACAAAATCATCGAATAGAGATCCATTCTGAGTTTAGCTTGCGTCTAGCCTAGGTAGTCTTCATTCCCCACTGGTCAAAGTCTTCGTGTGAGTTCGTGTCTAGTTCGTCTAGTCTAGTCTAGTTAGTATTTGTTATTTGCATTCTTAGGATTTTTAGAACCCCCCCCCCCCCCCCATCGATAAACAAAATAGTTAAGTTGTGTCAATCTAAGTCTAGATAGAGTCATTATCGTGATCAGTAGAGTCTCTTGGGTTCGATACTCGGACTTCCTTAGGCTATACTTCATCGATCGGTACACTTGCCGGTTGTGTGATTTAGGGTTTTAGAGGGTCTTAGTTTTATAAATTTAAAACTTAGAGAGTCTAGATTTAGGGTAATTTTAGTTGTTTTAGTTAACCCATTTTTAGCACATCAAGAATAAATTGAAAGGTTTTGAGAATTCTACTTCACAAGTTTGTCCAAAACCGATCAATTCTGTTCCAATAAGTGACAATGTCAAAAATTTTGACAAAGTCAAAATTGAAGATTGTGATGAAATATCTGATGATGAAAAAGAAAAGAAAAAAAAATATTTTTAGATTTACAAGAAAAATTTCAAAATACTGTTTTGCAATCTACTGAAATAGGTGAATGCTCAAAGCAAAAACCTGTTAAGAAGAGTGTAGAACAGAAACAAAAAGATAAAAATTTGAAAAATTCTAAAAATGAAAATAAAAGCTCATCAGATAAGTCATCCAATCATTATCAAAAATCACAAAAATCTAAAAATGAAAACTCACAAAATGTTGGTAATAAGTGGTGCAGGTTTGACCACAGTGCTTCAAAGCCAAATCCAGTTTTCAGGAGGAGTGATAATCACCACAAAGCCAGACAATGTTATGATCTAAGCATATGGTGTGAAAGTGGTGAATGGTACGATAACAGAGTGTGCTACACTTGTGGTGTGAGAGGACACATTGCTGTTAACTGCCAGAATTGGAGTTATGAGACAAGAAGATGCTATAATTGTCAAATCAGAGGTCATATTGCCAGAGATTGCCCAAGGAGATCAAATGAAAGATTGAGGGTTAATTCTCAAAGAATGGTAAAGAAGCCAGTCAACGTCAAGCCCTATGAACAGAAGGTTCTAAAACCTAAAGTTCAGGATCAGACAATTCAAGAAAAGAAAGTTAAACTTTCACAGGGGCAGAAAGACAGACTGCGAAAGAAAAGGAAGAAGGCGAGAGAGTATCTCGAGAAAATTTTGTCTTCGGGTTCACCGGACAGATTGAATAAGAGTTCTGATGAATCAACTAACTTGACTGCAAAGCCAAGTAAATTGAATTCTTCAAATGCAAATCTGAGGACAAAAGAGAAAAAGGAGAAAAAGAAAGTTGTCGGCGATGAATCTGATGTGTTAAAGTCAGACAAGCCACATTCAGGCAATGATTCTGGTTCGTCAAAGCCAGAAGAGCTTTTGGTTGAGGTAAAAATGGAGAATTCAGGTTTAACAATGGATGATGCAAATTTTCCATCATTGTTGAACAAGAATTCAAAATCACCCAAGGCTGGTCAGGCTTGGGTGAATCTTTTCAAATAGAAAAATCTGACTTGCCGGAGCTTCCAGGTTGGTAAGCGTGAAGCAGGTATCGGCATCATTCTTGAGAAATTCACAGGATGGTAACTGTGATATTTCGATTTACAAGTGGTAAATCAGGGACATTAAGTTGTACTTGATTTTCTACTAGTGGTCTTAATTGTTAATTCTTTAAAATGGTTGAAGACGAACAATGTGATGAAACCCCGAGTTTGTGAAAAGACAAACAAAACTAATTTTCCGGAAAAACCATTTGATTAAAACAAACTTAAGTGTTTTGAAATCGAAATGGGAAAATAGTTTGTTGTCAGGGGGAGTTCTGATTGTTTATGCCAAGAGAATGGCGAATTGAAGCGATTCGATATCAGTTTGTCACGTTTCTTGTATAGTTTGTTTTCAAATTTTCCAGAAAATCAAAATTGAAACATATTTTGATTTTAGGGGGAGAAAAATTTTAAATAAATTAGAAAATTTGAAAATGCCAAAAACATTGAAAAAGCAAAAATGAGTTTTGTGTTAAACAAGAGGAAATGATAGAAAATCAGTGAACTATCACAGCATGCTAAAGAATTGTAATGTCAAATGTGATAAGTGGTCTCACTAAAGATGTGACGGTAGGCTCAGCTAGACTAGTAGATTTGCGATAACGATACAAACATAAATGAAAAAGCCTAGTTCTAGTGGGAAACATGGTCAAAAGCATAGTACTTGGTTTTGTCCTTCTTGACTGTGTACCTACTCAGTAATCGCTGATTGTCAAAAGACATAAAACTGGTTAAGTTTGTGAACTTTCACAACTTTGCTGAAAAGTCGCTGTGATTGTGCATTTTATTTTGCAAAGATTTAAACTTGTTTTATTTCTTTATTTTGTTTAAGCATCGGACATCCTCTGCGTATACGTGAGTATCGACCTGGATGTTGTTGCCTAAACATTCTGTTTTATTTTCTTTGGTGTTTCGTTTAAGCTTTGGATCACCTCTGCGTATACGGGAGTATCGACCTGGTGGTTAAAGCCTAAACAACTTCAACTTATTTTTATTTTCTTATTTTGTTTAAACATTGGACTTTCTCTGCGTATACGGAAGTATCGACCTGATTGTTAATGTTTAAACATTCTGCTTTATTTTCGTACAAATCACAGTGGATAAAAGTTTAAAGGCATTACTTGAGTCAGTGTATTACATGATGAGGGGATATGCTGAGATTGTGGGGTCCATAAGAATTTAGTGCTAAATTAATATACCTTAACGTATCAGTAAGCATTTCGAAAGTTTTTAGATTGAGTTTAAGAGGACAACAATATCGTCAATCAACGTGAATCGTTTAGAGCTTAAAATGTTTAAAGCTTAACGGTGCTAGTGATTGGTCACAAAAACTGATATGATCCTCTTACGCAAACTCACAAAAATATTGTCTGTATATATTTCTTTACTGCATTTCAGTCAAGATCAAAAATTCAAAAAGATTTTCGACAACTGATGTTGAAGAGCAGATATTCAAAATTCCAAGTGCTATACATGATGAATTAGTTTGGGAGAATATTTTGAAAACTTTGAATGTCATATACAAATGTTTTTGAAAGTTTGAGGGGTTAGTTAATCAAGGTCATTTATTTGAACTTGATGTAACTTTACAGATTGATGGATGAATATATTCTACCAGTAAGTTTTTAAATCTAAGTGTAATAAATTTGTGAAACTTATGTTGTGGTAGAGAATATGCAGGTTTCAGGAATTCCAATGGAAGCAAATTGTCAAAGCTTGAACCAGATTTCTCAGATTCAGCATATCGAGAGGGGGACTCTGTGAAAGGGGGAGTCTGGATCAACAGTATATGGGAGTATGAAGATAGAGTGCTTATGATGAAAAGACAGAGTTAGAGAAAAGACTAATACTGAAGACTCAGGATCTGAAGACTACGTCAACATCCAAGGGGGAGTCTGTTGATGCACAAGAATGTCTGTTGACTGCATCTTCATCAAGTCTTATATCAAGAAAGTCAAGTTTGGATCTTAAAAGTCAAATTAGAGTTTAGAGTTGATTTAGGAAGTGAAATATGAGGGTTCCGTTTGAAACTGATGTTTGAATGAGGGTTCCGTTTGAACCATGAGGGTTTCGTTTGAATTGATAGTTTGAGATAGGGTTACGTTTGAAACATGTTATGTTAAGTTCAAACGGAAGGGTCTTGTGTCTATATATAGGTGTGTGATAGTCTTATTTCAAACGGAACGGTTGGAACAGTAGGGAGGTGCTGCCGGATTTGTATCAGAAAACTTTGTATAAGCACGTAAATCAATCAGAAAAGAAAGATTAAAGGATACAAGTTGTTTTGGATGTTGTTTACTTTGATTCCGCCTTAGTAATCAATGTTGAACTACCTTAACTGACTTTCAGGGTCACGTACACGATCCAACAAATCCGAAGATTAACTCTCCACTATGGTTTGTCGGAAAATAAAGCAGAAAAATAAAATCTTTTTGGGATTTTTAATGAAGCAACTAGACTAGAAATGAAATACAGAATATAAGAACAGTAAATGTAAACTATTTACAAACATATTTTTGGTGAGCGTGTTAGGGAATCATATCAGCTTCCGACAAGTTACAAGTACCATTAAGCTTGATTTCATGCCAAACATTAAACAATTCACTTAGATTGTCGATATGCTGATCCACTTAAATTCTTACACACATTTCAATCTGTTCAGGATACTGATTTAGTATTTTAGAGACTTAAACTTATACGCGTGTCCCACCTCTTGAATATACTCCCGTATCCAGAATCCCAATAATCAGTCTTACAGGTGAGTATACTGCAATGATATCTGTACATAAATTAGGTATGCGAGGGCCGAGGGATCTCAGGTCGATACTTCCGTATACGCAGAGAGATAGCAGCTTCGACTTTTCGGTATGTCCCCTTTAGAGGATCTTTTAGCTACAACAGCAGCGACTATCAATTTTATTGTTTCATCGGCATGCTGAGGGTTTATGCTATGTTTCAAGCATTTGCAGAAAGTATTATCCAGGGACTAGGTCAGAACTACCGTTCAGCAGAAGTCCCGGAATAATACCCCAGACATCATTGAGAATAAAGACCTAGTATATCAGATTATGAGATCTTTCAAACGAGATTTCAGGGGTTACCTATATATCCAAGTAGTGCTCCCCACGAAATAAGCAAGTAAGATTTTAGGTTTATATCTCGAACAGACTTACTAAATGTGTAAAAACCTATCGACACATCATCAGTGAGACTGTTTAACGCATTTGAACTTTCCATTTCTTTAGCGTACTGTAACCGTCTAGCTGATGTACTATCATTTTCCCTTTTTACACAAACTCTTTTTGAAATTTTATCATGTTTTTGGGTTTTTGAAATTTTCTAATGTTTTTGAATTTTTTCGAATTTTTTATTGTTTTTGTATTTTCTGAAAATAAAACTACTATCTCCCCCTAAAAACCAAAACAAGTAAAAATTCGACAAACCATTGCAGATTGTTTTTCAACATCATCTACAGTGGTACCTTCATCAACGCCAACAATTTCCTCCGCATCCGATAGCAACTTCATACCATTAAGTTTCAAAAGATATTTAAAACGTGTTTTGTCAAAAGCTTTGGTATGTAAGTCAGCTTTTTGTTCATCGGTGTGGATTTTCTCTATTCGTATCAACTTCTTCTCGAAACAGTCTCGGATGAAGTGATGACGAATTTCAATGTGTTTTGTTTTAGCGTGATGAACAGGATTTTTTTGTTATGTTAATTGCTGCCTCATTATCAACAAAGATAGGGGAGTTAAGAAATTGCAAACCGTAGTCTCGCATCTGTTGCTGGATCCACAAGATCTGAGAGCAACAGCTGCTAGCAGATACATATTCAGCTTCACAAGTGGATAAAGCTACAGAGGTCTTCTTCTTGCATTGCCAGGTGACCAATCGTGGTCCGAAAAACTGGCACCCCGCTATTGTTGATTTAGCATTCACTTTGCAGCATCCGAAATCAGAATCAGAATATCCTTCGAGCGTGAAGTCGCCAACTTTTGGATACCACAACCCCAAAGATGGAGTTCCTTTCAGGTAGCGTAGAATCCTTTTCACAATTACCATGTGCGAAGCTCTAGGATTTGACTGAAATCGAGCCGCGAGGCAGGTTGGATACATAATATCCGGTCTTGATGCCGTCAAGTACATTAACGAGCCGATCATGGAGCGATACAATGTTTCATCTACCTTCTCTCCGGTGAGATCAGATTTTATCCCATGATTCGTCGCTAATGGGGTGGACATTGGTGACATTCCTGACATCCCGAATTTCTCTAGAACATCATGAACGTATTTTGTTTGATGTATGAAAGTTCCCTCGGGAAGTTGATCAACTTGAAGTCCCAAGAAGAACTTCATCTCACCCATTAAAGACATTTCAAACTTCTGCTTCATAACTTGTTCAAAATCTTTGCAGAGTTGTTCATTTGTAGACCCGAAAATTATGTCGTCCACGTAAATTTGGACAATCAGAAGATGCCCGTCGACTTCTTTTGTGAATAGAGTGGCGTCTATCTTTCCTCGAGTGAAGTGGTTGGCTAACAGATGTTGAGACAAGGTCTCATAACAGGCTCTCGGGGCCTGATGTAAGCCGTACAACGCTTTGTCAAGAAGATAAACTTTATCTTTGTGAATTGGGTCGGTGAAGCCCGGTGGCTGTCCGACATAAACCTCCTCTTTCACCTTGCCGTAGAGAAACGCCGACTTCACATCTAGCTGAAAAACTTTAAATCCTTTCCACGATGCAAATGCAAGGAAGATTCTGATTGCTTCAAGTCTTGCGACAGGGGCATATACTTCGGTGAAATCTATCCCCTCCTCCTGACTGAAGCCTTGGACAACGAGTCGAGCTTTGTTTCGAATGATAACTCCTCGATCATCCCTCTTGCATTTAAACACCCATTTGGTATTAATCTTCCGGTGACCATCGGGCAAATCTACTAGCTTCCACACACCTAACTTCTCGAATTGGCTTAATTCCTCCTGCATTGCATTTACCCACGAATCTTCAGTAAGTGCCTCTTTGTACGTCCTTGGTTCTATCTGCGAGATAAAACAACTTAATGAGAATTCGGTTTGTAAAGGAGCAACTGTTGTGTAAAAACATGTAAGCCCTTGATCAAGCTGTCTTCGAGTGCGGACGCCTGATTGCAGTTCTCCGATTATCAGTTCCTCTGGATGATAAGAAAGCGTTCTTGGCATCACCTCGCCTGAAACATCTACTTCGCTTTCCAAATTTGTGACGTTTTGATTAGCAACTTGTTCACTGACTGGAATAGTTTGATTTGAAAACTGGATTAGCTCCCCCTCAGAGTCTGAATCATCATGATCGAATATTGGTATGTTTTCAGATTCTTGATTATCATTCTCTACCGTCTGATTTTCTTGAGCAACTTCATTTTCAATATCGTCATGTTCTCCAGCATTACTTGGACCCGCCTCATCATCATTTGAAGCTTGTCGTTTTCGATAAGTTTCTGCTGGAAATCTTTCATCTGAATCTTCATACTCTCTCAGAATATCCAACTCATCAAAGAACTCGGGTTCTTCCTCCATGTTGAAAGACTCCCACAAAATATCATAATTGAAACGCCATGAGTCGCCAGGATTCTGTGGAGGCATTGTATGACCTTGACACTCAACATTTTGAGCTTCAATAATCCGCTTCAGACTTGGAACGAAGACTCTTCTTAACGGACTTGAATAACCTATGAACATTCCTTCGATACTCTTCGGACCAAACTTTCCAAAAGGCTCTAGAACAGTACAGGGTGACCCGAACGGTTCAAGATTGTAATAACCGAAAATTTAAAATCATAATAAACTAATAATATTTAAAGACCTAATTATTTTATTAAATTAAACCATAGGAAACCCTAATTAAGACACCCAAGTAATTCCGTACAAACCCTAGAAATTTCAGAATTTTCAGAATCAGGATTAGGGCCCCTAAAACTCAGGGGGGGTATTCCCTACGTGACGATTATCCTAATAACTTGTTGCGGAAGTTGAATTTATTAAAATTGTCGACTCAGCTAGGCTAGTTCCACACGTGGCCACCCTATACCCATTTTGTGAACCTTACGGACCGTAAGGTTATTAAGCTTACGGTCCGTAAGCTAGTTCAAAATCGTGTATAAATAGCAGAGGTTGGCACTTGCTTCTGAGCACTTGAACGACGAAGAAACTCCAAAATTTCGTCGAGTTATCATCTGAATACTTCAATTAACACACACGAAACACAAATTAAGAGTAGCGGGGTGCTGCAGAACAGGGTAATAACTCGATCGCAATTACGATTCATTGTCCGATCGATCAATATATCCAATGGATGTTTAAGTGCTACCCACATTAGGGTTATACTTTGTCGTTCGTCGTTAATTCGATGGATGAGTTGAAGTATCGTACTTTGTCGTCCGTCGTTAATTCAATGGATGAGTTGAAGTATCGTACTTTGTCGTCCGTCGTTAATTCGATGGATGAGTTTAAGTATCGCACTTTGTCGTTCGTTGTGAGAATTTGATCTCGTGAGTTATCGTAAAGGCTGTATTAAGTTACTAACCTAGTTGTGTGCATGTTATTTAAATTAGGTTAAAAGACTAATCAGTAGTCTAAACTCTGCCCGTATAAATCTGAAATATTACCACAGAGTAGCTTCACTTTGGAATTTTTAAGGTACGGATCCTTACCCCACTCATTGTTGTTTGATATTCAATTGTTATAAACCCATTAAATTCATATATCTGTTAAAAAAACTCCTCACGTCTTTGATTATCGATTCATTTGACAGTCCGTTCGAAATTCTATTCTAATCATTTGATTAAGCTTTCATGTCATGCGATAGTATTCTGTTAGTTATACTCATTATCGCATGTTCCAATATATGTTCCGTATTGTTATGAAAATAAGTTTTATAAGTTATGTGAATAAGACCATTTGTACTCTGATACCCTGAGTATCGCTTCTCGTGGAGTGTCCCACGAGCATGTTGTTGCGGCATCGACAGCATGTGCTCTATCCGTGACGGAGAGATCAGTTCACGGCGTCTCTTAAGTACAAGTGTGGTACATAAGGCTATTAGGAGGCGTATGGATCGATCCTAGAATTTAAGTTTCAGGAGGTGGATAACGGGTATGCCAATTCGCCATCTCGTGTGATAATTATGCAGGAGTAGCTACCTGTGTATTGTCACATTTTCAGTTTGCTCATGGGTACATCCGTAAGATATGATTATGAAATTATGTTCTTGCATCATATTATTTTCGCATAAAGCGTTATTTGTTATTTGAGCCTATTATTCCGTACTGAGCATTCGGCTCATTCTGTATAAATTTTGTATTTACAGGTCAGCAGGTTACTTTGGGCGGGGAAAAGAGAGAAGAATAAAGCTTAGGAATAAAATTGAAGATGTTAGTTAATTAAGTAGAATGTTTCCGCTTGTATAATTAAACCTTAAGTTTCGTTGTTATATGGTTGTATCCTTGTCAAATAAATAAATGGAATTATGACTTTTGTTTATGATACTACTGTTATTGTGACACGTCAGCCCTTCCGGGTTGGGGTGTTACAAAGATACTTCAAATTCAGTTTTCGGTTATTGATCAACTCAAAGCATGTTTTGTTGAATTTCTTGACAGTGAGAACTCTGTTGAGCGTATAGCATGCGGCGGAAACTGCTTCTGCCCAGAAATTTATCGGTAACTTTGAATCAGCAAGCATTGTTCTAGCCGTTTCGATCAGCGTCCTGTTTTTGCGTTCTGCGACTCCATTCTGTTGCGGAGTATACGGAGCACTGAACTCATGCAAGATACCTCTTTCATCACAATATTCTTCCATCTTGTTGTTCTTGAACTCAGTACCATTATCACTTCTAATTCTTCTGCTACGCCTTTGGTACAAGTTTTCAATCTTTCTGAACAACCCCCTCAAACTGTCAAACGTTTCCTCTTTCGACTTCAAGAATGATACCCATGAAAATCTGGAATAATCATCGGTAACCACAAGACAATAAAGTTCTCCTGTAATACTTTTGACATTCACAGGACCAAATAAATCCATGTGAAGTCTCTCCAAAGGTCTTGAGACTGAATTGACTTGCTTTTTGGGGTGTGACTTTTTCTTTTGCTTGCCTTTCATGCAACTGATGCACTCTTTTTCTAGATGGAAACCTTTAATGTGAACTCCCAGAACCAAATCATTATGCACCAGATGATTCATTTTACGAAGATGAATGTGTCCCATCTTACGATGCCACAACTTTGATTCTTTCTCCGTTGCTCTAGAAACAAAACAGTGTGCTTGACCCGTTGTTGTAGTTGCTACTGTCATGTCTAAAACATACAGATCATCCACTCTAGGAGCTCTCATAATAATCCATTCTTCAGGAATAACAAAATCTGGTTTCAAAATCAAACACTCTTTGTCTGTGAAGTGAGTAGTATACATCCGGTCACAAATCTACGAGATACTTAGCAGATTATTTTCCAGCTCAGCAATGTAGTTAACTATTTCAAACGTGACGATTCCGTTGGATAACGTTCCTTCACCAACAATTCTACCACCTTGGTTACCAGCGAACCCTACATTACCTCCATTGATATTTCTGACATCATACAGCAGCGCTGTCTTTCCTGTCATGTGCCGAGAAGCTCCACTATCCATAATCCAACGTGAAACGGATCTCGGAAGCTCCTGCACATATCAAAAACATTTAATGAGATTTTGATGCTACCCAAGCCTCTTTTGACTCGGGTAACTGGATATTAATGTGAGTTTTTGTAGTGTAAAGTGGCAGAAAGTTTTTGTCATTCATTTTTAACCTTTCAGCAGTCCCAACTTCAACTTCTTTGAATAAGAAAAATTCATCTTTTTGGGGTTGACCAGCTGGTTGATTTTTCTTCACCACATACTTCTTTTCAGAAGTCGATTTTTGTTTCTCATAAAAATCCAAAGGTACGTACATCTTCTTTGTTGAAGATGACGATTTTTCAGTTTCAGACACCTTTGGTGAATTTGCTTTCTTTTCAACAACTTTTGGCTTCCATGTTTGTTGAGGTGATGCACCCCGTTGGTAAAATTTATCATTTTTAGATGTCGAATTCTTAACAGGTTCAGTTTTGATCTTGGTGTTTTCATTTTTCAAAACATTTTTCTCAACAATCAATGGAGCCTTTCCTTTCACAACATCTTTCTTGATAGAATTCTTCACAGCTTCAGTCTTAGGCTTCAAGTTGGTACACTTTCATGCAATATGTCCAACTTGATTACATTTGAAGCATGTTCGGGTGTCAACTACCCGACTTGAGCCTTCAGACTGAGGCTGTGAGGTCTTCTTTTCAAAGAACTCTTTGTTTGTTTTTGAAAAAATTTCAGATTCCTCATCAGAAAGTGAACTTGAACTGTTCACAAACACCTTTTTCACAGCAAACTTCTTGTTCTGAACATTCTTTTTCTGATAATTCTTACCACCCTGATATTCTCCCGACCATTTATTTTGATTGTTGTTTGAAAAACGTGGTGGAATAACAGGTTTTTTATAGTAAGCTTTATCTTTATCAAAATTCATTTGTCTCTTTGTCTGTTTCAAACCGTCTACTTCAGACAAATCAATTTCAACCAATTTGAATACCTTTTTCAATTTGTTCACATTAACATTCTCCAGAGGAAACTCAAAATCTGAATACAACTTATCAGAACCAGACATCTTGTACATCACAAGACCCGGTTCATCATCTAAGTTGTTTTTAGATTTTGGTTTCGGAATGTAATTATTCAGAAAACATTCTTCATCTTCATTCGAATCACTATCCAAGACACTTTCAGCCATGCCTTTAATGATTTCAGTTTGAACACTGTCATCGGATGATGATGAAGAAAATGTCAAATCAATTGATTCTGGCAGTTTTATCTCATTTGTTTCAACTTCATCATTAACCAACCCTGATTGCTTCTTTGAGAAATTGTTTAGAACAGGTGGCGGAACTTGATGAAACCCCACCCCAGTTCCATCACAGTATACATCTTCGCCAGCTTTGTTTTTTCCAATGGGTTTTGGAACAATGTGTTGCAAAACAAAGCTTGCAGAGTTGTAACTGTTCAGTTTCAAATTAATACGCTCATTCTCAATTTTAGCTTCTTCAAACTGAAGCTTCAATTTCGCAATTTCATCAAGTTGTTGGTTGATTAACTCTTCTTTTACTCTAAGAACCCCTGATAGTTGAAGATTTTCTTTTGTTGTTTTACCATTTCTGTCATCAGAATCGTTGTTTTACCATTTCTGTCATCAGAATCTTTAACCGTTCGCTTTAGCTTCTCAAAATTTTCAGAAATTTTACGATTTTCAAGAATCAACTTTTCGTTTTCTTTTCTTATTCTTTCTATGTCATTTTTATCATTTTCAATTTTCTCAGCTAATTCTTTTGATCTATCATTCGAAGCTTTCAGCATTTTGTCACGGTTTAAGATTTGATTTTCAACACTTTTGACTCTACTAGTCAGCTCTTCAACCTTCTTACCATTGAGGTAAGTGATTGTACTACAAACTTTGCACTCTTTCATGCAATTTTTGCAGTCATTTTCAGATTTAACTTTCTTACCTGACTCAAGTGTTCCATTTGAACTGACCTTGTTTTTGGACTCAGTTCCAGAACCAGAAACTACCTCAAGTTCTTTTGCTGCAAGAACTTTTTCAGCCATCTTCTTCAAGTTTTCAGCCGTTAACTCTTGTGATGTATCAATGATCCCATCATCAACATTCTTTGACTTTGGCTTCTGTTCTGCTTCTTTGACTTTTTCTTCTTTCTCTACTAGTTTCTCATCACCACCTCCCCACCATTCTCTTTGTCTAGCTTCTTCTTCCTCGGCAAATTGCTGGGTGAGAGCATCAACACTAATGGAATATGGGTCAACTGCAATGTTTCCTTGTGGATCAAGATAACATTCTCTGTCGGCATCCCATCTCTTAGCTCTTTTAGCTTCTTTGTATGTGTTATAAATTCTGCTCATTCTGGTTTGGGCTTTCATTCTTCGGTTGACGAACTTTTCTTCTTCAGTTCTATTGTCTTTAAAAGGAATAATCTTCGTCACAAATGCATAACCCACCGCATCTTCCTCTGGTAGCAGTTCGCTCCAATCAAACCCTTCATCATCATGAATCACAGCAAGAGCTCTAGATTTTTCTTTGTTGTCTTCAACCTGCTTCAATCTAGGAGGCTCAGATTTATTCTGGTGATAAATTGCTTTCTTGTAATAATCATCTCTGAATGGGTTCTCTGACTCATCAGCATATGCATTTCTGCATTCTCGTTTGAAGTGACCTTTCTGCTTACATTTGAAGCATGTCACCTTTGACTTATCAAACCCCAGCTTGGTAGATACACCACCAATTGTCTTCCTGCCGGTAATTTCCATGAAACGTTGTGCTCTACGAACAACACTGGCCATAGCCCAACGAATATCGATCAACTCCATTTCCTCGGGATCAATCTGATCATAATCTTCTTTCGTCAGATTGGTGTTACCTATCTTCCCGGCTACTAACCCTTCATATGACTCCAACACAGATGCTAGAAAGATCATCTGTTGTTTAGCCGACTCTTCATCAAAATTCTGAGCATTCTTCAAATCAACCGCAATGTTGCATGAAAACACGTTCTTTGGAACAGATTGTTGTTGACTTGAAGAATTTGAAGAAGATCCCTGACTTGGAGTTTTGGATGAAAAACCTCCATGAAAACCATTGTTTGAACTAGAACTTTCTTTACTTGAAGGATTAGAATTTTCAGCGGAGAAAGCAGTTCTTGGAGAAACATTCTTGGGAATCATACTCTTTGGATAGTACAACTCCATGTTTTGTTGGTATGATGAATGATTTATCTTGTGTGTTTTCTTTATCTCCAATTCATAACTCTCTAGTCTTTCAATCAACAAGTCAACGGTCAGATCTTCAGCTTTGATTGTATTCTTCAACATCAATGCATAGTACTGCCAATCCATCTCGTCTGGTAGTGAATCGAACAGTTTGTCAACTAGCTCCTCTTGAGGATAGAGAATTCCGTGTCTTGCTAATTCCAACTTTAGGTGTCCAAATCTCTCAATCATTTTACAAACAGATTCATTTTTTAAGCATCCAAACAAATCAAACTCTTTTCTCAACAGTTTCTTTTTGTTTTTGACTATTTCAGTACTTCCTACACATTTTGTTTTTAACTTGTCCCATAAATCTTTTGCGTTTGTGTATTCAATTAGTGAGATAATGTCGTCTCTTACGGACTGGTGAATCAACGCGACACATTTTTGTTCAGCCACAAAGTTCTCTATATCTTCATTTTCTTCCAGATTCTCACAATCTTGTCTACCACTTTTGAAACCGTTCTTTAAGCTTTTCCAGCTTGGATATGCGAAAGCTCTCAGCCACTCATCAAATCTTTTTGCCCACCGATTATACTCCTCGATTGCCATTAGCTGTGGTGGTTTGTTATAAGTACCATATGCGCTTTCAACACTTAGGGCATCAGACAAAGTTTTCTTCGGGTTTGGATTATCATTTGAATGGTTGGAAGTATCGTCTCTGGAGTTACCCGCGAAAGCATACATCTCACTGAAGGGATTCATGAATTCTTCCATTTTCAAATTCCTAAAACAATTTTCAAACACTTAGACAATTTTTACAAATTCTAAAAATTTCAAACACTTGAACCAGATGGTTATCCGTTCGAGTAGTTATCCGGACGAGTGACAGAGGTTATCCGCACGGATAATGATCCGCTCGGATGGTCGTTCGTACGGATTACTTTGACCTTTTGACTTTTTCAGGTTATCCGCACGGGTTGTAATCCGTGCGTGTAACAATGATGATGTCAGCAAACAACTTTCAGTAACTAACTAATCCAATCCGTTAGGACAGCTGTCCGCACGGGTGAATGACGTCAACAAATACGAACAACTAAACATGATTTTTGATGAATTTGATCTAGTTTTAGGTTGAATCTGATTACAAAACTAAGTAGGATTATTCTTTGAATGATTGCGAATCGATTGATATCAATTTTATCAAATTTTAACCGTAGATTCTTGCTCAATTTTAAGTTTTTCTGATTTTATGGTGACGAATGAAGAACACAAGCAAAAACTAAGTAGAAGTTGAAGAAATCTATCAAATTTCCGGTGAAATTTGAATCAAATCGGTAACAGTTGTCAAATCTCCGGTGAAATTTGAATCAAATCGGCAACAGATGTCAAATCTCCGGTGAAATTCGACTTTGATCGGTGAATAAAACTTGAATTCCGGTGAATTCGGTGTTGTTGATCTCGATTCAGCTCCCTGGATGCTCTGATACCACTTGTTGGTCCCGTTGATACAGGATCTGATCGTAGAAGCAAGATGAATCGATTTCGTCTTAATGTGCGGAATCCATTATGACGAATCACTGATTTGTTCAACACAGAATTCAACGTTTAACTACTGTCCGTTCGTTCTATTGAGTGTTCTGAAAGTTACAAGATCCGGTAGAAGTACAGACTATCCGTGCATGTCAAAAGTTCTAACAAAGTTGCACCGGACCTCCTATTTATAGACAACCTCAGGAAACTAAGAAGTGTTGTACGTACGGGTGGGCTATCCGTGCGTATGACTCATACGTGCGTATGACTCATACGTGCGTATGGCTCATACGTGCGTATGACTTATCCGTGCGGATAAGTCATCCGTGCGTATTGCCATCCATACGTATTGTCATCCGGACGTATTGCCATGCGTGCGGATGAGCTTGTACCAACCAACACTTTTAGATACAGAACCTATTCCTGAGTTGTCACGCTATCTACATACATACATATATATTAAAAACACAGAATATAAAATATGACAATATGCTGACGGAAGCTACAGACGTTATGTACTAACACAGACTCTCCAGCTTGTCCGGATATACTGAGGTTACCTCTCCGACGCGAACCGGATAAGACAGGGTATATAATATGTCAAACAAGTGACAAGTTTTCCCTAAATAGTATCATGATCTGATATCTGACTTGTTTTTGGAAATATGAATCTGTTAAATACATTGACCTTATGAAAGGTATGTATATTACAGCATGTGAAATATATGATTATATAGATATGTATATCTATAAGGAATTCCAAAAGTCAATTAAGAATAAAGCAAAAGCATACGTGTCTAGATTTCTTTACCAGGAATCTCTTTTCCGATATCAAACATTATTTCGTTTGATCATCTATCTCGTAACTCGTGCAATGGAAACCCTTTAAGTTGATACACCATCAAAAGTATAAGAATTTCCAATACGTTACCATAAACTATTAACGCAAGTAAGAAACATGTAAAGTTGTGCTAGTGCACAAGAAAACACATAAAATTTAAATTATACGTCCACAGACATCGAAGTATATCACACACGACTTTCAAGGCAAGGCCTTTTTAAAAATGTAATTGGACATGACGACACCAACGCGAATTCCGTCAGTAGAAGAATTACTAATCAAAAAGCAACACTTGGCCGCGTGATCCTACAAACGACACGAATTTTGCTAAGGTACGTTAAAACAAAATTTCACAACAATCGGTACATAGTTTAATCAGAATCATAATTATTATCACTGCAAAAGGAGTCACATACCTTTGCAATTCCCCTATTTCATTTTATTCGACATTCCTGGTAATGTCATTTAAACAACAGTTATCACACGAAATTCCAGATAAAGTTTTTATATTTCTTTCGTTGAAATTCTGAACTCTGTGCATAAACTTTTGCATTGCTACTCCCCCTAATGGTCATCATACCATGAGAATTTCTTTCATAGTAGCGAATATTGATCTGTTTCATTTCTTGGTAAATCCTCACGTTACACATGCACTGTTTGTTGCATATGTGATTCGTTTGATTTATGGAGACCACCGGAAGGCTTCATTCTAAATTGATTGTTTTATCAAAAGCTCAAATATCATTCCGCTTTTTGTACTGTGAACCGCATTATTGCAAAACGATGACTCTTTATATCGAGCCAATGAATTTCTTGAAAAACTCAATTTCCTTTGGCATACATGGTTTTTGTTATGACCATGTCCGAACTTTCTTATTATAAAAAAAATTAATATAAATTTAATTGATTATATATGGAAACTTACATAAGTAATTTACAATATAGTATTACTATATTTAAAAATTCTTGTTAAAACCATTAAGGTGAAAAAAATTATATTTTTATAAAATTATGTTTGAGGTATACTCTCATTTAAGTTTATGTTTAATTATTTATTATTGGTAATTAATATTAGTTTTATTATTAGTAATAATATATTTATAGTAGTAGTATGAGTATTATTTTTAAGTACTAGGGTTATTGTCATGGGCAGGTATTGGATAGCCTAGCCTTAGTTAGGCATGGATTGATCAACTATGCTTAAACAAGGCAGTACTAACCAATATCCAACCATGATAATAACTAGTTAATATATATAAATTAAGTCATCATACTTATTTAGTAAATTTTAATTATAAAAAAAATTATAAAAATATATATACTTTGTAATGTAAGGGGAAGACATATTTTCATAAAACAATACAAGAATTAGAAGGACGAATAAAATTATATAAATAATTGTCTATCACATATTTTGTGGTAACTATGTACCGTAACGCTCTGGCAAGAAAATGACCATATAAAAATAATATGGTAGTTATCAACTACGTTGGGTTAGGGGAACATTATAATATATAAGAACAGTCCCCGTTTTCACTTATTTACAACATTTGTAAATACATTCACAACGTTATATGGTTTCAAAATGAAAATAAGTAATCACATAGAATCAACCCATTAAGTGTTATATATTTACAAAATATTTTACAAATACTTTTGTACAATAAATATTTTTACACCTTTATTTACAACTTTCATTTAACGTTATAAATAATAGTGATTTCTTTTACAAAATAATAATACTAAAATATTTTGTAACGTAATAACTTCATTGCGGTGTTTTGTAATATATATTACATAGTAAATATAAATTATTTTACATATTATAGTAAAATACTAAAATAATATTTATTTAAAAGTGGTGACCATTTACATATAGTAAAAAATGCGTAACAAATAATATATATTACATAGTATTTATATTTGATATGTAAGATACGGTTCAGACAGGGACACAAATAATATATATTACATTTGCTTTACAAATAAAATATAATGGTTGGTCATGCCAAAACAACTTGTTCTTATTATATTTCGATCTCTAGGACATAGTATGAAAAATATGGTCACTAATAGTGTACTATCACATTGTTTCACAATTAAAACAACTTGAAAATTTAAACAATGATACACTAACTCTATTGTCTTTTGGTGTATCTTTGCAATTCACTCATCTCATCACTTTGATTTTCTCATATCATAAATATTTGACAAATCATTTTTCATGCTTTTTATTTCATTTTGAACCTGTCGATTCTAAGTCTTCCTCAGTTGCCAATCAAAGTGAGCTTTCTTTTGACAAAGAATTTTATTGATTCTAAAAAGTCATTCACATTCATTTTAAAAATCTATTGATCATATATCTTTTGGCTTGAACCTAGTCACCTTGGAAATTATATCATTTCATCTCATTCGTTTGTCATCAATTTCTTGAACTAATTCAGTTGAACCGTTGAATCCTACTTATTATACAACTCACATTCACAAAATCTGATATTTTAATTCTGTGTCATCTACCTTAATATAGTTTTTATTGACTAAAATATGACATAAGTTTAAAAAATATATCGTAACCCAAATCTCGAGGACGAGATTTAAAACAAGGTGGGGAGAATGTAACATTCCTATTTTTATATAAGAATTATAGGTTTGGTTAAATTTATTAACCACTAGTAACTAGTAACTAGTTTATTTTAATATAAATATTCAACCTAAAATAGTTTTAAACACTATTTTATATAGTTGGTTGAAATATTATATTAATTAATTGGCTTGTATATGGGTGACCTTTCTAATAAAATAAAAATATATAAGAACTTATATTATTAGACAGGTAGATTACAGGTAAGTTGACTACTAGAAATATGAAGTACCTGGACGGACCCAGGAACCATTTAATAATTAAACTAGAAAAATACATTATAAAGTGAACCTACTCCGTTTTTAATGAAACTTGGTTCGAAATGTAGACACAAATATTGTCATTCTAATAACATATTCATTATTTTCTAAAAACGCTATATTTTAGAAGTTATACGCGCCAAATAAGTAAAGCAGTTAAATTAATTATAATATATAAATTAATAAAAGATAATAATAATAATAATAATAATAATAATAATAAACTTTCGTAAGAAATAAAATAAAGAAATAAATAATATTAAATAAAAATTTAAAACAAATGAATGATAAGTACGTGTACAATTAAAATAATAAAAATATTAAATCAAACATTGAAACTTTATGGGTACGTGTAGAGTAAATATGAATTTCAAAGTTCACATAAATACGTGGCTAATAGGGAATTAAAGTAGGCCAAAAGCTGCCATGTTTCCAAACCTTGAAAAGCTATATATAGCCGTATCGTTCCTTCACTAAAATTTCGCAGACCATTTCTACATCTCTCAAACTCTATCTTTAAATTCTATTATATAAATATACATATTTTCTTAAATAATAATAATAAAGCTTTGTCTCGTTTTAAGTGTTTTAACTCCCGATCACCGCTATCCTTTCCGATTGATCTGAGCCTCATAACGTATGTCAGGGCTCTGCCCGACTAAGTTGTTGGGATTCGGTCTCGGGACATCGGGGCAAGGTTGAATTAGGGGTACTATACTTAACACAAGTGCATTATATATTTTCAAAATAGTCTAGAAGTTATACCCAAAATTTATACCAGGAGGCTTTCTAGTTGAACCCTAACTATACAAAGTGGGTCTATTTTCTTTTCTCACCATTTTATTCCCTTTTCGTCCCAAACCATAACAACTCTCACAAAAACTATTATTTATTATTTTATTTTGTTCACTAGGAAACCTTAGTTAAGACCCCTAAGTGATCCTACATTTCCAGAACAATCAGAATCAGGATCAGGGCCCCTAAAACTCAGGGGGGGGGGGTAAACCCTAGTTAATATTATCCTTACAGTTTTTTCGTAGAAATCGAATTTTCTCGTTCTGTCGACTCACCCAGGCTACAAATACACGTGGCAACCCTATACTAAAAATGACCCGTCGCGCCACGCGACAGCGCCCTTTTCCCAGTATATATTCAGGAGTGTGGGACTTAGATTTCTGCGTTGGAACGACGAACAAATTTGTTTTACACTTCGAGATATCACCTGATTACTACCAAACACACACATAAGCCCGAACGCTGCCGTAAAACAGGGTAATAACTCGATCGCTGCTACGATTCAATGTCCGATCGATTTAAACTATCCGACCGGATGTTTAAGTGCTATCCTTTGTCATTATTCGTGATTCTGACAGGATGTTTGAGTACCACCCAAACTCGGGGAATACTCTGTCATTCGTTGTGAATCCGATGGATGTTTAAGTGATTGCACTTTGTCATTTGTCGTGAGGGTTTTGATCTCGTGAGTTATCGTAAATGCTGTATTAGTTACTTACCGAGTTCGTGTGCCCTAGGTTACAAGACAAATCAATAGGCTAAGCTCTGGCTGTATAAATCTGCATGCTTATAATGTGAGTTATTCTCTTTTTATCAAAGTACTTTATAAATTCTTAAATATTTTTAAAGTTATAATTACAGGGATTAAGTCTTTGTAATCACCAAATTGCTGCCGGTATGTGGGGTTTTGTATACATTACTTGATAGTCGTCACCATTGGGGCAGCTAATGGGTGATATGACCATAGTCACATAAACGAGTCGAGTGACAAATACCGTGGGTAGTTGGTTGATATCAGGAAACATTGTAATCGCTCTTAATACTGTAAAATATAACAAACGTGTCATTTTAGTAAATTGAATGATTCACCAGTATTTCCTGCTGACAAAACCTTTTTAAAACGCGTTTCAGGTAATTACAGTAGATTGGAGTAAGAGATGGATACGACACTGCAAGGCTTCAAGAAGTGGCTTATTTTATTAATTAAATCAAATTAAGAAATATTGTTTTATGTAATTGGGTTTATCCCTTATTAAAGCTACCTTTGTAAAACATGGGTTTATCCCATCTATTTAATAAATAAAATCCAGTGTTTTCTAAACTCTGATATTTTTCCTAACTCACGGTCCAGATGAAATTTCCGCTGCAATATTTTTCAAAATAATCACCGGTACCACTTGACTGTTCGCGGCTCCCGATTCCGTCCAGGGTGGGTCGGGGGTCGTGACATTAACCACGTTCAAAACGGAGCTAAGATAAATGAGATATCGATGCTCAAAGTTGTGTGTTTGAAACATTGAATGCTGAAACAAAAGGGAAAGTTGCACCTTGTCCCACAGAGGAGGAGAGATGAAACTTAAATGGGTATTTAAGTGGGAACTCTCCATCCTTATTGTTTCATGGAAACACACACTAAGTGTACTCGCGAAGGGTGTGGAGCACCGTAACCCACACTCGCACACGTGCGCGCGTGGCGTGGCGTGGGCTATCAGGCGCAATGTGGCATTTTGATGGCACACTTTGCACTTCAGCGCATCATCAACATGAGTGCGGACAGCTATTCGGCGGCGCCTACGTGACCAGGATAGCCCTTTTGTTGGGCTATAATCCGGAGAATGACCGCGACCGTGTAGGCCCGGAGACACAGCCGAAGCGTATGGGGATGAACACATTAAACGGAATGCAAATTACCAAAGACTTCCCACGCGGGAAGCGGTTAAAGAAACTGGACGGCACGCAATACGAGCTTATACAGCTGCCGGAACAGTTCCCTCCGGTATATCACCCGCACGATCCGGAGGCGCCGGAGCCGCATGAGCCGGCCGTCGTCATTCCGCAGCCACCACCGCCGCGTGGACCACCCGGGGCGCCTCAGTTCCCACGCCATGTTTGGCCCGGTCCTGACCCATCACATCAGCGGCTGCTTCGGTATGTTGAAAGGAACAACTATCTGTTGGAGTGGGTGGCTGCGGCGCTGCAGCAGCAGTGACAACATGACAGGTTACCACCACTACCCTTCATTACGGATGCGGAATGGGATCAGCATCAGCAGCAGGAGCAGCAGCAGTAGTAGTATTTTATCATTTTATCATTTTGTTATGTATGCACAAACTTTTCTTGTTTATATCAAAATTTTGGTGTAAACGGTTTAACATATTCTGAAAGGTTATATACTGTGGTGTACATATAAAATTCTGGAAGGTTATATAAAATTCTGGAAGGTTATATAAAATCTGGTGTACATATAAAATTCTGGAAGTTTAACATGTTCTGTTATACATATAAAATTCTAGAAGGTTATATAAAATTCTGGTGTACATATAAAATTCTGGAAGTTTAACATGTTCTGTTATACATATAAAATTCTGAAGGTTATATACGCTGCGTATTGACCTATATGCAGCGTATATAAACCTGGTAAAATTTTGATGCTTCAAACCTACCAAAATGACCCCAAATTTGCAGATGTTTTATATACGCTGCGTATAGGTCAATACGCAGCGTGTATGGTTAACCCTATACGCTGCGTATTGACCTATACGCAGCGTAGATAAACCCTAATGTTGCTAGGGTTTGGTGTGCCAATAGGCACACCCTTCTTTTAATCCTGAAGCAAGCGACACTGCTTTTCCTGGTGAACGGAAAACTTCGGTCAGAATTTATTCAAGTGAAGTCAACTCAACGTCAATAAAAATTATTTATCAAAGGCCCTATATTGCTAAAAGCTACCCACACTAAGAATATAATATCAAAGGTGGTGTAAACGCAAACTTTGGAATGTGAACGGGAAAATGCTACGCAACTTGTGAGTTTTATATTAACAATGTTTATGTATCATACAATATTAAGTACATTTATATTGTCATCAAGTGCCTGGCTACATTTTATAAAGAATAAGCCAGATGTTGTTGTCGCGTTGTGGATCTGAAACCTTTTAAATAAGGCTATGATTGTTTCAACACCCTATAATGTATTATACGTGTCATTTATTAAGATATTGTTGCCGCGCTGTGGACCTGAAACCTTTTTTAAATCATTTTTTTATTTTTTTTTTTCTAGTTAGTTGATTTTTTGTTAACAATTATTACAAAATGTTGATAAATTTGAAAATTTTAAATAACCAAATTATTTATCGCCTAAACCAAACTTTGTATTAATATATCATTTATTTTTATTTTCTTTATTAAAAATTATTATATCGATCATTTAATTAGATAATTTTTAGTTCAGTTTCGTGTGACCGTCTAAGCGCTAATCGTGTGTCCCGTTAACTCCGTTCGACTATTAAGGTACTAGATTAAACCCCTTTTAATTCTGATTTGTATGTAGACATATTCGTTTCGATTTTCCGGCCACTAAAACATAAAATACATATATATGCCTTTATGACTAACCATAAAAGATGGAATGTTTATTAAGGTTTAAAACGTTGTTCCTATTATAACCGGAGAAGATCAACGTCTTTTTGTTTGACATTAATTGGGTCCGATGAGTTGTTTGTTTAATATATTTTAAATCCTTTAAATCATTTTCAAGTTTATTAGAACTTGCAAACCATTTATATATGTGAACATAGAGGGTGTGAATTCATACATATTAGGTGGTTATGTGATTAATAACGTGTTATAAGGTCACCTATAGTTGTTAAATTTAACTCTTAAATCATAGCCAAATGAAAATGAATTATATTAGCATAATTATATTGCTTGACTATCTAACCTACTTTTGATTCAACTGTATACGGATTTGAAACTGAGTTGATTTGCTCTCTTATGCCCCTTGTAAGTCACATAATCTTTCACAAGCTATTATTTTCTTAAAATATATATTTTGCAATGCTGTAGTTATATTATAGAAACTTGGTGGTATAATGTTTATAATTAAAATAACTTAATTATAGTGTTTAGTACGAATTGTTGTATATATAATTTTTTTTTTGAAAAGATGTATATATAATTCTTCACTTATTTATTAAGGGTTGGTAAGGGATTAATTGTTGGAAAAATTGGTGAAAATTGTTATGAATTATTATCCATTTATGGTGTGACTATCCATTAGAATTCATTATTATTATTATGACTTTACATGTACTTAACTCCTTTCTCTTAAGCCTATAAATAAAGGCTATATGATCCATTCTATATATCAATAAAAATATTCATTCCCCAATCTCTGTTTCTTATCTCTATGTTATTAGGCTAGTTGTTCAAAACACGTTATCAGCACGAGTTTGCTCGTTGCTCTTTGTATAGTGTTTCTTGGTGCAATGAGGATGAAGTCTAGGCAATGAGGATGATCGGCAACACGAGGAAGAAGATTCCTGGTTGTTCCCGTTTCTGGATTCCAACAAAGCATGGTCATGACATAACCGGTAAGGAAAAGAGCTCAATCCCACAACCTAAACAATATCCCATCAATGGTACGTTTTCTTGCGTTTAATCTCCCAAAAATTAATATCTCGTGAGAAATTAATTAATGCTCATGAAAATTGGTATCGATACATCAGGAAAACCCATCTATTTTCCCAAACAATTTTAAGAGTATATTAAACTAAGAAAAAGTAATTTGTGCTCTTTCCTTTAGAGAATATGAAAAGATAGATACCTTTTTGTGAATTTGACAAAAAATTTCATGCAAAAGTCAACATTACATAATATTGTATCTTTATTATTTTTAGGTTTCAAAGTAAATTGTAAAATAATAATAATAATAATAATAATAATAATAATAATAATAAAAGAAAAGCTAAATACATGTAGATAGTGAAATTCATGATACTTACCGTAATTGTAATTGGTTATTGAAAATGTTGTCCAAATTATTATGATTACACAAAATTCAAATTTACGATTTTGTGATGTATTAAACTATATGTTATTTACATATAATATATATTGGATTTTGATCAATATTAGACTTATCAACTATGGTTAAATATTTTGACGGAATGTTTTTTTATTGATAGCATAATATTTGTTTCTTGCATGATGCGTTTAAATTTGTTAATATTTATTTTATATACACATTATTTTCACGTATATACACATTAACCGGTAGCATTCTATTGAATATATATTATATGATTTAGTAAAAAGAATTGTGAGTCATGTGATGTTATTGAAATTAATTCATCTATTGATCAAATCGTTATTCTACAAATGTTTTGTGTCGCTTATCAATTTAAATGGATATAGTGATTTTATGAGATTATATATATTTGGTTAACCTTTCTGTTTATTTAAGATCCATAGTAAATTTAAGTTAAGAGTGGTTGGTTAAAATATAGATGGGTAGAATTGAAAATAATGGTTTGTTTAGAGTTAAAAAAACCATTGCCTTATGTTTATATGTTCTACTCGAATGCTAGTGTAATTGTATTATTTGATCATTAGTTTTTTTTTCTCGTATACATGTGTGCACGTGCTTGAAAACTCATGGATACAAGCATTGTAGAGACTGTAAAGTAAACTTTTTGTAAACATTCAGTTTGTTTTCGTAACATGCTTATGAATGCCAATTTCTTATATTTTAGGAAAACTAAGTAATTTGGGAGTAAAATTGCATTGTGATATCCATGTCCTTCACTTTTGTGCTTATTTGTTAAAATAAAAAATTAAGTCCTTTTGATTCTAAAATTCTAATTATTTAGTTTAATTAAAAGAAGATCTGACATCCTCTGTATCATGAAAAGTCATAACTTTAGATGTGAGATTTGGTTTGTATTAGAGTGATTTATGTAAACGTTTTAGCTAAACTCCTAATATGAAGTCCATATGCCGCATATATAATTTATGATACACAATGTAAGATATCTTGGTGTCTTTTATGGAATAGCAAAATTTTGAAACACACGTATTTATGTTGATAAAAAAGATAGTGATGTCTTATTGTTTTTATTGGAAATTATCACCATTACAATTTTGGATAAATATATTATAATAAAATTTTGTATGATGGTATGTTATAATATTATTTTTACTTTATTCTGTACCATCACTATTTCAGTTGTATATATCCAAGAAAGATATTAAATATTTATATAGAGATATTGGAAAACAAATAAAGACCATATTTCATCGTTTAATCATAAAAGAAAAGAGTCTAAACACTTTTAGATATGACATCTTAAGTGTCATACTCTCTGATCTTATTTTTCGTTTGTAGAAGGTTGTAAGATTTCAGATGGATAAATCTTATATGACTCGGCCATATAACCACTTCTTAATTTATATCATGTGATGAGAATATTATTTATAAGAAAAGTTTGAAAAAAAAAATTCCATTCTGGAGTAGCAAGATCATTAAAGAATATATAAGTTTTAAAACAACCACATGTGAAAGTTGTGTGAATCTAATCCATGAAGTGAATGTGATGATATAATGACTAGTGTAAAAGTGAAGATCATGTACACAACTAAGAAAATTGTAATAATGTCACCATGATAGTTGCTTGGTTATAATCCACTCCTTGAAGTGAATGTGATGATATAATAATTGGTGTAAAGTTCGTAATTATGGTAATTGAGCAAATTGTTATGATGCTCATGTAATGAGATCAACCATGTTAATAATGTGATGACTATACAATGATCGTTATAAAGGTCGTAAGATATAAGATTGATAAATCTTATACGACTCAACTATTTCTCAATTGATGGTAAGCAAAGAGAACATTATTTACAAGGAAAAATCGATTAAATTATTTTCATTTGTCACACTTGAGATATATGCTCCTAAAGTAGCAATATCATTATAAGAGTTATGGAAAAATGAAATGATTTTATAATCATGTGACCGAGTAAATAATGAAAAGCTATGAAGCTTGTTTTGGTTCTACTCCATTCCCAAAAGTGAATGTGATTATATATTAATCATTGTAAATGTAATGATGGACCTAATTGGGATATTTGTCATGATGAGATTGACTATAAGAATTGTAACGGTGGCCATTTTAATAATGAGATGGACCACCAAAAGTGGCAAACTAAGGAGTGATTGCATAACGTGATGGTTTTAACTTTGAAGTTATAATATATTCTCTCGTATCATACGTTTTTACGAGCAAGTAATACACATACAATCATAAACCAGAAGTTTATGGATCATAATTATTTAATTAGTTGGCATGACCAGTTAGACCACACCGAATCAATGATGATGTGAAACATAATGAAGAACTAGAAGATTGTTCAACATAATAATTAGCATATAATGTTTTCTCTCAAGGGAAATTATATATTTGCAAAATAAACGAGGGTGTGTATACCTAAATATTTTGGAAGCGATTAAAGGATATGTATATCCCAACAGGATACCATTTAGTTTTTTTTAAAGAATCGTTGCATCATCTAAATGGTTATCAAATCCACAACCTGAAGCTTGTGTGATTGTGGCTTAGCTAATGTGATAGCAAGCATATTAATCCAGATTAGTATATTTATTTGATAATAGTGAATTTGATTCCCAAGTTATTAACGATCATTGGAATAAGTGTTATTTTTGAGATAATCACTAAACGTCTACTATTGGTTACAAATACAATGATCATGAGAGGAGAAAAAGTTCATTTAGGTACATGTAATTTTATATATAGTACTATCAATTCACATCAAGCCAATAAGTTATAGTTCTCCCCATACAGTTGGTTTTTGGTCAGAAACCAAATATGTCTCATCAACGATTTTGGTTGTGCGACATATATTGAAACTCATCCACCACACCGCACAAAGATGGGACTTCTAAAAAGTTTGAGAATATGTTGGGTATAAATAATCGTCTATGATTAAATACTTAAAGCCATTAGTGAGAAATTCATTTATGGCTCATTGGTTTTCACTTTAGTGAATGAATGTTCCCAACATTAGGGGGAGATAACAAGCAGTTGGAAAGTGAAAAGTGAAATGAATTATCAGGTCATCTTGATCCTCAGACTATAAACTATGAACTAGAAGTTTAAAGTATAATTCATTTACTAATATTAAAGAACAAATTACCAGACAAGTTCACTGACCTAAATAGAGTGACTAAGTAAGTCACATAATCAAGTGCTTATGCTCCAGTTATCTTTGTGTCCCAAGAGGACAACCACATATTTTTGTAATGAGTCTATTGCATGCCTATAGCGTGGTAGACTAGTTGATTCCAACAATAAAATTCCTCGAAAATTGGAGCAAGTAATTAAGATGGTCAAGTCGAGGTTACAGTAATAAGATCCTCTGAAGGGACAATAGACATGATGGTTCAAGAAGAACCTCAGGTACCTGAAAATAAAGAGATCTCGCTAAGTTGTATCATGTCTAAGATATGTATGGAATCGAAATAAAAATCGACGTCGTTATACTTTTGTATATATTGTAGCACTTAAAATGATTAAATGATGAGGATCAAGATTTAAGATCTGCATATGAATGAATATTAAGAAATGATTGGCCAAAAATAGAAAGACGCAAATAAGGCAGAGTTTAGTTCTCTAATGAAATGGAAAGTTTCTGGACCAACAGTCCATACAACTGAAGTTGTAAAATATGTTGGATACAAAAGTGACTTTTACGCGAATCATGTGAAAATCAAATTAAGTGATATAAGTCAAATTGGTGGCATACCTATGATTGATTATGAGAAAATGTATTCTTCAGTGGTGGATGCATTGACTTTCCAATATCTTATTAGTCTGGTAATATATAAAAGAGAATTGACACGCATCTTATGAAAGTTATGTATCACTTGATACTAAGTCATATAAAATAAGTTCTCGAGAATATTATGATTATTATATAAATTCAGATCTGAATACATATACATGTTATATATGTTATTGAATTGAATATAATTGGAACTCCCCATGAGTATCCTAAAGCATTTGAGTGCTTAAGAGGTTAATTGAAACACCTTATGGATGTAATTATAGTGCACCAATACTCCAATAAACATACATAGAAAATGTGTACCTTGTTATTATGGCATCCAATGTACACTGTGTACAAACATGGTACAATATGAATTTTGGAGATAAAAGCAAGTGTTCTTGATATTTTTGCATATGATATAGATATCTATGTGTTAAAAGGGCAAGTTTATATCGCAAAACTTCTAAGAGTGAAAGCACATGCATATTTGGATAAGATGGAAAGAATTCCCTCATGGATTGATAATGCTAGAAGCATTAATGATGTCAAAACCTCAAGAACGTACTATATCAAGTTCATAGAATATGTATGGACTAAAATAGTTAGATCGAGTGTTATACAACTCGAGATATTTGCATAAAGAGGGATATAAGTTTGATTAAATTAGCCATGTTTTACCGACGTTCTACTTTTAAAAGTTCACTATAATCGCAGTTTACAGTGATGATGTCTAGGCATCATCGAGAGAAATTGTCGAGCTTTTAGAGGGAGAATTTTTGAATGACCTTGGCACGGTCTAATTATTACTCGAACTGCAGTTCGCGTATATATGTAATTATATTTTACCAATCCCCCAAGTACATCTAGGAGATAATGTTTGGATATTTAGTATGGACATAGTTGAACCTTTAAAGTATGTTAAAGGTTGTTAAGTCATTTGTTATAAGAAATGCCTATTATCATCTCATATCAAAGTAGAGATTCTCATTCTACAAGTACCATCGTTAAATGCATAAGTGCATTAATATGTTTTGTGTAACATCCCAAAAACGGGTTTGGTAATCAAACCACGTTAATAGTAAAGACGGGTAAAATACCGTTAGTGGTAAAAATTAACCCGGTAAATATTAGAACTCAAATAAATAAACCTAATATTAATTAAAAAAGGGGAATAAATACTTTGAGAAAACAAAGTATATAAAAAGGCCGAGTAACGGGACTTAAAATAAACTTAGTCATAAATATTTCCGAATCCGCTAAGCAAACTAGGAATGTTTGACCCGGTTAATAAGAGGGAATATGGATTGGAAATAAGTAGGTTGTAACCTACTTAATAATTAACGAAACATGAGGGACCAAAGTTAGATATATGGAAAAGTTTATTTATTAAAACAAAATAAAAACACACCACACATAGTGTGTGCGTGTGTGAGATCGACCAGGAGGTGAGCTCCAAAAGCTCAAACCCTAAACTCAACAAATTCTTCAAATTGGATGATCAATTGAAGGCCAAACTCGGATTTGAATACATAGAAATGATCACCAAGTCAAGGGGATCGTAAGGTATGTTGAATTTCTAACATTCATGAAGTTGTGAAAATTAGTTAACTTTGCATGATGCGATCCATGCATGAATCGTAGTGGCTATGACCGAATTAATGGAGTGTGATTGCTTAGGAACAAACCCTAAGTAGAAATTTGAAGTAAAATTTCTATGATTTGAGTAATTTGATGATTTACCATTTTTAGACAAGTGGGTTTTGATTATGAAGTGATGGTGATGATATGTTAGTGCTAGAAATCACCATAAATGATAGTTGAAGTAAGAAACTTGAACAATTTGCAAGTTGAGTATTTGATCATTCGTGATAAAGGTTGAATTTTGATGTTAACCTTGGTCAAAATGACTAGTTATGAACTAGTTGGTAAATGTGTGAAATTATGCCCATTAGGTGTTTGTTAAAATGCCTAAATGAAAGCTAAAATATTGAAATTTCGAGTGAAACGCACATTCGAATAATATGGCAAATTATGCGAAATATAAAACGATAAGCGTTCTAAATATCATGATGATTTAGACTAAATTGTGTAAACCACGTGATTGAAAGTAGTTAACTTTGATAAGTTAAATTAATTAATGATGAAGTCGAATAGTAGTTTCGACATAGAATCCGTAAGATGAAATAGTCATAATAATGATGACTAATCTAACCGTCTTACGAATCATGATGATAGTTTGACTCTTGACAAGCTAGATGGAGGCTTGGGCAAGGAGCGGGTCAAACGGATTGTGTACGCGAAGAAGAGCATAACCGGATGCAAGGTAAGCGACGTTACATCCTTTTCGTAGAATATGCATTATTTTGTAAACTACAAATGTGATTAGTGTAAAATCCGAAATAAGGGTTCCGACGCTATTAACACGAGTCGGAACAAACATAAATGATAAAAACCATGGGTCATGGTGAAAAGAGGCGAAACGGTAATTGAGTCATGTAATGACTAATAATTAATGAGTTTTCGTTAAGATCACTTTAAAATGCAACTAATAACGAGAAAATGAGTAAAAATAGAAATTTAGTCAAGTATCGACTAAAGTAAATTGTAGTTAAAAAGGGGCACCCATAGCGTAAGACGAATGGGTAAAAATATAAGAAAAGATTTTAAGAGAAAAAAGGGGTCTAGTGGCAAAAATCCGAAATGGCTCGGATGAGCAAATTGGTAATTAATAACCATGTTTTGCTACTTATGAAAATGCTTGGTCATATAGGCCAAACGGGTCAAATGGTGTGATAACACCATATGACAATATCGACTAATGTGGTTGTCAAGTCTTGTGTTAACAGGAGTGATTAGCGATTCGGACAATTGCGTCGCCATAGAATATGTGATAATAAAATCGAGGTATAAATCGGGTCTATTTGTTGTCCCGAGCCAGGTACACATCAATGAGATTATAGTTTAAATGTGCAATTTTGATCATTCTTTGTAGTGAAAGTCCTTCGTTGTAAATGAGGGACTAATGTTGATAAATATGCCCTTGATGGGTAAATCAGGCAAACGACCCTTATGGGTGGTTCGGGAATCACGTATTATAATCATGTAATCCTTATATAAGCATCAAGGTTATAGGCATAAACCTTTGTGGGTCAAATGCCTAAGAATGGGTCTTTTCGTAAAATGACAAACCGAGATGTAAAACGCGACATAAATAGTTTACTACATCAAATCCACCACAAATATAATTGTGGTGGAAGACCATTTGAAAACTAATGTGAAAATTATGGTGCTAAAAATGAATGAGCGAGATTTATGCCTAAAAGGACATAAATACCCTTAACGGGTCAAAATAAGATTATAAGTAAAAACTGGTCAATAATGCATAGAAATCCGTAATTGGAACCTAATATGATAGGTAATATTGGAATTAAAGGGTTCATGAGAAATGGGGGTCAAACAAATATGTTTGTTTGATAAAATGCATAAACGGGTTAAAATTTATTAAAAAGGTAACGAGTCGAAGGCTTAGAAGTCTCAAAATTTATTATGTTGGATGTTGGATTTTAACTCCATATGATGGAGAATTAAATTACGGACGTGTAGGAAAAAGAATCGCGTAAAACGGATTAAAAACGAGAGAGTTATGCTCGTTTCCGTGAAATTGGGTCATGCTGGGAATCTGCAACACCAGCAAACAACATTCTATCGAAAACAAGTGCTAGCGTAGCGCGAGCATGCCATAGAGCTACGCGAGCATGTGTCAGTTTCGCGAAATTTTTTTATTTTAATCAGTTTCGCTTCCCGGACTCGTTTAAATACGTTTTAAGATACGTATGACTAATCCAACTCATGTTTTATGGGTTTCAGGTATAATTTTATCACCGGAGGACGATCAAGCAAAACGAAGAACTGAACACGATCAAGAAATAAGCTTCCGCACTATGTATCGTTGTTATGTTAAATGACGAACTCACGCATAATATGTTGTATAGTTTTAATTCTATAAAAAGTTTAATGAACCCGTATTTTCAATGTATTTGAAATCATAATTACCCGTTTATTTTCGTAATCTATACGAAAACCGTTAAATAAAAATAAGGGTGTTACAAGTTGGTAATCAGAGCTCATGGTTAAAGAATAAAGTGTGTTCGGTTCGAGGCTTGATCGCAATCCGGTAAGTACAAGTGTATCAATGGTTTAGTATGATTAAAGTGTTGAGAACAACACATATGGTTATCGTGTAATACACGTTACACCAATAAAAACGATATAGAATAAATATAGTCAACGAAATTACACGTGTTGATGTGTATAGTAGAAAAGCCTTGTATTATAATACGGGCATCCTTTAATGTTGAAATTACTAACTGTTGTATATGTTTTAGTTGAAGGACACTCGCATATGAGGATAGCGAGAGTTTAACAAATCGCAGATTTGACAGAAGAACGGTCCAAAGAGTATGCTCATCAAGGACCTAAATCGCGTAACGGTCGCGAACAAGGCTAATGGCAAGAGAAGCCCGTTAGGGCAAGCATTACCAGGTGCACATTTCAAATTTAATTGCACAAATAGTAATATGCAACAAATAAGTAGAAATTGAAAGTTGCATATGTAGATTAAAAACTTGGAAAAACCCGAATAGAAAATGTATTCGGGATATTGTTTCCAAGAGAAACAAATAGAGGCATTACTTACATAGGGCGTGATGTGAAAACTATAAAAAGGTCATGCGTATCATGTGTTAATCGCTTACTCTGGCCAAGTAAGTAGTGGCATATGATACCATGAACTTCTTATAGCGGACGCATTTACATCCGATGTAGTAAGGACGGGGTGAATGGGACAAATTAAAAAGTACCCAAATGAAACAAATGAACAAAATAGTTGATAATAATGTAAACGCACAGCCGGGTGATGGAAGCGTATCACATTAGGATAATGAGCCCGAGAGAAGGGACATTGATTAATGTAAATGATGATATAAATGAATGATCAAAAGAAAATTCACGAAAATAAGTCATCTTGGACAAAAGGGCCATGGTGAACAAAATGGGCAAGTAAAACCAAAGTATAAATGATCCGCCGGGTCATAAAAACAAAGGTGTTGCCTACGCGAAAAGGATAATCAAGGTTGTTAACTTTAGTCGTAGTAAAGAAAGGATAACGATGATAATCATCACTCATAATTAATAAGGCCGCCAATGGTGGTCACTTAAAGAATAAAAGACATGGTCGAATAAAAGCGACGTATTTCGCTAAGATGACCAAGTAAATCGAAATGAAGTCTTAATGCATACCGGAAGGGGTGCAATGATAACGATTTCGGTAAAACACCCGGTTGATGGGTAAGGAATTAAACGCATGCGTAGACTGAGAAACAGGAACACGAAATAGAAAGTCAAAAGACTCGGAACATGAGTCATGACTAAAAGATGACAAGAATTTTCGCAAACATAAATTTTGGTAATTACGTTCAACAATTTCAAAGTTGGACGGGTCAAATAAAGAATGAAGTTTGACATTCATAAGTGATGAAAATTCACTCAAAATGAGTCAAACGAGTCAATTAAGGAATAACGCTTAATATAATAGGAAAACGCAAACCGGTGAAACCGGAAAGCTAAAAACAATAAGATAGAAGGACCCGGGTAATGGGTTGTAAAGGAGTATAAGTATGAACCGGGTAACAGTAAGCGTAGGACAAGCCGACGTGTAAATGACGTTAGAAGTCGTAAAGTCGGAAAGATAGTCCGAAAGTAAACAAATGAAACCTTAGACTACCATCAAGGTCAACTAAAGTTCAAAAGCAAAATTAAATGATTCCAAATATAACAAAGGATGCTTTAAAGCTATATATGTATAAATAGACAATTGAATAAAGACAAGAATAAAAGATGATCTACGGGATCATCATAACCGACGGGATATTAAATAGTGTAAAGGTCTATGGGGCCAAAATGACCCACGGGTCATGAATTGAAGCAAAGGGATCATAAAGGCCTCGTCTTAAAGAGATGAAAGCTTAAGGAAATAGCCTACGAGGTTAAGTGAAGGAACCTACGGGTCAATAGTGTAAGGTGAGGGAACTTTTTACGATTCCCCGCTTAAAACGAGAATGGAAAACAATAAATTATGGGTTGTCAATTTCCTTGATATGAGTAATTGACATAGTTAAAGAGAAAAAAAAAAACGTTAGACTAAAATTCAGTTTTAGTAAGAAATAACATTTTTATAAATATAAATTCTGATAGGAAATTGAATAGTAAGCAGGAAAGATTCAAGTCTTGACGCTGATAGGCGCAAGGCGATATATTCGAAAAGTGATATTTTCGAAAATGAAAGGTAGATATATAAATTAAACATGATGCGACACGATCACGATTAAGAAATGTAATGTGAAGTAGAATCACATTATAACCAAGCGAGCGGTAAAAAGTAACTGGACTAATAAGTCTAGTTAGTGAGACCGGTGAAGGTCAACAATTCAAATCGAGAAATTTGGTTTGCTCGTAAGCGGAGGATTCAGAGTAACTGAACCGAATAAATGAATTTGAAAACAAAAGAAATAGTTGCTAAAAGTGAAAGGTTTCACTAAAGACCTTTAAACGGGTCAAGGTAACGGATTCACAAAGAGTTCGATAATATATAAAAGCGATGGATATCGCTAAGTTAACTAAACTAGTAGAAATAACGGAATTACGTTATTTCAAGTTACATTATGTCGTATGAGGTACGTAGACGTTCTGTAACCAAAAAGATATTACCATAATTTTTCTGGTAATACTAACAATTGGTTAAAGTATGAGTAATGCTTAAAAGATTACTAAGGTCAAACGCATTGAGTTTAGAACTCGATGAACTATGTAAGAAAGGTTTCGAGGACGAAACCTCTTTAAGGGGGGTAGACTTGTAACATCCCAAAAACGGGTTTGGTAATCAAACCACGTTAATAGTAAGGATGGGTAAAATACCGTTAGTGGTAAAAATTAACCCGGTAAATTTTAGGACTCAAATAAATAAATCTAATATTAATTAAAAAAGGGGAATAAATACTTTGAGAAAACAAAGTATATAAAAAGGCCGAGTAACGGGACTTAAAATAAACTTAGTCATAATATTTCCGAATCCGCTAAGCTAACTAGGAATGTTTGACCCGGTTAATAAGAGGGAATATGGATTGGAAATAAGTAGGTTGTAACCTACTTAATAATTAACGAAACATGAGGGACCAAAGTTAGATATATGGAAAAGTTTATTTATTAAAACAAAATAAAAACACACCACACATAGTGTGTGCGTGTGTGAGATCGACCAGGAGGTGAGCTCCAAAAGCTCAAACCCTAAACTCAACAAATTCTTCAAATTGGATGATCAATTGAAGGCCAAACTCGGATTTGAATACATAGAAATGATCACCAAGTCAAGGGGATCGTAAGGTATGTTGAATTTCTAACATTCATGAAGTTGTGAAAATTAGTTAACTTTGCATGATGGGATCCATGCATGAATCGTAGAGGCTATGACCGAATTAATGGAGTGTGATTGCTTAGGAACAAACCCTAAGTAGAAATTTGAAGTAAAATTTCTATGATTTGAGTAATTTGATGATTTGCCACTTTTAGACAAGTGGGTTTTGATTTTGAAGTGAAGGTGATGATATGTTAGTTCTAGAAATCACCATAAATGATAGTTGAAGTACGAAACTTGAACAATTTGCAAGTTGAGTATTTGATCATTCATGATAAAGGTTGAATTTTGATGTTAACATTGGTCAAAATGACTGGTTATGAACTAGTTGGTAAATGTGTGAAATTATGCCCATTAGGTGTTTGTTAAAATGCCTAAATGAAAGCTAAAATATTGAAATTTCGAGTGAAACACACATTCGAATAATATGGAAAATTATGCGAAATATAAAACGATAAGAGTTCTAAATATCATGATGATTTAGACTAAATTGTGTAAACCACGTGATTGAAAGTAGTTAACTTTGATAAGTTAAATTAACTAATGATGAAGTCGAATAGTAGTTTCGACATAGAATCCGTAAGATGAAATAGTCATAATAATGATGACTAATCTAACCGTCTTATGAATCATGATGATAGTTTGACTCTTGACAAGCTAGATGGAGGCTTGGGCAAGGAGCGGGTCAAACGGATCGTATACGCGAAGAAGAGCATAACCGGATGCAAGTTAAGCGACGCTTACATCCTTTTCGTAGAATATGCATTATTTTGTAAACTACAAATGTGATTAGTGTAAAATCCGAAATAAGGGTTCCGACGCTATTAACACGAGTCGGAACAAACATAAATGATAAAAACCATGGGTCATGGTGAAAAGAGGTGAAACGGTAATTGAGTCATGTAATGACTAATAATTAATGAGTTTTCGTTAAGATCACTTTAAAATGCAACTAATAACGAGAAAATGAGTAAAAATAGAAATTTAGTCAAGTATCGACTAAAGTAAATTGTAGTTAAAAAGGGGCACCCATAGCGTAAGACGAATGGGTAAAAATATAAGAAAAGAGTTTAAGAGAAAAAAAGGGGTCTAGTGGCAAAAATCCGAAATGGCTCGGATGAGCAAATTGGTAATTAATAACCATGTTTTGCTACTTATGAAAATGCTTGATCATATAGGCCAAACGGGTCAAATGGTGTGATAACACCATTTGACAATATCGACTAATGTGGTTGTCAAGTCTTGTGTTAACAGGAGTGATTAGCGATTCGGACAATTGCGTCGCCATAGAATATCTGATAATAAAAGAGAGGTATAAATCGGGTCTATTTGTTGACCCGAGCCAGGTACACATCAATGAGATTATAGTTTAAATGTGTGATTTTGATCATTCTTTGTAGTGAAAGTCCTTCGTTGTAAATGAGGGACTAATGTTGATAAATATGCCCTTGATGGGTAAATCAGGCAAACGACCCTTATAGGTGGTTCGGGAATCACGTATTATAATCATGTAATCCTTAGATAAGCATCAAGGTTATAGGCATAAACCTTTGTGGGTCAAATGCCTAAGAATGGGTCTTTTCGTAAAATGACAAACCGAGATGTAAAACGCGACATAAATAGTTTACTACATCAAATCCACCACAAATATAATTGTGGTGGAAGACCATTTGAAAACTAATGTGAAAATTATGGTACTAAAAATGAATGAGCGAGATTTATGCCTAAAAGGACATAAATACCCTTAACGGGTCAAAATAAGATTATAAGTAAAAACGGGTCAATAATGCGTAGAAATCCGTAATTGGAACATAATATAATAGGTAATATTGGAATTAAAGGGTTCATGAGAAATGGGGGTCAAACAAATATGTTTGTTTGATAAAATGCATAAACGGGTTAAAATTTAGTAAAAAGGTAACGAGTCGAAGGCTTAGAAGTCTCAAAATTTATTATGTTGGATGTTGGATTTTAACTCCATATGATGGAGAATTAAATTACGGACGCGTAGGAAAAAGAATCGCGTAAAACGTATTAAAAACGAGAGAGTTATGCTCGTTTCCGTGAAATCGGGTCATCCTGGGAATCTGCAGCACCAGCAAACAACATTCTGTCGAAAACAAGTGCTAGCGTAGCGCGAGCATGCCGTAGCGCTACGCGAGAATGTGTCAGTTTCGCGAAAATTTTTTATTTTAATCAGTTTCGCTTCCCGGACTCGTTTAAATACGTTTTAAGATACATATGACTAATCCAACTCATGTTTTATGGGTTTCATGTATAATTTTAGCACCGGAGGACGATCAAGCACAACGAAGAACTGAACAGGATCAAGAAATAAGCTTCCGCACTATGTATCGTTGTTATGTTAAATGACGAACTCACACATAATATGTTGTATAGTTTTAATTCTATAAAAAGTTTAATGAACCCGTATTTTCAATGTATTTGAAATCATAATTACCAGTTTATTTTCATAATCTATACGAAAACCGTTAAATAAAAATAAGGGTGTTACATTTTGCTAACTATGTATGGTTATAATATCTTTCACTTGAGCTTATTGTCATGATATAACATTTGTCAAGCAAAGAGACATTGGAATGAGTTCAAAGAGATATTTCAAGTATAAATTATATTTGATTATATTTTACTAACCCATCAAAACAAGTTTGGTTAGTCTTGTAGATGCAGGAATGTAACGAAACACAGTCATGGACATATGATAATTTTTGGAAAGAGGCACCTAAAGTCTCGTTAGAAGATTATACAACATTGCTCAACATAAAGGATTGCACATTAAGGGATCAAGCAACAAATCATTCGCTACAAAGGCTTTATTCGACTTTCAAGGAAGATGGACACACGTCACTTAAAGGATACATGTTAAAATGAGGGGGAGACTTATTCAAGTTGCACTCTTTTTCCCTTGACTAAGTTTTGTCCCATTGGGTTTTCTTAGTAAAGGTTTTTAATGAGGCAACATATCTGATCCAAAAGTATCAGGGGGAGAAAATGCGCGCTGCACTCTTTTTCCCTTAGCTGAGGTTTTGTCCCACTGGGTTTTCCTAGCAAGGTTTTTAACGAGGCAGCATCACCAAGCGTATTAAAGAATAGTATATCATGTGGATAGTCAAGGTGGAGTGTTATGAATTATTATCTATTTATGGTGTGACTATCCATTGGAATTCATTATTATTATTATGACTTTACATGTACTTAACTCCTTTCTCTTAAGCCTATAAATAAAGGCTTATATGATCCATTCTATATATCAATAAAAATATTCATTCCCCAATCTCTTTTTCTTATCTCTATGTTATTAGGCTAGTTGTTCAAAACACGTTATCAGCACGAGTTTGCTCGTTGCTCTTTGTATAGTGTTTCTTGGTGCAATGAGGATGAAGTCTAGGCAATGAGGATGATCGGCAACACGAGGAAGAAGATTCCTGGTTGTTCCTGATTATGGATTCCAACAAAGCATGGTCATGACATAACCGGTAAGGAAAAGAGCTCAATCCCACAACCTAAACAATATCCCATCAATGGTACGTTTTCTTGCGTTTAATCTCCCAAAAATTAATATCTCGTGAGAAATTAATTAATGCTCATGAAAATTGGTATCGATACATCAGGAAAACCCATCTATTTTCCCAAACAATTTTAAGAGTATATTAAACTAAGAAAAAGTAATTTGTGCTCTTTCCTTTAGAGAATATGAAAAGATAGATGCCTTTTTGTGAATTTGACAAAAATTTTCATGCAAAAGTCAACATTACATAATATTGTATCTTTATTATTTTTAGAAAAGAAAAGCTAAATACATGTAGATAGTGAAATTCATGATACTTACCGTAATTGTAATTGGTTATTGAAAATGTTGTCCAAATTATTATGATTACACAAAATTCAAATTTACGATTTTGTGATGTATTATACTATATGTTATTTACATATAATATATATTGGATTTTGATCTATATTAGACTTATCAACTATGGTTAAATATTTTGACGGAATGTTTTTTTATTGATAGCATAATATTTGTTTCTTGCATGATGCGTTTAAATTTGTTAATATTTATTTTATATACATATTATTTTCATGTATATACACATTAACCGGTAGCATTCTATTGAATATATATTATATGATTTAGTAAAAAGAATTGTGAGTCATGTGATGTTATTGAAATTAATTAATCTATTGATCAAATCGTTATTCTACAAATGTTTTGTGTCGCTTATCAATTTAAATGGATATAGTGATTTTATGAGATTATATATATTTGGTTAACCTTTCTGTTTATTTAAGATCCATAGTAAATTTAAGTTAAGAGTGGTTGGTTAAAATATAGATGGGTAGAATTGAAAATAATGGTTTGTTTAGAGTTAAAAAAACCATTGCCTTATGTTTATATGTTCTACTCGAATGCTAGTGTAATTGTATTATTTGATCATTAGTTTTTTTTTCTCGTATACATGTGTGCACGTTCTTGAAAACGCATGGATACAAGCATTGTAGAGACTGTAAAGTAAACTTTTTGTAAACATTCAGTTTGTTTTCGTAACATGCTTATGAATGCCAATTTCTTATATTTTAGGAAAACTAAGTAATTTGGGAGTAAAATTGCATTGTGATATCCATGTCCTTCACTTTTGTGCTTATTTGTTAAAATAAAAAATTAAGTCCTTTTGATTCTAAAATTCTAATTATTTAGTTTAATTAAAAGAAGATCTGACATCCTCTGTATCATGAAAAGTCACAACTTTAGATGTGAGATTTGGTTTGTATTAGACTGATTTATGTAAACGTTTTAGCTAAACTCCTAATATGAAGTCCATATGCCGCATATATAATTTATGATACACAATGTAAGATATCTTGGTGTCTTTTATGGAATAGCAAAATTTTGAAACACACGTATTTATGTTGATAAAAAAGATAGTGATGTCTTATTGTTTTTATTGGAAATTATCACCATTACAATTTTGGATAAATAGATTATAATAAAATTTTGTATGATGGTATGTAATAATATTATTTTTACTTTATTCTGTACCATCACTATTTCAGTTGTATATATCCTAGAAAGATATTAAATATTTATATAGAGATATTGGAAAACAAATAAAGACCATATTTCATCGTTTTATCATAAAAGAAAAGAGTCTAAACACTTTTAGATATGACATCTTAAGTGTCATACTCTCTGATCTTATTTTTCGTTTGTAGAAGGTTGTAAGATTTTAGATGGATAAATCTTATATGACTCGGCCATATAACCACTTCTCAATTTATATCATGTGATGAGAAGATTATTTATAAGAAAAGTTTGAAAAAAAAATTCCATTCTGGAGTAGCAAGATCATTAAAGAATATATAAGTTTTAAAACAACCACATGTGAAAGTTGTGTGAATCTAATCCATGAAGTGAATGTGATGATATAATGACTAGTGTAAAAGTGAAGATCATGTACACAACTAAGAAAATTGTAATAATGTCACCATGATAGTTGCTTGGTTATAATCCACTCCTTGAAGTGAATGTGATGATATAATAATTGGTGTAAAGTTCGTAATCATGGTAATTGAGCAAATTGTTATGATGCTCATGTAATGAGATCAACCATGTTAATAATGTGATGACTATACAATGATCGTTATAAAGGTCGTAAGATATAAGATTGATAAATCTTATACGACTCAACTATTTCTCAATTGATGGTAAGCAAAGAGAACATTATTTACAAGGAAAAATCGATTAAATTATTTTCATTTGTCACACTTGAGATATATGCTCCTAAAGTAGCAATATCATTATAAGAGTTATGGAAAAATGAAATGATTTTATAATCATGTGACCGAGTAAATAATGAAAAGCTATGAAGCTTGTTTTGGTTCTACTCCATTCCCAAAAGTGAATGTGATTATATATTAATCATTGTAAATGTAATGATGGACCTAATTGGGATATTTGTAATGATGAGATTGACTATAAGAATTGTAATGGTGGCCATTTTAATAATGAGATGGACCACCAAAAGTGGCAAACTAAGGAGTGATTGCATAACGTGATGGTTTTAACTTTGAAGTTATAATATATTCTCTCGTATCATACGTTTTTACGAGCAAGTAATACACATACAATCATAAACCAGAAGTTTATGGATCATAATTATTTAATTAGTTGGCATGACCAGTTAGACCACACCGAGTCAATGATGATGTGAAACATAATGAAGAACTAGAAGATTGTTCAACATAATAATTAGCATATAATGTTTTCTCTCAAGGGAAATTATATATTTGAAAAATAAACGAGGGTGTGTATACCTAAATATTTTGGAAGCGATTAAAGGATATGTATATCCCAACATGATACCATTTAGTTTTTTTTAAAGAATCGATGCATCATCTAAATGGTTATAAAATCCACAACCTGAAGCTTGTGTGATTGTGGCTTAGCTAATGTGATAGCAAGCATATTAATCCAGATTAGTATATTTATTTGATAATAGTGAATTTGATTCCCAAGTTATTAACGATCATTGGAATAAGTGTTATTGTTGAGATAATCACTAAACGTCTACTATTGGTTACAAATCCAATGATCATGAGAGGAGCAAAAGTTCATTTAGGTACATGTAATTTTATATATAGTACTATCAATTCATATCAAGCCAATAAGTTATAGTTCTCCCTATACAGTTGGTTTTTGGTCAGAAACCAAATATGTCTCATCAACTATTTTGGTTGTGCGACATATATTGAAACCCATCCACCACACCGCACAAAGATGGGACTTCTAAAAAGTTTGAGAATATGTTGGGTATAAATAATCGTCTATGATTAAATACTTAAAGCCATTAGTGAGAAATTCGTTTATGGCTCATTGGTTTTCACTTTAGTGAATGAATGTTCCCAACATTAGGGGGAGATAACAAGCAGTTGGAAAGTGAAAAGTGAAATGAATTATCATGTCATCTTGATCCTCAGACTATAAACTATGAACTAGAAGTTTAAAGTATAATTCATTTACTAATATTAAAGAACAAATTACCAGACAAGTTCACTGACCTAAATAGAGTGACTAAGTAAGTCACATAATCAAGTGCTTATGCTCCAGTTATCTTTGTGTCCCAAGAGGACAACCACATATTTTTCTAATGAGTCTATTGCATGCCTATAGCGTGGTAGACTAGTTGATTCCAACAATAAAATTCCTCGAAAATTGGAGCAAGTAATTAAGATGGTCAAGTCGAGGTTACAGTAATAAGATCCTCTGAAGGGACAATAGACATGATGGTTCAAGAAGAACCTCAGGTACCTGAAAATAAAGAGATCTCGCTAAGTTGTATCATGTCTAAGATATGTATGGAATCGAAATAAAAATCGACGTCATTATACTTTTGTATATATTGTAGCGCTTAAAATGATTAAATGATGAGGATCAAGATTTAAGATCTGCCTATGAATGAATATTAATTAGCCAAAAATAGAAAGACGCAAATAACAGCAGGAGCAGTAGTAGTATTTTATCATTATGTTATGTATGCACAAACTTTTCTTGTATATATCAAACTTTTGGTGTAAACGGTTTAACATATTCTGAAAGGTTATATACTATGGTGTACATATAAAATTCTGGAAGGTTATATAAAATTCTGGTGTACATATAAAATTCTGGAAGTTTAACATGTTCTGTTATACATATAAAATTCTGGAAGGTTATATAAAATTCTGGTGTACATATAAAATTCTGGAAGTTTAACATGTTCTGTTATACATATAAAATTCTGAAGGTTATATACGCTGCGTATTGACCTATACGCAGCGTATATAAACCTGGTAAAATTTTGATGCTTCAAACCTACCAAAATGACCCCAAATTTGCAGATGTTTTATATACGCTGCGTATAGGTCAATACGCATCGTATATGGTTAACCCTATATGCTGCGTATTGACCTATACGCAGCGTAGATAAACCCTAATGTTGCTAGGGTTTGCTGTGCCAATAGGCACACCCTTCTTTTAATCCTGAAGCAAGCAACACGGCTTTTCCTGGTGAACGGAAAACTTCGGTCAGAGTTTATTCAAGTGAAGTCAACTCAACGTCAATAAAAATTATTTATCAAAGGCCCTATATTGCTAAAAGCTACCCTCACTAAGAATATAATATCAAAGGTGGTGTAAACGCAAACTTTGGAATGTGAACGGGAAAATGCTACGCAACTTGTGAGTTTTATATTAACAATGTTTATGTATCATACAATATTAAGTACATTTATATTGTCATCAAGTGTCTGGCTACATTTTATAAAGAATAAGCCAGATGTTGTTGTCGCGTTTTGGATCTGAAACCTTTTAAATAAGGCTATGATTGTTTCAACACCCCATAATGTATTATACGCGTCATTTATTAAGATATTGTTGCCGCGCTGTGGACCTGAAACCTTTTTTAAATCATTTTTTTATTTTTTTTTTCTAGTTAGTTGATTTTTTGTTAACAATTGTTACAAAATGTTGATAAATTTGAAAATTTTAAATAACCAAATTATTTATCGCCAAAACCAAACTTTGTATTAATATATCATTTATTTTTATTTTCTTTATTAAAAATTATTATATCGATCATTTAATTACATAATTTTTAGTTCAGTTTCGTGTGACCGTCTGAAGCGCTAATCGTGTGTCCCGTTAACTCCGTTCAACTATTAAGGTACTAGATTAAACCCCTTTTGATTCTGATTTATATGTAGACATATTCGTTTCGATTTTCCGGCCACTAAAACATAAAATACATATATATGCCTTTATGACTAACCATAAAAGATGGAATGTTTATTAAGGTTTAAAACGTTGTTCCTATTATAACCGTAGAAGATCAACGTCTTTTTGTTTGACATTAATTGGGTCTGATGAGTTGTTTGTTTAATATATTTTAAATCGTTTAAATCATTTTCATGTTTATTAGAACTTGCAAACTTTTTATATATGTGAACATAGAGGGTGTGAATTCATACATATTAGGTGGTTATGTGATTAATAACGTGTTATAAGGTCACCTATAGTTGTTAAATTTAAGTCTTAAATCATAGCCAAATGAAAATGAATTATATTAGCATAATTATATTGCTTGACTATCTAACCTACTTTTGATTTAACTGTATACGGATTTGAAACTGAGTTGATTTGCTCTCTTTTGCCCCTTGTAAGTCGCATAATCTTTCACAAGCTATTATTTTCTTAAAATATATATTTTGCAATGCTGTAGTTATATTATAGAAACTTGGTGGTATAATGTTTATAATTAAAATAACTTAATTATAGTGTTTAGTACGAATTGTTGTATATATAATTTTTTTTGAAAAGATGTATATATAATTCTTCACTTATTTATTAAGGGTTGGTAAGGGATTAATTGTTGGAAAAATTGGTGAAAATAGCAATTTTCACAAATATAAGAAAATGATTTTTTTCCTATTTTGGACTAAAACTAAATGTAAGAAACAGAGGTTTCTTTACATATTTATTTGTGGGTTTGTGTTCTATGTTGGAAGAGCTTCGCAACGAACTTAACCACGTTCAAAACGGAGCTAAGATAAATGAGGTATCGATGCTCAAAGTTGTGTGTTTGAAACATTGAATGCTGAAACAAAAGGGAAAGTTGCACCTTGTCCCACAGAGGAGAAGAGATGAAACTTAAATGGGTATTTAAGTGGGAACTCTCCATCCTTATTGTTTCATGGAAACACACACTAAGTGTACCCGCGAAGGGTGTGGAGCACCGTAACCCGCACTCGCACACGTGAGCGCGTGGCGTGGGCGATCAGGCGCAATGTGGCATTTTGATGGCACACTTTGCACTTCGGCGCATCATCGACAGGAGTGCGGACAACTATTCGGCGGCGCCTACGTGACCAGGATAGCCCTTTCGTTGGGCTATAATCCGGAGAATGACCGCGGCCGTGTAGGCCCGGCGACATAGCCGAAGCGGATGGGGATGAACACAGTAAACGGAATGCAAATTACCAAAGATATCCCATGCAGGAAGCGGTTAAAGAAAGTGGACGGCACGCAATACGAGCTTACATAGCGGCCGGAACAGTTCCCTCCGGTATATCCCCCGCACGATCTGGAGGCGCCGGAGCCGCATGAGCCGGCCGTCGTCATTTCGCAGCCACCACCGCCGTGTGGTCCACCCGGGGCACCTCAGTTCCCACGCCATGTTTGGCCCGGTCCTAACCCATCACATCAGCGGCTGCTTCGGTACGTTGAAAGGAACAACTATCTGTTGGAGTGGGTGGCTGCGGCGCTGCAGCAGCAGCGACAACATGACGGGTTACCTCCACTACCCTTCATTACGGATGCGGAATGGGATCAGCATCAGCAGCAGCAACAACAGGAGCAGTAGTAGTATTTTATCATTTTATCATTTTGTTATGTATGCACAAACTTTTCTTGTATATATCAAACTTTTGGTGTAAACGGTTTAACATATTCTGAAAGGTTATATACTATGGTGTACATATAAAATTCTGGAAGGTTATATAAAATTCTGGTGTACATATAAAATTCTGGAAGTTTAACATGTTCTGTTATACATATAAAATTCTGAAGGTTATATACACTGCGTATTGACCTATACACTGCGTATATAAACCTGGTAAAATTTTGATGCTTCAAACCTACCAAAATGACCCCAAATTTCCAGATGTTTTATATACGCTGCGTATAGGTCAATACACATCGTATATGGTTAACCTTATACGCTGCGTATTGACCTATACGCAGCGTAGATAAACCCCAATGTTGCTAGGGTTTGGTGTGCCAATAGGCACACCCGTCTTTTAATCCTGAAGCAAGCAACACTGCTTTTCCTGGTGAACGAAAAACTTCGGTCTGAATTTATTCAAGTGAAGTCAACTCAACGTCAATAAAAATTATTTATCAAAGGCCCTATATTGCTAAAAGCTACCCACACTAAGAATATAATATCAAAGGTAGTGTAAACGCAAACTTTGGAATGTGAACGGGAAAATGCTACGCAACTTGTGAGTTTTGTATTAGCAAAGTTTATGTATCATGCAATATTAAGTACATTTATATTGTCATCAAGTGCCTGGCTACATTTTATGAAGAATAAGCCAGATGTTGTTGTCGCGTTGTGGATCTGAAACCTTTTAAATAAGGCTATGATTGTTTCAACACCCCATAATGTATTATACGCGTCATTTATTAAGATATTGTTGCCGCGCTGTGGACCTGAAACCTTTTTTAAATCATTTTTTTATTTTTTTATCTAGTTAGTTGATTTTTTGTTAACAATTATTACAAAATGTTGATAAATTTGAAAATTTTAAATAACCAAATTATTTATTACCAAAACCAAACTTTGTATTAATATATCATTTATTTTTATTTTCTTTATTAAAAATTATTATATCGATCATTTAATTACATAATTTTTAGTTCAGTTTCGTGTGACCGTCTGAAGCGCTAATCGTGTGTCCCGTTAACTCCGTTCGACTATTAAGGTACTAGATTAAACCCCTTTTGATTCTGATTCGTATGTAGACATATTCGTTTCGATTTTCCGGCCACTAAAACATAAAATACATATATATGCCTTTACGACTAACCATAAAAGATGGAATGTTTATTAAGGTTTAAAACGTTGTTCCTTTTATAACCGGAGAAGATCAACGTCTTTTTGTTTGACATTAATTGGGTCCGATGAGTCGTTTGTTTAATATATTTTAAATCGTTTATATCGCCCGCACGATCCGGAGGCGCCGGAACCGCATGAGCCGGCCGTCGTCATTCCGCAGCCACCACCGCCGCGTGGACCACCCGGGGCGCCTCAGTTCCCACGCCATGTTTGGCCCGGTCCTGACCCATCACATCAGGGGCTGCTTCGGTACGTTGAAAGGAACAACTATCTGTTGGAGTGGGTGGCTGCGGCGCTGCAGCAGCAGCGACAACATGACGGGTTACCTCCACTACCCTTTATTACGGATGCGGAATGAGATCAGCATCATCAGCAGCAGCAGGAGCAGCAGCAGTAGTAGTATTTTATCATTTTGTTATGTATGCACAAACTTTTCTTTTATATATCAAACTTTTGGTGTAAACGGTTTAACATATTCTGAAAGGTTATGTACTATGGTGTACATATAAAATTCTGGAAGGTTATATAAAATTCTGGAAGGTTATATAAAATTCTGGTGTACATATAAAATTCTGGAAGTTTAACATGTTCTGTTATACATATAAAATTCTGAAGGTTATATACGCTGCGTATTGACCTATACGCAGCGTATATAAACCTGGTATAATTTTAATGCTTCAAACCTACCAAAATGACCCCAAATTTGCAGATGTTTTATCTACGCTGCGTTTATGTCAATAGGCAGCGTATATGGTTAACCCTATACACTGCGTATTGACCTATACACAGTGTAGATAAACCCTAATGTTGCTAGGGTTTGGTGTGCCAATAGGCACACCCTTCTTTTAATCCTGAAGCAAGCAACACTGCTTTTCCTGGTGAACGAAAAACTTCGGTCTGAATTTATTCAAGTGAAGTCAACTCAACGTCAATAAAAATTATTTATCAAAGGCCCTATATTGCTAAAAGCTACCCACACTAAGAATATAATATCAAAGGTAGTGTAAACGCAAACTTTGGAATGTGAACGGGAAAATGCTACGCAACTTGTGAGTTTTGTATTAGCAAAGTTTATGTATCACGCAATATTAAGTACATTTATATTGTCATCAAGTGCCTGGCTACATTTTATAAAGAATAAGCCAGATGTTGTTGTCGCGTTGTGGATCTGATGTCACACCCCCAAAATCCACCTGCGGAGTACTACCGCTTGGAGGCGTGACTGACCAGGATCCAGCCACCAATCATATTGAACAAGCATATAAGTAGTTGTAAAATCCAACCAATACAATTGGTGTTCAAACAAAACATAGTTAAGTTGCAAGCGGAAGCATAAGTCTTAAATCAAAACATAAGTTTAATTGTTCCAAAGTTTAACATGGCACACAATCATCCATGTTCCACAACGATCCTCCTCCATGCAAGCTCCAGCTAAGAACCTAAGGACCTGCAAAGCATGTAGTAACGAGTCAACAACAAGTTGAGTGAGTTCACGGTTGGGTGTTCGTTTTAAGTTGTTTCGAAAACAGTTTCCTTTAGCTGGCATCCTGCCGTGGGGGTTACCCCATAGTTAAAAACGTGTCTTGTTTGTTCCCGGTTATTCTGGCAATCCAGCCGTGGGGGCTACCCCGTGTTAGTTATCTGGCATTTCGGCCGTGGGGGCTACCCCATGTATACACTAGACTCGTTACCATATCGACTGCTGACTGTAGTCATGTTTAAGTGCCCTGAAACTGTCAATGTCTATCATCATTGACGTGCCCCAGATCCATTAGTTCACGCCCGTCCTCTGCGGCACGGTGTGAGGTTTGTCAGACCTAAATAGCGCTATCTAACTAATGACCCGCTCGCCATTGGCCCGGCGATTAAGTCGATATAAAAATGAGGGACTTCGTGATAGAGTTTTGGTCTAGTACGAGTTATCTGTCCGTGAGGACGAGGAATTACATTCCTGAACCTTTACTGTCCTACCCAAGGAGGACGAGGAACCCATGTTCCTTAACCCCAATTCCCGACCCCTGGGAATCCCATGCTTTGTAGAGGGTGTGAACTCACCTTGGTTTGCTCGGTAGATACACAGAAAAGTCAAACAAGCAATATTGTGGCTACTCGCGTCCTATCATAGTTGTATCATACCAATCAGGTTCGTATTCAAGCAGTACACGTATGTTTCTAGCATAATGCATTCAAGTATCGTTCATGGCATACACGTTTGATCATAGCAGTTCAACAATATTCATGTTCAACAGTAACATATAAGGTCCGTGCATTAGGCCCAAGAGTCCGGCCCAATCAATTAAGCCCAAAAAGGGGTGCAAGTCCAAACAGTGTGCACATGCACTTGGTCTCGAGTCGCAACTGATGCAAGTTCTGGTCTCGAGTCGCAACTGGACTCGCAAACACGGTTTCGGTTCGTGCTGTTTTGGTCTCGAGTCGCAACCGGACTCGCAACTGTGGTTTCGAGTCACAAGGTTTGTGCTTGATCAAGTGTGGTTCCGAGTCGCAACCAGGTGTTTGCGACTCGCAACCGATGTCGCAACCGGGAGATTTCGACTCATCATGCAGTGGTTTCGAGTCGCAACAGGAGGTCTCGAGTGGACATAAGCTGATTCTGCACAGTTGTACTATCCAATGGAAAACCGATTTCATGTAACAGTTGTACCATCCACTTAAACATGTTTTCTTGTCTAGCAACTTACTAAAATGGATCAAACAACAAATTTCAAATGTTCATCACACACTCATATCATATTCAACAAGTTCTTCATATATTCAAACAGTTCATCATGATCATTCAAGCTTGTTTATCATATTTTCGGTTTCTAACATTAATCACAAATATAATCATGAACAACAAATCAAACATTCGATCATACTCGTTTAATGGTTTCAAGTCATCACATAACATTTCTAAAATCTATCCTAATCCGAATAACATGATGCTTTCTATTCACATGTGCAAGCCGGTTTTATGAACATTCACATTTAATGATTTGAATCACATTTCAATACAAGATATCATGAGCTCATTGTGCAATATATCCGAAACATGTTAGCCGATTATCAACAATGTATACATCCGATTCACGAAACATTATCAAGCATACAACTACACTAGTTAATCATATTATTCTTACCATTATTAAACAACAACAAACATCATAAAATCACTAACCGGTTGATGAGTTTCAAAGGCGAGTATGAAACTTCCGAGTGTGTGTGTGTGTGAGCCGATCCGCTAGTCCTAGTGTCACCGGTTTGGATCCGAGAAGAAGGAGGAGAAATATGATGTTTGGTGTCTAGGGTCTAGTGAGAGGGAGTAGGAGAGTGTGTGTTATCCAAAGAAAATGGCAACATGGCTAACACTAAGATTTATATACTTGTTTCACCTTGTGCACCCTAATGGGCTTCGGATGAGGTGCACGGCCCAACCGGCCCATATGTGGTGTGATGTTTACTCGAGACCACATGGTCTCGAGTCGGGTCCTTGTTGTTTCGGTTCATAGACATACTCGCCTACATACAATCACAAACATAACTATATAAGTTCACATAAATCATTCATTAATTCATCAAATCAATTAGTCACTAATCGTTCAAGCATACAACGAAAGGTTCTAAATTTCGAGTTGTCACATCATCCCCAAGTTGAAAGAAATTTCGTCCCGAAATTTGGTAGGCACTCACTGAGGAAGCTAGTTAAGTTGTATGGTTTTCCTGGTTTTCCTGGGGTGTCACATCCACCCCCCGTTGATCTGGAATTTCGTCCCGAAATTCCGTAGCTTCGGCCTCAGTAGTGGGTGTACTGTTTGCGAACAGTTGGGGATACTTTTGTTTCATCTGATCTTCGCGCTCCCAGGTGAACTCTGGGCCGCGACGTGAGTTCCAACGAACTCGAACGAGAGGTATTCTGGTGCTCTTGAGGACCTTAACATCCCGGTCCGTGATTTCGACTGGTTCCTCGACGAATCGTAACTGTTCGTCGATAGTGAGTTCCTTCAGAGGAACTACGTGGGTCTCATCTGACGGACACTTCTTCAGATTCGACACGTGAAAAACGTTGTGAACTGCACCGAGTTCCGCTGGTAAGTTCAGTCTGTAGGCCACCCTGCCTATTTTCTCAATGACCTCGAAAGGTCCAACGTATCGTGGGTTAAGTTTACCGCGTTTACCAAAACGAACCACACCCTTCCAGGGTGAAACTTTGAGTAGTACCCGCTCCCCAACCTGGAGCTCAAGCGGTTTCCTGCCCATGTCGGCGTAAACTTTCTGACGTTCGCGAGCTGCCGTCATGCGTTTTCGTATTTGAGCAATTTGTTCGGTCGTGTCTACCACATATTCTGGACCAGTGATCTGACTATCTCCCACCTCTGCCCAGCAAAGAGGTGACCGGCATTTACGTCCGTACAATGCCTCAAACGGGGCAGCTTTAATGCTGGTGTGGTAGCTGTTATTGTACGAGAATTCCACAAGTGGCAGATGCTTCTCCCAGCGGTTGCCAAAGTCGATTACACATGCACGAAGCATGTCTTCTAAGGTTTGAATAGTGCGCTCGGACTGCCCGTCCGTCTGAGGGTGATACGCTGTGCTCATATCTAATCGTGAGCCAAAGGATTTGTGCATTGCTTGCCACAGCTCTGAAGTAAAACGTGCATCTCGATCCGAGATAATAGAGGTGGGCACCCCGTGCCTCGAGACAACTTCCTTGAGGTATATTTCTGCAAGAGTGGAGAACTTATCCGTCTCCTTGATAGCTAAGAAGTGTGCAGATTTTGTGAGTCGATCTACGATCACCCAAATAGTATCGTTCCCGCGCTGGGATTTAGGCAGGCCAGTAACAAAATCCATGGAAATTTGCTCCCATTTCCATTGAGGTATCTCGGGTTGCTGGAGCAGGCCTGATGGTTTCTGGTATTCGGACTTGACTCTCGCACGAGTCAAACACTTGCTGACGTAGGTCGCTATGTGGGCCTTCATGCTAGGCCACCAGTACGTAGTTTTGATGTCGTGGTACATTTTATCTGATCCAGGGTGTACTGAGTAGCGAGACTTGTGTGCTTCGTCCATCACAAGCTCTCGTAGGTTGCCATAGAGTGGGACCCAAACGCGTCCCGTTACGTAGTAAGCGCCGTCTTCCTTCTGCTCTAAGCGTTGCCTTGATCCGCGTAGGGCTTCGGCCCTGACGTTTTCTGGTTTCAGTGCTTCTATCTGAGCAGCTCGTATCTGGGAAGGCAGACTAGAATGGATCGTGAGTTGTAGAGCTCGCACGCGCTTAGGCGCAGTGTCCTTCCAACTGAGGGCGTCAGCCACAACATTGGCCTTGCTCGGGTGATACCTGATTGAGCACTCGTAATCATTTAGTAGTTCGACCCATCGTCGTTGCCGCATATTCAGTTCCTTCTGCTTGAAGATATGCTCGAGGCTCCTGTGGTCAGTGTAGATGGCGCACTTGGTACCGTACAGGTAATGCCGCCATAACTTAAGTGCAAAAACAACGGCTCCCAGCTCTAAGTCGTGCGTCGTGTAGTTCTTTTCATGAACCTTGAGTTGGCGTGAGGCGTAGGCTATAACTTTATCTCGTTGCATCAACACGCAACCAAGACCCTGAATTGATGCGTCGCAGTAAACCACAAAGTCGTCTGTGCCTTCCGGCAGGGAAAGGATAGGTGCGCTACAAAGTCTATCCTTTAGGTGCTGAAATGCCAACTCCTGTGCGTTTCCCCATCGATAAACAACGCCCTTCTGCGTTAGTGAGGTGAGAGGCTGTGCAATCTTAGAAAAATCCTTTATGAATCTCCGGTAGTATCCCGCCAAACCCAAGAATTGGCGAATTTCCTTTGGTGTACGAGGTGCAGGCCAGTTCTTAATCGAGTCTATCTTGGATGGATCAACGTGAATCCCATCCTTGTTTACCACGTGGCCTAGGAAATGGACTTCTCGAAGCCAGAAGTCGCATTTCGAGAACTTTGCATAAAGCTGTTCTGTTCGAAGGAGTTCCAGAATAAGTCGCAGATGCTGCTCGTGTTCCTCCCGACTCTTGGAATAGATCAGGATGTCGTCGATGAAGACTATAACGAACTTGTCCAGGTAAGGCTTGCACACTCGGTTCATCAAGTCCATGAAAACTGCAGGTGCGTTTGTCATCCCAAAAGGCATGACCAAAAACTCATAGTGCCCGTATCGAGTTCTGAAAGCTGTTTTGGAGACGTCCTCTTCCCGGACTCTCAGCTGGTGATAACCCGATCTCAAATCGATCTTCGAATAGTAGCTCGACCCTTGCAGCTGGTCGAACAAGTCGTCGATCCGCGGTAGAGGATAACGATTCTTCACCGTCACCTTGTTGAGTTCCCGGTAGTCGATGCACATTCTGAAAGTACCGTCCTTCTTCTTTACAAATAATACTGGAGCTCCCCAGGGCGATGAGCTAGGACGAATAAAACCCTTATCCAAGAGTTCTTGTAGTTGCGTGGAGAGTTCCTTCAACTCTGATGGGGCCAAACGATAAGGAGCACGGGCTATAGGCGCAGCTCCAGGAGCTAGTTCGATCTGAAACTCGACTTGGCGATGAGGCGGAAGAGCAGGTAATTCCTCAGGAAATACCTCTGGATAATCGCGTACTACTGGAAAATCTTCTATCTTCTTCTCTTCCTCCGTGGTGTCAATAATGAGAGCCAAAATGGCAGTGTGGCCCTTTCGCAAGCACTTTTGGGCCTTAAGGAGAGAAATGACGTTCTCAACGGCACTCCTCTTGTCGCCATGAATCATGAGAGGTTCACCATCGGGACCTGGAATACGGACAACCTTCTCGTTGCAAAGAATCTCTGCTCGGTGTTGGGATAACCAATCCATCCCAATGACAACGTCGAAACTACCCAAGACAATAGGAATGAGGTCGATAGAGAAGGTCTGGTCAGCGAGAATAAGTTTACAACCCTTGACTACGTGTGTGGCTTCTAAACTCTTACCATTTGCTAGCTCTACGGTGTGCTTGTTGTTCAAGGGTGTTGGAATACGCTTAAGCATTCGACTAACTTCTAGTGACACGTAGCTAGTATCGGCACCCGAATCAAATAATACTGAAACATAAAAGTCGTCGAGAAGGAACTTACCCGCCACAACATTGGGGTCATTCCTTGCTTCACCTTGGCCAATCACAAACACCCGCCCCCTGGCGCCATTGTTGTTGTTGTTCCCATTGTTACCATTCCCTTGATTGTTGTTATTGTTGTTGTTGTTGTTCTGGTTCCTGTTCAGTTGAGGACAGTCTCTCTTGAAGTGGCCTTCAGCTCCACACTGAAAGCACCCTTTGTTATCACCCTGTGGCTGCTGCTGGCGCTGGTTCTGTTGAGCTTGATGACGATTCTGATTGGCGGGGTATAAGCTCCTGCAATCCTTTGCAGCGTGACCAGGCTTGTTGCACCGATGACAGTTGCCCCTGGTGCATGGCCCGCTGTGGTGCAGGCTGCAGCGATTGCATTTGGGGTGATTTCCTTTGTACCCACCGTGGCTTTGACCACCAGACGATTGCTGATTAGGGCTCTTGTAGTCATCAGTCTTCCTCTGCTGAGACTGGGATTGAACAGAAGTCGAACCCTTACTTGAAGTTCCATCCCATTTCCGTTTGTTGTCACTTGAGGTACCAGAAGTAGTTGCAGCACCTATGCGTTTTGGTAACTTGTTCTGCTCCACCGCCTGGTCCGTGAGACGGTGAGCCAACTGAACAGTTTGCTGGTAGGTAGCGAGGTTTGCTGAAGTCACATGACTTTGGATTTCTGGCACTAAGCCCTGAAGAAACAGTTCGATGCGTTTGATGGGAGGATCCACCATAGTAGGGCACAGAATTGCCAGTTCGTTCGACCTTTTCACATAAGCTTCAATTTCCGACCCCGTCATCTTGAGGTTGAAGAACTCCACTTCCAGTTTGTGAATCTCATCCCGACTGCAGTACTCTTCCTTGATCATTTCCTTAAAAGTTTCCCATGGGGTGGCGTTGGCAGCAACCAACCCCAGCATCTGAACCTGAGCGTTCCACCACGTGAGGGCTAAACCCTCGAGAGTACCGGTAGCGTACTTCACCCTGCGCGCCTCAGGGCATTCGCACATTTCGAACACAGATTCTAGCTTCTCAAACCAGTGTAGGAGACCTACTGCTCCTTCAGTGCCGCTAAAAGTAGTTGGTCGGCAGTCCATGAAAGTCTTAAAAGTGCACACGGGTGGCTGAACATGCTGACCTATCGTAGGTGAAAGAAAAGACAGAGTTTAACACAAAGGTTGGTTCACGAGGGTAGGATCCTAAAGATCCTAGAATGAGTTCGGACTGCAGGATATACCTCCTGCGTGTGCAGCTGCAAGTGCTGCGGCAACTCGTTCGTTGATCAGAGCCGTCAACTGGGCTTGTGTCAGGTTAACGCGTCCAGACATGATCTTCATATCAAGAAGAACGTGAGTGAGAGGGGTTCGCGAAAGTACGATGTCAGAAGTAAGTGCACACGTGTTCAAGCAACAATAGTTATACTAACCAAGCATACCATAAGCAATGTACTATGTAACTAACAAGTAGGCAATATATACACAGATCATATCACCTAGAATGTCGAGCCTTGCATGTGGAGTGAAGCATCGTTGTGGACCGTCGAGCACTGTACAGGTTATAGTCTGGTTTTAACAAAAACGTTTTCCCCTTTATTAAAACCAAGTTCTCTATAACCAATGGCTCTGATACCAATCTGTCACACCCCCAAAATCCACCTGCGGAGTACTACCGCTTGGAGGCGTGACTGACCAGGATCCAGCCACCAATCATATTGAACAAGCATATAAGTAGTTGTAAAATCCAACCAATACAATTGGTGTTCAAACAAAACATAGTTAAGTTGCAAGCGGAAGCATAAGTCTTAAATTAAAACATAAGTTTAATTGTTCCAAAGTTTAACATGGCACACAATCATCCATGTTCCACAACGATCCTCCTCCATGCAAGCTCCAGCTAAGAACCTAAGGACCTGCAAAGCATGTAGTAACGAGTCAACAACAAGTTGAGTGAGTTCACGGTTGGGTGTTCGTTTTAAGTTGTTTCGAAAACAGTTTCCTTTAGCTGGCATCCTGCCGTGGGGGTTACCCCATAGTTAAAAACGTGTCTTGTTTGTTCCCGGTTATTCTGGCAATCCAGCCGTGGGGGCTACCCCGTGTTAGTTATCTGGCATTTCGGCCGTGGGGGCTACCCCATGTATACACTAGACTCGTTACCATATCGACTGCTGACTGTAGTCATGTTTAAGTGCCCTGAAACTGTCAATGTCTATCATCATTGACGTGCCCCAGATCCATTAGTTCACGCCCGTCCTCTGCGGCACGGTGTGAGGTTTGTCAGACCTAAATAGCGCTATCTAACTAATGACCCGCTCGCCATTGGCCCGGCGATTAAGTCGATATAAAAATGAGGGACTTCGTGATAGAGTTTTGGTCTAGTACGAGTTATCTGTCCGTGAGGACGAGGAATTACATTCCTGAACCTTTACTGTCCTACCCAAGGAGGACGAGGAACCCATGTTCCTTAACCCCAATTCCCGACCCCTGGGAATCCCATGCTTTGTAGAGGGTGTGAACTCACCTTGGTTTGCTCGGTAGATACACAGAAAAGTCAAACAAGCAATATTGTGGCTACTCGCGTCCTATCATAGTTGTATCATACCAATCAGGTTCGTATTCAAGCAGTACACGTATGTTTCTAGCATAATGCATTCAAGTATCGTTCATGGCATACACGTTTGATCATAGCAGTTCAACAATATTCATGTTCAACAGTAACATATAAGGTCCGTGCATTAGGCCCAAGAGTCCGGCCCAATCAATTAAGCCCAAAAAGGGGTGCAAGTCCAAACAGTGTGCACATGCACTTGGTCTCGAGTCGCAACTGATGCAAGTTCTGGTCTCGAGTCGCAACTGGACTCGCAAACACGGTTTCGGTTCGTGCTGTTTTGGTCTCGAGTCGCAACCGGACTCGCAACTGTGGTTTCGAGTCACAAGGTTTGTGCTTGATCAAGTGTGGTTCCGAGTCGCAACCAGGTGTTTGCGACTCGCAACCGATGTCGCAACCGGGAGATTTCGACTCATCATGCAGTGGTTTCGAGTCGCAACAGGAGGTCTCGAGTGGACATAAGCTGATTCTGCACAGTTGTACTATCCAATGGAAAACCGATTTCATGTAACAGTTGTACCATCCACTTAAACATGTTTTCTTGTCTAGCAACTTACTAAAATGGATCAAACAACAAATTTCAAATGTTCATCACACACTCATATCATATTCAACAAGTTCTTCATATATTCAAACAGTTCATCATGATCATTCAAGCTTGTTTATCATATTTTCGGTTTCTAACATTAATCACAAATATAATCATGAACAACAAATCAAACATTCGATCATACTCGTTTAATGGTTTCAAGTCATCACATAACATCTCTAAAATCTATCCTAATCCGAATAACATGATGCTTTCTATTCACATGTGCAAGCCGGTTTTATGAACATTCACATTTAATGATTTGAATCACATTTCAATACAAGATATCATGAGCTCATTGTGCAATATATCCGAAACATGTTAGCCGATTATCAACAATGTATACATCCGATTCACGAAACATTATCAAGCATACAACTACACTAGTTAATCATATTATTCTTACCATTATTAAACAACAATAAACATCATAAAATCACTAACCGGTTGATGAGTTTCAAAGGCGAGTATGAAACTTCCGAGTGTGTGTGTGTGTGAGCCGATCCGCTAGTCCTAGTGTCACCGGTTTGGATCCGAGAAGAAGGAGGAGAAATATGATGTTTGGTGTCTAGGGTCTAGTGAGAGGGAGTAGGAGAGTGTGTGTTATCCAAAGAAAATGGCAACATGGCTAACACTAAGATTTATATACTTGTTTCACCTTGTGCACCCTAATGGGCTTCGGATGAGGTGCACGGCCCAACCGGCCCATATGTGGTGTGATGTTTACTCGAGACCACATGGTCTCGAGTCGGGTCCTTGTTGTTTCGGTTCATAGACATACTCGCCTACATACAATCACAAACATAACTATATAAGTTCACATAAATCATTCATTAATTCATCAAATCAATTAGTCACTAATCGTTCAAGCATACAACGAAAGGTTCTAAATTTCGAGTTGTCACATCTGAAACCTTTTAAATAAGGCTACGATTGTTTCAACACCCCATAATGTATTATACGCGTCATTTATTAAGATATTGTTGCCGCGCTGTGGACCTGAAAACTTTTTTAAATCATTTTTTTATTTTTTTCTACTTAATTGATTTTTTGTTAACAATTATTACAAAATGTTGATAAATTTGAAATTTTTAAATAACCAAATTATTTATCACCAAAACCAAACTTTGTATTAATATATCATTTATTTTTATTTTCTTTATTAAAAATTATTATATCGATCATTTAATTACATAATTTTTAGTTCAGTTTCGTGTGACCGTCTGAAGCGCTAACCGTGTGTCCCGTTAACTCCGTTCGACTATTAAGGTACTAGATTAAACCCCTTTTGATTGTGATTCGTATGTAGACATATTCGTTTCGATTTTCCGGCCACTAAAACATAAAATACATATATATGCCTTTATGACTAACCATAAAAGATGGAATGTTTATTAAGGTTTAAAACGTTGTTCCTATTATAACCGGAGAAGATCAACGTCTTTTTGTTTGACATTAATTGGGTCCGATGAGTTGTTTGTTTAATATATTTTAAATTGTTTGAATCATTTTCATGTTTATTAGAACTTGCAAACTTTTTATATATGTGAACATAGAGGGTGTGAATTCATACATATTAGGTGGTTATGTGATTAATAACGTGTTATAAGGTCACCTATAGTTGTTAAATTTAAGTCTTACATCATAGCCAAATGAAAATGAATTATATTAGCATAATTATATTGCTTGACTATCTAACCTACTTTTGATTTAACTGTATACGGATTTGAAACTGAGTTGATTTGCTCTCTTATGCCCCTTGTAAGTCACATAATCTTTCACAAGCTATTATTTTCTTAAAATATATATTTTGCAATGCTGTAGTTATATTATAGAAACTTGGTGGTATAATGTTTATAATTAAAATAACTTAATTATAGTGTTTAGTACGAATTGTTGTATATATAATTTTTTTTTGAAAAGATGTATATGTAATTCTTCACTTATTTATTAAGGGTTGATAAGGGATTAATTGTTGGAAAAATTGGTGAAAATAACAATTTTCACAAGTATAGGAAAATGATTTTTTCCTATTTTGGACTAAAACTGAATTTAAGAAACAGAGGTTTCTTTATATATTTATTTGTGGGTTTGTGTTCTATGTTGGAAGAGCTTCGCAACGAACTTAACCACGTTCAAAACAGAGCTAAGATAAATGAGATATCGATGCTCAAAGTTGTGTGTTTGAAACATTGAATGCTTAAACAAAAGGGAAAGTTGCACTTTGTCCCACAGAGGAGGAGAGATGAAACTTACATGGGTATTTAAGTGGGAACTCTCCATCCTTATTGTTTCATGGAAACACACACTAAGTGTACTCGCGAAGGGTGTGGAGCACAGTAACCCGCACTCGCACACGTGCGCGAGTGGCGTGGCGTGGGCGATCAGGCGCAATGTGGCATTTTGATGGCACACTTTGCACTTCCGCGCGCGAGCACACATGGCATGAATGCGCGCGGTTGCACGCATGGTGCATGGGCCCTGATGTGACGTGCGCGACGCACCAGAGTGAGCCAATACGGCGCGACTGTGTGGCGTGCTCGTATAGGCTCACAGGCATGTGCGCATGGAGTTGAGCCAGTGTGGCGCGCGCGAGGAAGCTTCCAGCATTTAATGACAGTGCAGTTACAGTTCAGTTTTGAAACTGCTGAGTCAAACGGTTTTGACTGAGAATTAAATGACGAATTAAATTGCATTGAAGACGTTTAATGCAATTTAATCCTCTCATTTAATTTGTTATGGCTGTTTCGAATCTGAGGCTGTATAAATACAACCTCTTAGTCACTGCAGAAGTCACAACGAACAACACAGCATATGCTAACAAATATCCTCACAGTACTAATCTTCTTCCTGCTCGTATCAAGGTAGCCTTCGGGTTGTAGACCATCTCTGATAGTATGCTGCTTCGGTTGTTGTACCCTGGGAAACAAAATGAGTACTCCTTGGAGACTTAGAATTTGTTTTAAGGGAAGTGTGTTGAACACGTGCCTCAGTCATTCTGTTTCATCTCATTTCTTGTATTTCATTTTATTTCAATTGTAATTGTAATAGTTTTCAGCTTTCTTATCTCTGTATTTTAATCACTTAATAAAATTTGTTTTATTTTATTTATTTACGCGAACGGTTCCTACAATCTTAAAACAAATTTTAAAACACCGTTCGTGTAATCAAAACCATTCTGTTTTGTGATTCAAACCAGTTTTGTTTCACTCAGATTGTGTTTTAAAAACATATTTTTTTCTGTTTTCATCTTCAATGGACCGACTTTGGTTGAAAACAGTTTTGGTTACCTTCAGAATTTGTCTTAAATTTGCTAAAAACTTTCTGACTTGGTCTTCAAAGTTGGACTTAGAAGCCAATCAGTAAGTTCTAATATATTTAAAAATTTTATGTTTTTTGGTCTTGAAAGTTGGACTTAGAAGCCGAAACAGTAAATTTGTGGTAAAATTAAAATTTAATTGTTTAATTCTGTTTTTTGGAGTAAAACATAATTTTTTGGACTAAACCTTTAAATTTTAGTTTTTCAGAATGTCAACCGAAAACGTCAACGTTAACAACAATACGAATGTTGTGACGGGAACCCCCCTGAACGCCACCACTGTGGGAGCGTCCACAGTGGCTAATCACGCTGAACGACCCGAGAAGTTCTCGGGTCTACACTTCAAGAGGTGGCAACAGAAGATGTTCTTCTACCTGACCACCATGAACCTTGCAAGGTTTTTAATTGAAACCGCTCCCCAACCTGTGGAAGGGGAGGCCGACGTACAAAGACAGTGCGCGGTAGATGCGTGGAAGCATTCTGATTTCATATGTCGAGGCTTTGTGTTAAACAGGCTTTCGGATGCATTGTATAATGTGTACTACAATGTCAAGACTTCCAAAGATTTCTGGGATGCCTTGGACAAGAAGTACCAAACGGAGGATGCTGGAACAAAGAAATTTGTGGTAGCCTGTTTTTTGGAATTAAAAAAGGTAAATTTTAAAACAGTTATGAATCAAGTCCAAGAATTGCAAATTATACTACATGACATCCTTGCGGAAGGCATGACACTTAGCGAGACATTCCAAGTGGCAGCGATGATTGAGAAGTTACCTCCTGGTTGGGTGGATTTTAAGAATTATCTTAAACACAAATGAAAGGAGATGACTATAGAGGATCTTATTGTTCGTCTTCGGATTGAAGAGGACAATAGAATTGCCCAAAAAGGCAGCCTTGTGCAAATTTCTGCTAGCGTAAATTTGGTTGAGCATGGGCAATCCTCTAAAGGCAATAAGGGTAAGGGGAAAAAGGACAAAGAGAAGTCAAAGGCTAGCAAACTTGGACCGAAGAAAGGGGTTGTGAAAAAGAAACCTCAAGCTTTCCAAGGGCTTGTTACAACTGTGACGAGCCGGGGTATCGGGCTAACCAATTCAAGAAACCAAAGCGTGAGCGCGCGCATATGGTGGATGAAGATGGAATGCTGTTGGTGCATGCGTCTGTCGACTTCGTCTTGTATAGAGTCTTTTATTAATAATGTTAGACCAGGGTGCGTAATACGAGAAAATAGGAGATTTTAGGGTGTATTAAAGGTGATTTCGCTTGAAGTGAGTGATTTCGCTTGAATGGAACTTTGACAGTTTCAAGCGAAATCATCCATAGTGATTCCGCTTGAACTGACTTCTGTCACCCTCAAGCGAAATCTTGTGTCCTATAAATACCTTCCAAGCGAAATCTTATGTAACAGTTCTGGATTTGGATACCGAGGTGCTGCCGGTTTATCTTGTGATTGTACTCAATGTTATATCAATCAGAAAGTTGTTTAAAGTGATTTGCAAGATGTTTCGAAGCCTATTTCTTTGTTTCCACCTTTGAAATAGATAGAAACTCCTCTGAACGACTCGTTTGGGTCACGAACACGATCCTACAAGTGGTATCAGAGCACAGGATGAGGAGTTCTGCAGTTTTCAGCTTGATTTCATCTCGATTTCATCTCGATTTCTTACTTCTACACCTTCTTTTATCAATTGGACAACTTTTCACGGTTAAAATGGCCTAAATTTTTCACAATATAAGCGAAACAGTGTTTTAACAAACCCTTGAGAATATTAGACCAAAATTCAGCTTAAAAATGACAAAAATGGACAAAAGTTCTTATTCCGCTTGAACGAGTTCATAGATTCCGCTTGAAAAGTTGTTGTCATTACAAGCGAAATAGCAGGTTTCGCTTGAAAAGTGCTAGTCCGCTTGAAACATCACAAGCGAAATCTGTGATTCCGCTTCAACCTGGTATTCCGCTTGAAATTCAAGCGAAATCAGGTGATTTAGCTTGAAAGTTTTGATTTCGCTTGAAGTGTTTGCAGGTTATTTCACTTGAAGGTGGTATCTCGCTTGAAATTGTCTGTTTTGATAAACGTGTTTTCGAATCATGAGTGAAGAATTTTACAACGCGTTTGCAACATCACCGACTAGTTTAGCTGCCATTACTCAAAACATGAATATGGAAAATGAAACCGGAACCTTACAAAAACCCCCGAAGCTAATGAGCATTGAGGAGTATTACGGTTGGAAAGATCGGTTTGAAAACTGGGTTCAAGCCAATCACTTGAGATCTTGGGAGTGTATTTTGAAGAAATATGTTCTACCACGTACTGATCTGCAAGTTGAGAAAGAAATTTCTGAATTCAATGACAAAGAGCGAGATATGTACAGAGCTGAAAAGATGATGATTAGTCTGCTTCAGCAAGCTATTAAAGAAGACATCTTTGTACTGCTTCAACATGACAAAACTTCAAAATCAATTTGGGATGCTCTTAAAATCAAGTTTGAGGGTAGTGAAAATATGATCAAGAGTAAAAAGTCGTTACTTAAGAAAGAATTTGATCTATTCACAAGTCTGCCAGGGGAAGATACAAAGAAGTTGATTGAACGATACTGCCACTTAGTGCGTTCTATGTCGTTGTTAAGCATAACAAAAAACAGAGAGGAATGGGTCGACAAACTAGCTGATGCTTTACCTCAAAAAGAGTGGGGTACATTTTTGATGATTTTGAAGAACACCGGAGTTTATGATGGGTTGACGATCTCTCAGTTTATTGAGAAGATTGAAGGACAAGATCTTGAACAACAGAAAATTGCAAGGATGAGTAATCCAAGTGGTCAACAAGATGTAAAAATGTACTACAAAGGCAATGTTCAAGAAGCTGAAAAGAGTCCAAAAATTCAAACTGCTTTTAGTGCTGGGAACTCATCAGAAAATGTTGAACAAAGTCTAACTAGCAGCAGTGGATTCTTTTCATATCCAAGTGTTAATCCAAAGAGTTCAACTTCAAGTTTTCATTCTCAAAGCTCAAAAAGTGGAAATGGTTGTATGATACAGTGCAACATTGCATTGAATCTTCTAGATGGTCAAAGTTTTTCTGAAGAAATTGCAAAAGATCACATGGCGTTACTTGCAACAGTGCTACAATCCTATGAAGGTTTGGTTGCAGGAAGAATCAGAAATCCTATGCTGACAAAAGAGGATTACGATCAGATAGATGCTGAAGAGATGGAGCTCATGGACATCAAATGGTGTCTAGCTAGTGTATTGAGAAGAGCAGAAAAGTTTAAAATGATCACAGGGATAAATGATTTTCTGGATGCACATGTGTCTACTTTGGGTTTTGATAAATCTAAAGTTACTTGTTTTCGATGCAGGGAGAAAGGTCATTTTAAAAGAGAATGCAAAAATCAGGAAGCGAGTGGAGCAAAGAATCCATTTGGAAAAGATGACTACTATCGGAAAGCCATATATCAACAAATTACTCATCAACCAAAACAACAAAAAGAAGCACAAACTGCTCATGGAAAAATGATTGAAGATGCTAACAAGAAAGCTTATTCTGGCATTATTAATCAAGACGATGAGAAAATGGCTCCAGGTTTCAATTGGGAAAAATATATATTAGCTGATAGTAAAGCATGCTTAATAAACCAAGATGATGAAAGCTACCTGAAGGGTTCAGCTGGGATAGGTTTGCAGATGAGCATGGGAATTTTAAAGCTTTCATTGCAAAGATTGTTCAAGAACCTGATTTGTTTACCAATTGGATGAAAGCGATTGGTGTTCATGAGAAGAATCAAGAAGAAGAATCTGTTTCATCCGATGAAAGTTCAGAAGAAGAAACTGTTGTTGATCAAACATCATCTGATTCTGGTTCTTCAGATGATAGTTCTGAAAAGAATGTACATTTTGATCAAACATCATCTGATTATGGTTCTTCAGATGTTAGTTCTGAAAAAGAGATAGACTTTGATCAATCACCAACTGATGATAGTGGTGATGATGAGGAAGAAAGACATATTAATGTTGCAAAAGCTCATCTATCTCCTGAAAGTTTTCAATTTTATTTTGCAGAATGCTTGGAGAAGCTGAAGGAGAGAAAAGCAGCAAAAGAACTAAAGAAAATAAAGAATGAAAGTGTTGCTCAAGAAGAAGAGAATGTTCAAAATGAAGAAGTTAAAGCTAAGAAGGTGATTGAAACTGAACCAGTGATTGAAGTTGAGAAAGTTATCGAAGTAGAAAAGATTGTGGAAATCATCAAACCTTGCTTCAAGTGTTTAGAATCTTGCAAGCAATGTGCAGAAAAAGATGAGAAACTGAGCAAGCAAGAAAATATGAAAGAACAATTACTGTTAAATCTCAATTACGTGAAAGAATCTTACGATGTATTAAACAGAACGGTAACTGGAGAAAGCAAAAGGCGATTAATCATTACATTGAAGAATGTGCCAATTTGGAGAAAGAGTTGGAGAATGAAAAGATTGAGAATGAGAGAATCAGACGTTTATTACAGAGTTATTCTAGTTCTGATTACTTGATTGATCGAATTTATCCGACTGTTGCAGGTTTTGAAGCATTTAAAGAAGATGAGAAGCAAAAGAAGAAGGATACTTGTAAGAAACAGAGTGTTAGTTATAACAAGTATCCGCCTCCGATTTGGGAAGGGTATTCGCCTAGAAAACCGAATGAGGAGCAAGTCGAAAAAGCGGTCAATATAAAGTTAAAGTCTGACATAACCAATGAATTACCAGAAAACATTGACGTCGTTTTTACATCATCTGACACTGATCATGAGTCCGAGTTATTAAAAAAGGTGGTCGATCAGGTGTTGGATACAGATGAGGAGTCGGAATTAAAGTCTGAGTCAAAGTCCGAGTCTGGGTGTTCAAGTTCGTCCGTCAAAAGTCCGAGTTCGTCGGTCAACAGTTCAAAGTCGTCGGTTAAACGGGTTTATAACAAAGAATTCCTGTTATCAAAATCTAATTTGAATGAGGAAGCAATCAAAGTAGCATATACATTGATTGATTCAGACAAATTATATTCTGATTAGGAATTTCCAATAAGAAGTGTTAAATTTGAAAAGATCAAAAAGGTTTTCAAACTTACAGAAATCAATATTTCTGAAATAAAAGATGTAAATCTTACTGGAAAACCTAAAAAATACACTTCAAGAATTCAACAACGATTAAACAAGAAAAAAGGTTACAGTTCTGGTTCTGGTTTTCAAAAGAAATCAAACCATAACGGTAATTTCAAAAAGAAAGGTTTAGGTTTTATTCCACCAGAAAATTATAAAAATGAAAAATATGTCCGAAATTTTAAATCAAAAATGACATTTGTTTCAGGAGGAAGTGCAGAGGAAGAACAGAAGAAACCTTCCTGGAGACAATCAAACCAAGAGTTTCTTGCTGAAAAGAAGAGAAAAGGAACTGGAGTTTTTCATAAAAAGGATACTAGAACCTGTTTTAAATGCAATGAAGCTGGTCACATTGCATGGAATTATCCGTTGGATACAAAGAAAAAATAGGGAGTTTCTGAAAAACTTAAAGGAAAGGTTGTTGAGAAAAATGAGCCACCAACGGAAAAATTTAAGATTTTTGAAAATTCAACATATGAAGTTGGTGAATGTTCAAAGACTCATTTTTATCAAAAGAGAGCTAAACATGACAACCAAGTGTGGGTTGTTAAGAAGTTTTATGAGAAACTAGGCGATGAATCTGATTCCACAAAATCAGAGGAGCCACAAGTTGAGCTAAAAATAGAAACATCAGTTCTGCCAATGGATGAGGTTCATTTTCCACCATTGAGGGCTGAAAATTTTAAATCAAAAGTTGGAAAGGTTGAGATCTTAGATCAATTCTATTATGAGAAGAAAGAATTTGATGTTGAGAAAGCATTTAATGGAAATGTTAAAAAGATTTTCGGGAAAATGGTCGAGGGTAAAGTTCAAGGGGTAAAAGAGTTTTATGAAACAAAGAAAGCAACTTACACCCCAAGTGCAGGTGAGGAAGAAACATCCAAGTTTGGTGAGGCTTGGATGGCAGTCTTTCACAAGTAAAACCCGGACTTGCCGGAGCTCCCAGGTTGGTAAGTGTGGAGCAGGAATCGGCATCATTCTTGAAAGGTTTGGTTGGTAAATTTACAGGTTATATCTTTATATTGTTATATGTTGATTTACAAGTGTTTTGCTTGATTAGTGAACCTACTAGTGATTGAAAAGGTTTTCACTGACAAGTGGTAAATCAGGGACATTAAGTTGTACTTGATTTTCTACATATGATTTTTTTGACAAGCAAGATGATGAACCCCTTACCTACAAGTGATAAAATCAACAAAACTAATTTTCCGGAAAAACCATTTGATTAAAACAAACTTAAGTGTTTTGAGATCATAATGGGAAAATAGTTTGTTGTGAGGGGGAGTTTTGATTGTTTATGCCAAGTGGATGGCGATTTGAAGCAATTTTATATCAGTTGTCACATTTTGTACAGTTTATTTTCAAATTTCCTGAAATGTGTTTGCATTTTAGGGGGAGTAAAAATTTCAGAAAATCCAAAAACATTTGAAAATTTGAAAAAGACAAAAACATGATAAAATTCAAAAATGAGTTTTGGTGTCAAAGAAGAGGAAATGATAGTACATCGGTAGACAGTTACAGTATGCTAAAGAAATGTATTGATTAAATAGCGTTAAACAGTCTCTCTGATGATATGCCGATAGGTTTTTACACATTTAGTAAGCTTTTTCGGGATATAAACTTAAATTCAAACTTGCTTATTTTGTGGGGAACACTACTTGGATATATAGGTAACCCCTGAAATCTCGTTTGAAAGGTCCCACTTTCTGAGATACTAGGTCTTTATGCTCAGTGATATCTGGGGTATTATCCCGGGACTTCTGATTTTGCGGAAGCAGTGGCCTAGTCCCCGGAGAATACTTTACCGCTTGCTTGAAATATAGCGCCACCCTCAGCATAAATGATGAGACAATAAAATTGATAAACAATGCTATTGTAACAAAAGATCCTCTAAAGGGGACCCACCAAAAGTCGAGCCGTCATCTCTCTGCTGAACGGAAGTTCTGACCTGAGCTCTCACGGTTTCGATCGTAATTTATTCCCTTACAGATATCATCTGTGGTATACTCACCTGTAAGACTGAATATTGGGATCTGGATACGAGAGTATATTCAAGAGGTGGGACACATGAATGAGTTTAAGTTCTTAATACACCTAACTCATATCCTGAATTAGTTGAAATTTGTGTGAGAATTTAAGTGGATCAGTATATCGGCAATCTAAGTGAATTATTTAATTCTTAATGTGTAACTAAGCTCAACGGTACTGGTGACTTGTCGAAAACTGATATGATCCTCTTACACAAACTCACAAAAATATTGTCTGTAAATATTTCTTTACTGCATTTCATTTCATTTTGTATTCAAAAATCCAAAAAGATATTTAGTGTGTTTTACCATAAATTTTGAAAAATCCAAAAAGTTTTTAGACAACTGATGTTGGAAAGCTGATTTTCAAAATTCCACGTGCTAAACATGACGAACAGGTTTGGGAGTGTGTGTTAGTAAAGAAAATGATATTCTTACAAGTGGTTCATCAGAGACTAAATGTTAAATCATTCTAAGATTTGTTCTATAAGTGGTTATCAGAAAATTTATTTTTGGGTAGAGATTTATGCAGATTAGAGCCAGGAATCGATTCTGAACCTGTGGAAAGTGTGAGCCAGGTTTCGATCTTGGAACTGCTGTTGCTGATGAACTTAAGGAATCAAGAGATCTGATCAAGAAAATTAGAAGATTCAAGAGTCAGACTATGGTTCCAGCACAATTCAAGGGGGAGTATGATAGAGTCCGAAGACTGTTAAAGACTGAAGACGTTGAAGACTCGACACTTAAGACTCGTCAACATTCGAGGGGGAGTCTGTTGGTGCATGCGTCTGTCGAATTCATCTTGTATCGAGTCTTTTATTAATAATGTTAGATCAGGGCGCGTAATACGAGAAAATAGGAGATTTTAGGGTGTATTAAAGGTGATTTCGCTTGAAGTGGGTGATTTCGCTTGAATGGAACTTTGACAGTTTCAAGCGAAATCATCAATAGTGATTCCGCTTGAACTAACTTCTGTCACCCTCAAGCGAAATCTTGTGTCCTATAAATACCTTCCAAGTGAAATCTTATGTAACAGTTCTGGATTTGGATACCGAGGTGCTGCCGGTTTATCTTGTGATTGTACTCAGTGTTATATCAATCAGAAAGTTGTTTAAAGTGATTTGCAAGCTGTTTCGAAGTCTATTTCTCTGTTTCCGCCTTTGAAATAGATAGAAACTCCTCTGAACGACTCGTTTGGGTCACGAACACGATCCTACAAATGCCTTTGGTGACAATGATTTCTGACAAAACCGCAATGATGGATGAGGTCAATACTGTGACCAACACTCCAAAAGGATGGAGGGTTGATACGGGCACGACCCGTCATGTGTGCCCAGACAGGAGCCTCTTTACCACCTTTAAAGAGCTTGCGGGAGATGAGAAGCTGTACATGGGAAATGCAGCCACCGTGGACATCAAGGGTGAAGGAACGGTGTTTTTGATGTGGACTTTGGGGAAGGAGCTCACTTTAAGCAACGTGTTATACGTTCCAGACTTGCGCAAGAGCCTAGTCTCGAGATGGTTGCTTAATAAGTTTGGATTTCGTTTAGTATTTGAGAGTGATTAATTTGTGCTTACTAAACGAGGAATGTATGTTGGTAAGTGCTATGCCTAAAATGGTATGTTCAAATTTAATGTAATGGCTGTCAAAAAGAACATGAATAAAATTGCTACTACTTCTACTTATATGCTTGCATTTTCTGATTCGAATAAATGGCATGGTAGATTAGGTCACGTAAATTTTAATTCAATACGCCGTTTAATCAATTTAAATTGTATACCAACATTCCATGTTGATTCACATTATAAATGCGAAACATGTGTAGAATCCAAACTTATAAAATTATCATCGAAATCGGTTGAACGAATAACCGAACCCCTTGATTTAATTCACACCAATATTTGTGATTTAAAAGCTGTACCCACAAGAGGTGGAAATAAGTACTTCATCACGTTTATTGATGATAGTACTAAATATTGCTATGTATATTTACTAAAAAGTAAAGATAAAGCAATAAGTAAATTTATCTTGTATAAAAATGAAGTTGAGAATCAACTTCAAAAGATAAAATCTTTCCGAAGCGATCGAGGAGGTGAATTTGTTGCACCTTTTGCCGATTTATGCGCAAAAAGTGGCATTGTACATGAGTGTACACCTCCTTATTCTCCACAATCAAATGGCGTGGCGGAACGAAAGAACCGTACATTAAAAGAAATGATGAACGCCATGTTGATAAGTTCTGGGGTGAGCCCGGAAATGTGGGGGGAAGCCATTCTCTCGGCTAATTATCTTTTGAACAAGATACCACTCAAAAAGAGGGACGAAACTCAATATGAGTTATGGAAAAGAAAGAAGCCTTCATACAAATACTTGAAAGTGTGGGGGTGCCTAGCAAAGGTGATTGTACCACCTCCTAAGGCTCTTAGGATAGGACCCAAAACTGTTGATTGCATATTCATTGGGTATGCACATCAAAGTAGTGTCATGGAGGTGAATCCTAACGTTGATTGCATATCCAGATGTACACGTAAACACTATCATGGAGGTGAATCCAAACGTTGTGTCATACTTTGAAAATGTGTTTCCTTTGAGAAGACAAACACATGCAACGTCACCGACACCTAATTTTGAAGTGGGTGAAAGCTCATCTACACCAGTTGATGAGGTAGTTCATGATAAGACACATGAACGATCTGAGGTTGAAGAAAGTGATCATAGGCGAAGTAAAAGGCCAAGGGTTGAAAAATCCTTCGGTCCAGACTTCGTTAGCTATATGGTTGAGGGCGAGCCCAATACATATCGCGAAGCGGTCTCCTCTTCAGAAGGACCTAAATGGAAAGAAGCAATAAAGAATGAAATTGATTTGATATTGTAGAATCATACTTGGGAGTTAGTAGATCTTCCACCTGGTTGCAAACCACTGGGATATCGTTGGATATTCAAAAGGAAGATGAAAACTGATGGAAGTATTGATAAATACAAGGCTAGGTTGGTGATCAAAGGATTTAGACAAAAGGAAGGTCTAGATTACTTTGATACCTACTCGCCTGTGACGCGTATAACCTCGATTAGTTTGGTTCTTGCTATAGAGGCTTTAAGAAATTTGGAAGTTCACCAAATGGACGTTAAAACCGCATTTCTAAATGGCGATTTAGAAGAAGAGATTTACATGGAGCAACCTGAAGGTTTCTCAACCCCAGGTCAAGAGGGTAAAGTACGTAAACTCGTTAAGTCTTTGTATGGCTTGAAGCAAGCACCAAAACAATGGCACCAAAAGTTTGATCATGTCAGGATTGACAATGGTTTCAAAATAAATGAGTGTGACAAATATGTTTATTTCAAAGACACAAATGAAGGTTATGTGATATTATGCCTTTATGTAGACGATATGCTTACCATTGGGAATAATGATAAAATTATCAAAGCTACTAAAAGCATGTTGAAAGCGAGATTTGACATGAAAGACATGGGTTTAGCGGATGTGATTCTTGGACTAAAGATCATAAGAACCCAAGATGGTCTTGTGTTAAGTCAATCTCACTATGTGAATAAAATTCTTGAAAAATTCAATTCGGCAGATACGGGTGTAGCTCGAACTCCAGTTGATACCTCCCAACATCTAACGAAAAATAGAGGAGAGGAGGTTGCTCAGTTAGAGTACTCAAGAATTATTGGCAGCCTAATGTATCTAATGACATATACTAGACCCGACTTGGCTTACGCGGTGAGTAGGCTAAGTAGATATACTAGTAATCCAAGTCATGTACATTGGAAAAGTATAACAAGGGTGCTTAGATACATAAGATACACAAGAGATTATGGACTGCATTATAACCGACAACCAACAGTGATCGAAGGATACACTGATGCAAACTGGATATCGGATAATAAAGATTCCAAATCAACAAGTGGTTACGTGTGAGTTTTATATTAACAATGTTTATGTATCATACAATATTAAGTACATTTATATTGTCATCAAGTGCTCGGCTACATTTTATAAAGAATAAGCCAGATGTTGTTGTCGCGTTGTGGATCTGAAACCTTTTAAATAAGGCTATGATTGTTTCAACACCCCATAATGTATTATACGCGTCATTTATTAAGATATTGTTGCCGCGTTGTGGACCTGAAACCTCTTTAAATCATTTTTTTATTTTTTTTTTCTAATTAGTTGATTTTTTGTTAATAATTATTACAAAATGTTGAAAAATTTGAAATTTTTAAATAACCAAATTATTTATCACCAAAACCAAACTTTGTATTAATATATCATTTATTTTTATTTTCATTATTAAAAATTATTATATCGATCATTTAATTACATAATTTTTAGTTCAGTTTCGTGTGACCGTCTGAAGCGCTAATCGTGTGTCCCGTTAACTCCATTCGACTATTAAGGTACTAGATTAAACCCCTTTTGATTCTGATTCGTATGTAGACATATTCGTTTCGATTTTCCGGCCACTAAAACATAAAATACATATATATGCCTTTATGACTAACCATAAAAGATGGAATGTTTATTAAGGTTTAAAACGTTGTTCCTATTATAACCGGAGAAGATCAACGTCTTTTTGTTTGACGTTAATTGGGTCCGATGAGTTGTTTGTTTAATATATTTTAAATCGTTTAAATCATTTTCATGTTTAATAGAACTTGCAAACTTTTTATATATGTGAACACAGAGGGTGTGAATTCATACATATTAGGTGGTTATGTGATTAATAAAAGGGAAAGTTGCACCTTGCTCCACAGAGGAGGAGAGACGAAACTTAAATGAGTAATTGAGTGGGAGCTCTCCATCCTTATTATTTCATGGAAGCACACAGTAACTGTACTCGCGAAAGGTGTGGAGCACCGTAACCCGCACTCACACACGTGCGCGTGTGGCGTGGCGTGGGCGATCAGGCGCAATGTGGCGCTTTGATGGCACACTTTGCACTTCTGCGTGCGAGTACACGTGGCATGACTGCGCGCGGTTGTGCGCATGGTGCATGGGCCCTGATGTGACGTGCGCGGCGCACCAGAGTGAGCCAATACGGCGCGACTGTGTGGCGTGCTCGTATAGGCTCACAGGTAACTTGGCGCATGCGCACATGGTATTGAGTCAAAATGGTGCACGCGCGCATGGGTGTGCAGACTTGCGCGCGCGCAGAAGCTTCCAGCATTTAATGACAGTGAAGTTACTGTTCAGTTTTGAAACTGCCTAGTCAAATGGTTTTGACTGAGAATTAAATGATGAATTAAATTGCATTGAAGACGTTTAATGCAATTTAATCCTCTCATTTAATTTGTTTTGGCCGTTTCGAATCAGAGGCTGTATAAATACACCCTCTTAGTCACTACAGAAGACACGACGAACAACACAGCATATGCTAACAAACATCCTCACAGTACTGATCTTCTTCTTGCTCGTATCAAGGTAGCCTTCGGGTTGTAGACCATCTCCGACAGTACGCTGCTTCTGTTGTTGTACACTGGGAAACAAAACGAGTACTCTTAAGAGACTCGGAATTTGTTTTAAGGGAAGCGTGTTGAACACGTGCCTCAGTCATTCTGTTTCATCTCATTTCTTGTATTTCATTTTATTTCAGTTGTAATTGTAATAGTTTTCAGCTTTCTTATTTCTGTATTGTAATCACTTAATAAAATTTGTTTTATTTTATTTATTTACGCGAACGAAACCCCCTTAAACGCCACCACTGTGGGAGCGTCCACAGTGGCTAATCGCGTTGAACGACCCGAGAAGTTCTCGGGTCTACACTTCAAGAGGTGGCAGCAAAAGATGTTCTTCTACCTGACCACCATGAACCTTGCGAGGTTCTTAACTGAAACCGCTCCCCAACCTGTGGAAGAGGAGACCAACGTACAAAGACAGTGCGCGGTAGATGCATGGAAGCATTCGGATTTCATATGTCGAGGAGGCTATGTGTTAAACGGGCTTTCGGATGCATTGTATAATGTGTACTACAATGTCAAGACTTCCTAAGATTTATGGGATGCCTTGGACAAGAAGTACAAAACGGAGGATGCTGGCACAAAGAAATTTGTGGTAGCCCGTTTTTTGGAATTCAAAATGGTTGATTCTAAAATAGTTATGAATCAAGTCCAAGAATTGCAAATTATACTACATGACATCCTTGCTGAAGGCATGACAATTAGCTAGACATTCCAAGTGGCAGCTGTTTTGGTCAAAAATCACACAAGGATAATGTAACCAAATCTGATTTTTGTGAGGTTTGATGCTTGGTTAATTGGACAAATATATGAACAACAAATATATGAAATGAGTGATGAACACAAGGATTTATACGAGGAAAAAGCACTTGATCAATGAATGATCCCCGGCATAAAAAACCTCGGATAGTGAAAACTATCACTATCAACTATATTGAATAAACAAGTTTACAACTTCAGAAGTATTGAGCATAATACAATGAATTCTAGTATGTGTGTATTCAAGAGATAGCAACAGAAATGATATACGTTCACTGGAGTGCAAGTGGTTTCTAAATTTAGCTCAATACCCCTCTTAACTTGGCTAAAATTATCCTAACTAACTATCCAAAAAATCAGCCATTCACCCATGTTGGGATTGAACCCTACCAGAGGAATAGATAATTAAAGCCAAAACTGGATCAGAGTTGTGGATCCAGAATAAGCAGATGTTACATACAAGTCTCTCCCCTTGAAAGTGGTTTCAACATCTGCTGACCTCCTATCTTCTGATCGTGCAAACTACTGTCCTACAAACTGCTGATCAAGTAAAAGCCTGATGAAGACTAAAGCTCTGCTGTTCAATCTACTGCCTTGAGTCAAGCACTGCTGATCCGGACAAGTATTGCTGGGTTTACAGCAGTGGAAGGATGCAGCAGTTATTAGATGTCTTTTATGTAATGAAATGTAATAGCAGTAGTTAGCATAGCAGTGTTTGTATTGATCAGAGGTTTGAGTTTGTTAGGAGGTTAGATGTCACTTTCATGGTGACGTTAGCTTAGATGCTCAGTTGTTTGCTAGTGCCTATAAATAGAACAGTGCTCTGTACTGTTCTATTAGCTCTTTGCAAGATCGTCTTGAGTGAGTTCTTCTCCTCAATTCAATCCTTTCATCTTGTGCAACCAACCATGGGGTATCAGGCTGAGGGGGAGCTTAGTCTGTAAGCATGTTTGTAATCATTTGATTTACTTTGTAATCTTTAGACTGATGCAATACATGTGTTTATCAAATCCATTTATCTTTTGGATTGTGTTTACAAAGTTTGTTGTTCATTTCCGCTGCACTTTACAAGTTTTCATATTCAATGATTGTTCAATTTACACAAACAAACATAATCATGAGAGCCTCCGATCCTAACAACCCACGATCACCACCAACGGTCCTCAGCTTGTGCACATGTTGAAAATAAAGAGCATATTCCCCTGGAATCTCAGATGGAATAAGTTCTCTTCAAAACATACCTGCAAAACAAGCCAAAAGGTGATGGAAACAATTGTTAGTTTAGGATAATAATGAGGATCCTGTTTCCTTATTCTTGCAGCGTCTTCTGAGGATCCTTAATTCAAACTGAACTGAGGATTCGTGATCCAAGCTACACTTGAGGATCCGTTATCCATAAGCTGTGAAATTCCATCCCTAACAATTGCCCCTAAACATGACTAGTTGATATCTAATTAGATAGTCATGTTTCAACTTAATTCGGACTAGCCGTTGCTTATGGATATAGCCGTTGCGATGGTGATGTCAGTGACATGTGCATATATATACATAATTTTGCAATGAAATTACACACGATTTGGTTTTAAATTTATAAAAGTGATTTATACTTCTACATCAAAACACACACGAAAGAGGCAAGTGTACCCCGTCACATATTTAGTAAAGTATCGGTAAGAACCAAGTATCGATCCAAGGAAATGGGCGGAGGAATAATACTAGACCTTTGTCATTAAATTAACGGAAGAAAGATAAGTTTTGTGATTTTCTAAAAACTAAAGTAAGCATAAACAAATACTTAATAAAACATAGTAAATACCAAGTAAGAAAATAGATAAATAGCCTTGCTTTATACACAACCACAGCATGCAAACTAAGTCGGTTTTGCCCTTTCGATCAATTCTCCATTTTTAAGACTAGAAGCATTCGATCAATTCTCCATTTTTAAGAAAATTAGTATCCCTTTCGAGAATCCTAACATGACAATCATTCGGAAAGCTAAAACGATAAACACACTTTAACCACCGAAAATTGTTCTTTAACGTGCAATTGATAAATGTCTATGAAAATCTCTTAAAAATAAGTTAGTCATCCATTAGGAGTTTTCTAACCTCACTTAAACAAGGAAAGTGACATCAATAAACACAATGCAACCACCGAGACAAGCATAAACAATATTAAATCACAACCGAGTTCATTTTACAAATCTTGCACATAAATTCACCAAGATAGCAATTTTGGCCTAAACTACTAACTAAACTAACAAGTCATGGCAAGAATTCATAACAACACCATTTAACCCGTTAAGGTCCTTACGTGACGGAAAGCTTTCTGGATTAACAATAATTACATTTTATTAAACCACTAACCATTTCTAGTATCATGATGCATACATTTTAACCAAGCTAAACTAGTTAACTAAGTTTAAAGTTTACTAATACATGAATAATTAAGCTTCATTTTTCAACTATCTCAACTAACCAAATATTAATCATCCAACATAATTACTTATAATCAAGAAATCAACAACAATAACAAGGTTGCAAACTAATCATCAAAGATTAACATAGAAAATACTTCCAAGTGTCATTACAAACAAAGTTAACATACTAATGGTTATAATTAAGCAAGAGATTGTTGTGTTTTTGCCCAAAGGCTACAATAATACATAAACATTAATCTAAATGCTTGAAAGATTAACAAAATTATGGAAAGATTAGAAAACCAAACCATAAACAAGCACTAGATTAAGAATCTGGATAGATAACGGAGCTAATCGGGACAATGTGGCTTGAATCCGGGTGAAAGCTAACGCCTCCGGAGCCTGAAAATCGCCTGAGTTGCTCTCTAAAATTCCAGAGTTACGAGCAGAATGTTTCTGCATGTTTTTTATATTTTTTCGATCTCGCACGGTTGTGCACTTTATTCGCACGACCGTTGACTTTTTGCATTATTGGAGTTACTGTGCACCATACCGCATGACATCATCTTATCTTGACCGTCTTTGATCTCGCACGACCGTTCCATATACGGGACGATCATGCATCTCCGAGTTATGTTGGCACGGACAACCGCACTGGTGGTGCAGTTCCGGGCTTGGCTTGGACATTGGGTTTGCACGGGAGTTCCACTGGCCGCACGATCGTTCCACTCCGATAAGGCTTGCACCCCGCATCGCATAGGCGTGCACTGCCGGTTTTGGTCATGTTTGTCGGATCCGCATGGTCGTTCCACTCACCGCACGACCGTGCCAAACGCCCTGGTCAGAATTCTTAACAGAATGTTCGCAGCTTTGTCGTTTCGTCCGGAAAGTCCTCGTTTTCACTATCATCTTGTCTGGTATGCTGTTTTAGGCCTGTAAACAAAAGTATACATGATTAAGTATCCGATTCACGGGTTTACCGCCGAAAACGCATAAAATGGGGGTAAAATGGGGGACTAAAATATGTATAAATTAGTGAATATCAAATCTCCCGACACTTGAACCTTGCTTGTCCTCAAGCAAGCTAAACTAAAATGCAATAAAAACTAGAATCTAACAAGAACGAGTATTTACAAACTATTTATTGAAACAACAACAAACGGTTAGCCGGTTTTTCGAACGACAACATCAAATGAATCAAACCAAATAAGCATATGCAAATATATGTAGATAACCAAAAAGCCGTGACTTCACTTTCAATTGACTTAACATGCTAATCTTCACACAACTCACAACGTTCACACACACTCGGTTTTATTTATGAAACATACATAAAATGTGTATGTGCAAACACTCAATGCCTCGTCAATGAAACGTGTAATATCATAAGCTTGTCATAAGATCTCGTCTCCACCAACTAACATGCGAAAAAGTACAAATCAAGAGGACTTTACGGGGTGTAACGTTAGGCTTGGGCGGAGGGTATGGAAATGGATATTTAAAGTGGCGAAACGGTTAAAACTAGGTAGTTACATTTAACAACCGCAATACAACAAAATTATACATACAAACGCCTTAAAAAGGCGACTTATGCGACATCGAACTCATAAACAAAATTTCATCATTTTATCATTCAAAATTGCTCGAATTTTGTCTACTTCACCCTATTTTAGGGTGTTTTTTTTAATAGTACAATAAACTACAACAAGCGCTAGTTCAACGATTATTTTGACCGAGTTTCAACACTAAAAGGTTTAAAACATAAAAAGGCTAAATTTGGCTAAGTGGGCGATTATGTTGGGTAAACAAAGGTAAACGGGAAGGCTCGACATGGTTAATCCTAAAGGTAATGTAAGGTTTACGGGAAACACAACACAAAGAACAAGGCTAACAATAAAGGGGTAATCTAAGTGCCTCTATCACTTCTACACAATTTCGCAAGTTTATGGTCTTAACAAGCATGCTAGTGACAAGTTCTAAATTACACATGACATCCGACTCACTCCTACTCCGAAATGAACAAATATATAACAATTTCAAGGCTCGAATATGCTCACATAACGGAAGGAATGGGTAAAAGTGTTAAAACTATCATGCAAGTGTTTCTTTGTTCGTCACGCTTTCCGGTTTTCTTTTTCAAAATTTATTTTGCTTGTAGAGTTTTTATCATGTCCGAAGCTTTCTAAAACACAACCAACCGGTTTATTTGCTAAGAAATATATACAAAGTATAGATATTTTTGAATGATTTTTCTGATTTTTTTTTATTTTAGGACAAACAAAGTCAACAAGTTTAAACCCCTCCCCACACTTGAACTTCGCATTGTCCCCAATGCGAAACCTGAAATATAGAGATAAAGGAGAATAATACTCCCCTGATGATGATTTTGATGAAACGAGACTTCCAAAGCTGTATCCGTGATGTGCTCCGGTCCAAGACTTGATAGCCAAAATCTGCAAGTATGTCACAAGGTACAACAAAACAGAACAGAAACAAAATAAACGCAAATAAACCATAATTTACATAAACATAAGTACTAAAATCCAAATAAAGACAAGACAAATAAACTAAAGAGTCTGAAAATAAAGTACAAATCTGGGGGTGCTGAAATAACAACCAAAATGAACACCCGAAATAACAAAGTACGGAAATAACAAAACCACCAACAAACCACTCCACCTAATCCTCGTCGTCATCACCAGCATCTCCGCCTGTGCCAGATGGGCCTACGTCTCCATAGCCGGGTGGGTTCCCGAATGGGAATTGTGGAGGCTGCTGAAAGTAGTCGGGAAAGGCATTTTGCAGACCCCCGAACAAGTATGAGAACCCAGCTTGCACCTCCTGGCGCATAAAATCCTGGCTAGCCCTGAGCTGGTCCTGACCCACTCGCAGCTGATCTATACTTACGCGCTGCTGCTCCTGCGTAGCATACAACTGCTGAAGACTGGTGCGCTGATGCTCTTGACTCACCTGCATCTGCTGAAACTGCTGGTAGAGATCAGGATAAGACGGGACCCCCTCGGGCCAATCCTGGTGCTGGTGGTATCCATGATGCTGTGGTGAATGTGGTGGTGTCTGTGGCTGATGCTGCTCGTGCTGCTGCTCTCCCATTTCTTCATCCTCATCCTCCGCTTCTGCCAGAGTCAACGGGTCCCAGACCTCGTTGTTTAAACCCTTCAAACGATCCCCGTGATCCAACTCAGCAATAAGCCCCATGGCTTTCAACGAATGAATATCAACATAAAGACCATTAGTCACCAACGTAAGACCCTCAAGTACCTCATCAGTCATCAACCCTCGGTTGTAAGCAATTTCGGTCACATACTGACCGCCGTGAATCTGAGTGCTAGGCTTTCTTCCTGAGCTTTTCACAAAATACTCTGCCATCCTCGCAGCTAGGTTGATGTGTACCCCATCAACCAGCGCGTACAGAAATATCAGATCGGGTGTTGGACAGTTGCCTAAACTGTCCATCCGCCCGCATATAGTGTGGCTGAATATATGATGCATCACTCGATGTAGAGGGTCTCGTAGCCTTGAGGCTTTCGACATTCTAGGGTCGTATGGTTCACCAATAGCATTTCGAGCCCAAAACGCGGCCCGTTCTTCATCGCTTGGAAAGGTGAACTCATCAGTGAAGAACTCTGAATCCATATCTTCATGTGTGTAAATCCCGAGTCTCCGACCCAATCTACCCACCGACCAATTGTGCCAGCGTCTACCCAATCTGAAAGTTATTCGATCCTTGTATCGGGAGTTTGGGATTTTATAAGCTTTGGGCTTGTTGTAGGAATATGTAGCAAAGAACTCTATCGTGAGCTCAAGATAGATGGGTCGTTCGATAGAGACTAGACACGAAAGCGGAATAGTAAGCATGTTTTCAAGTCTTTCACGCTGATTTAGATCTCCCATAACGTCCCAATCTAGCCTTCTCGGGACGCCAAACTGGCCCCGCCTATTCCATAATTCGTCACGCTTTTGGATACAAAGGCTTTCGCTCTCTTCGTTGGGGTCAAACTGTAAGAAGGGATGATCCATCTCCAATGAGGAATGACAGTCAAAACAGGAGAAACATAAAAAATTTAATTCAGAACAGCAGAACACATAGTTATGAAGGTTCTGTCTTGCTGATCTGGGCATGTCGCACGGACGTGCGACCAGACGAACGGTCGTGCGTCACCGAGAATGAGCACATGTGGCCGGCATACATCGTAACTGCACGGCGTGCGACCAACAGCACCACCGTGCATCACCGAACCAACGTGACAATCATTCGGAAAGCTAAACCGATAAACACACTTTAACCACCTAAAATTGTTCTTTAACGTGCAATTGATAAATGTCTATGAAAATCTCTTAAAAATAAGTTAGTCATCCGTTAGGCGTTTTCTAACCTCACTTAAACAAGGAAAGTGACATCGATAAACACAATGCAACCACCGAGTCAAGCATAAACTAGATTAAATCACAACCGAGTTCATTTTACAAATCTTGCACATAAATTCACCAAGATAGCAATTTTGGCCTAAACTACTAACTAAGCTAACAAATCATGGCAAGAATTCATAACAACACCATTTAACCCGTTAAGGTCCTTACGTGACGAAAGGCTTTCTTGATTAACAATAATTACATTTTATTAAACCACTAACCATTTCTAGTATCATGATGCATACATTTTAACCAAGCTAAACTAGTTAACAAAGTTTAAAGTTTACTAATACATGATTAATTAAGCTTCATTTTTCAACTATCTCAACTAACCAAATATTAATCATCCAACATAATTACTTATAATCAAGAAATCAACAACAATAACAAGGTTGCAAACTAATCATCAAAGATTAATATAGAAAATACTTCCAAGTGTCATTACAAACAAAGTTAACATACTAATGGTTATAATTAAGCAAGGGATTGTTGTGTTTTTGCCTAAAGGCTACAATAATACATAAACATTAATCTAAATGCTTGAAAGATTAACAAAATTATGGAAAGATTAGAAAACCAAACCATAAACAAGCACTAGATTAAGAATCTGGATAGATAACGGAGCTAATCGGGACAATGTGGCTTGAATCCGGGTGAAAGCTAACGCCTCCGGAGCCTGAAAATCGCCTGAGTTGCTCTCCAAAATTCCAGAGTTACGAGCAGAATGTTTCTGCATGTTTTTTATATTTTTTCGATCTCGCATGGTCGTGCACTTTATTCGCACGACCATTCATTTTTTTGCATTATTGGAGTTACTGTGCACCATACTGCATGACATCATCTTATCTTGACCGTCTTTGATATCGCACGACCGTTCCATATACGGCACGATCATGCATCTCCGAGTTATGTTGGCACGGACAACCGCACTGGTGGTGCAGTTTCGGGCTTGGCTTGGACATCGGGTTTGCACGGGAGTTCCACTGGCCACACGATCGTTCCACTCCAATAAGGCTTGCACCCCGCATCGCATAGGCGTGCACTGCCGGTTTTGGTCATGTTTGTCGGATCCGCATGGTCGTTCCACTCACCGCACGACCGTGCCAAACGCCCACGTCAGAATTCTTAACAGAATGTTCGTAGCTTTGTCGTTTCGTCCGGAAAGTCCTCGTTTTCACTATCATCTTTTCTGGTATGCTGTTTTAGGCCTGTAAACAAAAGTATACATGATTAAGTATCCGATTCACTGGTTTACGGCCGAAAACGCATAAAATGGGGGTAAAATGGGGGACTAAAATATGTATAAATTAGTGAATATCAGTCAGCGTCTGTCATCACCTGCAACCATAATCATTATAAATAGGTTAGAGATAAGGATCAAATCCTGCATTTATACTCGAGACCCTCTTCTTTAAATCCTCATCCGAAGATCCCAACAGGTAATTCCTTCTCTCTTCTCTCTAATCTTTCAATTTTTGATCCTCTGTTTTATGAAAATCCATGGCAAAGATGAATACTCGCTCCTCCCCAGCCAAAAATCCTGATCATAACAGTCCATTAAAGAGTCAAGGTTTAACCATAAACCCTTCAATGGAGCTGTGTCGATTTACTGATCCTGAAGTTGATCAGTTACGATCCTGCTTCCCTGATGGCACCATCTTCAGGCCTTTTGATTCTTCTACCAAAAGTAACTGTGTGTCAACACATGGATCACCTTCCCTTCATCCCCTTTTCAAATAGGGTTTACCTATCCCTTCCCTATTCTTACACAGGGATTCTTCACACTAACCAGCCTTTGCTACATCCAAGCGATGTCGATGGTGTGGAGGGTCCTGTATACACTTGAACACATAATAGAACGGGGAGGCATAGACATAGGGATGTCTGAATTGAGCCAACTCTACAACCTGGTCAGCCATGGTTCCTACCGATACCTTTTCAAGTCCAAACCTCAAAAGCCTCTCCCAATCTTGAAAACCACCAAGAATGACACAAACTGGAGGAATCGGTTCTTCTTCGTGAGGAGGGATTCTATTCCAAATGGGAACCAACTTCCCAAAAAGTGGAACACCAATGGTAGGATATAGGATCCTTAGATCAGGGCAACCGGTAAGAATCCTTCTTTTCTGTTGAGGATAACTGATCCTTCTTTTCTGTTTAGTTTATGCAGCCATCAGCGTATCTCACATTCAAGAATCACCTTTCACTCCGGTAAGAGTTGAAGCTTTCTGGAAACTAGATCCTGTAATCAGAACATTTCCACCCAAGTCAAATGTTCCAGAAGAAGTGTCATCCACCTCCTACACCATGTCAAGTAAGTATCCACATTTATGTATATATAAATGTTAAGTGAGATTAGAATATGAATACTTATCTGCATATTATGCTTGTAGGTGCTGGCAAGTCTTCCAAATCTGCTTCCTGGTTCAGCGTGGGTGACCTCCAGGAGTATGCATCCTCACGGTCCATCAAGAAAGATCTAGCTGCAAGCCCAAGCATCTCAGAGCCTAAGGGTATGAGCACTAGGGGTAAGGGAACCAAGAGGAAGAAGCCTGTTTAACCCGTTGATGGCCTGCCTCTGATGGAACGTCAGGTTCAAGAATATGTCTCCGAGGTAAGGATTTCATATCCTAAAATTTGCACTTCTCTTGAGGATATAGAATCCTTAATACTAAAATCTTTTATTGCAGAAATTCGTTAAAGTCCAGATCCTCATTGACCAACACGTAGCCGAGGGTGAGCAGAAATTCCTTGATCTTCAAGCCATTGCAGTTGCCAAGGATAAGAAAATCGCCCAGCTTGAGAAGGAGAACAAGATGTTGCAAAAGGAGCTGATAGTTGTTGAGATGAAGGCCCAAAAGGACAGGATGGAAATCATGGATGGGGCCAAACTCTCTGCTACTATCGCCATGCTGAAGATCAAGCTGCAGATGGCCAAGGAGGCTGAGGATCCTGCCTTTGACCGGTCCGCCTGGGACTTGGAGGCTTGGAAGGTGATGAAACGCTGGTTAAATCCGATGATTAACTAGCTGGATCGTCTCTTATGTGGGTTCAATCTCCTTCTTTACTCGGAAAATGACTAGGGTCCTGCAAAACAGCAACACCGTTAGCTCGTTAAGAGGGGAATATAGGGGTTTCCCTCTTAACCAGGCTCCGGCGTGAGAATAAGTACTGTTTTGAGGAAGAAAGCAGTGTGTGTTGAGTGTGAGAGAGTGGAGAATCGAATTGAATTAACCTGAATGATGAAGGGTCCTATTTATAGCCGGAGGGTGAAAGAGGGAGGAGCAACCTTGCCAGCTGTTATAGGGCGCCAGCTGTCCGACCAAGGGGAATATCTTCTTGGTCCCCTCTGCTATGGTCAGGGTGGTGGTACACATGGTGCACCTATATTCGTCCATGCTAGAAACATCATATTGCTGCTGTCGGTCTGCTCCTGGATTTGCTGCATGCCTACATGGCGCTTGATGACTGGTGACATGTGTTGTCCTTTCTGTCGGAGGGAGCATCTTTGGTGCCACCTTGGTGTCTTCCAGAAGTTTCTAGAGGCTTCTGGATTCACTTGCTGATGTAGGTGCCATGTTGGATGAAAAAGTGGTGTGGTCCTTGCCATGTTGGCAAAGAATTGGGACCATACCTCTTCAAGTCCCCCTAGTCCAATGTGCCTTCTAGTTGAGTTGATCGTCTAGGAGGGATTCTGGACTTATAAAGGTAGTGGTTGTTGGCCTTCTTGAAATGCATGTTTGCTACTTTGCGTGGTTGAGCCTAGTGGTCGCATGGCGCATGCCGTACAATGGTGATTCTGCAAAAATGAGCCAAGTGGATGCGTGGCGCATGGCGTACGAATGGGGATTTTTTTAAAGTTGAGCCAACTGGACGCATGGCGCATGGCGTGTTGGTAACTTTACAAAGTTAAGCCAACTGGACGCGTGGCGCGTGGCGTGTCGGTAACTTTAGAAAGTTGAGCCAACTGGACGCGTGGCGCCTGGCATGTTGGTAACTTTAGAAAGTTGAGCCAACTGGACGAGTGGCGCATGGCGTGTTGGTAACTTTACAAAGTTGAGCCAACTGGACGCGTGGCGCATGGCGTGCTTGGTAACTTTACAAAGTTGAGCCAACTGGGTGCATGGCGCGTGGCGTCATGGTACTTCCTTCTGAAAGAAGTTTCCTTTCTTGGAATGACAACTGCTGATGTGACTATCTGATGTCCCTGTCTTGTCGGAGGTGAACAGGCGCCTTTTCAGTGGTGTCAGTTACTTTCTGTCATGGTGTCAGACGTGTGCCGCCCACACTCCCGAAAAAGGAGGTGACAGTTTCTCTCTCTACTGACATGTCCTTCTCCTGTTGGCTGACGATCTGAATTCCTGACGGCCCACTACCCATCGCATTAAATGCGCTGCGTACAAATACATGGCGGTTCTCTCCTTTCCCTTCACTTTTCAAAATTTGAACACCAGTTTCCTCTCATACTTCTCTACCTCTCTCCTTCTTCTAAGTTCATTCATATTTCCTCTCTTCATCTTCTTGCAATATGTCTTCTGGAGCCAATCCTTTGGTTAGGAAGAGAAAATATAAGGGTAGGAACCCTCCAGGTCCAGATCGAGCGACGATAAATTGGAAAGAAGAAGAGTTCCAAAATTTGGTTAGGGATATGGGGTTTCTTCCTGAGTGGGGTGCTCAGTTTCCCACCCCAAACTCTACTGTCTTGGATGCACCCCTAGGTTATATTGCGTTGTATGCAGCCTTCTTCCGGGAGGGTAACTTCCATCTCCTATGACGAAATTTACTGCCGATGTTTTGACGAATTATAGACTTCATATTTCTTAAATTAACACGTTCGGACTTCCTCGTGTTACCCAATTTGAATTTATCTGCAGGGCCAACCGTGTTGAGCCGACCTTTGAGATGTTCAATGTTTTTTACAGCGTGACCTATACTGGTGGTTTTTACTCCTTTAGCTCCCGGACCGGTGGTGTCATCCCTTGTAGTTCCAACCCCCCAAAAAGCCTACATGATTGGAAACATAAGTTCTTTTACATTCGCCGTGGTGTTATTCCGGTAGACATGCACTATCGAGCAGAGGGTGAAGGGATCCCTAAGGTAGATGTGACTGTGGATTTTGCTCAGCAAGAGTGGTACAAGAAGTTGACGCACAAAGCCACTTCTATTTCTCAACTTGAGGAGAGAGCGTTGGTTGGTGCTGGTATGAGCATGCTGTGGGTCCGGAAGAACCCTAGGGGTGTCCCGGTTTATGGTTATCAAGGGAAAGGTATTGGTGTTGTTCATTTATGTTTGCGTTCATCTTTGATTCTATTATGCTCTTCCTTATGTTCTTGCGTTTTACAGTTGGATATAGTTTGTTGAACGTTCTCGATCCGAAGGCTGCCGGTGCCATGATAGAAGCAGTGTTTGCCGAGGACAAACCGGTGTGGTTGGACCAGATCCGAAATCGTTTTTTACATCCTACCAGCGAGAGTTTTGCCGCTTATGTGAATACTATTTTAGGTGAAGATGAGCATGATGACACTGTTGATCCTACTCGAGAGGAAGTTATTGTTCTCTCGAGTGAGGGTTCTGACAGATCACATGAAGGCCTAATCCCTCGTTCCCCTCTTGCAGGTCCAGCGCAAGGGGCTGTGAACGAGCCCGTGAATGAGCCCGTTGATGTTGATGTTGACCCCCCGGTGGAAACTGCTGAGCAGTTAGAAACCAGAAAGAAGAAGAAGGTGGATAAGTCTGAGGAGAAGGGGAAGAAGGCTGAGGAGAATGTTACTGAAACTCCTCGTAAGCGCCCTTCTACTCTTCCTTTCCTGGATTATGTTGTCGTTTCTGATACGCTATCTGGTTTAGGCGCAGGGAACAAAGGTACTGAACGTGACCCTGAGGATGATGAAACTTTATCCGAGATTATGAAGAAGAGAAAAACTCTTGAAGACAAGAAGAGAGAGCTTGACGAGCAAGCTGCTGCTGCCCTTGCTGCCAAGAAATCTAAACTTCAGAAGGAAACTCCTCCTGCACCCTCGGAGTCTGAGATTGACATGGCTGTTTTTAGCGCGAAGCGTGGTAATCTTTTGGAGAAGATATACGTTGCTTCTGCTCCTTAAGGTAAAGACTTTGCACTTGTAAGTCATATTATTTGGCTTTCGTTCTTGTTTTTTACTATCATGGTTGTCTGGTGACAGGTGTGAAGTCAGGGAAAGCTTCCCATAAGATTGACATTTCAAAAATTACTCCTCCTACCTCTCCACCTTCTAGGACTTTTGGTCTGTCCCCCCCCCCCCCGAGGATCTGGGTGAGAAGGAGAAACAAATTCATGTGGAAGTTGAACAAGTCGGAGAAGGTGGTGGTGATGGTGCAGGTGTTGTTGGTGGTGATGGTGCAGGTGTTGTTGGTGGTGATGGTGCAGGTGGTGCTAGTGGTGATGGTCGAGGCAAGGGTGTTGACACCAAGGCGGAGTCTAGTGAGGCTACACATTGCCAAACCGTCTATACCAGACGTCCACTAGCCTCTGGTGGTAGTGCTACTTCGGGAGTACCCCGGAGTCATGAGTTTGAAAATATCCAAGCTGGATCCTGGGATACTCATAACCCAGCGTGTGATGATCTGCCGCATGCTCCTCGGTGGAATTTAACTCAGGGCTCCCGGATGAATGATCATGACAACTGCCGAGAGTTCTTCTCCTTGTCCCTCCCTCCTGCTGAGAGGTTATTTCAGAAAAGGCGCAACTGGTTTGATCTCTTAGATGATCATATTCATGTCGGGGTCAACTTTTTTGCTACCTCCCAGGAGATTGTTCGAGAATGGAAGCTGATGGGGGAGGAGACTCTGGAATTTGAAAATGATAAAAAAGCATTTGGTGAAGAGAGGGAGAAGTTCAATGCCGAGAGGAAAGGTTTGTTGTGGAGGGTGTCTGATGCAGAGCAAAAACTTGCACAGGAGAAGCAGGTTAACTCCAACAAACAAAAAGATTGGGAGGTCGCTTGTAAGCGTACCAACAAGGAGTTGCAATCGCAACGTGATGCTATTGTGAGGTTGTCTGGAGAAAAGAGGAAAATTAGTGACGAGGCTGAAGAAGAGCGCGTTGCGCACCAAAAGAGAGAGAGAGAGAGAGAGAGAGAGAGAGTATTTCAAGCGTATAGCCAAGCTGGAGGAGTTTGTTGTGGAGAAAATTGCTAAGAACAAGGCCTCTGAGATCCTGGTTGAGGAAACTGCTGCTGACTGCAAGTGGTTACTTGCTCGTGCAGTACCTCTAGTAATTTTCATTGTTTGTTCGTTTTTGGTATTCATTTTCGTTTCCCTCATGTGTGTACTACCTTTGTAGATTGCCGAACGTATCGCCGGTTCTGAAGAATTGGCCAAGTATATTTATGAGCTTGGTGAAGCTGCCCGTGATCTTGGCCGTAAGGAAGGTTATACTGAAGGAAGGGCAGCTGCTGAGTCAAAAGAGCCATTGAAGAGCTTTGATTTATACAAGATTTACTGTGTAGGTTGTTATGCTGAAAAACGGCAAGAATTCGAGTCTCTCGAATTTGCCATTAATAAAGCTGCTGGGAAGTTGTCCCGGAAACCCGACGGGGTTGCGTTGTTAAAAAAGGCACTTGGTGAAGAAGATCATGAAGCCGGTGGTGCTGACACTAGCCACCAGTGATGAGGATTCCCGACCTGTGCGCCGTGTATGGGCTTTGATGGCCTTGTAATCATTCGACAATTTCGTAGACAATTTACCTTTCATGCTTTTTAAACAACTTGCTCATGGTTGACGTATCTGTTAACATTTTGTGATATTTGGAATATTTCATGTTAATATTTAGCTTTGCTTCTTTGTTCGTTGTGAATTTTGTTATCGTTACAATATGTGCATGTGTAATTACGTTGATTAGGTATCACAAATGAATGATGGCGCTGACAGGTTGTGTTGTGTTAGTTACAACGTTTGTTCTGTCGTTTAAGCGCACAGGTTGATTCGTGTATACGAAGTGATCGAGTTACATGTTATTGTGTTGACCCGGCAGTGCTCAGCTTTAGGGGTCTTACAATGTTTGTTTACCATGTTTTTGATTCTTTCATGTTAATGTGGGCACGAAGTATTTATTTGGCGTTTTGTAGGCTTTGGTTGTGTTTTTAACCCGGCTGTGCACTTGGTTGTGACGAGCCTTGGAGGTCTACAACGTTTCCTAATTTTGAGCCATTGATGTTTTCGTGTATGCCCAAAGTAATATATGTAGTTGTGACAAAAATTCGCATGAGATAAGATAGCCGAACACTTCTTGTATTAGTGTTAAATGTGTTGGCGCGCAGCCATTACAAGTATGATAAATATTGACTGTCTACATGTAGCATCTTCTTAACTGTTGAGCATTCCAGGTTCTTGGGACCTCCTTGTTGTCCAGGGTGCGTAGCTTATACACCCATTTTCCAAGGACTTCATCTACAACATAAGGCCCTTCCCACTTGGGAGCTAATTTTTCGGGTTTTTTGGCGTTGGACACCTCATTGTCCCTTAGGACGTAATCTTCGGGATTGAACGTGCAAATTCGGACCTTGGAGTTATAATACTTTTCCAGTTTGGTTTTGTATTTCGCTTCACTAATTGCCGCCATCTATCTTCTTTCTTCTAGGAGGTCAAGGTCCAACCTCCTTTCTTCTTTATTATTGATCATGTTCATGGAGAGCATTCTTGGCGACGGTAGTCCGATCTCTGCTGGTATCACGGCCTCGGACCCATAGACTAAACTGAACGGTGTCTCTCCGTTACTTGTTTTTGGAATCGTCCTATTGGCCCATAATATGCTGGGTAGCTCATCAACCCAGCCTCTTCTTTGTGTTCCCAACCGTGCCTTGATACCGTCTACAATGCTCTTGTTGACGGCTTCAACCTGACCATTCCCCTGCGGGTGCGCAACCGAGGAGAAGGTATACTCTATGTGTAGCTCTTTGAACCAGCGTTGAAGATCTTCTGCCACAAAATTTGTTCCGTTATCGATGATGATTCTCAGAGGCAGCCCGAATTTGCAGATTATCTGTTCCCAGATGAAACGTCGCACTACGGTAGATGTGGTTGACGCCAACGCCTTTGCTTCCACCCATTTTGTGAAATAGTCTACCGCGACGATGATAAATTTCACTGCTCCCGGGGCTTCAGGAAAGGGACCAACCATATCTATTCCCCATTGTTGAAACGGCCACGCTGTTGTTACGGGGACTAGTTAATTTTTGGGGCGCATCGTTTTCGGGGCATGTCTCTGGCACCCGCTGCATTTCCTCAAAACCTTCACTGCGTCAAGATGCATTCCAGGCCAGTAGTACCCGGCGTTCATCACTTTCGCTACCACCATGCTCGGCCCGGCATAAATGCCACAGATTCCCTCATATACTTCCTGGATCAGGTAGTTTGCATCTTCTGGGTCGACACATCTCAATAACGGCCCGAGGTATGATTTTTGGTACAGAATTCCATCAGCCATCTGGTAGTGCTCGGACTTGTACTGAACTTTCCTTGCTTCGGCTTTGTTTTCCGGTAATATTCCGGATTGGAGATACATGATTATGGGATTCATCCAAGATGTCGTTCCCAGCTGAATAACGCTCATTTACCTTAGCGGTACCAATGGATTGCTCAGAACTTCAATGCGCACATCCTTTGCCAAGTGCTGGAAACTGGTGGATACGAGCTTACTTAGCACATCTGCTGGTTTATTCTCGCTTCGATTGATATGGTGCACCTTGTAAGAATTGAAGTTCTGCAGCAATGCTTTCACTTGGTCTAGGTATAACACCATTATGTCTCCTTTGGCATCATACTGGTCGTTGATCTGCCCGGCTACTAGGAGTCCACATGCGCCTCAATGTGTTTGACTCCCATCTTGATCGCCAACCTCAGACCGGCAAGAAAGGCTTCGTATTCGGCTTCATTGGTCGTAGTCTAACCGGATGGCGTACGTGAATTCGTGTTTTTCTGGACTTACCAGCTTAAGTCCTGCGCCTGGGCCATCCTCGTTGGATGCGCCATCTGTATACAGTAGCCATGGTTCTTCCGAGTGTTGCCTTTCAGCTCTTTCCATTGCCTTGCATTCCCTGTCTTTGTCATCAGGCACCTCTGTCATGAAATCGGCCAACACCTGGCCCTTAATTATTGGTCTTGGTCTGAAGACCACGTTGTGGCCCCCCCAGTTCTATAGCCTACTTCGCTAATCTTCCAGATATCTCGGGCCTTGCAAGGACGTTGCCGATGTTGTAATTTGTTAACACATGAATGACGTGGTTGGCAAAGTACCTGTGCAACCGCCTTGATGCATGAATCATTGCCAGCACTAGTTTTTCCATTATAGCATACCGTGTTTCTGGATCGATCAGAGTGCGAGACATATAATAAACTGGTGTCTGTATGCCTTGTCGGTCAACGAGCAAAACTGCTCCAACTGCTTTATCTGATGCTGACAAATACATCACTAGGGGCTCTCCTTTCACCGGCGCCGTCAGTGTTGGCAGTCTTATGAGGCAATCTTTCATTTCTCGGAACGCTTGTTCAGTTTCCGGGGTCCACTAGAACTGACTTTTCTTCATGCAATTGCGGAGTGTCTTGATAAACGGGAAAGATTTAGCTGCATGATTGGCTAAGAAACAGTTGAGTGCTGCTAACCGTCCGGCCAACTTCTGCATTTCCTTGATCATCGATGGTGAAGGCATTCCCTCGATCGCTTGCACCTTTTCAGGATTGACATTAAAACCATCCTTTGTGACGATGAAACCCAGGAACTTTCCTTCCTCCATGCCAAAGGAACATTTCACTGGATTTAGCTTGATACTCACTCCGCGCAGTGTGTCGAACGTTTTTTGAATGTTTACCAGCATCATACTTTCTTCCTTACTCCTGATGACTAGGTCATCCATGTACACTTCGATGTATTTGCCGATAGCATCGCTGAACATTTCATTCATCAATCTCTGATAAGTCGCACTTGCATTCTTTAGCATTTTGGTGTAACAGTACAGCCCAGTCCGTGTGCGGAATGCGGTTTTGTCCTTGTCTTAGATGGCCATCTGCACTTGATGGTATCCCTTATAACAGTCAAGGAAACATTTCCATCTGAAGGTTGCTAGCGAATCGATCTTCTCATCAATATCTGGTAAGGCATAACAGTCGCGCGGGCATGCCTTGTTTAGATCCTTGTAATCTACGCACATTCTCCAACTGCCGTTTCCTTTTTGGACCATTACTGGGCTCGCCACCTAAGTTTGGTATCGGACTTCTCTGATGATGCAAGCGTTTAACAGCTCCGTGACTTGTTCTTGCATAGCGTCATGCTTTATGTCTCCTAGATGGCGCTTTGCATGTACCGCAGGTTTGGCACTCTCTGAGACGTTTAATCTGTGCTCTGCTATATGCCGTGGAACACCCACCATGTCGGCTGGTGTCCAGGCGAACACATCCATGTTTTCGAATAACAACTTTTTTAGCGACGCGCGCGTGAGGTCTGACATTGTAGGGCCCAAGGTGACTGTTTGTTCTGGGTATTTGCTGTTTAGCACCCATTTTTCAGCCTCCGCGCGTGGTATAGATTTGCTTGCTTTTGCTGGCCTGATTTCGTCTGTTGCCAAGACTTCTTTGCTTGCATAGATTAGTGCTACCCATGTCTCTGTTGGGAACCCAACAGCTGAATGCGGTCCAGAGAAAATCATACTAAAATCTCCTTGGGATTCTCTTCCCAATAGGATATCATGTCTTGAATGTGCTGGTAGTACCATGAACGTGACTTCCTCCGTTCTTGAATTTCTTCCGTCTGAGAGCAGCACCGGGAAAGATATCTGGCCGAGAGGAAAAATGGCTTCGTTGCAGAAACCAGTTAATGGGTAATCTACTAGTTCCAAGCGTGCTTTGTCCTCTTGGTCAAATTGATTGAAGCATTGTTCGTATATGATATCTGCGGTGCTCCTTGGATCAATGAAAATGTAGTCGGTTTGGTAGTGACCGATTACACCGGATATGACTATGGGCCGTCTTTCTCTTGGACCTCCTCTCACTATGGGAAAAACAACTTGTCTTTCACGCCAAGAGTCGTCTTGTGTACACTTGTTATAGTTTTTTTGTGGCCTTCGTGGACCCCCTTGAACCATGTGAGTTTCTAATTTCCGGAGTTTCTTGTTGTCTAGCCCTTCTTCCCTTCGCTGAATTTGATGGTGATCGCGCTTTCCACCTTTCACCAGATGAGTAAGTCTCCCATCTCTCAGGGCTTTTTCTATCTCTTGCTTCAGGCTGAAACAGTCAACGGTCAGGTGACCGGTGTCTTTGTGGAATTCGCAGAAAAGATTTGGGTCTTGGCCCCTTTTGTTTCGCATCTTTAGAGGTGGTTTGAACTGGTGGTTCTCAGTTGACAAGACCTCGGAAGGGGTCTTTGTTAGGGGCGTCCACTGTTTTTCCCTATTTTCTCTTTTGACCTCTTTGCGATGGGCGATCTGGTTGATTGTGTCGCATCTTCTCTTACAGGGCTTCTTTCCCTGTAACTAGATGTCTTCCATGATTGGCCTTTGCCTTTCTTGTTGTGCCGATCATTGTGGTTGTAACTGTATTAACGGTTGTCATCACAGGTCCATTGTTTTTCAGTGCGCGCAATTGTCTTTGCTGCTTCGATGAAGGTTTTCCCAATCTTTGGGGCCTCCATCTCTTCCTTTCAGTCATTTGATCAGGTCGTCGCACTTTATTGCTCTCATAAAGTGCGTGCGCATCATCTTCTCGCCTACATCTCCGATTTCGAGGCATTCTTTGTTATACCTGGTGATGAAATCTTCTACGCTTTCATGATCTTTCCTCCATATATTCAGACAATCGGCTGGATATCTAGTGTGTCTGCGCTGTTGAGAGAAGTGCGCGAGGAACTTGTCTCGAAAATCAATCCATGACTTAATTCTTCCTGCTGGCAGGCTGTCAAACCAGACGCGTGCTGCGCCGACAAAGGTTTGTGCGAAAAGATGACACCAAGTTGGTAAGTTCCAACCACCTGTTACTCCTGCGCCATTGAAGACTTGGAGGTGGTCATCGGGATCTGTGAAGCAGTTATATTTGCCTACATTGTGTGGCAGTTTTGTCTTGTCGATATCGGCTGTCGCAATCTCCCTGATGAACTTTGAGTTTTTGGCCATGCCCTCTGGGCGATAGCTCAATGAGTAATCATGTTCTGCTTTTGTATTGTACCCCGCGCGCTTGTGGGGTCTGTATGCCTCATGTTCAGGTGGTAATCTGCTGAATACCGTGTTCTCTTTCTTGTACGTTGGGTCATTTTCTTCATCATAGCTATCCCACTCGTCGTTTATGTTGCGCGGGCCTAAACGACTTTGTACTGGTTTTCTTTGTTGATGGGAGTATTGCACATAATTGCTTTCTGTTTCGCCATAAGTATCGCGCATGTCGTGCGCACTTGGCCTTCTGATGTTTGGTACAGGTGCTTTTTCAGGGTGTAAGTTCCACGCATTGGCCTGCTGAGGCATGTGAGTGCTCAGAGACGTTTGCGGTGGAGTAACAAAAGCGGATTGGTTAGCTTGTGCTTGGAGCACGGCTTGTTGTGCGCTGAGTTGTGTATAGACAAGATTTAGAGACGCCATTTGTTCGGCATACCAGGAAGCCAGAATTTTTCCTTCGGGTAGCCCTAAAAGTGCAGAAAAGTTCAATTGTGTTTGGTCTGATGGGGCTGAGGGGCCAGCTCCATGGTTTGGTGCTTGAAGTATTGGAGGTGCTTGGTGAACTACCCCAGGTGGAGGTTGGAAAGTGGCTCCATTTGCGGTTTGGTTGATGACCCTGGGTGGGGGTTGGAAAGTAGCTCTGTTAGTGGTTTGACTAACCGCTCTGGATGCACTTCCAAAGATCTCAGGAAAATCGTTGTTCACTCGCCCTTCTTGGATGGTCTCGTTCCCCTGGACTCTTTGGACGCGCGCAGTGTCCATGATGAGTTCAAAGGAAGAGACTTCTCCATCCATTTGAGGAGAAGGGTGTGGTTCAGTCATTCTAGTGAGTTTTTGAACAAGAAAGAAGATGAGAGTGGTTTGCAAAAGATGCGGATGGCGCCAATGATGAACACTGGTTAAATCCAATGATTAACTAGCTGGATCATCTCTTCTGTGGGTTCAATCTCCTTCTTTACTCACCAAATGACTAGGGTCCTGCAAAACAGCAACACCGTTAGCTCGTTAAGAGGGGAATAGGGGGGTTTTCCTCTTAAACGGGCTCCGGTGAGAGAATAAGTACTGTTTTGAGGAAGAAAGCAGTGTGTGTTGAGTGTGAGAGAGTGGAGAATTGAATAGAATTAACCTGAATGATGAAGGGTCCTATTTATAGCCGGAGGGTGAAAGAGGGAGGAGCAACCTTGCCAGCTGTTATAGGGCGCCAGCTGTCCGACCAAGGGGAATATCTTCTTGCTCCCCTCTGCTGTGGTCAGGGTGGTGGTTCACGTGGCGCGCCTATATTCGTCCATGCTGGAAACATCGTACTACTGCTGTCGATCTGCTCCTGGATTTGCTGCAGGCCTACATGGCACTTGATGACTGGTGACATGTGTTGTCCTTTCTGTCGGAGGGAGCATCTTTGGTGCCACCTTGGCGTCTTCCAGAAGTTTCTAGAAGCTTTTGGATTCGCTTGCTGATGTAGGCGCCATGTTGGATGAAAAAGTGGTGTGGTCCTTGCCATGTTGGCAAAGAATTGGGACCATACCTCTTCAGAAGGAGAGGCTAGCTGAGCTTGATGATGAGGATGAACCAGAGGAGGCAGCAGCGCTTCAAGCCAGAGGCAGTGGATTGAAGGATCCTGAGGAGGCAGTTGGTGGTGATGGCAAAGGTGATGGTGAAAAGGTGGTGGAGGCAGCGAAGGTGTAGGCTCTATGAATGGGCGATGATGGATATTTCTAGACATGGCCGAAGCCTATTTTGTATGGTTTTTATTTGGTGGTGTTTTAATTTCAAACAATTATGGTCTGTAACTAAACAATAGTCTTTAGGGTTAAGGATCATGGATCCTTGGAACAATAGGGGGTAGCAAAGGTGGATGGGTCCTTCTGTTTGTGGAGGATGAAGCCTTTGATGCCCCTCATCTTTTATTTCCTGCACTTAATGAACCTTTAGTATGGATACCCTTTGCCAACACAAGTGGACGAGCCACGTTTTACTGGTAGAAACATGTGTTGGCAATTTTGACAACCTTTTAAAGGGTTAACTTTGATAAATAAATAAAACTTTAACTTTTGGCTATCTCTATGTTGTTTACTTTCTGTAGATTTATTCGTCAATTGTCATTATACAATTTTAGAATTTACAAGTTATTGATGAAAGTATAAAAATCAGTTTATGTCAAAGAATTTAGGATATGATCAAGGATCAAATTTCCTTTAATCAAAAAGTTTGAAAAGTGAGATGATTTTAGGATCATATATCCTGTTGTCAAAGAATAAGGGTAACACTGATAAATCAAGAATAAAGTTAAAGTAAACAAGGATCATACCAGAGAATCCATGTTAGGATCCTATATCCTTAACACTTACAACTGTAATAATTCAAACATAAAATCTTGTAGAAAGTGAGGATCCTGAATCCTTAACTATTTAGCTTTGGAAACCTGAAATAGAATATAACTTGGGACTAAGCCAATTGTAAAAGAAAGTGTTAGTATCTGGGGACAAGCCCAACAATCTGGGGACGAGCCCAATAAACTAGGGACAAGCCCAAAACTGGGGACAAGCCCAAAGAATCTTGTGGAAACTGGAGTATGGCCCAAACTAGCGTCTATCCAAACTTAGTGACATGAAAATGCCAAAACCTTAGTGTTTTGGTCAAAAATTACCGAAGCAATTTAGTGATCAAATTAGTTAAGTGAGTTAGTGTGCTAGAAATATGTGTGTAAAATATTTTATCCAAGTTAATTGTTAAAACAGTTTCAGGATACGGCTCAGGATATAGAGCTGTATTTATGATCAAACGATGAGCGAAAAAGTAAAGGTGGACACGTTATGTATGAGGAAAGCCCTTGATCAATCTAGATCGCCGGCACAAAACCTCGGGAGCTGACAATCGCAGCTGCCTTGTTCTTCTATTATTTCAAATATCAGGATACAGTGCAGGATGTGGTGCGGATCGACTAAGTGTTACAATGTAATTCGAATACAAGTGTTTGTGTAAAGTGTTTGCAGTGAGCTAGAGAGCAAAAGTGTTCGAAAGTGTGTGTGAAGGTTGCGTGCCTTAATCTGATCCGCCCCCATCTATTTATAGTAAAAGAAGTGTAACAAACTATCCTAATAAACCGGGATCCGGCGAATATTCCCCACTCGAACGTTGTAGACCTGGTCTTTCGGGTTCAACGTCTCTCACATAACAGATACGCCCGAGTCTTGAGGAGAAGAAGTCCATCTGACCGTTAGTAACCCACAACCTTTAACCTGCACGTGGTTAATTCAATCAACCTCAGGATATCGCTCAGGATGTTAGTAATATCCTAGTCCAGTATCCTGGTCACAAATAAACAATTAAAAGCTGGATATTAGTCAAGATATGTACGCTCAGAAAATGACCCATAACAATTGTCCCCAAATATATCTGTTGGTATACCAATCCAACGGATATATTATAAAAGTTCTAACTCGTAGACCGAGGCAATTAAGATGAAATGACGGCTAAGGTGACCTTGTGCCATTTTCAATGCAATATTTACTTTTCACCCCCCTATACTCATCCTATAATTAGCTGAGATATTTCTTTTTGTTATCATTATTCTCCAAGCAATTTTTAGGTAACTATGCTTTTCTTCATCCTCTGTTATCTTTCCAGGGTTTCTCTTTGTTTGCTTTAATACTCTCCATGGCATCACGGACAAGATCTCGTTCGGATGAACTAGTCCCAACCCTCGTGAGTCAAAACCTCATACGAGAGTCGGAAAAAGAAATCTGCTGCTTCAACAACGCCGATATCGCTGCCCTCAAGAGTTCCGGCGCCTTTCCCACGGGTACAGTAATTCGGCCTTTCGACCGAGAGATCCGATCAGACTTGTCATCAGACGAGTGGGTTTGTTTTTTCGCCTACCCCTTTTCTTTGGGACTCCGGTACCCATTTCCACCTTTTATCTCTCGTTTCTTTGACCTCACTGGCCTTAGTTATGCCCAAACTATGCCAATGGTCTGGCGAGTTTTGATGGTACTGGATCAAATCAGATCTCGCCATTGCCCTGACCTGTGTATTTAAGACCTCCCTATAGCATACCGGTTGAGGTCCCACGGCGACAGCCGTTTTCTTTTGTTTTCCACCTCCAAAAACCCTTTAGTCCTTAAGGCCACTAAGAACGAAGACCAATGGCGACGAAAGTTCTTTTTCGTGAAAAGAGATTCCATCGACAAGGGTTTCGATCTGCCGATTAGATGGTTAACCAAGGGTAGGATCTAGGGTTTTAGGAATATCCCCAAGTGTATCTTTAAACTATATCCTAAACTTATATCCTGATGTTTTATGCAGCAAACTTCAGAGACTTAGCACCCCCAAGCGCGGAATCCAAGTCCAGGATCAAAGAAATATACCGACTTCCTGCTAGTGAAAGAACCTTTTCCCTGTCTCTTGCAGATTCAAGCCAAAAGTCAAGTTCAGAGATGTCTGGTAAGTATATTCTCAGTAATTATCTTTATCCATTAAACCGATTATCTTTCAGAGGTATTATAAGTTTAAAAATATCTTCCCTTGTGCAGTACCAGTTGTCAACCTTGAAGGCTTCCAACTCGACGAGTTGGACAGTTACTCTAGCCTTGTACCTGCTAAACAAGAATCCAAGCCGAAGTCGTCTGCCACGCCAAAGCCTACCTCTTCAAAGACTATTACCGCTCCTAAAGCTCCTCCGGCATCCAGGACCCGGGCCTCTAGCTCTCGGAAGAGAAAGGAGATGGATTCTCCAGCCGCCTCTGAGACATTCTCTCTCGAGAATCATGGATTTAATGAAGCCACTTCATTCCTCAAGCAGGTAAAAATTCCCTTCCGATATCCTGCACATGTATGTTAATCCTTATCCTGCTTATTTTACATTGATACCTGTACCTTTAACTGCAGGGCTTGGAACGTCTCATGCACTTGTACGAAGACGCCTGTGGGCTTAACAAGATGCTGGAGGTTAAGCTCGAAAAAGCCAAAGCCACTATAGCCGATCTAGGAACAATCGCGGCCGCCAAGTCCCAGCATTATGAAGACAAATACAAAGCAATGACCCAAGAACACCAAGCTGCCCTCCACAAAGCCAACGAGGATGCTCATGCCAAACTAGACGCCGCTCTTCTCCAATACTAGCAGGATTCATATCGGGACAGCCTCAAAGCATCCGTTGTTATCTCCCTTCTCCAAGCTAGATTAAGGATGGATTATGAGGCCAAGAGCTTGGGCTTCGAATGCCCCTCCTGGAATGTAAAGGCTTGGGAAGCGAAACTACAGGATCTTGGAGGTCATCCCGTCGCTCATCCTGCAAAGCATGCTGGTGAAGAGCCTTCTAAGGTGGCCGAATAAGTGGTTAATGCTGGTGATGGTGATGCCGAGAAGAATCCTGAGGCTGATGCTGGTGCAGATGCTGGGAAAGAGGCTGCTGATCAAGAAGGTGCCGCTCCTTAGGCGGCGAAGTGGGCGATGATGGATATACGTGCCAAGGCCGGAGCCACTTTTTTAAATTTCATGGTTGTGGTTTGTATAAACAATTTACCTTTCCTGTCGTTGAACAATCTACATTTCCTGCATTAGAACAATACGATGACCAAAGGTGGATGGGTCCTGGGTTTCAGGATGAAGCCCTTAGTCATCGGTTAGTATAACCTCTTTTGAATATCGTAACGGCTGAAGGTGGACAGGTCCCGTTTTGAGATAGAACCTTCAACTGTTACATAAGTATGGTAAAGACTAATTGTGCTTTTGGTGGATGGGCCACGGGTTGAGGTGAATCCAAAAGCACAACTTTTGACATGTTAATAATATATCTTACTTTTGACTTATTTGTTGTTGCCTTTCAATTCATGTCATACATTCCTTAATGAAGATTTTAGCTTTGCAAAATTTTGTACAACTATTCTTCAAAAATATCCTGATCAATATGCTCAGTGGTATATTATGAAAACTTTTATTAAATAGAACTTCTAAAAATTCAATCAACTTTATAGAAAACTTTTTAAAGAATAAAAGATAGTCCACTTTCTAAAACCTGTTTTGACCATACTTGTTTGATCAAGGTTTTAATTTCAAACTAGTATCAGTTCCAAATATTTTAATGAAATATCCTGAGAAGTATTTTGAAAATACATTTTGAAAATATATCCCGAGAATTTATCCCAATCAGGATGTTTAAGCTTTTGTCAAACATAGTTTCAAAACTCAAATAACGTTTCCAAAGGAAAGATCATACCAGGAATAGAGTATAACCCTACTCTCAAACTTCAATCCCTTTGAACTCTTCCAATGAAGATGTCCCCTGTCTGAGACACTTAGTGTGTTAGGTCCGAGCCTTATCCTTTGAGCTTTAAACCATTGCCTCAGTAGGAATGTCCCCTGTGTATAATGTCTTCAACTACTTAGAAATCTTCTGGATATCAGTTCCAATTGTATAGACAATTTTTCGTGTTACAGGGCTAAAACCCAAGAATGTACCGGAGATAAATCCCTTGTATCCTAGGGGAAATCCCAAATTTTCGTGCGCTACAGGCGGGAGTGTATAAACTCCAAGACTTAGAAAGGTGAAAACCTTTAAACCTCAGAGAGTATGATAATACCCTTTCGTGAGAGAGGGTGATCAATCCTCGTATACCTTTAGGATTCAGGATATAGCCAATAGTAACGAAATTGTCAGCCACTTTTACATGGACTGGTCCCGCCACTTTGAACTATTCCTGAATAACTTGCGCTCCAGGCGGGGTGTATAAACCCAATTCAGAAGAAAAGTGAATACCTTTAAACCTGTGAAGGGATCAGGATCCCTTATACGTGAGAGAGGGGGCCAATCCTCTAAGCCTCCGAAGTATCCTGAGTGTGTATCCTGGTGCTATATCCAGAAGTATATTCTGTAAAAACACTAAAACCTAAGGTGTGTGTTAGCTTGGCTAACACCCCTCCGATGCTTAAGTCAGTAATAGATTCAAAATAGCAAATAATATCAAAACTTAATAAGAGATACATAATTCATACCATCTTGAGTTGGAATTTAAGTTCCATACTCACTTAAAATAGAGTTTCAAATGTATAGCATTCCCAGATCTCGGTAGCATATCCCCCTCTATATTCTTGAGCCGGTATGCTCCTTTTCCTGATTCTGACTCAACCTCGTAGGGTCCTTCCCATTTTGGAGCCAACTTTCCATCAGCGGGATAAGTAGTATTCTGAAAAGCTTTTCTTAACACCCAATCTCCAACTTTGAACCTTCGAGTCCTTATATTCTTGTTGTATGCTCTGGATATCCTTTGTTGATATGCTGCCATTCTTAGCCGTGCTGCATCTCTTGTCTCATCAATAGTATCCAGCTCCCGGCATAGGACTTCAGGATTCTGCTCAGGATTCCTGAGGTTGGATCTTGCTGTGGGTATCACCATTTCTGTCGGGATCACTGCTTCTGCCCCAAATACTAAGGAAAAAGGGGTTTGACCAGTTGCACTTTTTACCGACGTTCTATCAGCCCACAAAACAAAGGGTAATTCGTCTGCCCATCTTCCTTTCTTGTCCCCTAATCTCTGCTTCAAGTTATTGACAATTATCTTGTTTGAGGATTCAGCTTGTCCATTTGCTTGAGGATGTACCGGGGTAGATGTAATCATTTTGATTCCCCAATTCTTGCAAAATTCAGTAGTCCTTTTACTTATAAATTGAGATCCGTTGTCACAAATTATCTTAGCTAGTACTCCAAACCTAGTCAGGATATTCCTTTTTATGAAGGATACCACTTCCTGATCTCTAACTTGAACAAATGCTTCTGCTTCAACCCACTTGGAGAAATAATCCGTCATTGCCAACATGAAAACCTTTCCTCCTGGAGCCTTTGGAAGCTTTCCCACTATATCCATACCCCACTTCATAAACGGCCAAGGGGAAACAATAGGATACAGCGGTTCAGCAAGCTGATGTAATATGTTACTATGTCTTTGACAGGCGTCACATCTTCGAGCATATTCAGTGGCATCTCTCCTCATTGTCGGCCAATAATATCTTGTCCTTAATACTTTTGAGAATAAGGACCTGCCCCCAGTATGGTTGCCACAATCCCCTTCATGTATATCCTGAAGTACTTCTTTGGTTTCGGGATCCTCCAAGCACCTCAGATATGGTCCTGCAGGAGATCTCTTACAAAACATCATTTATAATAGTGAATCGTGATATCTTCATTCTAAAGGCTTTAGGATTCTCATTCTTAGGGATGTGTCCTTCCTTGAGATATCTCATGATTGGAGCCGTCCAGGACTTAGGATCCTCCTCGGGATACTCCTCATCAGGATTCTGAATACTTATTACTTCCTTATCCTGAGGATTCGTCGCAGGATATAGGATATGTAATATTGGTATTGGGGTCCCTTCCGGTATCCTGATCGATGATCCCAGATTTGCTAAGGCATCAGCTTCATCATTATCCTCTCTTGGTACCTGTTCAAGTGTAAAAATATCGAAATATCCTGCTAATTTTTTGAGAATTTCGAGATACTCGATTAACTTCTCTCCTTTAACTGCATAGGTTCCATTAAAATGATTAGTGATTAACAAGGAGTCAACATATACATGCAAATTCTTGATACTCATATTTTTAGCCAACTCTAATCCTGCAATTAAAGCCTCATATTCTGCCTCATTATTAGTAGCAAGAAATTCACACCTAATAGCCTGGGGTAATATGTCCCCCTGTGGCGATTTTAGTAGTATACCTAAACCTACACCTCTTACGTTAGATGCACCATCAGTATATAATGTCCTGCATTCTAAGTTTTCTCCTAGCTGCTGTACTTCTAAATCTACTTCATTTTGAATGTCACTACTGAAATCAGCCACAAAGTCAGCTAAAGCCTGAGACTTTATGGCATTTCTAGGCTCATATACTAAGTCATAAGCACTCAATTTTACTGACCACTAGGCCATCCTACCTGACATCTCTGGTTTCCTAAGCACGTTTTTAACAGGATAATTGGTTTTAACATGAATCCTATGTGTCTCAAAATAATGTCTAAATTTTGTTGATGCCATAAGTAGTGCTAATATCAATTTCTCTAGATGAGAATATCTAGTTTCAGCATCTAGTAAACTTTTACTAATATAATAGACAAGATATTGCTGACCTTCATGGTCCTTTATAAGAACAGCACTTACAGCATTCCCTGATACAGCGAGGTATAGGTGTTTTGGTCAAAAATTACCGAAGCAATTAAGTGATCAAATTAGTTAAGTGAGGTAGTGTGCTAGAAATATGTCTGAAAAATATGTTAACCAAGTTGATTATAAAAACAGTTCCAGGATACGGCTCAGGATATTGAGTTGTATCTGTGATCAAACAATGAGCAAAAAGGTAAAGGTTGACACGTGATGTACGAGGAAAGCCCTTGATCAATCTAGATCGCCGGCACAAAAACTCGGGAGCTGACAATCGCAGCTGCCTTGTTCTTCTATTGCTTTAAATATCAGGATACAATGCAGGATGTGGTGCGGATCAACTATGTGTTACAATGTAATTCGAATACAACTGTTGTGTGTAGTGTTTGCAGTGAGCTAGAGCAAAAGTGTTTGAAAGTGTGAAAGTTGCGTGCCTTAATCTGATCCGCCCCCATCTATTTATAGTAAAGGAAGTGTAACAAACTATCCTAATAAACTGGGATCCGACGAATATTCCCCACTCGAACGTTGTAGTCCTGGTCTTTCGGGTTCAACGTCTCTCCCATAATAAATACGCCCGAGTCTTGAGGAGAAGAAGTCCATCTGACCGTTAGTAACCCCCAGTCTTTAACCTGCATGTGGTTAATTCAATCAACCTCAGGATATCGCTTAGGATGTTAGCAGTATCCCAGTCCAGTATCCTGGTCACAAATAAACAATTAAAAGCAGGATATTAGTCAAGATATGTACGCTCAGAAAATGGCCCATAACAATTGTCCCCAAATATATCTGTTGGTATACCAATCCAACGGATATATTTTAAAAGTTTTATCTCGTAAATCAAGGCAATTAAATCGAGACGACGGTCAAGATCACATCATAACTTCCGACACGCTTTTAACTCGATGCAGATCCACAATGCTCCTATATCTTCTCTCTTCTTGTTTGAAAAGCAAATAACTCCAACGGAGTCTCCAGGCAATTCCCTACTTCTTGTTCATCTTTTATCAATTTTTCTTTCTTCATCTGCAATGGCCGCCAGAACTCATTCCTAAACCGGTGAATCATCCGAGACCTTTATTCAACAGAATCTTCTCAAAAATCCCGAGAAGGAAGTCTGTGCCTTTGATAACGCAGACATTGCGGCTTTGAGAGCTTATGGTGCATTCCCAGACAACACTGTCTTTAGACCATTCGATTGGTCAATTCGATCGGATATTTCTTCTACTGATTGGGTTTGCTTTCCAGCATACCCTTTCTCGCTAGGTCTCCGATACCCTTTTCCTGAATTTATGATGCAATTTTTCCGGACCACACGTATTTCTTTTGCTCAGACCATGCCCATGTTCTGGAGGGTATTAATTGTTCTAAACCAAATTAAAAACCTTCACTGTCCTGACCTTTGTATTGAAGATCTGCCCATCGCTTACCGCCTTCGATCTCATGGTTCTAGCCGGTTTTTGCTTTTTTCGACTTCCAACAAACCCCTTATTCTTAAAGCCACCAAAAACGAAGATGGATGGCAACGCAAGTTCTTTTTCGTTAAACGAGACTCCATTGCTGAGGGTGCTAGCCTTCCGGTGGAGTGGTTAACCACCGGTAGGGTTATGAATACTCCCATGTACCTTTAAATTTTTATCTTTTGCTAATATCCTTCTTTTTGATTCCTTTGCAGTAAATTTCAAGGAAGTAGCTCCCCTTACTACGGAGTCAGAGAAAAGAATCAAGGCTGTTTACCAACTACCTGCAATAGACAGGAGTTTTACTACACATATCCCGAGTTCCAGTCAATACTCCTCATCTGAAATGTCTGGTAAGGATTACTCTCAAAATAATTAGTTAACACAATATAATAAAACGAAGAGTAATAAAGATGTAAATTTTTCCCTTTATGCAGCACCAGCCAAGATCCCTGAAGTTTTTGACCTCGACGAGTTGGACAGCTATTCTGATCAGGTTCAAATTAAGAAGGAGCCTAGTCCCAAGGCCACAGCCTCATCCAAACCCAGTGGTTCCAAAGCCATTGTCATTACCAAACCTTCGCCAGCTACCAAGCCCCGGAGTTCAAGCTCCCGTAAAAGGAAAGAGCCCGATTCCCCCGTTATTTCTGACACATTTCCCTATGAGAATTATGGGTTCATCGAAGCAAGCAGGTTTATGACCTCTTTTCTCAACCAGGTTAGTATTCTCAAACCATATCCTGCAGCTTATACCATTCACATGGGTTTACCAAAATCAATACCTTTCTTCTTATTTTTGCAGGGTCTTGAACATCTGGTTCATCTGTATCAAGAATCCTGCGGGCTCAACAAGACGCTTGAATCCAAGTTAAAGAAAGCAGAAGCCACGATCTCCGACCAAGGCATGATTGCAGCCGCTAAATCTCGTCATTACGAGGAGAAGTTCAAAGCTATGACTCAAGAACATCAGACTGCTCTCAACAAAGCTACTCTCCAAGCCCAAGCTGATCTTGACGCTGCCCATGCGCAACACGAATGGGATATGGTCAGCTATCGGGAAAGCCTTAAGAGTTCCGTCGTCACTTCTCTCCTCCAGGCCAGGCTGAAAATGGCCCATGAAGCCAAAGCACTAGGCATTGAATGCCCTTCTTGGGACGTCGGTGCCTGGGAAACAAAGCTAAAGAACCTCAACGGCACTTCTACCAAACCAGCTGCCGAAGGATCTTCCAAAGCAGTTGAAAATGCCACCGATGCCGAGAGGAATGCCGAGGCGGATCCCGAGACGGATGATGCTGAAATTACCACGAACGAAGAAGGCGCTGCCCCCTAAAACTCATTTCCTTTTGTTTGAACAATTTTATGTCTTATGAACAATTTTTATTTCTGCTTCAAAACAATTTGATAGCCGAAGGTGGATGGGTCCTGGGTTTAAGGACGAAGCCTTCGGTTATCAACTAGTACCGTTTATTTCAAATAATTTTATCTTTCATTTTTCTTGCTATTACTTTCTGTCTTTCTTATTACAGATCTTAGTTTTGCAAAATATTCTGATCAACATACTCAGTGACATATTGCGAAAACTTTAAATAAAACTTCTAAAAATTCAATCAATCTTCATAGGAAAGACAGTCCACTTTCCAAAACCTGTTTTGACAATACTTGTTTGATCAAAGTTTCAAACTAGTATCAGTTTCAAATATTTTAATCAAATATCCTGAAAAGTATTTTGAAAATATATTTTGAGAATATATCCTGAAAATTTATCCTAATCAAGATGTTTAACCTTTTGTCAAACATAGTATTCTCAAAGGAAAGATCATACCAGGAATAGGGTATAACCCTATTCTCAAACTTCAATCCCTTTGCAACTCTTCCAATGAAGATGTCCCCTGTCTGAGACACTTAGTGTATTAGGTCCGAGCCTTATCCTTTGAGCTTTACACCATTGCCTCAGTAGGAATGTCCCCTATGTACAATGCCTTCAAATACTTAGAAATCTTCTGGATATCAGTTCCAATTGTATAGACAATTTTTCGTGTTACAGGGGTAAAACCCAAGAATGTACTAGAGATAAATCCCTTGTATTCTGGGGGAAATCCCAAATTTTCGTGCGCTACAGGCGGGAGTGTATAAACTCCAAGACTTAGAAAGGTGAAAACCTTTAAACCTTAGAGAGTATGAAAATACTTTCGTGAGAGAGGGTGATCAATCCTCATATACCTTTAGGATTCAGGATATAGCCAATAGTAACGAAATTGTCAGCCACTTTTACATGGACTGGTCCCGCCACCTTGAACTATTCCCGAATAACTTGCGCTCCAGGCGGGGTGTTTAAACCCAATTCGGATGAAAGGTGACTACCTTTAAACCTGTGAAGGGATCAGGATCCCTTATACGTGAGAGAAGGGGCCAATCCTCTAATCTTCCGAAGTATCCTGAGTGTGTATCCCGGAGCTATATCCCGAAGCATATACTGCAAAACGTTTCAAAACTAAGGTGGGTGTTAGCTTGGCTAACACCCCTCCGATGCTTAAGTCAGTATTGGGTTTCAAAGAATAAATTAAACCAAACACATTTAAAAGAGATAGAATTCATACCATCCTGAGTTAGAAATTAAATTCTAAACTCACTTGAAATAATGCTTAAGGTGTATAGCGTTCCAAGATCTCGGCAGCATATCCCCCTCCATATTCTTGAGTCGGTATGCACCTTTTCCTGATTCTGATTCAACCTCATATGGTCCTTCCCATTTTGGAGCCAGCTTTCCATCAGCAGGATTAGTAGTATTTTGAAAAACCTTTCTTAACACCCAATCACCAACTTTGAAACTTCTGGTCCTTATATTCTTGTTATATGCTCTGGATATCCTTTGTTGATATGCTGCCATCCTTAACTTTGCTGTATCTCTTGTCTCATCAATAGTATCCAACTCCTGGCATAGGACTTCAGGATTCTGCTCAGGATTCCTGAGGCTAGATCTTGCTGTAGGTATCACCATTTCTGTCGGGATCACTGCTTCTGCTCCAAATACCAAGGGAAACGGGGTTTGACCAGTTACATTTTTTACTGTCGTTCTATCAGCCCACAAAACAAAGGGTAATTCTTCTGCCCATCTTCCTTTCTTGGCCCCTAATCTCTTCTTCAAGTTGTTGACAATTATCTTGTTTGAGGATTCAGCTTGTCCGTTTGCTTGAGGATGTACCGGGGTGGATGTAATCATTTTGATTCCCCAACTCTTGCAGAAGTCAGTAGTCCTTTTACTTATAAATTAAGATCCGTTGTCACAAATTATCTCAGCTGGTATTCCAAACCTAGTCAGGATATTCCTTTTTATGAAGGATACCACTTCCTGATCTCTAACTTGAACAAATGCTTCTGCTTCAACCCACTTGGAGAAATAATCCGTCATTGCCAACATAAAAACCTTTCCTCCTGGAGCCTTTGGAAGCTTTCCCACTATATCCATACCCCACTTCATAAATGGCCAAGGGGAAACAATAGGATACAACGGTTCAGCAGGCTGATGTAGTATGTTACTATGTCTTTGACAGGCGTCACATCTTCGAACATATTCTGTGGCATCTCTTCTCATTGTCGGCCAATGTATATCTTGGAGTACTTCTTTGGTTTCGGGATCTTCCAAGCACCTCAGATATGGTCCTGCAAGAGATTTCTTATACAAAACATCATTTATAATAGTGAATCGTGATACCTTCATCCTAAAGGCTTTAGGATTCTCATTCTTTGGGATGTATCCTTCCTTTAGATATCTCGTGATTGGAGCCGTCCAGGACTTAGGATCCTCCTCGGGATACTCCTCATCAGGATTCTGAATACTTATTACTTCCTCATCCTGAGGATTCGTCACAGGATATAGGATATGTAATATTAGTATTCGGGTCCCTTCCGTTATCCTAACCGATGATCCCAGATTTGCTAAGGCATCAGCTTCAGCATTATCCTCTCTTGGTACCTGTTCAAGTGTAAAAATATCGAAATACCCTGCTAATTTTTTGAGAATTTCGAGATACTTGATTAACTTCTCTCCTTTGACTGCATAGGTCCCATTAAAATGATTAGTGATTAACAAGGAGTCAACATACACTTGCAAATTCTTGATATTCATATTCTTAGCCAACTCTAATCCTGCAATTAAAGCCTCATATTCTGCCTCATTATTAGTAGCAGGAAATTCACACCTAATAGCCTGGGGTAATATGTCCCCCTGTGGCGATTTTAGTAGTATACCTAAACCTACACCTCTTACGTTAGATGCACCATCAGTATATAATGTCCAGCATTCTAAGTTTTCTCCTAGCTGATGTACTTCTAAATCTACTTCATTTTGGATGTCACTACTGAAATCAGCCACAAAGTCAGCTAAAGCCTGAGACTTTATGGCATTTCTAGGTTCATATACTAAGTCATAAGCACTCAATTTAACTGACCACTTGGCTATCCTACCTAACATCTCTGGTTTCCTAAGCACGTTTTTAACAGGATAATTAGTTTTAACTTGAATCCTATGTGTCTCAAAGTAATGTCTAAGCTTCGTTGATGCCATAACTAATGCTAGTGTCAATTTTTCTAAATGAGAATATCTAGTTTCAGCATCTAATAGACTTTTACTAACATAATAGACAGGATATTGCTGACCTTCATGGTCCTTTATAAGAACGGCACTTACAGCATTCCCTAATACAGCGAGGTATAGGGATAGTGGTTCACCATTTTCAGGCTTCATCAATAGAGGTACAGTTGAGAGATATCGCTTCAAATCCTGTAAGGCTGCTTCATGCTTTGCTCCCCATTCGAACTTCCTATTCTTTTTGAGGATATCATAAAATTCCTTGCATTTTTCCGAGGATCTTGAAATAAATCTGTTCAACGCTGCTACTCGGCCTGTTAGCCGTTGAACATCCTTCATATTTGAAGGTGATTTGATATCCAGGATGGCTTTAATCTGCTCCGGGCTTGCCTCTATTCCTCTTTTAGTCACCATATATCCTAGAAACTTTCCTGCCCCCACTCCGAAATGGCACTTAGCAGGATTTAGCTTCATGTTGAATTGATCCAGGATATCAAATGCTCCCTTGATATCCCGGAGGTGATCCTCAGCCTTTCTAGATTTCACCACCATATCGTCAATATATACCTCCATGGTGTCCCCCAGCTTATCTTTGAACATCATATTCACCAATCTCTGGTATGTTGCACCTGCATTTTTCAAACCGAGAGGCATAGCAGTATAGCAATAAATACCTGTTGGTGTCATGAAGGCAGTATCCTCCTGGTCCGAAGGTTCCATTTGAATCTGCTGAAATCCTGAGGATGCGTCCATGAATGTTAACATTTCGTGCCCAGCAGTAGCATCCACCATTGTATCGATATGAGGAAGAGGGAATGGGTCTTTAGGACAAGCCTTATTCAAGTCTGTGTAATCTACACAGACCCTCCATTTCCCATTTTTCTTCTGTACTACGACCACATTTGCCAGCCATCTCGGAAACTTGACTTCTCTGATCATCTTGGACTTTAACAATCTTTCAACTTCCGCTTGGATGATTATATTTCGTTCAGGAGCAAACTTCCTTCTTTTTTGCTGAACAGGTTTGAACGACCTGTCAATTCCAAGCTTGTGAGTAATAATGTCTTTGGATATGCCTGTCATATCCTCATGCTTCCATGCAAATGTCGACATCCTGCACTTCAAAAAGTTAGTTAATTGTTCTTCAATAGCCTGAGGGATATTGGTTCCTACGAGCACCAAGATATCATGATTATCCTGATCTAGGATAACTTTCTTTACATCCTGTTCAGAAGCCTCCACGATATCCCGGGCCCGCATCTTTAATTGCTATACTGGATTGGGCTTGGTTGAGGATTTCATTGAGGATGAGTAGCATTCCTTTGCCTCCTGCTGATCACTATCAACTTTGACGACCCCCCAGGGGGTAGGGATCTTGATGCACTGGTGATAAGTCGATGGTACAGCCTTCATATCATGGATCCACGGCCTGCCTAGTATGATGTTATAGCAGGATAGGGAGTCCATTACACAGAAACGTTGTATCGAGTTGACCCCTTCAACATATACTGGTAACTTTATCTCCCCTACGGTATTCCTAGCTTCTCCACTGAAACCAACGAGCACAGTGGACTTCGAAGTAATTTCCATCGGAGATACATTCATTCTCTTCAATGTTTCCAGCTGAATTATGTTGACGGAGCTACCATTGTCCACTAATATCCTGCGTACAAAATGGTTAGCAACATATAACGTTATTACGAAAGCATCATGGTGAGGATCCTGGACAGTATCCCTGTCATCACTATCGAAAGTGATCACTTTATCAGTTGTAAGGGTAGTCATCCTGGCTGGTTTATCTTCCCTTTCAGTCTTAGCTTCCTTCGCATGTCTCTTGGCCGCCGAATACGAAGTCCCACAGATGTCGGATCCTCCTGAAATAAAGTTAATTATTTTGGCATCTACTGGGGGTGGTGCTTCTCGTTCAGGATCCTTCTCAGGATCCTGCCCTTTATTCTTCTTTCTTCCCAGCAAATCCTTCGGGTACCCCTTGCTTAACAGGTAACTTATTTCTTTCCTTAGAGAAATGCAATCCTCAGTCACATGTCCGAAATCTTCATGGAAGGCACACCACTTGGATTTATCCTTCCAATCAGCTTTCTGCTGGTTCTTTCGAGGCCACCTATTTTTGTCTCCTAAACCCTGCATAGCATACATTAACTCAGGTATATCAACAGAAAAGCAGTATTCAGATAACTCAGGATATTCTTCAGGATCCTCGTCTTCAACAACATTCACTTTCTTGTTATCATTTCTACCATATGGCTTGGAGCAATATGGTTTATACGAGGATTCTGATTTCATGTTGGTTGATTCGTAGGTTGAGGTAGAATTCATCCTCTCTTGCATCTTTTTGTCATCTTCTAAGCGGATATATCTCAAATCCCTGTTACGAGCTTCGTCGAGATTAATGCAGGGATTCATCACAAGATCCTGATAAAATTGGGAATCCTTTTGTAGCCCCATCTTGAATGCTTGGACCGCTGTGGCAACATCAAGGTGCAGGATATCCAAGGATTCCCTGCTAAATTTGTTCACATAATCCCTCAAGGATTCCTGAGGTCCTTGAGTTATCCTGTAAAGGTCACTGGTTAGTTTCTCAAAACTCCGACTACAAGAAAACTGACTGTTGAATAAATTAACCAAATGAGCAAACGAAGTAATTGAGTGAGGAGGAACATTCAACAGCCATTTTAAGGCTGATCCTGTCAAGGTAGAACCGAAACCCTTGCATAAGCATGCTTCCTTGAGATCTGGAGGGATAGGATTGATTTCCATCATTTCCCTATACTGGGCAATATGCTCTTCAGGATCCGTAGTCCCATCATACAGTTTCATGTTGGGGGTCTGAAATCTTTTTGGGATTTCAGCATCACACATAGGATATGCAAAGCGGGATATCTTGTGGCTGTCTTGAGATACTTCCGGAATTGGTTGGACCACTCCAGGTGTTTTGGTCAAAAATTACCGAAGCAATTAAGTGATCAAATTAGTTAAGTGAGGTAGTGTGCTAAAAAGTGTGTTGAAAATATGTTGGTTAAGTTATTGTGAAAACAGTATTCAGGATACGGCTCAGAATATTGAGCTGTATCTACGATCAAACAATGAGCAAACAATGAGCAAAAAGTAAAGGAAATGACACGAGATGTACGAGGAAAGCCCTTGATCAATTTAGATCGCCGGCATAAAACCTCGGGAGCTGACAATCGCAGCTGCCTTGTTCTTCTTATTACTTTCAACTTCAGGATACAGTGCAGGATATAGACCAGATCGCTATGTGTTACAATGTTTTTGTGTGAGAGTGAAAGTTTGCTAGAGAACGAGTGTTAGAGTGTAACGAGTGCAAATGTGATGTCCTCTTTGATCTGGTATACCCACCTATTTATAGTAATGAATTACAAACAATAATCCCTACAAATATGGGGTACTCCGAATATTCCATTGTGAACGTTATGGACCGAGTAATACGGCTTCAACGTCTTCATTTGAACGACTTGGACCGAGTCTTCCGCGGAATAAGTCTTGTGAACGTTGCTAGCTTCTAACCCACGTACCTGCACATAATCCGTTAGTAATCCTGAGGATACCATTCAGGATGTTACCAATATCCTGAACCAGCATCCCGGATGTAAACAGATACTACATAGCCAAGATATAAATCAAGATATTTTCCAGGATATGGGCTCAGAATTTCACCCATAACAATTGTCCCCAAAAATGTTACCGTTTGATATCATGCACTAACGGTTACATTTTTCACGGTGGCCGAGGTAATTAAGAGATAAGACCATTGATGTGACAGCTTTCAACCACCCGGCCTATATTTACTCATCATGCCCTATATCTTCTCATCCTCATCTCCTTTTTTAATCACAATCGACAAGGAAAAAGGTAATATTCTCTCCCTCATCTTCACATTCATCTTTATCATCTTTCTCCGGTGACAAATTCAGGCGACCAAATGCCCAGGCAAACAAGGTCCAGTTCGGGTGACTCGGCTCCCACATTCATCCAACAGAATCTTCTCCAAGAACCGGAGAATGAGACATGTACCTTTGATAGTGCCCACTTGTCAGCCTTGAAATCCTCCGGCATCTTCCCGGAAGGAACCGTGTTTAGACCGTTTGACCGGGAAATCCGGTCGGATATGGTCTCCAGCGAGTGGATATGCTTCAACGCTTTCCCTTTTACCCTAGGGCTACAATTCCCCTTTTCGGACTTCATCACCGAATTCTTTAATATCACCAAAATTTCTTTCAGCCAAACCATGCCAATGCTCTGGCGTGTTTTGTCTGTTCTTGACCAAATCAAGAGAAACCACATACCTGACCTTTCCGTCCATGATCTCCCTTTAGCCTACAAGCTTAGATGCCATGGCTCATCTAGATTCCTATTTTATTCTACTTTCGGTGACCCATTGATACTTCGTGCCACCAGGAACGAGGATGGTTGGCAATCCAAGTTTTTCTTTGTAAAAAAGGGATTCAATCCCTGGTGGAACGGATTATCCGATGAGATGGTTGAGAAAGGGTAGGACTTAGGATTTAAGAACGATCCTGTCTCTTATTCTGTCTCATATCCTGAGCTAATGAATTTCATTTTCTCCGTTTGTGTATGCAGCTGATTTCAGGAAGATTGTACCTCCCCCTGCTGATTCTCAAAAAAGAATAGACGCCATCAGACTGCTTTCAGAAACAGAGAGAAGCTTTAATCCATCTCCACCAACTCCAAGCCCTCTTTCAAGCGCAAACATGTCTGGTAAGAATCCTGCAAGATATCTTGTACACACATGTTTTTATTTGATATTCTTAGGAGAGATTTAGAATTTTACTCCCTGTGTACAGATTCCAGCAAAGTTCCAGTCTATCTAGACCTTGATGAACTCGACAGCTACCCAACTCCAGCCACAGTCAAAGAAGGAAACTCCTGCTGCTACTAGCTCCAAGCCACTCCCGGCTCCCAAAGCCAATCCAAGAACCCGTGCTTCCACAGCGAAAAAGAGGAAGGGTCTTGAAGTCAGTGCTCCAGGTTCAGAAGGGTTCTCCTATGACGAACTCAGCTTCTCTGATTCCTTAGAGCCAATGACATCCTTCCTTAAGAAGGTAATATCCTGACGCATATCCTTCATGTATATCCTGCACATATATCCTGCACGTATATCCTAATAGGATATCTTGGTAGGATATCTTGGTCAACATATATTCTAACTTTATACCTGTAATTGATGTGCAGGGCCTCCAACATTTGCTCCACTTGTACAATGATGCTTGTGGTACTGTGGCACTCCATGAAGCCAGGATCAAACAGCTTGAAAGCACCGTCGCGGACCAAGGTGCCATTGCTGAAGCGAAGACCCGGCACTACGAAAGCCTGCTGAAGAATGTCACCCAAGACGCTGAGGTCAAACTCGCCACCGTTCAAATGGATCATGATCAAGCCTTGGTCAACTTCCGGGAGGGAATCAAGGCTTCTACTATCGTCTCCCTGTTACAAGCACGCATCAAGATGGCCTACGAGGCCAAGGAGACGGGCCTTGTTTGTCCATCTTGGCCAGTTGAATCCTGGGTGGCCAAACTAAAGGAGCTTGGAGGCAAAGCTGTGCCACTTCCTGTTGAGGCTGGTGAGTCTCCTAAGTCAGCAGAGGTGGTGGTCCAGGCTGGAGACAAGAAGGATGCTGGAGCTGATGCTGGGATGGATGCTGGTGAGGATGCTGCTCAGGATGCTGGTGCTGGGAAATCTGAGAAGGTTGGAGAAGATGCCGCTGTGTGAGGGCATTCAGGTGGGCGATGATGGATATACGTGCCAAGGCCGGAGCCCACCTTTTTGATTTCGAATGTTGGTTTGTAGTCCCAAAACAATTTACTTTTCCGCACTTTATTTTTCTGCACCTGAACAATTTACATTTTCTGCATGCTTTTTTGAACAATACAACAGTTGGAGGTGGATGGGTCTCGGTTTGAGATGAAACCTTCAACTGTTGGGTAAATAGGGTAAGGAACTATTAGTGCTCTTAGTGGATGGGTCTTGTTTTGAGGTGAAGCTAAGAGCACATCTTTTGGTACGTTAATAATATAACTACTCTTTTGACTTTATTATTATTGTCATTAACATACAAATTTTACTTGTGAAAATTGTTTGGTTTGAACATTCTTAGGAACATATATTATAAATTTATCCTGGGAGATATCCTGAAAGATATCTTGAAAAGGATATTGAAATACAACCTACAAATTGTCCAAACAAAAAGGAGAGATCATACCAGAGATTCTTAGAGAATCAATTTCAATCCTTTATCATAAGTTTGTCCCCAGTGCATACTTATAAACTTGGATCCATCCTTTGAACAGTATAATGTATGTTCCCTGTGTTTGATACAGAAACGCAAATATATTTATACTTCGATTTGAATAAATTCCGAATACCCTAGGGCAGAACCCCTGATATCCTGAAATGAATCCTTAGCATTCTGGGGATAAACCCTGATATCTGGGGATAAACCCTAAATTTCATGCGCTACAGGTGAGAGTGTATAAACTCCAATTCTTAGAAAGGTGAAAACCTTTAAACCTTAGAGAGTATGAAAATACTCTTTCGTGAGAGAGGGTGATCAATCCTCATATACCTTCAGGATCCAGGATATAGCCAACAGTAACGAAATTGTCAGCCACTTTTACATGAACTGGTCCCGCTACCTTGAACTATACCTAGATAACTTGCGCTCCAGGCGAGGTGTTTAAACCCAATTCGAAAGAAAGGTGAATACCTTTAAACCTTTGAAGGGACTAGGATCCCTTAAACGTGAGAGAGGGGGCCAATCCTTTAATCTTTCGACTTATCCTGAGTACATATCCTGGAGCTATATCCTGAAACATATCCTGCAAAACAATCGTAAACTAAGGTGGGTGTTAGCTTGGCTAACACCCCTCCGATGCCTAAGTCAGTATTGGGTTCAAAATAATAAACAAATATATTTAAAATAAATAGAATACATACCATTCTGAGATAGACATTAAATTCTACTCTTACTTGAAATAGAGCTTTAAATGTATTGCATTCCAGGATCTTGGTAGCATATCCCCTTCCATACTCTTGAGTCGATATGCTCCTTTCCCTGCTTCTGACTCAACTTCATATGGTCCTTCCCATTTCGGAGCTAACTTGCCATCGGCAGGATTAGTGGTATTTTGAAAAGCTTTTCTTAGCACCCAATCACCAACTCGAAATCTTCTAGTCCTTATGTTCTTATTATATGCTCTGGATATTCTTTGTTGATATGCTGCTATCCTTAGTCTTGCTGCGTCTCTTTTTTCATCTATAGTATCCAAATCTTGGCACAAGACTTCAGGATTTTGTTAAGGATCCTGTAGCATAGATCTTGAAGTAGGTATCGTCATTTCTGTTGGAATCACTGCTTCTGCTCCAAATACCAACGAAAACGGGTTTGGCCAGTTGCATTCTTCACCGTTGTCCTATCAGTCCACAAAACAAAGGGTAACTCTTCCGCCCATCTTCCTTTTTTGGCTCCAAGTCTCTTCTTTAAGTTATTGACTATTATCTTGTTCGAGGATTCAGCTTGTCCATTCGCTTGAGAATGTACCGGAGTAGATGTGATCATTTTGATTCCCCAACTCTTGCAAAAGTCAGTAGTCCTTTTGCTTATAAACTGGGACCCATTATCACAAATGATCTCAGCTGGTACTCCAAACCTAGTCAGGATATTCCTCTTTATGAAGGATACTACTTCTTGGTCTCTAACTTGAACAAATGCTTCAGCCTCAACCCACTTAGAGAAATAATCCGTCATTGCTAACATAAATACTTTTCCTCCCGGAGCTTTTGGTAACTTCCCTACTATATCCATCCCCCATTTCATGAATGGCCAAGGGGAAACCACAGGATATAGTGGTTCAGCTGGTTGATGTAGTATGTTACTATGCCTTTGACATGCATCACATCTTCAAGCATATTCTGCAGCATCTTTCCTCATCCTTGGCCAATAGTATCCTGTCCTCAATACTTTCGAGAACAATGATCTGCCCCCAGTGTGATTACCACAGTCCCCTTCATGTATATCCTGAAGTACTTCTTTGGCTTCATGATCCTCCAAGCACCTTAAATATGGCCCTGCAAGAGATTTCTTGTATAAAATATTATTTATAATAGTGAATCGTGATACCTTCATCCTAAATGCCTTAGGATTTTCACTTCCGGGAATGCATCCTTCTTTGAGATATTTCACAATTGGAGCCGTCCAGGATTTAGAATCCTGTTCAGGATATTCTGCTCCAGGATCCCGAATACCCGCTACTTCTTTATCCTGAGGATTCGTCGCAGGATATAATACATGTAATATTGGTATTTGGGTCCCTTCAGGTATTCTGATCGTTGATCCCAAATTTGCTAAGGCATCCGCTTCAGCATTATCCTCCCTTGGTACCTGTTCAAGTGTAAAAACATCGAAATATCCTGCTAATTTTTTAAGAATATCAAGGTATTCGATTAATTTCTCACCCTTAACTGCATAGGATCCATTAAAATGGTTAGTAATTAACAAAGAGTCAACATACACTTGTAAATTCTTGATACTCATGTTCTTAGCCAACTCTAATCCTGCAATCAAAGCCTCATATTCTGCTTCATTATTGGTAGCAGGAAATTCACATCTAATAGCCTGGGGTAATATGTCCCCTTGTGGCGATTTTAGTAGTATACCCAATCCTACTCCTCGTACATTAGATGCACCATCAGTATATAATGTCCAGGATCCTGAGGATTCTCCTAACTGTTGAACTTCTAGGTCTACCTCATCCTGAATGTCACTACTGAAATCAGCCACAAAGTCAGCTAAAGCCTGAGACTTTATGGCAATTCTAGGTTCATATACTAAATCATAAGCACTCAACTTTACTGACCACTTAGCCATCCTGCCTGACATCTCTGGTTTCCTAAGCACATTTTTGACAGGATAATTTGTTTTAACATGAATCCTATGAGTCTCAAAATAATGTCTAAGTTTTGTTGATGCCATAACTAATGCTAGTATCAATTTTTCTAAATGAGAATTGTTATGGGTGAAATTCTGAGCCCATATCCTGGAAAATATCTTGATCTATATTTTACTTATGTAGTATCTGTTTACATCCGGGATGCTGGTTCAGGATATTGGTAGTATCCTGAATGGTATCCTCGAGATTACTAATGGATTATGTGCAGGTACGTGTGTTAGAAGCTAGCAACGTTCACAAAGACTTATTCCGCGGAAGACTCGGTCCAGGCCGTTCAAAGAAAGACGTTGAAACCTTATTACTCGGTCTACAACGTTCGTGGTGGAATATTCGGAGCATCCCATATTTATAGGAATATTTGTTTGTACTTCGTTACTATAAATAGGAGGAACACCAGATCAAATAGGACACAACAATTTTCACTGCAATCACACTCACTACACACTAACACTTGTTCTTTCGCAATTTGTACTCTCACACGAATTCATTGTAACACTTAGCGATCTGGTTGATATCCTGCACTGTATCCTGAAGTTTAAAGCAATAAGAAGAACAAGGCAGCTGCGATTGTCAGCTCCCGAGGTTTTATGCCGGCGATCTAGATTGATCAAGGGCTTTCCTCGTACATCTCGTGTCGTTTCCTTTACTTTTTACTTATTACTTACTCACTGTTTGATCGCAGATACAGCTCAATATCCTGAGCCGTATCCTGAATACTAATTTTCTAAATAACTCAACAAGCATATTTTCTATAAACTTTCTAGCACACTACCTCACATTACTAATTTGATCACTAAATTGCTTCGGTAATTTTTGACCAAAACAATTTGGCGCCCACCGTGGGGCAAGTGGTGCTCTCTTTACTAAAAATTTTTGTTAAATCGCTAATCGGTTTTTTATTTTCAAAACTTTTTGCTACATTGTCCACAATGGCCTCACGATCAAACATGAGTTCCTCTACTATGTCTGCTACGACTTCTGCTACTACAGGTTCGGTGCTGCCACCACCTCCTCCAAGAATGCCAGCCTCTACACGACCTCAGGATATTATCCCTACCCGCAGTGTTCAAGAATCTGCCCCTGTTTTAGCATCTAACGACGAAATTTTAACCTTATTTGGAAGTGTGCAGGAACAAATGAGGCAGCAGCAGGAAACTAACCAAATGCTTTTAAGGGAAATACAACTCCTGAAGTCTAGCTCGAGCAGATCCGCTGAGGATATTGTCACTCCATTGCAACCCAGAGCTTTGAACTTCAGTTCAGCCGTGTATACAGAGGATAACAGGGGGAATATTGTGCCAAGCCTTCCTCAGAATCATACCCCTGAAATACCCTCTTCGGTAAGGATATCGACCATAAGGAGCTCAGGATATGCTTCAGGATATGGGCAGAATCCTCCAACGGGTAACATATTAAATAATAATGATACTCATACTACTAACAATAGTGGATCCTTGCAGGATACAGGTGTGACGTCAGCACTTACCAGGGAACTTCAGAAGTTGAAGGACATGATATCAAGTGTACCCGGGGTGGTTCAGCCAATCCCGGAAGTGTCTCAAGACAGCCATAAGATATCTCGTTTTGCATATCCTATCTGTGATGCTGAGATTCCAAAGAGGTTCCAAACCCCCAACATGAAGCTTTACGACGGAACGACGGATCCTGAGGAGCATATTGCTCAGTATAGGGAGAGGATGGAGATCAACCCTATCCCTCCGGATCTCAAGGAAGCATGCTTGTGCAAGGGTTTTGGTTCAACCTTGACAGGATCAGCTTTGAAGTGGCTCTTGAATGTTCCTCCACATTCAATTACATCTTTTGCTCATTTAGTAAATTTATTTAATAGTCAATTTTCTTGTAGTAGGAGCTTTGAAAAATTAACAAGTGATCTCTACAGGATAACGCAGGGGCCTCAGGAATCCCTTAGGGATTATGTGAACAAGTTTAGCCGAGAATCACTAGACATTCCTCATCTTGATGTTGCAACAGCTGTGCAAGCTTTCAAGATGGGGTTGCAAAAGGATTCTCAATTCTACCAAGACCTTGTAATGAACCCATGCAGGAACCTGGATGAAGCTCGGAACAGGGCCCTAAGATACATTCGGTTGGAAGATGACAGAAAGATGCAAGAAAGGATGAACTCATCCAACACTTATGAGTCAACTAACAGGAAGTCGGAATCCTCATTCAAGTCGTATCGGCCCAAGCCATATGGCAGGAATGAGAACAAGAGAGTGAATGCTGTCGATGATGAAGATCCTGAAGAATATTCTGAATTATCTGAATATTGCTTTTCTGTTAACATTCCTGAATTGATGTATGCCATGCAGGGTCTAGGGGACAAGGAAAGATGGCCTCGAAAGAATCAACAAAAAGCGGATTGGAAAGACAAATCAAAATGGTGTGCTTTCCACAAAGATTTCGGACATATGACCGAGGATTGCATTGCTTTGAGGAAAGAGATAAGCTATCTTCTAAGCAAGGGATATTTGAAAGATCTCTTAGGAAGAAAGAAGAATAAGGGTCAGGATACTGAGAAGGATCCTGAGCGAGCAGCCTCACCTCCCGCGGATGCCAAGATAATCAACTTCATTTCGGGAGGATCCGACATTTGTGGGACTTCGTATTCGGCAGCAAAGAGACATGCAAAAGAAGCTAAGGCCGAAAGGGGAGACAAACCTGTCAGGATGACTACACTCACAACTGACAAAGTGATCACATTTGATGCTGATGACAGGGATACTGTCCAGGATCCTCACCATGATGCTCTGGTAATAACGTTATATGTGGCTAACCATTTTGTACGCAGGATATTGGTTGATAATGGCAGCTCTGTCAACATAATCCAACTAGAGACACTTAAAAGAATGAATGTATCTCCAATGGATATCACTTCGAAGTCCACCGTGCTTGTTGGGTTCAGCGGAGAGGCCAGAAACACAGTGGGAGAGATAAAGTTGCCGGTGTACGTTGAAGGAGTCAACTCGATACAACGTTTCTGTGTGATGGACTCTCTATCCTGCTATAACATTATACTGGGAAGACCGTGGATTCACGATATGAAGGCCGTGCCATCAACATATCACCAATGCATCAAGATACCTACCCCTTGGGGAGTTGTTAAAGTTGATAGTGATCAGCAGGAGGCGAAAGAATGCTACTCATCCTCGATGAAATCCTCAACCAAACCTAGTGCAGCATAGCAATTAAAGACGCGGGCCCAGGATATCGTGGAGGATCCGGAGCAGGATGTGAAGGAAATTGTCCTGGACCAGGATAATCCCGATATTTCGGTGCTCGTGGGAACCAATATCCCTCAGGATATTGAAGAGCAATTAATTAACTTTTTAAAATGCAGGATGTCAACGTTTGCATTGAAGCATGAGGATATGACAGGCATATCCAAAGATATTATCACTCACAAGCTTGGAATTGATAAATCATTCAAGCCCGTGCAACAAAAAAGAAGGAAGTTTGCTCCTGAACGCAATACAATTATTCAAGAAGAAGTTGAAAGATTGTTGAAGTCCAAAATGATTAGAGAAGTCAAGTTCCCAAGGTGGCTAGCAAACGTGGTTGTGGTACAGAAGAAAAACGGAAAATGGAGAGTCTGTGTGGATTACACAGACTTGAATAAAGCTTGTCCTAAAGACCCATTTCCTCTCCCCCACATTGATGCAATGGTAGATGCCACTGCTGGGCATGAAATGCTGACTTTCATGGATGCATCCTCAGGATTTCAACAGATCCAAATGGAACCTTCTGACCAGGAGGATACTGCCTTCATGACACCAACAGGTATTTATTGTTATACAGCTATGCCTTTTGGTTTGAAAAATGCAGGTGCAACATACCAAAGATTGGTAAACATGATGTTCAAAGACAAACTGGGGGACACCATGGAGGTGTACATTGACGATATGGTGGTAAAGTCAAAGAAAGCTCAGGATCACCTCCAGGATATTAAAGGAGCGTTTGATATCCTGGATCACTATAATATGAAGCTGAATCCTGCTAAGTGCCATTTTGGAGTGGGGGCAGGAAAATTTCTAGGATATATGGTGACCAAAAGAGGAATAGAAGCGAGCCCGGAGCAGATTAGAGCCATCTTGGATATTAAATCGCCCTCAAATATGAAAGATGTTCAACGATTAACAGGGCGAGTGGCGGCATTAAACCGATTTATCTCAAGATCCTCAGAGAAATGCAAAGATTTTTATGATATCCTGAAGAAGAACAAAAAATTCGAGTGGGGTGAGAAGCATGAAGCGGCCCTACAGGATTTAAAGCAATATCTTTCAACCGCACCTCTACTGATGAAGCCTGAGAATGGTGAACCATTATCCCTATACCTCGCGGTATCAGGGAATGCTGTAAGTGCCGTCCTTGTAAAGGACCATGAAGGTCAGCAATATCCTGTTTATTATGTTAGCAAAAGTTTGTTAGATGCTGAAACTAGGTATTCTCACTTAGAAAAATTAATACTAGCATTAGTCATGGCGTCAACGAAACTTAGACATTACTTTGAGACACACAGGATTCATGTTAAAACAAATTATCCTGTCAAAAATGTGCTTAGGAAACCAGAGATGTCAGGCAGGATGGCTAAGTGGTCGGTAAAGCTAAGTGCCTATGATTTAGTATATGAACCTAGGAATGCCATAAAGTCTCAGGCTTTAGCTGACTTTGTGGCTGATTTTAGTAGTGACATTCAGGATGAGGTAGACCTAGAAGTTCAACAGTTAGGAGAATCCTCAGGATCCTGGACATTATATACTAATGGTGCATCTAATATAAGAGGAGTAGGATTGGGAATACTACTAAAATCGCCACAGGGGGACATATTACCCCAGGCTATTAGGTGTGAATTTCCTGCTACTAATAATGAGGCAGAATATGAAGCTTTAATTGCAGGATTAGAATTGGCTAAGAGTATGAGTATAAAAAATTTACAAGCATATGTTGACTCTTTGTTAATTACTAACCATTTTAATGGATCCTATGCAGTTAAGGGTGAGAAATTGACTGAATATCTTGATATTCTCAAAAAATTAGCAGGATATTTCGATGTTTTTACACTTGAACAGGTACCAAGAGAGGATAATGCTGAAGCGGATGCCTTAGCAAATCTGGGATCATCAATCAGGATACCGGAAGGGACCCAAATACCAATAATACATGTCTTATATCCTGCAACGAATCCTCAGGATAAAGAAGTAACGGATATTCGGGATCCTGGAGTGGAATATCCTGAACAGGATCCTAAATCCTGGACAACTCCAATTCTGAAATATCTTAAAGATGGACACATCCCCGAAAATGAAAATCCTAAGGCATTTAGGATGAAGGTATCATGATTTACTATTATAAATAATATTTTGTACAAGAAATCTCTTGCAGGACCATATTTAAGGTGCTTGGAGGATCATGAAGCCAAAGAAGTACTTCAGGATATACATGAAGGGGACTGTGGTAATCACACTGGGGGCAGATCATTATTCTCGAAAGTATTGAGGACAGGATACTTTTGGCCAACAATGAGAAAAGATGCTGCAGAATATGCTCGAAGATGTGATGCATGTCAAAGGCATAGTAACATACTACATCAACCAGCTGAATCACTATATCCTGTAGTTTCCCCTTGGCCGTTCATGAAGTGGGGGATGGATATAGTAGGGAAGTTACCAAAAGCTCCGGGAGGAAAAGTATTTATGTTAGCAATGACGGATTATTTCTCTAAGTGGGTCGAGGCTGAAGCATTCGTTCAAGTAAGAGACCAAGAAGTAGTATCCTTCATAAAGAGGAATATCCTGACTAGGTTTGGAGTACCAGCTGAGATCATTTGTGATAATGGGTCCCAGTTTATAAGCAAAAGGACTACTGACTTTTGCAAGAGTTGGGGAATCAAAATGATCACATCTACTCCGGTACATCCTCAAGCGAATGGACAAGCCGAATCCTCGAACAAGATAATAGTCAATAACTTAAAGAAGAGACTTGGAGCCAAAAAAGGAAGATGGGCGGAAGAGTTACCCTTTGTTTTGTGGGCTGATAGGACAACGGTGAAGAATGCAACTGGCCAAACCCCGTTTTCCTTGGTATTTGGAGCGGAGGCAATGATTCCAACAGAAATGACGATACCTACTGCAAGATCTATGCTACAGGATCCTGAACAGAATCCTGAAGTCTTATGTCAGGATTTGGATACTATAGATGAAAAAAGAGATGCAGCAAGGCTAAGGATAGCAGCATATCAACAAAGAATATCCAGAGCATACAATAAGAACATAAGGACTAGAAGATTTCGAGTTGGTGATTGGGTGCTGAGAAAGGCTTTTCAAAATACCACTAATCCTGCCGATGGCAAGCTAGCTCCGAAATGGGAAGGACCTTATGAAGTCGAGTCAGAAGCAGGGAAAGGAGCATATCGACTCAGGAATGTGGAAGGGGATATGCTACCAAGATCCTGGAATGCAATACATTTGAAGCTCTATTTCAAGTAAGAGTAGAATTTATTTTCTATCTCGGAATGGTATGTGTTTTATCTCCTTTAAATATATTTGTTTATTATCTTGAACCCAATACTGACTTAAGCATCGGAGGGGTGTTAGCCAAGCTAACACCCACCTTAGTTTACAATTGTTTTGCAGGATATGTTTCAGAATATAGCTCCAGGATATATACTCAGGATAAGTCGAAAGATTAGAGGATTGGCCCCCTCTCTCACGTTTAAGGGATCCTGATCCCTTCAAAGGTTTAAAGGTATTCACCTTTCTTTCGAATTGGGTTTAAACACCTCGCCTGGAGCGCAAGTTATCTAGGTATAGTTCAAGGTAGCGGGACCAGTTCATGTAAAAGTGGCTGACAATTTCGTTACTGTTGGCTATATCCTGGATCCTAAAGGTATATGAGGATTGATCACCCTCTCTCACGAAAGAGTATTTTCATACTCTCAAAGGTTTAAAGGTTTTCACCTTTCTAAGTCTAAGAGTTTATACACTCTCGCCTGTAGCGCATGAAATTCAGGGTTTATCCCCAGATATCAGGGGTTATCCCCAATATACTAAGGATTCTTTTCAGGATATCAGGGGTTCTGCCCTTGGGCATTCGGAATTCGTTCGGGTCAAAATGTAAATACATTTGTGTTTTTGTCGAACACAGGGGACATACGTAATACTGTTCAAAGGATGGATCCAAGTTTATAAGTATGCACTGGGGACAAACTTATGATAAAAAATCGGAACTGATCCTCTAAGGATCTCTGGTATGATTTCTCCTTTTTATTTGGTGTATTTTAATATCCTGATCAAGATATCTTTCAGGATATCTTCCAGGATTCATTTATAATATTTGCTCCTAAGAATGTTCAAACCAAACAATTTTTATAAGTAAAATTTGTATGACAATAACAATAAAGTCAAGAAAGTAGTTATATTATTAACATACCAAAAAATGTGCTCTTAGTTTCACCTCAAAACAAGGCCCATCCACTAAGAGCACTAGTAGTTCATAACCATATTTACCCAACAGTTGAGGGCTTCATCTCAAACCGAGACCCATCCACCTTCAACTGTTGTATTGTTCAAAAAGCATGCAGGAAATATAAATTGTTCAGGTACGGAAAAGTAAAATGCAGAAAAGTAAATTGTTTGTGGAACTGCAAACCAACATTCAAATTCAAAAAGGTGGGCTCTGGCCTTGGCACGTATATCCGTCATCGCCCACCTAAGTGCCCTCACATAGCGGCATCGCCTCCAACCTTCTCAGACTTCTCCGCTCCAGCATCTTGACCAGCATCCTGCGCAGCATCCTGACCGATGTCCATCTCAGCATCACCTCCAGCATCCTTCTTCTCTCCAGCTTGGACCACCACCTCTGTTGACTTGGAAGACTCACCGGCTTCAGCAGGAAGTGGCACAGCTTTGCCTCCGAGCTCCTTCAATTTAGCCACCCAGGATTCAACTGGCCAAGATGGACAAACAAGGCCCGTCTCCTTGGCCTCATAGGCCATCTTGATGCGTGCTTGTAGCAGGGAGACGATAGCAGAAGCCTTGATTCCCTCTCGAAAGCTGATCAAGGCCTGATCATGGTCCATTTGAACGCTGGCAAGTTTGACCTCAGCATCTTGGGTGACCTTCTTTAGCAAGCTTTCATAGTGCCGGCTCTTTGCTTCGGCAATAGCACCTTGATCAGCAACGGTGCTCTCGAGCTGCTTGATCCTAGCTTCATGAAGTGCCACAGTACCACAAGCGTCATTGTACAAGTGGAGCAAATGCTGGAGGCCCTGCACGTTGATCACAGGTATGGGGTTAGAATGTATGCTGACTAAGACATCCTACCAGGATATCCTGTTAGGATATACGTGCAGGATATATGTGCAGGATATACATGAAGGATATGCGGCAGGATATTACCTTGTTGAGGAAGGATGTCATTGGCTCTAAGGAGTCAGAGAAGCTGAGTTCATCATAGGAGAACCCTTCTGAGGCTGGAGCACTGACCTCAAGGCCCTTTCTCTTTTTTGCTGCGGAAGCACGGGTTCTTGGATTGGCCTTGGGAGCCGGGAGTGGCTTGGAGCTGGTGGTAGCAGGAGTCTCCTTCTTGACTATGGCTGGAGTTGGATAGCTGTCAAGTTCATCCAGGTCTAGATAGACTGGGACTTTGCTGGAATCTGCACACAGGGAGTAAATTCTAAATCCCTCCTATAAATAACAGATAAGAAGCATATGTGTGCAGGATATCTTGCAGGATCCTTACCAGACATGTTGGCACTTGAAAGAGGGCTTGGAGTTGGTGGAGAAGGATTGAAACTTCTTTCTGCCTCTGGGAGAAGTCTAATGGCGTCTATTCTTTCTTGGTAATTAGCAAGAGGAGGAGCAATCTTCCTAAAATCAGCTGCACAATAATGAAAATTTATTAGTTCAGAATACGAGACAGGATAAGAGACAGGATCATTCTTAAACCCTAATTCCTACCCTTTCTTAACCATCTCATCGGATAATCCGTTCCACCGGGGATCGAATCCCTTTTTACAAAGAAAAACTTGGATTGCCAACCATCCTCGTTTTTGGTGGCACGAAGGATCAATGGGGGACCGGAGCTAGAGTAAAATAGAAACCTAGAAGAGCCATGGCATCTAAGCTTGTAAGCTAAAGGAAGATCATGGACAGAAAGGTCAGGTATGTGGTTTCTCTTGATTTGGTCAAGAACAGACAAAACACGCCAAAGCATTGGCATGGTTTGGCTGAAAGCAATGTTAGTGATGTTAAAGAACTCGGTAATAAAATCCGGAAAGGGGAATCGTAGCCCTAAGGTGAAGGGGAAAGCATTGAAACAAATCCACTCGGTGGAAACCATATCTGACCGGATTTCTCTGTCAAAGGGTCGGAATATGGTTCCATCCGGAAAGATTCCGGAAGATTTCAGAGCCGACAGATGAGCACTATCAAAGGTGCATGTTTCATTCTCCGGTTCTTGGAGAAGATTCTGTTGGATGAATGTGGGAGCCGAGTCGCCTGAACTGGATCTCGTTTGCCTAGGCATTTAGTCGCCTGAATTCTTGCCGGAGTAAAATGAGAAATGGTTATGAAGATGAGAGAGAGAATATTACCTTTTCTTGACGACTGTGGGTAAAAAAGAAGAAGAGGATGAGAAGATATAGGGTATGATGAGTAAATATAGGCTGGGTAGTTGAAAGCTGTCACATCAGAAGTCTTATCTCTTAATTGTCTCGGCCATTGTGAAAAAATGTAACCGTTAGGATATCAAACGGTAACATTTTTGGGGACAATTGTTATGGGTGAAATTCTGAGCCCATATCCTGGAAAATATCTTGATCTATATTTTACTTATGTAGTATCTGTTTACATCCGGGATGCTGGTTCTGGATATTGGTAGTATCCTGAACGGTATCCTCGAGATTACTAATGGATTATGTGCAGGTACGTGTGTTAGAAGCTAGCAACGTTCACAAAGACTTATTCCGCGGAAGACTCGGTCCAGGCCGTTCAAAGAAAGACGTTGAAACCTTATTACTCGGTCTACAACGTTCGTGGTGGAATATTCGGAGCATCCCATATTTATAGGAATATTTGTTTGTACTTCGTTACTATAAATAGGAGGAACACCAGATCAAATAGGACACAACAATTTTCACTGCAATCACACTCACTACACACTAACACTTGTTCTTTCGCAATTTGTACTCTCACACGAATTCATTGTAACACTTAGCGATCTGGTTGATATCCTGCACTGTATCCTGAAGTTTAAAGCAATAAGAAGAACAAGGCAGCTGCGATTGTCAGCTCCCGAGGTTTTATGCCGGCGATCTAGATTGATCAAGGGCTTTCCTCGTACATCTCGTGTCGTTTCCTTTACTTTTTACTTATTACTTACTCACTGTTTGATCGCAGATACAGCTCAATATCCTGAGCCGTATCCTGAATACTGATTTTCTAAATAACTCAACAAGCATATTTTCTATAAACTTTCTAGCACACTACCTCACATTACTAATTTGATCACTAAATTGCTTCGGTAATTTTTGACCAAAACAAGAATATCTAGTTTCAGCATCTAACAAGCTTTACTAACATAATAAACAGGATATTGCTGACCTTCATGGTCCTTTACATGGACGGCACTTACTGCATTCCCTGATACTGCGAGATATAGGGATAGTGGTTCACCATTCTCAGGCTTCATCAGTAGAGGTGCGGTTGAAATATACTGCTTTAAATCCTGTAGGGCCGCTTCATGCTTCTCACCCCATTCGAATTTTTTCTTCTTCTTCAGGATATCATAAAAATCTTTGCATTTTTCTGAGGATCTTGAGATAAATCTATTTAATGCTGCCACTCGCCCTGTTAATCGTTGAACATCCTTCATATTTGAGGGCGATTTAATATCCAAGATGGCTTTAATATGCTCCGGGCTTGCTTCTATTCCTCTTTTGGTCACCATATATCCTAGGAATTTTCCTGCCCCCACTCCAAAATGACACTTAGCAGGATTCAGCTTCATGTTATACTGATCCAGGATATCAAATGCTCCTTTAATATCCTGGAGGTGATCCTGAGCTTTCTTTGATTTTACCACCATATCGTCAATGTACACCTCCATGGTGTCCCCCAGTTTGTCTTTGAACATCATGTTTACCAATCTTTGGTATGTTGCACCTGCATTTTTCAAACCAAAAGGCATAGCTGTATAACAATAAATACCTGTTGGTGTCATGAAGGCAGTGTCTTCCTGGTCAGAAGGCTCCATTTGGATTTGTTGAAATCCTGAGGATGCGTCCATGAAGGTCAGCATTTCATGCCCGGCAGTAGCATCTACCATTGCATCAATGTGGGGAAGAGGAAATGGGTCTTTAGGACAAGCTTTGTTCAAGTCTGTGTAGTCTACACAAACTCTCCATTTCCCATTTTTCTTCTGTACCACAACTACATTTGCTAGCCACCTTGGGAACTTAAGCTCTCTAATCATTCTGGACTTCAATAATCTCTCAACTTCCTCTTGAATATTCGTATTCTGCTCAGGAGCAAACTTCCTTCTTTTTTGTTGAACAGGCTTGAATGATTTATCAATTCCAAGCTTGTGGGTGATGATGTCTTTGGATATGCCTGTCATATCCTCATGCTTCCATGCAAACGTTGACATCCTGCATTTCAAAAAGTTAATTAACTGTTCTTCAATATCCTGAGGGATATTGGTTCCTACGAGCACCGAAATATCGGGGTTATCCTGGTCCAAGATAATTTTCTTCACATCCTGCTCCGGATCCTCCACGATATCCTGGGCTCGCCTCTTTAATTGCTATGCTGCACTAGGCTTAGTTGAGGATTTCATCGAGGATGAGTAGCATTCTTTCGCCTCCTGCTGATCACTATCAACTTTGACAACTCCCCAAGGGGTAGATATCTTGATGCATTGGTGATATGTTGATGGCACAGCCTTCATATCGTGAATCCACGGTCTTCCCAGTATGATGCTATAGCAGGATAGAGAATCCATCACACAGAAACGTTGTATCGAGTTGACTCCTTCAACGTATACTGGCAACTTTATCTCTCCCACTGTGTTTCTAGCCTCTCCACTTAACCCAACAAGCACGGTAGACTTTGAAGTGATATCCATTGGAGATACATTCATTCTCTTCAGAGTCTCTAGTTGGATTATGTTGATGGAGCTGCCGTTATCAACCAATATCCTGCGTACAAAATGGTTAGCCACATATAATGTTATTACCAGAGCATCATGGTGAGGATCCTGGACAGTGTCCCTGTCATCAGCATCAAACGTGATCACTTTATCAGTTGTGAGGGTAGTCATCCTGACAGGTTTATCTCCCCTTTCGGCCTTAGCTTCTTTTGCATGTCTCTTCGCTGCCGAGTACGAAGTCCCACAGATGTCGGATCCTCTCGAAATGAAGTTGATTATCTTGGCATCCGCGGGAGGTGATGCTGCTCGCTCAGGATCCTTCTCAGTATCCTGACCCTTATTCTTCTTTCTTCCTAAGAGATCTTTCAGATATCCCTTGCTTAGAAGATAGCTTATTTCTTTCCTTAGAGCAATGCAATCCTCAGTCACATGTCCGAAATCTTCGGGGAAAGCACACCATTTTGACTTATCTTTCCAATCAGCCTTTTGTTGATTCTTTCAAGGCCACCTAGCCTTGTCTCCTAGACCCTGCATGGCATACATTAATTCAGGAATGTTAACAGAAAAGCAATATTCAGATAACTCAGGATACACTTCAGGATCCTCATCTTCGACAGCATTCACTTTCTTATTTTCATTTCTACCATACGGCTTAGAGCGATATGGCTTAAATGAGGATTCCGACTTCCTATTAGTTGACTCATAAGTGTTAGATGAGTTCATCCTCTCTTGCATCTTTCTGTCATCCTCCAATCGAATATATCTCAGGGCCCTGTTCCGAGCTTCATCCAAGTTCTTGCATGGGTTCATTACAAGGTCTTGGTAAAATTGAGAATCTTTTTGCAGCCCCATCTTGAAAGCTTGCACAGCTGTTGCAACATCAAGATGTGGGATGTCTAAGGATTCTCGGCTGAACTTGTTCACGTAATCCCTTAGGGATTCTTGATGCCCTTGTGTTATCCTGTAAAGGTCACTTGTTAATTTTTCAAAACTTCGACTACAAGAAAACTGGCTATTAAATAAATTTACTAAGTGAGCAAAAGATGTAATCGAATGCGGAGGAACATTCAAGAGCTATTTCAAGGCTGATCCTTTTAAGGTGGAACCAAAACCCTTGCACAAGCACGCTTCCTTGAGATCCGGAGGAATAGGGTTAATCTCCATTCTTTCCCTATACTGAGCAATATGCTCCTCAGGATCCGTAGTTCCATCGTAAAGCTTCATGTTGGGGGTTTGAAATCTCTTTGGGATCTCAGCATCACAAATAGGATATGCGAAGCGAGATATCTTGTGGCTGTCTTGGGACACTTCCGGAATCGGCTGGACCACTCCAGGTACACTAGATATCATGTCCTTCAACTTCTGAAGTTCCCTAGTAAGTGCTGATGTTACACTTGTATCCTGCAAAGATCCAGTATTGTTAGTAGCATGAGTATTATTATTATTTGACACGTTACCCGTTGGAGGGTTTTGCCCATATCCTGAAGTATATCCTGAGCTCCTCATGGTTGACATCCTGACCGAGGAGGGTATTTCAGGAGTATGATTCTGCGGAAGGCTGGGCACAATATTCCCCCTGTTATCCTCAGTATACACAGCTGAACTGAAGTTCAAAGTCCTGGGCTGCAATGGAGTGACAATATCCTCAGCAGATCTGCTCGAGCCAGACTTCAGGAGTTGTATTTCCCTCAACAGCATTTGGTTTGTTTCCTGTTGCTGCCTCATTTGTTCCTGCACACTTCCAAATAAGGTTAGAATTTCATCATTAGAAGCCAAAACAGGAGCAGATTCCTGAACACTGCGAGTAGGGATAATATCCTGAGGTCTTGATGAAGCTGTCATCCTTGGAGGAGGTGGTGGAAGCACCGAACCGGTAGTAGCAGAAGTCGTAGCAGACACAGTGGAGGAACTCATGTTTGATCTTGAGGCCATTGTAAATAATATGGCAAAAAGTTTTGAAAATAGAAAACCGATTAGCGATTTCACAAAAATTTTTAGTAAAGAGAGCACCACTTGCCCCACGGTGGGCGCCAAATTGTTTTGGTCAAAAATTACCGAAGCAATTAAGTGATCAAATTAGTTAAGTGAGGTAGTGTGCTAAAAAGTGTGTTGAAAATATGCTGGTTAAGTTATTTTGAAAACAGTATTCAGGATACGGCTCAGAATATTGAGTTGTATCTACGATCAAAAAATGAGCAAACAATGAGCAAAAAGTAAAGGAAATGACACGAGATGTACGAGGAAAGCCCTTGATCAATTTAGATCGCCGGCATAAAACCTTGGGAGCTGACAATCGCAGCTGCCTTGTTCTTCTTATTACTTTCAACTTCAGGATACAGTGCAGGATATAGACCAGATCGCTATGTGTTACAATGTTTTTGTGTGAGAGTGAAAGTTTGCTAGAGAGCGAGTGTTAGAGTGTAACGAGTGCAAATGTGATGTCCTCTTTGATCTGGCATACCCACCTATTTATAGTAATGAATTACAAACAATAATCCCTACAAATATGGGGTACTCCGAATATTCCATTGTGAACGTTATGGACCGAGTAATACGACTTCAACGTCTTCATTTGAACGACTTGGACCGAGTCTTCCGCGGAATAAGTCTTGTGAACGTTGCTAGCTTCTAACCCACGTACCTGCACATAATCCGTTAGTAATCCTGAGGATACCATTCAGGATGTTACCAATATCCTGAACCAGCATCCCGGATGTAAACAGATACTACATAGCTAAGATATAAATCAAGATATTTTCCAGGATATGGGCTCAGAATTTCACCCATAACACCAGGTACACTGGATATCATGTCCTTCAATTTCTGGAGCTCCCTGGTAAATGTTGACGTCATACCTGCATCCTGCAAAGACCCATTGTTGTTAGTAGCAAGAATATTATTATTTGACACATTACCGGTCTGAGGATTCTGGCCATATCCTGAAGCATATCCTGAACTCCTCACAGTTGACATCCTGACCGAGGAGGGTATCTCAGGGGTATGATTCTGAGAATGGCTTGGGACGATATTCCCCCTGTTATCCTCAGTGTAAACTGCAGAACTGAAGTTCAAAGCCCTAGGCTGTATAGGAGTGACAGTTTCTTCAGCAGGTCTACTTGAGCCAGATTTCAAGAGTTGTATTTCTCTCATCAGCATCTGATTAGTTTCCTGCTGGTGCCTCATCTGTTCCTGTACACTACCAAACAAATTCAGAATTTCATCAATAGATGCCAAAACAGGACTGGATCCCTGGGTACTGGGAGTGGGGATCACATCCCGAGCTACATGACTTTCAGCTCCGTGTGATGAAGCTTGCATTCTCGGAGGAGGAGGCGGAAGCACCGAGCCAATTGTTGCAGAGGTTGTAGCAGACATGGTGGAAGAGCTCATGTTTGATCTCTAGGCCATTGAAAACAATTTAAAAAAAAAGTTTTGACAATAGAAAACCGAGTAATGATTTTACTAAAGTTTTTAGCAAAAGTAGCACCACTTGCCCCACGGTGGGCGCCAAATTGTTTTGGTCAAAAATTAACGAAGCAATTAAGTGATCAAATTAGTTAAGTGAGGTAGTGTGCTAGAAATATGTCTGAAAAATATGTTAACCAAGTTGATTATAAAAATAGTTCCAGGATACGGCTCAGGATATTGAGCTGTATCTGTGATCAAACAATGAGCAAAAAGGTAAAGGTTGACACGTGATGTACGAGGAAAGCCCTTGATCAATCTAGATCGCCGGCACAAAACCTCGGGAGCTGACAATCGCAGCTGCCTTGTTCTTCTATTGCTTTAAATATCAGGATACAGTGCAGGATGTGGTGCGGATCAACTATGTATTACAATGTAATTCGAATACAACTGTTGTGTGTAGTGTTTGCAGTAAGCTAGAGCAAAAGTGTTTGAAAGTGTGAAAGTTGCGTGCCTTAATCTGATCCGCCCCCATCTATTTATAGTAAAGGAAGTGTAACAAACTATCCTAATAAACCGGGATCCGGCGAATATTCCCCACTCGAACGTTGTAGACCTGGTCTTTCGGGTTCAACGTCTCTCCCATAACAAATACGCCCGAGTCTTGAGGAGAAGAAGTCTATCTGACCGTTAGTAACCCCCAGTCTTTAACCTGCACGTGGTTAATTCAATCAACCTCAGGATATCGCTCAGGATGTTAGCAGTATCCCAGTCCAGTATCCTGGTCACAAATAAACAATTAAAAGCAGGATATTAGTCAAGATATGTACGCTCAGAAAATGGCCCATAACAATAGGGATAGTGGTTCACCATTTTCAGGCTTCATCAATAGAGGTGCAGTTGAGAGATATCTCTTCAAATCCTGTAAGGCTGCTTCATGCTTTGTTTCCCATTCGAACTTCTTATTCTTCTTGAGGATATCAAAAAAATTCCTTGCATTTTTCCGAGGATCTTGAAATAAATCTGTTCAATGCTGCAACTCGCCCTGTTAGCCGTTGAACATCCTTCATATTTGAAGGTGATTTGATATCCAGGATAGCTTTAATCTGCTACGGGCTTGCCTATATTCCTCTTTTAGTCACCATATATCCTAGAAACTTTCCTGCCCCCACTCTGAAATGGCACTTAGCAGGATTCAGCTTCATGTTATACTGATCCAGGATATCAAACGCTCCCTTAATATCCTGGAGGTGATCCTCAGCCTTTTCAGATTTCACCACCATATCATCGATGTATACCTCCATTGTGTCCCCCAGCTTATCTTTGAACATCATGTTCACCAATCTCTGGTATGTTGCACCTGCATTTTTCAAACCAAAAGGCATAGCAGTATAGCAATAAATACCTGTCGGTGTCATGAAGGCAGTATCCTCCTGGTCCGAAGGCTCCATTTGAATCTGCTGAAATCCTGAGGATGCATCCATGAATGTTAACATCTCATGCCCAGCAGTAGCATCCACCATTGCATCGATATGAGGAAGAGGGAATGGGTCTTTAGGACAGGCCTTATTCAAGTCTGTGTAATCTACACAGACTCTCCATTTCCCATTTTTCTTCTGTACTACGACCACATTTGCCAACCATCTTGGAAACTTGACTTCTCTGATCATTTTGGACTTTAAAAATCTTTCAACTTCCTCTTGGATGATTATATTTCGTTCAGGAGCAAACTTCCTTCTTTTTTGCTGAACAGGCTTGAACGACCTGTCAATTCCAAGCTTGTGAGTAATAATGACTTTGGATATACCTGTCATATCCTCATGCTTCCATGCAAATGTCGACATCCTGCGTTTCAAAAAGTTAGATAATCGTTCTTCAATATCCTGAGGGATATTGGTCCCGACGAGCACCGAGATATTAGGATTATCCTGATCCAGGATAACTTTCTTTACATCCTGTTCAGAAGCCTCCATGATATCCTGGGCCCGCATCTTTAATTGCTATGCTGGATTAGGCTTAGATGAGGATTTCATCGAGGATGAGTAGCATTCGTTCGCCTCCTGCTGATCACTATCAACCTTGACAACCCCCCAAGGGGTAGGGATCTTGATGCACTGATGATAAGTCGATGGCACAGCCTTCATATCATGGATCCATGGCCTGCCCAGTATTATGTTATAGCAGGATAGGGAGTCCATCACACAGAAACGTTGTATCGAGTTGACCCCTTCAACATATACCGGTAACTTTATTTCTCCCACTGTGTTCCTAGCTTCTCCACTGAAACCAACGAGCACAGTGGACTTCGAAGTAATGTCCATCGGAGATACGTTCATCCTCTTCAATGTTTCCAGCTGAATTATATTGATAGAGCTACCATTGTCCACCAATATCCTGCGTACAAAATGGTTAGCAACATATAATGTTATTACGAGAGCATCATGGTGAGGATCCTGGACAGTATCCCTGTCATCACTATCGAAAGTGATCACTTTATCGGTTGTAAGGGTAGTCATCCTAGCTGGTTTATCTCCCCTTTCAGTCTTAGCTTCCTTTGCATGTCTCTTGGCCGCCGAATACGAAGTCCCACAAATGTCGGATCCTCCTGAAATAAAGTTAATTATTTTGGCATCTGTTGGGGGTGATGCTGCTCGTTCAGGATCATTCTCAGGATCCTGCGCTTTATTCTTCTTTCTTCCCAGCAAATCCTTCAGATACCCTTTGCTCAATAGGTAACTTATTTCTTTCCTTAGAGCAATGCAATCCTCGGTCACATGTCCGAAGTCTTCATGGAAGGCACACCATTTGGATTTATCCTTCCAATCGGCTTCCTGCTGGTTCTTACGAGGCCACCTAGCTTTGTCTCATAAACCCTGCATAGCATACATTAACTCAGGTATATTAACAGAAAAGCAGTATTCAGATAATTCAGGATATTTTTCAAGATCCTCGTCTTCAATAGCATTCACTTTCTTGTTATCATTTCTACCCTATGGCTTGGAGCGATATGGTTTATACGAGGATTCTAATTTCCTGTTGGTTGATTCGTAGGTTGAGGTAGAATTCATCCTCTCTTGCATCTTTTTGTCATCTTCCAAGCGGATATATCTCAAAGCCCTGTTACGAGCTTCGTCGAGATTCCTGCAGGGATTCATTACAAGATCCTGATAAAACTGAGAATCCTTTTGTAACCCCATCTTAAAAGCCTGCACAACTGTTGCAACATCAAGATGTGGGATATCCAAGGATTCTCGACTGAACTTGTTCACATAATCCCTCAAGGATTCCTGAGGTCCTTGAGTTATCCTGTAAAGGTCACTGGTTAGTTTCTCAAAACTCCGACTACAAGAAAATTAACTATTAAATAAATTAACTAAATGAGCAAACGAAGTAATTGAGTGAGGAGGAACATTCAACAGCCATTTTAAGGCTGATCCTGTCAAGGTAGAACCGAAACCCTTGCATAAGCATGCTTCCTTGAGATCTGGGGGGATAGGATTGATTTCCATCCTTTCCCTATACTAGGCAATATGCTCTTCAGGATCCGTAGTCCCATCATACAGTTTCATGTTGGGGGTCTGAAATCTTTTTGGGATTTCAGCATCACAGATAGGATATGCAAAGCGGGATATCCTGTGGCTGTCTTGAGATACTTCCGGAATTGGTTGGACCACTCCAGGTACACTGGATATCATGTCCTTTAATTTCTGAAGCTCCCTAGTAAATGTTGACGTCATACCTGCATCCTGCAAGGACCCATTATTGTTAGTAGCAAGAATATTATTATTTGACACATTACCGGTCTGAGGATTCTGGCCATATCCTGAAGCATATCCTGAGCTCCTCACAGTTGACATCCTGACCGAGGAGGGTATCTCAGGGGTATGATTCTGAGAATGGCTTGGGATGATGTCCCCCCGGTTATCCTCAGTGTAACCTCTAGAACTGAAGTTCAAAGCCCTAGGCTGTATAGGAGTGACAGTTTCTTCAGCAGGTCTGCTTGGGCTGGATTTCAAGAGTTGTATTTCTCTCATCAGCATCCGATTAGTTTCCTGCTGCTGCCTCATCTGTTCCTGTACACTACCAAACAAATTCAGAATTTCATCATTAGATGCCAAAACAGGACCGGATCCCTGGGTACTGGGAGCGGGGATAACATCCCGAGCTACATGACTTTCAGCTCCGTGTGATGAAGCTTGCTTTCTTGGAGGAGGAGGTGGGAGCACCGAACCAATTGTTGCAGAGGTTGTAGCAGACATGGTGGAAGAGCTCACGTTTGATCTCGAGGCCATTGAAAACAATTTAGAAAAAAGTTTTGACAAAAGAAAACCGAGTAATGATTTTACTAAAGTTTTTAGCAAAAATAGCACCACTTGCCCCACGGTAGGCGCCAAATTGTTTTGGTCAAAAATTACCGAAGCAATTTAGTGATCAAATTAGTTAAGTGAGGTAGTGTGCTAGAAATATGTGTGTAAAATATTTTATCCAAGTTAATTGTAAAAACAGTTTCAGGATACGGCTCAGGATATAGAGCTGTATCTATGATCAAACGATGAGCGAAAAAGTAAAGGTGGACACGTTATGTACGAGGAAAGCCCTTGATCAATCTAGATCGCCGGCACAAAACCTCGGGAGCTGACAATCGCAGCTGCCTTGTTCTTCTATTATTTCAAATATCAGGATACAGTGCAGGATGTGGTGCGGATCGACTAGGTGTTACAATGTAATTCGAATACAAGTGTTTGTGTATAGTGTTTGTAGTGAGCTAGAGAGCAAAAGTGTTCGAAAGTGTGTGTGAAGGTTGCGTGCCTTAATCTGATCCGCCCCCATCTATTTATAGTAAAAGAAGTGTAACAAACTATCCTAATAAACCGGGATCCGGCGAATATTCCCCACTCGAACGTTGTAGACCTGGTCTTTTGGGTTCAACGTCTCTCACATAACAGATACGCCCGAGTCTTGAGGAGAAGAAGTCCATCTGACCGTTAGTAACCCACAGCCTTTAACCTGCATGTGGTTAATTCAATCAACCTCAGGATATCACTCAGGATGTTAGCAATATCCCAGTCCAGTATCCTGGTCACAAATAAACAATTAAAAGCAGGATATTAGTCAAGATATGTACGCTCAGAAAATGACCCATAACACTTAGCTAATGTGAAAACGTTAGAAACCTTAGGAACGGATGTATGGTACATCTACCATTATACTTAGGATCCTAAATACAGCCAGTACAATGAAATTGTCAGCCCCTAAAGCGGGTACTGGTCCCATTGCCTTTAACTGCACTAGGATAATCGTGCGCAACTGGCGAAGGTGTAAGAACCTGATTCGTAGAAGGTAGTAGATACCTTAAACTGGGGACAAGCCCAATGAACTGGGGATAAACCCAATAACTTAGGAGGTTTAACTGAATACTTGATCCTTTATAAAAGATATACCAACTTCTGCAAAACTTAGAACTTAGTGAAGAAGGATGAAGGATACTGGATCCTTCTCCTGGTAAACAAATAAATTAAAGAACTAAATAAATAAATAATAATCAAATCATTACCAAAGTGAGAATCATTTATCCTTTGAGGATCCTGGATCCTTAACCATAATTCTGTCTTAGATGAGGATCCTCGATCCATCTTACATAAAGTATTTTTTAAGATGGAAAGCATTCCAAGCCCTTGGTAATAGATCACCTTCCATTGTTAATAAACGACATGCCCCCTTTCTTGCCTCAGCTTCAATCAGATAGGGGCCTTCCCACTTTGGTGCTAACTTGCCATCAGCGGGATTTGTGGTATTTTGGAATGCTTTCCTCAACACCATGTCACCAACTTGAAACTTTCTGATCCTGACATTCTTGTTGTAAGCTCCAGCCATCCTTTGTTGATAGCTAGCCAACCTTATCCTTGCTAAATCCCTGAGTTCTTCTATGGTATCCAAATCTTGAACCAAGTTTTCAGCATTTCCTTTAGGATCACTGATGCTTGTTCTTACAGTAGGGACTACCATCTCTGTAGGGATCACAGATTCAGCTCCAAACACTAAAGAAAATGGAGTCTGGCCAGTAGAATTCTTGGGAGTTGTTCTATCAGCCCATAATACATAAGGTAGCTCTTCTGCCCATTTCCCTTTCTTAGATCCAAGCTTCTTCTTCAAGTTGTTGATGATGATCTTGTTAAATGATTCTGCTTGACCATTACCTTGTGGGTGGACTGGTGTTGATGTTATCATCTTAATCCCCCACCTGTCACGAAAGTTAGTAGTTCTATTCCCAATAAATTGGGATCCATTATCACAAACAATTTCAGAAGGAATGCCAAATCTGGTAATAATGATTCTTTTAATAAAGGATATAACTTCCTTTTCTCTGACTTATGCAAAGGCTTCAGCTTCTATCCATTTGGAAAAGTAATCAGTCATAGCAAGCATCAAAACTTTTCCTCCTGGTGCCTTGGGTAGTTTGCCAACTATATCCATTCCCCATCTCATAAATGGCCAGGAAGAGGATATAGGATGCAGGAGCTCTGCTGGTTGATGAAGGATATTGCTATGTCTTTGGCAAGCATCACATTTCTTCGCATAATCCACAACATTCTTTTTCATGGTGGGCCAATAGTATCCTGCTCTAAGGATCCTTGAGAATAATGCTCTGCCCCCAGTGTGGTTTCCACAATCTCCTTCATGAAAATCCTTGAGAACTTCTTGGATTTATGGATCCTCGATGCACCTTAGATATGGACCTGCAAGAGATCGTTTATATAATACGTTATTTAGTATTGTAAATTGAGATACCTTGACTTTGAAAGCTCTAGGATTTTCTCTAGTAGGGATCTCTCCATGTTGTATATATCTCATGATTGGAAGGATCCAGGATCCTGAACTTGATTGTGCACCATCACTAGGTATAATTGCAGAATTGTCTACTATCTCCATGGCTATGTGATCCTCAATAGCAGGAGCTAAGATGTGGATAATTGGTATCCTAACATCCTCTAGAATCTTCAATGACGATCCAAAATTGGCTAAAGCATCAACTTCTGCATTTTCTTCCTTGGGTACCTATGTTAAACTAAAAGAAGCAAAAGAGTCTGTCAATTTCTTGACTATCTCTAGATATTTGATTAGCATTTCACCTTTAACAGCATAAGAACCATTAAAGTGGTTAGTAATTAATAAAGAATCTACATGTACCTCAAGATACCTGATCCTCATATGCTTGGCAATTTGCAAACCAGCTATTAAGGCTTCATATTCAGCCTCATTATTGGTAGTTTGAAACTCACAAGCAATTGAGTGGGGTAATATGTCCCCCTGTGGCGATTTTAGTAGTATGCCTAGTCCAGTTCCCTTGATATTTGAAGCCCCATCTGTGAAGAGTATCCAAGGATCCTTAGTCTCTTCAAGTTGTTGAACTTCCAATTCAGCTTCCCTTTGTAGATCATTACTAAAATCAGCCACAAAGTCAGCTAAGCCTTGAGATTTGATGGCAGTTCTTTGTTCATATTTGATATCATATGCACTAAGCTTGACTACCCACTTTGCCATCCTTCCTAACATTTCAGGTTTCCTAAGAAGATTCTTGATAGGGAAGTTAGTCTTGACAATAATAGGATGAGTTTCAAAATAATGGCGTAATTTAGTAGATGCCATGATTAAACAAAGAATAAGTTTTTCTAAATGAGAATACCGGGACTCAGCATCAAGTATGTTTTGGTCAAAAATCAAGCAAGGATAATGCAACCAAATCTTTTGTTGTGAGGTGTGATGCTTGAATCTATGAACAATTATTTGAACAACTTGTAAATCAAACAAAGAGGTGACACAAGGATTTATACGAGGAAAAAGCCCTTGATCAAGAGTTGATCTCCGGCACAAAAAACCTTGGGTGATGGAAACTACCGATCACCAACTAAGATTAAACAGCAAAATGTTACAACTCAGGATGATAACAAGCTTGTTACAAGGATAACTAGTGTGCAATGTGCAAAAAAAATGTATGAAATCGCCAAGTAAACTGTCGAGAGCTGTTTCGAGAGTGTGTGTTTGCTAAAATTAGCTAAGTGTTCTAACTCAAGCTTGTCATCCCCTTTTAAAATTAGAAATAACTATAACAACTAACTATCCGCAAATCATGCTAGCTTCCCACGATCTCCATAACGTTCACAAGGGCCAAGCACATGCGGAATATTGAGGGAATATGCTCCACGAATATCGGCAAGACCAAGTCCATGCACATACTCCTGCAAAACGAGCTCACATACAAGGTAGACAACCGTTAGTGTAAGGATAACTATGAGGATCCTGAATCCTGGTCCTGCAACACATTCTGAGGATCCTAAATTCAAACAGAATTAAGGATCCGTGATCCTGGCAGTACTTGAGGATCCTTGATCCTTAGGATAGGAAAATCCTCCCCTAACAATTTCCCCCAAAATATAAGGAGTAAAGTGTAAATTAACGAGTTATATTTTCTATCTTATCTGCAACTGACTAACGGATATATAGCCGTTAGAATCTAACTAGCCGTTACCGATCATACGTCATTGAAGCGACATCCCTGCAGAATCATCATTATATATATATAGGTTAGAGATAAGGACTAATGTGCATTTAAATTCGAGCAATACTCCCTTTAAATCCTCATTCGAAGATCAAGCAGGTACTTCTCTCTCCTTTCTCTCTTCACCTTCTTACTATGTTCCTTCTTTCTTTACCATCACCCATGGCCAAGATGTTTTTAAGATCCTCACCGGCTAAGGATCACCAAAAAGATAGCCCTCTAAAGTGCCAAGGAAGCATCAAAGATTCTCCGAAGGAACGTTGCTGCTTTACTGATCCGGAGATAGACCGGATTCGTCATTGCTTTCCGGCAGACTCTGTCTTTAAACCTTTTGACCCTACCGCCCTGAGTGACTTCGTTTTTGAAACTTGGGTTTCTTTTTCGGCCACCCCATTTCTGATAGGATACTCCTATCCTTTCCCTGCTTTTACCCAGTCTTTCTTCTCCCTTACCGGCATATCCTATGTCCAGGCCATGCCAATGATGTGGAGGCTTTTATATACCCTTGAGAGAATCATTGAGCAGGAAGATATAGAGTTGGGAATGTTGGAATTGGCTGAACTATATAACCTTGTAAGCCATGGTTCACATCGCTTCTTATTCAAACATAAACCCGATGAGGCACACCCAATCCTCAAGGCCACCAAGAATGACATTAACTGGAAGAAGCGTTTCTTCTTCGTTAGGAGGGATTCTATCCTGGATGGGAAGGATCTCCCAAGAGAGTGGGCCACCCGTGGTAGGATAGAGGATCCTTATAGAAGGATCACAGGATAACCCGGTTCCTGTGAGGATAACTGATCCTTTCTTTTTTTTATTTTGCAGCTGTCTCTGTCTCTCATATCATTTCATCACCTGCAACAAAGGAGAGGATCGCCGCTTTCTGGAATCTTGATCCTGCAACAAGATCATTCCAAGCAAACACCAAGGATTCTCAAGAAGTATCCTCTGGCTCAGTCACAATGTCAAGTAAGTATCCAAGTTTGTATATAATTAAATGTTTAAATGAAAATCAAACAAGAATACTTATATGTTGTTTTAGATTGATAGGCGCTGGAAAATCTTCAAGGTCGGCCACCCGCTTCAGCGTCAGTGATCTCAGCACTATAGCTCCCGGTTCCGGGAAGAAGAACACTTCTGCTAGCCCTATCGTTCCAAAGCCTAACCCCACTACCTCCAAGGGAAAGGGAGGAAAGAAAAGGAAGGCCACCGAGGCTGAGGATCTGGAAGGCTTGCCTCTCATCCGCCACCAGTTTGAAGAATACTTTGCCGATGTAAGGATCACTGATTCTGCTTGATTATCCTGCCCACTTGAGGATCAAGGATCCTGAACTTTACCTTGTCTTTTTTGAAGAAATTCGTTGAGATCCAGATGCTCTTTGATGCATATGTCGAAGAGGCTGAGCAAAAGCATCTGGAGTTCCAAAAGATCTTCCTGGCCAAGGATGAAACCATTTCCTCCCTTGAAAAAGATCTCAATCTGGCAAAGAAGCAGGTGGTCATGGCCCAGATAAATGCTGATCAAGAGAAGCATGAGGTGCTGGAGGATGCTAAAGTCTCTGCTGCCATCACCATGTACAAGATCAAACTGCAAATGGCCCAGGAGGCTGAGGATCCTGACTTTGACAGGACCACTTGGGACCAGGAGGGCTGGAAGGCAAAGCTGGCTGAGCTGGACGATGAGGAAGAGGCTACCGAGGTCTTGGCGATTGAGGCAAGTGGCAGCGGGGCTAAGGATCAGGCGGGTGATGCTGATGCTGGTGGTGATGCAGCCAAGGTATGAGCTGCAGCAATAGGCAATGATGGATTTATCTAGACGCGGCCGGAGCCCATTTTTTTTAGGATTTGGTAGTGGTTTTTGGTTGTTGATGTTTTTATTTCAAACAATGATGGTCTGTAATAACTAAACAATAACTATTAGGGTTGAGGATCATGGATCCTTTGAACAATAGGTAGGATAATAGGTGGTGGAGGGATCCTCTGTTTGGGGGATGAAACCACTCGTTATCCTGCCATCTTTTATTTCCTGCACTTTTAAGACCTGTTAACAATGGACACCCTTTGCCAACCCAAGTGGACGGGCCACGATTTGCTGGTAGAAACTTGGGTTGGCAGTTTTGACAACCTTTTAAGGGTATAACTTTTGATGAATAAATAAAACTTTAATCTTTTGGCTATTTCTTGTGTTGTTATTCTTGTGAATTTTTCATTTTTCAACTGTTGTTATATACTTTCTTTGAATTCATAAGTAAAGAATAAAGGTTTAATAAATCATGTCAAAAAGTTTTAGGATATGATCAAGGATCAAATATCCTATAATTGATCAATTCAAAAAAGCAGTATAGTTCAAGGATCATGTGTCCTGTTGTCAAAGGATAAGGGTCACTTATATAAATAATGAATAAAATTAAAATGATCAAGGATCATACCTGAGAATCCAAGTTAGGATCCTAAATCTTTAACATTTACAATCAGGATAACCAAAAGACAAACCTTAGTAAAAGGTAAGGATCAAGGATCCTTGGCTGTTTGACTTCAAAAACCTGAAATGGAACATAACTTGGGACTAAGCCAATATAAGAGAAGAGTTAGCAACTGGGACAAGCCCAACAATTATGGGGACAAGCCCAATATACTGGGGACAAGCCCAAAAAATTGGGGACAAGCCCAAAGGATCTAATGTAAACTGGAGTATGGCCCTCACTGGCGACTATCCAAACTTAGTGACATGAAGATGACAAAACCTTAGCTAACGTGAAAACGTTAGAAACCTTAGGAACGGATGTATGGTACGTCTACCATTATACGTAGGATCCCGGATACAGCCAGTACAATGAAATTGTCAGCCCCTAAAGCGAGTACTTATCCCATTGCCATGAACTGTACCAGGATCATCGTGCGCTACTGGCGATACTGGGGACAGGCCCAAATAACTGGGGTCAAGCCCAAATAACTGGGGTCAAGCCAAAACAACTGGGGTCAAGCCCAAATAACTAGAGACTTCTGTGGATACTCAATCCTTCATTAAGGATACATGAACCTTCTGTAAAACTCAGAATCAAGTGAAAGGAGGATAAAGGATCCAGGGTCATTTTCCTTGTATATAGGATAATTAAAGAATGAAATAGTTTGAGATTAGATCATTACCAAAATGAGGATCCTCTGTCCTGTAAGGATCCTTCCAGAATATTGATCATGAAAATGGTTGAGGATCCTGGATCCTTACTACATGAAATATTTCTTCAGGTGGAGAGCATTCCAAGCTCTTGGTAGCAAATCACCTTCCATTGTTAGCAATCGATATGCCCCCTTTCCTGCCTCAGCTTCAATCAGGTAGGGGCCTTCCCACTTTGGTGCCAACTTTCCATCAACAGGATTTGTGTTATTCTAAAATGCTTTCCTCAATACCATATCACCAACTTGGAATTTCCTGATCCTGATATTTTTGTTGTAGGCTCCAGCCTTCCTTTGTTGTTAACTAGCCATCCTTATTCTTGCCAAATCCCTGAGTTCTTCTATAGTATCCATGTCTTGAACCAAGTTTTCAGCATTTCCTTCAGGATCACGGATGCTTGTTCTTGCAGTAGGAACCACCATCTTTGTAGGGATCACTGATTCTGCTCCAAATACCAAAGAAAATGGAGTTTGGCCAGTAGCATTCTTGGGAGTTGTCCTATCAGCCCATAGTACATAAGGTAGTTCTTCTACCCACTTTCCTTTCTTGGATCCAAGCTTCTTCTTCAAATTGTTGACGATGATCTTGTTGGATGATTCTGCTTGACCATTAGCTTGTGGGTGGACTGGTGTTGATGTTATCATCTTAATCCCCCATCTATCACAAAAGTTAGTAGTTCTACTCCCAATAAATTGGGATCCATTATCACAAACAATTTTAGAAGGGATACCAAATCTAGTAATAATATTTCTTTTGATAAAGGATATCACTTCTTTTTCTCTGACTTGAGCAAAGGCTTCAGCGTCTATCCACTTGGAGAAGTAATCAGTCATAGCAAGCATGAACACTTTTCCACCAGGTGCCTTGGGAAGTTTACCAACTATATCCATCCCCCATCTCATGAATGGCCAAGAAGAGGATATAGGATGCAAGAGCTCTGCTGGTTGGTGAAGGATGTTACTATGTCTCTGACAAGGATCACACTTCTTGGCATAATCCATATCATCCTTCTTCATAGTAGGCCAATAGTATCCTGTCCTCAGGATCCTTGAGAATAATGCCCTGTCCCCAGTGTGGTTTCCACAATTTCCTTCATGAAAATCCTTTAGGACATCTTGGATTTCAGGATCCTCAATGCATCTTAGATATGGTCCTGTAAGAGATCGTTTATATAACATGTTATTCAATATTGTAAATTGAGATACCTTAATTTTGAAAGCCCTGGGGTTTTCTCCTGTAGGAATCTCTCCATGTTGGATATATCTTTTGATTGGAAGGATCCATGATCCTGAATGAGATTGTGTATCATCACTAAGGATGATTGCAGAATCCTCTCCTATCTCCATGGCTACATGATCCTCAATAGCGGGGGTTAGGATGTGGATAATAGGGATCCTGATATCCTCTGGAATCTTCAAGGATGATCCTAGATTGGCCAATGCATCAGCTTCTGCATTCTCTTCTCTGGGTACCTGTGTCAAACTAAAGGAAACAAAAGAGAGTGCCAATTCTTTGACTATCTATAAATATTTGATTAGCTTTTCACCTTTAACAGCATAGGATCCATTAAAGTGATTAGTAATTAACAATGAATCTACATGTACCTCAAGATACCTGATCCTCATATGCTTGGCAATTTGCAAACCAGCTATCAAGGCTTCATATTCAGCCTCATTGTTAGTAGTTTGAAACTCACAAGCTATGGAGTGGGGTATTATGTCCCCCTGTTGCGATTTTAGTAGTATTCCAAGTCCTGTTCCTTTGACATTAGAGGCTCCATCAGTGAAGAGTATCCAAGGATCCTTAGTTTCTTCCAGCTGTTGGACTTCTAACTCAGCTTCCTTTTGCAAGTCACTACTAAAATCTGCCACAAAGTCAGCTAAGGCTTGGGATTTGATGGCAGTCCTTGGTTCATATCTTATATCATAAGCACTAAGCTTTATTGCCCACTTAGCCATCCTTCCTGACATTTCAGGTTTCCTGAGAACATTCTTAATTGGAAAATTAGTCTTGACAATAATGGCATGAGTTTCAAAATAATGTCTTAATTTAGTAGATGCCATAATCAAAGCAATGATAAGTTTCTCTAAATGTGAATACCTGGATTCAGCATCAAGAAAACTCTTACTAACATAATAGACAGGATGTTGTGTACCTTGGTGATCCTTAACAAGGACTGCACTTACTGCTTTAGAGGATACCGCCAGATATAAGGATAATATATCCCCTTTTTCTGGTTTCATCAAGGCAGGAGCTGAGGATAGGTAATCCTTAAGGGCTTTGAGAGCATTTTCATGCTTCTCAGTCCACTCAAATTTCTTGTTCTTTCTCAAAATGTCATAGAATTCCTTGCACTTTTCTGATGACTTGGATATGAACCTGTTCAAGGACGCGATCCTCCCTGTTAACCTTTGCACATCCTTGGCATTGGCAGGAGATTTGATATTCACAATAGCCTTAATTTGCTCTGGACTTGCTTCAATGCCTCTTTTTGTTACCATGTATCCTAGGAATTTTCCTGCTTTAACACCAAAGTGACACTTGGAAGGATTTAGTTTCATATTAAATTTATCAAGGATATCGAATGCTTCCTCCAAGTCTCTAAGGTGATCCTCAGCTTTCTTGGACTTAACCACCATGTCATCTATATAGACTTCCATAGTGTGTCCAATTTGTTCCTTGAACATCATATTGACTAGCCTTTGATAAGTAGCACCTGCATTGCTTAGTCCAAATGGCATAGCAATATAATAATATATACCAGTTAGGGTCATAAAGGCTGTATCCTCTTGATCAGATGGTTCCATCTGAATTTGTTGAAATCCAGATGAAGCATCCATAAAAGTCAACAACTCATGACCCGCGGTAGCATCCACCATGGAATCAATGTGGGGTAATGGGAAAGGATCCTTGGGACATGCCTTGTTTAAATCAGTAAAATCGACACATACCCTCCACTTTCCATTTTTCTTTTGAACAACAACCACATTGGCTAACCACCTTGGATACTTAACCTCTCTTATCATACCTGCCCGGAGTAGTTAATCTACTTCTTCCTGGATAATAACATTCCTTTCAGGTGCAAACTTCCTCCTTTTTTGATGAATTGGCTTGAATGACCTGTCAATGCCAAGTTTATGAGTAATTATATCTTTAGATATACCTGTCATGTCCTCATGCTTCCAGGAAAAGGTACTTTTTCTCCTTTTAAGGAAGGATACTAGATCCTGTTCATTGTTACTGAGGATCCCTGATCCTATGAAGACTATGCATTCAGGATCATGAGGATCCATAAGGATTTCTTTCACATCTTGTTCTCTTGCCTCCAAGACATCTCTTGGAGGATGCTTTAATTGCTATTGCTCCCTTGGTCTTGAGGCTGGCTTCATTGATGACGTGTAGCAATTCTTAGCTTCTTGTTGATCACTCTCAATTTTCACCACTCCCCATGGACTAGGAAACTTTACACATTGATGATAGGTAGATGGGACTGCCTTCATGTCATGTATCCATGGCCTGCCAAGGATAACATTACAACAGGATAAGCAATCTATAACACAAAATTTTTGATAAGAATGGAGTCCTTCAATATAGATGGGGAGTTTGATGTCCCGCAATGTATTCTTGGTTTCTCCGCTGAATCCCATAAGAACTGAGTATCTTGGGACAATGTCTGATTCAGGAATGTTCATTTTCTTGAGGACATCAAGCTGAATGATGTTCACCGAGCTTCCTCCGTCGATTAGGATCATGCGAACAAAATGGTTAGAAATAAACAGAGTAATAACAAGACCATCATGATGAGGATCCTGAACATCAACACGATCATCCTCATCAAAAGTTATAACTTTCTCCTGCGTAACAGTAGAGGTTCGGATGGGACTATCTCCATTATCCATCTTGGTCTCCTTGGCATGTCTTTTAGCTGCTGAAAAGGAAGTACCACAAATGTCTGATCCACCGGATATGAAGTTTATAACTTGTGCATCTGCTGGAGGAGCAGGAGCTCTTTCTGGGATCCACTCGGGATCCTGGGTCCTTGACTTCTTTCTTCCCAAAAGCTCCTTCAAGTGCCCCTTGCTTAACAAATAACCAATCTCTTTTCTCAGTGCAATACACTCTTCAGTGAGATGCCCGAAATCCTCGTGATATGCACACCATTTGGATTTGTCTTTTGTAGCAGCTGGTTTATCACTTTTTCTAGGCCATCTTGCTTTTTCACCTAAATTCTGCATTGCAAGGATCAGTTCATTTTTATCAACAGAAAAACAGTATTCAGAAATGGGAAGATAATCCTCATCATCCTCTTCCTGTTCTACTGCATGCACGTTCTGGTTATCAGACTTGTTGTAGGACTTAAACTTGTTGTTCTTGAAGTAGGATCCTTGCTTTTCCTGCTTCGAGGATCCTGCCAGTCTTTTCTGGATCCTTTTATCATCCTCTAATCGGATGAATCTAAGGGCCCTTGTTCTCACTTCATCAAGATTCCTGCTAGGGGTCATGACAAGATCATCATAGAACAATGAATCCCTGAGTAAACCCATTTTAAAGGCTTCCATAGCCGTAGCTATATCCAGGTTAGGGATATCTAAGGATTCTTTACTAAACTTAGTGATGTAATCTCTAAGTGATTCATTTTGGCCTTGTGTTACCCTATATAGATCACTAGTTAATCGTTCAAATTTTCTACTACATGAGAATTGGCTATTAAACAGGTTAACTAGATTAGCAAATGAAGTAATAGAGTAAGGGGGAAGACTTAGCAGCCATTTAAGAGCTGATCCTGTGAGTGTGGATCCAAAACCCTTGCATAGACATGCTTCCTTTAACCTCTTAGGAAATGGATTGATCTCCATCCTTTCTCTGTATTGAGCTACATGCTCCTCTGGATCCGTCGAACCATCATACAGCTTCATTGTTGGTATCTGGAACCTTTTGGGTATCTCAGCATCACAAATAGGTGGTCAAAACGAGATATCCTATGGCTACCATCTGCGATTTCAGGAATGGGCTTAACCACTCCTGGAACGCTGGATATCATATCTTTCAGTTTCTGTAATTCCCTAGCCATAGCTTGATTGATACCTGTATCCTGTATAGAGCCATGGTTAGTGTTATAAGAATTATTAAAAGTGTTACCTCCCAGAGGATTCAAGTTTGGAATTCCAGATGTGAATCCATATTGACGGGATTCTGGTATGACTGAAGGGCCAGAAGAAGCAATGGTCTTCATTGGAATGAAGTCTCCTTGATGAACATCTGAACTTGAGGGTTGTACGCTTCTCAAGAATCCTTGATCCTGAAAGATGTTGGATCCTTGAACCTGGAAGGAGGATCCTTGAACCTGAGAGGATCCTAGAACCTGAGAGGATCCTTGGACCTGAGAGGATCCTTGGACCTGAGAGGATCCTTGAACTGAGTGCGTCCCCAAATATCCTCCTGAGCTGACGAAGGATCCTTGATGCTGGAAAGAGGATCCCGAAGGCTGAAAACAGGATCCTTGAGGCTGGAAGTGAGACCCTAAAGCCTGACTCATAGTTGTTGTTCCATAACGCCTTCCCAATGGTCCACTCTGATACTGAATGTCCGGAGCTGCAGTTTGCAAGGTGGTTATAGCTGGAGTGTCGAAATCCAATGACCTTGGTATCATAGGAGAGTGATCCTCCCCTGATTTCTTCTATTTCTTGATATCACCAATCTCCCGGAGGATCCTTTCATTGGTTTTGTCCTGCTCTTGTATGTGATCCCTCATCTGCAAAATCAAAGTAAAAAGATCATTAGTAGTAGGATTAGAAGAAACAGAAGAAGTTGGTGGTTTTGGAAAAATGGGGCTTGGTCTCTTTGCAGCATTTTCAGCATTCTTCTGAGATCCAGAAGGTGGTGGAGGCAAAGGTGGAACTCCCTGTGAAGAACTCATTGCCGGCATTGAACTTGAAGTGCTCTTTGCTGAAGAAGCCATCTGCTTGGTTGTAATGAACCGAAATGATCACAAAAATAAGAATTTCTTAGGAATGAAGCACCAATTGCCCCACGGTGGGTGCCAAACTGTTTTGGTCAAAAATCAAGCAAGGATAATGCAACCAAATCTTTTGTTGTGAGGTGTGATGCTTGAATCTATGAACAATTATTTGAACAACTTGCAAATCAAACAAAGAGGTGACACAAGGATTTATACGAGGAAAAAGCCCTTGATCAAGAGTTGATCTTCGGCACAAAAAACCTCGGGTGATGGAAACTACCGATCACCAACTAAGATTAAACAGAAAAATGTTACAACTCGGGATGATAACAAGCTTGTTACAAGGATCACTAGTGTGCAATGTGAAAAAAATGTATGAAATCACCAAGTAAACTGTCGAGAGCTGTTTCGAGAGTGTGTGTTTGCTAAAATTAGCTAAGTGTTCTAACTCAAGCTTGTTATCCCCTTTTAAAATTAGAAATAACTATAACAACTAACTATCCGCAAATCATGCTAGCTTCCCACGATCTCCATAACGTTCACAAGGGCAAAGCACGTGCGGAATATTGAGGGAATATGCTCCACGAATATCAGCAAGACCAAGTCCATGCACATACTCCTACAAAACGAGCTCACAAACAAGGTAGACAACCGTTAGTGTAAGGATAACAATGAGGATCCTGAATCTTGGTCCTGCAACACATTCTAAGGATCCTAAATTCAAACAGAATTAAGGATCCGTGATCCTGACAGTACTTGAGGATCCTTGATCCTTAGGATAGGAAAATCCTCCCCTAACAAAGTAGACTTTTACTTACATAGTATACAGGATGTCGAGTACCTTCACGATCCTTAACAAGGACTGCACTTACTGCCTTAGAAGAAACTGCTAAGTATAAGGATAATATATCCCCTTTTTCTGGTTTCATTAAAGCTGGAGCTGAGGATAGGTAATCCTTTAGGGCCTTGAGAGCATTCTCATGCTTTTCAGTCCACTCAAATTTTTTGTTCTTTCTCAGGATGTCATAGAATTCTTTGCATTTCTCTGATGACTTTGAGATGAATCTGTTCGAGGCTGCGATCCTTCCTGCCAATCTTTGCACATCATTGGCATTGGTAGGAGACTTGATGTTCACAATAGCCTTAATTTTTTCTGGACTTGCCTCTATCCCTCTTTTTGTCACCATATAACCTAGAACTTGCCAGCTTTTACACCAAAGTGGCACTTGGAAGGATTCAATTTCATGTTGTATCTATCTAGGATATTAAATGCTTCCTCCAAATCTCTAAGGTGATCCTCAGCTCTTTTGGACTTAACCACCATGTCATCAATATAGACTTCCATTGTGTGTCCAATTTGTTCTTTAAACATCATATTAACTAACCTTTGGTATGTAGCACCTGCATTTCTTATTCCAAAGGGCATAGCAATATAACAATAGATACCAGTAGGGGTCATAAAGGTTGTATCCTCTTGATCAGATGGTTTCATTTGAATTTGTTGAAATCCAGATGAAGCATCCATAAAAGTTAACAACTCATGACCCGCTGTAGCATCCACCATGGAGTCAATGTGGGATAATGGGAAAGGATCCTTAGGACATGCCTTATTTAAATCAGTAAAATCGACACACACCCTCCACTTTTCATTTTTCTTTTGAACAACAACCACATTGGCTAACCACCTTGGATACTTCACCTCTCTAATCATACCTGCTTTGAGCAGTTTATCTACCTCCTCTTGGATGATGGCATTTCTTTCAGGTGCAAACTTTCTCCTTTTCTGATGTATAGGCTAGAAAGACCTGTCAATGCCAAGTTTATGAGTAATGACATCTTTAGAAATACCTGTCATGTCTTCATGTTTCCAGGCGAAGGTAACTTTTCTCCTTTTAAGAAGGATACCAAATCCTGTTCAATGGTATCGAGGATCCCAGATCCTATAAAAACTTTGGATTCAGGATCCTGAGGATCCATCAGGATATCTTTGACATCATGTTCTCTTGCCTCCAGGACATCTCTTGGTGGATACTTTAATTGCTATGCTCCCCTAGGTTTCGAGGTTGGCTTCATTGATGAGGTGTAACAATTCTTGGCTTCTTGTTGATCACTTTCTATCTTCACCACACCCCATGGAGTAGGGAGTTTAACACACTGATGATATGTAGATGGAACTGCTTTCATATCATGTATCCATGGCCTGCCAAGGATAACATTGCAACAAGATAAGCAATCTATGACAAAAAATTTTTGAATAGAATTTACTCCCTCTATGTAAATAGGAAGTTTGATGTCCCCCAATGTATTCTTGGTTTCCCCACTGAATGCCACAAGAACTGATGATCTTGGGATGATTTCTGATTCAGGGATATTCATTCTTTTGAGGACATCAAGTTGGATAATGTTCACTAAGCTTCCTCCATCTATAAGAATCATGCGAATAAAATGGTTAGAAATAAACAATGTAATAACAAGAACATCATGATGAGGATCCTGAATATCTACACGGCCATCCTCATCAAAGGATATGACTTTTTGCTCTGTAAGGATAGAAGTTCGAATAGGCATATCCCCATTCTCCAATTTTTTCTCTTTGGCATGCCTTTTAGCTGCTGAAAAGGAAGTGCCACATATATATTATCCACCGAAGATGAAGTTAATAATTTGGGCATCGAATGGAGGAGAAGGAGCCCTTTCCAAAACTTTTTCAGGATCCTAGATCCTTGATTTCTTTCTTCCGAACAGTTCCTTCAGGTATCCTTTGCTTAACAGGTAACCAATCTCTTTTCTGAGTGCTATGCATTCATCAGTAAGATGACCAAAATCTTCATGATATGCACACCATTTGGATTTGTCTTTCGTGGCAGCCGGCTTGTCATTCTTTCTAGGCCACCTAGCTTTGTCACCTAAATTTTGCATAGCAAGGATCAGTTCATTTTTATCAACAGCAAAGCTATATTCAGAAATAGAAGGATAATCCTCATCGTCCTCTTCTTGCTCCACAGCATGCACATTTTGATTATCAGATTTGTTGTATGATTTTGATTTGTTGTTCCTGAAATAAGATCCTTGCTTTTCCTGCTTTGAGGATCCTGACAGTCTCTCCTGGATCCTTTTATCATCCTCTAACCGGATGAATCTAAGGGCCCTAGTTCTCACTTCATCAAGTTTCCTGCAAGGTGTCATCACAAGATCATCATAGAATTGTGAATCCTTAAGCAAACCCATTTTAAAAGCTTCCACAGCTGTTGCAATATCTAAATTGGGAATTTCTAAGGATTCTCTACTGAATTTAGTTATGTAATCCCTTAGTGATTCATTGTTACCTTGAGTTACCCTATATAAGTCACTAGTTAAACGTTCAAATCTCCTACTACATGAAAATTGGCTATTAAACAAGTTAACTAGATTAGCAAATGAAGTAATAAAGTAAGGAGGAAGACTTAGCAGCCACTTAAGAGCTGATCCTGTCAGTGTGGATCCGAAACCCTTGCATAGACATGCTTCTTTCAACTTTTCAGGAACGGGGTTAATCTCCATTCTCTCCCTGTATTGAGCTACATGCTCTTCTGGATCAGTTGTACCATCATAGAGCTTCATATTTGGTGTTTGAAACCTCTTTGGTATCTCTGCATCACATATAGGTGGTGCAAAGCGAGATATCCAGTGACTTCCATCCAGGATTTCAGGAATGGGCTTAACCACTCCTGGAACACTAGATATCATATCCTTGAGTTTTTGCAATTCTCTAGCCATAGCTTGGTTGATTCCTGGTTCCTGCACAAAGCCATAGTTAGTATTATAAGATGTATTTAAAGTGTTACCTCCTGATTGATTCGAGGCTGGGATTCCTGATGTGAATCCAAATTGATGTGATTCTGGTATGATCGAAGGACCAGACGAAGCAATAGTTTGCATGGGGATGAAGTCTCCTAAATGAATCTCTGAGCTTCTGGGTTGTAGACTCCTTAAGGATCCTTGATCCCGAAAGATATTGGATCCTTGATACACCGAAGCTGGAGGTCTTGGAGGATATTCCATGGATTTGTGAGCCTGGGATGAGGATCCTTGAACCTGAGATGAGGATCCTGGGTACTGAGAGTAGGATCCTTGAGGCTGAAGAGAGGATCCTGAAGGCTGGAAGTAGGATCCTTGAGCCTGTTTCATTGCCGATGATCCATAGTGCATACTCAATGATCCACCCTGGTACTGGACACCTGATGCTGTGGAATGCTGGGTAGTTGTGACTGGAGTATCGAAATTCAATGATCTAGGCACCAATGGAGAGTGATCCCCCGCTTATCTATTCAATTCTTGATTTTATCAATCTTTCGAAGGATCCTGTCATTAGTTTTGTCCTGCTGTTGCATGTAATCCTTCATCTGCAAAATCAAAGAATAAAGATCATTATTAGTAGGACCAGAAGAAACTGCAGTAGTTGCTTTTGTGAAAACGGGGGTTGTCTTCTTCGCAGCATTCTCAGCATTCTTCTGGGATCTAGAAGGAATAGGAGGCAAAGATAGAATGCTCTGTGAAGAGGTGATCGCCGACATAGAGCTTGAAGTGTTCTTCGCATGAAAAGCCATGTGGTTGAAGGTAATGAACAAAAATGAATAAAATGAACAAGGTTTTTCAAGAATGAAGCACCGATTGCCCCACGGTGGGCGCCAAACTATTTTGGTCAAAAATCACACAAGGATAATGTAACCAAATCTGTTTTTTGTGAGGTTTGATACTCGGTTAATTGGACAAATATATGAACAACAAATATATGAAATGAGTGATGAACACAAGGATTTATACGAGGAAAAAACCCCTGATCAATGAATGATATCCGGCAAAAAAAACCTCGGATAGTGAAAACTATCACTATCAACTATATTGAATAAACAAGTTTACAACTTCGGAAGTATTGAGCTTGATACAGTGAATTCTAGTGTGTGTGTATTCAAGAGATAGCAACAGAAATGATATACGTTCAACGGAGTGCAAGTGGTTTCTAAATTTAGCTCAATGCCCCTCTTAACTTGGCTAAAAATATCCTAACTAACTATCCAAAAAATCATCCATTCACCCATGATCACCACCAATGGTCCTCAGCTTGTGCACATGTTGAAAATAAAGAGCATATTCCCCTGGAATCTCGGATGGAATAAGTTCTCTTCGAAACATACCTGCAAAACAAGCCAAAAGGTGATGGAAACAATTGTTAGTTTAGGATAATAATGAGGATCCTGGATCCTTATTCTTGCAGTTTCTTCTATGGATCCTTAATTCAAACAGAACTGAGGATCCGTGATCCAAGCTACACTTGAGGATCCGTGATCCATAAGCTGTGAAATTCTATCCCTAACAACAGCGATGATTGAGAAGTTACCTCCTGGTCGGGTGGATTTTAAGAATTATCTTAAACACAAACGAAAGGAGATGACTATAGAGGATCTTATTGTTAGTCTCCGGATTGAAGAGGACAATAGAATTGCCCAAAAAGGCAGCCTTGCACAAACTTCTGCTAGCACAAATTTGGTTGAGCATAGGCAATCCTCTAAAGGCAATAAGGTTAAGGGGAAAAAGGACAAAGAGAAAGCAAAGGCAAGAAAACTTGGACCGAAGAAAGGGGTTGTGAAAAAGAAACCTCAAGCTTTCCAAGGGACTTGTTACAACTGTGACGAGCCGGGGCATCGGGCTAACCAATGCAAGAAACCAAAGGGTGAGCGCGCGCATATGGTGGATGAAGACGGAATGCCTTTGGTGGCAATGATTTCCGACAAAACCGCAATGATGGATGAGGTCAATACTGTGACCAACACTCCAAAGAGCTTGCGGGAGATGAGAAGCTGTACATGGGAAATGCAGCCACCGCGGACATCAAGGGTGAAGGAACTGTGTTTTTGATGTGGACTTCGGGGAAGGAGCTCACTTTAAGTAACGTGTTATACGTTCCAGACTTGCGCAAGAGCCTAGTCTCGGGATGGTTGCTTAATAAGTTTGGATTTCGTTTAGTATTTGAGAGTGATCAATTTTAGACATATCATAACTTTAAACCGAATGTGGGTACCGCAATTCGTAACGAACCCAAGCGGTAGCAACCGAATTCCCTTACGTAATAAACCTAATACATACCGACTAAATTTCCGCTGCATCGCGCAGAGAAATTCACCTAGTTTCTATTAAATTAAATTAATCAAGTATCTATATTTTTAATTCTTTAATTATTTATATTTTTTCAATCAATCCAATACTTTTATTCTTTAATTTTCCTATCAATTCTTTATACTTTATTTTTTATTTCTTTTTTTTTCTTATCAAATCTTTATATTTACTAGCAATAATTCTTTTTTTTTTCAATCGACACTAGATGTTTAAATGAATTGAACAACCAATGAGCCGTTCATGGCATGAAGTTCTTTACGTTCATGGACACATGTTTTGTTCATTCAATTAAATTCGTGAACGTTCGCTTATTAATGTTCATTCACATTTGTTTACGTCCATTTATATAAATGAACGAATATAAATAAATTGCCATTTAATTTAACTCCAAATGAATTTTCCATTTAGACATTTATCTTTAGTTGCGTCTAATGATGGATGAACATGACACTCGCTAATATTGAATTACTTCAGTATATAAGTATTTGGATTGATTTCATATCTACCTTTACAAACTTAGAAAGTTTTTTATATAGCGATCAAAACTAAAAATATTATATATATACCCAACTCTAAGTAATTTTTACTTAATGTCTATTCTTCCCCTTTATATTATGTCACACCCCTTTCTAAGGCGGAAGCACGAGGTGTGATCATGAAAGGTTCTCGTTGCATACGAATGGTAAACATACTACATGCTCGTAAAAATACCTTCAAATGCCAATAACATTACGTAACTGAAAACATGTTAAGTTTGGAGTTTACATCACAGCATAAAACGTTGTCTGAAAAGTTTACAACATTATTCAAAGATAAAAATAAACAACATACAAGAGCAAGAGTAAGACCGCGCGCACATCCACTTTAGTTACCTGAAATACATGTGAGTTTTTGGAAAATCGTCAACATAATGTTGGTGTGAATTCATGCAGTTTTTGTATTGAACGTTTGTATACTGTTGGTGCATTTGTCTGTTGACTTCGTCTTATATCGAGTCTCGGTTTTGTTGCGGTTCTGAACAAGATTGATGTCATCATCATTGATGATGACATTATAAATATGACATCATTGTAACACCTGTGCCTTCACAGCCATCAAACAAATACCAAACCAATGAAATATTATATTTCATACTTGGGATTTGTAAAAATATGTGTATCGTTTACACATATCAACTCTTGTTCAATTTCAAACCCTAAATCGCTTTCTGGAAGGTTAGACGCGCACCGATGCGTAAATATAACCAGTTTAATCCAACAAACACTCCGGAATAGTGAAATAGGCTTAACATACCTTAAATAACCTTGACATAACTTAGACATAAGTTTTGGAAGGTTTGGTGTGGTGAAATCAAAGTTTAATCGCTTACAGGGACTAAAGTTGACAAACTGCGAAAGTATGTCAATTTGAACTGTAACGAACATTCCGGAACATGACCATAAGTTAAACACACCTTAAATATCCTTTACATAGCTTAGAAATAGGCTTTGAGGGGTTTGGTGTGCTAAAATAAACTTTTGGGACATTCAGGGACTAAAAGTGTCAAAAAGTGCACAAGTTTGCATTTTCGCGCATAACTTACGTTCTGAATACATCTGGACATCCAAAAATTTATGTGAGCATGACTATATTATATTTTAGTGTTCGCCATAAGAAAAATCCATTCGTCGCATCATTTGGATCGTTTTTACGTTCGTTACGACTTCCGTCGTAATTAACCGAACAACGCAATCGTACGGCCAAACGAACCGACATCCGAGATATTTTTGAGCACAATTTAAGTTCCCTATACTTTAACTTCATTTTAGAGCTTTGAAATGGGGTTAACGGGGCTTAAACGTGTCAAAAATGCATCGAAAACCAAGTTTAGGGGCTGCAGGGACCAAAACTGTAAATCTGCCAAAGTTGTTACCTTACGGACCTCAACATTGGCAGCTTTGAGGTCCGTAAAGCAAGTTCAGACCAGATGCAGAGTACTTAACAGCCTGTTTTCAGCTGTTTTGCACTCCTAATCTCTCTTCCACATGTTGATACCTTATGGTGGGTGGCCAATTAACCTACCATAAGCTTCCGACACTTGTACGGGTGAGATCAAGGCACGTTTCCCGATAAACGATCCTAACGGTGGTGCATTTACTATAAATACCCATCCATACTCAACACAAAAACCCACTAGAATCTGATTGAGGAGCTCTAAGTTGAAGCCTTCGCTTCATACCTGAGGTATTCGATCACGATTAGCATTCGGGGACCCTTCGTAAGTATTCTTTCGTTCTTTTCCTTATTTTATTGCTTTTCGAGTCAGAAAGTCAAACTTTGTTTGACTTTCAGCGTTGACCAGTAATGGTCAATGCGAAGTTCGTTTGAACTTCGCAACGTGAGTGTAATCACGTTGGTCATAGTCCCTTGGGACTATGCCCACTGATTACCACGTTGTCTAGGGTCGTAGGGTAGGCGATCTAATAAATCGCCTATACCTTCGAACCCGACCCAGTTTGGTCGATCATTAGGATCCGACCAAACACATTAGGTGACCATAGTAGGTAGGGAATAACCTTCCGAGGTTATACCCTATGGTCACATCGTTTGAGTAGTTGTATGATAGGTAGTTTATATGCCTTAGGTAAATTACCGGAATACCCTTTTCATGTATAATTGGTAATTAAGCATATGTAACCTAAACCTTTGTCACATAACTGATTATGCAATATGTTTAGGCATATAACACTTGTCATAGGGCTAGTTAGGCGGTCCGAACGCGTTTCACGCGAACGACGCGTTAAAGTAGCATAAGCTACCTAAACGGGTCGTAATGGGTCGTAGACACTTAGGTTAAGTTTCATTTAGTATGTAGGCTTTGTTAAACCAAAAGACACGAGTCTCTATACTCGTTTGGTTTACAAACCCTAATGCTACCCGATCTTCCGATCTAGGTCCGGTTAATTAACATAGTTACCTATAATAGGTGCCGTTTGATATCCGCGATCTCTAGCATTGTTTAGTTGTTACTCAAGGACTACTGAGCAATCTCAGGTGAGTACATAGACCCCTCTTTTACTGTTTTTCCAAACTGTTTTGGGGTGGAACACATGTGCCTACTTGTTACTTTCCTGCTTTCCTGTTTTCACATCATATACTGCTATGTTCGTTAGTACATTATAGTACATGATTTCATTACATTTCATGCTATGTATGCCCAAATTGTGTGCGTACTCAGTACATTGTTTTACATTGCTTTTCTGTTGCATATGCTTTTCTAGCATATGAATACATTATACTACATATTGAACCGTTGTAATCATTTGACTGTGATCCGTTGATATCTGTGAACCGTTGTATCTGTGAACCGTGTGAACCGTATTTGACATAGACATTTCGGCATAGACATTTTAACATGATTGACATTTGATCATGCATTTCCCACAAAACAAAACTTTGATTTAAACCAAGTTTTACTTTAATACTTTGTTTTTGTGTATATGGTTTAGTTGAGACATTTCACTTGCCATACATGATATTTTGACATAGACATTTGACATGGATATTTTGACATAGACATTTGACATGGATATTTGACATAGACATTTGACATGGATATTTGACATAGACATTTTGACATTTGTTTGGTTTGATTAAGTGATTAAGTAACGATGCGTGTGTAATATGATACAAGCATGGTGGATACGCCGCTGGTACTTCCTATATATAAGTGTTTGTATGGTATTACATATTGTAGCGTTATTTGAATCATTTCAGTTTGATACATATAACATTTTATACAAATAACATACTTTTCACAAGACATTGTTTTACAAACAACTTATCTTATACAAATCCATTTTTCTATGGTTATTCATTTAACCATACATTATTCACTTATTTATACATATCATCTGAACTCATTGTTTTTCAAATGATTTACAAAACAAAGCAAATAACAAGGTTCATGACTAAACATTTTCTCAAACATAAGTCATGAAACCTATTTTCACAAAACCTATGTATCTCACAGGCATTTTTATGCTGACGTACCTATTTTCACATGTGTTTTTCAGGAACTGTTGCATAAGACGATCAAGATACATATAGGCAGACTTGGGCTTTAGTGACAATAAAAGATGCAAGACTAGTTAATTATGTTGTGTTTCCTTGTTTGTTTAGACATTGTAACACTTTTAATCAATAAAACGAAACTTCAATTGCCATGGATTTGAAACAATTAATTCTGTTACAACACTCCCCGATGTTTCCGCCACGTTTCGTATGTTCTACGTGGTCGGGGTGTGACAGAAAAGATGGTATCAGAGCCAATGGTTATAGGGAATTAGGTTATTAGTAATGCTTTGACCTAGTCTATAACCTTCTTAGGACCCTAACGCGAGTTTGCTTGCGTTTAGTCATAAAACAATACCGTCACCTATCCTTAGGCGACGACCACAACAAGAACATAAATTTCAAAACCGCTTTGAAAACTAATCATCTGTTCTAGGATGATTGATTACAAGGTTTTGAACCCTCTATTGTAAGGTTTTGAACCCTTTTGAGTTTTCAAAACTCTCATCAAGGTTTTGGGTTTTTAATAATGTGAACACGTGCAAACTGGAAGGGTGAATGCCTGTATTCTGGGTTTTCTGTCTAGGCAAGCACTTCGTATACATCTCATCAGACGCGAGACCAGTTGTGCTTACCTGGGAATTCTTGGGATGAGCGTTCACTTATAGGCGAGCATGTCTTCGCGATACATTATATTGACCCATTTATTTTGATTAGTCACTGTCTCATTTGTTTGCCTTTGGTAACAAACAAATGGTCACAATCTTCATGCGTTGTCATTTTCTCTCGACTATCTTTCCCTTGTTTCCTCCCATATCTTCTATTTTATTCATGGTGCCTCTTCATCGCAACAACAATATCCGAACCAGGTGCTGCAATTACCCAGCGAATAGGCGTCGTACTCCAGATGACCGTTGACTTAGCTATCACCATGACTCGCCTCAGGGATGAAGCCGTAAGGGAACTGCTCCTTGGTGCAATCAATGCAACTGTCATCATCCAAACCAAATACCCTGTTTCAAATGTACCCACGGTGGACGATGGAGACATTTGGTTAACATGTGCCGCTTTGCAATCCAAAGCAAAGCTGTTACAAATCCTGCTGCTGCTCAACCTTCAAACTCTGCTTCATATGTCGCTTGACATATCTGGCGCCTCAACCTCATGAACTTTCTACTTTGTGTATCGACTTAAGCACGCCTAGTGCAAGGTGTCGAAGCACCTCTCGTTACACAAATTTCAAAATCCATAAAGGATCTTTCTATCCTCATAATCAGATCCTTGTGGATGAATATCACTCAAATCGGAGCCCTTAATTGAATTATTCGTATGCCTTAATACGAACATTTCCATTCAATAAGGACAAAGCCGAATTCTTATTTAGATCTTCCTATCTTCATAGTTAGATTCTAATGATTTAAGTGCCGCATGGAATCCACGGATTGGATTCCTGGTGTACTTTAAGTATCCGCGTCCAAAGATAACAAATTAATAACCAAGTTAAACAACTATGTGATTATGTGCTTATGTGTTCCCTTTTATGTTTTTGGTGTAATCCAAGTTTTGTTATCCAAATCCTCGTAGAATCTTCCATATCTTTGTATAAGGAAATTCAAAGTAGGATATCCAAAGGTACTATATTAAATCCTCAATGGGATTTTACGTAATAGTAAAAGACCCTCGGATTATATTGTACTATTCCATAATTAGACCCCTGAGTGGTCTAGGTAAACAGATTGATCTAAAAATCTGGTTAGGAATATCATGTGATGATATAGCTGAAAGGACTCCTTGGCGACCTAATTAAAAGGATCATTTGTCGATCTAATTAAAAGGACCCTATGGTAGTCTAGTCACACTCATCACGGGTTTGATTTTCCTCCCCTAAAACATTTCAAGACAAACTGTGCGGACTATGCAAGGAATTACGTAATTATGGATGCATACATAATTATGGAATTCAGTGCACGGAAACCACAGCTAGTTTGGTCATGTGTGTGAAAAATGAATCTTTTCGTTCATTTTTGGTTTCTGAAGAAATGGTGAAAAATGACTCTTTTCGTTCATTTTTTGTTTCTGAAGAAATGGTGAAAAATGACTCTTGTCGTTCATTTTTGGTTTCTGAAGAAATGGTGAAAAATGACTCTTTTCGTTCATTTTTGGTTTCTGAAGAAATGGTAAAAAAAATGACTCTTGTCGTTCATTTTTGGTTTCTGAAGAAATGGTGAAAAATGACTCTTGTCGTTCATTTTTGGTTTCTGAAGAAACGGTGTAAAATGACTATTCCGTTCATTTTTGTTTCTGAAGATGTAAAATGACTATTCCGTTCATTTTTGTTTCTGAAGATGTAAAATGACTATTCCGTTCATTTTTGTTTCTGAAGATGTAAAATGACTATTCTGTTCATTTTTGTTTCTAAAGAATGCCTGTTGAAAATAACTCCGTTCATTTTTCATTTCTGGAAAATGTTCATTAAAGAGAAATTACAGGATTATGTCTTGTTCATCTCTGATGGTTATTTAACACAAAGTCACAGATAGACTCCTACGAATGAATTTCGGGACGAAATTTCCTAAAGTAGGGGAGACTGTAACACCTGTGCCTTCACGGCCATCAAACAAATACCAAACCAATGAAATATTATATTTCATACTTGGGATTTGTAAAAATATGTGTATCGTTTACACATATCAACTCTTGTTCAATTTCAAACCCTAAATCGCTTTCTGGAAGGTTAGACGCGCACCGATGCGTAAATATAACCAGTTTAATCCAACAAACACTCCGGAATAGTGAAATAGGCTTAACATACCTTAAATAACCTTGACATAACTTAGACATAAGTTTTGGAAGGTTTGGTGTGGTGAAATCAAAGTTTAATCGCTTACAGGGACTAAAGTTGACAAACTGCGAAAGTATGTCAATTTGAACTGTAACGAACATTCCGGAACATGACCATAAGTTAAACACACCTTAAATATCCTTTACATAGCTTAGAAATAGGCTTTGAGGGGTTTGGTGTGCTAAAATAAACTTTTGGGACATTCAGGGACTAAAAGTGTCAAAAAGTGCACAAGTTTGCATTTTCGCGCATAACTTACGTTCTGAATACATCTGGACATCCAAAAATTTATGTGAGCATGACTATATTATATTTTAGTGTTCGCCATAAGAAAAATCCATTCGTCGCATCATTTGGATCGTTTTTACGTTCGTTACGACTTCCGTCGTAATTAACCGAACAACGCAATCGTACGGCCAAACGAACCGACATCCGAGATATTTTTTAGCACAATTTAAGTTCCCTATACTTTAACTTCATTTTAGAGCTTTGAAATGGGGTTAACGGGGCTTAAACGTGTCAAAAATGCATCGAAAACCAAGTTTAGGGGCTGCAGGGACCAAAACTGTAAATCTGCCAAAGTTGTTACCTTACGGACCTCAACATTGGCAGCTTTGAGGTCCGTAAAGCAAGTTCAGACCAGATGCAGAGTACTTAACAGCCTGTTTTCAGCTGTTTTGCACTCCTAATCTCTCTTCCACATGTTGATACCTTATGGTGGGTGGCCAATTAACCTACCATAAGCTTCCGACACTTGTACGGGTGAGATCAAGGCACGTTTCCCGATAAACGATCCTAACGGTGGTGCATTTACTATAAATACCCATCCATACTCAACACAAAAACCCACTAGAATCTGATTGAGGAGCTCTAAGTTGAAGCCTTCGCTTCATACCTGAGGTATTCGATCACGATTAGCATTCGGGGACCCTTCGTAAGTATTCTTTCGTTCTTTTCCTTATTTTATTGCTTTTCGAGTCAGAAAGTCAAACTTTGTTTGACTTTCAGCGTTGACCAGTAATGGTCAATGCGAAGTTCGTTTGAACTTCGCAACGTGAGTGTAATCACGTTGGTCATAGTCCCTTGGGACTATGCCCACTGATTACCACGTTGTCTAGGGTCGTAGGGTAGGCGATCTAATAAATCGCCTATACCTTCGAACCCGACCCAGTTTGGTCGATCATTAGGATCCGACCAAACACATTAGGTGACCATAGTAGGTAGGGAATAACCTTCCGAGGTTATACCCTATGGTCACATCGTTTGAGTAGTTGTATGATAGGTAGTTTATATGCCTTAGGTAAATTACCGGAATACCCTTTTCATGTATAATTGGTAATTAAGCATATGTAACCTAAACCTTTGTCACATAACTGATTATGCAATATGTTTAGGCATATAACACTTGTCATAGGGCTAGTTAGGCGGTCCGAACGCGTTTCACGCGAACGACGCGTTAAAGTAGCATAAGCTACCTAAACGGGTCGTAATGGGTCGTAGACACTTAGGTTAAGTTTCATTTAGTATGTAGGCTTTGTTAAACCAAAAGACACGAGTCTCTATACTCGTTTGGTTTACAAACCCTAATGCTACCCGATCTTCCGATCTAGGTCCGGTTAATTAACATAGTTACCTATAATAGGTGCCGTTTGATATCCGCGATCTCTAGCATTGTTTAGTTGTTACTCAAGGACTACTGAGCAATCTCAGGTGAGTACATAGACCCCTCTTTTACTGTTTTTCCAAACTGTTTTGGGGTGGAACACATGTGCCTACTTGTTACTTTCCTGCTTTCCTGTTTTCACATCATATACTGCTATGTTCGTTAGTACATTATAGTACATGATTTCATTACATTTCATGCTATGTATGCCCAAATTGTGTGCGTACTCAGTACATTGTTTTACATTGCTTTTCTGTTGCATATGCTTTTCTAGCATATGAATACATTATACTACATATTGAACCGTTGTAATCATTTGACTGTGATCCGTTGATATCTGTGAACCGTTGTATCTGTGAACCGTGTGAACCGTATTTGACATAGACATTTCGGCATAGACATTTTAACATGATTGACATTTGATCATGCATTTCCCACAAAACAAAACTTTGATTTAAACCAAGTTTTACTTTAATACTTTGTTTTTGTGTATATGGTTTAGTTGAGACATTTCACTTGCCATACATGATATTTTGACATAGACATTTGACATGGATATTTTGACATAGACATTTGACATGGATATTTGACATAGACATTTGACATGGATATTTGACATAGACATTTTGACATTTGTTTGGTTTGATTAAGTGATTAAGTAACGATGCGTGTGTAATATGATACAAGCATGGTGGATACGCCGCTGGTACTTCCTATATATAAGTGTTTGTATGGTATTACATATTGTAGCGTTATTTGAATCATTTCAGTTTGATACATATAACATTTTATACAAATAACATACTTTTCACAAGACATTGTTTTACAAACAACTTATCTTATACAAATCCATTTTTCTATGGTTATTCATTTAACCATACATTATTCACTTATTTATACATATCATCTGAACTCATTGTTTTTCAAATGATTTACAAAACAAAGCAAATAACAAGGTTCATGACTAAACATTTTCTCAAACATAAGTCATGAAACCTATTTTCACAAAACCTATGTATCTCACAGGCATTTTTATGCTGACGTACCTATTTTCACATGTGTTTTTCAGGAACTGTTGCATAAGACGATCAAGATACATATAGGCAGACTTGGGCTTTAGTGACAATAAAAGATGCAAGACTAGTTAATTATGTTGTGTTTCCTTGTTTGTTTAGACATTGTAACACTTTTAATCAATAAAACGAAACTTCAATTGCCATGGATTTGAAACAATTAATTCTGTTACAACACTCCCCGATGTTTCCGCCACGTTTCGTATGTTCTACGTGGTCGGGGTGTGACAATCATCTCTTACATCATGCAAACAAGATACACGAAATCAATGCATGAAACAGAATGATTTAATTTAGAGTTCTCTTGAATGATATCATGTGAGTTTCGCTTGAATGGGTCCTATGTAATTTCAAGCGAAAGGTAAAGCCTATAAATAGGCAGTTGGTGTTTTTCATTTGTAATAGTTCCCATCAGTTGTGTAACGTTACTCTGCCGGTTTGTCAAGTCATATCTTAATGAGAAAGCTGTTTTAACGTGAAATCTATCTGTTTCTACTCATTTCTTTCTGATTCAAAACAGTTTGATTGTTTCCGCCACACAAACTGTCATGTATTGACTCAAATTGACTCATTTGATCGTCAATATCGATCCTACAATTGGTATCAGAGCCAGTCATGAGCCAATATACCTGAATCAAAGCATTTTTCTACACAAAATCTGATTTCTGGACTTTTACACGGACAAAATGGACTGATTTTTGGACAGTGTGTGTAAAACTGAGTTTTAACAAACCCTTGAGAATATCAGCTTAAAATTCGGTGTAAATCTTGTAAAAATGGACTGAAAACTGTGTTTCACTTGAACGTACATATTCCTTTCGCTTGAAAATTTGGTGTAGTTTGAAGCGAAACACAGGCTTTCGCTTGAAAATTCAGGTTTCGCTTGAATTTGTGAGGTTATTTCAAGCGAAAGAGGTGAGTCAGCTTGAAAACACGTGGGTGATTCATTAAGTGCAATCGGTGACATTTATTGTTTGCATGTGAATTTCGATTAAATCAAGAAACACCACGTGAACTCTGAATCCATTTATTGCATTTGTCTGCTCAACATTGAGGTCCAAACAAGTCTCATTGAAAATTAAAAGTCTTAAAGTCTTTATTGAATAGCCAAATACATCTGTTGATATCGAGGACTGTATGTTTGCATGTGTTGAATGTCGGACATTTATTACATCAATTCATATAGTGCATGTGATTTTGATTTAATCAGCCCAATCAAAGTGTTTTGAGACTTTAAATTGTCTGTCATGTTATAATTGATAAAGTTCAAGTTTTGCATGCAAAGATTGATAATTGCCGGCCATTGTGATTCATATCGATTCAATTTAAAGTTTGATTAGTGTTATTTGAATGGCCCAATCATATTCCATTAGGTGTTGAAGGTTTTTGGCCCAATCACTTTATTCACAATTAATTGAAGGCCCAATCAGTAATCCAAACATTAACTCATTAATATCACTGTTGTAGAGGTTCATTAATTCAAGTTGTTTGTATCTGATAGTGTGGTTTTAGTGACTTAGGGTTAATTCAGATTGTTTGAGATTTGTGTAATCAGTCAGCACGAGGTGACAGTTTGCAAGTCTTAGTTTGCTTGGTTTGGAAAGTTGCAGTTTGCACAGTCTAAACCTAGTTCCCAGTTCACACGAGGTGTGATTTGTTAGATTGTTTGAAAATGTTTGACGAAGAGGAAAACTATAACCTTGAAAGGTTAAATGATTGGTTTGATGGGTGTTGGGGTAGTAGATATCAGAATGAGAATAAGAATATTTGGGATAAACGATTTGAATGTTTTTTGTGTATGAAAAATGAAACAGTGGATGTGTTGGAAAAACGGTTTGATTGTCTAATTGAAAAATAAAAAATGTATGAGATAAGGATGTCAAATGCTGAAAAGATATCAAAATTTGCAGACGCGTTACCTTCTGAGTGGGATGAATTTTTGAGTGAACTAAAAAAGGATTCTAGATTCTCAAATTTCTATCCAGGTGAATTCATCAGTAAGCTTAAAACGCACATGTATGAAAATAATAAGAAAAAGAAAGAGTTGATGAATGTAATAGATAAAAATCTAGACAAAATAAGTTTGGATGTGATTGTTGAAATATGCACAAGAGTCAATATGTGTCGTGTAGCAAAAGATGTTTTGAAATATGATATTAAGAGGGGTTGTTATCTAGATAAAAGTATGAATCCTCTTGATTTTGTTAAAATTTTTTGTGCAGGCACATACGAGACAGAGACAGAAGTAATTTCAAAGAATGAAGAACCTGAGAAAAATGTTCAAGTGGTAGAGGAGCAGGTTAAAGAAATTTCAGCTATCAAGGTTGAAAAGAAAGCTAAAGCTGGAAAAATGTTCGGGAAGTGCTTAAAATGTGATGAATTCAAAGTAGAGAATGTCAAACTCTTAAAAGATTTGGAGAGTTTGACATTGGAAATCAAAAATTTGAAGGATGAGAAGAAATCTGATGATAAACAGATTCTTGAAATACAGGAAATTTTTGAGAATTTGAAATCTGAAAATGTCAAACTGTTGAGTGGTTTGGACAGTTTGACATTGGAAAACAAAATTTTGAAAGAAAAGGAAAGAGATTTTGAAAATGAAAAATTAAAATTTGAAAAAGATTTTCAAAGTCAAATGAAGATTTTAGAAGATGAAAAATCTGTTATTTTTAAAAATAATCTTGAAAAAATAGATTCAAATAAATTCTCATCTTCAGAAAATCATTCGGCTTGAAAATGAAGCTGAAATTGCTCGGAATAAAATTGATGAGCTTGAAAAGAAATTGAAAGGTTTTGTGAATTCATCAGTACCAGATTATATCTGTCCAAAACGGATCAATTCTGTTCCAATAAGTGACAATGTCACAAATTATGACAAAGTCATAATTAAAGATTGTGATGATAAAGCTGATGATGAAAAAGAGAAAAAGAAAATATTTTTGGAATTAAAAGAAAAATTTAAAGAATCTGTTTTACATTCGACTGAAATAGGTGAATGCTCAAAGCAAAAACCTGTTAAGAAGAATGTAGAACAAAAACAAAATGTTAAAAATTCAAAAAAAATTCAAAACAACAATAAAAGCTCATCAGTTCAATCATCCAATCAAGAAAAAAAACCACAAAAATTGAAAAATCAAAACTCATAAAAAGTTGGTGATATGTGGTGCAGGTTTGACCACAGTGCTTCAAAGATAAATCCAGCTTTCATGAGGAATGATGATTACCACAAAGCCAGACAATGCTATGATCTAAGCGTTTGGTGTGAAAGTGGTGAATGGTACGATAACAGAGTGTGTTACACTTGTGGTTTTCAAGAACACATTGCTGTTAACTGCCAGAGTCAGCTGTTTGAGACAAGGAGATGCTATAATTGCCAAATCAAAGGACACATTGCAAGAGATTGCCCAATGAGATCAATGGAAAGATCGAGGGCTGAATCTCAGAAAGTAGGGAAGAAAAAATCAGTCAAAGTCGATGAAAAGCCCAGAGCACGGAAACAACAAAAAGTGAAAGAACCGAAAGTGAAACTTTCACAAGGGCAAAAAGACAGACTGAGAAAGAAAAGGAAGAAAGCACGAGAGTATCTCGAAAGGATTTTGTCCTCGGATACAACAAGAAAATCAGATAAAAGTTCTGATAAATCGTCTTGCTCTCCAAAGAATGACAAATCAAACAAAACGAATTCATCAGATACAAATCTGAGGACAGAATGGTGTGTGAAGAAAGAAAAAGTTATTGGCAATGAATTTGTTTCTTCGGAAGCAAAGGAGTCACATTTTGGCAATTAATCTGACTTGTCAAAGTCAGAAGAGCCACGTTCTGGCAATGAATCTGATTCGTCAAAATCAGAGGAGCTATTTGTTGATCAAAAAGGAGAAAATTCAGTTACGCCAATGGATGATATCAACTTTCCACCATTGCGGACTGAAAATTTTAAACAAAAAGATGGGAAAGTGAAAATTTCGAATCAGTTCTATTCCTAAAAGAAAGAATTTGATGTCGAAAAGGCTTTCAGTAGCAAAGTAAAAAATATTTTTGGAAAGATGGTTGAGGGTAAGGTAAAAGGGGTTAAAGAATTTTATGAAACAAAAAGGAATGTTCAAACCCCGAGTGAAAATAACTCACATACACCCAAGGACTGTCAGGCTTGGGTGAAACTGTTTAACTGAAAAACCTGACTTGTCGGAACTCACAGGTTGGTAATTGGGGAGTAGGAATCGGAATTTTCTTGAGAAATTCACTTCGGTGATATTTCGACTTTCAAAAGAATAATCAGGGACATTAAGTTGTACTTAATTTATCTTTTCTTCAAGTGATTGTGCTGTGATATTCCTACAAGTGGTTGAAACCAGTGTGATGAATTAAACCCCATGTTTGTGAAATGGCAAACAAAACTGATTTTCCGGAAAAACCATTTTGATTAAAACAAACTTAAGTGTTTTGAAATCATAATGGGAAAATAGTTTGTTGTCAGGGGAAGTTCTGATTGTTTATGCCAAGTGGATGGCGAATTGAGGCAATTCTCATCAGTTTGTCATTTTATTTGTACACTCTATTGTTTTCAAATTTTCTCAGAAAATCAAAATTGAAATATATTTTGATTTTAGGGGGAGAAAATTTTTAAAAAAAATTGAAAATTTGAAAATGCCAAAAACATTAAAAAATTCAAAATGAGTTTTGTTGTGAAAAACAAGAAATGATAGTAAATCAGTTGGACTATCACAGCATGCTAATGAAATGAAATGTCAAATGTGACAAACGGTCTCACTAAAGATGTGACGATAGGCTCAGCTAGACTAGTAGATTTGCGAGAACGATACAAACTTAAATGAAAAAGCCTAGTTCTAGTGGGAAACATGGTCGAAAGCATAGTACTTAGTTTTGTCCTTCTTGATTGTGTGCCTACTCAGTAATCGCTGATTGTCGAAAGACATAAAACTGGTTAAGTCTGTGAACTTTCACAACTTTGCTAAAAAGTCGCTGTGATTGTGCATTTTATTTTGCAAAGATTTAAACTTGTTTTATTTCTTTATTTTGTTTAAGCATTGGACATCCTCTGCGTATACGTGAGTATCGACCTGGATGTTATTGCCTAAACGTTCTTCTTTATTTTCTTTGGTGTTTCGTTTAAGCTTTGGACCTCCTCTGCGTATACGGGAGTATCGACCTGGTGGTTAAAGCCTAAACAACTTCAACTTGTTTTTATCTCTTATTTTGTTTAAACATTGGACTTTCTCTGCGTATACGGAAGTATCGACCTGATTGTTAATGTTTAAACATTCTGCTTTGTTTTCGCACAAATCACAGTTGATAAAAGTTTAAAGGCATTACTCGAGTTAGTGTATTGCATGATGAGGGGATGTGCTGAGATCGTGGGGTCCATAAGAACTTAGTGCAAAATTAATATACCCTAACGTATCGGTAAGCATTTCAAAAGTTTTTAGATTAAGCTTAAGAGGACAAATATATCGTCAATCAACGTGAATCGTTTAGAACTTAATATGTTTAAAGCTTAACGGTGCTAGTGATTTGTCTCATAAACTGATATGATCCTCTTACACAAACTCACAAAAATATTGTCTGTATATATTTCTTTAATGCATTTCATTAAAAACAAAAATCCAAAAAGATTTTAGTGTGTTTTAGCATAAATTTTTTAAAAAAGTCAAAAACATTTTCGACAACTGATGTTGAAGAGTTGATATTCAAAATCCCAAGTGCTAAACATGATGAATGATATTGGATTGGGAAAGTTTATTTGAGTTGAGAAAGGTTTTTGAAATAGATAAATGGATCATTAATTTGAAACCAATTTAATCATTTTAAATTCAAGTGGTAAGCATAAAGTTTATCTTACTGTTGGTTAGAGTATATGCAGGTATGCAGCTAGTGAATTTCAGACTGCGATCCCAGCTTGTCGAAAGGGGGAGTCTGTAGTCGTAAAAGCCAGGTTCCTGATCTTGTTGCTACAGAGAGCCAGGAGATGATCCTGAATCTGTGAAAGCTGCTAATGCTGAGAAGATAGAGAGTGCTATATCAGATTACGATCCCGGAACAAAGTAAGGGGGAGTCTGTTAGCAATAGGGTGATTGAAGAGAGAGTGTGAAGACTGATTAAGACTGAAGTTTTGACGTACTAAAGTCTCGTACTGAAGACTCCGTCAACATCCAAGGGGGAGACTATTGGTGCATTTGTTTGTTGACTTCGTCTTATATCGAGTCTCGGTTTTGTTGCGGTTCTGAACAAGATTGATGTCATCATCATTGATGATGACATCATAAATATGACATCATCTCTTACATCATGCAAACAAGATACACGAAATCAATGCATGAAACAGAATGATTTAATTTAGAGTTCGCTTGAATGATTTCATGTGAGTTTCGCTTGAATGGGTCCTATGTAATTTCAAGCGAAAGGTAAAGCCTATAAATAGGCAGTTGGTGTTTCTCATTTGTAACAGTTCCCATCAGTTGTGTAACGTTACTCTGCCGGTTTGTCAAGTCATATCTTAATGAGAAAGTTGTTTTAACGTGAAATCTATTTATTTCTACTCATTTCTTTCTGATTCAAAACAGTTTGATTGTTTCCGCCACTCAAACTGTCGTGTATTGACTCAAATTGACTCATTTGATCGTCAATATCGATCCTACATATACTTTGTATGAAAACATGGTATGTAATTTGTATAAATCAAGTATTTCTGTAAGTATAAGGAAATCGAGATCGCTAATGGTTTGCAAGGCCATTAACATGTGACACGACATAGGAAGCATCCAAACCATAGGCATTTTTAGTAGTCGATTCATGACTGAGACACAAAAGCACTGCTTGGTACTAGTTATCACCAAGAGTGTGGCTGCCCGAAAACCCATTAGATCTAACCTTTTGTTCTACGGTCTTAGTATGTATACGATTAATGGTGCTTCTGGTACCCCATTCGTGACATGATCTAAAGTATCATTCCTTAGTTTTTGTATCCAACATACCATAACACATGTATTTTCCCCAAGTTTAAAAAGTATGTAAAAGTTTAAAAGTGGGGACATGAACTCACAACTTTGCGTTTCTTGAGCCGTAAACTTCACCGGGTTTGCTTATATAGCGTCGTGACCTATACGTATTTTATTAACGTTAGTCACTAGACTTGTATCGCACAAGTACAAGTCACCATCTTTTATGTTTGTAATCCTTGTGTGTTAAAAATAATTTATATTTTTAACTATGTATCTTACTTATATTATTTTCTCAAAAATAAATATAAGTATCTTGTATTTTTCACCCGAGTTATGTATTTTTGTCCAAAACTTCACTTTAAGTTCGTAACTCGTCCAAGTTACATAATCTATTAAGAAATATATTTTCATAAATATATTCTCTTGTATTTGTCTATGCATATGTGTATTTTGTATTTTTACTCCTTAGGAGTATTTAGTGTATTTTCAAGTCCTAATACACTATTGCATATAATACATACTACATACACTTAGCACAAATTTTGGTGATCAATAAATACATATACTTTTTTTCCTCAAAAATATACATACTTAATATCAATTTTTATCCTGAAGAAATCATCATTTCTTAACTTGAAGTTTACATAAAAATTAGGGAAACCTTGGTAAATATTTTTAGGTGAATTTTTAGGGAATAAGTTTCACCAAAACTTATATTTTTCTAAGTGTCAAAATTTTATAGAAATTTTGACATAGTTTCCCCTAAAAATGGAGGTTTCCCATGTTTTCAAAACATGTGTTTATTTTCTTTTTAAAATCATCACAAATAATCATCAACTCATTCAACACTTACCGAGTGTCAAAATCAAGTAGATTACACTACATCATGAACTTGAAGTTTTTGTAAAAACTTGTAGTAACTTACCATGTTATTTAGTCATGGTTGAAAAAGTCGCTAGGCGCTCCCTAGTCGGTCGACCGGGGAGTTGAGAGTACTCGGCCTAGGCGGAGAGTACACGGGGAGTACTCGGACATGACAAATTATAAAGAAATTAGTTTTTGGAAATTAAATATATGTCAACTAACATAAATTTACTAATATTTATAACAAAACACGTGATATTGATATTCATTCATTAATATTATAGGCATATAAATTATGGTTTATTTTATTTTAAGTCAAACTTGGCCCGAGTTGACCTACTAGATCCGATTTTGACCGATGTTGACCGCATTTGATTGATTCCGAATAATTAGTCGGAGTTGACGAAAGTCGCCTCGGCAACCTACCTTGTAGCGACTACTCGGAGAGTACTCGGCCTTGGAGACCTTGTTTTACAAATTTAGTAGGATTAGTTACCCTTAAAAACATGGTTATTTGTTTGTAAATCACTTTATTAAAAGATTTAGTTATTTACAACTTGTAAGATGATTTTTCTAAAAATATTTCTTTTGTATTTTTTTTGTTACAATCATGTTCCTAGTCTTGTTTAAACACTAAAAATATGATTAGTTTACTTAGAAACCATGACTTTGTAAATCTTGTAAAAAAGCTTGGTTTCTTGGGAAAATTATTTTTGAAATCATCTATTCACAAGATTTGTATTTTGTTTAAATCATCTTTACATATGAAAACCACTTTCATCATTCAAGTTCATGAAGACATAAAGTATGAGGATCTTGGTCTTTCACAAGATCACCACCTTAACTTACTAGATCATGGGTTTAATCACAATCTAGTAGGTTTCTTATGATGTCTTATACCACTAACACAAATCATCAATCACCAAGAAGCAAATCATCATCATTCAACATGTATTCTTGTATTTTTAAGCTTATGTTAAAGTATCATGATCATGTTCTTTAGTGTTCTTCATGTTTAACAATGTACAACATCTTTTAACCATCAAAATATGAAGTAATAAGAGATCATGAGGGCCTCACCACTAGCACAAGGCTAGGGAAGAATACTAAAAGTTGTAGATGACAAAAGTGTTGGATAAAAGCAATCGGGAGAGGTCCTTCAAGATCCACAAGCTTCCAACTTCCTTAATCACCTTCTAACACCTTGAGATGAACTAGGAATGGATGAACAAGACTTGATGATGATGGTGGGGTGCTTGTGGGTGTTCGACCGAGAATGGGGAGCAAGGGAAGAAGATGAAGTGTGGTGTGAAGTGTGGGTGAGAAAGGGAGTTCTTGTTCTACTTATAACCACCTTCTAGTTTGTCCATTGGTTACAATGTTCCTTAAGTACATTACAAAATCTTTAATCAATCTTAGGAAGATCACATAGGATCTTGGTGGATCAAATAGAATCAAAGTGGATCAAGGGTGGGTCCACACCCTTGTGACCGTCCACAATATAGGGGGGGCAAAGTGTAAATTTTAATCACTAATTACATAAACTAGTTAGGTTTCAAGTATCTTGGTTAGGGATTTAATGTGTTAATATGTTATAAGAGGTGTTATGGTGTTCGGGGGTCATAACTAGCTCAAAAACATTAAAACAATGCTTCTAGTATAATTTTGATGTTTCGGGTAATGTCCGGTTGTTCGGTTAGATACCGGTTCGTTAAAGTGCTAAATTGTGTCGTTTAGTGTCCTTTAAGTACCCTTTTGTGACCCTTTCAATTCCCGACACTTAGGAGGGTATTCTGGATAATAAAACATGAATTCTGCATGATATTTATGTGTTAAAAAGCTGATTATAGCTGATTTGTGCAGAATTTTGCATTTAAAGTACGTTTCGGGTGCTTTTTAGTGCATATTCTAGCTTCCGGGGAGTCTATATGTTAACCCTTGTATACATTCTTGGGTTTTAATGTATTTTTGACGTTGGGCCTACTCCTGGGCCCCAATTCTATTGTCTGACTGCTTTCTCCAGAATTGTTGACACAATGTGTCTTACCGGTGAGTTTACTAGTATTTCTGACGCAACGCTATCATTAATGCATAAAGCAATATTTGTAGTATAAAACGTGCATGAATTCACATGTATAGCATGAAATCAGACAATGTTGACATTTAAGCACATAATTGCAGTTATTAAGTATTAATTAAATTGTACGGAAATTACCGGTTTTGTGCCAGTTGTCACATATTAAGCCCGGATTTTTTATTTGGATTTCTTCTTTGTTTGTCTCTCTCTTTTGCTCTCATGTTCATCTCTCTTCTTCTATCTTTATGTTACACAATTCACTTAGGTGTTGTTTGTTTTTTCAGATGTAAAACGTCTGTAGTTTGCGGACCAAATATGCAGACATCTGCAGCTGAAGAGGTGGACTAAACCTGTCGCAACCCCAGTCCCCAATCTGTCCTCGGAACGGGCGGCCGCGGCCAGTTTCGGTGGTATCCAGGTGTTTATTATTTTGGCAGCGGAAATTATATCAGGACCATAGTTAGGAAATATTTTATCAGAGTAAATACCACACTTTATAAATATATTAGGATAAAACTTAAGTTTTCATTATAAACTGTTTTATAGGGATAAACCCCATTTTATTGAAATAAAACATCTTCTTTTATTTAGGTAACATTTATATCCACTTTTTCCAAGCCTTCAGTGCTGTCCAGCAGGCTTCTAGTTGGCTTTCACATTTTGTTACCTGAAACGCGTTTAAAAATATTTTGTCAGTGGGAAATAATGGTGAGTGAATCCCAGTTTAATCAAGAAGAGTTTTATCTCTTAATAGTATTGAGAGCGATTACAATGTTTTCATCTACACAATTACTCATTCAGTATTGTCAATCCTGACTGGTGGGTCATATTACACATTGGCTAACTCTTTGTCCAATGGTAACGTGTTCCACATTTCGTATACAAAACCCCAACATACCGGCAATAATTAAAGAATTACAAAGACTCAATCACTGCTAATCACATTGTAAAATATTTAAGGTTTTGTAAAAACAGTTTACAAAAAGGAGATTACTCACATTGCTGTCTTAGGTTTTCCTTTAGGGTTTCCTAGGGATTATCTATTAAATACACAAATGCACACAAGTTAGTATGATAACGCAATATTTACATTAGTAATACCCTCCCCGAGACGGCATCCAACGACTACGTTGGGTAGAACCATGACAGCCGTTACGGAACCCTGGATCAATCGGGCAACGTATCTAATACGTAACCGGGGTTATGATACTTACAACGGGGCAGAACTTCGTTAATTAGGGGGTATTATACATGGAGATTATGCCTACTATGTGAAATTTCGAGAGAGAAAAAGAAATTGAGCGAGTTCGACTGAAGGCCTGAGCTCCCAATTTATAGGAGCTGAAATCAAGTTCCTCGTGGCCCGCGTAGAAGTCCTCTAAGGGCTTCGCGGCCCGCGTAGTAGGGTTAGTAGGGCCTAGCTTGTCCGGGTCATCACACTTGGTCCAACACGTTGCTACCACGTGGCAGCTCTGGGTTTCTCCTGGTGGCCTATCTGTCGCGGCCCGCGTAGGAGGCAGCCAAGGGCAACGCGCCCCGTGAGAGACCATTAAATCTTGTTTTTAATTAATTTTAATTAAAATAAAGGTATTCGGGCCCTGTTTTCGTATACGGGGTGTATTTTAGGACATATTGGGGCACTTTAAATATATTAGGGGTGTCGGAATATTTTGGAGGGTTGTTATATCCTCCCCACCTTGTTTTAGAGCTCGTCCTCGAGATCTACTGGAATAGATGCGGGTATTTCCTTTGCATTTCTGATTCAAGCTCCCATGTATACTATGGTCCTCTTTTGGAGTCCCATTTCACTTTGACCAGAACTAATCTTTTATGCTTGAGGTTCTTAACATTCCTGTCTTCAATCTGTGGAGGCTTTTCTACAAATTTTAGTTGTTCATTTACCTCTATATCCTTAAGAGGTACTATGAATGATTCATCAGCGAAGCATTTCTTGAGATTAGATACATAAAATACATCATGTATTCCTGCCATTTCCTCTGGCAGTTGTAGCTGGTAGGCTACAGGTCCTATTCTTTTAATGATCTCAAAAGGTCCAACATACCTGGGCTTAGCTTTCCTCTTTTGATGAATCTTACCACTCCTTTCCAAGGAGGGACTTTCAATAACACTTTATCTCCTACCTGAAATTCCAATGGCTTTCGTCTGTTATCTGCATAACTCTTTTGTCGATCACGTGCTGCTTTCAATCGTTCCTTAAGTTGAATGATCTTGTATGTTGTTTCTTGTACTATCTCCGGTCCAGATAGTTGCTTTTCTCCAATTTCTGCCCAACAGACATGGGTTCGGCACTTACATCCATAAAGTGCTTCGAATGGTGCAGCATTGATACTTGTGTGATCACTATTACTATAAGAAAATTCTATCAATGGTAAGTGATCGTTCCAATTTCCTCTGAAATCAATTACACAAGCTCTAAGCATGTCTTCCATTGTCTGAATTGTCCTTTCGCAGGAGTTTCCCCCCGTTAAAAGAATTTCGTCTCGAAATTCAGGCTGAGCTAACTCTCGCAGGAGTTTTCTTGAACAGGTGGGGGTACTTTTCTTTAAACTGGTCTTCACGTTCCCACATGTACTCGGGTCTGTGCTTAGACTTCCAACGTACTTTGACAAGTTTGACACTACTCCTTCGGGTCTTGTTGACTTTCCAGTCTGTAACCTCAACGGGTTGTTCTGTAAATCGGAGGGTGTCGTCAATATGCACTTCATCCGCAGGGATGATCACTGTTTCTTGGGTTGGACTCTTCTTGAGCTTGGATACATGAAACGTATCATGTACTCCGTTAAGTGCTTCTGGTAATTCCAACTTGTATGCCACGGTACCAATTCTTTCCAAGATTTTGAATGGTTCGATGTATCGGGGATTCAGCTTCCCACGTTTTCCGAATCTTACTACGCCCTTCCAAGGTGAGACCTTTAACAAAACTTTGTCTCCCACCTCGAATTCTAAGGGTTTTCGTCTTCGATCAGTGTAGCTCTTTTGTCGATCTCGAGCCGCCTTAATGCGCTCTCGGATCTGCATGATTTTGTCAGTTGTCTCTTGAACAAGTTCAGGACCAACCATATGTTTGTCTCCAGTGTCTGCCCAACATAAAGGCGAGCGGCACTTGCGGCCATACAGAGCTTCGAACGGTGCGGCTTTTATGCTCGTATGATAACTGTTATTGTAGGAAAACTCAACTAAAGGTAGATGAGTATCCCAGCTGCCGCCTAGGTCCATAACACATGCGCGAAGCATATCTTCCAGCGTTTGTATGGTTCTTTCGCTCTGGCCATCTGTTTTTGGATGGAAGGTCGTGCTTAGATCTAGTTGAGATCCAAAGGCTTCCTGGAAGGATTGCCAGATCCTCGAGACAAAACGTCCATCTCTGTCTGAAATAATGGAGATAGGCACTCCATGACGTGCCACGATTTCTTTCAAGTACAACTCAGCAAGCTTTCCAGTGCTATCCTTCTCTCGGATCGGTAGGAAATGCACAGACTTTGTTAACCGATCGACTATCACCCATATCATATTGTGCCCCCTAGGGGTCCTGGGTAATTTCGTTATGAAGTCCATTGAGATTTGCTCCCATTTCCACATGGGTATCTCTGGTTGTTGCAGTAGCCCAGATGGTTTCTGATATTCAGCTTTAACCTTAGCACAGGTTAGGCACTTTCCAACATAGATTGCAACATCACCTTTAAGCCTCGGCCACCAATAGTAATCCTTCAAGTCTTGATACATTTTGTCCGATCCTGGATGGATCGAGTAACTCGACTTATGAGCTTCATTAAGGATGACTTCTCGAATACCGCCATAGAGCGGAACCCAAATACGCCCCTTAAAGTATAAGGTTCCCTCTTTGTTTGGCACTAAATTCTTCAGCATACCTCGGAGGTATTCAGCTCTACGATTCTCCATCTTAAGGGCTTCTTGTTGTGTGTCACGAATGCGTGCAGTGAGGTTCGTTTGAATAGTCATTTCCAATACTCGAACCCTTAGGGTCTTAACCCTTTCTTTTCGGCTTAACGCGTCTGCTACAACGTTATCCTTTCCAAGATGGTACTTAATCTCACAGTCATAATCGTTCAGCAGCTCGACCCAACGTTGTTGAGGCATATTTAATTCCTTCTGATCAAATATGTGTTGTAGGCTTTTGTGATATGTGAAGATTGTACATCGAGTACCATATAAACAGTGTCACCAGATCTTCAAGGCGAATACCACCGCGCCTAGCTCCAGGACATGAGTGGTATAGTACCTTTCATGTACTTTCAGCTGACTTGAAGCGTAAGCAATGACTTTTTGACGTTGCATGAGCACGCAACCCAAACCTTGACGTGAAGCGTCGCAGTAAACCACGAAGTCTTCACTGCCTTCGGGCAAGGATAGTATTGGTGCATAGCATAGTTTATTTTTAAGCAGTTGAAAGGCTTCTTCCTGCCTGTCACCCCAGTCGTACTTCTTGTCCTTCTGCATAAGGGTAGTCAGCGGTTGAGCTATCTTGGAGAAATTCTCAATAAACCGTCGGTAATAGCCCGCTAAGCCCAAAAATTGTCGAACTTTAGTTGGGGTTTTGGGGGCTTCCCAATTCTTTATTGCTTCTATCTTGGCTGGGTCTACATGAATGCCCTTCTCGTTTACAACGTGACCAAGGAACTGTACTTCGCGAATCCAGAATTCGCACTTTGAAAACTTTGCATAAAGTTTCTCTTTCTTTAGTAGTTCCAAAATGGTTCTGAGATGTTGCTCGTGCTCTTCTCTCGTTTGTGAGTAAATTAGGATATCATCGATAAATACAATCATGAATTTATCGAGATATGGTTTGCATACGCGGTTCATCAGATCCATATATACCGCTGGCGCGTTCGTCAGTCCGAATGGCATCACAAGGAACTCGTAATGCCCATAACGTGTTCGGAATGCAGTCTTTGGTACGCTTTCCTCTTAGATTCTTAACTGATGGTATCAAGATCGAAGGTCGATCTTGGAATAGTAGCTTGATCCTTGCAACTGATCAAATAAGTCATCAATCCTCGGTAGTGGGTACCGATTCTTGATTGTGAGCTTGTTTAACTCTCTATAGTCTATACACATCCGCAGTGTTCCATCCTTCTTCTTCACGAACAATACTGGAGCTCCCCAAGGCGAGAAGCTTGGCCTTATGAATCCTTTATCCAACAACTCCTGAAGTAGTGTAGATAATTCTTGCATTTCGGATGGTGCAAGCCGATAGGGTGCCTTGGCTACAGGAGCGGCTCCTGGAACCAAGTCTATATGGAATTCGACTTGTCGTTGTGGAGGTAGTCCTAGCAGATCTTCGGGAAAAACATCAGGGAATTCCTTCACCACAGGAATGTCTTCGAGTTTCGGCTCCTCAGCCTTCTTATCTACAACGTGTGTCAGGAAAGCAACACATCCTTTCCTTAAGCACTTATGTGCCTTCATACAACTGATGATTCGCAGAGGCGCGTCTCATTTTTCTCCATGTACGATGAGAGTTTCATCATTCGCCAGAGGGATGCGAATGATTTTCTCGTGACAAATAACTTCAGCCTTGTTCTTGGACAACCAGTCCATTCCGACCACTACATCAAAGCTATCCAATTGAATAGGTAAGAGATCGATGCTAAATCTTTGCTCACCAAGTTCTAATGTGCAACCCCTAACAACTTCGCCCGATTCAACAAGTTTACCATTGGCCAGTTCTATGGAATAAGGAATATCTAATCTACTAGATTCTATTCCAAATATACGTTTAAATTCCACATACATGAAGCTATAATTGGCACCAGTGTCAAATAGTATGGATGCAAAGTGATTGTTAATGAGAAACGTACCGGTGACCACATTAGGGTCCTCGCGTGCGTTCCTTGCTCCAATCACAAATGACCGAGCCTGAGCATTGTTCCCCCTTGGGCAATATTTTATGAAATGATCCTTGCTTCCACAACCAAAGCATCCTTGGTTCTGCCCCGCTCCATTACCATTACCATTACGGTTACCATTGCCATTTCCATTTCCACCACCATTTCTATTACCAGCACCGTTGCGGTTTTCGTTCCCGTTCCTATTTCCTTTTCCCCAACAGTCCTCAGTATGGTGACCCAGTTTTCCACACTTGTCGCATTTTGGAACGCGACAAACTCCTTCGTGATGACGCTTGCACTGGTTGCAGATGGGCAGAGTGCCCAGGTATCTTCTCGCAGGAGCGTCATTCATTGTTGCAAGAGTTTTCGCCTCCTGAGGCGGGTTGGGGTCGCGCTTCTTGTTGTTGGAACCCTTGTTGTTACGTGTCGCTTGATTCAGGTTCACATGCTTCCTTTTCTTGTCACCAGATGACTCAGCATGCGTCTCGGTCTTTTAAGTTGGGTTCAGTGATAACTTCTTCATACGAACAGCATCCTCAGTAAGGCTGACAGCCAGAGTTACAGCCTGAGTGATCGTTGCAGGTTTAGCCGAAGTTACCATGCTTCGAAAATTTGGAGCCAATCCCCAGATGTAGCGTTCAACGAGCTTAAATTTGGGAGTCACCATGTAGGGGATCACTCTAGACAAATCGTGGAACCTTTGGGTATAACCAGTAATGTCAGCACCTTCCATGGTCAAGTGCCAGAACTCAGTCTCCAACCTTTGGAGTTCAGCACATGAGCAATACTTTTCTCTCATATGTTCCTTTAGCTAATCCCACGTCATGCCGTACGCAGCATCATCACCCAGAGTTTGGACTTGCAAATTCCACCAAGTCAAAGCTTCATCAACAAATAACCCTGTAGCAAAAGTGACTTGCTGATCCGAAGTACACTTGCTCATACGGATAGTGGCATCAGTCTTCTCCGTCCAGCGTACAAAAGCTACTGCACCTCCCGTGCCATCGTAGTTCAGCGGTTTACAGTCGAGAAACTGTTTGAAGGTGCAACTTGAGTTGTGTTTCCTCCAGATGAGTCTCCCTGTCCATTATGCCTGGCATTGCTTGGTCCTCCACTTTGTTCGGTGCGGTTCGCCTCGTATTGGGCGATAGCTGCGGAGATCCTTTCCTCCAGTAGGGCGTTCAGTTCTTCAGCAGTCCTCAGCAAAGGAGGAGGAGGGGGTTGGTCGGAACCTTGATTTTTCACAATTCTCCTAGGTGCCATGTTCTGTCAGAACACAACGCACAGGGTTAGACATTTGTTTGATATCGTCCTACGAGACAGTAGTAGTATATATACACACAGATATATACCACATAAGTGACATCAAATAATCCACCAAACGTAAAAATCAATTCATACAGCAACAAGCATGCATAAATAGATAAATACTGATGTGTCATAAGATATTCACCAAGTCTTTACACATATCAGGGCATCTTGTTATGTTATTACTTGCGAGATAGACAAAATGCATAAGGGTTACATCTCCCCAAAGTACAAGTTTAATATATGTAAAGGACAAGATATCTTACTTCACATTGGCGGTTCTTGTCTTTATACCCTAAATTATTACTCCAACAGAGTATTTAGTAGGCTGGGGGAGGGGCGAGGGTATTCACGTTTGACCTTTTCTTGTATTGAAGGAATCTTGTTTGATACGTGACAAGACTTGCTGTGGTTTCCGTGCACTGAATTCCATAATTATGTATGCATCCATAATTACGTAACTCCTTGCACAGTCCTCACAGTTCGTTTCATCCTCGTATCACTTCCTTCAAATAGGCCATTGTTTTCAGACGAAGTCACGTATACCTGTGATATTCTACTTCTAGTATATGTATATATCAATTATCACATATAGTTGCAAGTAATTTCTAGTCAAAGACAAGTGCTACTCCAGTGCACCCTAATTTTCGTAGTGTCCTTACTTGACTCTTTGAACCTTTGGGTATAACCAGTAATGTCAGCACCTTCCATGGTCAAGTGCTAGAACTCAGTCTCCAACCTTTGGAGTTCAGCACATGGGCAATACTTTTCTCTCATATGTTCCTTTAGCTAATCCCACGTCATGTCGTACGCAGCATCATCACCCAGAGTTTGGACTTGCAAATTCCACCAAGTCAAAGCTTCATCAACAAATAACCCCGTAGCAAAAGTGACTTGCTGATCCGAAGTACACTTGCTCATACGGATAGTGGCATCAGTCTTCTCCGTCCAGCGTACAAAAGCTACTGCACCACCCGTGCCGTCGTAGTTCAGCGGTTTGCAGTCGAGAAACTGTTTGAAGGTGCAACCATGAGTTGTGTTTCCTCCAGATGAGTCTCCCTGTCCATTATGCCTGGCATTGCTTGGTCCTCCACTTTGTTCGGTGCGGTTCGCCTCGTATTGGGCGATAGCTGCGGAGATCCTTTCCTCCAGTAGGGCGTTCAGTTCTTCAGCAGTCCTCGGCAAAGGAGGAGGAGGGGGTTGGTCGGAACCTTGATTTTTCACAATTCTCCTAGGTGCCATGTTCTGTCAGAACACAACGCACAGGGTTAGACATTTGTTTGATATCGTCCTACGAGACAGTAGTAGTATATATATACACAGACATATACCAGATAAGTGACATCAAATAATCCGCCAAACGTATAAATCAATTCATACAGCAACAAGCATGCATAAATAGATAAATACTAATGTGTCATAAGATATTCACCAAGTCTTTACACATATCAGGGCATCTTGTTACGTTATTACTTGCGAGATAGACAAAATGCATAAGGGTTACGTCTCCCCAAAGTACAAGTTTAATATATGTAAAGGACAAAATATCTTACTTCACATTGGCGGTTCTTGTCTTTATACCCTAAATTATTACTCCAACAGAGTATTTAGTAGGCTGGGGGAGGGGCGAGGGTATTCACGTTTGACCTTTTCTTGTATTGAAGGAATCTTGTTTGATACGTGACAAGACTTGCTGTGGTTTCCGTGCACTTAATTCCATAATTATGTATGCATCCATAATTACGTAGCTCCTTGCACAGTCCGCACAGTCCGTTTCATCCTCGTATCACTTCCTTCAAATAGGCCATTTTTTTCAGTCGAAGTCACGTATACCTGCGATATTCTACTTCTAGTATATGTATATATCAATTATCACACATAGTTGCAAGTAATTTCTAGTCAAAGACAAGTGCTACTCCAGTGCACCCTAAGTTTCGTAGTGTCCTTACTTGACTCTTTGAACCTTTGGGTATAACCAGTAATGTCAGCACTTCCCATGGTCAAGTTCCAGAACTCAGTCTCCAACCTTTGGAGTTCAGCACATGAGCAATACTTTTCTCTCATATGTTCCTTTAGCTAATCCCACGTCATGCCGTACGCAGCATCATCACCCAGAGTTTGGACTTGGAAATTCCACCAAGTCAAAGCTTCATCAACAAATAACCCCGTAGCAAAAGTGACTTGCTGATCCGAAGTACACTTGCTCATACGGATAGTGGCATCAGTCTTCTCCGTCCAGCGTACAAAAGCTACTGCACCTCCCGTGCCGTCGTAGTTCAGCGGTTTGCAGTCGAGAAACTGTTTGAAGGTGCAACCTTGAGTTGTGTTTCCTCCAGATGAGTCTCCCTGTCCATTATGCCTGGCATTGCTTGGTCCTCCACTTTGTTCGGTGCGGTTCGCCTCGTATTGGGCGATAGCTGCGGAGATCCTTTCCTCCAGTAGGGCGTTCAGTTCTTTAGCAGTCCTCGGCAAAGGAGGAGGAGGGGGTTGGTCGGAACCTTGATTGTTCACAATTCTCCTAGGTGCCATGTTCTGTCAGAACACAACGCACAGGGTTAGACATTTGTTTGATATCGTCCTACGAGACAGTAGTAGTATATATATACACAGACATATACCACATAAGTGACATCAAATAATCCGCCAAACGTATAAATCAATTCATACAGCAACAAGCATGCATAAATAGATAAATACTAATGTGTCATAAGATATTCACCAAGTCATTACACATATCAGGGCATCTTGTTACGTTATTACTTGCGAGATAGACAAAATGCATAAGGGTTACGTCTCCCCAAAGTACAAGTTTAATATTTGTAAAGGACAAAATATCTTACTTCACATTGGCGGTTCTTGTCTTTATACCCTAAATTATTACTCCAACAGAGTATTTTGTAGGCTGGGGGAGGGGCGAGGGTATTCACGTTTGACCTTTTCTTGTATTGAAGGAATCTTATTTGATACGTGACAAGACTTGATGTGGTTTCCGTGTACTGAATTCCATAATTATGTATGCATCCATAATTACGTAACTCCTTGCATAGTCCGCACAGTTCGTTTCATCCTCGTATCACTTCCTTCAAATAGGCCATTGTTTTCAGACGAAGTCACGTATACCTGTGATATTCTACTTCTAGTATATGTATATATCATTTATCACACATAGTTGCAAGTAATTTCTAGTCAAAGACAAGTTCTACTCCAGTGCACCCTAAGTTTCGTAGTGTCCTTACTTGACTCTTTGAAAACAGTTTCAGGTAGTGGATGTCGCGGAAAGTTTTATGCAATGAAAACTCTTTGAAAAATTGTTTTCGTGAAAGGATCCTAAAGATTGTAGTTTAGACTCGAGAAGGAATCCTGGTTCACTACAATCGCAACTCTGATACCAATCTGTCACACCCCTTTCTAAGGCGGAAGCACGAGGTGTGATCATGAACGGTTCTCATTGCATACGAATGGTAAACATACTACATGCTCGTAAAAATAACTTCAAATGCCAATAACATTACGTAACTGAAAACATAGGTTAAGTTTGGAGTTTACATCACAGCATAAAACGTTGTCTGAAAAGTTTACAACATTATTCAAAGATAAACATAAACAACATCCAAGAGCAAGAGTAAGACCATGCGCACATCCACTTTAGTTACCTGAAATACATATGAGTTTTTGGAAAATCGTCAACATAATGTCGGTGTGAATTCATGCAGTTTTTGTATTGAACGTTTGTATACTTTGTATGAAAACATGGTATGTAATTTGTATAAATCAAGTATTTCTGTAAGTATAAGGAAATAGAGATCGCTAATGGTTTGCAAGGCCATTAACATGTGACACGACATAGGAAGCATCCAAAAGCACTGCTTGGTACTAGTTATCACCAAGAGTGTGGCTGCCCGAAAACCCATTAGATCTAACCTTTTGTTCTGCGGTCTTAGTATGTACACGATTAATGGTGCTTCTGGTACCCTATTCGTGACATGATCTAAAGTATCATTCCTTAGTTTTTATATCCAACATACCATAAAACATGTATTTTCCCCAAGTTTAAAAAGTATGTAAAAGTTTAAAAGTGGGGACATGAACTCACAACTTTGCATTTCTTGCGCCGTAAACTTCACCGGGTTTGCTTATATAGCATCGTGACCTATACGTATTTTATTAACGTTAGTCACTAGACTTGTATCGCACAAGTACAAGTCACCATCTTTTATGTATGTATTCCTTGTGTGTTAAAAAATAATTTATATTTTTAACTATGTATCTTACTTATATTATTTTCTCAAAAATAAATATAAGTACCTTGTATTTTTCACCCGAGTTATGTATTTTTGTCCAAAACTTTACTTTAAGTTCGTAACTCGTCCAAGTTACATAATCTATTAAGAAATATATTTTCATAAATATATTCTCTTGTAGTATGTGTATTTTGTATTTTTACTCCTTAGGAGTATTTAGTGTATTTTCAAGTCCTAATACACTATTGCATATAATACATACTACATACACTTAGCACAAAATTTGGTGATCAATAAATACATATATTTTTTTCCTCAAAAATATACATACTTAATATCAATTTTTATCTTGAAGAAATCATCATTTCTTAACTTGAAGTTTACATAAAAATTAGGGAAACCTTGGTAAATATTTTTAGGTGAATTTTTAGGGAATAAGTTTCACCAAAACTTATATTTTTCTAAGTGTCAAAATTTTATAGAAATTTTGACATAGTTTCCCCTAAAACTGGAGGTTTCCTATGTTTCCAAAACATGTGTTTATTTTCTTTCTAAAATCATCACAAACAATTATCAACTCATTCAACACTTACTGATGCGTGTGTAGTGTGTATGGTTTTTAATATATATTTTAAGTCGTTTTACACTTTTAAACCAAGTTTTAAATTTATAAAACACGACATTTACTAACACTAAACACACATATGGGCAAGTGCACCCATCGTGAGCGTAGTATAGTGTTGGTAAGATACCGAGGTCGTCCAAGGACACAAGAGCTTTTAGTACCGGTTTATCCTCAACGTCTAATCAAATCAAAAGTTAGAAAAAGATTTTAAACTAGAAAAATAAAAACTAATTAAAATGCTGAAAAATAAAATAAAATAAAAACAGATAGACAAGATGAATCACTTGGATCCGACTCGTGTATAGTGTAACCTTTGATTATTTCCGCACTTTTGCACTTTTTAAGAGATTATCTTAGTTATTGTAGTAGGCCCCTCTTTTGAAGGTGACGTTACCCTCAACCCAGTAGTTTGAGTCAGCAAGGATACAATCCTAAAGGGTCGGATTATTGAAAGATAATTAATTAAGTTATTAATGCATGTTATGGTAGGGCCCCTCTTTTGAAGGTGACGTTACCCTCGGCTAAGTAGTCTGAGTCAGCAGGGATACAGTCCTAAGTAGCCGGTTTAAAGTATTAATAGTAGCTTACATATGAGGGGATCAAAGAGTTTGGACCCTCGCCATCCAATACCGGTGGGTATTGAAGGAGGTCCTACTAAATTTGACCCAGGTCCTTGCAGGATCTATACACTGAACAAGGCAAGACTCTTACCAAACCGTTCCCTTAACCCCCGACCAGGTAGCCAACATATCTCCATATAGACCGTGGAGATATGAATGGTGAAAATATTTTATTTTATATAGAAGTAAAATAATGCCAAGACACCATGGACAAACAATAAGGAAGAATCACCTTCAACATAAGAAACTAGTTATTAAAGTCATTAATACATAACCAAATAAAAAGTGCGAAAAGATTAAAAATAAAAAGTATTACACTAGACACTTGTCTTCACCAAGTGATGTAAGAGACTTAGGAAAACATGGCCTTTGATTGTCAAGAACTCTTACGATCAATCTTGGATCCCGAGAGGACTCACACACTCTATGATGGATGATGGTGGTGCATGATGGTGTTGTGGTGGTGGTGGTGGTGGAGTGTGGGTGAAGTGTGAGAGAGGTGGTGTGCCAAGGGATGGTTTGCAAATGAGCCAAGCACCCCTATTTATAGCCTGAACAGACGATCGAGCACGGCCCCGTGTCCATCTTCCTTCTCTTTCTTCATTAATTGCAGCTAGTCTGCATTAGTTGACCACGCACCCGTGTCCGCTGGGCACGACCCCGTGTGCAGAAGCGTATCTGTACTATCAAGATTTCCCCAGATTCTGCGAATCTTAGAGTTGACCACGGCCCCGTGTCCACTGGGCACGCCCCTGTGGTGGGTGATAGAAGCTTCTACAGCTTTGTCTTTTCTATTGACACTTGGGCACGCCCCCGTGTTCACTGAGCAAGGGGCGTGTTCAGCCTTCTGTTCTCTTGTTTTTGCTTGGGAAGATGCTGTCGGGGGGTCGGGCATGCCACGTTTGTTCCTTTTCTTGTATTTATGTTAGATTTAGCTGCCTTTTTGCTTCCTTTGTTCATTTGAGCTCATTTAATCCTGAAAATACAAAAGGAAGACAAAAACATACTTTTTCCAACATTAGTACTAAAAAGGGTTAGTTTTATGCCATATTTGATGTAATTTATATGTTGCATTTTGCACACATCAAATACCCCCACACTTGAATCTTTGCGTGTCCTCAAGCAAAACTCTTTATAATGTGGCTTTGCACTCCCAAATGGAATGGGTAGAAGAGAAGGTTTTTGGGCTTGTCATAGAGTGTCGGGATTTCCAAGATTCTTTATTAAGTTTTATTTTTATTTATTTACAATCCTATTCGTCATGATTTATTTAAAACATTACATAAGATAAATTACTTATTAGGGCATAACATGCCTTTTTTAAAATTCCATTTATATACAAGTTCACATACCTCACGGGAATCACTCAACACTCGGCCGAAGATGTATTTTAGTGAATCACTCGAGAGCGGCATGGAACTTACTCCTACCATAAGCTTGCCAAGCAATCAATCCTCCTCCTTTTTAACTATAGAACTTTGTAAATATCAAGAGGACTTTTGGGGTGAAGGGTTAGGCTTGGGTTAAAGGTAGGTGGTTGGGTAAGTGGTTAGTAGAAAAGGGTGGAAAGCGTAAAAAGCGTCGGTTTTCGTAAGACTTTTTATTTTTGAAATTTTTTATTTTGATGAAGCGATTATTCAAACAAAGTTATTTTTGATAAACTTGTTTGTTTATTTCTCTTTTGCTTCATCATCATTTCATATATTTTTTTTAAGTCATAAGAGAAACCGAGCTTGTTACTAAAACAAAGGGTTAAAAATAAAAAAGGTTTTGGTGGGTAAAAGGGTGTTTGTTTTTTGGTTTAGAAATGAAAAGGTTTAGGCTCAAAGTGGTTAACTAGGGGGATTTTGGGTAGGTGGTAAAAAAAATGGTGTAGAAAAAAAAAGGGTTAGTCCTAATGCCTCTGTCATTTACTTACTCGGGTTTAAGTTGGTAAGGACCGGGAATGTATTGTCGTGGCAAGTTCTAGAGTTGTAAGAACCAAGCGGCTATTCACACAAGAAACGAAAAATGAGCAATTAGTTTAAAGATATGTATTTGTATGCTCAATAAAGGCTCAAAACTCACTTTTTGAGGGAATGGGTTTTTATGTGATCAAGTATATATAATCAAATTTTAACTAAACTTGTCATGCCATTTCATAATTTTCTTATGTTGGTTCTTTTTATTACGACGCTATCGGTTGTAAATTTGTAAAAATATAACCTTTTTAGAACTTGAAATTCCCAAGTTAAACATAGACAAGTAAAAAAAAATGAAAATTTTTGAAAAAATTTGGGGTGATTAGCGGTTCCAATAGAGTTTTGTGTAAGGCTTGTACTTAGGACTTGCAAGATTCAAGGTTTTAGCACCCCCCCCCCCCCCCCAACACTTAAATTACACATTGTCCTCAATGTGTCCCAAAAATAAGTTTTTTAGGTTGATTGAATGTGTAAAAAGGTGTGAGAAAGCAAAAGTTTATGTTACTGGGCGTCTGGACACGGCCCTGTGTTCAGATTGCCAGTAACAATATGAGTAAAAGAAACAGAAGCCTGGACACGGGGCGTGTTGGGTGAACACGACCCGTGTCTAGTTACCTGAACTGGGCATTTTTTGCAGATGGTTGGGCACGGGGCGTGTTGGGTCAGCACGTCCCCGTGCTGAACTTGCTGTAATGAAGAAAAATTCGTCGGGTGGCCATGTTTTTGTGCATGGGGTGCAGGTTCAAGTTTCCCTTAGTATCCTTCACCATCCCGAGTGTGTTTTACCCATTGCAACATCATCCAAACACAAATTTAACTAGAATCATCATTCCACTAAATAGAGAAAACTACATAATACTCCTAACAAAGTTTAAAAATCTAGATAAATAGGTCAAGAAACACAAGAAGTCAAAACCAATGAGTTCTAGCCTAAAGTTTATTTTATTAGCAAAATTTTTGAAAAGATAATTCTTTCGGTTGGATGCGGCTCGAAGAACTTCTTCCTTTGGTCATGGGTCCCCTACACGTCGGCGAGCCATTCCTCTATCTCCCTTGGGAGAAGAAAGGCGGGCTCATTGGCATTGGTTTGAGGGGGTGTAACCTCCACCGGGACTTCTTGTAGATCTTCAAGAGGAGGTTCCGCTGGAATGTAATCCCATCCGGTAGGATTTTTGACTCCAAGTGCTAGGTTCCAATCCTCTTGAGGGAGGATTTGCTCCATGGGAGGTGTCACAAGAATGTTCAACCTCTGGTGCAAGAGGTTGATTTCTTGAAAACTGTTTTCCAACCCCACCATAAGATAATTTATACTGTCTATTAGGATCTCCTCTACCAATGTCATCTCATCAAGAGCCTCACGTAATGCCATTACGTAGCGAACGAGAGTTGCTTCAATTGAAGACCTTATTTCCCTTCGACTGTTTCAAGAGTGCGCAGAAGAGGTTCCACTATTTTGGCTTGACATTCTACGAAAACAAACGGAAAAGAGTTTATTTTAATGAAACAGTAACCTCGACACGGCCCCGTGCTCAATGAGCACGGCCCCGTGTTCACCTTTCTGCAGATTTTTGGAACAAGGAATCTCGGAGTTTTAAATTATTTTTCCAGTTTTAAAGCATTTTTTAGCAGAAATAACTTAAAACAATGTTGCAAAACTTATTTTTTACAAGATTCCTTAAACAAAAACCTAACTAACATCACAATAAAGCTTGGAATCACGGTAATCTCAAGCTCTAATGGAGGTGTTGAGGTAAAATGGAGAAGAAGGAAACTGACAAAAGAGGAAAGGATAAGAAGGTTGTTGAGAAACTTCTTTTAGAAAATACCTAGGATGGTATGTGAGAAGATTCCCTCAAATCTCTGTCCCTGGAATGGTCCAAATGTGCAGGATCCTTGGTTGCATTTATAGAAAACGACAGCATGCTGGACACGGCCCCGTGTGCAGGCCAGATCCTGACACATTTTGTCCGTATTCTGACAAAAAGTCAGAAAGGAATCTTTTGGTGGACACGGGGGCGTGTTGACCTGGACACGACCCTGTGTCTGGAGGCTGCTTATGAAGTTTCATCTGTTTTTAAGGAATTCATCCAGATCGGGTGGTTCCTTACTTGATGGAACAACCCCAAAGTCCCTAAGATACCTTAATTGCTCTAGATTAAGACGAGAACGCAAGAGGTTGTCGGTGAGGGTGATTCCTATGCTAAATGTAGGTGGACAAGTCCAACCCTTTCCCGGGCTCTCGTTAAAGAAGGTGTATGCCGAATCGCTCAGGTCTATGTATGCACCGAACGAAGTCGATGGGGAGTCCTTCACGGCACAATCGATACAGGGACGACTATCGCTCAAGTCCTTGCTAGAGTTAGAGGTAACATCGGGAACAACGAAGTTGTTTTTATTTGAATGCGATCCCAACAATTCTTCTTGGTTATCGTCTTGAGATAAATTTTTGAAATCCATCCTAAGTTCTTTTAACCAATTAAGAATTAGATCTTCCATTTGAAATAATTCATCAAGAAGCATTTCTCCTAGAAGATCCGGTTGAGAGCATTCGAGGGAGAGATAGGGATTATTTTTACTTTCGCCCCTCTTAAGGCTACAGCAAAACAATGGGTCTATATAATGGGGTTTATAATTTAGAAAATAACATTCTAAATCTTTATGGGAACCACCACATATTTGACACCACGTACCATAAGAGTGCCGAAAGTAAAAAATATCAGTATCACTCATGTTTGTGTCAGAAATTACCAACCGTCGGGATCTTACGGTTCTGTTTTCAGTAACTGAACCTTGGGCACGGGGCGTGTTGAGTGGGCACGGCCCCGTGTTCAGCTTACTGTCTGACTTAAAACAGGATTGCCAGTTCCAAAGATTGGGCACGGGGAGTGTTCAGCGGGCACGACCCGTGCTGAGTTCTGCAGAAGCTGAAAAACCAAAAAAAAATCCTTTTAAACAGAAAAATTAGAAAAAACGATTAGGCCGCTGATTCCTAACTTTCTTAAAATCCTTGTGTCCCCGGCAACGGCGCCAAAAACTTGATGCGTGTGTAGTGTGTATGGTTTTTAATATATATTTTAAGCCCTTTTACACTTTTTAGCCAAGTTTTAAATTTATAAAACATGATATTTACTAACACGAAACACACATATGGGCAAGTGCACCCATCGTGAGCGTAGTATAGTGTTGGTAAGATACCGAGGTCGTCCAAGGACACAAGAGCTTTTAGTACCGGTTTATCCTCAACGTCTAATCAAATCAAAAGTTAGAAAAAGGTTTTAAACTAGAAAAATAAAAACTAATTAAAATGCTGAAAAATAAAATAAAATAAAAACAGATAGACAAGATGAATCACTTGGATCCGACTCGTGTATAGTGTAACCTTTGATTATTTCCGCACTTTTGCACTTTTTAAGAGATTATCTTAGTTATTGTAGTAGGCCCCTCTTTTGAAGGTGACGTTACCCTCAACCCAGTAGTTTGAGTCAGCAAGGATACAATCCTAAAGGGTCGGATTATTGAAAGATAATTAATTAAGTTATTAATGCATATTATGGTAGGCCCCTCTTTTGAAGGTGACGTTACCCTCGGCTAAGTAGTCTGAGTCAGCAGGGATACAGTCCTAAGTAGCCGGGTTAAAGTATTAATAGTAGCTTACATATAAGGGGATCAAAGAGTTTAGACCCTCGCCATCCAATACCGGTGGGTATTGAAGGAGGTCCTACTAAATTTGACCCAGGTCCTTGCAGGATCTATACACTGAACAAGGCAAGACTCTTACCAAACCGTTCCCTTAACCCCCGACCAGGTAGCCAACATATCTCCATATAGACCGTGGAGATATGAATGGTGAAAATCTTTTATTTTATATAGACAGTAAAATAATGCCAAGACACCACGGACAAACAATAAGGAAGAATCACCTTCAACATAAGAAACTAGTTATTAAAGTCATTAATACATAACCAAATAAAAAGTGCGAAAAGATTAAAAATAAAAAGTATTACACTAGACACCTGTCTTCACCAAGTGATGTAAGAGACTTAGGCAAACATGGCCTTTGATTGTCAAGAACTCTTACGATCAATCTTGGATCCCGAGATGACTCACACACTCTATGATGGATGATGGATGATGGTGGTGGATGATGGTGTTGTGGTGGTGGTGGAGTGTGGGTGAAGTGTGAGAGAGGTGGTGTGCCAAGGGATGGTTTGCAAATGAGCCAAGCACCCCTATTTATAGCCTGAATAGACGCTCGGGCACGGCCCCGTGTCCATCTTCCTTCTCTTTCTTCATTAATTGCAGCTTGTCTGCCTTAGTTGACCACGCCCCCGTGTCCGCTGGGCACGAACCCGTGTGCAGAAGCGTATCTGTACATTCAAGATTTCCCCAGATCCTGCGAATCTTAGAGTTGACCACGGCCCCGTGTCCGCTTGGCACACCCCCGTGGTGGGTGATAGAAGCTTCTACAGCTTTGTCTTTTCTGCTGACACTTGGGCACGCCCCCGTGTTCACTGAGCACGGGGCGTGTTCAGCCTTCTGTTCTCTTGTTTTTGCTTGGGAAGATGCTGTCGGGGGGTCGGGCATGCCACGTTTGTTCCTTTTCTTGTATTTATGTTAGATTTAGCTGCCTTTTTGCTTCTTTTGTTAATTTGAGCTCATTTAATCCTGAAAATATAAATGGAAGACAAAAACATACTTTTTCCAACATTAGTACTAAAAAAGGGTTAGTTTTATGCCATATTTGATGTAATTTATATGTTGCATTTTGCACACATCACTTACCGAGTGTCAAAATCAAGTAGATTATACTACATCATGAACTTGAAGTTTTTGTAAAAACTTGTAGTAACTTACCATGTTATTTAGTAGGTTTAGTTACCCTTAAAAACATGGTTATTTGTTTGTAAATCACTTTATTAAAAGATTTAGTTATTTACAACTTGTAAGATGATTTTTTTAAAAATATTTCTTTTGTATTTTTCTTGTTATAATAATGTTCCTAGTCTTGTTTAAACACTAAAAATATAATTAGTTTACTTAGAAACCATGACTTTGTAAATCTTGTAAATAAACTTGGTTTCTTGGGAAAATTATTTTTGAAATCATCTATTCACAAGATTTGTATTTTGTTTAAATCGTCTTTACATATGAAAACCACTTTCATCATTCAAGTTCATGAAGACATAAAGTATGAGGATCTTGGTCTTTCACAAGATCACCACCTTAACTTACTAGATCATGGGTTTAATCACAATCTAGTAGGTTTCTTATGATGTCTTATACCACTAACACAAATCATCAATCACCAAGAAGCAAATCATCATCATTCAACATGTATTCTTATATTTTTAAGCTTATGTTAAGGTATAATGATCATGTTCTTTAGTGTTCTTCATGTTTAACAATGTACAACATCTTTTAACCATCAAAATATGAAGTAATAAGATATCATGAGGGCCTCACCACTAGCACAAGGCTAGGGAAGAATACTAGAAGTTGTAGATGACAAAAGTGTTGGATAAAAGCAATCGGGAGAGGTCCTTCAAGATCCACAAGCTTCCAACTTCCTTAATCACCTTCTAACACCTTGAGATGAACTAGGAATGGATGAACAAGACTTGATGATGATGGTGGTGTGCTTGGGGGTGTTCGGCCGAGAATGGGGAGCAAGGGAAGAAGATGAAGTGTGGTGTGAAGTGTGGGTGAGAAAGGGAGTTCTTGTTGTACTTATAACCACCTTCTAGTTTGTCCATTGGTTACAATGTTCCTTAAGTACATTACAAAATCTTTAATCAATCTTAGGAGGATCACATAGGATCTTGGTGGATCAAATAGAATGAAAGTGGATCAAGGGTGGGTCCACACCCTTGTGACCGTCCACAATATAGGGGGGGCAAAGTGTAAATTTTAATCACTAATTACATAAACTAGTTAGGTTTCAAGTATCTTGGTTAGGGATTTAATGTGTTAATATGTTATAAGAGGTGTTATGGTGTTCGGGGGTCATAACTAGCTCAGAAACATTAAAACAATGCTTCTAGTATAATTTTGATGTTTCGGGTAATGTCCGGTTGTTCGGTTAGATACCGGTTCGTTAAAGTGCTAAATTGTGTCGTTTAGTGTCCTTTAAGTAGCCTTTTGTGACCCTTTCAATTCCCGACACTTAGGAGGGTATTCTGGATAATAAAACATGAATTCTGCATGATATTTATGTGTTAAAAAGCTGATTATAGCTGATTTGTGCAGAATTCTGCATTTAAAGTGCGTTTCGGGTGCTTTTTAGTGCATATTCTAGCTTCCGGAGAGTCTATATGTTAACCCTTGTATACATTCTTGGGTTTTAATGTATTTTTGACGTTGGGCCTACTCCTGGGCCCCAATTCTATTGTCTGACTACTTTCTGCAGAATTGTTGACACAATGTGTCATACCGGTGAGTTTACTAGTATTTCTGACGCAACGCTATCATTAATGCATAAAGCAATATTTGTAGTATAAAACGTGCATGAATTCACATGTATAGCATGAAATCAGATAATGTTGACATTTAAGCACATAATTGCAGTTATTAAGTATTAATTAAATTGTACGGAAATTACCGGTTTTGTGCCAGTTGTCACATATTAAGCCTGGATGTTTTATTTGGATTTCTTCTTTGTTTGTCTCTCTCTTTTGCTCTCATGTTCGTCTCTCTTCTTCTATCTTTATGTTACACAATTCACTTAGGTGTTGTTTGTTTTTTCAGATGTAAAATGTCTGTAGTTTGCGGACCACGTATGCAGACATCTGCAGCTGAAGAGGTGGACCAAACCTGTCGCAACCCCCGTCCCCAATCTGTCCTGGGAACGGGCGGCCACGGCCAGTTTCGGTGGTATCCAGGTGTTTATTATTTTGGCAGCGGAAATTATATCAGGACCGTAGTTAGGAAATATTTTATCAGAGTAAATACCACACTTTATAAATATATTAGGATAAAACTTAAGTTTTCATTATAAACTGTTTTATAGGGATAAACCCCATTTTATTGAAATAAAACATCTTCTTTTATTTAGGTAACATTTATATCCACTTTTTCCAAGCCTTCAGTGTTGTCCAGCAGGCTTCTAGTTGGCTTTCACATTTTGTTACCTGAAACGCGTTTAAAAACATTTTGTCAGTGGGAAATACTGGTGAGTGAATCCCGATTTAATCAAGAAGAGTTTTATCTCTTAACAGTATTGAGAGCGATTACAATGTTTTCATCTACACAATTACTCATTCAGTATTGTCAATCCTGACTGGTGGGTCATATTACACATTGGCTAACTCTTTGTCCAATGGTAACGTGTTCCACCTTTCGTATACAAAAGCCCAACATAACGGCAGTAATTGAAGAATTACAAAGACTCAATCACTGCTAATCACATTGTAAAATATTTAAGGTTTTGTAAAAACAGTTTACAAAAAGGAGATTACTCACATTGCTGTCTTAGGTTTTCCTTTAGGGTCTCCTGGGGATTATCTATTAAATACACAAATGCACACACGTTAGTATGATAACCCAATATTTACATTAGTAATACCCTCCCCGAGACGGCATTCCAACGACTACGTCGGGCAGAACCATAACAGCCGTTACGGAACCCTGGATCAATCGGGCAGCGTGTCTAATACGTAACCAGGGTTATGATACTTACAACGGGGCAGAACTTCGTTAATTAGGGGGTATTATACCTGGAGATTATGCCTACTATGTGAAATTTCGAGAGAGAAAAAGAAATTGAGCGAGTTCTACTGAAGGCCTGAGCTCCCAATTTATAGGAGCTGAAATCAAGTTCCTCGCGGCCCGCGCAGAAGTCCTCTAAGGGCTTCGCGGCCCGCGTAGTAGGGTTAGTAGGGCCTAGCTTGTCCGGGTCATCACACTTGGTCCAACACGTTGCTGCCACGTGGCAGCTCCGGGTTTCTCCTGGTGGCCTATCTGTCGCGGCCCGCGTAGGAGGTAGCCAAGGGCAACTCGCCCCGCGAGAGACCATTAAATCTTGTTTTTAATTAATTTTAATGAAAATAAAGGTATTCGGGCCCTGTTTTCGTATACGGGGTGTATTTTAGGACATATTGGGTCACTTTAAATATATTAGGGGTGTCGGAATATTTTGGAGGGTTGTTATATCCTCCCCACATTGTTTTAGAGCTCGTCCTCGAGATCTACTGGAATAGATGCGGGTATTTCCTTTGCATTTCTGATTCAAGCTCCCATGTATACTCTGGTCCTCTTTTGGAGTCCCATTTCACTTTGACCAGAACTAATCTTTTATGCTTGAGGTTCTTAACTTTCGTGTCTTCAATCTGTAGAGGCTTTTCTACAAATTTTAGTTGTTCATTTACCTCTACATCCTTAAGAGGTACTATGAGTGATTCATTAGCGAAGCATTTCTTGAGATTAGATACATGAAATACATCATGTATTCCTGCCATTTCCTCTGGCAGTTGTAGCTGGTAGGCTACAGGTCCTGTTCTTTTGATGATCTTAAAAGGTCCAACATACCTGGGGCTTAGCTTTCCTCTTTTGATGAATCTTACCACTCCTTTCCAAGGAGAGACTTTCAATAACACTTTATCACCTACCTGATATTCCAGTGGCTTTCGTCTGTTATATGCATAACCCTTTTGTCGATTACGTGCTACTTTCAATCGTTCCTTGACTTGAATGATCTTGTCTGTTGTTTCTTGTACTATCTCCGGTCCAGATAGTTGCTTTTCTCCAATTTCTGCCCAACAGACTTGGGTTCGGCACTTGCGTCCATAAAGTGCTTCGAATGGTGCAGCATTGATACTTCCGAAATCAATTACACAAGTTCTAAGCATGTCTTCCATTATCTGAATTGTCCTTTCGCTTTGTCCGTCCGTTTGAGGATGATAAGCGGTGCTTAGATTTAACTTGGTTCCCATTGCTTTTTGGAAACTTGTCCAAAAATGAGAGGTAAAACGGCTATCTCTTTCAGAAACAATTGATAAAGGAATTCCATGTAATGAAACTATTTCATTTACATAAAATTTAGCTAAGTGTTCCATACTGAAAGTTTCCTTCATTGGTAGAAAATGGGCTGACTTAGTTAGCCTGTCTACAATCACCCAGATTGTATCATTACCTTTTCTTGTTTTGGGTAATTTAGTAAGAAAATCCATTGTTATCAATTCCCATTTCCATACTGCCATTTCTAACTGTTGCAACAATCCTGAGGGTTTCTAATGTTAAGCTTTGACTTGTGAACAGGTTAAACATTTAGAAACATAAGCTGCTATATCCTTTTTCATTCTCCACCAAAAATTCTTTCTTAAGTCTTGATACATCTTATCACTTTCGGGATGCATCGTATAGTTAGACTTATGAGCTTCTTCTAATATACGGTGGCGTAGGTTTCCTAATTTAGGTATCCACATTCTTTTCTTATGGAATCTCCAAATTCCATATGTTCCTTGTTCTAGTTCTTTAATCATTCCTTTCAATTTTTCAGTATCATCCTTGATTACTGATTCTTGTGCTTCTCTAATTTGTTCATTTAAATATATCTGTAGATTTAGTTTAAGAGAACGTACCCTTTTTGGCCTTTCATGATACTTTCGACTTAAAGCATCAGCTACTACGTTGGCCTTTCCTGCATGATACTGGATATTACAATCATAATCACTAAGAATCTCCATCCAACGTCTTTATCTCATATTCAATTCCTTTTGCCCGAAAACATATCTTAAACTCTTATGGTCGGTGAAAATGGTAAACTTACTACCATAAAGGTAATGTCTCCAAATCTTAAGGGCAAAAATTATAGCTCCTAATTCTAAATCATGGGTTGAATAATTCTCTTCATGATTCTTAAGTTGTCTAGAGGCGTAAGTTATAACCTTTTGACGTTGCATTAACACGCATCCATAACCTAATTTAGAAGCGTCACAATAGACTACGAAGTCTTAAGTTCCTTCTGGTAAAGCTAGTATGGGTGCATGGGTTATGTTGGATCTGAGTTTGGTTTTGATTGTATTTTTTGTTTGAAATTAAGATGGAAATGGATGAGTTGTGCAGCGGAATTAATATGGAAACAAACTTTGCAAACAATCAAACGAGAGTATTGCTTTGATCAACCATTTTTCACAATGAACCGAAAGATTGAATTTATTTCAAGTACGATTACAATTGCAATGATTGACTACAAACTCCCCCTCATCCAGAGCTCAGTGTTTGTTCGTGCAAAGAAGACGGTGTTGCAAAGAGCTGATAGAACAGTACAGAGCACTGTTCTATTTATAGGCACTAGCAAACCACTGAGCATCTAAGCTGACGTCACCATGAAAGTGACATCTAACCTCCTAACAAACTCTAACCTCTGATCAATACAAACACTGCTAGACTAACTACTGCTATTACATTATATTACACAAAGACAGAATAAACAACTGATGCATCCCTCCACTGCTGTGAACCCAGCAGTACTTGTCCGGATCAGCAGTGCTTGACTCAAGGTAGTAGTTTGAGCAGCAGAGCTTTAGTCTTTCATCAGCCTTTACTTGATCAGCAGTTGTGGGTCAGCAGTTTGCACGATCAGTAGATAGGAGGTCAGCAGATGTTGAAAACCACTTTCAAGGGGAGAGACTTGTATGCAACATCTGCTTATTCTGGATCCACTGCTCTGATCCATTTTTGGATTTTATTATCTGTTCCTCTGGTAGGGTTCAATCCCAACAATCTCCCCCTGGAACAGATAATGCCAAAACTCTTCATTATTGTGGAACTTTATTGCCTCATCAACAGTTCCCTTATTTGCCCTTTAAGTTGTAGCTCAAAGGTTAAGGCATCTGTGTCTTCATCATCCCTGCTAAGTGGAAGATCAAGGAGATCCTACAAATCTTCAAGACTTAGGCCAAGTGCTTGTTCCCTTGATATTTTCTTCACTTCTCCATCAGACCTGAACAGAGTCAATACATGGGTATGTTTGTCAGTTTCCCACTTTAGTACTTTTGAGCCTGATGGGTTTCTTGGGAGATTTTTATTTGATGAGGTATTTGGTGAAGCTGGCCTATTCAGGACTGGCTGAGCAGTACTTGCAGATTGTTCCAGTTCAGGATCTTCTTTCATCATTAATTTAATGCCCTCTTTTACAACAGCATTTCCAGCATTTAGATCTTGAACTGTTTCAGCACCTAACTGGTTTTGACTCCTTCTTTTGTAGATAGCAGCACCAGCAGGAGCAGTGGTTCTTTTGACTTGCAGCTTTGGTGGTCTTTTTGAGACCTCTGCTTTGGAATAGTCAGGCTTTTGTGGAACTTTTGGATCTTTCTTTCTAAGTTCTTCCAAACTTTTGTAGGTAGCCCTGACCCTATCTTCTCCCCACTTTGACACAGAATTCTTTGACCCATAATCAGCTTCTATCGGCTCTTCTCTCATTCTCTTCAACTCTAAAACCTTATCAGCTTCAATCTGTTTGAATTTTTCAGGAGGAGTCTGCTTGACCTTATTTTTTATCATATCTTGAATCCTAGCTGCCTCTTTTTCAAGTTCAGGAATGGTCCAGTTTTTGTACATATGTTTCTCCCCCTTGTATTTCTTGTAGGTAATGTGTTCTCAATGTAGTCTTTTCTCAAGGACTCGTCTGCCCTTTCTGAGAGTTGCTGACATACATTTTTAGCAAATTGCTCCATAGAACTAACCTGTGTGAGTAGGAACTGATAGTTTTGCTGAAATTCTCTATCAGATTTCCCTTGTCTGTTTTTTATTGCGATATCCTCTGCTTGCTTGGCCTTGAGTTTCAAATATTCTTCAATATTGTTAGGCCTGGGATATCCTTCAACTGATGGCAAACTCCTTTTAGCTGGGTCGTCCTCATAATAAAAGGATTTGATTTCTTCCCTAACTGCAATGAGTTCCAGAGGAAATGAGACACCAGCAGGAGGTAATGACTTTAGAATTTGAGCTGAAGAGAGAGGTATGGGTTTTGGAATTGTGACAAGTGACAGAGATTTTAAAGATGTTGGTGGTGGAGATGTGTTATCATCTTTTAGAATTAGTCTTCTCCTTTTTGTTTGAGGAGGGACTGATGATGCTTTGGATGGAACAGTGGTGATAGTTTAAGTGGCAGTGGTTTGTGGTTGACTAACAGCTGTTGAAACAAATGGTGTTTCAACCACTGTTGTCATTACAACAGATGTTGTAACATCTGTTGTCTTCTGCTTTTTGTCAGCAGGTGATGTTGTTTTTGGTGGTGATGGTGGTAAAGCAGTGGATGTGGTGTGTGTTGAAGTGGTGTGTGTTGAAGTGAGAACAGATGTTGAAACCACTGAAGTACCAACAGTAGTTGATACAACAGGAGTTACAACAGCTGTTTTGGATGGTGGTTTTGGAGCAGACTTTGAACGTCTGGTTGGAATGGATTTGGGTTGCCTTACTTTTCTAGTAAGCTTCTTCTTTTCATCAACAGGATTTTTACCATCCTTTGACCCAGAAGTACCCTGATCTGGATAATCCACCCTAGCTTTCTTCTTGGCCTCTCTATCCTTTTTGACACTTGCAACTGCTTCTGCCAGTGCATTTGTGGTCTCATCAATTTTCTTGCTACCATCTGGCAAAGGGATATTTTTAGTCATGTTTTCTCTTTCTAGTTCAATGTAAAGGCCATCATCTATTCCCTTCTTCTTCCACTCCTGAATTTTCTCCCCCTTTTTGGCATTATCTGGAGGGAGTTGATCAATAAAGAGGACAGTTGGAGGAGCAGTGCCAGTGGTATGCAAGATCTGAGCTTTTAGAGCCTTGAGATCAGCTTGGGTGTTCTTGAACCAAGACTCCAATGTATTTCTCAGCTGTAGTACATGTTTTTCATGTTGCTGATCTGCCATTTGTGCTTGTTGATGGAGAAAAGGTTGAAATAGATTCCAGAGCTCATTTGTAGCAGGTGCTTGTGGTGGAGCAGGTGCTTAAGGTGGAACAGCAGTGGATTGCACCTTTTGTACTTGTAACAACTGTTGCAACATATCTTTGAGTTCTGCAACAGAATTATCAAGTTTTTTAACACGATCCGTCAATTTCTGGTACTTTAAACCATCACCCAATTTAATGGGATCATCTGATTTCCCACTAGCAGTGGTTTTATCAGTGATTGAGGTAGGGAGTTTACTCCAAACATTAACCACTGATGCCCCTTTTTCTTGGTACTGGGGTCTTCTCCCTTCAACACTTGACAGTCTTTTGATGTTGCCAGAGGTCAAGAAAAGTCCACCGGTAGATGTCAGAGGTGCTATGGAAGGAATTGCCTCCAAGGAAGTCTTATTAATGTAACCACTGTCCAAATGTAAACCAGTGGGTTCAACATTTGTAGTGGCTGCTTCACTTGGAATACCACCAAGAGTTACTTGTAACTCAAGGGGTGTAACCTCCTCAGGTTGTGTTGGTGGGTTAGCAAAGATTGATACATCAGACCCGTTCATTTGTTGAGGTATATTCACATTAATAGGTGATTGAGAAGGACTGGTCAGTGCCTGGTTCAAATCAATTGCATCCAACAGAAGTTTAGTTGGTGGAGGAATTGTGGAGGTGATGTTTGGTTTAGAAACAGAATTTGCCCCGGGAATTGGGCTGTGGATGATGGAATCAAGTGATTCCAGAGCATCATGATGTGGTGTCCCAATTTGTACAACCTGTTCTTTTTGTGAAGAAGCAGGAGGAGTTTCGGTTATGGTTTGAGATATTTTGACCAACTGCTGTGAGGAAGTAGCAGCAGTGGTTTCATGTGACTTTTGTTTTGTCACTGGCATTTGCTCTGGTATCTCATCCTCCAGAGTTGCCTTTTGATTTTTGATTTTTCTGTGGCTTTTTGGTGATTTTAGGTGTGGGTTTCAAAGCAGTTGTTCTGCTGCTTTGATCACATTGAGCAGTGGGCTCAGCAGCAGATACCTGAGGAGCAGTGGTAACTGCTAAATTCTGCTCAGGCACCTCTGCTTGTGTTTTGCAAGGTGTTAACATTCTTGTAAAAGTTTCAGCAATTAAGCCGTGCATTTGAAAATATTCACCTTGGTTTATTTCAGCAATATCATTCTTACTGAATTTCTGTTCAAAATAATAACTTAAAAACCTTGGAAATAGTAAGAATGACTTTGTTTCAACATTGTTAACCAAATCATTAAAGATTTCCCGAGAATAATTAAAATTTTCTTCTTGAAGAATAGCATATCCCAGATTTTGAATCTTTAATGGTATTTCATTAAAAGAAGTGGTTTTGTTTGAAACACACATTAGGAGGGTATGGAATAAAAACCTTGTTGCAGAGGGAAAGAAACCTTTTTGTAAGGTAGCTTTCTTCATCATTGTGTCTGCATACCCTCTCTCAATGAAGTCAATTTTTAACTCGTTTTTAGGGAAAGAAGTTTTACCTTGCTGATCCTCGAGTTTAAAGACTTCTGATATAGATTGTTGCGTGATTTGAACAGCTTTTCCCTTTAAAGAGGAGTTAATGGCTACCACAGTTTCACCTTGTTTGTCAAGGGTTGTGTTTTTCCAAAACTCTTGTTGGGTTGCTAAGTAAATTGGTGCATCGGCTGTTAACAAAGTTTTGTACTTTAATTTAGCCATTTTTTCGATGATGGAGTCGAAAGCATCTGTGGTGCCGGGTTTTGTGAGAAGACCCAGAAGATTGTGAGATGGTTTGTGTGGAATTTCAGTGGGATTGGCCTTTTGAGAGGCCGCTTTCGACGAAGATTTGGAAGTGGGTTTTGTAGATGACTTTGATTTTGCCATTTTAGAGATGATGATCGAAGAAATTTGTGAAGAAATGAGATGGAAAAACTGCTTTGAGAAGAGAATTTTTGAGAATTCAATTCGACAGTAAAACCCTGTTTTTGATGTGAAGTGGGGGTTTTATAGAGGAAAAAGTGAAGGCTGACGTGGCAGCGGTTACAAAAAGTCTGACTACAATGTACTGCCCACGTGACAACCCCTGATGAAATGAAGGACAGTACTTTTATGAAAGTTACTGGTGAAGGCAGTGGTTAAGGAAGCAGTGGATGATTTTCACTATCAGTGGATGGCATATCAGTGGATAGGACACTGCTTTAGAACAACAGTGATTATCAAAGAAATGAGTGAACAAGGGTTGACTTTCAGCAGTGGACAAACTTTGAAGCAGAGCAGACTTTTGAACAAGCAGTGGTTATGGCAGACTTTTAAGGATTTTAATGAAAACTTCATTTTTAGCTATTTTTAAGGATGGTTTTTTGATTTTCTAAAAACATTTTAAAGCTTTTATTCATAGAATTACAAGATGTTGCTTGTTATTCCATGTTTAGCATCCTAATTCTAGAGACCAAGCTTTCAAAGGTGACTGTATCAAGTGCTTTTGTGAGCACATCTGCCAACTGGTCTTTAGTTGGGACATGATGCAGAGAAATCAAACCTTTTTCATAGCAATCCCTCACAAAGTGATGTCTGATGTCGATGTGTTTGGTGGTTGAATGGGAAACCAGATTTTTGATGATATTTTCTGCTGCCTGGCTATCCAACATGAGTGGTGTCTTTAAGGCAGTGATACCAAAATCCCGCAACTGATTTTCAAGCCACATGAGTTGTGCTGTACAGCTTGCAGCAGCAATGTATTCAGCTTCAGCAGTGGATGTTGAAACAGCTGCTTGCTTTTTGCTTTGCCATGAAACTAAGCAATCACCTAGAAACTGGCACCCTCCTGATGTGGACTTCCTTGTGGTGTGACATCCAGCAAAGTCACTGTCTGAAAAACCTGAAATCTTGATATTCCCATTAGCTGGATACCAGATACCAAGTGTGGGAGCACCTTTTATGTATCTGAAGATCCTTTTTACAGCAATGAGATTTGATTTTCTGGGGGCTGATTGACTTCTTGCACAGACACATGTTGCAAACATGATGTCTGGTCTAGATGCAGTTAGGTACAATAAAGACCCAATCATGCTTCTATAAAGTGTTTGGTCAATCAGCTCATCCTTTTCATCAGACATGACAAGCTTATTTGTTGCCATGGGTGTACTGCATGGTTTACAATCATTCATATCAAATTTGTTTAAAAGTTCTTTTGCATATTTGCTTTGATGACTGAAAGTACCATTTTGCATTTGCTGAACTTGGAGACCAAGAAAGCATTGCAACTCACCCATTGCACTCATTTCAAACTCAGCTGTCATGAGTTCCCTAAACTCTTCACACATTTTGTTACATGTGCTTCCAAAAATAATGTCATCCACATAAATTTGGACAATCATTAAATCCTTCCCTCTCCATTTTAGAAACAGTATTTTATCAATGGTACCTCTTTTGAAACCATTTGAGAGTAGGAAGTTGGAAAGAGTTTCATACCAGGCTCTAGGTGCTTGTTTCAAGCCATACAAGGCTTTGTTTAGCCTGTAGACATGATCTGGATAGAATGGATCCTCAAAACCTGGAGGTTGACACACATACACCTCTTCTTGAATTGTACCATAGAGGAAAGCACTTTTGATATCCATTTGGAACACCTTCATGTTGTGGTTGACAGCAAAGGCCAGGAACAGTCTTATAGCTTCCAATCTTGCTACAGGGGCAAATGTTTCATCATAGTCAATCCCGTCTTCCTGTCTGTAACCTTGAACCACAAGCATGGCTTTATTCTTGACAACAATACCCCTTTCATCAGTTTTGTTCTTGAAGACCCACTTTGTGCCAATGGGACTAACCTCTTCTGGCAGTGGTACACGCTCCCATACTTGTTGTCTTTTAAACTGTTGGAGCTCCTCTTGCATGGATTCTACCCAGCTGTTGTCTTTCAGTGCCTCTTGGTACTTGACTGGCTGATGGAGTGATAGAAAACCAGCAAAAAGACAAATGTTTTGGGTTTGGCTTCTTGTGAGCACCCCTTCATTGATGTTGCCAATGATTTGATCAGGTGGATGAGATCTCAAGAAGGTTAAATCTCCTTGGTATGGTATGATGGCATTTGTTGGTGAAGGCTGCAAATGTGTATCATCTGAGCTAACCACTGCTGGTGACTTCGATGACCCAGCAGTGGCTTCAAAAGGCGGTGGAAAAGGAGGTAATGGTGAGGACACATGCTGACTTTTATCCACTGTTTGGGGACTTTTGTCAGCAGTGTTTGTTGATGTGGAAGTAGTGGTTAATGGGCTACTTTGGTCAACAACTGTTGAGGTAGCAGTGGTTGAGCTTTGACAGCTATTTTGAACATATGATGATCTTCCCATTTTGGCAGACCTTTAAGGGATGATGATTTCGTACCCATAGTCTGGTGTTGAATCCTCTGATGAACCTGCACTGTTAGTCTTGACAGCAGTATTTTCAAAAGTGAATTTATCAAGATCAAATAGATCTGCAGGATTTGCTGGAATTTTCATTGATGAAAGTTCATTAAACTTTACATTCAAAGTCTCCTCCACTGCCTTGGTCCGTGCATTAAACACTTTGTAGGCCTTGGCAGTGGTTGAGTACCCCAGATGATAACCACAATCAATTTTGGCTGCAAATTTTGAAATGGAATCTTTTAAATTCAAAATAAAGCATGGGCTGCCAAACACCTTGAAGTATGAGATCAGTGGTTTGATTTTATACAGAATTTCGTAAGCAGTCTTTTTGTGCCTGGGGTTTATTAAAACTCTGTTCTGGACATAGCAAGCAGTGTTTACTGCCTCGGCCTAGAAAGTTAATGGCAAACCTGAATCCGCAAGCTTGGTTCTGGCAGCCTCAATCAAAGTTCTATTCTTTCTTTCAACTACCCCGTTTTGCTCTGGTGTTCTAGGAATACTGTACTGCCTTACAATCCCTTTTTTCACACAGAAGGCATCCAACTCCTTATTTTTAAATTTTGTGCCATTGTCACTCCTGAAGCTTTTCACTGGAAGGTAAAATTGCTTTTCAACCTGTGTCACAAAGTCTTGCAAAATGCCTGCAGTCTCATCTTTTGAGTGTAAAAAGTAAGTCCATGAAAATCTAGAAAAGTCATCAACAATAACCAAACAATATCTTTTCTTTTTGAGACTCATGACTTGAACTGGGCCAAACAAATCCATGTGTAGCATTTGCAAACACTGGGTTGTTTTGGACTCTTCAATGGACTTATAAGAACTTTTATGTTGTTTTCCTTTTAAACAGGAAATGCAATGTTTAGGACATGAAAACAATTTTTGTGGTAGGCCTCTTACCAAACCATTTTTTGAAATTTCAGTGATTGTCTTAAGATTTGTGTGCCCCAGTCTTCTGTGCCAAAGTTCTGTCTCTTTGTTAGAGGCAGCTGAGAACAGACAGGCATCAGCTCTGGGACACTCTTTTGACATATCAACAACATAAACATTGCCACTTCTTTGAGCAACAAGTTTTGTTTGACCAGTTTTTATTATTGCTTCAATCTTTTTGACCATTTCTGGTCCAACAATCCTACAACACTCCTTTGTGAAGAATGACCCATACCCCTTGTCACTTATTTGTGAAACACTCAGGAGGTTGAATTTTAGACTGTCTATCAGATTGACATTTTCAAATTTTACATTTCCAGACATTACTGTGCCAGACCCCAGAACCTTTCCTTTACTGTTATTCCCAAAGGATATATCACCCCCTCCATGAATTTTGAAATCTTTGAGTAGGGCTTTACATCCAGTCATGTGCCTGGAGCCTCCACTATCAATATACCAAAGGCTATCTAAACAGGCAGAAGCTCCCTGCACATGAAGTAAAAGGATTAGTTCATTAGGGTTTCCAAAGCCAATAAGGCTTTGGATGGGGTCTCAACAGTGTCTGGGATGGATGCACATTGATGGACAGTGGTTAGGTCAGGGGTTTTGACAGTTTTAGTACTATTTCTTGCTAACCACTGTTGAGGGTCTTGACCAATCACTTGTTGGTACCCAAAAGGATGCCTGTTCACTTTAGGTTTAGAGGGCCTTTTGTAGGCCTCATAAACGTGTGGAATCCTTTGGTAACACTGTTTTTCCTTGCCTTTTCTGAACTGATTGGCAGGGGGTGCATCAGTAACCTGAACATCTCTTTTGACAGATGTTTGGTTCAGCTGTTTTGTGACAGCTGTTTTGTGACAGCTGTTTGAACTGGCACAAACAGTGGTTGGTTCTTGGTGAATTTGACAGATGATGTTGATGGACTCAAGGATGTTTTAGCAATGTACTCATTCTTTTTCACATCAAAGTTTTTGAGATACACACATGCTTGAGTTTTGTGGTTTGTTTTTCCACAAACAATGCAGCTTTCAGCTGGAACAATGACACTTGTTCTGTTCAAATCATAAGCTTTTAAATGGAAACAGTCTTTTGTTAGATGATTCCTTTTCTCACAGAATTCACAAAACAAGTTATTGATCTTTTCTTTCTTCTTTCTCTTTTCGGGCTCCTTTGCAGTGGAGGTTTTAACCTCTGTTGGGATGTCCTTGAGAGGAATGACTTTAGCTTTTGGAGCTTTAACACCATCAGTTGATGTAAAGTCCATGGGCTTGACATTTTCAAGAATATCACACTCATCAGACCATTTTGGTTTAAACTGATAATTTTCAAGCTCCTCAAAAGTAGAGGATCCCATTGGTCTGTCAAGTGTGATTTTGTTACCAAGTTTATCAGTGATTTTCACTTCTTGGCCATTCTTGTTTGTGGGGATGAACTCAGTTGTTACATCAGTGGTTTGAACAGATTTTTCAAAAGCAGTGTTTTCATCATCATGTTTTCTATATCCAACACCAAATTTTACATTGCTTTTAATCTGTTTTTCAAGCGTAACCTCATACACTTTACATGATTCCACCCATTTTTCACAGGTGATCTGGGTGGACTCCAACTCCTTTTTGCAAACTTGGTATTTTTCTACCATAGTTTGGAGTTGAGTTTTGGTTATGCTTTGCTCTTCTTTAAGACTGCTGATCTCTTTCTCTTTTTCAGTCAATTTGTTTTTAAGTTCTTTTAAAGAACTTTCAAATTTGACTTCATTAGTTAAGATTTTATTCCGAAGGTTTTCATTTACCTCTTTGATGTTAGCAAAGCAATAATGCAATTGTCAGAACACAGTTTTTCAAGAACTTGAGGACATACCTTGGCAGCAGCCATCATTGCACAATCACATTGATGATTTTCTTCATCATCAGCTCTTACTTCCTTCTCACTTGCTCTCTTTTCTTCCTCTTCTTTTTTGTCCTCTTTGGACCATGGGTCTGTCAGTGGTTCAATCAGGGTTTCTGAATTTTCTCCCAGCAGCAATTCACCAGCAACTACATTAACAACTGCTTCAGTCACCTCATCCATTGTTTCATCACTTAGCTGTTCACCTTCAGTTTCAATCCCCTCTGGTATTGTCTCTAATGCCATCAAAGAAAATTCATCATTAGAAGGTTCATTGGAAGCATAGAGTGCAAAATTTTCATCACCAAGCTCATCAGGCATGCTGCTCCAGTCAACAAAGCCTTGAGTGAAAAAGCTTTGCTGATCTGGTTGTACCACTGCTGGAGCAGCTGTTTGAGGTGCGCCAGATTGCACTTGTGCCTGGGGGACAGGGGTTTGAACATATTGAATCTGTGGAACAGTGGTTTGGACATAATGCACAGGCACAGGGGCATCAGCATAATGAGCAGTGTTAACATGAGCCGCAGGGGTATATTGAGTATAGTGCACAGTGCTTTGATTTTGAGGTCTAGGGTTTGAGCTAGGATGAGTGATTATAGGACCAGTAGTTTGACTCCTGCATTCCCTAGCGAAATGACCTAGCCTATTGCACTTGTAACACTTGATTTTCGATTTATCCAGCCCAACCCTTAGATTTCCATGTAAACCTGGGAATTTTCGCCCTGTTCTTTTGTAGAATTTGCTAGTTCTAACACTGAACAAAGCCAACTGATGCAAAATGTCCATCTCCTCTAAGTCAGTGGGATCAAAATGTTGTAAATCATTGAGTTCAAAGCACAAATTATCAGACATCTGGTTTTCAGTGTTTGCAGTAAAAGCATAATTTGCAGAGTGAGGATCAGGGTTGGTAAAGTTTCCACCAGCTGTTATATCAATGAAATGATCATAACCCTGTTCCTTACTCTTGCTACCAGATTCTTCCTGACCAAGAAGAGCTGTGCTACCGAATGAGTAATCATCAGTAGCTTTTCCAGACTCTTGCAACTTCTTTTTCTGGTTCAACTCCCTTTCATAGGTCAGGAGTCTACCATGAAGTTGGGTCAGGGTCAGATCTTTGAACTCAACAGAGTTTCTAGTCAAAATGCAATTGTGTCCCATTTATCAGGTAGCGATCTAAGAAACCTGCTATTTTGTGTTGATTTTGGAAATTCAACCTTAACAAGCCTTAGCTCACTGATGAGACAACTAAAACGTTCAAACTGTTGGGTCAATGTTTCACCCTTAATGTGACAGAAGGTTTCATACTGCTGATGCAGAATTTCCCTATTGTTTTCAATAACTTCTTCGGTACCCCCAAACTGTTCCTTCAATGCATCCCATAGCTCTTTGGCACTGTTACAATGTAATAGTCCAGCATAGATCTCATTTGGTAATGCAGATGCTATGATGCTAAATGCTTTGGCATCGAGTTCGAACTTTTGAAAATCAGTTTCAGTATAGTTTTCATAAGGTTTTGGTACGAACTTCTTTGGATCCTCAGCACTTGACACCATAGGAACATGGGGACCAAAAACAACAGACCTCCAACATCCAGTGTTCTGTTGAGCAAGGATGTGACCCATCCTTCTCTCCCAGATGTTGTATTCATTACGTTTAAGCATGGGTGGTTTAAAAAGCGAGCCAACATTATTCTTATCATCTTGTGATTGTGACGTCATCCTGGTTGTTTTACAGACACTAATTAATCAACTTTAATGGTGATTAAACCTTGCTCTGTTTTTCAACAAAAACGAACAAACTATCGATATCAACGATTTTGAGTTGAACTATTTATGTCAAAATTATTGTTAAATCAAATTTGACTGTCCTAGCTCTGATACCAATTGTTGGATCTAAGTTTGGTTTTGATTGTATTTTTCGTTTGAAATTAAGATGGAAATGGATGAGTTGTGCAGCATAATTAATATGGAAACAAACTTTGCAAACAATCAAACGAGAGTATTGCTTTGATCAACCATTTTTCACAATGAACCGAAAGATTGAATTTATTTCAAGTACGATTACAATTGCAATGATTGACTACAAACTCCCCCTCATCCAGAGCTCAGTGTTTGTTCGTGCAAAGAAGACGGTGTTGCAAAGAGCGGATAGAACAGTACAGAGCACTGTTCTATTTATAGGCACTAGCAAACCACTGAGCATCTAAGCTGACGTCACCATGAAAGTGATATCTAACCTCCTAACAAACTCTAACCTCTGATCAATACAAACACTGCTAGACTAACTACTGCTATTACATTATATTACACAAAGACAGAATAAACAACTGCTGCATCCCTCCACTGCTGTGAACCCAGCAGTACTTGTCCGGATCAACAGTGCTTGACTCAAGGTAGTAGTTTGAGCAGCAGAGCTTTAGTCTTTCATCAGCCTTTACTTGATCAGCAGTTGTGGGTCAGCAGTTTGCACGATTAGTAGATAGGAGGTCAGCAGATGTTGAAAACCACTTTCAAGGGGAGAGACTTGTATGCAACATCTGCTTATTCTGGATCCACTGCTCTGATCCAGTTTTGGCTTTTATTATCCGTTCCTCTGGTAGGGTTCAATCCCAACAGGTTAATCTTTGCTTAAGAATTCTAAAGGCTTCTTCTTGTTTTGGCCCCCATTTAAACTTAACGGATTTACAGGTTAGCTTAGTTAAGGGAATGGCTATTATAGAAAAATCTCGAATAAATCTTCTATAGTATCCGGCCAATCCTAAGAAACTTCTAACCTCGGTTGGTGACTCAGAGGTTTTCCATTTGGTAATCGCCTCGATCTTTGTGGGATCCACATGAATTCCTTCATGATTAACTAGATGTCCAAGAAACTGTACCTGTTCTAACCAAAACTCCCACTTTGAAAATTTAGCATAAAGCTTTTCTTCCTTAATAATCTTAGAAGTGCGTGCAAATGCTTTGCATGTTCCTCTTACTCGTAGAGTAAATGAGAATATCATCTATAAAGACAATTATGAATTTATCCAAATATGGCTTACATATTCGGTTCATCATGTCCATAAATGCAGCTGGGGCATTGGTTAAACCAAATGGCATGACAGTAAATTCATAATGGCCATACCTTGTCCTGAAAGCGGTTTTAGGAATGTCCTCTTTCTGTACCTTCAATTGATGATATCCTGACCGTAAATCGATTTTAGAGAAAAATCGAGCTCCTTGCAATTGATCAAACAGGTCATCGATTCTCGGTAATGGATACCGATTTTGATTGTGACTTTGTTTAATTCACGGTAGTCAATGCACATACGCATTGATCCGTCTTTCTTTTTAACGAATAAGATCGGCGCTCCCCATGGCGATGAACTTGGCTGTATGAATCCTTTCTCCAACAGTTCGTCTAACTGTTTCTTCAGTTCCTGCATTTCTGCGGGTGCTTAACGGTAAGGTGCTTTGGCAATTGGTGCTGTCCCTGGTATCAAGTGGATTCTGAATTCGACTTCTCGGTCTAGCGGTTGCCCTGGTAATTCTTCTGGAAATACATTTGAAAACTAAGATACTACTGGAATATCTTTTAGTTCTTTTCCTTTAGTGTTAGTGATTATGGAAATAAAATACACTAATGATCCTTTTCTTATATAACTTGCTGTTTTCATCACAGAGATGAATTTTGTGGATCTAGACGGCTTATCTCCTTTAATTGTGATCTTTTCACCTTTTGGTGAATTTACTTGGATTGACTTTTGATCACATAGAATACTGACTTTATTGGCTTGTAACAACCCAAAAACGGGTTTGGTAATCAAACCACGTTAATAGTAAAGACGGGTAAAATACCGTTAGTGGTAAAAATTAACCCGGTAAATATTAGGACTCAAATAAATAAACCTAATATTAATTAAAAAGGGGAATAAATACTTTGAGAAAACAAAGTATATAAAAAGGCCGAGTAACGGGACTTATAATAAACTTAGTCATAGATTCCCCGAACCCATTAATTTAACTAGGAATGTTTAACCTAGTTAATAAGTGGGGAATATTGTTAGAAATAAGCAGGTTATGCCCTACTTAATTAACTAACCAAACATGAGGGACCAAAATGGGTTAACTTGAAAATGGTTTTAATTAAACTAAATAAAATAACACAACACACACACACACAAGTGTGTGTGGTGCGTGTTCTGGATCGACCAGGAAGGGCTCCCAGGAGCCAAAACCTTAACTCAACCAAATCCAGCAAATTGAAGATCAAATCTAGCCCGAATCGGATGCATGAACACATATTAATGATCACCTAGTCGTGGGGATCACAAGGTATGTTGAATTTTATGATTTAGTGATACTTTGAGATTATGATGAACAATCATAATCGAAATTCTGAAATCAATGTTGAATCTATGAGTGTTATTATGATGAAATCTTCGTTTAGAAACAAACCCTAGTTGAAAAACTTGATGAATCGGTGTCAACACTAGGGATTTGATAATTACCTCATTATGTGTTAAATGGGTTTTATGACAATATGATGAACACTCGGATTAGAGTGTTAAATTGATGAATATTGATTGTTATGATATGAGTTCTTGATGTAGTTCATGAACACTAGACATAGAGGTTGATTTTGATGTAAATCTTGGTGAAAATAACTAGTTATTAACTAATTAGTAAATATGTAAAATTATGCACATTAGGTGTTTGTTAAAATGCCTAAATGAGAACTAAAGTGTTGAAATTTAGAGTGAAAACGCGTATTTGAATGATATGGCAATTACGCGTGATATGAAGTGATAAGGGTTCTAAATACTATGTTGATTTAGACTTAATGTAGTAAACATGTGATTGAAAGTAGTTAACTTTAGATAAGTTAAGTTAACTAATCATGAAGTCAAATAGTAGCTTCGGCATAGAAAATAAGTGAGGTGAAATAGTCGTGCTTTTATGACAAAATTTAACCGCCTTGTAAATGATTGAAAATAGTTTGACGCCTAACGAGCTAGTTGGAGGCTTGGGAAAGGAAGCAGGTCAAACAAGTCAAGAATGGAGGAAAAGCATAATTCAGATGCAAGGTAAGTATATCTTACACTAGTCATATATTTTAGAATATCCTTTTGTCGTGTTAATTACGAAAAAGACAATTATGATGTAAGCCATGGTAGGCTAAAAAGTGTTAAGGGAAGAAATTATAAGTAAAGTGACCGCACGGTGTATATCGGAGCGAGTCATATATACGAGGTGGTAACAAGTGTCATCTCGCTAATATAATTGGTCATTTAGACTAAACGGGTCAAAAGGTGAAATTATCACCCTTGACAATATCGACTAATGGGTTGTCGTGTTGTATGATTTTAGGGAATAAATAGCACATGGATGTTTACAGCGCTATCACTTAGCAGCCACTAAGGCAAGGTATTGTAACGGGTCAATATATTGATCCGAGCCAGGTATGTATAATAACACAACTCATCATGTAGAATTTGAAGTTCTATAAGAGTTAGACACGGTTAAAATATAGATATTCGGTTATCTTTTAGGTAAACCGAATAAATTGAGTTATAATTATAGTGTTTTAGAAGCACATGAATTTACAAACAAGAATTATAGTTAAAAGGTCAGAATTTGAGTCAAACATGTATTTAAAAGGTCCTTGTAGTAAAAGAAGGATGAAATTTGACTAAAATACCCTTGTAAGCTAATTCGAACAAACGACCCTTAAAGGTGGTTCGGAAACGAGTCTTATGATTAAACAAATGCTTAGAACGAGTATAGGTAGTGAAAGATGTAATTCTTGGGTCGAAAGACTTTATATGAGTCTTTGCCGTAAAATGATAATCCGAGGGGTAAAACTCGGAACACATAGATATCCACATTAAATCCAACACACATTTAGTTGTGGTGGAAGATTACTAGATAAGAAATATAGGGTTACAATGCTAGAATGGAATGAAAGCGATTTTAAGCCTAAAAGTGCTTAAATACTCTTAATGGGTCAAAATAAGCAATTAAGCGTAAACGGGATTTTATCACGTAAGGAACCCGTGATGTGAGATTAATATGATAGGAGATATTGAAATAATGAATTTCATGAGTTTAAAGGTCAAATAAACATGTTGGTGTGATAAAATTATGAACGAGTCAATATTTGGTAAAAAGGGTAGTAAGCCGAAGACTTAAAAGTCTGAAATTATGTTAATCCGGATGTCGGATTTTAACTCCATAAGATGGAGAAATAAATTACGGACGCGTAGGAAAAAGAATCGGGTAAAACGGATTAAAAACGAGAGAGTTATGCTCGTTTCCGTGAAATCGGTTTATGCTGGGAATGTACAGCAACTGTATAAGCAACATTCTGCTGAAAAAGGGGGCTAGGCGTCACGCGACACCCCCTAGTTTCGGAAAAATTTTAATTTTTTGTTGTTTGACCCATGTAACTTGTTTAAACTTATTATTTAACTACCAAAACTAACTTTTAAGTTGGTTTTGATCATAGGTGATCGCCAAGAGTGCCCGGATGAAGATCAAGCTCGAAGAAGAACCGAACACGATAAAGGTAAAAGCTTCCGCATGGCGTTTCGTCCTATCTCTTAAATGACGAACTCAAATTCATTACGATGTACTTTAACCTTTATTTGTAAAAGTTTTAAATTAACCGTATTTAGTATAGTACATTTAATCATGAATACATGCTTATTTTCGTAAACAATACGAAAACCTTAAAGTAATAACAAGGGTGTTACAAGTTGGTAATCAGAGCTCAAGGTTGTTGACAAATGTATTCGGTTCGAGGCTTGATCGCAAATCCGGTAAGTACATGTATATCAAGGGTTTAGTATGATTAAAGTGTTGAGAACAACACATATTGTTATCGTGTAATACACGTTACACCAATAAAATCGATATAGAATAGATATAGTCAACGACATTACACGCGTTGATGCGTATAGTAGAAAAGCCTTGTATTATAATACGGGCATCCTTTAATGTTGAAATTACTAACTGTTGTATATGTTTTAGTTGAAGAACACTCACATATGAGGATAGCGAGAGTTTAACAAATCGTAGATTTGACAGAGGAACGGTCCAAAGAGTATGCTCATCAAGGACCTAAATTGCGTAACGGTCGCGAACAAGGCTAATGGCAAGAGAAGCCCGTTAGGGCAAGCATTACCAAGTGCACATTTTAAATTTAATTGCACAAATAGTAATATGCAACAAATAAGTAGAAATTGAAAGTTGCATATGTAGATTAAAAACTTGGAAAAACCCGAATAGAAAATGTATTCGGGACATTGTTTCCAAGAGAAACAAATAGAGGCATTACTTACATAGGGTGTGATGTGAAAACTATAAAAAGGTCATGTGTGTCATGTGTTAATCGCTTACTCTGGCCAAGTAAGTAGTGGCATATGATACCATGAACTTTTTATAGCGAACACATTTACATCCGATGTAGTAAGGACGGGGTGAATGGGACATATTAAAAAGTACCCAAATGAACAAAATAGTTGATAATAATGTAAACGCACAGCCGGGTGACGGAAACGTAGTACATTAGGATAATGAGCCCGAGAGAAGGGACAAGGATTAATGTAAATGATGATATAAATGAATGATCAAAAGAAAATTCACGAAAATAAGTCATCTTGGACGAAAGGGCCATGGTGAACAAAATGGGCAAGTAAAACCAAAGTATAGATGATCCGCCGGGTCATAAAAACAAAGGTGTTGCCTACGCGAAAAGGATAATCAAGGTTTTTAACTTTAGTCATAGTAGAGAAAGGATAACGATGATAATAGTCACTCATAATTAATAAGGCCGCCAATGGTGGTCACGTAACGGATAAAAGACATGGTCGAATAAAAGCGACGGATTTCGCTAAGATGACCAAGTAAATCGAAATGAAGTCTTAATGTATACCGGAAGGGGTGCAATGATAACGATTTCGGTAAAACACCCGGTTGATGGGTAAGGAATTAAACGTATGCGTAGACTGAGAAACAGGAATGCGTATGGAAAGTCAAAAGACTCGGGTTTTGGGTCATGACTAAAGGACGATAAGATACTGCAAATAGAAATTTTGATAAATCACGTTCAACTATTTCAAAGCTGAACGGGTCGAACAAAGACTGAAGTTTGACATTCATAAGTGATGAATTTTCACACGAACAAGTCAAACAAATTTAATAAAGAATGACACTTGCTAAAGTAAGTAAGCGCGAGTCGAATAAATAAAAGTGTGAAATATTAATAAACCTATGTAAAGGAGTTATAGGCGTTAAAAACATTAAAATAAAAGAACCTGGGTAATGGGACGTAAAGAAGTATAGGTAAGAACCGGGTAACGGTAAGTGTAAGGGCAAACCGACGTATAATTGACATTAGAAGTTAAGAAGTCGGAAAGATAATTCGAAAGAAAACAATGTAGCCTTAGACTACGGTCAAGGTCAAACGAAATCTAAAAAGTAAAGGTGAATAATTCTAAACAAAAAGGGGTGCTTTAACGCCATATGTGTATATAAACATATATACATTTGAATAAAGACTTGAATTAAAGACGACCTACGGGATCATCATAACCTACGGGACATTAATTAGTGTAACGGTCTACGGGGCCAAAATGACCCATGGGTCATGAATTGAAGCAAAGGGATCATAAGGGCATCGCCTTAAAGAGGTGAAAGCTTAAGGAAATAGCCTACGAGGTTAAGTGAAGGAACCTACGGGTCAATAGTGTAAGGTGAGGGAACTTGTTACGATTCCCCGCGTAAAACGAGAACGAAAAACAATAAATTATGGGTTGTCAATTTCCTTGATATAAGTAATTGACATAGTTAAAGAGAAAAACGTTAAACTAAAATTCAGTTTTAGTAAGAAATAACGTTTTAACAAATATGAATACTATAAGACGAATTCTGAAATAACAAATATCAAAGAGTATGGGTCTTAACATCGATAGGTGCGAGACGAAACATTCGAAAAGAAGAAGTATGATAAAGAAACGTTGAATTTAAACTTAAAGGTGACGTGACACGCTCACGGACAAGAAAAGAAATATAGAAAATGATCACGTTGTAACGTGAGTTACGGGGTATGAAGTGACGGCGACTAATTAGTCTAGCCGGTAAAACTATTCAGAGTTAAGAAAGCGTCATAACAAATACAAGCGCTTGTTAATATAACACAAGCGCGGGATAGACCTGTTAAAAGACTAACGAGACTAAGTGGTCAAGTGACAACTCAGTCAATAAAGATAAAGGGTTATGAGCTGTAAGTAACGGCCCGCGAGGCCTTACACATGAAAGACGTACGCGTCAGTATACATGAAAACTTTTAACCAAAGGAAACGGGAGCCTTGAAAACGAAACTAGGTTCATTCGATTAAACCAATGAACGACGTAAATAAGGTTTCGGGGACGAAACCTCTTTAAGGGGGGTAGACTTGTAACATCCCAAAAACGGGTTTGGTAATCAAACCGCGTTAATAGTAAAGACGGGTAAAATACCGTTAGTGGTAAAAATTAACCCGGTAAATATTAGGACTCAAATAAATAAACCTAATATTAATTAAAAAGGGGAATAAATACTTTGAGAAAACAAAGTATATAAAAAGGCCAAGTAACGGGACTTATAATACGTCGCAACCCCCGATCCCTGACTCCCGAGAACGGGCGGACGCGATCACAGAGTTTCGGTGGCATCACTTGTTATTTAATCTTGCAGCGGAATTTACATCAGGATCGTAGTTAGGAAATATTTATCAGAGTAAAACCACCTCATTTAATATTAATAATCACATGGGTAAAACCCAAGTTTCTTATTACAATACATTTATAGGGATGAACCCTATTTTATTTCAATTTAAAACACCGTTTATTTGGTAACTTTTATAGCCACATTAACCCCAAGCCTTCAGTGCTCTCCAGCTAGCTTTTTATTAATTGGCTGTCACATTGGGTTACATGAAACGTGTTTTAAAAACATTTGTCAGTCGGAAATACTGGTGAGTGAATCCCAGTTTAATCAAGTTTAAATAAAAAGTCGCAGTGAACAGTATTGAGAGCGATCACATTGTTTATGTCTACACAATTACTCCATTTGGTACTATCAATTCACTGACTTGTGGGTCATATTACCCATTGGCTAACTCATTGTCCAATGGTAACGTATTGTCATCCCGACTTACTACTCGCAAGTAGTACAAATTTTGTATACAAAACCCCAACATACCGGCAGTAATTGAAGAACTACAAAGACTCAATCACTGCTAAATTTCATAGTAAAACATTTAAGGTTTGGTAAAACATTACCAAAAAGGTTATCAAAAAGAGGATAAACTCACATTGCTATCTTAGGCTTCTTGTAAGGTTTTCCTGGATATAATCTATAATTTATACAAATGTACATTGGTTAGTATCATAACCCTTTGAAATTATTAATAATACCCTCCCCGAGACGGCATTCCAACAACTACGTCGGGCAGAACCACAACAGTTATTACGGAACCCTAAATCAATCGGACAGCGTAACTATTATGAAACTGGGGTTATAATACTTACAACGGAGCAGAACCTCGCTAATTAGGGGTATAATACCCAAATATAATGCCTAATACTTTCAGAATTCGAGATTGAGATTTGTGAATGAGCGACGGAAATTTAAAACTGATGCTTTCTATTTATAGTTGTGATATAGGACTTTTAGGCGGCCCGCGTAAGACACAGGCCAAGGTTACGCGGCCCGCGTCAACCTTGGTCAACACAATAGCTTGGCTGGGTCAGCTTGTAGACTCGACACGATGTCGACACGTGTCGGCTCAGGGATGCGCCACCATTTGGAACACGCGCGGCCCGCGTGAACTAATGAAGGGTCTTACGCGACCCGTATGAACTTAAGAAATCAGCGGAGTCAAATTCAGTATTGATACGGCCCGCGTGAGATGTTGGGGTGGGTCTACGCGGCCCGCCTCAACTCCGTTTTTCTTATTTTTATTTTATTTTGTATGTTATAACATAATTCGGGCTCGGTTTTCACATACGGGGTGTAATATAAGACATATAAGGGTATTTTAACATATAACAGGGTGTCGGAATTATTATAAGGGCGTTGGTTTTACCGAGGGTTGTTACATTCTCCCCACCTTATTTAGAGCTTGTCCTCGAGATCTATTGGAACAAATGCGGATATTTCCTTTGCATTACTGACTCGAGCTCCCATGTGTATTCAGGTCCTCTTTTGGAATCCCACTTCACTTTGACTAGAACTAGTCTCTTGTGTTTGACATTCTTGACTTTCCTATCTTCAATCTGTAGAGGTCTTTCTACAAATTTGAGTTGTTCATTTACCTCTATATCCTTATGAGGTACTATCAGTGATTCATCAGCTAAACACTTTTTAAGATTTGATACATGAAATACATCATGTATACCTGCCATTTCCTCTGGCAGTTGTAGTTGATAGGCTACAGGTCCTATTCTTCTAATAATCTTAAAAGGTCCAACATACCTGGGACTTAACTTTCCTCTTTTGATGAATCTCGCTATTCCTTTCCAAGGAGAGACTTTCAACAATACTTTATCTCCTATTTGAAATTCCAATAGCTTGCGTCAGTTATTAGCATAACTCTTTTGTCGATCACGTGCGGCTTTCAATCGTTCCTTGACTTGAATAATCTTATCGGTTATCTCTTGCACTATCTCAGGTCCAGATAGTTGCTTTTCTCCGATTTCTGCCCAACATACTGGGGTTCGACACTTTCGTCCGTAAAGTGCTTCGAATGGTGCGGCATTTATACTTGTGTGGTAACTATTATTATAAGAAAATTCTATTAAAGGTAAGTGATCGTCCCAATTACCTCCGAAATCAATTACACAAGCTCTAAGCATGTCCTCCATTGTCTGGATTGTCCTTTCGCTTTGTCCATCCGTTTGAGGATGATAAGTTATGCTCAATTTTAACTTGGTTCCCATTGCCTTTTGGAAACTTGACCAGAAATGAGAGGTAAATCGACTATCCCTATCAGAAACAATTGATAAAGGAATGCCATGTAAAGAAACAATTTCATTTACATACAATTTAGATAATTGTTCCATACTAATTGTTTCCTTCATTGGTAAGAAATGAGCTGACTTAGTTAGCCTATCTACAATCACCCAGATTGTATCATTTCCTTTCCTAGTTTTGGGTAATTTAGTAACAAAAATCCATTGTTATTAATTCCCATTTCCACACTGGCATCTCTAATTGCTGTAACAAACCTGAGGGTTTCTGATGTTTAGCTTTAACTTGTGAGCAAGTTAAACATTTAGAAACATAGGTTGCTATGTCCTTTTTCATTCCTATCCACCAGAAGTTTTTCCTTAAATCCTGGTACATTTTATCACTCCCTGGATGCATTGTATACTTAGATTTATGGGTTTCTTCTAGTATACGATGACGTAGGTTTCCTAATTTAGGTATCCACATTCTCTTTTCATGGAATCTCCAAATTCCATCTGTTCCTTGTTTTAATTCTTTTAGCATACCTTTTAATTTTTCAGCATCATCCTTGATTACTGATTCTTGTGCTTCTCTTATTTGCTCATTTAAATCTATTTGTAGATTTAATTTAAGAGAACGTACCTTTCTTGGTTTTTCATGATACTTTTGACTTAAAGCATCTGCCACTACATTTTCTCTTCCTTCATGATACTAGATATCACAATCATAATCATTGAGCATCTCCATCCAGCGTCTTTGTCTCATATTCAACTCCTTTTGCTTGAAGATATATCTTAAACTCTTATGATCAGTGAATATGGTAAACTTACTACCATAAAGATACTGTCTCCAAATCTTAAGAGCAAAAATTATAGCTCCTAACTCTAAATCATGGGTTGAATAATTCTCTTCATGATTTTTAAGTTGTCTAGATGCATAAGCTATAACCTTTTGGCGTTGCATCAATACACATCCATAACCTATTCAAGAAGCATCACAATAGACTACAAAGTCTTCAGTTCCTTCTGGTAATGCTAGTATGGGTGTATGGGTCAATCTTTGCTTAAGATTTCTAAAGGCTTCTTCTTGTTTTAATCCCCATTCAAACTTAACAGATTTACAGGTTAACTTAGTTAAGGGAATGGCTATTCTAGAGAAAGCTTGAATAAATCTTCTATAATAGCCGGCCAATCCTAAGAAACTTCTAACCTCGATTGGTGATTCAGGGGTTTTCCAATTAGTAATTGCTTCAATCTTTGTTGGATCTACATGAATTCCTTCATGATTGACTAGGTGTCCAAGGAATTGCACCTCTTCTAACCAAAATTCACACTTAGAAAATTTAGCATAAAGTTTTTCCTTTCTTAACAGACTTAAAAGTGCGTGTAAATGTTTTGCATGATCCTCTTTACTTTTAGAGTAGATTAGAATATCATCTATGAAAACAATTATGAATTTATCCAAATATGGTTTACATATTCGGTTCATCATGTCCATAAATGCAGCTGGGGCATTGGTTAAACCAAATGGCATGACAGTAAATTCATAATGGCCATACCTCGTTCTGAACGCGGTTTTAGGAATGTCCTCTTCCTGTACCTCTAATTGATGATATCCTGACCTTAAATCGATTTTAGAGAAAAATCGAGCTCCTTGCAGTTGATCAAACAGATCATCAATTCTCGGTAATGGGTACCGATTCTTAATCGTAACCTTGTTTAATTCACGGTAATAAATGCACATACGCATTGATCCATCCTTCTTTTTAACGAACAGTATCGGCGCTCCCCATGGCGACGAACTTGGCTGAATAAATCCTTTTTCTAACAACTCATCTAATTTCTTTTTCAATTCTTGCATTTCTGCAGGTGCCAAACGATAAGGTGCTTTGGCAATTGGTGATGTTCCTGGTAGCAGGTGAATTCTGAATTCAACTTCTCTGTTTGGAGGTAGTCCTGGTAATTCTTCTGGAAAGATATCTGAAAACTGTGACACTACTGGAATATCTTTTAGTTCTTTTCCTTTAGTGTTAGTGATTATAGAAATCAAATACACTATAGAACCTTTTCTTATACAACTTGCAGATTTCATCACAGAAATGAGTTTAGTGGACCTAGAAGGCTTATCTCCTTTAATTGTGATCGTTTTACCTTTTGATGAATTTACTTGAATTGACATTTGATCACATACAATATTGGCTTTATTGGCTATTAATCAATCCATTCCTAAACAACATCGAATCCTGCCAGATTCATAGGATACAGATTTGCTATAAATTTCTGATTCATAATTTCTACTTTTGCTCCCTGCAAGATTTCAGAAATCCTAACAGTTTCTCCATTAGTTGTTTATACTAGACATTCTTGTGGTAGTTTAGTTAATGACTGATTTAGAATTTTGCAAAACGAAGTATTAATAAAACTTTGGTTCGCACCAGAGTCAAATAATACTTTAGCAAATATATCATTAACTAAAAACGTACCAGCTATAACATCTGGGATCATCTGGGCTTCTTCTGCAGTCAGAATAAATGCTCTAGCATTTTTAGTATTCTTGTTGTCTGTGGCTGGAGTTAATTTTGGGCAGTTTGGCCTGATATGACCTTTTTCTCCACAGTTGTAACATAATCCATTACTAATTTTCTTCCTGCAATTTTCTTCCTTGTGTCCCGATATCTTGCAATAATTGCAGAGAGTGGAGCATTTTCCCGAATGCTTTTTCTTGCAGACCTTGTAGTATGGTGCAGAGGTAGAACCCATATTCCTACGATTGTAATTTCCAGAACGAAATTCTTGAGTAAGCCTTTGGGTTAAGTTCCTCCTCTGATCCTCTTCTCTAGTACGGACTAATTCATCAGTCAAGGTATTTGTTAATTCTACAGCTTCTTCTATGGTTTGAGGTCTAGCTGCCTTGACTATGTGTCTAATCTCTCCAATTAATCCCCAAATATAACGAGAGATTAACACTGGTTCTGGTGAAGCAAGAGTTGGCACTATTCTAGCATATTCAAAGAATATTTTAGTGTACCCCTTACTATCTACACCAATCATCCTAAGATTTAGGAATTTGTTTGCTATCTGTTCCTTCTCATTGGGTGGGCAGAATTTCCTTTCTACTTTGTTTTTAAATTCTTCCCATTCCATATTATAGGTTTGATCACTTCCTTTTGTCTGGAGGATAGTGTTCCGCCATTCTAGTGTTGCATGCTTAAACAGATTAGAAGCAAACAATATTCTATCTTCTTCAGCACACTTGCTTATCCTTAAGACTGCTTCAGTCTTTTCTATCCAGCGTAAGGTAGCAATGGCCCCTTCGTTGCCTGAGAATTCCATTGGTTTACAAGATCAAAATTCTTTATAAGAACAACCATAAGGCATGGTTCTTCTTCTTTTAGGAATAGGCAATTGAAGTATAGGTCCATTGTTCAAACTGTTTTCTGGTTCAATGGGTCGCTTACTGCTATGCTTACTTTTATTATCAGCATCCTTAACAGTTTGAAGAATAAATGGCATTGCATCTATAATTCCCTGTGCCACTATGTGTTGGATAGCACTATTATCCACTTGGTTTCCATTGTTATTGATGCTCGGATTATCATTAACCACGTTAATGTTACTCTGGTTATCGTTATTCAGATTTTCTTGATTTCCTTCGTCGGCCATCTGAATTTTAAACATTTATCCCATATTAATATCACAATTTATATCTAATATAGTTAATCACATGACACACAATCTAGCAAAAAACGTAGATCATTGCTACTATACTCTTTCCATATACTTATGCGTTTATTACACACTAGTACAGAAATAAAGATTTACAATACCAACAGAAATAGAATCTTACTAATAAGCCTCCGTACACACATATATTTTATTCTTATTATTATTATTATTATTATTATTACTACCATTTCCTCCATTCACACATTTACGGATATGGATTTATCCAAAAATCCATATTGCGCTCATCGTATTTCCATACGAGACGCTCTCCCACCTGACGCATTCTCTCACTGCTCTCCAAAATTTCCTCCCCAAAAGTCCTAAGTTCTTGAACGTTTTCTGCACTCATTGGGGGTGCAGGTTCTCGGACTGGGTTTGGAATCTGGGGTGCGTTTTCCTGATATGAGGGTGACAGCTCATTAAATTGGTAAGGATCCTCTAATATCTCCCTAATATAATCATCTTAGTAATAGGGATCTAAAGGGTCCATACCTGGGTAGACTTCTATGTTCTGTATGGGTGGATAATCCTGGATAGGGTAACGTTGCACAAAGACCCTATTATTTTCCCACCAGGGGTCGTAGTTCGGGTCTAGGGGGTTTGGTGCAGGTACCCTAGGGATTTCTTCTGGGTTTAAGTCGTGCATCTCCACTTGGTTTTCCTGATTTTCTATCTCCATGGGTTGTTTTGGGTTTTGTGGTTGTGGGGCTACTAATTGTTCCAGACTTGGGTCAGCAGCAGTTGTAGCTAGGATATGGAAATTAGCTAGGCTTCTATTTAGCATATCTTGAGTATGGGCATATGTCTCTCGCTTAATAGCTGCTAAAGCCCTTTGCTGTTGCAATTTTTGCATTCTCTTCCTACGAGCAAAAGCTTCTTTACTGAACCATCCTCTTTTCTTATTAGGAAATGGTTCTTCAGATTGAGCTCTAAAGGCAAACACTCCTTCTTCCTGATCAGCAGTATACCCAGAGAGGGCAGGCTGTGATAATGTACCTTCACTCCTAGGTGAATCAGATAACTGACGATTCACGTCTGATGGTCCTTGATCACTCATACTGAAAAACTAACAAATAGTCAAATAACACATAACTCATAATTACAGTTATGCACGTATTTCCGTAATTTATTTCCTAACACAAAATATAGAATTTAAGTGTCAGCAGAACACTTATTTGGCTCAGACCAGTGGCTAGGCTCTGATACCACCTTCTGTCGCAACCCCCGATCCCTGATGCCCGGGAACGGGCGGACGCGATCACAGAGTTTCGGTGGTATCAGGGTTATTTAATCTTGCAGCGGAATTTACATCAGGATCATAGTTAGGAAATATTTATCAGAGTAAAACCACCTCATTTAATATTAATAATCACATGGGTAAAACCCAAGTTTCTTATTACATTACATTTATAGGGATGAACCCTATTTTATTTCAATTTAAAACACCGTTTATTTGGTAACTTTTATAGCCACATTAACCCCAAGCCTTCAGTGCTCTCCAGCTGGCTTTTTATTAATTGGCTGTCACATTGGGTTACCTGAAACGTGTTTTAAAAACATTTGTCAGTCGGAAATACTGGTGAGTGAATCCCAGTTTAATCAAGTTTAAATAAAAAGTCACAGTGAACAGTATTGAGAGCGATCACATTGTTTATGTCTACACAATTACTCCATTTGGTACTATTAATTCACTGACTTGTGGGTCATATTACCCATTGGCTAACTCATTGTCCAATGGTAACGTATTGTCATCCCGACTTACTACTCGCAAGTAGTACAAATTTTGTATACAAAACCCCAACATACCGGCAGTAATTGAAGAACTACAAAGACTCAATCACTGCTAAATTTCATAGTAAAACATTTAAGGTTTGGTAAAACATTACCAAAAAGGTTATCAAAAAGAGGATAAACTCACATTGCTATCTTAGGCTTCTTGTAAGGTTTTCCTGGATATAATCTATAATTTATATAAATGTACATTGGTTAGTATCATAACCCTTTGAAATTATTAATAATACCCTCCCCGAGACGGCATTCCAACAACTACGTCGGGCAGAACCACGACAGTTGTTACGGAACCCTAAATCAATCGGGCAGCTTAACTATTATGAAACTGGGGTTATAATACTTACAACGGAGCAGAACCTCGCTAATTAGGGGTATAATACCCAAATATAATGCCTAATACTTTCAGAATTAGAGATTGAGATTTGTGAATGAGCGACGGAAATTGAAAACTGATGCTTTCTATTTATAGTTGTGATATAGGACTTTTAGGCGGCCCGCGTAAGACACAGGCCAAGGTTACGCGGCCCGCGTCAACCTTGGTCAACACAATAGCTTGGCTGGGTCAGCTTGTAGACTCGACACGACGTCGACACGTGTCGGCTCAGGGATGCGCCACCATTTGGAACACGCGCGGCCCGCGTGAACTAATGAAGGGTCTTATGCAGCCCGTATGAACTTAAGAAATCGGCGGAGTCAAATTCAGTATTGATACGGCCCGCGTGAGATGTTGGGGTGGGTCTACGCGGCCCGCTTCAACTCCGTTTTTCTTATTTTTATTTTATTTTGTATGTTATAACATAATTCGGGCTCGGTTTTCACATACGGGGTGTAATATAAGACATTTAAGGGTATTTTAACATATAACAGGGTGTCGGAATTATTATAAGGGCGTTGGTCTTACCGAGGGTTGTTACATAATAAACTTAGTCATAGATTCCCCGAACCCATTAATTTAACTAGGAATGTTTAACCTAGTTAATAAGTGGGGAATATTGTTAGAAATAAGTAGGTTATGCCCTACTTAATTAACTAACCAAACATGAGGGACCAAAATGGGATAACTTGAAAATGGTTTTAATTAAACTAAATAAAATAACACAATACACACACACACACAAGTGTGTGTGGTGCGTGTTCTGGATCGACCAAGAAGGGCTCCCAGGAGCCAAAACCTTAACTCAACCAAATCCAGCAAATTGAAGGTCAAATCTTGCCCGAACCGGATGCATGAACACATATTAATGGTCACCTAGTCGTGGGGATCACAAGGTATGTTGAATTTTATGATTTAGTGATACTTTGAGATTATGATGAACAATTATAATCGAAATTCGGAAATCAATGTTGAATCTATGAGTGTTATTATGATGAAATCTTCATTTAGAAACAAACCCTAGTTGAAAAACTTGATGAATTGGTGTCAACACTAGGGATTTGATAATTACCTCATTATGTGTTAAATGGGTTTTATGACAATATGATGAACACTCGGATTAGAGTGTTAAATTGATGAATATTGATTGTTATGATATAAGTTCTTGATGTAGTTCATGAACACTAGACATAGAGGTTGATTTTGATGTAAATCTTGGTGAAAATAACTAGTTATGAACTAATTAGTAAATATGTAAAATTATACACATTAGGTGTTTGTTAAAATGCCTAAATGAGAACTAAAGTGTTGAAATTTAGAGTGAAAACGCGTATTTGAATGCTATGGCAATTACGCGTGATATGAAGTGATAAGGGTTCTAAATACTATGTTGATTTAGACTTAATGTAGTAAACATGTGATTGAAAGTAGTTAACTTTAGATAAGTTAAGTTAACTAATCATGAAGTCGAATAGTAGCTTCGGCATAGAAAATAAGTGAGGTGGAATAGTCGTGATTTTATGACAAATTTAACCGCCTTGTAAATGATTGAAAATAGTTTGACGCCTAACGAGCTAGTTGGAGGCTTAGGAAAGGAAGCGGGTCAAACAAGTCAAGAATGGAGGAAAAGCATAATTCGGATGCAAGGTAAGTATATCTTACACTAGTCATATATTTTAGAATATCCTTTTGTCGTGTTAATTACGAAAAAGACAATTATGATGTAAGCCATGGTAGGCTAAAAAGTGTTAAGGGAAGAAATTATAAGTAAAGTGACCGCACGGTGTAAATCGGAGCGAGTCATATATACGAGGTGGTAACAAGTGTCATCTCGCTAATATAATTGGTCATTTAGACCAAACGGGTCAAAAGGTGAAATTATCACCCTTGACAATATCGGCTAATGGGTTGTCGAGTTGTATGATTTTAGGGAATAAATAGCACATGGATGTTTACAGCGCTATCACTTAGCAGCCACTAAGGCAAGGTATTGTAACGGGTCAATATATTGATCCGAGCCAGGTATGTATAATAACACAACTCATCATGTAGAATTTGAAGTTCTATAAGAGTTAGAGACGGTTAAAATACAGATATTCGGTTATCTTTTAGGTAAACCGAATAAATTGAGTTATGATTATAGTGTTTTAGAAGCACATGAATTTACAAACAAGAATTATAGTTAAAAAGGTCAGAATTTGAGTCAAACAGGTATTTAAAAGGTCCTTGTAGTAAAAGAATGATGAAATTTGACTAAAATACCCTTGTAAGCTAATTCGAACGAACGACCCTTAAAGGTGGTTCGGAAACGAGTCTTATGATTAAAAAAATGCTTAGAACGAGTATAGGTAGTGAAAGATGTAATTCTTGGGTCGAAAGACTTTATATGAGTCTTTGCCGTAAAATGATAATCCGAGGGGTACAACTCGGAACACATAGATATCCACATTAAATCCAACACACATTTAGTTGTGGTGGAAGATTACTAGATAAGAAATATAGGGTTACAATGCTAGAATGGAATGAAAGCGATTTTAAGCCTAAAAGTGCTTAAATACTCTTAATGGGTAAAAATAAGCATTTAAGCGTAAACGAGATTTTATCACGTAAGGAACCCGTGATGTGAGATTAATATGATAGGAGATATTGAAATAATGAATTTCATGAGTTTAAAGGTCAAATAAACATGTTGGTGTGATAAAATTATGAACGGGTCAATATTTGGTAAAAAGGGTAGTAAGCCGAAGACTTAAAAGTCTGAAATTATGTTAATCCGGATGTCGGATTTTAACTCCATAAGATGGAGAAATAAATTACGGACGCGTAGGAAAAAGAATCTGGTAAAACGGATTAAAAACGAGAGAGTTATGCTCGTTTCCGTGAAATCGGGTTATGCTGGGAATGTACAGCAACTGTATAAGCAACATTCTGCTGAAAAGGGGGCTAGGCGTCACGCGACGCCCCCTAGTTTCGGAAAAAAAATTTTTTTTTTTTTTTTGACCCATGTAACTTGTTTAAACTTATTATTTAACTATCAAAACTAACTTTTAAGTTGGTTTTGATCATAGGTGATCGCCAAGAGTGCCCGGATGAAGATCAAGCTCGAAGAAGAACCGAACACGATAAAGTTAAAAGCTTCCGCACGGCGTTTCGTCCTATCTCTTAAATGACGAACTCAAATTCATTACGATGTACTTTAACCTTTATTTGTAAAAGTTTTAAATTAACCGTATTTAGTATAGTACATTTAATCATGAATACATGCTTATTTTCGTAAACAATACGAAAACCTTAAAATAATAACAAGGGTGTTACATGGCTATTAACCAATCCATTCCTAACACAACATCAAATCCTGCCAGATTCATTGGGTAAAGGTTTGTAATAAACTTTTGATTTAGAAATTCTATTCTTGCTCCCTGCAAGATTTCAGAAATCTTAATGGTTTCTCCATTTGCTATCTCTACTAGACATTTTTGTGAGAGTTTAGTTAATGGTCGATTAAGAAGTTTGCAAAATGAAGTATTAATAAAACTTTGGTTCGCACAAGAGTCAAATAATACTTTAGCAGAAACATCATTAACTAAAAACATACCGGCGATCACATCTGGGATCATCTTTGCTTCTTCTGCGGTCAGAACAAATGCCCTAGCATTTTTGGTATTCTTGTTGTTCGTGGCTGGAGCTAGTTTTGGACAGTTTGGCTTGATATGGCCTTGTTCTCCACAGTTGTTACATATTCTGTTGTTAGGCTTTTTCCTGCAGTCTTCCTCCTTGTGTCCAGATATTTTGCAGAAGTTACAGTATATGGAGCATCTTCCAGAATGCTTCATTTTGCAATACTTGCACTAGGGTGCAAAAGTAGATCCTACATTTTTCCTATGGTTGGAATTTCCAGAACGAAATTATTGGGTAAGCCTTTGAGCTAGGTTTCTCCTCTGATCCTCTTCTCGTCTACGCACTAATTCATCAGTCAAGGTGTTTGCTAGTTCTACAGCTTCTTCTATGGTTTGAGGTCTAGCTGCCCTCTACATGTCTAATCCATTAATCCCCAGATATAGCGGGAGATTAATACTGGTTCGGGTGATGCAAGGGTTGGCACTATTCTAGCATATTCAAAGAATAACGTAGTGTAACCTTTACTATCCACTCCAGTCATTCTAAGGTTTAAGAACTTATTTGCTATCTGTTCCTTTTCATTGGGAGGGCAGAATTTTCTTTCTACCATGTTCTTAAATTCCTCTCATTCCATATTGTAAATTCTATCACTTCCCCTAGACTGGAGGATAGTGTTGCACCATTCTAATGCGGAGTTCTTGAACAGATTGGAAGCAAACATTATCTTATCCTCGTCTCTACATTTGCTTATTTTTAAGATAGCCTTTGTCTTTTCTATCCAGCGTAGATATGCAACGGCCCCTTCGTTGCCCGAGAATTCCATTGGTTTACAAGACCAGAATTCTTTATAAGAACAACCATAAGACATGGTTCTTCTTCTTTTAGGAATGGGCGCTTGAAGTATGGGTCCATTGTTTACACTGTTTTCAGGTTCAGTGGGTCGTTTACTGTCACGTTTACTTTTATTATCTGCTTCCTTAACCGTTTTGATAATATATGGCATCGCATCTATTATCCCTTGTGCCACTATGTGTTGGATGGCACTGTTATCCACTTGGTTTCCATTATTGTTGTTGTTCGGGTTATTGTTATCCAGGTTATTGTTACTCTCATTATCGTTATTCTGGTTTTCCTGGTTCACTTCGTTGTCCATCAGAATTTTAAACATTTGCCACTTATTAATATCACAAAATAATATTTAATGCAAACATTCACATAACACGCATATTGATAAAAAACGTCGAACATTGCGACTTACTTTTTCTTACAGTATGCATCTAATACAAACCGATACTGGAATTTAAAATTACAATACTATTATGCGTCACTAACCACAAGGTGGTCTATACTACGATAGATATATTATTATTATATATATTATATATATATTCATATATACATATTATATATATATTTATTATTATATTATTATTATTACTATCACCATCACGGATATCGGTTCATCCAGAACTCCATATTACGCTCGTCGTACTTCCAGACGAGTCGTTCTCCCAGACGAGTCGTTCTCCAACTTGCCTCATCCTCTCGCTACTTTCTAAAATCTCCTCTCCGAAAGTTCGGAGCTCTTGCACATTTTCTGCATTCATTAGGGGTGCAGGTGCTGGTACTGGATCTGGGTACTGTGGCATGGGTTCTTCCTGAGAGTATGGATTCTCTAGGATTTCCCTTATGTATTCATTATTATCAAAATAGGGATCTAGAGGGTCCAGACCTGGGTAAGCTGCTAGGTTAGGCATGGGTTCGTCTGTTAGGTGGTAGAGTTGTACATAATCCCTATGATCATCAATCCACGGGTCGTAGTCTGGGTCAAAGGGATTGGGTGCTGGCATTCTAGGTATCTCTTCTGGATTAAGATCATGCATTTGGACTTGGTTTTCTGGGTTGTTTTCAATCTCCATTGGTTGTGTGGGAAATAAGGGTAATGGTTGAGGGGCTATGAGTTGCTCCAGGTTTGGGTCGGCAGCTGTGGTTGCTAAGATATGGAAGTTTGCTAAACCCCTATTGAGCATGTCTTCGGTGTGGGCATCTGTTTCTCTTTTAGCGGCTGCTAGAACTCACTGCTGTTGTAACTTTTTCATTCTCTTCCTACGCTCATGTGCTCCCCTACTGAACCATCCTCTCTATTTAGGAGGGAATGGCTCTTCAGACTGAGCCTTAAACACGAATATCCCATCTTCATTGTCAGCTGAATACCCTGAGAGGGCAGGCTGTGAAGAGGTGCCTTCGCTTCTAGGTGAGCCGGAAACTGACGATAAGCGTCGGAGGGTCCTTGATCGCTCATACTATAAACTAACAAATAGTCAAATAACACACAACAATAAAATACTGATATGCACGTATTTCCATAATTAATTTCCTAACGATTTGAACAATATCTTGGTGTCAGCAGAACACTTCTGTGGCTGAATCAGTGGCTTGGCTCTGATACCACCTTCTATCACAACCCCCGTCCCCTATCTGTCCCGAGAACAGGCCGCCGCGGCCAGTTTCGGTGGTTTCCAGGTGTTTATTATTTTGGCAACGGAAATTACATCAGGACCGTAGTTAGGAAATATTTTTTCAGAGTAAATACCACAGTTTATAAATATATTGGGATAAAACCCAAGTTTTCATTACAAACTGTTTTATAGGGATAAACCCTATTTTATTGAAACAAAACATCTTCTTTTATTTAGGTAACGTTTATAGCCACTTTTTCCAAGCCTTCAGTGCTGTCCAGCTGGCTTCTAGTCAGCTTTCACATTTTGTTACCTGAAACGAATTTAAAAATATTTTTTCAGTGGGAAATACTAGTGAGTGAATCCCAGTTTAATCAAGAAGAGTTTTATCTCTTAACAGTATTGAGAGCGATTACAATGTTTTCATCTACACAATTACTCATTCAGTATTGTCAATCCTGACTGGTGGGTCATATTACACATTGGCTAACTCTTTGTCCAATGGTAACGTGTTCCACATTTTCTATACAAAGCCCCAACATACCGGCAGTAATTGAAGAATTACAAAGACTCAATCACTGCTAATCACATTGTAAAATATTTAAGGTTTTGTAAAAACAGTTTACAAAAAGGAGATTACTCACATTGATGTCTTAGGTTTTTCTTTAGGGCTTCCTGGGGATTATCTATTAAATACACAAATGCACACGCGTTAGTATGATAACCCAAGATTTACATTAGTAATACCCTCCCCGAGACGGCTTTCCAACGACTACGTTGGGCAGAACCACGACAGCCGTTACGGAACCCTGGATCAATCGGGCAGCGTATCTAATACATAACCGGGGTTATGATACTTACAACGGGGCAGAACTTCGTTAATTAGGGGGGTATTATACCCAGAGATTATGCCTACTATGTGAAATTTCGAGAGAGAAAAAGAAATTGAGCGAGTTCGACTGAAGGCCTGAGCTCCCAATTTATAGGAGCTGAAATCAAGTTCCTCGTGGCCCGCGTAGAAGTCCTCTAAGGGCTTCGCGGCCCGCGTAGTAGGGTTAGTAGGACCTAGCTTGTCCGGGTCATCACACTAGGTCCAACACGTTGCTGCCACGTGGCAGCTCCGGGTTTCTCCTGGTGGCCTATCTGTCGCAGCCTGCTTAGGAGGTAGCCAAGGGCTACGCGCCCCGCAAGAGACCATTAAATCTTGTTTTTAATTAATTTTAATGAAAATAAAGGTATCCGGGCCCCATTTTCGTATACAGGGTGTATTTTAGGACATATTGGGGCACTTTAAATATATTAGGGGTGTCGGAATATTTTGGAGGGTTGTTATAAAACCTCTGCAATTTGCAAGAAGAAGACTGTTTGTTTTTTTAACAAAACTTCAAACTTAATTTCAAACAAACCCCACAAAAAATTAACTATACAAGATCACAACCCCTAAATTACAGTCGCAAATTACGAACCTTAAGCGACGGAGGCAGATTACAATCACAAATTACGGACCTTAAGCGACGGAGTCAGAGAAGCGACGGATTTGACGGAGATTCGATGTTGACGGAGATGTGGGGTGGCCGAGGAGGTGGAGGTGTCGGCTGGCTGGAGAAGATGGAGGTGTCGGTTCTGGAGAAGAAGGGGCTAGGGTTTTTGAAATGTGTTTTGAAGGAGCAGATGTATAGAAGTGGCTTGAAGATGTGAGGCGATGTCTATGTGAGGAAGAGGTTTAGAAGCGGTTTTTAATTAAATCACTTCCAAAAAATAAATAGGCTGCAGACTCAAACGTATGCGCGTGGTCTGCGTGAGGCAAACATAACAGGTCATGAAATGATTTTCACAAAAAACAAACACCCCCTTAATGAATTTCTCAATAATCACGCAACCCTTAAAATGAGTTTTATAATGTTTGTGTAATGTTCTGGTAGTTCATACACTCATACGTAAATAAAAAATGGAACCATATACATAAAATCAAATTTGTTTTCAAACCTCGAAAACATACCTGTTTCGTTAAATCTTTCTCTCTTTAATTTTTTTTTTCAATTTGCTTATGTGTCTCAACATTTATTGGATGTTCATTGGATGTCATTATTTTCATGGAGACAACTAATTTGCTTCAAACTACATCTCCCAGTCTCATTCCATATAACAAGTACGTTCGAAAAAATGAAAGAAATAAAACATATTGGGTTGGTTAAAAAAATATAAATAATTAAAGAATAAAAAAATAGACACTTATTAATTTAATAGAAATATGATTTTTAATATGTTGGCTAAAAAAGAAAAGACAAATACAAAATAAACACTAGTTTAAGAAAATAACATAATCCATGCCAAATAACAAACAGATAAATTGACAGGTCAATATAAAAGGGCGCATGATTAGAATAAACTTTAATATAACTTCCATAAAAATTGATCATTTGCTACCACACCACACACAAGAATCTCACTAACGATGAATCATAAAAAGTAATAAATGAAAATTACTCTTTAAAGTACATGGAACTTAAGAAAACAACAATTACAACAGGGATTTTAAGGGTAAAGAATACGTTTCTTTGACTTAAACAGATACCTTGAGCGATACGCAAAGTAAAAAGCATCCACTAGAAGTTTTAGTTGCAATTTGGCGAATAGAATAACCGGCATGCCCGCCGAACAAGTAACAGTGATAGGCACCCATTTCAGCTTTTCATCGTAAAGCACAAAGAAACTCGCACTAAATGCCACCATCATAGTTACAATAGAGAGGAAGAGTGCTGCAATCCCAAACATTAGTCTGCTAGATAAAAAATCTAGGAAATCATGCTCAACATAACGACATGTGAGGATAGATAAGAAAATGAGGACCGAGGTTGTCGAGAATACTAAAGAAACCGCATCTGAGATCACAAAAATAATGAGAGAAGGTTCGTTTTGGAAAAAAGGAATACCATTATTTTGGTGGTATCCGCCAGGAAGTGTAAACGCCGCTGCAAACACAATGGTGGCTATAAGGGTTGCAACCAACATATAGTTATTAACCCAACCCTCGCCTTTGGATAGGAAGTCATCATGTTTCTTGGCGAACAGGTCTTGTGGTGTTTCACCATCCTTATTCTTCTCTTGTCTACAACTAGGTGGGATCATTTGCTCTACCTCCTGCAATATATGTTCAGTCAATTCCACTGAGCCAAAAACCATTTCTCATGTCTATCAAAAGTGTTTAATAAGAGTCTAATCAGGGTGACTTACAAATTAATAAATCTAATCGGAGTGACTTACAAATTAATAACTCTAATCGGGGTGACTTACAAATTATGTATTTAATAAAAATAATTATACATAATTAATATATTTGTATTACTTGTTTTGGTCAAAAATTACCGAAGCAATTTAGTGATCAAATTAGTCAAGTGAGGTAGTGTGCTAAGAAAATGTGTTGAAAATATGCTAATTAAGTTGTTTGTAAAAACAGTTTTCAGGATACGGCTCAGGATATTGAGCTGTATCTACGATCAAACTATGAGCAAAAAGTAAAGGGGGTGACACGAGATATACGAGGAAAGCCCTTGATCATTCTAGATCGCCGGCACAAAACCTCGGGAGCTGACAATCGCAGCTGCCTTGTTCTTCTTATTGCTTTAAACGTCAGGATACATTGCAGGATATTGATCAGATCGCTAAGTGTTACAATGCTTTTTGTAAAAGTGAAAGTTGCGAGAGAGTAAAGTGTGAGAGAGCAGTGAGTGTTGTTGTGTCCTATTCGATCTGATTTATCCAATTATTTATAGCTAAGAATTATAAACAAAAACTCCTATAAACGGGGGATGCTTCCGAATATTCCATAGTTAACTTTATGGACCGAGTAAAGCGGCTTCACCGTCTTCCTTTGAACGACTTAGACCGAGTCTTCCGGGGAAAGGGTCCTCATGAACATTACCAGCTTGGACTCGTACTCCTGCACATAATCCGTTAGTAATCCTCAGGATACCATTCAGGATGTTACCAATATCCTGAATCAGCATCCCGGACATGAACATAGATCATACAAGCAAGATATAATTTAAGATATTATCCAGGATATGAGCTCAGAATTTCACCCATAACAATTGTCCCCAAAAAATGTTACCGTTTAGTATCCTGGCACTAACAGTTATATTTTTTACGAATAACGAGGTAATTAAGATATTGGACCTTGATGTGACAGCTTGTAACCTCTTAGTCTATAATTACTCATTACCTCCCTATAACTTCTCATCCTCATCCTCTTTTAACCATTACCGAAGAGAAAAAAGGTAAAAACTTTCTCTCTCAATCTTATCTTCCTCCTTCATTCTGTTCAATATTCCGGCACCATGAGACAAACAAGATCGAGCTCCGGTGACTCTGCTCCCACATTCATTCACCAGAATCTTCTCCAAGAACCGGAGAAAGAGATATGCTCCTTCGATAGTGCCCACTTGTCGGCTCTCAAATCCTCCGGCATCTTCCCGAAAGGGACGGTGTTCCAGCCATTTGACCGGGAAATCCAGTCGGACATGGTTTCCGACGAGTGGCTATGTTTTAACGCCTTTCCCTTTACCTTAGGATTACAGTTTCCCTTTCCAGATTTCATCACTGATTTCTTTAATACCATAAAAATATGTTTTAGCCAAACAATGCCGATGCTCTGGCGAGTCTTGTCCGTTCTTGATCAGATCAAGAGAAATCATATTCCTGACATTTCCGTTCATGACCTCCCCTTAGCATATCGGCTTAGATGCCATGGTTCCTGTAGATTCTTTTTCTATTCCACCTCCGGCGATCCCTTGATACTTCGTGCCACCAGGAATGACGAGAAATGGCAATCCAAATTCTTCTTTGTAAAAAGAGACTCAATCCCAGGTGGAACGGAATATCCAGTGAAGTGGTTGAGAAAGGGTAGGATTTAGGGTTTAAGGATGATCATGCCTTATATCTTGTTTCATATCTTGTACTAATTTTTTTATTTTCTTGTACACAACCGATTTCAGGAAGCTTGCACCTCCCTAGCTGACTATCAGAAGCGAATTGACGCTATCAGACTCCTCCCAGAGGCTGAAAGAAGTTTCAACCCATTCCCAGCATCTCCAAGTCCACTTTCCAGTGCAAACATGTCTGGTAAGGATCCTGCACGATATCCTGCATACATGTTTTTATTTGATATATTTAGGAAAGAATTTCACTCCCTGTATGCAGACTCCAGCAAAGTTCCAGTCTTCCTGGACCTTGATGAGCTTGATAGCTACCCCACTCCAGTCGATGTCAAGAAAGAAACTAATGCTATTACCAGCTCCAAGCCGCTCCCGGCTCCCAAGCCTACTCCGAGAACCCGTGCTTCCACCTCCAAGAAGAGGAAAGGTTCTGAGGTCAGCACTCCAGGTCCTGAGGGGTTCTCATACGAAGAACTCAGCTTTACTAGTTCCTTAGAACCGATTGTTTTGGTCAAAAATTACTGAAGCAATTAAGCGATCAAGTTAGTTAAGTGAGGTAGTGTGCTAGAAATATGTGTTGAAAATATGCTGATCAAGTTGTTTGTAAAAACAGTTTTCAGGATACAGCTCAGGATATACAGCTGTATCTATGATCAAACAATGAGCAAAAAGTAAAGGGGGTGACACGAGATATACGAGGAAAGCCCTTGATCAATCTAGATCGCCGGCACAAAATCTCGGGAGCTGACAATCGCAGCTGCCTTGTTCTTCTATTACTTCGAATATCAGGATACAGTGCAGGATGTGATGCGGATCAACTAGGTGTTACAATGTAATTCGAGTACAAGTGTTTGTGTGTAGTGGTTGCTTGTAGCTAGAGAGTAAAGTGTGCGAATGAAAAGTGTGTGCCTTAACTTGATCCGATCCATTTATTTATAGTAAAAGAAATTTAACAAACTACCCTATTAAACCGGGATTCGGTGGATATTCCCATACGAACGTTGTAGACCTGGTCTTTCGGGTTCAACGTCTCTCATATAACTGGTTTGCCCGAGTCTTAAGGAGAAGAGGTCCACTTGACCGTTAGTGATCCACAGCTTCTAACCTGCACATGGTTAATTTAGTTAATACCAGGATATCGCACCAGGATGTTACCAATATCCTGATCCAATATCCTGATCACAAGTAAACAATCAAAAGCAGAATATTAGTCAGGATATATATGCTCAGAAAATGACCCATAACAATTGTCCCCAAATATATCTGTTTGTATACCAATCCAACGGATATATTTCAAAAACCTTATATCACAAATCAAGGCAATTAAATCGAAATGACGGTCAAGATTGCACTATACAACTTCCAACGCGCTTTTCACTTGATGGACATCTACAACGCTCCTATATCTTCTCTCTTTTTGTTTGAGAAGCAGATATCATCAACAGAATCTCCGGGTAATCACTTATCCCTTCCACATTTTCTGTTAACTTTATTCTTCCTCCGATGGCTACTGTAGCCCATTCTCAGACCGGTGAATCGTTGGAATCCTTCGTTCAGCAAAACCTTCTTAAAAATCCCGAGAAGGAGATCTGTGCTTTTGATAACGCAGACATTGGGGCATTGAGAGCCTCCGGCGCTTTCCCCGATGGCACGATTTTTAGACCATTTGATCGAACAATCCGATCAGATGTTTCTTCTACTGATTGGGTCTGTTTCCCGGCATACCCTTTCTCGCTAGGTCTTCGGTATCCATTTCCCGAATTCATGATGCAATTCTTCCGGACTACCGGCATTTCCTTTGCCCAAACCATGCCCATGGTCTGGAGAGTATTAATCGTGCTCAACCAAATTAAAAACCTTCACTATCCCGACCTCTGCATCGAAGATAAGCCAATCGCTTACCGCCTCCGATCCCACGGTTCCAGTCGGTTTCTGCTCTTTTCAACTTCTAGCAAACCGCTTATTCTTAAAGCCACCAAAAACAAGTAGGATGGCAATGCAAGTTCTTCTTCGTCAAACGAGACTCCATTCGTGAGGGTGCTAGTCTTCCGGTGGAGTGGTTAACCACCGGTAGGATCATGAATGTCCCCATGTACTTCTAGACTTCTATCTTGTGCTAATATCTTCTTATTTGATCTTTTCGCAATGAATTTTAAGGAAGTAGCTCCCCCTACTGCAGAATCAGAAAAAAGAATCGAAGCAGTTTACCAATTGCCTGCAAGCGACAGGAGTTTTACCACACATATCCCGAGTTCCAGCCAATATTCATCATCCGAAATGTCTGGTAAGAGTTACTTTCGAAATGACTAATCAATGTAATATAATATAATGAAGAGTAATAAGGATGTAGGACTTTTCCCTTTATGCAGCACCAGTCAAGATCCCTGAAGTTTTCGACCTTGATGAGCTGGACAGTTATTCTGATCAGGTCCAGATCAAGAAGGAAGCTAGTCCCAAGGCCACGGCCTCATCCAAGCCCAGCAGCTCCAAGGCCATCATCATTCCCAAACCTTCACCAGCTACTAAGCCCCGGAGTTCAAGCTCTCGTAAAAGGAAAGAGCCTGATTCTCCTGTTATCTCTGATACATTCCCCTATGAGAATCACGGGTTCATTGAGGCAAGCGGATTCATGACTTCTTTTCTCAACCAGGTTAATATCCTTGAGCCATATCCTGCACCTTATACCACTTATAAGTATTTATTAAAACCAATACCTGTCCTCTTACTTTGTAGGGTCTCGAACGTCTGGTTCATTTATATCAAGAATCTTGTGGGCTTAACAAGACGCTTGAATCCAAGTTGAAGAAAGCCGAGGTTACCATCTCCGATCAGGGTATGATTGCAGCCACCAAATCTCGGCACTACGAGGACAAGTTCAAGGCTATGACCCAAGAACACCAGGCCGCCCTCAACAAAGCTGCTCTCCAGGCCCAAGCCGATCTTGATGCTGCCCATGCTCAACACGAATGGGATATGATCAGCTACCGGGAAAGCATCAAAAGTTCCGTCATCACTTCCCTTCTCCAGGCCAGGCTAAAGATGGCCCATGAAGCCAAAGCACTGGGCTTCGAATGCCCTTCTTGGGACATCAATGCCTGGGAAACAAAGCTAAGGAGTCTTGGCGGCACTTCTGCTAAACCTGCAGCTGAAGGATCTTCAAAGGCAGTCGAAAAACCAACTGATGCTGAGAGGGATGCTCAGGTTGATCCCGGGACGGATGCTGTTGAAAATGCCACGAACGAAGAAGGCGCCGCCTCCTAAAGCTTATTTTCTTAAATTTGAGAGTTACGCTTATTTGAACAATTTTATTTTCTTTTTCCTTTGAACCATTTTATTTTATGTTTTAAAATAATTTGGTAACCAAGGGTGGATGGGTCCTACGTTTTAGGACGAAGCCTTTGGTTATCGGCCGGCATCGTTTATTTTTAAATAATACCACTTTCTGACTTATTTGTTGTTGCCTTCTAATTTCTGTCATGCATTTCTTAGTTTAGATTTTAGTTTTGCTAAATTTGTGCAGCTCTCTTTTGAAAATATCCTGATCAGTATACTCATTGATATCTTATGAAGACCTTTATCAGATAGAATTTCTCAAAATCCAATCAATTTTAGACAAAATTTCTAAAGAATAAGAGATAGTTTATTTTCCAAAACCTATTTTGATAATACTTGTTTGATCAGAGTATTAATTTTCAATTCAAGTATCATCTCCCAAATATCAAATACCCCGAAACGTATCCCAAAAACACATTCTGAAGGCATATCAGGATATTTTGAGCCTTAAACAGAGCTAAACAATTCATGTAAGGTTCACAAAGGAAAGATCATACCAGGAATTGAGTGTGATCCTAGTATTAAACTCCAATCCCTTTTGCGACTTCTCCCACTAAGATGTCCCGAGTCTGAGACACTTAGCCCAATTTTGATCTTTTGAGCTTCACACGATTGCTTTAGAAGGAATGTCCCCTGTGCATGAAGTCTATAAACACTTAGAAAATTTTTGAATATAAGTTCCAACTTGTTTAGACAATTCTCATGTTACAGGGGTAAAACCCAAAAATATACTGGAGATAAATCCTTAGTATCCTGGGGAAAATCCCAAATTTTCATGTGCTACAGGCGGGAGTGTATAAACTCCAAGACTTAGAAAGGTGATAACCTTTAAACCTTAGAGAGTATGAAAATACCCTTTCGTGAGAGAGGGTGATCAATCCTCATATACCTTTAGGATTCAGGATATAGCCAATAGTAACGAAATTGTCAGCCACTTTTACATGAACTGGTCCCGCCACCTTGAACTATTCCCGAATAACTTGCGCTCCAGGTGGGGTGCTTAAACCCAATTCGGAAGAAAGGTGAATACCTTTAAACCTGTGAAGGGATCAGGATTCCTTAGACGTGAGAGAGGGGGCCAATCGACTAATCTTCTGAAGTATCCTGAATGTATATCCTGGAGCTATATCTCGAAGCATATACTGCAAAACAATCGTAAGCTAAGGTGGGTGTTAGCCTGGCTAACACCCCTCCGATGCTTAAGTCAGTAATAGGTTCAAAACAACAAATAATATTAAAATTTAACAAAAGAGACAGAATCCATATCATCCTGAGTTAGAATTTAAATTCCGTACTCACTTGAAATAGAGTTTTAGATGTATAGCATTCCAGGATCTTGGTAGCATATCCCCCTCCATATTCTTGAGTCGGTATGCTCCTTTCCCTGATTCTGACTCAACCTCATAGGGTCCTTCTGATGTGCGTGAAGTGTGTTATGGTTTTAATGTTTATTTCAAGCCCTTTACACTTTCTTTAGCCAAGTTTTAAATTTATAAAACACGATATTTACTAACACTAAACACACATATGGGCAAGTGCACCCATCGTGACCGTAGTATAGTGTTGGTAAGATACCGAGGTCGTCCAGGGACACAAGAGCTTTTAGTACCGGTTTATCCTCAACGTCTAATCAAATCAAAAGGTTTAGAGAAAAAAAAGGTTTTAAACTAAGAAAAATAAAAACTAACTAAAATGCTGAAAAATAAAAATAAAAGAAAAACAGATAGACAAGATGAATCACTTGGTTCCAACTCGTGTATAGTGTAACCTTTGATTATTTCCGAACTTTTGCACTTATTTAAGATATTATCTTAGTTATTGTAGTAGGCCCCTCTTTTGAAGGTGACGTTACCCTCAACCCAGTAGTTTGAGTCAGCAAGGATACAATCCTAAAGGGTCGGATTATTGAAAGATAATGAATTAAGTTATTAATGCAAATTATGGTAGGCCCCTCTTTTGGAGGTGCCCTCGACTAAGTAGTCTGAGTCAGCAGGGATACAGTCCTAAATAGTCGGGTTATAGTATTAATAGTAGTTAACTTATGAGGGTATCAAAGAGTTTGGACCCCCGCCATCCAATACCGTTAAGTATTGAAGGAGGTCCTACTAAATTTGACCCAGGTCCATTGCAGGACCTCTAAACGCTGAACAATGGCAAGACTCTTACCAAACCGTTCCCTTAACCCCCGACCAGGTAGCCAACATACCTCCATATAGACCGTGGAGATATGAATGGTGAAAATCTTTTATTTTATATAGACAGTAAAATAATGTCAAGACACCACGGACAAATGATAAGGAATAATCACCTTCAACATAAGAAACTAGTTATTAAAGTCATTAATACAAAACCAAATAAAAAGTGCGAAAAGATTAGAAATAAAAAGTATTACACTAGACACTTGTCTTCACCAAGTGATGTAAGAGACTTAGGCAAACATGGCCTTGATTGTCAAGAACTCTTACGATCTATCTTGGATCCCGAGACGACTCACACACTCTATGATGGACAATGGATGATGGTGGTGGATGATGGTGGTGGATGATGGTGTTATGGTGGTGGTGGGTGGTGGGTGAAGTGTGAGAGAGGTGGTGTGCCAAGGGATGGTTTGAGCTTGAGCCAAGCACTCCTATTTATAGGCTGAACAGAAGCTCGGGCACGGCCCCGTGTCTAGTGGGCACGACCCCGTGTCCACATCCTTCTCTTTCTTCATTTATTGCAGCTTGTCTTATTAGTTGACCACGCCCCCGTGTCCGCTGAGCACGACCCCGTGTGAAGAAGAATCTTTGTACTATGAAGATTTGCCTAGATTGTGCGAATCTTATAGTTAACCACGGCCCCGTGTCCGCTGAGCACGGCCCCGTGGTGGGCAATAGAAGCTTCTACCACTTTGTCTTTTCTGCTGACACTTGGGCACGCCCCCGTGCTGGCTGAGCACGGGGCGTGTTCAGTCTTCTGTCTTCTTGTTTTGCTTGGGAAGATGCTGTTGTGGGGTCGGGCATGTCACGTCTTGTTCCTTTTCTTGTATTTATGTTAGATTTTGATGTCTTTTTGCTTCTTTTGTTAATTTGAGCTCATTTAATCCTGAAAATACAAAAGGAAGACAAAAGCACACTTTTTCCAACATTAGTACTAAAAAGGGTTAGTTTTATGCCACAATTGATGTAATTTATATGTTGCATTTTGCACACATCAAATACCCCCACACTTGAATCTTTGCTTGTCCTCAAGCAAAGCTCTTTATATTGTGGCTTTACACACCCAAATGGAATGGGTAGGGAAGAAGGTTTTTGGGCTTGTCATAGAGTGTCGGGATTTCCAAGATTCTTTATTTAGTTTTATTTTTATTTATTTACAATCCTATTCGTCATGATTTATTTAAAACTTTTCATAAGATAAATTATTTATTAGGGCATAACATGCCTTTGTAAAATTCTATTTATATATACAAGTTCACATACCTCACGGGGATCACTCAACACTCGGCCGAAGATGTATTTTTGTGGATCACTCGAGAGTGGCATGGAACTTTACTCCTACCATAGGCTTGCCAAGCAATCAATCCTCCTCCTTTTTAACTTATATACCTTTATAAATATCAAGAGGACTTTGTGGGTGAAGGGTTAGGGTTGGGTTAAAGGTAGGTGGTTGGGTTAGTGGTTAGTGGTTAGTAGAAAAAGGGCGAAAAGCGTAACAAGCGTCGGTTTTCGTAAGACTTTCTATTTTTCAACTTTTATTTTTATGAAGCTATTTTTCAAACAAAGTCATTTTTGATAACTTGTTTGTTTATTTGCTTTTGCTTCATAATCAACTATATATATATATATATATATTTTTCAAAGCCATATGAGAAACCGAGCTAGTTACTAAAACAAAGGGTTAAAAATGAAAAAGGGTTTTGGTGGGTAAAAGGGTGTTTGGTTTGGGTTATGAAATGAAAAGGTTTAGGCTCAAAGGGGCTAACTTGGGGGATTTTGGGTAGGTGGTAAAAAAAATGGTGTAGAAATAAAAAAAAAGTTAGTCCTAATGCCTCCATCATTTACTTACTCGGGTTTAAGTTGGTAAGGACCGGGAATGTATCGCCATGGCAAGTTCTAGAGTCGTAAGAACCAAGCGGCTATTCACACAAGAAACGAAAAATGAGCATTTAGTCTAATGATATGTAATTGTATGCTCAATAAAGGCTCAAAACTCACTTTTGTGGGAATGGGTTTTTATGTGATCAAGTATATATATAATCAAATTTTAACTAAGTTTGCCATGCCTTTTCATAATTTTCTTATGTTGGTTCTTTTTATCACGACGCTATCGGTTGTAAATTCGTAAAAATATAACCTTTTTAGAACTTTGAAATTCCCAAGTTAAACCTAGACAAGTAAAAAAATGAAAATTTTTGAAAAAATTTGGGGTGATTAGCGGTTCCAATAGAGTTTTGTGTAAGGCTTGTATTTAGGACTTGCAAGATTCAAGGTTTTAGCATCCCCCCACACTTAAATTACACATTGTCCTCAATGTGTCCCAAAAATAAGTTTTTAGGTTGATTAAATGCGTAAAAGGTGTGATTTAAGCAAAAATTTTGTGTTACTGGGCACTGGACACGGCCCCGTGCCTGGTGGGCACGACCCCGTGTTCAGGTGCCAGTAACGAAAACTTACAGAAGGTGGACACGGGGGCGTATTGGGTGGACACGTCCCCATGTCTGTCAAAGTCTACAGAATCAAAACAAACAGCAGGTTCAGGGGAGTGTTCATGGGGGTGTGTCGGATGGACACGGCCCCGTGTGGACAATCTGCAAGGTTGAAAAACAGGTTTCTTTCTTCGGTTTTCTTGTCCCGGATTTAGTAGTACTAATGTTTAGTACTCTAAGCCTCGTATGTACCTGCTTAATCAATAAACACCATACCACACCATAGCAAACATCCTAATTTTACCAAATTCAACATCCATGTCAAAGTTAAAAGAAAAATAAATGCAGAAAATAAAAGAAGTTAGGGAAAGTAAATTGTTCAACACTTGGCACGCAGGCCTCAAATTGTTCAAGATGGAAAAGGTTAACCTGGGAAATCATCAACCAACCGCTTCTTCCTCCGCTCCACCCGCCTAATCCATGTCCTCATCATCATCATCATCATCCCCTCCATGGCCCGCAATGTGGTCCCGGATATTGCCGATATCATCTTGGATATCGGATATGTTTCTCTCGATCGCCCCAACCAGGTGGTATGTGTTGCTTGCCATATTGTAGGTGTTCCTGGTGCACATCAGGTTTTCCTGCAACAAATCATGTAAACTTTGAAAGTTAGGAAAACCGCCCCCTGAGGAGGAGGATTGGCCCAGATCACCATCGGGCTGGTATTGGTACTGATGATGTTGTGGAGCGTGGAGGACAAGTGCTTCTTGCGGGTTCCATGCATGACCTTGCATCCTTTGAAAGCTTACTGTCCCGTCTTCCGCCTCATAAATTAGGTTCATTGAGCGGCAGATGTGTATATCTACCCTACCCGACCATGGGCTTCTTTCAAATGACCTAGGTATGCGGGTGAAGTGCCTGAAGAGACGGTACACCCATCCCCCAAAGAAGATAGGGGTCGGTGCACTAGCAAGGCGGTTATGATGCATGTTTCGAAGCATGAGGAACGGAACATCGAGCGGCCTTCGGTTATGGATGCAGTGGAGGACAACCAAATCTCTTAACCCAACGACACCACCGCTATCGTGTCTTTGACTAAGAGAGTAGCGAAGGAGCCTATGGATGTATCTGTAGAGCGGATCCCTCAACTTCGTGCTCTTAGTGCTGCTCGGATTGTAGTGTCCTTCACCAATCTGAGCCCACGCAGCTTGGCGATCGTTTTCACCTATCTCTCGCATCCCTCCAGTATTTTCCTCGTTTCCCGCATCCTCTTCCGCATACAACCCGACAATCGATCCAAATTGTGCCATTGAGATCGAATACCTAGTTCCGCCACATCGGAACGCTACCCCATCATTGTCGAATGGGTCGCACCTTGAGTTGAATGTGAAGGTGCTATAGAATTCCAAAGTGCATTCGTGGACAGAACGGAGTCGAGTTGTTAAAGCGACTCTTAGCGGTCCCGTGACAATGTTGTTGAAACGGTCAATTAGATTCACCATAGTTAATAGTTCCGTGCATGCTTGCCTCGGGTATTCCTCCGGCCTTGTTTGAAGTATCTCGTATCTAGCCCTAGCATCGAGCTCATTGGCGTTAAATCTTGTGAACTTCCTAGCCATCTGAAAGAATACACCAAAAGTTAGCACGAAACAGAAGTATTTTCGGACAAAACTGCAAACAGTGGGCTGGACACGACCCCGTGTTCAGCGGACACGGCCCCGTGTCCAGGCGTCTGTTACACAAAAATTCCATATTTCGACCCGGTTTCGAAAACTTGAAAGTTTTTGGTCCAATAGGTGCGGTTTCCCCCAAAAATGAAACCCTCAGTGCCGTTTTTTCCCAAAATAACCCGTTTACCCTATCAATTTTATCTTTTTCGGTTTAAGAACAAGGGTTTTGGGGTTTTTGTGAGAAATTGGGCGAATCTATGAACAATACAAGTATATTTACTTCCCTTAACACTAATCTAACTAAATGCAAACAGATCTAAACAAAAATTTGAGGTTTGATCCGGATGAACTTCAAGAACCCTAGATTTTTCCCCAAATTTTTGGTGTTTTAACTACATGCAAGTAACTAATCTAACTAAGAATAGTGATAGAATCATACCTTGATGTTGTTAGAACAAAAGGAGACGTCGGAAATTTGTGAAAAATCGCCTAGAACCAGAGCTTTTTCGGGGAAACGGGGCGTGCGGAATGAAGTAACTGTTATGAAAAAGGGGTTTTATCCCGTCTGCAGCGCGAACACGGCCCCGTGCCGAGCAAGGTTTTGAAAAAAAAAAAATTTAGTGCTCGTGTGAATGCCCTTGTTTCCCATAAGCTTTGGTCAGAAAACTTACCGCTTTAGACATCGTTCCGATTGTTCATAACTTACCAGGTATGATGTTGGTTTCAATCTTCCACCGTTTGAAGCGAAATCTCCTCCTCTTCATCCTCAATGAATCCTTGATAGAGTTTCAGCCGTTGGCCATTGACTTTGAATGGAGGTCCATTTCGAGATTTAATTTCTACTGCACCATGTGGGAAAATATGGGTGACGGAAAAAGGTCCTGACCACCTAGACTTTAATTTACCAGGAAACAATCAAAGTCGTGAATTAAACAAAAGAACTAGATCTCCTACTCGAAATTCATTAGGTTTAATATGTTTGTCATGCAAATTTTTCAGTCTTTCCTTATAAATTTCAGAGTTTAAGTATGCATAATTCCTAAGCTCGTCTAATTCATTTAATTGACAAAATCGATTTTTACCAGCAAATTCTAGATCTAAGTTTACATTTTTGATTGCCCAGTAGGCTTTGTGTGTAATTTCTACTGGCAAGTGACAACTTTTTCCATAGACTAGCTTATATGGGGTTGTACCTATTGTTGTTTTATAAGCAGTTCGAAAAGCCCATAAAGCATCATCTAATTTATCTGCCCATTCCTTTTTATTTATCCCTACGGTTTTTTCGAGTATTCATTTTAAACCTCTATTGGTCACTTCGGCTTGTCCGTTTGTTTGAGGGTGATAGGCTGTTGAGACCCGGTGATAGACCCCATACCTTGTTAAAAAAAAATTCAAGTTGATGGTTGCAAAAATGGGTACCTCTATCACTTATTAATGCTTTAGGTGTGCCAAAACGAGAGAATAATTTTTTCAGAAATCTTACCACGACTCTTCCATCATTTGTTGGAAGTGCCTCGGCCTCGGCCCATTTAGACAAGTAGTCTACTGCCACAAGTATATATTTGTTTCCTTTCGACGGTGGGAAAGGTCCCATAAAGTCGAGTCCCCACACATCAAAAATTTCACAAACAAGAATGCCATTTTGTGGCATTTCGTTTTTGGAAGAAATATTACCTGTTCTTTGGCAAGCATCACATGTTTTGACAAGACTTTGGGCGTCTTTGTAAATGGTTGGCCAATAAAATCCTGAATCAAATACCTTTCGTGCGGTACTAGCGGCACCATGATGCCCTCCGTATGGACCTTCATGACAATGGCGGAGAATTCATCGTGCTTCGCTACCATGTACGCATCGTCGGACGAGTTGGTTGGCACACATTGTGAAAAGATATGGATCTTCCCAAAAATAGTGTTTCACATCGGCAAAGAATTTTTTTCTTTGGTGATGTGGCCAACCTTTTGCGACTATACCGCTAGCTAGGTAGTTAGCATAGTCGGCGTACCATGGTTCTTCCTTATATTCCACCATTTCCAGGGACTCAGTCGGAAATTTTTCGTTGATTTGCTCGTCCCTGGTTGCCTCCAAAGCTGGGTCTTCCAAGCGCAAAAGATGATCTGCTACGGTATTTTCTGCTCCTCTTTTGTCTTTGATTTCGATATCAAATTCTTGGAGGAGTAGAATCCACCGAATCAAACGTGGTTTTGCGTCCAGCTTTTTGAAGTGATATCGAATGGCTGCATGATCTGTATAGACTATAGTTTTAGAAAGAACAAGATAAGAACGAAATTTATCAAAAGCAAATACCACTGCTAGTAACTCTTTTTCAGTTGTTGTGTAATTTTCTTGTGCATCATTAAGTGTTTTACTAGCATAATAAATGGGGTGGAAATGCTTTTCTTTTCTTTGTCCCAAGACAACTCCAACTGCAAAGTCACTAGCATCACACATAATTTCGAAAGGAAATTTCCAATCAGGCGCTATCATGATAGGTGCATTGACTAACATTTCCTTTAGGGGTTAGAAATGCTTGATTGCAATCCTTGTCAAAGATGAAAGGGGCATCTTTTTCAAGTAATTTTGTTAGAGGCCTTGAGATTTTAGAAAAGTCTTTGATAAACCGCCTATAAAATCCGGCATGCCCTAGGAAACTTCTTATAGCTCTTACGGAGGATGGGGGTGGTAGTCTAGAAATGGTATCTATTTTGGCTCGATCCACCTCCATTCCTTCGCTTGAGATTTTGTGACCGAGTACTATTCCCTCCGTTACCATGAAATGGCATTTTTCCCAATTAAGGGTGAGGTTAGTTTCCTCACATCGGGATAACATTCGTTCAAGGTTATCGAGGCATTGGTCGTATGAATCCCCAAAGATAGAAAAGTCGTCCATGAAGACTTCCATTGTCTTTTCTATCATGTCGTGGAAAATGGCCACCATGCAACGTTGGAATGTTGCGGGGGCATTACATAGACCAAACAGCATGCGTCGATAAGCAAAAGTTCCATAGGGACATGTGAAAGTTGTCTTTTCTTGGTCTTCGGGTGCTATCGGGATTTGAAAGTAACCTGAAAAACCATCCAAGAAACAATAAAATTTATGACCGGATAATCTTTCTAACATTTGATCAATGAAGGGTAAAGGAAAGTGATCTTTTCTCGTTGCTTCATTTAATCGTCTATAATCTATACATACTCTCCATCATGTGACGGTTCTCGTTGGTATTAATTCATTTTTTTCGTTAGTTATTACCGTCATACCTCCTTTCTTTGGAACTACTTGGACGGGACTCACCCAAGGGCTATCGGAGATAGGATAGATAAGTCCGACGTCAAGTAATTTGATGACCTCGTTTTTAACCACTTCTTGAACATTTGGATTTACTCGACGTTGTGGTTGTATTACCGATTTGTAGTCATCATTCATTAAAATTTTGTGCGTACACATGGAAGGACTTATTCCTTTTATGTCTACAAGTTTCCAAGCGATCGCGTTTTTGTGTTTTTTCAAAAGACTAATTAATTTTTCTTTTTCTAAGCTATCTAATTTAGACGAAATAATTACAGGTAAATTACCATCTTTGTCTAGAAAAGCATATTCCAAACCTTTTGGAAGTTCTTTGAGCTCAAGTGGTGGGTCTTTAGGAGACTCCTTATTCGATTGCTCATTTTGATCAAGAACTTTAAAAGTTTGTTCTATGGCGACCTCTTCTTCAACAAAGTGGTCAATCTCTTCACTTGTATCGAGTGGTTCATCTTCATCTTCAATTAGGGGGTCATTATTGCCGAATGGATATTTCATTGACCGTTCAAGATCGACACTTCTTTTAAATGCCCCTAATTGAAGAGGTAGATTGTTGAACTTCCGGTTTTTCAAAGCTTCATGAGTTTTTCTAAATGGTCGTCCCAACACTAGAGGAGCATCATCGAGGATGACAAAGTCGGTCGGGATTATCATTTGATTTGTTTGAACCAAGACATCCTCAACTACACCGATTGATTTTATCACTTTTCGATTGGATAGAAAAATGGGTATTTGAAGTGGAGAAAAATCACTAATACTTAACTTTTCGAAAAAGTAGTTAGGCATTATGTTAACACAAAGATCTTTATCAATTGTGACATTACTAATAAACGAATTTTGAAAGAAACATGGAACCGGTGTAATGTTAATTTCAAATGGGTCTTCTTTTATTAGCGAGGTTTGATCATTAGTTAACTTAACACTTACCCTTTCGTCAATTTTAGTGTTAGTGTTTAACTCTTTTAAAAACTTAGCATGAGTGGGTACTAAACAATGATATTCAAAAGAAGGTGACAAGAGATTAATTTCTTCAAAATTAGACTCTTCTTGAATTTTAACGTTGTCGGACTCACCTTTTTCGTTGTTTAACTCATGTGTCGGTTTTTCACTTGTTTGTTCTTCCATTTTTACACTTTCAGTTATCTCTTCCCTTTTTAATTCTTCTCTTGCGCGGGACTCCTCTTCCCTTGCGCGAGATTCTTTTATATATCGATCGATAACTCTAAGGTGTTCTAATATCCTATCGGTCACTTCGGTTATAGAAAAAGAATCGGTATTTTCAAAGCTTGAATCCGGTTGTTCGATCCTTTGTTCCTCATGATACCCATATGAAGTAGATGGTTCACACCATTGTTCTTCATTGTAAGCATATGATGGATAAGGGGCATAATTTTGTTCTTCATAATACTCATATGAGGTGGGTTGTTCACGCCATGGTTCCTCATAATAAGCATACGAAGGTGGTGGCTCATATCTTGGTTCCTCAAAGTATGAGTATGAAGGCTCATACCTTGGTTCTTCAAAATATGAGTATGAGGGAGGAGGTTCATACCTTTGGTCTTCATAGGATGTGTATGAAGTCGATGGCTTGTACCTAGGCTCCTCATAGTAGGTGTATGAATTGGATGGTTGATATGAGTGATTATATTGAACCGAGTGTGGGTTACGACAATTAGTGCAATAGTTACTCCTATAATCATCCTCCTCATAAGTGTAGTTGTAACCTCCTGAGTATTGATCCATAAGAATCACTCAGCAGACCACAACCAAGTCTCGAGATCAGAAAACAAAAATAAAAACGGAAACAGAGGCTGGACACGGCCCCGTGTTTAGTGGACACGGCCCCGTGTACAGAATCTGGGCGTTTTAATTAAATTTACTGATTTCGTTGAGCACGGGGCGTGTTCAGTGAGCACGGCCCGTGTTCAAGCTACTGTTACTGGGTGTTTATGAAAATTATGCAGCACGGCCTCGTGTTCAGTGAGCACGGCCCGTCTTCAGGTTACTGTAAATGCAAAACTAAACTAAAATGCAGAAAAATGTACGCGCGTTTTGAAAAAGGTTTTGAAAAACTGATTAGGTCGTCGATTTTAAGCTTTCTTAAAATCCTTGTGTCCCCGGCAACGGCGCCAAAAAAATGATGTGCGTGAAGTGTGTTATGGTTTTAATGTTTATTTTAAGCCCTTTTACACTTTCTTTAGCCAAGTTTTAAATTTATAAAACACGATATTTACTAACACTAAACACACATATGGGCAAGTGCACCCATCGTGAGCGTAGTATAGTGTTGGTAAGATACCGAGGTCGTCCAAGGACACAAGAGCTTTTAGTACCGGTTTATCCTCAACGTCTAATCAAATCAAAAAGTCTAGAGAAAAAAAAAGTTTTAAACTAAGAAAAATAAAAACTAACTAAAATGATGAAAAATAAAAATAAAAGAAAAACAGATAGACAAGATGAATCACTTGGTTCCGACTCGTGTATAGTGTAACCTTTGATTATTTCCGCACTTTTGCCCTTATTTAAGAGACTATCTTAGTTATTGTAGTAGGCCCCTCTTTTGAAGGTGACGTTACCCTCAAACCAGTAGTTTGAGTCAGCAAGGATACAATCCTAAAGGGTCGGATTATTGAAAGATAATGAATTAAGTTATTAATGCAAATTATGGTAGGCCCCTCTTTTGGAGGTGCCGTTACCCTCGACTAAGTAGTCTGAGTCAGCAGGGAGACAGTCCTAAATAGCCGGGTAATAGTATTAATAGTAGTTAACTTATGAGGGGATCAAAGAGTTTGGACCCCCGCCATCCAATACCGTTAAGTATTGAAGGAGGTCCTACTAAATTTGACCCAGGTCCATTGCAGGACCTCTAAACGCTAAACAATGGCAAGACTCTTACCAAACCGTTCCCTTAACCCCCGACCAGGTAGCCAACATACCTCCATATAGACCGTGGAGATATGAATGGTGAAAATCTTTTATTTTATATAGACAGTAAAATAATGTCAAGACACCACGGACAAACGATAAGGAATAATCACCTTCAACATAAGAAACTAGTTATTAAAGTCATTAATACAAAACCAAATAAAAAGTGCGAAAAGATTAGAAATAAAAAGTATTACACTAGACACTTGTCTTCACCAAGTGATGTAAGAGACTTACGCAAACATGGCCTTGATTGTCAAGAACTCTTACGATCAATCTTGGATCCCGAGACGACTCACACACTCTATGATGGACAATGGATGATGGTGGTGGATGATGGTGGTGGATGATGGTGTTATGGTGGTGGTGGGTGGTGGGTGAAGTGTGAGAGAGGTGGTGTGCCAAGGGATGGTTTGAGCTTGAGCCAAGCACTCCTATTTATAGGCTGAACAGAAGCTCGGGCACGGCCCCGTGTCCACATCCTTCTCTTTCTTCATTTATTGCAGCTTGTCTTATTAGTTGACCTCGCCCCCGTGTCCGCTGAGCACAACCCCGTGTGCAGAAGAATCTTTGTACTATGAAGATTTGCCTAGATTGTGCGAATCTTATAGTTGACCATGGCCCCGTGTCCGCTGAGCACGGCCCCGTGGTGGGCAATAGAAGCTTCTACCACTGTCTTTTCTGCTGACACTTGGGCACGCCCCCGTGCTGGCTGAGCACGGGGCGTGTTCAGTCTTCTGTCTTCTTGTTTTGCTTGGGAAGATGCTGTTGTGGGGTCGGGTATGTCACGTCTTGATCCTTTTCTTGTATTTATGTTAGATTTTGATGTCTTTTTGCTTCTTTTGTTAATTTGAGCTTATTTAATCCTGAAAATACAAAAGGAAGACAAAAGCACACTTTTTCCAACATTAGTACTAAAAAGGGTTAGTTTTATGCCACAATTGATGTAATTTATATGTTGCATTTTACACACATCACCTTCCCATTTTGGAGCCAACTTTCCATCAGCAGGATTAGTACTATTCTGAAAAGCCTTTCTTAATACCCAATCTCCAACTTGAAATCTTCTAGTCCTTATATTCTTGTTATATGCTTTAGATATCCTCTGTTGATATGCTGCCATTCTTAACTTTGTTGCGTCTCTTGTCTCATCAATAGTATCCAGTTCCTGGCATTGGACTTCAGGATTCTGCTCAGGATCCCGGAGGTTGGATCTCGCTGTAGGTATCATCATTTCTGTCGGGATCACCGCTTCTGCTCCAAACACCAACGAAAACGGGGTTTGGCCAGTTGCACTTTTCACTGTCGTCCTATCAGCCCACAAAACAAAGGGTAATTCTTCTGCCTATCTTCCTTTCTTAGCCCCTAGTCTCTTTTTCAAGTTGTTGACAATTATCTTGTTTGAGGATTCTGCTTGCCCATTTGCTTAAGGATGTACCGGTGTGGATGTAATCATTTTGATTCCCCAACTCTTGCAAAAGTCAGTAGTCCTTTTACTTATAAATTGAGATCCATTGTCACAAATTATCTCAGCTGGTACTCCAAACCTGGTCAGGATATTCCTTTTTATAAAGGATACCACTTCTTGATCTCTAACCTGAACAAATGCTTCTGCTTCAACCCACTTGGAGAAATAATCCGTCATTACCAATCATGAAAACCTTTCCTCCTGGAGCCTTTAGAAGCTTTCCCACTATATCCATACCCCATTTCATAAATGGCCAAGGGGAAACAATAGGATACAGTGGTTCAGCAGGCTGATGTAATATATTACAATGTCTTTGACATGCGTCACATCTTTGAGCATATTCTGCAGCATCTTTTCTCATCGTCGGCCAATAATATCCTGTTCTTAATACCTTTGAGAATAACGACCTGCCCCCAGTATGGTTACCACAATCCCCTTCGTGTATATCCTGAAGCACTTCTTTGGTTTCGGGATCCTCCAAGCACCTCAGTTTTGGGCCTGCAAGAGATTTCTTATACAAAACATTATTTATAATAGTTAATCGTGATACCTTCATTCTAAAGGCCTTAGGATTCTCATCCTTTGGGATGTGTCCTTCCTTGAGATATCTCATGATTGGAGCCGTCCAGGACTTAGGATCCTCCTCTGGATATTCATCATCAGGATCCTGAATACTTATTACTTCCTTATCCTGAGGATCCATTGCAGGATATAGGATATGTAATATTGGTATCCAGGTTCCTTCCGGTATCCTGACCGATGATCCTAGATTTGCCAAGGCATCAGCTTCAGCATTATCCTCTCTTGGTACCTGTTCAAGTGTAAAAATATCGAAATATCCTGCTTATTTTTTGAGAATTTCGAGATACTCGATTAACTTCTCACCTTTAACTACATAGGTTCCATTAAAATGATTAGTGATTAACAAAGAATCAACATATACTTGCAAATTCTTGATACTCATATTTTTAGCCAACTCTAATCCTGCAATTAAAGCTTCATATTCTGCCTCATTATTAGTAGCAGGAAATTCACACCTAACAGCCTGGGGTAATATGTCCCCCTGTGGCAATTTTAGTAGTATACCTAAACCTACACCTCTTACATTAGATGCACCATCAGTATATAATGTCCAGGATTCTAAGTTTTCTCCTAGCTGTTGTACTTCTAAGTCTACTTCATTTTGAATATCACTACTGAAATCAGCCACAAAGTCAGCTAAAGCCTGAGACTTTATGGCATTTCTAGGCTCTTAAACTAAATCATAGGCACTTAATTTTACTGACCACTTAGCCATCCTACCCGACAACTCGGGTTTCCTAAGCACATTCTTAACAGGATAATTAGGTCTAACCTGAATCCTATGTGTCTCAAAATAATGTCTAAGTTTTGTTGATGCCATAACTAGGGCTAATATCAATTTTTCTAGATGAGAGTATCTAGTTTCAGCATCTAATAAACTTTTACTAACATAATAGACAGGATATTACTGACCTTCATGGTCCTTTATAAGAACGGCACTTACAGCATTCCCTGATACTGCGAGGTATAGGGACAGTGGTTCACCATTTTCAGGCTTCATCAATAGAGGTGCAGTTGAGAGATACTGCTTCAAATCCTGCAGGGCTGCTTCATGCTTCTCTTTCCATTCGAACTTCTTGTTTTTCTTCAGGATATCATAAAATTCCTTGCATTTCTCGGAGGATCTTGAGATAAATCTATTCAATGATGCTACATCCTTCATATTTGAAGGTGATTTGATATCCAAGATAGCTTTAATCTGCTCCGGACTTGCCTCTATTCCTCTTTTGGTTACCATATACCCTAGAAACTTTCCTGCCCCCACTCCAAAATGGCATTTAGCAGGATTCAGTTTCATGTTATACTGATCCAGGATATCAAACGCTCCCTTAATATCCTGAAGGTGATCCTCAGCCTTTTTAGATTTCACCACCATATCGTCGATATATACCTCCATGGTGTCCCCCAGCTTGTCTTTAAACATCATGTTTACCAACCTCTGGTATGTTGCACCTGCATTTTTCAAACCAAAGGGCATAGCAGTGTAGCAATAAGTACTTGTTGGCGTCATGAAGGCAGTATCCTCCTGGTCAGAAGGTTCCATTTGGATCTGCTGGAATCCTGAAGATGAGTCCATGAAGGTTAACATCTCATGGCCGGCAGTAGCATCCACCATTGAGTCAATATGAGGAAAAGGAAATGGGTCTTTGGGACAAGCCTTGTTTAAGTCCGTGTAATCTACACAAACTCTCCATTTCCCATTTTTCTTCTGTACCACGACTACATTCGCAAGCCATTTGGGAAACTTCACTTCTCTAATCATCTTGCTCCTTAGTAGTCTTTCAACTTCCTCTTGGATGATCACATTTCGCTCCGAAGCGAATTTCCTTCTCTTTTGTTGGACCGGCTTGAATGACCTGTCAATACCGAGTTTATGTGTTATAATATCCTTGGAAATACCTGTCATATCCTCGTGTTTCCATGCGAATGTTGACATCCTGCATTTCAAAAAATTAGTCAATTGATTTTCAATATCCTGTGGGATATTGGTTCCTACGAGCACCGAGATATCTGGATTATCCTGATCCAGGATAATTTTCTTTACATCCTGCTCCGAAGCCTCCACGATATCCTGGGCCCGCATCTTTAATTGCTATGCTGCATTAGGCTTGATTGAGGATATCATTGAGGACGAGTAACATTCCTTCGCCTCTTGCTGATCACTATCAACCTTGACAACCCCCCAAGGGGTAGGGATCTTGATGCACTGATGATAAGTGGATGGCACAGCCTTCATGTCATGGATCCATGGCCTGCCTAGTATGATGTTGTAGCAGGATAGGGAGTCCATCACACAGAAACGTTGTATTGAGTTGACCCCTTCAACATATACTGGTAACTTTATCTCTCCCACTGTGTTCCTGGCCTCTCCACTGAACCCAACAAGCACGGTGGATTTTGAAGTAATATCCATTGGAGATACATTCATTCTTTTCAAAGTTTCTAGATGGATTATGTTGACGGAGCTGCCATTATCCACCAATATCCTGCGTACAAAATGGTTAGCAACATTTAACGTTATTACTAGAGCATCATGGTGAGGATCCTGGACAGTATCCCTGTCATCACTGTCGAAAGTGATCACTTTATCAGTTGTGAGGGTAGTCATCCTGGCTGGTTTATCTCCCCTTTCGGCCTTAGCCTCCTTTGCATGTCTCTTGGCCGCAGAATACGAAGTCCCACAAATGTCGGATCCTCCTGAAATGAAGTTGATTATCTTGGCATCTGCAGGAGGTGATGCTGCTCGTTCAGGATCCTTCTCAGTAGCCTGAGCCTTATTCTTCTTTCTTCCTACGAGATCGTTCAGATATCCCTTGCTTAGAAGATAACTTATTTCCTTTCTTAGAGCAATGCAATCCTCAGTTACATGTCCGAAATCTTCATGGAAGGCACACCATTTGGATTTATCCTTCCAATCAGCTTTTTGTTGATTCTTTCGAGGCCACCTAGCTTTGTCTCCTAAACCCTGCATAGCATACATTAACTCAGGTATGTTAACAGAAAAGCAATATTCAGATAATTCAGGATATTCTTCAGGATCCTCGTCTTCAACATCATTCACTTTCTTGTCGTTAATTCTGCCATACGGCTTAGAGCGATATGGTTTATACGAGGATTCTGATTTCCTGTTGGTTGATTCATAGGTTGAGGTGGAATTCATCCTCTCTTGCATCTTTTTGTCATCCTCCAAGTGAATATATCTCAAGGCCCTATTACGAGCTTCATCGAGATTCCTGCAGGGATTCATTACAGGATCCTGATAAAACTGAGAATCTTTTTGTAATCCCATCTTAAAAGCCTGCACAGCTGTTGCAACATCAAGATGTGGGATATCCACGGATTCCCGACTAAACTTGTTCACATAATCCCTCAAGGATTCCTGAGGTCCTTGAGTTATCCTGTAAAGATCACTGGTTAGTTTCTCAAAACTCCGGCTACAAGAAAACTGACTATTAAACAAATTAACCAAATGAGCAAACGAAGTAATTGAGTGAGGAGGAACATTTAACAGCCATTTTAAGGCTGATCCTGTCAAGGTAGAACCAAAACCCTTTCACAGGCATGCTTCATTGAGCTCTGGAGGGATAGGGTTAATCTCCATTCTTTCTCTATACTGGACAATATGCTCTTCAGGATCCGTAGTCCCATCATACAGTTTCATGTTGGGGGTTTGAAATCTCTTTGGGATTTTAGCATCACAGATAGGATATGCAAAGCGGGATATCATGTGGCTGTCTTGGGACACTTTCGGAATTGGCTGGACCACTCCAGGTACACTGGATATCATGTCCTTCAATTTATGAAGCTCCCTAGTAAATGTTGACGTCATACCTGCATCCTGCAAAGATCCATTATTGTTAGCAGCAAGAATATTATTATTTGACACGTTACCGGTCTGAGGATTCTGGCCATATCCTGAAGCATATCATGAGCTCCTCACAGTTGACATCCTGACCGAGGAGGGTATCTCAGGAGTATGATTCTGAGAATGGCTTGGCACGATATTCCCCCGGTTATCCTTAGTGTAAACTGCAGAACTGAAGTTCAAAGCCCTAGGTTGCAAAGGAGTGACAGTTTCTTCAGCAGGCCTACTTGGGCCGGATTTCAAGAGTTGTATCTCTCTCATCAGCATCCGATTAGTTTCCTGCTGCTGCCTCATCTGTTCCTATACACTACCAAACAAATTCAGAATTTCGTCATTAGAAGCTGTTTTGGTCAAAAATTACCGAAGCAATTTAGTGATCAAATTAGTTAAGTGAGGTAGTGTGCTAGAAATGAGTGTCGAAAATATGTTAATCAAATTAATTGTAAAAACAGTTTCAGGATACGGCTCAGGATATAGAGCTGTATCTATGATCAAACGATGAGCGAAAAACGTAAAGGGGTGACACGAGATGTACGAGGAAAGCCCTTGATCTATCAAGATCGCCGGCACAAAACCTCGGGAGCTGACAATCGCAGCTGCCTTGTTCTTCTATTACTTCAAATATCAGGATACAGTGCAGGGTGTGATGCGGATCAACTAAGTGTTACAATGTGATTCGAGTACAAGTGTTTGTGTGTAGTGGTTAGTCAGTAGCTTGAGAGTAAAGTGTGCGAATGAAAAGTGTGTGCCTTAACTGATCTGATCCATCTATTTATAGTAAAAAAAATGTAACAAACTACCCTATTAAACCGGGATCCGGCGGATATTCCCTACTTGAACGTTGTAGACCTAGTCCTTCGGGTTCAACGTCTCTCATGTAACTGGTTTGCCTGATTCTTAAGGAGAAGAAGTCCATCTGACCGTTAGTGACCCACAGCTTCCAACCTGCACGTGGTCAATTTAGTTAACACCAGGATATCGCACCAGGATGTTACCAATATCCTGATCCGGTATCCTGGTCACAGGTAAACAATCAAAAGCAGAATATTAGTCAGTATATATATGCTCATAAAATGACCCATAACAATTGTCCCAAAAAATATACCTGTTGGAATTCTGAGTTCAAACAGATATATTTTTAAATTCTATCACCTGGTTCGAGGCAATTAATACGATGAGACCTTTGAAATGACAATGGGCAACTTCCAAGATGTTATTTACTCTTTACCCCCTATTACTCAGCCTATAATTAGCTGAGATATTTCACATTGTTATCATTACTCTTCAAGCAATTCTCAGGTACTCATCCTTTCTTTCATCCTCTATTTTTCTTTGAATTTCTTACAGTTTGCTTGATACCCCTCATGGCATCACGGACAAGATCTCGTTCGGATGAACCGGTCCCAACCCTCGTGAGTCAAAACCTCATACGAGAACCAGAAAAAGAAATCTGCTCCTTCAATAATGCCGATATCGCTGCCCTGAAGGATTCCGACGCCTTTCCCGCTGGAGCAGTCATTCGCCCTTTTGATCGAGAGGTTCGATCAGATGCGTCATCAGACGAGTGGGTCTGCTTTTTTGCCTACCCCTTTTCTTTGGGACTCCGGTACCCATTTCCACCTTTCATCTCTCGTTTCTTCAAACTCACCGGCCTTAGTTATGCCCAAACTATGCCAATGGTCTGGCGAGTTTTGATGGTGCTAGATCAAATCAAATCTCGTCATTGCCCTGAGCTGTGTATTGAAGACCTTCCCATAGCGTATCGATTGAGATCTCATGGCAATAGCCGTTTTCTCTTGTTCTCCACTTCCAAAAATCCCCTAATCCTTAAAGCCACTAAGAACGAAGATCAGTGGCAACGAAAGTTCTTTTTCGTAAAAAGGGACTCCATCGACGGGGGTTTCGATCTGCCAGTTAGATGGCTAACCAAGGGTAGGATTTAGGGTTTTAGGAATATCCCCAAATATATCCTTAACTCTATTCTAACTGATATCCTAATATTTGTGCAGCGAATTTCCGAGACCTAGCATCCCCAAGTGCAGAATCACAATCAAGGATCAAAGAGATTTACCGACTTACTGCCGCTGAAAGAACTTTCTCCATGTCTCTCACAAACTCAAATCAGAAATCTAGTTCAGAAATGTCTGGTAAGTATACGTGAGTAAATTAACTATAGAATATAAATGACATAAATTAAACACTTCTCCCTTGACACAGTGCCGGTCATCAATCTTGAAGGCTTCCAACTCGATGAGTTGGATAGTTATTCCAGCCTTGCACCCATCAAACAAGAGATCAACCCGAAGCTAGTTGATACTCCAAATCCCAGCAGCTCAAAGACTACTATCGCTCCCAAAGCCCCTCCAGCATCCAGGACCCGGGCCTCCAGCTCCCGGAAGAGGAAGGAAGCAGATCATCCTACTACTCCCCATGTATTCCCATTTGAGAATCATGGGTTCAAGGATTCCAGCAAATTCATGATAGGTTTCCTTAACCAGGTTAGTATCTTGACCTGTATCCTGCACCATATGCTAATTACAAATGTTAATTTAGGCAGATACCTGTTTCCTTACCTTGCAGGGCCTTGAACGCCTGGTATTCCTCTATGAGGACGCATGTGGCTTGAACGTCATGTTAGAGAGCAAATTGAAGAAGGCTGAGGCTACCATCGCGGATCAAGCAGCAATCACCACCGCCAAGTCGGAACACTATGAAGCTAAGTATAAGGCTATGACTCAAGACCACCAGTCTGCCATCCAGAAGATCACCCAAGAGGCTCAAGCTAAGTCCGACGCGGCCCAGGTTCAACATGAGCAAGATATGGCTTCGTACCGGGAGAGCCTTAAGAATTCAGTTATCATCTCCCTCCTCCAGGCCAGGCTGAAAATGGCTTACGAGGCCAGGGCTTTAGGTGTTGAATGCCCTTCGTGGAACATCAAAGCTTGGGAGATGAAATTGAAGGATCTCGGTGGCAACCCTGTGGAGCCCCCTTCAAAATCTGCTGCAGAGGAGCCCGCTAAGGTGACCGAGAAGGTGGATGAGGCTGGTACTTCAAAGGATGCTAGTAGCGATGTTGCTGATGAGGTTGGGATGAATGCTGGAGAGGATGCTGCTGGAGAGGTCACGATGGAAGAAGGAGTTGCCCCCTAAGCGCAACAATGTGGGCGATGATGGATGTATGTGCCAAGGCCGAAGCCCACTTTTTTAGATTTGGTTGTTGTGGTTTGTTTAAAAATTTTACATTTCCTGTCTTTGAACAATTTACATTTTCTGCACTAGAACAATATGATGGCCAAAGGTGGATAGGTCATGTGTTTCAGGATGAAGCCCTTGGTCATCGGTTAGTATAAGTTGTTTTGGATAATGCAATGGTTGGAGGCGGACGGGTCTCGTTTTGAGATGAAACCTTCAACCGTTGCGTAAATATGGCTAAGACCAATCGTGCTTTTGGCGGATGGGCCTCGGTTTGAGGTGAAACCAAAAGCACAACTTTTGACTTGTTAATAATATAACTACCTCTTGACTTATTTGTTGTTGCCTCCTAATTTCTGTCATGCATTTCTTAGTGTAGATTTTAGCTTTGCAAAATATCCTGATCAATATACTCAGTGATATGAAAACTTTTATTAAATAGAATTTCTAAAAATTCAATCAACTTTAGACAAAACTTCTAAAAAATAGTCCATTTTCTAAAACCTGTTTTGATAATACTTGTATGATCAGAGTTTGTATTTTCAATCAAGTATCCCAAAATGTATCCCAAAAACACATTCTGAAGACATATCCTAAAGATATGTCATTTTCAGGATATTTTAAGCCTTAATCAGAGTTAAATAATTCATGTAAGATTCACAAAGGAAAGATCATACCAGCAATGGAGTGTAACCCTAGTATCAAACTCCAACCCCTTTTGCAACTTCTCCCACTAAGATGTCCCCAGTCCGAGACACTTAGCTCGATTTTGATCTTTTGAGCTTTACACAATTGCTTTAGAAGGAATGTCCCCTGTGCATGATGTCCTCAAACACTTAGAAAATTTTTGAACATTAGTTCCAACTGTATAGACGACTCCTGTGTTACATGGGTAAAACCCAAAATATACTAGTGATAAATCCTTAGTATCCTGGGGAAAATCCCAAATTTTCATGCGCTACAGGCGGGAGTGTATTAACTCCAAGACTTAAAAAGGTGAAAACCTTTAAACCTTAGAGAGTATGAAAATACCCTTTCGTGAGAGAGGGTGATCAATCCTCATATACCTTTAGGATTCAGGATATAGCCAATAGTAACGAAATTGTCAGCCACTTTTACATGAACTGGTCCCGTCACCTTGAACTATTCCCGAATAACTTGCGCTCCAAGCGGGGTGTTTAAACCCAATTCGGAAGAAAGGTGAATACCTTTAAACCTATGAAGGGATCAGGATCCCTTAGACGTGAGAGGGGGCCAATCCTCTAATCTTCCGAAGTATCCTGAATGTGTATCCTGGTGCTACATCCCGAAGCATATACTGCAAAACAATCGTAAGCTAAGGTGGGTGTTAGCCTGGCTAACACCCCTCCGATGCTTAAGTCAGTAATGGGTTTAATACAATAAGTAATATCAAAATCTAATAAAAGAGACAGAATCCATACCATCCTGAGTTAGAATTTAAATTCCATACTCACTTAAAATAGAGTTTTAGATGTATAGCATTCCAGGATCTCGGTAGCATATCCCCCTCCATATTCTTGAGTCGGTATACTCCTTTTCCTGATTCTGATTCAACCTCATAGGGTCCTTCCCATTTTGGAGCCAACTTTCCATCAGCAGGATTAGTAGTATTCTGAAAAGCCTTTCTCAATACCCAATCTCCAACCTGAAATCTTCTAGTCCTTATATTCTTGTTATATGCTTTGGATATCCTCTGTTTATATGCTGCCATCCTTAGCCTTGCAGCATCTCTTGTCTCATCAATAGTATCTAGTTCCTGGCATAGGATTTCAGGATTCTGCTCAGGATCCCTGAGGTTGGATCTCGCTGTGGGTATCACCATTTCTGTCGGGATCACCGCTTCTGCTCCAAACACTAAGGAAAACGGGGTTTGGCCAGTTGCACTCTTCACCGTTGTCCTATCTGCCCACAAAACAAAGGGTAATTCTTCTGCCCATCTTCCTTTCTTAGCCCCTAGTCTCTTTTTTAAGTTGTTGACAATTATCTTGTTCGAGGATTCTACTTGTCCATTTGCTTGAGGATGTACCAGAGTAGACGTGATCATTTTAATTCCCCAACTCTTGAAAAAGTCAGTAGTCCTTTTACTTATAAATTGAGATCCATTATCACAAATTATCTCAGCTGGTACTCCAAACCTAGTCAGGATATTCCTTTTTATGAAGGATACCACTTCTTGATCTCTAACCTGAACAAATGCTTCTGCTTCAACCCACTTGGAGAAATAATCCGTCATTGCCAACATGAAAACCTTTCCTCCTGGAGCCTTTGGAAGCTTTCCCACTATATCCATCCCCCATTTCATAAACGGCCAAGGGGAAATAATAGGATACAGTGGTTCAACAGGCTGATGTAATATATTACTATGTCTTTGACATGCGTCACATCTTCGAGCATATTCTGCAGCATCTTTTCTCATCGTCAGCCAATAATATCTTGTCCTTAATACTTTTGAGAATAACGATCTGCCCCCAGTATGGTTACCACAATCCCCTTCGTGTATATCCTGAAGCACGTCTTTGGTTTCGGGATCCTCCAAGCACCTCAGATATGGTCATGCAAGAGATTTCTTATACAAAACATTATTTACTATAGTGAATCGTGATACCTTCATTCTAAAGGCCTTAGGATTCTCATTCTTTGGGATGTGTCCTTCCTTGAGGTATTCGATTAACTTCTCACCTTTAACTGCATAGGATCCATTAAAATGATTAGTGATTAACAAGGAGTCAACATATACTTGCAAATTCTTGATATTCATATTTTTAGCCAGTTCTAATCCTGCAATTAAAGCCTCATACTCTGCTTCGTTATTAGTAGCAGGGAATTCACACCTAATAGCCTGGGGTAATATGTCCCCCTGTGGCGATTTTAGTAGTATTCCCAATCCTACTCCTCTAACATTGGATGCTCCATCAGTGTACAACGTCCAGGATCCTGAGGATTCTCCTAATTGTTGGACTTCTAGGTCTACCTCATCCTGAATGTCACTACTGAAATCAGCCAAAAAGTCAGCTAGAGCCTGCGATTTTATGGCATTTCTAGGTTCATACACTAAGTCATAAACACTTAACTTTACTGACCACTTAGCCATCCTGCCTGACATCTCGGGTTTCCTAAGCACATTTTTAACAGGATAATTGGTTTTAACATGAATCCTATGCGTCCCAAAATAATGTCTAAGTTTTGTTGATGCCATAACTAGGGCTAATATCAATTTTTCTAGATGAGAATATCTAATTTCAGCTTCTAATAAACTTTTACTAATGTAATAGACAGGATACTGCTGACCTTCGTGATCCTTTATAAGACAACACTTACTGCATTCCCTGACACTGCAAGATACAGGGATAATGGTTCGCCATCCTCAGGCTTCATCAATAAGGGTGCTGTTGAAAGATACTGCTTCAAATCCTGCAAGGCTGCTTCATGCTTTGCTCCCCATTCGAACTTCTTATTCTTCTTGAGGATATCGTAAAATTCCTTGGACTTTTCCGAGGATCTTGAAATAAATCTGTTCAACGCTGCTACTCGGCCTGTTAACCGTTGAACATCTTTCATATTCGAAGGTGATTTTATATCCAGGATAGCTTTAATCTGCTCCGGGCTTGCCTCTATCCCTCTTTTGGTCACCATATATCCTAGAAACTTTCCTGCCCCCACTCCGAAATAGCACTTAGCAGGATTCAGTTTCATGTTATATTGATCCAGGATATCAAACGCTCCCTTAATATCCTGGAGGTGATCCTCAGCCTTTTTAGATTTCACCACCATATCGTCAATATATACCTCCATGGTGTCCCCCAGCTTGTCTTTAAACATCATGTTTACCAACCTCTGTTATGTTGCACCTGCATTTTTCAAACCAAAGGGCATAGCAGTATAACAATAAATACTTGTGGGTGTCATGAAAGCAGTATCCTCCTGATCAGAGGGTTCCATTTGGATTTGCTGAAATCCTGAAGAGGCATCCATGAAGGTTAACATCTCGTGGCCGGCGGTAGCATCTACCATTGAATCAATATGAGGTAGAGGAAACGGGTCTTTCGGACAGGCTTTGTTTAAGTCTGTGTAGTCTACACAAACTCTCCATTTCCCATTTTTCTTTTGTACCACGACTACATTCGCAAGCCATTTAGGAAACTTCACTTCTCTAATCATCTTGCTCCTTAGTAGTCTTTCAACTTCCTCTTGGATGATCACATTTCGCTCCGGAGAAATTTCCTTCTCTTTTGTTGGACCGGCTTGAATGATCTGTCAATACCGAGCTTATGTGTTATAATATCCTTGGAAATACCTATCATATCCTCGTGCTTCCATGCGAATGTTGACATCCTGCATTTCAAAAAATTAGTCAATTGATTTTCAATATCCTGAGGGATATTGGTTCCTACGAGCATCGAGATATCCGAATTATCCTGATCCAGGATAACTTTCTTTACATCCTACTCCGAAGCTTCCATGATATCCTAGGCCCGCATCTTTAATTGCTATGCTGCATTAGGCTTGGTTGAGGATTTCATTGAGGATGAGTAGCAATCCTTCGCCTCCTGCTGATCACTATCAACCTTGACAACCCCCCAAGCGGTAGGGATCTTGATGCACTGATGATAAGTCGATGGCACAGCCTTCATATCATGGATCCATGGCCTGCCTAGTATGATGTTATAGCAGGATAGGGAGTCCATCACACAGAAACGTTGTATCGAGTTGACCCCTTCAACATATACTGGTAACTTTATCTGCCCTACGGTATTCCTAGCTTCCCCACTGAAGCCAACGAGCATGGTGGATTTCGAAGTAATTTCCATCGGAGATACATTCATCGTCTTCAATGTTTCCAGCTGAATTATGTTGACAGAGCTGCCATTATCCACTAATATCCTGCGTACAAAATGGTTAGCAACATATAATGTTATTACTAGGGCATCATGGTGAGGATCCTGGACAGTATCCATGTCATCACTGTCGAAAGTGATCACTTTGTCAGTTGTGAGGGTAGTCATTCTGGCTGGTCTGTTTCCCCTTTCAGTCTTAGCCTCCTTTGCATATCTCTTGGCCGCAGAATACGAAGTCCCACAAATGTCGGATCCTCCTGAAATAAAGTTAATTATTTTGGCATCTGCTGGGGGTGATGCTGCTCGTTCAGGATCCTTCTCAGGATCCTGCCCTTTATTTTTCTTTCTTCCCAGCAAATCCTTCAGATATCCCTTGCTCAGTAGGTAGCTTATTTCTTTCCTTAGAGCAATGCAATCCTCAGTCACATGTCCGAAATCTTCATGGAAGGCACACCATTTGGATTTATCCTTCCAATCAGCTTTTTGTTGATTCTTTCGAGGCCACCTAGCTTTGTCTCCTAAACCCTGCATAGCATACATTAACTCAGGTATCTTAACAGAAAAGCAATATTCAGATAATTCAGGATATTCTTCAGGATCCTCGTCTTCAACAGTATTCACTTTCTTGTTGTCATTTCTGCCATATGGCTTGGAGCGATACGGTTTATACGAGGATTCTGATTTCCTGTTGGTCGTTTCGTGGGTTGAGGTAGAATTCATCCTCTCTTGCATCTTTTTGTCATCTTCCAAGCGAATATATCTCAAGGCCCTGTTACGAGCTTCGTCGAGATTCCTGCAGGGATTCATTACAAGATCCTGATAAAACTGACAATCTTTTTGTAATCCCATCTTAAAAGCCTGCACAGCTGTTGCAACATCAAGATGTGGGATATCCAAGGATTCCCGACTAAACTTGTTCACATAATCCCTCAAGGATTCCTGAGGTCCTTGAGTTATCCTGTAAAGATCACTGGTTAGTTTCTCAAAACTCCGGCTGCAAGAAAACTGACTATTAAATAAATTAACCAAATGAGCAAACGAAGTAATTGAGTGAGGAGGAACATTTAACAGCCATTTTAAGGCTGATCCTATCAAGGTAGAACCGAAACCCTTGCACAAACATGCTTCTTTGAGCTCCGGAGGGATAGGGTTGATCTCCATTCTTTCTCTATACTGGGCAATATGCTCTTCAGGATCCGTAGTCCCATCATACAGTTTCATGTTGGGGGTTTGAAATCTCTTTGGGATTTCAGTATCACAGATAGGATATGCAAAGCGGGATATCCTGTGGCTGTCTTGGATCACTTTCGGAATTGGCTGGACCACTCCAGGTACACTGGATATCATGTCCTTCAATTTCTGAAGGTCCCTAGTAAATGTTGACGTCATACCTGCATCCTGCAAAGATCCATTATTGTTAGCAGCAAGAATATTATTATTTGACACGTTACCGGTCTGAGGATTCTGGCCATATCCTGAAGCATATCCTGAGCTCCTCACAGTTGACATCCTGACCGAGGAGGGTATCTCAGGAGTATGATTCTGAGAATGGCTTGGCACGATATTCCCCCGGTTATCCTCAGTGTAAACTGCAGAACTGAAGTTCAAAGCCCTAGGTTGCAAAGGAGTTACAGTTTCTTCAGCAGGCCTACTTGGGCCGGATTTCAAGAGTTGTATCTCTCTCATCAGCATCCGATTAGTTTCCTGCTGCTGCCTCATCTGTTCCTATACACTACCAAACAAATTTAGAATTTCGTTATTAGAAGCTGTTTTGGTCAAAAATTACCGAAGCAATTTAGTGATCAAATTAGTTAAGTGAGGTAGTGTGCTAGAAATGAGTGTCAAAAATATGTTACTCAAATTAATTGTAAAAACAGTTTCAGGATACGGCTCAGGATATAGAGCTGTATCTATGATCAAACGATGAGCGAAAAACGTAAAGGGGTGACACGAGATGTACGAGGAAAGCCCTTGATCTATCTAGATCGCCGGCACAAAACCTCGGGAGCTGACAATCGCAGCTGCCTTGTTCTTCTATTACTTCAAATATCAGGATACAGTGCAGGATGTCATGCGGATCAACTAAGTGGTACAATGTGATTTTAGTACAAGTGTTTGTGTGTAGTGGTTGTCAGTAGCTTGAGATTAAAGTGTGCGAATGAAAAGTGTGTGCCTTAACTGATCCAATCCATCTATTTATAGTAAAAGAAATGTAACAAACTACCCTATTAAACCGGGATCCGGCGGATATTCCCTACTTGAACGTTATAGACATGGTCCTTTGGGTTCAATGTCTCTCATGTAACTGGTTTGCCTGATTCTTAAGGAGAAGAAGTCCATCTGACCGTTTGTGACCCACAGCTTCTAACCTACACGTGGTCAATTTAGTTAACACCAGGATATCGCACCAGGATGTTACCAATATCCTGATCCGGTATCCTGGTCACAGGTAAACAATCAAAAGCAGAATATTAGTCAGGATATATATGCTCAGAAAATGACCCATAACAGAAGCCAAAATAGGACCAGATCCCTGGGCACTGGGAGCGATTATAACATCCCGAGCCACATGACTCTCAGTTCCCTGTGAAGAAGCTTGCATCCTTGGAGGAGGAGGAGGAAGCACCGAACCAATTGTTGCAGAGGTTGTAGCGGACATGGTGGAAGAGCTCATGTTTGATCTCGAGGCCATTGAAAACAATGTAGCAAAACGTTTTGACAATAGAAAACCGAGTAATGATTTTACTAAAGTTTTTAGTAAAAATAGCACCACTTGCCCCACGGTGGGCGCCAAATTGTTTTGGTCAAAAATTACCAAAGCAATTAAGTGAACAAATTAGTTAAGTGAGGTAGTGTGCTAGAAATATGTGTTGAAAATATGCTAATCAAGTTGTTTGTAAAAACAGTTTTCAGGATACAGCTCAGGATATAGAGCTGTATCTATGATCAAACAATGAGCAAAAAGTAAAGGGGGTGACACGAGATATACGAGGAAAGCCCTTGCTCAATCTAGATCGCCGGCATAGAACCTCGGGAGCTAACAATCGCAGCTGTCTTGTTCTTCTATTACTTCGAATATCAGGATACAGTGCAGGATGTGATGCGGATCAACTAGGTGTTACAATGTAATTCGAGTACAAGTGTTTGTGTGTAGTGGTTGCTAGTAGCTAGAGAGTAAAGTGTGCGAATGAAAAGTGTGTGCCTTAACTTGATCTGATCCATCTATTTATAGTAAAAGAAATTTAACAAACTACCCTATTAAACCAGGATTCAGCGGATATTCCCATACGAACGTTGTAGACCTGGTCTTTCGGGTTCAACGTCTCTCATATAACTGGTTTGCCCAAGTCTTAAGGAGAAGAGGTCCACTTGACCGTTAGTGACCCACAGCTTCTAACCTGCACGTGGTTAATTTAGTTAATACCAGGATATCGCACCAGGATGTTACCAATATCCTGATCCGGTATCCTGATCACAAGTAAACAATCAAAAGCAGAATATTAGTCAGGATATATATGCTCAGAAAATGACCCATAACACCGATGACATCCTTCCTCAACAAGGTAATATCTTGTGACTATATCCTGCACACATATCCTGATAGGATATCCTGACAGGATATCCTGGTTAATATACTTTGACTTATACCTGAATCTTGACGTACTGGGCCTCCAGCATCTGCTTCATCTTTACACCGATGCTTGCAGCACAAACAAGTTCCGGGAAGCCAGGATCAAACAGCTTGAGACCACCGTTGCTGACCAAGGGGCCATTGCTGAAGTCAAGACCCGATATTATGAGGATAAATTGAAGAAGGTCACTCAGGATGCTGAGATAAAGCTGGCTGCCGTTCAAGTGGAGCATGAGCAGGCCATGGTCTCTTTCCGGGAAGGGATCAAGAACTCAGCCGTTGTCTCTCTGTTGCAAGCTCGCATCAAGATGGCTTATGAGGCCAAGGAGACAGGTCTTGAATGCCCAACCTGGCCAGTTGATTCCTGGGTGGCGAAGCTAAAGGAACTTGGTGGCAAAGCTGTGCCGCTTCCTACTGATACCGGCGAATCCTCCAAGTCAGTAGAGCCGGTGGACAAGGCTGGAGGAAAGAAGGATGCTGGGACGGATGCTGGCGAGGATGCTGCTCAGTATGCTGAAGCTGAGAAGACGGAGAAGGCTGGAGAAGATGCCGCTGTGTGAGGGCATTCAAGTGGGCGATGATGGATGTTGATGCCTAGGCCGGAGCCCACTTTTTTAAATTTGATCGTTGGTTTGTAACCCTAAGACAATTTACTTTTCCTGCATTTTACCTTTCCTGCATTTGAACAATATGATGGCCAAAGGTGGAGGGATCTAGAGATTCCTAAAGAGTCAATTCCAATCTTCAATTATAGGAATGTCCCCAGTGCACACTTATAAGTTTGAATCCATCCTTTAAGTTGTATAATATATGTCCCATGTGTTTAACATATTTGAAGACTTAGGAATGCAAACACAGTCGTACTTTAGCTTTACTGAATAAATCCTGAATATCCTGGGATAAACCCTTAATATCCTGGGATAAACCCTTCATATTCTGGGGATAAATCCTTAATATCCTGGGGATAAACCCTGATATCCTGGGGATAAACCCTGATTTTCATGCGCTACAGGCTAGAGTGTACAAACTCCAAGACTTAGAAAGGTGAAAACCTTTAAACCTTAGAGAGTATGAAAATACCCTTTCGTGAGAGAGGGTGATCAATCCTCATATACCTTTAGGATCCAGGATATAGCCAATAGTAACGAAATTGTCAGCCACTTTTACATGAACTGGTCCCGCTACCTTCAACTATCCCAAGATAACTTGCGCTCCAGGCGGGGTGTTTAAACCCAATTCGTAAGAAAGGTGAATACCTTTAAACCTTTGAAGGGATTAGAATCCCTTATACGTGAGAGAGGGGGCCAATCCTCTAATCCTTCGAGATATCCTGAGCGTATATCCTGGAGCTATATCCTAGAGCTATATCCTGAGGCATATTCTGCAAAACAATCTTAAACTAAGGTGGGTGTTAGCTTGGCTAACACCCCTCCGATGCTTAAGTCAGTAATGGGTTCAAGATAATAAACAAATTCAAATATATTTAAAAGAGGTAGAATACATACCATTCTGAGATAGAAATTAAATTATATTCTTACTTGAAATTGAGCTTTAAGTGTATAGCATTCCAGGATCTTGGTAGCATATCCCCCTCCATACTCCTGAGTCGGTATGCTCCTTTTCCTGATTCTGATTCAACCTCATATGCTCCTTCCCACTTTGGAGCCAACTTTTCATCGGCAGGATTAGTGGTATTTTGAAAAGCCTTTCTTAATACCCAATCACCAACTTGAAATCCTCTGGTCCTTATATTCTTGTTATATGCTCTGGATATCCTTTGTTGATATGCTGCCATCCTTAGCCTTACTGCATCTCTTGTTTCGTCTACAGTGTCCAAATCTTGACACAAAGCTTCAGGATTCTGCTCAGGATTCCGGAGGATAGATCTTGCCGTAGGTATCACCATTTCTATTGGGATCACTGCTTCTGCTCCAAATACCAAGGAAAACAGAGTTTGGCCAGTTGCATTTTTTACCGTTGTTCTATCAGCCCACAAAACAAAGGGTAGTTCTTCTGCCCATCTTCCTTTCTTAGCTCCTAGTCTCTTCTTCAAGTTGTTGACAATTATCTTGTTTGAGGATTCAGCTTGTCCATTTTCTTGAGGATGTACCGGAGTAGATGTGATAATTTTGATTCCCCAACTCTTGCAAAAGTCAGTAGTCCTCTTGCTTATAAACTGGGATCCATTGTCACAAATGATTTCAGTTGGTACTCCAAACCTGGTCAGGACATTCCTCTTTATGAAGGATACTACTTCTTGGTCTCTAACTTGAACAAATGCTTCAGCTTCAACCCACTTAGAGAAATAATCAGTCATTGCCAGCATAAAGACTTTTCCTCCTGGAGCTTTTGGTAATTTCCCTACTATGTCCATCCCCCATTTCATGAATGGCCAAGGGGAAGCTATAGGATATAGTGGTTCAGCTGGTTGATGTAGTATGTTACTGTGCCTTTGACATGCATCACATCTTCGAGCATATTCTGTAGCATCTTTTTTCATTGTCGGCCAATAGTATCCTGTTCTTAATACTTTTGAGAATAATGACCTGCCCCCAGTGTGGTTACCACAATCCCCTTCATGTATATCTTGAAGCACTTCCTTAGCTTCAGGATCCTTCAAGCATCTCAGGTATGGACCTGCAAGAGATTTCTTATACAAAACATTATTTATAATGGTGAATCGCGATACCTTCATCCTGAATGCCTTAGGATTTTCGTCTTTAGGGATGTGTCCTTCCTTGAGATATCTTATGATTGGGGCTATCCAGGATTCAGCATCCTTATCAGGATCATGACCAGTGTTTTGGTCAAAAATCAAGCAAAGATAATGCAACCAAATCTTTTGTTGTGAGGTGTGATGCTTGAATCAATGAACAATATTAAGGATCACTCAGAAATGTAATGAACAAGTGACACAATGATTTATACGAGAAAAAAGCCCTTGATCAAGAGTTGATCTCCGGCATAAAAAACCGCGGGTGATGGAAACTACCGATCACCAACTCAGATTAAACAGAAAATGTAATACAACTTTGGATGATAGCGAGCTTGTTACAAGGATCACTAGAGTGTAATGTGCAAAAAAGTGTGTAATCGCCGAGCAAACTGTCAAGAGTTGATAAGAGCAGTTACGAGTGTGTGTGTTTAGCCAAAAATAGCCAAGTGTTCTAATCTAGCTCGCTATCCCCTTATAAATTTGGAAAATATCTAAGCTAACAAACTATCAGCATTTCGTGCAAGTCTTCCACGACCTCCATAACGTCCATATTAGTCAAGCACGTGCGGAATAAAAAGGGAATATGCTCCAGGAATATCGCCAAGACCAAGTCCAAGCACGTACTCCTGTAAAACAACATCATATTCAAAGCAGACAATCGTTAGTGTAAGGATCACTATGACGATCCTGGATCCTGATCCTACAATACTCTCTGAGGATCACTAATTCAAACAGAATTAAGGATCCCTAAGGCCAACAGTAATTGAGGATCATTGATCTCTGGAAAATCCTCCCCTAACAATTGCCCCCAAAATATAAGGGGTAAAGTGTAAATAAACGAGTTATATTTTCTCGTTCTTATCTGTAACAAAGCACCAGATATATAGCCGTTAGATTCTGACTAGCCGTTGCCAATCTGACGTCATTGAAGTGACTATCCTGCAAAATCATGATTATAAATTGAAGTTAGAGATAAGGGTTAGGAAGCATTTAAATTCGTGCATTTCATCCTTTAAAATCCTCATTCGAAGATCTGATCAGGTACTTCTCTTTCCTTTCTCTCTTCATATTCTCATTCTGTTTCTTCTTCTTCACCATCATCATGACCAAGATGATGCTAAGATCTTCACCGGCTAAGGATCACAAAAAGGACAGTCCTTTGAAGAGCCAAGGGATCATCGAAGACTCTGCGAAGGAACGATGCTGCTTTACTGATCCGCAGATAGACAGGATTCGCCATTGTTTTCTGACGAGCGCCGTTTTTAAAGCTTTTGACCCCACCATCCTAAGCGACTTTGTTTCTGAAACCTGGGTAGCTTTTTCGGTCACCCCATTTACGATAGGATACTCGTATCCTTTTCCTGATTTCACCCAATCTTTCTTCTCTCTCACCGGCATCTCCTACATCCAAGCGATGCCAATGATGTGGAGGGTCTTGTATACCCTTGAAAGAATCATTGAGCATGAAGGTATTGATCTGGGAATGTCGGAGTTAGCAGAAATGTACGACCTTGTGAGCCATGGATCTCATCGATATCTATTCAAACACAAACCCGATGAAGAACACCCCATCTTCAAAACCACTAAGAATGACACCAACTGGAAAAGGCGATTCTTCTTTGTCAGAAGGGATTCCATCCCTGATGGGAAGGATCTTCCAAGAAAATGGGTTACTCATGGTAGGATAGAGGATCCTTAAAGAAGGATCATAGGATACCCTGTCTCCGCTGAGGATCACTGACCCCTTTGTTTCTATTTTGCAGCTATTACTATATCACACATTATTACTGTTAGGGGTGGATTTCTAAATGACCCGTGATCCTCAATTATTATCCTGCTTGGTGATCCTTACTTCTGTGCCAGCTAGTGATCCTCAGAAGTGCTTCAGGATCAGGATCATGGATCATCCTAAGGATCCTTATACTAATGATTGTCTACTTTGAATTCGTAATTGTTTTGCAGGAGTATCAATTGGGACTTGGTCTTGGCGATATTTCTGGAGAATATTCTAAGTCTATTCCGCACGTGCTCAGTCAGAAATGGACGTTGTGGAGTCGTGGAGGACTTGCACCATTTACGGATAGTTAGTTATTTAGATATTTTCTAACTTAAAAGGGGTAGCGAGCTAATTAGACAACACTTTTTTGCTATTTTTGGCTACACACACACTCGTACAACTGCTCTCATCAATCTCGCTAACACACTTGGCGATTACACACATTTCTACACAATACACTATAGTGATCCTTGTACTTAGCTCGCTATCATCCGAAGTTGTAACAGATTGTTTGTTTAATTTAAGTTGGTGATCGGTAGTTTCCATCACCCGGGGTTTTTTATGCCGGAGATCAACTCTTGATCAAGGGCTTTTTCCCCGTATAAATCTTCGTATCATTTGTTCATCATATTTCATAGTGATCCTTATTATTGTTCATCAATTCAAGCATCATACCCCGTAACAAAGAGTTTGGTAGCATTATCCTCGTCTGATTTTTTTACCAAAACAGTTTGGCGCCCACCGTGGGGCAATTGGTGCTTCATTCCTAAGTAATTCTCATTTTTGTGATCATTTCGGTTCGTTACATCCAAGCAGATGGCTTCATCATCAAAAAACACCTCCAGTGCGATGTCTGCAGTCAATTCATCCCAGGGCATTCCACCATTGCCTCCACCACCTTCTGGACCTCAGAAAAATGCCGAGAAGAAACCAACTCCCATTTTCTCAAAACCTCCAACTTCTTCTGCTTCTTATACTCCCACTACTAGCGACTTGTTTACTCTGATTTTGCAGATGAAGGAGCATATACAGCAGCAGGATAAGACCAATGAAAGGATTCTTAGAGAAATTGGAGACATCAAGAAACAGAAGAGATCGGTAGAGGATCATTCCCCACTGATGCCCAGATCTTTGAATTTCGATACTCCGGTTATAACTTCTCAGCCTTCAGTGGTTCCAGACGTTCAATATGTGGGAGGACCAAAAGGAGTGCATTACGGATCATCAGCAATGACTCAGGCTTCAGGGTTACACTTCCAACCAGCAGGATCCCATCCTCAGCATATAGGATCCTACGCCAGCTCAGGAGGATACTCAGGAGCGCAGCAGATTCAAGGGTTCTGGCCGTTTCAAGGATCCTCCCAGGTCCAAGGATCCTCCCAGGTTCAAGGATCCTCTCAGGGACAAGGATCCTCCTATGTCCCAGGATCCTCACAGGTTCAAGGATCCTCTCAGTTTCAAGGATCCTCCCAGGTTCAAGGATCCTCCTACATCCCAGGATCCTCACAGGTTCAAGGATCCTCTCAGTTTCATGGATCCTTAAGGAGTTTGCAATCAGGGAATTCTGATATCCATCGGGGAGATTTCATTCCAATGCAGACCATTGCTTCTACTGGTCCATCGGTCATTCCAGAGCCCCAACAATATGGATTCACATCCGCTCTTCCTAATTTGAATCCAATGGGAGGTAACACTTTCAATAATTCTTATACCACTAACCATGGCCTTAAAGGATATGATATCAAGTGTCCCAGGAGTGGTCAAGCCTATCCCGGAGATTGCAGATGGGAGCCATAAGATATCTCGTTTTGCACCACCAATCTATGATGCTGAGATACCAAAGAGGTTCCATGTGCCTACTATGAAGTTGTATGACGGTTCAACAGATCCTGAAGAACACATAGCACAATACAGGGAAAGGATGGAGATCAATCCCATCCCAGAAAGGTTAAAGGAAGCATGTCTATGCAAGGGATTTGGATCCACTCTTACTGGATCAGCTCTTAAATGGCTGCTAAGTCTTCCCCCTTACTCTATTACCTCGTTTGCTAACCTAGTTAACCTATTTAATAACCAATTTTCTTGTAGTAGGAAATTTGAGCGTTTAACTAGTGATCTGTATAGGATAACCCAAGGTCATAATGAATCATTAAGGGATTATATCACTAAATTTAGTAAAGAATCCTTAGATATTCCTAACCTGGATATAGCTACGGCTGTTGAAGCCTTTAAAATGGGATTGCTTAGGGATTCATTATTCTATGATGATCTTGTTATGACACCATGCAGGAATCGGCTAGAGGATGACAAAAGGATCCAGGAGAGGTTAGCAGGATCCTCAAAGCAAGAGAAGCAAGGATCCTCATTCAAGAACAACAAGTTCAGATCCTATAACAAATCTGATAACCAGAATGTGCATGCCGTTGAACAAGAAGAGGACGATGAGGATTATCCTCCAATTTCTGAATATTGTTTTTCTGTTGATAACAATGAACTAATCCTTGCGATGCAGAATTTAGGTGATAAAGCTAGATGGCCCAGGAAAAATGACAGACCAGCTGCAACCAAAGATAAGTCAAAGTGGTGTGCATATCATGAAGATTTTGGGCATCTCACAGAAGAATGCATCGCACTGAGAAAAGAAATTGGATACTTGTTGAGCAAGGGGCACTTAAAAGAATTACTGGGAAGAAAGAAGTCAAGGACTCAGGATCCTGAAAGGATCCCAGAGAAAGCTCCAGCCCCTCCAGCTGATGCACAAGTTATTAACTTTATTTCAGGAGGATCAAACATTTGTGGAACATCCTTCTCTGCAGCTAAAAGACATGCAAAAGAAACCAAGATGGATAATGGAGATAGACCCATTTGAACATCCAGTGTCTCCGAAGGAAAAGTTATAACTTTCGATGAGGATGATCGTGTTGACATTCAGGATCCTCATCACGATGGTTTGGTTATCACTCTTTCTATTTCTAACCATTTTGTTCACAGGATCCTTATAGACGGAGGAAGCTCTGTGAACATTATCCAGCTTGATGTCCTCAAAAAGATGAATATTCCTGAATCCGATATCATCCCGAGATCCTCTGTGCTCGTGGGATTTAGTGGCGAGACTAAGAATACTCTGGGGGACATTAAACTCCCAATCTATATCGAAGGCCTACATTCTTACCAAATGTTTTGTGTTATTGACTGTTTATCTTGTTGTAATGTTATCCTTGGCAGGCTTGGATACATGACATGAAGGCAGTCCCATCCACTTATCATCAATGTGTGAAGCTACCTAGTCCTTGGGGAATAGTGAAGATTGATAGTGATCAGCAAGAGGCTAAGAACTGCTACACCTCATCAATGAAACCAGCATCAAAGTCAAGGGAGCAATAGCAATTAAAGCGTCCTCCAAGGGATGTCTTGGAGGCAAGAGAACAGGATGTAGTAGAAATCCTTATGGATCCTAATGATCCTGAATCTAAAGTTTATATAGGATCAGGGATCCTTAGTGAAATAAAGGAAGACCTCATATCCTTCCTCAAAAGGAGAAAGACTACCTTTGCATGGAAACACGAAGACATGACAGGTATATCTAAAGATATAATCACTCACAAACTTGGCATTGATAGGTCCGTCAAACCAATCCATCAAAAGAGGAGGAAATTTGCACCAGAAAGAAATGCCATTATCCAGGAGGAGGTAGAGAAATTACTTCGAGCAGGTATGATTAGAGAGGTCAAGTATCCAAGATGGTTGGCCAATGTGGTTGTTGTTCAAAAGAAAAACGGAAAGTGGAGGGTATGTGTCGATTTCACCGATTTAAATAAGGCATGTCCCAAGGATCCTTTCCCATTACCCCACATTGACTCCATGGTGGATGCAACTGCGGGTCATGAACTGTTAACTTTTATGGATGCTTCATCTGGATTTCAACAAATTCAGATGGAACCCTCCGATCAAGAGGATACAGCCTTTATGACTCCAACTTGTATATACTGTTATATTGCTATGCCATTCGAACTGAGAAATGCAGGTGCAACTTATCAAAGGCTAGTGAATATGATGTTCAAGGATCAGATTGGACAAACTATGGAGGTTTACATAGACGATATGGTGGTAAAATCAAAAAAGGCTGAGGATCACCTAAGAGACTTGGAAGAAGCGTTCAATATCATTGATAAATATAATATGAAACTTAATCCTTGTAAGTGTCATTTTGGTGTAAAGGCAGGTAAATTCTTAGGATATATGGTGACAAAGAGAGGTATTGAAGCCAGTCCAGAACAGAACAAATCAAAGCTATAGTAAACATCAAGTCCCCTGCCAATGCTAAAGATGTTCAGAGGTTAACAGGCAGGATTGCAGCTTTAAACAGATTCATATCCAAATCCTCAGAAAAGTGCAAGGAATTCTATGATATCCTAAGGAAGAACAAGAAATTCGAGTGGACTAAGAAGCATGAAAATGCCTTAAAAGCTCTTAAGGATTACCTATCCTCAACCCCAGCCTTGATGAAACCAGAAAAGGGAGATGTGTTATCCTTATACTTGGACGTATCCTCAAAAGCAGTAAGTGCAGTCCTTGTTAAGGATCACCAAGGTACACAACATCCTGTCTATTATGTAAGTAAGAGTCTACTTGATGCTGAATCCAGGTATTCACACTTAGAATAACTTATCCTTGCATTAATTATGGCATCTACTAAATTGAGACATTATTTTGAAACTCATGCCATTATCGTTAAAACTAATTTTCCAATTAAGAATGTCCTCAGGAAACCTGAAATGTCAGGAAGGATGGCCAAGTGGGCAGTGAAGCTTAGTGCATATGATATAAGATATGAGCCCAGGACAGCCATTAAATCCCAAGCATTAGCCGACTTTGTGGCAGATTTCAGTAGTGATTTGCAAAAGGAAGCTGAGTTAGAAGTCCAGCAGCTAGAGGAGACCAAGGATCCTTGGATACTCTATACTGATGGATCCTCAAATGTCAAAGGAACAGGGCTTGGAATACTACTAAAATCGCCACAGGCGGACATAATACCCCACTCTATAGCTTGTGAGTTCCAAACCACTAACAATGAGGCTGAATATGAAGCCTTGATAGCTGGTTTGCAAATTGCTAAGCATATGAGGATCAGGTATCTTGAGGTACATGTAGATTCTTTGTTAATCACTAATCACTTTAATGGATCTTATGCTGTTAAAGGTGAAAAGTTAACCAAATATTTGGAGATAGTCAAAGAACTGGCACTCTCTGTTGTATCTTTTAGTTTGACACAAGTACCAAGGGAAGAGAATGCAGAGGCAGATGCATTAGCCAATTTAGGATCATCCTTGAAGGTCCCAGAGGATATAAGTGTCCCCATTATCCATATCCTGGCTCCTGCCATCGAGGATCACGTGGCTATGGAAATAGGAGAGGATTCTGCAATTATCCCTAGTGAGGATACTCAAACTCATCCAGGATCATGGATCCTCCCAATCATGAGATACATACAACATGGAGAGATTCCTACAGGAGAAAACCCTAGGGCTTTCAAAATTAAGGTATCTCAATTCACAATTTTAAATAATATGTTGTATAAACGATCTCTTGCAGGACCATATTTAAGATGCATTGAGGATCCTGAAATCCAAGAAGTTTTAAAAGACTTCCATGAAGGAGATTGTGGAAACCACACTGGGGGCAGGGCATTATTCTCAAGGATCCTGAGGACAGGATACTATTGGCCAACTATGAAGAGAGATGCTGTGGATTATGCTAAGAAGTGTGATCCTTGTCAGAGACACAGCAATATCCTTCATCAACCGGCTGAATTATTGCATCCTATATCCTTCGCTTGGCCATTCATGAGATGGGGCATGGATATAGTTGGTAAGCTCCCTAAGGCACCTGGTGGAAAAGTGTTCATGCTTGCTATGACTGATTACTTCTCCAAGTGGATAGAGGCTGAAGCTTTTGCCCAAGTCAGAGAAAAGGAAGTTATATCCTTCATTAAAAGAAATATTATAACTAGATTTGGTATTCCTTCTGAAATTATATGTGATAATGGTTCCCAATTCATTGGGGGCAGAACTACTAACTTTTGTGACAGCTGGGGGATTAAGATGATAACATCAACACCAGTCCACCCACAAGTTAATGGTCAGGCAGAATCCTCCAATAAGATCATCATCAACAATTTGAAGAAGAAGCTTGGATCCAAGAAAGGGAAATGGGCAGAAGAACTGCCTTATGTGCTTTGGGCTGATAGGACAACCCCTAAGAATGCTACAGGCCAAACTCCATTCTCTTTGGTATTTGGGGCAGAATCAGTGATCCCTACAGAAATGGTGGTTCCAACTGCTAGAACAAGTATTCGTGATCCTGAGGAAAATGATGAGAACTTGGTTCAAGACCTGGATACTATAGAAGAAATCAGAGATTTGGCAAGGATAAGGATGGCCAGTTATCAGCAAAGAATGGCTGGAGCCTACAACAAAAATGTCAGGATCAGGAAATTCCAAGTTGGTGATATGGTGCTAAGGAAAGCATTTCAGAATACTACCAATCCTGCTGATGGAAAGTTGTCACCAAAATGGGAAGGACCTTACTTGATTGAAGCTGAGGCAGGAAAGGGGGCATATCGATTGCTAACAATGGAAGGTGATTTGCTACCTAGAGCCTGGAATGCTGTCCATTTGAAGAAATACTTCATGTGATAAGGATCCATGATCCTCACATGATAAATATCCTTAAAGGATCCTTAAAGCACAGATGATCCTCATTTGGGTAATATTCTAATCTTAAACTATTTCATTTCCTTACTTTCTCACAAAAGGATAAGGATCCTGCATCCTTTATCCTCCTTTCACGAGATTTTGAGTTTTGAAGGTTCAGGTACTCTTAACAAAAGGATGATTATCCACACAAGCAACCAGTTACTTGGGTTTGACCCCAGTCGTTTGGGCTTGTCCCCAGTTCCGCCAGTAGCGCATGATGATCCTGGTATAGTTCATGGCAGTGGGACCAGTACTCGTTTTAGGGGCTGATAATTCCATTGTACTGGCTATACCTAGGATCCTACGTATAATGGTAGACGTACCATACATCCATTCTTAAGGTTTCTAACGTTTTCGCGTTAGCTAAGGTTTTGGCGTTTTCATGCCACTAAGTTTGGATAGTCGCCAGTTAGGGCCATACTCCAGTTCACACACGATCCTTGGGCTTGTCCCCAGTTATCCTTCGGGCTTGTCCCCAGTTATCCTTGGGCTTATCCCCAGTTATCCTTGGGCTTGTCCCCAGTTATCCTTCGGGCTTATCCCCAGTTATCCTTCGGGCTTGTCCCAGTTGCTAACTTTTATCTTATATTGGCTTAGTCCCGAGTTATGTTCTATTTCAGGTCTTCAAAGTTAAACAACTAAGGATCCTTGATCCTTAATTCTTACTAAGGTTTGTCTTATGGTTATCCTGGTTATAGTATTAAGTGTTAGGATCCTAACTTGAATCCTCAGGTATGATCCTTAACTATTTTGATTTTATTCATTGATTATTTGAATAACCCTAATACTTTGACAACTGAACTCATGATCCTTAGAATATACCACTTTTTGGAAATTTTCAACTATAGGATATTTGATCCTGCATTATATCCTAAATTTTTTATCTAAGTCGTTCAACTTTTCTTACTCAGACAAGTGTACATCAAAACAATTGAAAAATAAAATAACAACAAGGATATCAACACAGGATATAGCCAAAAAGTTAAAGTCATTTTATTCACAAAAGCTTAAACCCTTTTAAGGTTTTCAAAATTACCTATCCCGAGCATCTACCAGCAATACGTGGCCCGTCCGCTGGGGTAGGTAAAGGGTGTCCATTGTTCATAGGTTTTTCAAGTGCAGGAATCAAAAGACGGCATGATCACAATGGCTTCATCCCCCAAACAGAGGATCCCTCCACCATTTGTAATCCTACCTATTGTCCGAAGGATCCTGGATCCTTAATCCTAAAACTATTGTTCAAAAACAGACCATCATTGTTTAAAAACAACACAACCACAAAACAAACTACTACCAAATTTAAAAATTGGGCTCCGGCTACGTCTAGGAATGTCCATCATTGCCCAATCATGCAGCCTACACCTTCGCTGCATCTTCATCCCCTCCAGCTTCGGTATCCTTCACCAGATCCTTTCCACTGCTTCCAGCCTCAATCGCCAAAACCTCCTCAGCCTCCTCATCATCTTCCAGATCAGCTAACCTCGCCTTCCAGCCCTCAACATCCCAGCTGCTTCTGTCGGAGTCAGGATCTTGAGCCTCCTCCGCCATCTTCAATTTTGTCTTATACATTGTGATGGCAGCGGAGACCTTTGCACCTTCTATGAGATCATGCTTCTCGTAGTCAATGTCGATCAGGATCTTAGCTGTCTTAGTCTTGGCGTCTTGAAGGGCTTTTTCGAGATCAGCAATCTTAAGATCCTTGAGCACTGCAACTTGTTGGAGGTCAGCAATCTTCTTATCCAGCTCCTCAACACTCCCCATGTAGTCTTCAATCTCAGCAAATTTCTGCAAAAAAGACAAAGCAGTTCAAGATCAGATGATCCTCAAATAAGTAGGATACCTAGGCAGAATTGGTGATCCTCACGTCATTGAAGTATTCAAGGAACTGGTGGCGGATCAGTGGTAGGCCTTGTAGGTCCTCTATCTTAGAGCTTTTCCTCTTCTTGCCACCCCTTCCTTTAGTGGGTGCCTTGGGGATGGAGACACTAGGGCTGGCAATGGTCTTCTTCTTTCTGGATCGAACAGTGTCAAGGTCGGCCATGTTGAACTGGGAGGCAGGCTTGGAAGCTTTTCCGGCACCTACACATTCAAAGCAAGATAAGTATCTTTATCCTATTTCTATTTAACTATTTATTTAAATCTTTAACTATATAAAAAGCAGGATACTTACTTGACATGGTGACTGAGCCTGAGGATACCTCTTGAGAATCCTGGGTGATTGTCTTGAATGATCTTGTTTCAGGGCCGAGTCTTCTAAAAATAGCAAGCCTTTCCTTAGTATCAGGAGATGGTATGAGATGTGAAACAGTGACAGCTGCATAACATAAAACAAAAGGGGGTTAGTGATCCTATCACAAAAGCAAGATTACCTGGTGATCCTTCTCAGGATCCTCTGTCCTACCATGGGTAGACCACTTCCTTGGTAGATCCTTTCCGTTTGGAAAGGTATCCCTTCTGACAAAGAAAAAGCGTCGTTTCCAGTTTGTATCGTTCTTGGTGGCCTTAAAAAAAGGATGTTCTTCACCGGGTTTTCGCTTAAACAGATATCGGTGGGATCCAAACGTTGTGAGATCATACATCTCTGCCAGTTCCGACATTCCTAAATCAATCCCTTCCTGCTCTATGATCCTTTCAAGGGTATATAAGACCCTCCATATCATCGGCATAGCTTGGATGTAAGAGATGCCGGTTAAGGAGAAAAAGGATTGGGTAAAAGCTGGAAAAGGATAGGTATATCCTATGGTGAATGGGGTAACTGGAAAGGCAACCCATGTCTCAGAAATGTAGTCGCTCAGAACAGTGGGATCAAAGGGTTTGAAAAAGGCATTCGCTGGAAAGCAGTGCCGGATCTTATCTACTTGTGCATCGTTAAAGCAACACCTCTCATTGGCTGAGTCTTTGATGATCCCTTGACTCTTCAAGGGGCTATCCTTCTGGTGATCCTTGGTGGGGGAGGACCGGAGCATCATTCTTAACGAGATGATGGTAAAGAAAGAAAAACAGAGTAAGAGAAGAAGAAGTAGGAGAAGAGATACCTGATTGATTTTCGGCTGAGAATTTAAAGGGAAGTTCTCTTGGATTTAAATGAAAATTGATCCTATCTCTAACTCCTATTTATAATGATGATTTGCAGGATTGTCACTTCGGTGACGTCAGGTTTGCAACGGCTAGTCCGTCTTCAACGGCTAGTTATCCGTTAGTTTGTTGCGGATAAGATCAACAAAATACAACTCATTTATTTACAATATAACTCCTTATATTTTGGGGGCAATTGTTAGGGGTGGATTTCTAAATGACCCGTGATCCTCAATTATTATCCTGCTTGGTGATCCTTACTTCTGTGCCAGCTAGTGATCCTCAGAAGTGCTTCAGGATCAGGATCATGGATCATCCTAAGGATCCTTATACTAATGATTGTCTACTTTGAATTCGTAATTGTTTTGCAGGAGTATCAATTGGGACTTGGTCTTGGCGATATTTCTGGAGAATATTCTAAGTCTATTCCGCACGTGCTCAGTCAGAAATGGACGTTGTGGCGTCGTGGAGGACTTGCACCATTTGCGGATAGTTAGTTATTTAGATATTTTCTAACTTAAAAGGGGTAGCGAGCTAATTAGACAACACTTTTTTGCTATTTTTGGCTACACACACACTCGTACAACTGCTCTCATCAATCTCGCTAACACACTTGGCGATTACACACATTTCTACACAATACACTATAGTGATCCTTGTACTTAGCTCGCTATCATCCGAAGTTGTAACGGATTGTTTGTTTAATTTAAGTTGGTGATCGGTAGTTTCCATCACCCGGGGTTTTTTGTGCCGGAGATCAACTCTTGATCAAGGGCTTTTTCCCCGTATAAATCTTCGTGTCATTTGTTCATCATATTTCATAGTGATCCTTATTATTGTTCATCAATTCAAGCATCATACCCCGTAACAAAGAGTTTGGTAGCATTATCCTCGTCTGATTTTTGACCAAAACAATTACAACACCTGCAACGAAGGAAAGGCTTGCTGCTTTCCGGAAGCTTGATCCTGCAATAAGATCATTTCAACCAAATACCCAGGATTCTCAAGAAGTATCCTCAGGCTCTGTTACAATGTCAAGTAAGTATCCCATTTTGTGCATAACTAAATGTTTAAATTAAAACGAAATAAGGATACTTATCTTTTTTGGATGTGTAGGTGCTGGAAAATCATCGAAGTCTGCTACTCGTTTCAGTGTCACTGACCTCGATGTTGTCCAATCCGCAAAGAAGAAGCCTGCTGCTAGTCCATCCGTCACAGTCCCCAAGGCAACCACTTCTAAGGGAAAGGGCGGAAAGAAAAGGAAGACTGCTGATACCCTTGAAGGTCTGCCTCTGATCCAGCATCAGTTTGAGGAATACGTTGCTGAGGTAAGAATAACTGATCCTTAAATGTGATTCTTATACATGATCCTTCCATACTGAGGGTAAGAGATCCTGAATTGTATCCTTTCTTTTGCAGAAATTTGCTGAAATCCAAGATTACGTAGGGAGTCTTGAAGAGGTTGAGCTAAAGTGTTTGGACCTCCAAAAGATTAGGCTGGCCAAGGATCAGAAGATTGCCTCCCTCGAAAACGATGTCAATCTGGCGAAGAGGGAACTTGTCCTGGCTCATATTACTGCTGATCAGGAGAAGGCTGAGATCACAAATGATGCTAAAGTCTCCGTTGCCATTGCTATGTACAAAACCAAGTTGCAGATGGCCCAAGAAGCTCAGGATCCTAACTTTGACAAGAGCAACTGGGACATAGAGGGCTGGAAGGCTAGGTTGGCTAAGCTGGATGATGAAGAAGAGCCTGGTGAGGTCCTAGCAATCGAGGCTGGCAGCAGTGGGGTTAAGGATCATGTGGATGATGCCGGAGCAGGAGGTGATCGTGATGCAGCGAAGGTGTAATCTGCAGGAATGGGCGATGATGGATATTTCTAGACGTGGCCGGAGCCCATTTTTTAGGACTTGGTAGTGGTTTTTTGGTTATGGTGTTTTGAAACAATCTTGGGTTGTATTTGAACAATAGTTTCTAGGGTTATGGATCATGGATCCTTAGACAATAGGTAGGATAACGGGTGGTGGATGGATCCTCTGTTTGGGGGATGAAGCCACTTGTTATCCTGCCATCTTTTATTTCCTGCACTCTTAAGACCCGTTAACAATGGACACCCTTTGCCAACCCATGTGGACGGGCCACGTTTTGCTGGTAGAAACGTGGGTTGGCAATTTTGACAACCTTGAAGGGTTTAACGTTTTGTGAATAAATAAAACCTTAACTTTTTGGCTATTTCCCGTGTTGTTATCCTTGTGAATACTTTACTTTTCAATTGTTGTGATATACATTTTGTCTGAATTTATTAAGTAAAGAAGCAAAATTTTAATAAATATCCTCAAAAAGTTTAGGATATGATCAAGGATCACATATCCTATAGTCGACAAGTTCTGAAAAGTAGTGTAGTTTAAGGATCATAAGTTCAGTTGTCAAAGGATAAGGGTCACTCTTGTAAATAATAAATAAAATCAAAGTAATTAAGGATCATACCTGAGAATCCAAGTTAGGATCCTAACCTTTAACACTTATAATTAGGATAACCAAAAGACAAACCTTAGTAGAAGGTAGGGATCAAGGATCCTTGGTCGTTTAGCTTCAAAAACCTGAAATATGATACAACTTGGGACTAAGCCAATATAAGATAAAAGTTATTAACTGGGGACAAGCCCAACAATTCTGGGGACAAGCCCAATATACTGGGGACAAGCCCAAAGGATAACTGGGGACAAGCCCAAAGGATAACTGGGGACAAGCCCAAAGGATCGTGTGTAAACTAGAGTATGACCCTCACCGGCGACTATCCAAACTTAGTGACATGAAAATGCCAAAACCTTAGCTAACGTGAAAATGTTAGAAACCTTAGGAACGGATGTATGGTACGTCTACCATTATACGTAGAATCCCGGATACAGCCAGTACAATGAAATTGTCAGCCCCTAAAGCGAGTACTGTTCCCATTGCCAAGAACTGTACCAGGATCATCGTGCGCTACTGGCGATACTGGGGACAGGCCCAAACTGGGGTCAAGCCCAAATAACTGGGGTCAAGCCCAAATAACTGGATACTTCTGTGGATACTCAATCCTTTGTTAAGGATACCTAAACCTTCTACAAAACTCAGATTCAAGTGAAAAGAGGATAAAGGATCCAGGATCCTTATCCTTATATATAGGATAATTAAAAGATGAAATAGTTTAAGATCAGATCATTACCAAAATGAGGGTCTTCTGTCTTGTAAGGATCCTTCAAGGATACTTGTTAGCTAAGGATCATGGATCCTTGTTACATGAAGTATTTCTTCAAGTGGACAGCATTCCAAGCTCTTGGTAGCAAATCACCTTCCATTGTTAGCAATCGATATGCCCCCTTTCCTGCCTCAACTTCGATCAAGTAAGGGCCTTCCCACTTTGATGCCAAATTTCCATCGGCAGGATTAGTGGTATTCTGAAATGCTTTCCTTAACACCATATCACCAACTTGGAATTTCCTGATTCTGACATTTTTGTTGTAAGCTCCAGCCATCCTTTGTTGATAACTGGCCATCCTTATCCTTGCCAAATCCCTGAGTTCTTCTATAGTATCCAAATCTTGAACCAAGTTTTCAGCATTTTCTTCAGGATCACGAATGCTTGTTCTTGCAGTAGGAACCACCATCTCTATAGGGATCACTGATTCTGCCCCAAATACCAAAGAAAATGGAGTTTGGCCAGTGGCATTCTTGGGAGTTATCCTACCAGCCCATAGTACATAAGGTAGTTCTTCTGCCCACTTTCCTTTCTTGGATCCAAGCTTCTTCTTCAAATTGTTGATGATGATCTTGTTGGATGATTCTGCCTGACCATTAGCTTGTGGGTGGACTGGTGTTGATGTTATCATCTTAATCCCCCAGCTGTCACAAAAGTTAGTAGTTCTATTCCCAATAAATTGGGATCCATTATCATAAACAATTTCAGAAGGGATACCAAATCTAGTAATAATATTTCTCTTAATAAAGGATATCACTTCCTTTTCTCTGACTTGAGCAAAGGCTTCAGCTTCTATCCACTTGGAGAAGTAATCAGTCATAGCAAACATGAATACTTTTCCACCAGGTGCCTTAGGAAGCTTACCAACTATATCCATTCCTCATCTCATAAATGGCCAAGAGGAGGATATAGGATGCAAAAGTTCTGCTGGTTGGTGAAGGATATTACTATGTCTCTGACAAGGATCACACTTCTTGGCATATTCCACAGCATCCTTCTTCATAGTAGGCCAATAGTATCCTGTCCTCAGGATCCTTGAGAATAATGCCCTGCCCCCAGTGTGGTTTCCACAATCTCCTTCATGGAAATCCTTTAGGACTTCTTGGATTTCAGGATCCTCAATGCATCTTAGATATGGTCCTGCAAGAGATCGTTTATACAACATATTATTCAATATTGTAAATTGAGATACCTTAATTTTAAAAGCCCTGGGGTTTTCTCCTGTAGGAATCTCGCCATGTTGGATATATCTCATGATTGGAAGGATCCATGATCTTTAATGGGATTGTGTATCATCAGTAGGGACAATAGCAGAATCCTCTCCTATCTCCATGGCTACATGATCCTCAATAGCAGGGGTTAGGATGTGGATAATAGGGATCTTGATATCCTCTGGGATCTTCAATGATGATCCTAGATTGGCCAATGCATCAGCCTCTACGTTCTCTTCCCTTGGTACCTGTGTCAAACTAAAGGAAACAAAAGAGAGTGCAAATTCTTTGACTATCTCTAAATATTTGATTAGCTTTTCACCTTTAACAGCATAGGATCCATTAAAGTGATTAGTGATTAATAATGAATCTACATGTACCTCAAGATACCTGATCCTCATATGCTTGGCAATTTGCAAACCAGCTATCAAGGCTTCATATTCAGCCTCATTATTAGTAGTTTGAAACTCACAAGCTATGGAGTGAGGTATTATGTCCCCCTGTGGCGATTTTAGTAGTATTCCAAGTCCTGTTCCTTTGACATTAGAGGCTCCATCGGTGAAGAGTATCCAAGGATCCTTAGTTTCTTCAAGCTGTTGGACTTCTAACTCAGCTTCCTTTTGCAAGTTACTACTGAAATATGCCACAAAGTCAGCTAAGGCTTGGGATTTAATGGAAGTTCTAGGCTCATATCTTATATCATAAGCACTAAGCTTCACTGCCCACTTAGCCATCCTTCATGACATTTCAGGTTTCCTGAGAACATTCTTAATTGGAAAATTAGTCTTAATAATAATGGCATGAGTCTCAAAATAGTGTCTTAATTTAGTAGATGCCATAATTAATGCAAGGATAAGTTTCTCTAAGTGTGAATACCTGGATTCAGCATCAAGTAAACTCTTACTTACATAATAAACAGGATGTTGTGTACCTTGGTGATCCTTAACAAGGACCGCACTTACTGCTTTTGAGGATACTGCTAGGTATAAGGATAATATATCCCCCTTTTCTGGTTTCATCAAGGTGGGGGCTGAGGATAGGTAATCCTTAAGAGCTTTGAGGGCACTTTCATGCTTCTCAGTCCATTCAAATTTCTTGTTCTTCCTCAGGATGTCATAGAATTTCTTGCACTTTTCTAAGGATTTGGATATGAACCTGTTCAAGGCTGCGATCCTGCCTGTCAATCTTTGCACATCCTTGGCATTGGCAGGAGATTTGATATTCACAATAGCCTTAATCTACTCTGGACTTGCTTCAATGCCCCTCTTTGTCACCATATAGCCTAAGAATTTACCTGCTTTAACACCAAAATGACACTTGGAATGATTTAGTTTCATATTAAATTTATCAAGGATATTGAATGCTTCCTCCAAGTCTTTAAGGTGATCCTCAGCTTTCTTGGACTTAACCACCATGTCATCTATATAGACTTCCATAGTGTGTCCAATTTGTTCCTTGAACATCATATTGACTAGCCTTTGATAAGTAGCACCTGCATTCCTTAGTCCAAATGGCATAGCAATATAACAATATATACCAGTTGGGGTCATAAAGGCTGTATCCTCTTGATCAGATGGTTCCATCTGAATTTGTTGAAATCCAGATGAAGCATCCATAAAAGTCAACAACTCATGACCCGCGGTAGCATCCACCATGGAGTCAATGTGGGGTAATGGGAAAGGATCCTTGGGACATGCCTTGTTTAAATCAGTAAAATCGACACATACCCTCCACTTTCCATTTTTCTTTTGAACAACAACCACATTGGCTAGCCACCTTGGATACTTAACCTCTCTTATCATACCTGCCCAAAGTAGTTTATCTACCTCCTCCTGGATAATAGCATTCCTTTCAGGTGCAAACTTCCTTCTTTTTTGATGAATTATCTTGAATGACCTGTCAATGCCGAGTTTATGAATAATTATATCTTTAGATATACCTGTCATGTCTTCATGCTTCCAGGCAAAGGTAGTTTTCCTTCTTTTAAGGAGGGATACTAGATCCTGTTCAATGTCGCTAAGGATCCCTGATCCTATGAAGATCTTGGATTCAGGATCATGAGGATCCATAAGTATTTCTTTTACATCCTGCTCTCTTGCCTCCAAGACATCTCTTGAAGGATACTTTAATTGCTATTGTTCCCTTAGTCTTGAGGCTGGCTTCATTGATGAGGTATAGCAACTCTTGGCTTCTTGTTGATCACTCTCAATTTTCACCACTCCCCATGGACTAGGAAGCTTTACGCATTGATGATATGTGGATGGGACTGCCTTCATGTCATGTATCCACGGCCTGCCAAGGATAACATTACAACATGATAAGCAATCTATAACACAAAATTTTTGATAAGAATGAAGTACTTCAATATAGATGGGAAGTTTGATGTCCCCCATTGTGTTCTTGGTTTCTCCACTGAATCCCACAAGGACTGAGGATCTTGGGACAATATCAGACTCCGGGATATTCATTTTCTTGAGGACATCAAGCTGAATGATGTTCACATAGCTTCCTCCATCGATTAGGATCCTACAAACAAAGTGGTTAGATATAAATAAGGTAATAACTAGACCATCATGATGAGGATCCTGAACATCAACACGATCATCCTCATCAAAGGTTATGACTTTATCCTGGGTAACAATGGAGGTCCGGATGGGTCTATCTCCATTATCCATCTTGGTTTCCTTGGCATGTCTTTTGGCTGCTGAAAAGGAAGTACCACAAATGTCTGATCCACCGGATATGAAGTTTATAACTTGTGCATCTGCTGGAGGAGCCGGAGCCCTTTCCGGGATCCTTTCAGGATCCTGGATCCTTGACTTCTTTCGTCCCAAAAGCTCCTTCAAATGTCCCTTGCTTAACAAGTAACCAATTTCTTTTCTAAGTGCAATACACTCTTCAGTGAGATGCCCAAAATCCTCATGATATGCACACCACTTGGACTTATCCTTTGTAGCAGCTGATTTATCACTTTTCCTTGGCCACCTAGCTTTCTCACCTAGATTCTGCATTGCAAGGATTAGTTCATTGTTATCAACAGAAAAACAGTATTCAGAAATGGGAGGATAATCCTCATCATCCTCTTCCTGTTCCACTACATGCACGTTCTGGTTATCAGATTTGTTGTAGGACTTTGATTTGTTATTCCTGAAGTAGGATCCTTGCTTTTCCTGTTTTGAGGATCCTGTCAGTCTTTCCTGGATCCTTTTATCATCCTCTAATCGGATGAATCTAAGGGCCCTAGTTCTTACTTCATCAAGATTCCTGCAAGGGGTCATGACAAGAACATCATAGAATAATGAATCCCTAAGCAATCCCATTTTAAATGCTTCTACAGTCGTAGCAATATCCAGGTTAGGAATGTCTAAGGATTCTTTACTAAACTTAGTAATGTAATCTCTAAGTGATTCATTTTGACCTTGTGTTACCCTATAAAGATCACTAGTTAAACGTTCAAATTTTCTACTACAAGAGAATTGACTATTAAACTGATTAACTAGATTAGCAAATGAAGTAATAGAGTAAGGGGGAAGACTTAGCAGCCATTTAAGAGCAGATCTTGTGAGTGTGGATCCAAATCCCTTGCATAGACATGCTTCTTTTAACCTCTCAGGAATTGGATTGATCTCCATCATCTCCCTGTATTGAGCTACATGTTCCTCTGGATCCGTTGAACCATCATACAGCTTCATGGATGGTATCTGGAATCTTTTGGGTATCTCAGCATCACATAAGGGTGGTGCAAAATGAGATATCCTATGGCTACCGTCTGCGATCTCAGGAATGGGCTTGACCACTCCTGGAACACTGGATATCATATCCTTAAGCTTCTGTAATTCCCTAGCCATATCTTGATTGATACATGTATCCTGCATGGAGCCATGGTTAGTGTTATAAGAATTATTGAAAGTGTTACCTCCCAGAGGATTCATGTTTGGAATTCCAGATGTGAATCCATATTGACGGGACTCCGGTATGATCGAAGGACCAGATGAAGCAATGGTCTGCATTGGTATGAAGTCTCCTTGATGAACATCTGAACTTGGAGGCTGCATACTCCTTAAGGATCCTTGATCCTGAAAGATGTTGGATCCTTGATGCTAAGAGGATCCTTGAACCTGAAAGGATCCTTGAGGCTGAGAGGAGGATCCATGAACCATGGAGGATCCTTGAACCTGAGAGGATCCTAGAACCATGGAGGATCCTTGAACCTGAGAGGATCCTAGAACCATGGAGGATCCTTGGACCGTGTGCATTCCCAAATATCCTCCTGAGCTGACGAAGGATCCCTGATGCTGAACAGAGGCTCCGGAAGGTTGAAAGTAAGATCCTAGATCCTGATTCATTGTTGTTGTTTCATAACGCCTTCCTGGTAATCCACCCAAGTATTGCACGTCCGGAGCTGCTGAATGCTGGGAAGTTATGACCGGAGTGTCGAAATTCAGCGATCTAGGCATCAATGGGGAATGATTCTCCATCGATTTCTTCTGTTTCTTGATATCACCTATCTCCCTAAGGATCATTTCGTTGGTTTTATCCTGCTCTTGCATGCGATCCTTCATCTGAAAAATCAAAGTAAATAGATCACTATTAGTAGGATTAGTGGAAACAGAAGAAGTTGGTGGTTTTGGAAAAATTGGGCTTGGTCTCTTCGCAGCATTCTCAGCATTCTTCTGAGATCCAAAAGGTGGTGGAGGCAAAGGTGGAACGCCTTGTGAAGAACTGATTACCGGCATTGAACTTGAAGTGTTCTTCGCTGAGGAAGCCATCTGCTTGGTTGTAACGAACCGAAATGACCACAAAAATATGAATCTTCTTAGGAATGAAGCACCAATTGCCCCACGGTGGGTGCCAAACTGTTTTGGTCAAAAATCAAGCAAAGATAATGCAACCAAATCTTTTGTTGTGAGGTGTGATTCTTGAATCAATGAACAATATTAAGGATCACTCAGAAATGTAATGAACAAGTGACACAACGATTTATACGAGGAAAAAGCCCTTGATCAAGAGTTGATCTCCGGCATAAAAAACCTCGGGTGATGGAAACTACCGATCACCAACTTAGATTAAACAGAAAATGTAATACAACTTTAGATGATAGCGAGCTAGTTACAAGGATCACTAGAGTGTAATGTGCAAAAAAGTGTGTAATCGCCGAGCAAACTGTCAAGAGTTGATGAGAGCAGTTACGAGTGTGTGTGTTTAGCCAAAAATAGCCAAGTGTTCTAATCTAGCTCGCTATCCCCTTATAAATTTGGAAAATATCTAAGCTAACAAACTATCCGCATTTCGTGCAAGTCTTCCACGACCTCCATAACGTCCATATTAGTCAAGCACGTGCGGAATAAAAAGGGAATATGCTCCAGGAATATCGCCAAGACCAAGTCCAAGCACGTACTCCTGCAAAACAACATCATATTCAAAGCAGACAATCGTTAGTGTAAGGATCACTATGACGATCCTGGATCCTGATCCTACAATACTCTCTGAGGATCACTAATTCAAACAGAATTGAGGATCCCTAAGGCCAACAGTAATTGAGGATCACTGATCTCTGGAAAATCCTCCCCTAACAACCAGGATCCTGGATGCTTGTTACCTCCTTTTCCTGAGCTTTGAAGGGATCCACAGCAGGATACAGGATATGAAGTATCGGTATTTGGGTTCCCTCTGGCATCCTGACTGATGATCCTTAGTTTTCCAAGGCATCCGCTTCAGCATTATCTTCTCTTGGTACCTGTTCAAGTGTAAAAACATCGAAATATCCTGCTAATTTTTTGAGAATATCGAGGTACTCGATTAACTTCTCACCTTTAACTGCATAGGATCCATTAAAATGATTAGTGATTAACAAGGAGTCAACATATACCTGCAAGTTCTTGATATTCATATTTTTGGCCAACTCTAATCCTGCAATTAAAGCCTCATATTCTGCTTCATTGTTAGTAGCAGGAAATTTACACCTAATAGCCTGGGGTAATATGTCCCCCTGTGGCGATTTTAGTAGTATTCCCAATCCTACCCCTCTAACATTAGATGTTCCATCAGTGTATAATGTCCAGGATCCTGAGGATTCTCCTAACTGTTGGACTTCTAGGTCTACTTCATCCTGAATATCACTACTGAAATCAGCCACAAAGTCAGCTAGAGCCTGTGATTTTATGGCATTTCTAGGTTCATATACTAAGTCATAAGCACTCAACTTCACTGGCCATTTAGCCATCCTGCCTGACATCTCGGGTTTCCTAAGCACATTTTTAACAGGATAGTTGGTTTTAACATGAATCCTATGTGTCTCGAAGTAATGGCTAAGCTTTGTTGATGCCATAACTAGAGCCAATATTAATTTTTCTAAATGAGAATATCTAGTTTCAGCATCAAATAAACTTTTACTAACATAATAGACATGATATTGCTGACCTTCATGATCCTTTATAAGGACGGCACTTACAGCATTTCCTGATACTGCGAGGTACAGGGACAGTGGTTCACCATTTTCAGGCTTCATCAATAGAGGTGCAGTTGAAAGATACTGCTTCAAATCCTGCAGGGCTGCTTCATGCTTCTCTTTCCATTCGAACTTCTTGTTTTTCTTCAGGATATCATAAAATTCCTTGCATTTTTCCGAGGATCTTGAAATAAATCTATTTAGTGCTGCTACTCCCCTGTCAATCGTTGGACATCCTTCATATTTGAAGGTGATTTGATATCCAAGATAGCTTTAATCTGCTCCGGGCTCGCCTCTATTCCTCTTTTAGTCACCATATATCCTAGAAACTTTCCTGCCCCCACTCTGAAATGGCACTTAGCAGGGTTTAGCTTCATGTTATACTGATCCAGGATGTACACCTCCATGGTGTCCCCCAGCTTGTCATTTAAACATCATGTTCACCAATCTCTGGTACGTTGCACCTGCATTTTTCAAACCAAAAGGCATAGCAGTATAACAATAAATACATGTTGGTGTCATGAAGGCAGTATCCTCCTGGTCTGAAGGTTCCATTTGAATCTGCTGAAATCCTGAGGATGCATCCATGAAGGTTAACATCTCATGGCCGGCAGTAGCATCCACCATTGCATCAATATGAGGAAGAGGAAATGGGTCTTTGGGATAAGCTTTATTCAAGTCTGTGTAATCTACACAAACTCTCCATTTCCCATTTTTCTTCTGTACCACGACTACATTTGCTAGCCATCTTGGAAACTTGACTTATCTGATCATTTTAGATTTCAATAGCCTCTCTACTTCTTCCTGAAAGATCACATTTCGCTCCAGAGCAAACTTCCTTCTTTTTTGTTGGACAGGTTTGAATGATCAGTCAATACCGAGCTTATGTGTTATAATATCCTTGGAAACGCCTGTCATATCCTCATGCTGCCACGCGAATGTCGACATCCTGCACTTCAAAAAGTTAGTTAACTGTTCTTCAATATCTTGAGGGATATTGGTTCCTACGAGCACCGAGATATCCGGATTATCCTGATCCAAGATAATTTTCTTCATATCCTGCTCTGAAGCCTCCACGATATCCTGGGCCCGCATCTTTAATTGCTATGCTGCATTAGACTTGGTTGAGGATTTCATTGACGATTAGTAACATTCCTTCGCCTCCTACTGATCACTATCAACCTTGACAACCCCCCAAGGGGTAGGGATCTTGATGCATTGATGATAAGTTGATGGCACAGCTTTCATATCATGGATCCATGGCCTACCCAATATGATGTTATAGCAGGATAGGGAGTCCATCACACAGAAGCGTTGTATTGAGTAGACCCCTTCAACATATACTGGTAACTTTATCTCTCCCACTGTGTTCCTAGCCTCTCCACTGAACCCAACAAGCACGGTGGATTTCGAAGTGATATCCATTGGAGATACATTCATTCTTTTCAGAGTTTCTAGTTGGATTATGTTGACGGAGTTGCCATTATCCACCAATATCCTGCGTACAAAATGGTTAGCCACATATAATGTTATTACCAGAGCATCATGGTGAGGATCCTGGACAGTATCCCTGTCATCACTGTCGAAAGTGATCACTTTATCAGTTGTGAGGGTAGTCATCCTGACTGGTTTATCTCCTCTTTTGGCTTTAGCCTCCTTTGCATGTCTCTTGGCCGCAGAATACGAAGTCCCACAAATGTCGGATCCTCCTGAAATAAAGTTGATTATCTTGGCATCCGCAGGAGGTGATGCTGCTCGTTCAGGATCCTTCTTAGTATCCTTACCCTTATTCTTTTTTCTTCCTAGGAGATCCTTTAGATATCCCTTGCTTAGAAGATAATTTATTTCTTTTCTTAGGGCAATGCAATCCTCAGTCACATGTCCGAAATCTTCATGGAAGGCACACCATTTGGACTTATCCTTTCAATCAGCTTTTAGTTGATTCTTTCGAGGCCACCTGGCTTTGTCTCCTAAACCCTGCATAGCATACATTAATTCAGGTATGTTAACAGAAAAGCAATATTCAGATAATTCAGGATACTCTTCAGGATCCTCGTCTTCAACAGCATTCAGTTTCTTGTTGTCATTTCTGCCATACGGCTTAGAGCGATACGGTTTAAACGAGGATTCTGACTTCCTATTAGTTGACTCATAAGTGGTGGACGAGTTCATCCTCTCTTGCATTTTTTTGTCATTCTCCAGTCGAATATATCTTAGAGCCCTGTTTCGAGCTTCATCCAAGTTCCTGCATGGGTTCATTACAAGATCTTGGTAAAATTGAGAATCTTTTTGCAGTCCCATCTTGAAAGCTTGCACAACTGTTGCAACATCAAGATGTGGAATATCTAAGGATTCTCGGCTAAACTTTTTCACATAATCTCTTAAGGATTCCTGACGTCCTTGAGTTATCCTGTAGAGATCACTTGTTAGTTTTTCAAAACTTCGACTACAAGAAAATTGACTATTAAATAAATTCACTAGGTGAGCAAATGATGTAATCGAATGAGGAGGAACATTTAAAATCCATTTCAAGGCCGATCCTGTTAAGGTAGAACCAAAACCCTTGCATAGGCATGCTTCCTTGAGCTCCGGAGGGATAGGGTTAATCTCCATTCTTTTCCTATACTGGGCAATATGCTCTTCAGGATCCGTAGTTCTGTCATATAGCTTCATGTTGGGGGTTTGAAATCTTTTTGGGATTTCAGCATCACAAATAGGATATGCACACCGAGATATCATGTGGCTGTCTTGGGACACTTCCGGAATTGGCTGGACCACCCCAGGTACACTGGATATCATGTCCTTCAATTTCTGGAGCTCCCTAGTGAAGGCTGACGTCATACCTGCATCCTGCAAAGATCCACTATTGTTAGTAGCAAGAGTATTATTATTATTTGACACGTTACCAGTCTGAGGATTCTGGCCATATCCTGAAGCATATCCTGAGCTCCTCACAGTTGACATCCTGATTGAGGAGGGTATTTCAGGAGTAAAATTCTGAGAATGGCTAGGCACAATATTTCCCCTGTTATCCTCAGTATATACGGCCGAACTGAAGTTCAAAGTTCTGGGTTGTAAAGGAGTGACAATATCCTCAGCGGGCCTGTTTGAGCTGGATTTCAAAAGTTGTATTTCTCTCATCAGCATTTGGTTTTTTCCTGTTGCTGCCTCATCTGTTCCTGTACACTTCCAGATAAGGTTAGAATTTCATCATTAGAAGCCAAAACAGGACCAGATCCCTGAGTGCTCCGAGTAGGGATAATATCCTGAGGTTGTGAAGAAGCTTGCATCCTTGGAGGAGGTGGTGGAAGCACCGAACCAGTAGTAGCAGAAGTTGTAGCGGACACGGTGGAGGAGTTCATGTTTGATCTTGATGCCATTGTAAATAATGTGGCAAAAATTTTTGAGAATAGAAAACCAAGTAACGATTTCACAAAGATTTTTAGTAAAGATAGCACCACTTGCCCCACGGTGGGCGCCAAATTGTTTTGGTCAAAAATTACCGAAGCAATTTAGTGATCAAATTAGTCAAGTGAGGTAGTGTGCTAAGAAAATGTGTTGAAAATATGTTGATTAAGTTGTTTGTAAAAACAGTTTTCAGGATACGGCTCAGGATATTGAGCTGTATCTACGATCAAACTATAAGCAAAAAGTAAAGGGGGTGACACGAGATATACGAGGAAAGCCCTTGATCATTCTAGATCGCCAGCACAAAATCTCGGGAGCTGACAATCGCAGCTGCCTTGTTCTTCTTATTGCTTTAAACGTCAGGATACAGTGCAGGATATTGATCAGATCGCTAAGTGTTACAATGCTTTTTGTGAAAGTGAAAGTTGCGAGAGAGTAAAGTGTGAGAGAGCAGTGAGTGTTGTTGTGTCCTATTCGATCTGATTTATCCAATTATTTATAGCTAAGAATTATAAACAAAAACTCCGATAAACGGGGGATGCTTCTGAATATTCCATAGTTAACGTTATGGACCGAGTAAAGCGGCTTCAACGTCTTCCTTTGAACGACTTAGACCAAGTCTTCAGGGGAAATGGTCCTTATGAACGTTACCAGCTTGGACTCGTACTCCTGCACATAATCCGTTAGTAATCCTCAGGATACCATTCAGGATGTTACCAATATCCTGAATCAGCATCCCGGACATGAACATATATCATACAAGCAAGATATAATTTAAGATATTATCCAGGATATGAGCTCAGAATTTCACCCATAACATTACTGTTACAATATTAAACTAATATTTTAAATAATTGATTTAGAATGTTGTGTGAATAGTGTACTTTGGCCAACTTTAGATCCGATTGACCCAAATTTTCATATTACAAATTTGCAACAATTTGTTGCTTAATGGACTTGTATCCCATGTATTGAGAGCTTCTAAAAAAATTGTAATTGTTCACTTCTAACCCAAAGAGGTTCACTTTTTGCATTTTAACCCCTTTGATTTTTTTTAACTTTTAACCTAAAGTTTTTGTCTTTTCCATCTTAAGCCCAACACTTTTTTTATTTTTAACTTTGGTCTCCCATACTTTTTATCTTTCGAAAGTTTTTTCATTTTACGTTTCATTTTAAATTTTGCGAGTTAACACACAACAACGTGCGTGGCGGGTTCAACGTTTTTTCGTCTATTTTTTTTCCCTTTTGACAGGCCCGTCACAAAAAGTCTATCTTTCCGTGTTTGACAGATTCGTCGCAACGCGAGCATCCTAGATTGACTTATTTATTCTTTTCTACGTTTTACGTTTCGCTCTAATTTCATCGCATTAACACGCCACAATGGGTGTGCGTGGTTCAAACGTCTGCTTTTCGTCCGGTGGTATTTTGTCCTTTTTATTTATTTTAGTTTTACGAGTTTTTCCAATGTTGGTGGTCGCTAGCAGTGATGTGACATTAGTGCTACTTGGCACGGTTTTACGAATGTTTTAAATCTATTAACTTTTTTACTAATAATATTTTCGAGTTTAATTCTATATATCCTTAATTAAACAACTAAATTTTGCGTGCATGTTTTTATGTATGTGTCGGTAAAAATTTGATTTGCTCTACATTTTGACGTAAGCCTTTTTTGGAAACGAATCAGGTTAGATATAATATGTTTTCGTTTAAAAAAATATTTTTTTGTGCATGTTATATGTACGCTTTGGTATAAATTCGAGTTGGTCTACGTTTCAACGTAAACTTTTTTGGAAAATGAGTCAGGTCGAATATAATATGTTTTCGTCTTTTTACATATGTTTCGTAAATTTTGTTTCCAACCGAGCGCAGTTAAATTGTGCTTTTCCCCCTTTTTTCAAAAGTTGCAATTAATCGCTTTTGATTACATGTGTCAGTTTTTCCTTTATACCCGTTGATGTTTTTTATATATGAGTTGGGTCACATATAATACGTTATGATTGTACGATATAAACTCGATTTACTTTACGTTTTGATCCAATCGCAATGCTTATATAGGTCACATTGAGTTCAGTCAAATACTTCCAAACGTGCGTTTTCATATGGTTAACGAATCACATAACATTTGGACTAATCTATTCAATATTTGCGATGTACTCGAGCCGCAACGCGCGCGGCTCTTATTGCTAGTTCAACTTAATTGACATGTGTTTGGCCATTTAGCGGTTCTAATTTAGGTCAGTTGTTATATTCATGTATGTTTGTTTAAATTAATTAAGTTGATTTAGTTCATACTTCAAACGTATTATTGGGCCTGTTGTTAATGGTTACGTGTTATAAAGGTTGTTGGGCCGGTTGTTATGTTTGTTACATAAGTTGGTATATCACAAGGTAGTTAAGTGTGCAGGTTTTATAGCATGAGGGGCTTTGTGCAATTTATGACGTCCACAAGGGCTGGACTGAAGTTATGCAAGGGTTAAAGTGTAAATCTGTTAAGTGTGCAGGTTTTATAGTATGAGGGGCTTTGTGCAATTTGTTAGTCTTTGTTTCTCTGAGATCTTGTGATCTCTGCAGTTGTATTATAGTATTATTGGTTGATCATTTACCAGATTGTGCCAATCTATTGAAGTTGATCCTTGTATTTCATAGATCTCATATTTGTGAGATCTAGGGTTTGGTTGGGTGTTTTTCTAGGTTGGTTAACTCATGAAGTTTTACGTCACTGTTTTGCCGCTACATCCGTTGTTCTTTTATTGTTTTACATTTTTGTACAATGTTGTATATTTGGCATCCAAGTTTATTTAACAAACATATAAAGAAACAAGGATGATACACAAGCTTGAAAAGAAATATGTACCTTATACCAAAGTAACTCTCTTTGCATTTCTAAAGCAGCCCCAGACAAGTTTTGATTTTTCTTTTTGTTAGCCTTCTTTCCAACCATATGCAACAGGTTATTGCCATTTTGGTCTTTTATAGGAGTTATTAATTCTCTCATTACACCAATCTCATGTAACAAACTATAGATCTCTACTTGACGATATTTGACAGCTAAGTGAAATATAGTTCTTCCTTTGTCATCTAATTTCCATATTATATCAGGATATAATCGTATGAGCTCAACTATAAAACGTGTGTTGCCTGTTTTAGTAGCAACAAAAACTATCCGGGAAGGGTAGCTGTTTATTGCACGATGCACTCTCGGCCCTCGTCGTATGCTATCAATCTCGTTCTTACGCATTTTGGCAACATCATTCCAAATTATTCTTAATAACTGCAGGGCTTCACTATCTCTTTCACCAGGCATCACCTTCACACGAAAGACTGCAAAAACTGAAAAGAGAACACAAGAAGAAAAATATCATATCGTTCATATTACATACTCTAAGTAAAGTTGACATCAAGATGACTATTAACTGTTGACAACTAGAACAAAACTATATTAATTATTTTTCTACTAGATTGTCATTGTTATAAAATAACATTTTAGTAGTTATTAGCCGTAAACCTTGATTAAACATAAGATAAGTTCTTTGTATTATTATTTTATACTAAGGAGATTGTCATTGTTATAAAATATTGTTTTAGTAGTTATTAGCCACAATCCTTGATTAAACATAAGATAATATTATTATTATTATTATTTTGTACCAAGGCGGTGAAGGTTATGAGTGTCACATATCGAACCCGTGTGTTGTTTACCAAGAAACACCACACCCCTCCGATAACTATATATACCCTTGTATTTGAATCATTTAAAACTACTAATGCATCTTTGAATTCCCATCAAATTCTTACTAACATATCGATCCTATAACAACCCTATAATCATGAACTGGCATCAAAGCCTTGGTTTCAAGAGATTTAAATGAAGAACATATCAAACATTCATACCCTGTTTTGCGCATCAAATTCAGATACAATTGGAACCTAGACTTAACAACAAGGAATTGTTTGTTGATTTAGAAATCATATCCAATATCAAACAATCAGAAACGATTAATTATTCAAGCCCAGAAGTAGTTATTAAGAGTCAATCAAAGAACTGATTCTGGCGACTATGGACAAGTTTTGTAATACTTGGAGATCAAGACAATGAAGGTACTCGAGATCAAGACAGTGAAGATGAAGATGCTCAAGATCACCAAGAACCAACATTCAAGGAAATACAGGTTCCAGTTTCAAATTAAAGCTCTCCATTAACGAATCAAGAGTCACCTATAAGTATTCAAGAAGTTGAAGACTCATCAGATTCAGAAAACCCAACAGTACAATGGCTGAGATCACTAAACATCTGTTATGGTTCAAATTCAGATCATATGGCCAAAGAAAGAAGATTGAGAACTTGAGAGAATTTAAGAAAGGAATACAATTCAATTCATCTGCATAAAACAAAAAGGAAACCTATGGCCTATTTTATAGGCTTACATAGCAACTACTAACCCCACTAAGACCATGTGTAGTGGTACACATGAATAATGTGTAAGATTAAATATATTATGTATTAATATTTAATCTATAGCCATTATAATCATTTACATAATAAAGATCAAAATATATAATAACCTATTAAATAATTAGTTGGTAATTGTTGATGGACCATATTACCCTTATTAACTAATTAGGTTTCCTCCTGGGTGCTTATATAAGGAGAATTATGTGGAGGTTAAGGGGTTAGACAGTTACACATTAGACACACCCCATTAGTCAATAACATCAATAATTCGACCTCCTCTCCTAATCGAATCCCCTATTCGATTTCTAAGTCACCATCATCAGTCTACACCCTAAGGAGTAACCAGATCAAGATGACAAGCATGTCGAACTCCATTACTGGATTCTCCACTGCACTTTCTGCTGTGACAGGTATGATTTATTGTTTTCCCTCATGTATAAACAGAACTGAACCAACATGTGGTATCAGAGCATACGTTGATTAGTCAGTTCTGTTTTCGTATCCATAATTCTGGGATTGAAACTTGGAAAACGGAATTTTTTGAAATCTTATGAATTAACAGCCGGTTTCGAGTGGGTATATGTTCGAAGTCCCTGTTTTCGGAAAATATTAATCATATGTTTACTCAAAATCAAATGGGTTATGTTTTTTATGACCGAAATCTGTTTTAGAAAAACCTTAAAATTCAGGTTTCGGGTTCCAGAATTCATGTTTTATTATTTAGGGTTCATCATGTTCTTAGTTAAAATTCGAAATATCCTATAAGTTTTGGAATATGATTTGAATTGTTATATGTTTTCCTGATTTTGATTTATTTTTTTCTAATAAGGATTTTCGAAATATGTTAAAAGGATAAACAGATTATGTTTTCGAAATTTTATGATAAAATTAGATCAAAGTTATAATAGGAAACTATATCACAATTCTTAATTTCGAATTTTCAGTTGTTATAACCATAAACAACTGGATCGCACAAGATAAGATCACATAAGAGATAATCTGATCGCATAAGATAATCGCACAAGATCAGATCACATAAGAGATGATCTGATCGCATAAGATAATCGCACAAAACTTACGGATCGCACAAGGCATAACGGATCGCACAAGGCCTTATTGATCACACAAGTTTACTTGGGCCTTATGGATCGCACAAGTTTTGGGCATAATGGATCGCACAAGTTTTCTTGGGCCTTATGGATCGCTCAAGTTTTGGGCATAATGGATCGCACAAGTTTACTTGGGCCTTATGGATCGCACAAGTTTTGGGCATAATGGATCACACAAGTTCGATCCGCGCTAACGGGTGGTTTGCTATTAAATAAATGGTTTTGTAATTTACTTAGTTAATTAATCAGAATCAGATAATGTTTTACAAAACCAGAATAGCTTAACTTGAATGAGTTTTTGATATATCATTTCTGGCCAAAGCTGACTTGATACATCTACTTATCGTTCAAGTATTACGAAAGCTATGTTGTGTGCATCATAAGCATGAATGTCTTAATTTATGGCCAAAGCTGATTTAATTCATTCATAGATGGCATACTCAACAAGTGCATAACTAAAGTGATTGTTTCAATTTCTGGCCAAAGCTGATTTGTTACAACCACTTTGCACATATGCTTAAATGATTACACTTCTGGCCAAAGCTGTTTTGTCTTCGTTTAAGTAGAATTTTTAACTAAGTCTATTATTTTGATGTTAGTAATAGACAATATCACAGCTTCATAATGTAAAATGGTCATTATTTATGCCTGCCTTAGTTTAACGTGCCCTTATATCACATTAGGATTTCTTCCTTAGTATCATAACTTGCTCATCTTATTTCCACTATCAGCGCCCAATTGCGGAATTCCACCTTTGACTGGTGATAACTTTGCTGCATGGAAGGATGCTCTCATGCTTACTCTCGGGCTGCTGGATTTCGATTATGCTCTAAGAGAGGATAAGCCAGCGGACCTTACTCCACAAAGTACTGCTGCTCAGCAGTTAACTCATGACAAGTGGACTAGGTGTAACCGCATGTCTCTCATGTTTATGAAGCAGTCCATAAGCAATGCAATCAGGGGAGCTATTCCTGATTCTAAAGATGCTAAAACCTACTTGGCTTCTGTGGAGGCGCAGTTCAAAGGGACGTCTAAAGCACACGCTAGTACTCTTATTCTCAAGCTGGTGACAACTAAGTATGATGGGAGGAGCGGCATTCGCGAGCACATCATGATGATGAATGACATGGCCAATAAGCTGAACGGGGCTGGAAATGGAAATCAGTGATGGTTTCCTTGTTCATTTCATCATTACTTCGCTTCCTTCGTCCTTTGAAGCATTCAAGATCAATTACAACACTCAGAAGGACAAATGGACAATGAGTGAACTGGTCGCCATGTGCGTACAGGAGGAAGAGCGTATGAGGATGGATCGCCATACTGATGTTGCAAACTTCACTACCTCCAACTCTAAGAAGAGGAAGAACAATTATCAGAGGAAGGATGCTTCAAAAGTCCAAAGGCCTAATCCTAATCCTAATCCTAATCCTAATCCTAATACAAGTGCACCTTCCAGCTCTAAGAACTCCTTAGGCAGTATCCGCTACAAGTTCTGTAAAAAGACAGGACACATGCAGAAGGAATGCCCTGACTTTAAGGAGTGGCTGGCTAAGAAAGGTAACGATTATTTTATGATACTTGAGTCCTATAATTTAAGTGTTCCTGCTAATTCTTGGTGGTTTGATTCTGGTTCTATGGTTCATGTTACCAATTCTACTCAGGGATTCCTTTCAATCCGGAAGCTGGAAAGAAACCAAAGAACGCTTAAGGTTGGGGATGATCGAGAATTAGAAGTGAAGGCCATTGGAACATTACAATTAGTTATGAAAACTGGTTGATGTATTAAACTTTATGATACCTTATATGTTCCTGGGGTAACTCGGAACCTTGTATCAGGACCAAAGTTAGACATGGACGGTTTTATTGTTTCCCATGGTCATCGCAACTCTCTATCCTTTATGATTCTGTTCTTTATGGTACTGGTATTCTGGATGGTGGTCTCTATAGATTAGAACTAGAAGATAACTTTTCCAAATCTTTGTTGTCATATAACATTAATGAATCACTCACAAAGATGGAAGAGAAACGAGACTTAGAAACTTCATCCATGTTGTGGCATCAGCGTTTAGGCCACATCTCAAAAGAACGATTAAATCGTCTTGTAAAGGATGAAGTCTTACCTCCTCTCGATTTCTCTGATTTTGGAACATGTGTCAAATGTCTTAAAGGTAAAATGACATTAGCGAATAAGAAAGGTGCCACTAGGAGCTCTAATTTATTAGAACTCATTCACACTGACATTAGTGGTCCCTACCAAATCGCTGGCATAACAAGACATACTTCATTTATCACTTTTATTGATGATTATTCTCGTTACATGTACTTGTATCTAATTAAGGAAAAATCTAAATCTCTAACAACTTTTAAAGATTATAAGGCTGAAGTTGAAAAGCAATTAGATCGTCAGATTAAAGTTGTGAGATCAGATAGAGGCGGTGAATATTATGGAAGACATACTGATGTGGGTCAAGCTCCTGGTCCATTTTATGAGTTTTGTAAGGGCCAGGGGATTGTGAACCAATACACCATGCCTGGTACACCTCAGCAGAACGGTGTCGCTGAAAGAAGAAACCGTACCCTTATGAACATGGTGCGCAGTATGTTAGCCAACACTAATTTACCATTATTCCTCTGGACTGAAGCGTTAAAAGCAGCTGTTCATATACTCAATAGAGTTCCTTCTAAGTGTGTTCCTAAAACTCCTTATGAACTTTGGACAGGTAGGAAACCGAGTCTTAAATATATGAAAGTATGGGACTGCATTGCTGAAGCAAAACTTTACAATCCTTTCCTAAGGAAACTTGACCCTAAAACAGTTACCTGTTTCTTTATCGGGTATCCTGAGAACTCTAAGGGTTATCGTTTCTATTGTCCTTCTCATGTCACCCGTATTGTTGAAACCAAGCGTGCCGCGTTCCTGGAGGATTTCAAGGTCAGTGGGAGCAGTACCAACCCTTACGAAGAATTGCAAGAAGTACAAGACGCGGGGGGGAGAGACTCGTCGCTTACCATTACTCCGATTACTCCTCTTGTACCCAATGCAACTACTGTACCTGAAGCTACTGCACCAACTCCAAATTCACCTCTACAATCAGAACCAATTATACCTCATGACGAAGGCACATCAAACGCTCATAACCAAGACAACGTTGAACCCGATAATCCACTCAGGAGGTCATCTAGGCAAAGAAGGCCTACTAATTGGGATGATTACGTTACCTACCTGACTGAAATGGATCCTGGAAAGCTCAATGATCCTATCTCTTGCAATGAAGGCATTAGCAGTTATCAGTCTTCTGAATGGAATAAAGCAATGATTGAAGAGCTTGAATCCATGAAGAAAAATGACGTTTGGGATTTGGTAGAATTACCCAACGGAGCCAAACCCGTAGGATGTAAATGGGTATTCAAAACAAAACTGGATCCGAATGGGAACGTTGAACGCTACAAAGCGAGATTGGTTGCAAAGGGCTACACTCAGAAAGAGGGAATTGATTATCAAGAGACGTTTTCACATGTCTCTCGTAAAGATTCATTAAGGATCGTCATGGCCCTAGTAGCTCATTTTGATTTAGAGCTGCATCAGATGGACGTTAAAACCGCTTTCCTTAACGGAGATTTGGACGAAGATGTTTACATGAAACAACCTGAAGGCTTTAAACCTGAAGGTGAGGAGCATCTAGTCTGTAAGTTGAAGAAATCCATTTACGGGTTAAAACAAGCATCACGTCAATGGTACCTCAAGTTTGATGAAGTCATGAAGAAGCAAGGTTTTATGAAGAATCAAGTGGATCAATGCACCTACCTCAAGATGAGTGGGAGCAACTTTACTATACTTGTCCTTTACGTAGATGATATTCTATTGGCAAGTAATAGTTAAGACATGTTGCATGAGTCGAAGCGGTTACTTTCGCATAACTTCGACATGAAGGATCTCGGAGAGGCTTCTTACGTCATTGGCATCGAAATTCACCGAGATAGACAAAAAGGGATCTTAGGATTGTCCCAGAAGGCTTACATAGATCGTGTCCTTACACGATATAACATGCAACAGTGCAAACCCTCCGTCGCTCCAGTAGTTAAGGGAGATGTTTTCGGTTCATTCCAGTGTCCGACAACAGAGGTTGAGAAGGAGCAAATGAGCCAGATACCTTACGCGTCAGTAGTCGGGAGCTTGATGTATGCTCAAGTCTGTACTCGCCCAGATATCGCTTATATTGCTGGAATGCTAGGCCGTTATCAGACTAATCCTGGCCTAGATCACTGGAAAGCAGCTAAGAAGGTACTTCGATATCTGCAAGGGACGAAAGACTATAAACTGACTTATAGAAGAAGTGATCATTTAGAAGTGGTGGGCTATTCTGATTCTGACTTTGCAAAATGCAAAGATGACAAGAAATCCACTTCGGGCTATATCTTTATGTTAGCAGGCGGCCCTATCTCATGGAAGAGTCATAAACAACAGTTGACCACAACTTCCACAATGATGGCAGAGTACATTGCTGTTTATAACGCAACCTGTCATGGAATGTTGCTTAGAAATCTGATCACTGGACTCAAAATCGTTAATTCCATTTCTAGACCATTGAAGCTTTATTGTGATAATTCAGCTGCCATTAGTTTCTCGAACAGTAACAGTTCGACGGGAGCTGGTTTTTATCTCGATACAAAATATCTGTTCGTACGTGAACGAGTTGAGGAAAATAATCTTTGTATCGAGTATATTAGTACTAAGGATATGCTTGCGGATCCGATGACTAAAGGTCTCCCTCCTAAGGTTTATGAAGAACATGTTCGTAATATGGGATTTTGTAAAGACCTTATTTGAGCATATTGTACTAGCTTCTGTTTTATGTTAATGAAATTTCCTCAGTTTGATTTTGTATGTCTCTTAGAATATGTTCAACCGGTATAATGGCATATTGACAAATAAAGTTACAAATCAAACAAAGGGCTTATGCGTATTTTGATCATAACGATTAGGTTTTAAATTAAGGCTATAGTATGATTAATGGGGGTCCTGAGTCGCATAATGATTCAACGGCTGTATTTCTCTGCTATAGTACTTGTTTAAGGCTAAAATGAGTGTTAACTCCTGATCAGGCTTATCTAATACTCATAGTAAATGATTACTCGGCTAAGTGGGAGAATGTAAGATTAAATATATTATGTATTAATATTTAATCTATAGCCATTATAATCATTTACATAATAAAGATCAAAATATATAATAACCTATTAAATAATTAGTTGGTAATTGTTGATGGACCATATTACCCTTATTAACTAATTAGGTTTCCTCCTGGGTGCTTATATAAGGAGAATTATGTGGAGGTTAAGGGGTTAGACAGTTACACATTAGACACACCCCATTAGTCAATAACATCAATAATTCGACCTCCTCTCCTAATCGAATCCCCTATTCGATTTCTAAGTCACCATCATCAGTCTGCACCCTAAGGAGGAACCAGATCAAGATGACAAGCATGTCGAACTCCATTACTGGATTCTCCACTGCACTTTCTGCTGTGACAGGTATGATTTATTGTTTTCCCTCATGTATAAACAGAACTGAACCAACATAATGCTCCACCCTAGGGCGTTTTGCGTCATGTGGCATTCCAGTCAGGAATGGGGCGTTTTTCATAAATGGGTGTAGTGGGGATGTGGGGCATTATGTTAAAAGGGGTTTAATAATAGAATTAAATAAAAAAAACTATCAAAAAATGTTATTGGACAAAAAAAACCATCAAAAAGGGTGATTGGTCAACACACAAGGGGCTCGAGCGTTCTATATACAACGCCATTCAAAAAAATCGAACAAAAACGCCCAAGGGGGCCGAGATCAGGGCGTCTTTGGGCAAAAAACGCCCCATTATTTGACGACTACGCATGGTCTAAGCCACTAAAGCCAAAACATGGAAATCAACTAAACATGCATGTACGTGGAGTATGGGCATCCCCTCTACTCCTTTATTTTTGACACATGACATAATAAACAAAATAATCCTAATTACGTGGCTGGCTTAGTCATACGATGCACACATCAACATCGTCCATATAGAAATTAGACCCCTTAGACTAGAAGAATATGAACTCCTATACTTACCATATACCTACCAACTACGAGGAAGCATCGGATACCCTCAATGGATAGAAGCAATGGAAAGTGAAATAGACTCACTAGAAAAGAACAACACTAACTCTCACTACACTTCTTGCAAATCATAAACCAATAGGTTTAAAATGGGTTCTCAAGGTCAAGAAAGATGCAAATGAAGAAATCACCAAACACAAGGCAAGGTTAGTAGCAAAAGGTCATGTGTAAAAGGAAGGCATAAACTTTAAGTATATGCACATATTGCAAGAATGGAATCCATAAGACTACTACTAGCAATAGCAAGGACGGTGTTAAAACACCGGATCGATGACGAACATCAAACATTGCACTTGATTCAAGACATGAAGAACAATCATAAACACCAAAGATAGAAAGATGTAGAAGATGAATCTCTTTATTATTGAATCAGTCATCACAGATTACAAACCAGAAGATGAATCTCTTTATTATTGAATCAGTCATCACAGATTACAAACCAAAAGAGTATACATCATCTACAAGCTGGTTTAGATCACTAAGATCTAAACCAAGCTTTCTCTCACTAACACATAGTATCCCTCTCTCTCTAGAATGCGCACACTGATGGAAGATGGATGGGATCTTGTGAGAGGTGCACCAAGCTTTCTCAAGGATTGCCCTAATCTACCCTGTACAACACATATATATATATATATATATATATAGACTAGGGACTAAACCCGGACAAAACATATTGTCTGGAATGCAAAACAATTAATTCGGACAACAATAATAATCAAAATATTCCGAGTTTAACATCATAAACTCGGAACTGATAAAGTTTTCGAATTCTTGACTTGACTTTGACTTTGTTGACCGTAGACCAGAACTGATAAAGCACAGTTACTCGGCAGGAACTACACTTACAAACTCCCCCTTAACTGTTGCTATCAGTTCTGTCTGACATTGATATCTCCAGTCACCGGATACTGCGCTTACAGACTTCCCTTTGACTGATGATATTATGCCTGCTTTCTATTTTGGCTGAGACTTGATCTTTCCGGCAGAGCACAGTGATCTTCAACCCTTCTAATTAAAGACTTGCTGACGATCACTTGAATGGCCGCTTTGTGAAACCTAAAGCATCCAACATCAAACACTGTAGATCCTCCCCCTCAAACTACTCCTGAATCAAGTTAACGCAAACCAGCCTACAACCAAATGTAAGAATATCGCTCAAAACCATAATCTTCAAACCTAACCGGCAGTAGAAAGAGAAATTGGATTTCCAATTCCCAACCTTGAAACTTGAAATTCCGCAAAGATATGAAGCTCAGGTCGATAAGTTAATAACAAACTGAATTATGTAAAAGTACATCCACCATCTTGATCAAAAGTCTTCAACCCTTCATGTATAATCTCATCTCGTCACGTATCCTCATGAATCGATCTCCTATCTTCACGAGTCCGATGAATCCCTGATGGCTTTCATCTCCGACCTTCCACTCAAATCAAGAAGCCCCACATTATTTCGAGACCAGAATTAATCTTCTCTACTCTAAATAGCAACTTAATAAGGCTCAATCTTCAACTAGTCGTCAACCGAGAATTCAACTTCATCACGTCAATACTTGATTAAAAACACGAACACACTTGACAAAACTCCATCATATAGGAGCCTTTTCACGCACAAGATTTAGATTTACGAAGAAAAAAGGAAATTTGTACTCCCCCTATTTCTTTGTAAGCTGTCAACGTCCAAGCAAATCTTGTTTTATTCACCTCCAATGCTCGATAATAGTCTCAATTTGTTACACGACTCTCTAGTAAGAACCACATTCCAACACCGAGAATCTTGTTAATAACCATGGACCACCATTACCGAACAAAAGTTCGCGGAAAAATTTTCATCACCAAAATTTTCCCAAACACTCTACTTATCAAAATCCATCATTTACAAAAAAAAATGGAATTTTGACATTGTCATGTTTTTTTTTTTTTTTTTTTTTTTTGCTCATCCTCATTTAATCCAGAGCAACAATGCAAACAAACTGAATGATTATCCCGGAAGCACGAAACCCCGGACAAACTGTTTGATACTCATAAAAACTCGGACATCTTTGTTGTACATTTATAAAACCAGGAAACACATTTGATTCAACAAACTCGGAGAGAAGATGTTTTAATAAATCCGGACGAATTGATTCAAATAAAAGGCTGGAACAAACTTGCTTAAACTGAAACCCGGAGTAGTTATTCATAAAAACAAACTCGGAAAACACTTGTCGCTCGTGCGCATGAATAATCCAGAAACCTGAAGTTGTTTTGAGAAACCTGGACATACTTGTTCAGATCTAATAAAAAAACCCAGGAAGATATGTTCGTCGTAAACCCGGAACCCGGAACTCGGAACTGATGACTTGATAAACCCATTTAGTAAACAGTCAGAAGCCAAAACAAATAAACTCGAGACTGAATAAAGAAACCTAAACTCTAACCCGGAACACTGAGAAACTCGAAAACCAGTAAGTCCCCTGAAACTTAAGAAATCCGGAAGCCTTTAAAACCAAACTCGGAAACAACGTGAAAAATGTAAACCGGAACAGTTTCAACCCTGGACGAGAACCATTTAACGAAGCCCAGATATAACAATTCAGAACCCTGACTTTGAAGTTCAAAACCCTGAACTAATTTAAAAGAAATCTTAAACCTGATCTTATGAAACACAGAGAAACTAAAAACCCTGAACAAAGTGAATCGTGAACCCGGACACTAAGGAAACTTGGAAACCATTAAAGCTTAAAAACCCGGAACGAGATAAAAGACCAAAAACATCATACAAAACCCGGACCGAAAATTTAATTATTTTGGAAACTCTGAACTGTATCTTTTAACAAAACCCAGACTGGAAACCCTGACTAAAGAAAAGTATAAACTCGGAACATATCCAACAGTTTGTTTAAACTTTGTAAACCCGGTAACATATCCAACAGTTTATTTTATACTTTATAAACTCTAAAACAATTTGAATTTGTCAAAAACCCGGAACTAAATTGATTTGAAAACCCTGAACTCTTAAAAAAATAAACCTTGAAGATGTAATAAACTCTGACTTGCAAACCCTGACCCTTGAAAATAAAGCCTAACCTCTAAGCTAATCCAGACAGGAGGTGCTTCAGGATATCTCAAAAGTGTGTCTTCACAACAAGTTCAACAATAATCTGGAAGCACAAACACTGAACACATATGAATAAAGAAACTCGGACTGGATGTTGATAGATTAACTCGGACAGGAATAACACTTACATAAATCCGGACATAGCCTTTTTTAGATCAAAACCCTAGATTTACCAAAAACCCAGTAGTTCTCTCCAACACAGCTCGAATTTCTTCATATCTGGACCAAAAACTTCATGTCTTCATGATGTTTGGCGGAAACAAACATCAAATTAAGAGCAATGGTGATTCGGAAGGCGGTTAGACCATTCCGAATCGGTAACCATGCTCTGATACCACTGTTAAAACACCGGATCGATGACGAACATTAAAAATTGCACTTGATTCAAGACATGAAGAACAATCATAAACATCAAAGATAGAAAGATGTAGAAGATGAATCTCTTTATTATTGAATCAGTCATCACAGATTACAAACCAAAAGAGTATACATCATCTACAAGCTGGTTTAGATCACTAATATCTAAACCAAGCTTTCTCTCACTAACACATAGTATCCCTCTCTCTAGAATGTGCACACTGATGGAGGATGGATGGGATCTTGTGAGAAGTGCACCAAGCTTTCTCAAGGGTTGCCCTGATCTACCCTGTACAACACATATATACAGACTAGGGATAAAACCCGGACAAAACATATTGTCTGGAATGCAAAACAATTAATTCGGACTACAAAAATATTCAACATATTCCGAGTTTAACATCATAAAATCGAAACTGATAAAGTTTCCGAATTCTTGACTTGCCTTTGACTTTGTTGACCGTAGACCAAAACTGATAAAGCACAGTTACCCGTCAGGAACTGCACTTATAGACGGCCAGTACATCACTTAGACGTAAAACCAACATTCTTACATGGTGATTTAAAGGAAGATGTATATGTTGCACAACGAGACAGGTTTGTGAAGAAAGGAAAGGAGAAGCTATTCTACAAACTAAAGAAAGCCCTATATGGTTTGAAGCAAGCACCTAGAACATGGCACCTTAGACTAGATAACACCTTAAATGAAATTGGATTCAAAAGATGTCCACAAGAACAAGTAGTTTACAAGAGAACATTTAAGAAGACTACAATAATTATTGGTGTATACACATTGAAGACATTATAGTAACAAGAAGCGCTTAATGAAGGAAATAACAAACTTAAAGAAAGAAATGGAAGGCAAGTTTGAAATGAGCGACTTAGGACCACTCAAATATTAACAAAAGCAAGCAGCCTATGCAAAGAAAGTCTTAAAAGAAGCAAGACTAGAAGATTGCAATCCAACAAAGTATGCAATAGAAACATGATTTAAACTAATAAGAGAAGGCAAAAGTATGCAACTGAATATAGAAAGCTAATTGGATGCCTAAGGTATCTTAAACATACAAGGCCATATATAATGTATGCAGTTGGATACATGAGCAAATACATGAAGAAACCAAGAGCAACTCACATGTAAACAGTCACACATCTAATAAGATACACCAAAGCGACATTAGACTATGGTATAGAGTATACCAAAGGAAAGAATAAAGAAATCATTGGATTTAGCAACCACAGTTATGGTGTAGACCCCGATGATGGAAAAGGATTCATGGAAACAATATTTTTTTACTACAATGAAGCACCTATTATATGTGCAAATCACAAGCAAAACACAGTAGCATCATCATCATCATCTTGTGAACAAAATTTATGGCAACTACATTTGCAGCAAGTCAAGCACTCTGGCTACAAGGACTTCTAAGTGAACTTACTTGAGAACGGAATTAAGAAATTACATTACGAGTTGATAACAAGTTAGCCATACTACTCATGAAGAACCATGTACTTCATGGAAAATCAAAGAATATCAACACAAGATAACACATCATCAGAGAAAGCGTAGAGAACGAGCAAGTTCAAGTTAAACACATAAGTGAAGAAATGCAAAGAGCCGATATACTCACAAAAGCTTTACCAAGAATCAAGTTTATTGAAATGAGAAGCTTAACTGAAATCAAAGACCTAGCTTGGAGAAGAAATTAAGAATTGGGCAGGAGATTATTAGCTGTAGTCGTTGATTAAACATAAGATAAGTTCTATGTATTATTATTTTATACTAAGGTGGTGACGGTTGTTAATGTGACATACCGAACCTATGCGTTGTTTACCAAGAAACACCACACCCCTCTGATAAGTTCTATGTATTATTATTTAAAACTACTACTGATCTTTGATTCTCTCTAACATATCGATACTATAACAGCCCTATAATCATCAGTAGTAGTCTATATGACATATTAGTCATTTATAAAATTTATAGAAAGGGAAAAAGAGTGTTCATACTTACCTGACTTGATGATTCTGAAGAGAATATGTGGTATTATTCCTTTAAATGCATGTGTCTTCTGGGCCAAAGATAAGAGAACATCATTAACACTCTCGTTAATGAGACTGTTGTTGTCTTTCACTATTTCTAGAGCAACATCTGCAAAAGAATTTTTGACCACTTTATGAGAGACGCTACATGAGTTGATGCATAAAATAGACAAGAAAAGTTATGAAAATGTAAGGGAAAAAAAACAGAGACATAAAGTATGATAAAAATAACATTATAACAAGAAGTTGTGGAAACTAGTTACCAAAGATTTCAGCTTTAACACAAGCAAGTAGGAAACCATCCTGGCGATATCCTGTCCCATCAGAGATACTATATAGATACCTCACCATATCAGGCTTTGCAAAACTAGCAGCCAAATGGAGTGGCATCATTCTCCGATATCAAGGATTTCAGTCACAACAGGATTCTTCTCCACCATTATCATTGCTGTTTTTACATTTCCTGTTGTAGCAGCTAAAGCAAGGGCAGTTTTGTAATTTTTGTTTCGTAGCTCCAGATCCTCTCTATCCAACATAGCTACTAATTTCCTCACAAAATTTTCCACAGTCTTGGTGCTTTCTGCTGATGCTGCGATGTGAAGCAGTGTATTATCATTTTCGGTGATAGCAGAACGTATCAGATGTGGGTGTTCCTCAAGAATGGGTTCAGCGGCCTTCCAATCTCCTCTCATTGCTGCTTCATAAAGGGGAACAACAACCTTGATGTATTCTTCTCTACTTCCTTCAATTTGAAAAAAAAGGGCATGTTTGGGTAAACTTTTTGAAATGACTTATTGGCTTCTTGGAAAAGTTAGGATTTTGTGACTTATTGACTTATTGGCTTTTTCCCCTCCCATACACCCTCTTTGCCAAACATCATTTTAGAGCTTATGACTTTTCAAAAAGACAATAAGTCAATAAGTTGTTTCAAAAAGCTTACCCAAACATGCCCAAAATATCAAATATGGTGGGTTAGGGATGAGCTCGGTACCGACCGGTACCGAACCGGTACCGGTACCGAAAATCCTCAAAAGTGGGTACCGGTACCGAATATACCTGGTACGGTTCGGTACCGGTACCGAAAATGTCAAAAGTCAGTACCGAAAAGGTACCCGGTTCGGTAAATTCGGTACCGATACTGGGTCCATTTTGCTCATCCCTACGGTGGGTGCCATTCTATATTATATTGAGTCAGTCCCATATAAAATTACTTCACATATTGTTTTTGTGAACTCAGTTAAACTTGCGAGACTTCAAACAAAAGAAGGAAATCCAATAATTGAGTCTCTACATGTGATTATTTAGTATAACGAAAGGTTTCACTCATATATGTTGGTAAATTTAGTGTTATCAACGGATCTTGGGGTATTGGACTAACTTGTTGACAAAGTTAATCATAGTATTTCTGGGTTTACATATTCACACACCCAAATGCCTATTTCCACACCCTTTAAGACGCCTCGTATAGACCTAGACGGGGCGTCTAGGGTTTTTGTCTCCTAACAGTACACCCTTTAAGATGCCTCATATAGGCCTAGACGCGTCTAGGGTTTTTGTCTCCGACTAGATTCTGAACCTCGTACCAGGTCAAATCAATCACATCAGACGGGGCGTCTTGAAGACTGATTTGAGACTGATTTGACTATCTTGTCCGGCACGTGATTAAAGTAATACGATCGGTATAGAGCTGTACGAGGCATACATATTGGAATTAAATAGGGACATGGAGGCATACATATTGGAATTAAATAGGTTTACTCCCAACGGATACAGAATGATCGAGCAGCTGACAGCTCAAAACATGGAGGCACACCAAAAATGTGCAAATAGGCAGTGAGGATGTGTGAATAGATTCTGCCTTATTTTTTAATGAATTAGGAGATGCGCTAGTGCTTGCTAATTTTAATTTAATCAATATAGCAAATACTCTGTTGGGCCTTAAATTTGGTCACATAATTGATTAATTAAATAAAAATGGTCATAGCACTTTGGGCCTACATCGCATGGATCATTTTTCAAACATGAGGTTTTGTTTTAAAGCATAAAAAGAAAACCGATGGCTGTTTTTTCTTTTATTCTTTTTTATTTTAGTATACCAAGAAGACAAAAGCAAACCGGTCAAACAATAAAGGTAATAGCTTACGATTACATCTTCCCTCACAAAACAAATTCGTTTTTGTCGATTGTTTAGTCTAATCCAATTAAATTTTTGATAGCACGATCAAAAGTTTTAATCTGATAACATTATATATCACGATTCTAAAGAAAATCCAAGGTTTCAATTTCAATTCAAGGCGGTCTCGAAAATCTTAAGAAGCATGGTTTGAACATCAGTAAGGTGGTCTAGACGATATAGAGGCTGGAAGGTACTGAAGGATATATTAATGAAAGAAGCAGTTGAGAAATTACCTTCAAGTAGATCTAAATAAGGTGGCGACACTGGTGGTGACCCTTGCTGCGGAGGAAACGGAACGATAGTATGCTGCTGCGGGTCAAGGATGTCTATGGGAACGTGTTCAATTTCATGGCCAGAGCTTGTACCTGGGTGATTCAATTTCATAGCGATTAGAGTATGGAATTATAAAAACACTAACCATATATGCAATATGCATGATGTAGTTTTCTCTACGTCCCTTAAAGTTACTTTCACATATTCTTTTTTGTAACGTAATTTTACCTTTTAGAACATCTTACACAATATGTCAATGAAAAAAGCAATTGAGAAATTACCTTCATGTAGATCTATTGACTGTAGGTTCTGTTGTGGTTCCATTAGCAGTGATGCTGGCTGCGGAGTTTCACGAGTAGAGCTTGTACTTGAGTGGCTCATCTTTGCGTCTACAATGTCGTCATAGCCATCAGATCTACTTGTGAGATCGAGGAGTCTTCCCAAATGGGAGTAAAAGTCTCCATGCAAACGTCATACTACTTTGGGTTTGCATGGAGACTTTAACGTCAACATTATCCACATTTTTACCAGTCTAGAAATTACCTTCAAGTAAATCTGAAAGAGGCGGGACAATCGGATCGCTTGTATGGTCCTCCTCCTCCTGCTGCTGCTGCTGGTGATCGTTGTGGTTTGTGAGAACGAGTTCAATCGAGGAGTCAGAGCTTGTACCTGAGTTGTTCATCTTTTCGTCTGCAATGTTATAGCGATGAATCAGTATTTTTAACTGGAATCAAATTAATTATAAGAGAATCTAGAAGCAATTATGAATATACCTTCCATTGTCGGAGTGTTCTTTTAATCCTGAAGCAAGCAACACTGCTTTTCCTGGTGAACGGAGAACTTCGGTCTGAATTTATACAAGTGAAGTCAACTCAACGTCAACAACAATCATTCACCAACGTCAACTTTGGAATGTGAACGGGAAAATGCTACGCAACTTCTGAATTTTATATTAATGTTTATTATGAAAATATAAAAAAAAAAACGATTTTACCTACATATACATTTACAACTCAACTCTTACGCCCCGCTTGCGGTATGCTCATATAATGTATATATGCGTGGGCGCTCGGGGGGCAAAAGTGAAAGTGCACTAATTTTAACGTTATTTTACTAATTTCGTGAAAATAACGTTAAAAGAGGGGGATGGTTAATCATGCATCATGTGGTGGCGTTGATAGCCAAAAGACAAGGGGGTACATGCACTAATCGGCGTTTGTCTCAATTGCTGAGTGTTATGTGCCTTATGTCCAAGGCTTGATGCAAAACTACAATCGAGCCGGGGGTCTCATTGGAAGCAGCCTCTCTATTCCTACGGGGTAGAGGTAAGGCTGTCTACATCTCACCCTCCTCAGACCCTACCTTAGCTTTGCTATTGGTGGGATATACTGAGTATGATGATGATGATGATGATACATTTACAACTCAGGGAATAGTGTCAACCAAACATTACAAGCTCAGGGAACCAAGCTCAGGCAGCTTGCCTGTCACTTTCCTATTGGACCAACCTATTTTTTATTTAATTTTATTTCCAGCATAAAATTACGCTTTCGTCCTTCATTTAAATTACGTTTTTGCCCCCTGTTAAAAATAAAATTATAATTGTAGGATCGTTTTCAGACCCAAACGAGTCGATCAGAAGAGTTTTTCTCAATACAAAAGGCGGAAACAGACGTATCGAGTTCAATTCAGCTAGAAATACACTTTAAACTGTCTTTAGATTGATTTGACAAAGTTTTACAGCGAGTTGACACTTCGGCAGCACTTCGGCTCTCAAACCGGAATTCCAGAACTATTTCACACGAAATCAGCAGACACATATATATAGGCAAGCTAATTCCGCTTGAACATGCTCAAGCGAAATCACATTTCAAGCGGAATTAGTAATTTCGTTTGAAATGGACATGGTGATTTCAAACGAAATTACAACTTCTAATTCCGTTTGAAATTGCCTCCCACCCTATATTTGACATTTTTCTCGTATAACGTGCCCTGATCTATCTACAAACATACAAGACTCGATATAAGACGAAGTCGACAGACGCATGCACCAACAGACTCCCCCTCGAATGTTGACGAGTCTTTAGTGTCGAGTCTCCAACATCTTCAGTCTTTATCAGTCTTCTCGAACTCTTTCTCGAAGTATCTAACAATATAAAGCATCCTCAATCTTTCTCTACTCTTCTTCCAGAATCGCAACCTGGCTCCATACTTCTCTTGATCAGATCTCTTGATTCCTTAAGTTCATCAGCATCATCAGCTTGCATGAACATTAGGTTCAGTATCAGACCTGGCTAACCTGCATATTCTTAACCCAGAAATAAATTTCACAAATTTAACAATTTACAAATTTATTCTCTGCTTACCACTTGTAAACACAAAAACAACATCATTTTGCAAGAATAAAATGATTTAACATTTAAAAGTTTCTGATGACCACTTGTAAGCAAACATTCAAAATTTTTCTTATTTAAACACAGACTCCCCCTCACAAATAGCTCATCATGTCTAGCACTCAGAATTTTGAAAATCAGCTCTCCAACATCAGTTGTCGAAAATCTTTTTGAATTTTTCAAGATTTATGCTAAAACACATTCTATTTGGATTTTTCTAAAGATTTCAGTGTGTTACAATGCAATAAGAAAATATTTACATACAATATTTTTGTGAGTTTGTGTAAGAGGATCATATCAGTTTTTGAGACAAATCACCAGCACCATTAAGCTTTAAACATTTTAAGTTCTAAACGATTCACTTAGATTGTCAGTATACTGATCCACTTATATTTTCACACAAAGTTCAACTGTTTCGAGATACGAGATTAGTGTTTTAGAAACTTGAACTTAGTCGCGTGTCCCACCTCAGAATATACTCCCGTATCCAAATCCCAATATTCAGTCTTACAGGTGAGTATACCTAGATGATATCTGTAAAGGGTTAAATGCGAGGGTCATGAGAGCTAAGGTCAGAACTTCCGTTCAGCAGAGAGATGACGGCTTCGACTTTTGGTGTGTTCCCTTTAGAGAATCTTTTCTTCAACAGCACATGATTAGCATTTTGCAATGTTTCGTCATTTTTATGCTGAGGGTGTGCTATATTTCAAGCAAGCGTAAAGTATTCTCTAGGGACTAGGCCATTGCTTCCGCAAAATCAGAAGTCCCGGGATAATACCCCAGATATCACTGAGTATAAAGACCTAGTATCTCAGAAAGAGGGACCTTTCAAACAAGATTTCGGGGGTTACCCATATATCCGAGAGATGTTCCCCCCGATATAAGTAAGTTTGAAATTTAGGTTTATATCTCGTCACAATCTACTAAATGTATAAAAACCTACTGACACATCATCAGTGAGACCGTTTATCACATTTGACTTTCCAATTCTTTAGCATGCTGTGATCATCCATTGATGTACTATCATTTCCTCTTTCTGACAACAAAACTCATTTTGAATTTTATCATGTTTTTGCCTTTTTCAAATATTCAAATGTTTTTGGATTTTCTGAAAATTCTTACTCCCCCTAAAATTCAAAATCATTTAAAGGAAATTTGAAAACAAATTGTACAAGGTAAATTGACAACTGTTGTGAATTGCTTTAAATCGCCATCCACTTGGCATAAACAATCAGAACTCCCCCTTACAACAAACATTTTTCCCATTATGATTTCAAAACACTTAAGTTTGTTTTAATCAAAATGGTTTTTCCAGAAAATTAGTTTTGTTGATTTTATAAAACCACTTGTAGATTAGGGGTTTCATCATCTTGTTCTCTTCGTTGACCACTTGAAATATTTAACAATTTTAAAATCAATCAACAAATACCACATGTAGAAAATCAAGTACAACTTAATGTCCCTGATTTACCACTTGTAAGACAAAATCACTTTCGTGAATTTCTCAAGAAAGATGCCGATACCTGCTCCACACTTACCAACCGGCAAGTCCAGAGTTTATTCATCATAGTAGGTTCCATCCCAGTCACAAACCTGGGACGGCTTAACTTTACCTGGTTTCTTCAATTTCTTCTCATAAAATTCTTTAACCCCCTTTACTTTCCCATCAACCATTTTTTCAAAGATGTGTTTCACTTTGGGGTTAAAAGCTTTTTCAATATCAAATTCTTCCTTTTCTGAGAAAAATTGATTTGAAATTTCAATTTTACCAACTTTTTGTTTAAAATTTTCAGCCCTCAATGGTGGAAAAATTGCATCATCCATTGGTGGAACTGATGTTTCCAACTTTAACTCAACCTGTGGCTCCTCTGACGTTGTGAAATCAGATTCATTGCCAGAAAATAGTTCCTCTGATTTTGACGAATCAGAATCATTGCTAGAACATCAGATTTCTTAACAACCCACTTTTGATTGTCAAGATTTGCTTTCCTCTTGTAAAACCTCTTTGAACACTCACCAACTTCAAACTTCGAATTTTTTAAAACTTTGAATTGTGTAGTTGGTGGTTCATTTTCAACAATCTTTTCTTTCATTTTAAGAGAAACTCCCTGTTTTGCTTGAATTACCATTGGACAATTCCTGGCAATATGACCAACTACTTTGCATTGAAAACAACTTCTGGTTTCCTTCTTTTGAGCAAATCCATTCTTCATTTCTTCTTGCTTCTGTGCAAGGAATTCTTTGTTTGATTGTTTCCAGAATGGACTCTTTTGTTCTTCCTCAGCACTTTTCCCTGAAACAAATACAGTTTTTGTTTTATAAGTTTTCTCATTTTTATGATTTTTCGGTGGAATAAAACCAAGTCCTTTCTTTTGAAATTACTGTTATGGTTTGGTTTCTTTTGAAAACCTGAACCAGAACTGTAACCTTTTTTCTTGTTTTCTCTTTGTTGAACTCTTGAGGTGTAAGTTTTAGGTTTTTCAGAAAGATTTACATCTTTTATTTTAGAAATATTAATTTATGTTAATTTGAAAACCTTTTTGATCATGTTAGGTTTAACACCTCTTATTAGAAATTCTTGATCAGAATATAATTTGTCAGAATCATTCAAAGTATATGCCACTTTGATTGATTCGTCATTCAAATTAGATTTTGATAACAAAAACTCTTTATTGTAAACCCGTTTCTCCTTTTTTACTGTTGACTTTGACTTGTCAAATTTTGACTCTGAGTTTGACTCCAACTTTGACTCCTCGGTTTCATCGTTATCCAACACCTGATCGACCACATTCTTTATTAATTCGGACTCATGATCAGTATCAGACGATGTAAAAGTAACATCAATGTTGTCTGGCAAATTTTCTGAAGACTCAGACTCCCACTGTAAATTGGTTGCTTTTTTAACTCTTTCTGAATTTGGATTTCTAGGAGAATATCCATTTTCAAGCGGGGGTGGACACTTTGTATAACTGGCACTTTGTTTCTTACCAGAAATCTTCACTTCAGTATCCTTCTCCTTTTCTTCAGAACTTTCATCTTCATCAAATGCCTTCATGCCTTCAACAGTTGGATAAACCCTGTCAATAACATAAGAAGTACATGAGTAACTTTTTAACAACCTATTAACTCTTTCTGTTTCAATCCTTTGTGTTTCCAGTTTCTGTTCAAGCACAACACATTTTTCAATGTAACTGTTAACACTTTTCTGCTTTGTCATGAAAGCTCCTTGAAGCGTCTTCATTGTTGTTGCTTGTTCACTGCTTGACAGATTGTACTGATTCATTGCTTTGTTGAGAACATCATATGATTCTTTCAATCTATTCATGTTGTGAATCAAAGTACTATTTTGCTTCTTCACTGCCTCACAATTTTCACATATCACCGGAATCTTTTGTACATCAGCTTCCACTTCAACTTTAAACACTGGAATATCTTTAACCTGTTTCCTTATCACTGGAACTTCTTCATCATCACTGCTGACAGGTTTCTTAACTTTTTTCTTTTTCTTTTTAGCTTTTTCATCATCACTGTCACTTTCTTCTATCAATTTTAAATCTTTTTCCATTCTCTTTGCATAATAATCATCATCATTATCACTATCTTCAGTAACTCTAGCAACAAAAGCTTTGTGATTTGGAGCTTTGTTAGGATCATAATCATCCCAACTAAAATTTGCCCAACTAAATCCTTCTGGTAATTTTTCATCATCTTGATTTATTAGACATGCTTTGCTATCAGCTGAAACATATTTGTCCCAACTGAAATCACTTGTAGATTTTTTACCATCTTGATTCACCATGCAAGCTCTCTTTGATGAATCTTCGATTATCTTCCTAGCATGTGCAGTTTGTGGTTCATGTTATTGTTGAGCAACTTGATGATAAATTGCTTTCCGATAGTAAGCATTGTTGTTGAACGGATTTTGAGCTCCACTTGCTTCGCAATTTGTGCACTCCCTCTTGAAGTGTCATTTTTCCCTACAACGAAAATAAGTAACTTTAGATTTATCAAATCCTAAAGTAGAAACATTTGCATCACGGAAATCATCTCTTCCCGTAATTTGTTTAAACTTTTCAGCTCTTCTCAACACACTCGCCAAACACCATTTTATATCCATCAACTCCATTTCCTCAGCATCTATCTGATCGTAATCCTCTTTGGTCAACATTGGATTCCCGATTTTTCCTGCTACTAGACTTCCATATGATTCCAGCACAGTTCCCAACAAAGACATATGACTTTTTGCAACCTCTTCCGAAAAATTTTCATCATTTTCAAGATTCAAAACAATGTTGCATTGTAATTTCTTGCCATTCTTGGTCGTTGAAAAATTTGGATCAAATGATGGATATGAAGAAAAACTTGTTTTGCTGTTTGATCCTTTAGAAGATCCTCCAGATGAACTTTTAGCATTAAATGCAGTCTCGACTTTTGGTGACATGTTCGTTTTATCACTGATACCTCCTTTGTAATAAAGACCGATATCTTGTTCACCATCAAAATCTTTCATTCTTGAGATCTTTCTTTGTTCCATTTCTTGAGCTTCAAGTTTTTCAATGAACTTGTTCAGTGTCAAATTGCTAAAATCTTTCTTATTTCTCAACATCATCAAATACGTGCCCCAAGTTTCATGTGGCAATGCATCAGCCAACTTTTCTACCAACTCTTCATTATCTTTATTGATGCTCACTCTCTTCATTTGGACTAACATATTGCAATATCTTTCAATGATCTGCTTGGTGCTCTCAGTTCTCAAACCACGAAATAAATCGAATTCTTTCTTCAAGAGTGATTTCTTGTCATTTATCATTTCTTTACTACCAACAAACTTTGACTATAAAGCTTTCCAGATAGAATAAGCACTTCCATTGTGTTGCAGTAATACCAAGATATCTTCCTTAACTGCTTGATGCAACAAACTAATCATCATCTTTTCATTTTTGTATTTCTTTCTATCATCAGCACCTAGATCTTTAATAGCAATCTCCTCTTCATCATCATTTGTCGGTCTAACATACTTTGTTTCAACACACTCCCAAGCATCCAAGTAATTAGCTTGTACCAAATTCTCAAATCGTTCTTCCCATCCTTTATATTCCTCGATATTCATGAGCTTAGGTGGTTTTTGCATAGTGCCCGTTTCATTTTCCATGTTCAAGTTCTGAGTAACAGATGCCGGAGTAGTCGGGGTAGTAGCAAAGGCATTGTAAAATTCCCCTTCCATGTTTCGGTAACACGTTTTTCAAAAATCTGACACTTTCAAACGGAATATCTCTTCAAACGGAATACCTTCTTCAAACGGAATACCCTTCACACGGAATAACACTTTCACACGGAATTACCTGATTTCTTGTGAACTACTCAAACGGAATACCAACTTGAAACGAAATATCTAACTTCGTTTGAAACTACTCAAACGGAATTCCACTCAGGTGCGAAAATAGGCACTTTCAAGCGAAATCACTCAAGCGGAATTAGGTTTCAAACGGAATTAAGATGCTATTTCAAGCGAAATACTGCTGATGTCATCATACTCGAGCTGTTTTTCAAGCGAAATTAACTTTTTGAACAAATTTAATCCGAATTAATGTCTGAAACTTTCAAGGATTTTTTTAAAACACTGTTGCGCACATGATGTGAAAAATTTAGCCGATTTTAACCGTGAAAAGTTGTAAATTTTGAAAAAGAAGGTGTAGAAATCAGAAATTGCAGCTGAATTGGTAAGAACTCTTCCTCCTGAGCTCTGATACCACTTGTAGGATCGTTTTCAGACCCAAACGAGTCGATCAGAAGAGTTTTTCTCAATACAAAAGGCGGAAACAGACGTACCGAGTTCAATTCAGCTAGAAATACACTTTAAACTGTCTTTAGATTGATTTGACAAAGTTTTACAGTGAGTTGACACTTCGGCAGCACTTCGGCTCTCAAACCGGAATTCCAGAACTATTTCAAACGAAATCAGCAGACACATATATATAGGCAAGCTAATTCCGCTTGAACATGCTCAAGCGAAATCACATTTCAAGCGAAATTAGTAATTTCGTTTGAAATGGACATGGTGATTTCAAACGAAATTACAACTTCTAATTCCGTTTGAAATTGCCTCTCACCCTATATTTGACATTTTTCTCGTATAACGTGCCCTGATCTATCTACAAACATACAAGACTCGATACAAGACGAAGTCGACAGACGCATGCACCAACAATAATTTCACCCCTAACTCAAAATTATGTTTTTGCCCCCGGTTCAAAAACTCATTTTTTATTTTGTTCCCAGTTTAAAATTACGGTTTCGCCCTCCGTTTTAAAATTACGTTTTTGCCCCCAGTTTAAAATAAAATGTTGTATTTTCCTTTAAGCTCAAAATTACGCTTCTGCCCTTAGCTCAAAATTACGTTTGCCTGACCCTTCCCTATTAGACCAAACCATTTTTATTTTACTTTTATTCCCAGTTTAAAATTACGCTTTCGTCCTTCGTTTAAAATTACGGTTTTGCCCCCAGCTAAAAATAAAATTATAATTTTGCCCCTAGCTCAAAATTACGCTTTTGCCCTCGGTTCAAAAACTCATTTTTAATTTTGTTCTCAGGTTAAAATTACGGTTTCGCCCTCCGTTTAAAATTACGTTTTTGCCCCTAGTTCAAAATAAAATGTTTTTTTCCTCTAGCTCAAAATTACGATTCTTCCCTCAGCTCAAAATTACGTTTTTTCCCACAATTCAAAATAAAATTATATTTTCCCCCCCTAACTCAAAATTAAGATTTTACCCTCAGTTTAAAATTATGATTTCGCATCCAGTTGAAAATATAATTACGATTTTTACTCTCTGTACAGACATACATGTTATGAGAGAGAAATATTTGGCCTATTGCCTCGCAATGCGGGCATGGCAAAAATAGTTAAATGCATAGATATTTGTATCAAGTCTTTGATATTTTATTTTATAAAGAATATATAAAACCAGATATTGTTAGCGCGTTGCGGATATGAAACCTTTTAAACAAGCCTTTGATTGTTTGAACACCCTCATATTTGTTTAGTTTTTTTTTTCAAGTCATATATTTTTTTATAAAATGTTATTTTTTTGGTTAACAATTATTAAATAATGTTGATAAATTTTAAATTTTTTTAATCATTTTTTTATAGTTAGTTGTTTTTTTGGTTAACAATTATTAGACAATGTTGATAAATTTTAAATTTTAATTTTTTTTAAATCATATTTTTTTATAATTAGTTGTTTTTTTTTTTTGTTAAGAGTTATTATAAAATGTTGATAAATTTTAGTTTTTTATAATTTTTTTGTTAACCACTTTTATAACATGTTGATAAAATATTTAGTTTTTTTTTTTTAATAAAGATTGTTTTTTGTTAACGGGTTTGTCTCGGTCTACATGTCATGTTTAAATTAACAGACCCGTCTCGATCTACATGTCAAGTTCTACGGTAAACGTGTCTAAGTTAACAGGTTTGTTTGATAATCTTGTTTGACTTATTAATTATAATTTGATTTACGATTTAAAATTTGAATTATTGTTTTAAGTTAAATTATCATTAAAAATTTAAACGTTTCAAGTCTAACACAAATGTTTATTAAAAGAACTAACCAAACAAACTGAATATGTAATACAAAACGAACAATTTAAGCAAACAATACAAATAAACGTTGAAAATGTAATATATAACATGAGTTTGTACAATAATTGATGGGAATCCTGAGTATCCGTTTTTAATTTCTATAATCCAATTTTATATTAAATAACAATAATATTAATAACACTTTATTATTAATCAGATGCGGAAGCGTGAATAAACACAAAAATATATAAAACTATTCCCATCAGCGATCCAGTTACAGCCTACTCCGATAATTATATACAAAACACAACCATAGAGAGTTTAGAATTGTACCTTGACGAATACTATGCACGATGTGTAACATCCGTGAATTTTAGGTTTTAAATCAATAATAATTTTTGTATGCAAGTTGATTCATAAATATAACCGTGTTTGTTAATCAATAAGTTAGTTGTTCTCATGCGATATTTGTAATCATAAACACTCGAAATCTCACGATCCCATACCAAGATGCCCTAGACAATTTTAACGTCTAATTTAATTTAATTAATTAATTGTTTGGTTAATTAAAAATTAAATCAAACTATTATATTAAATCCATAGTTTTTTGGATTTTCTCATTTTAAACCCTAAAGCATTAAAACCTAATAAACCAATTGAACAAATCTGATATAAAGGTTTAAAAAAAAAATAAAAAAAAATATAATCAATTATGTTGAATCTGAGAGTTAGTGAATTGTGTGTGTTTTTAATAAAGTTCTTTGTAATTAACAAGTAATCAAACAAACAAAGATAATAAACACATCATTATAACCATAAACATTTCTAGATTTGGGAATGATTGTCAATGATTCATATATTATTCATATGCCAATTTAAAATTAATAGTACAATAGTACTCCCCTCATCAAGCGAACTCTCTCTCTTAGGTTCTTATACTTTTCAGCTCCTAGAGTTGAAGTTAACTGAATACAGAGTGAACTATTTATAGAGTAGAGAACTGCTGGTGACGTCACCATAAAAGCGACCCAAAACAACCCATTACATGTGTAAGTTCCAGTAGTTGCACAGAACTGCTGGACAGTTAGAAAATAAACAACTAAAACTAAATAGCTGGAAAATTATAAGTAAATAAGTGGGATTCCAAAATTGCTGGTGGAAACCAACACTTTTGGTATCCAGTACTTCTGGTCTTTCTTTAACTTGTTGACCCAACATTTTTCATTCCAACACTTGTACTTGTCGTCTTGTATCTTTGAAGCATCAGATGTTTGTTCCAGTAGTTTGGCTGGTTGTTTGGATAACTTTCAAGTGAGGAAACTTCTAGACTTTAACTTGCAAAACTAACTTATTCATCAGGCAGGGAGATGGTTTCCCTTGGGTTTTAGCTTTCATCATCAAGAGATCTTACATAACCTAAGAATCTCCCCGTAGATTTTTTGACGCCAAAATATCTCTTATGTGGCCTGTCTTTTGTTCTCTTATTTGATGGAGTCTTTCATCCTTTCCCTGATCATGCCTTTGATGTAAACTTCAAGATTCAGAGCTTGATCATCATCAACATCTTTTTTCATTTATCTTTATCAGGGGTTATGTATGTGTGTATGTGTGTAAATATGTGTGTGTGTGTGTGTGAAACTTTAAGATAACTCTCAACCATCCGGTACATCCCTCAACTTTTCAAGGCCATGAGTACTTCCGTCCAGATATATATATATGACATTTGGATACATTTTATCTTAAGTTCTTAGAAATTTTGATTTCTTTTGGATAACCTCTTGCATCTTATTTAAATGAATTTTTTAATAGTTTTTAACTTTTACTTTGAAGGAAACCCAATGCATACTCAAATATATGTAGTTTCCTAGATGTACTCCACTAAGGGTAGCTGTTTTCAATTAAATTTATTATACATTAATGATATTTTATTTAACCTATTAGATTTATTAAATTTCAATCTAACAATTTTTATTTTTTATATTTGTTGTAAACAGTATTTTAAAAGTGACAATCTTTAATTTATTTTTCATTTACATACTAACCGTCATTATAAAAAAATGGGGGCTTATCATGATTATAAAGTTGAAATTTCATATATACTAGTTTTATTCCCCGCGCGCGTTGCGCCGCGCAACGGGGATTCCATATTTCATACGAAGAAGAGAGGTTTAGTTGCTGGTTCAATGTGAAGAAGTGTTTCTTTAGTTGTTGGTTCAATGTGAAGAAAAGGTGCTACGTTAGAGCAATATCACAAAGAGAGTAATATCTATGACCAAATCTTTTTGTCCAGTAACATTTGAATAAATAGTTTGAGTAAGGGCAATGGACACTTAACAAAGATGGATTAAAACCAAAAGGTTGTGGGTTTTCAATAGCTTCAAGTAGTCGAAACTACATTCTTACATGATATAATCATTATGTTCATAGAGTGTTCTAATACTTCGAGCAGTGTATTATTATAATGCTACTAATTATTAAAAGCAATTAAAAAGAGGCATTACTAACTTACGTATTTTTCTTATTTCATCAATTCTTTATTACAACTTTCATTTTGATGACGGGGGTAGCTCAAGACTAAATAAAATGATTAAATATGTAAGCGTTCAAAAGGTTAAACGGTTCAACGGTTGAAAAGCTGGGAGTTGGGAAAAGCAATGCAGAAACAGTAGCCGGTCACATCTAAAGATCGCTTCACCAACCCACAGCCGCAAAAGCAAAGCAGGTCTGCCAATGCACACTATTATCCGGGGGTCAAAAGCCTTCAACCCCCGAAAGGGGAAACCCTCCACTGCAAGCGAGGTTGCTAGTCTAATCCATTCCACTTCGGGAGATACCTTCTCTTATAAAATGACACTTCATTTACTTCAGAGAGGACATCCTGACCAGCTCTGATTCTCCAATCTCTGGTCATTCACATCGAATGCTTGTCTTGCACAAGTCATTCCCTTTCACATCCAACACACACATTCCCTTTGCTTCCACTTCCGAATCTGAGTACAATTCAGAGGAGGATCCCTAGCAAAGAACAATAAACTAGTAAACCTCCTTCCACGTCTCGCAAACGTGGGGGGACCCCACGACCTGCGTTAGGCGAGGTTGAACCCTTCAACCATTCTGCCTAGCCAGTCCAGCTACCACCGTTGGTCTTGTATTTGTTGTATCAACAAGTTGGCACCCACCGTGGGGCTACGCCGCTATTTCTTCTCCAAAAGACCTAGTAGTGTAGCTCTATTCATTTAAAATCACCATGTCTGAAAGTGGATCCCCGGAAGAAGTAAATCAGATCCCAAACGCTTCTACTCCGGGTAGTAGCCAAGCTCACGTGGCTATACCAACTTCTTTTTCAACTCCGGGGAGCACACCCGAGTTCCTCAACTTCAACACATCAACTCCGTCCAGATCCGGAGTTCCATCTCCCAATATCGGTGTCTCTGATGCCCCATCGTGTGTTGAACTCACCCCTGAAGTGGTCGCTAACAATTTCCTTGTGCTAAGGACTCTTCTCAACCAGCATGTGAATAAAGAAAGAGAAAAGGGGGTGAGGATTCGTTTAGACTATGAAGAACCTGAGCCAACATTGTCTCCTGGACCACCTCCTCCTCTTTTTGCAACAAGAAGTGAGGCTGGACCCAGTAACCTTTCAAACCCTCACCCTTATCTGTCCACTATGACAAATCCTACGGTGCATCCTATCTTCTCTTCCCAACCAATTACTAGTGGTGCTCCTTTGGGACACGAGCTGACTCTTGACCAGCTCCTTCAATCCCCAGTGACAAGCTACCCAGTATCCACTACAACTACATGGGAGCAAGCTCTGTCCGTGCTCCCCTTAGCACGAAGTGCTGTTATGAGTGCTCCCCTCGGGATAAACTGCTCCACCGGTCCAGGAAGCCTTCAAGGCTTCAACCCCATGACCAACATGATGACCCAGATGATGACCAACTTCCCGTGGCAACACTTCATCAATCAAGTGCTTGCCACTCAGGGAAACAACGGCAATAGCAGTAATGTGGATGCAAGGACCGAAGAAGACTTGGCTAAACCATACAAGCCAAGTAACCTTTCATGCTTCTCAAGACAGATAGCCGATTATGATTTCCAGTCAAAGATCAAAATGCCGGCCCACATCAGGACATATGATGGGACTGAAGATCCTGAGGACCATCTTCAGATCTTCACCGGTGCAGCTCGGATAGAGAAATGGTCCAACGCTGAGTGTTGCCTAATGTTCATGCAAACTCTTGTTGGATCCGCCAGAATCTGGTTCAACGATTTACCTGCTCAAAGCGTTCGAAGCTTTGATGATCTCAGTAAGGGTTTCCTGGCCAATTTCTCTCAACAAAGACGATATGTCAAAGACGCAACAGTGATCTTTCAGATAAAGCAACGTGATGATGAAAGTCTCCGTGCTTTCATTGAACGATACAAGAAGGAAGGTCTGACTTATGTAGGGGCCGATGAGAAAATGAGGGTGGCTGGCTTCATGAATGCCATCACCTCTAAGTACCTTACCAGGGATTTCAACAAATCTCTACCCAAGACCTTAGAAGAAGCTCTTGAAAGGGCTGAAGCCCACATCCGGGGAGAGGAGGCAGCAGACATTAAGGAACAAAGAAAAAGAGGGTCCGGCTGGAGAAGCAACAGTCCAGCCAGAAAAAGAGGGAACTTCAACTCCTATGATAGGCGGTCAAAGGGTTCAGACCCTCGAAGGTCTGAAGGTCGGAACCTTTCAAGCAGGGAAAAAGGCATAAGTTTCACACCCCTCACAAAGACCCCTCAAGAAATCCTTGGAACAGAAGAAGTTAAACAAAACTTTCGACCTCCTAGACCTCTCCCCAAAAGCAGGAAAAACGAGAACTCCACCCAATACTGCGAGTTTCATGAAGAAAAAGGTCACCACACCAATGATTGCTTCCAACTCAAGAAAAGAATAGAAGAAGCTGTTAAGTCCGGAGAACTCGCTCATTTGGTAAAGGGAGTCCGGGACAAAATGGCCGAAGGAAAGGGTAAGGAAGTCAACATGGTAGATTTCGATGGAAAGGTTCCTCACAAGAGGCAGAGGTTGGAAGCTTGGGAGCTTCAGTGTGTCTGTTTCCCCCCTACGGAGAATGACCATCTCCCTAGCCCTCTAGTGGTAGAAGCTACCGTGGGAACGTTGCAAACATGCAAGGTATACATAGACACGGGGGCAGCCACCGAAATTATGTTCGAAAAATTCTTCAACCAATTGAGCAATGAAGAACGTTCAAGGCTTCAACCCTCTGGGACTTCCATAAAAGGTATCGCTGACATACCCCTCAAGCCTTTAGGGCAACTAACACTTAATGTTCGTTTCAGTGAAGGTTCAAAAGAAAGAACCCAACCACTCACCTTTGTGGTTATCAACATCCCCTCAAGCTATGATGTGATCATCGGAAGACCAGGACAGTGTGCATTTTACATGGCAGTGTCTGTTGGCCATGGCACAGTCAAATTTCCCACCGAAAGGGGCATAGCAACCCTTCAACCCTCCCAGGAAGCCTACATGGTTGAAGGTGAAAAATCAAACAGCGAAGAAGATAGGCAAAGATTGGTCATAAACCCTAAATAACCTGAACAAAGAATAAGGGTCAACCCAGACCTTTCTCAAGAAACCCTTTCATACCTTGAAAAATTGCTAACACATTACAGCGATGTATTCGCTTGGTGTCCTGAAGATATGACCGGGATCCCCCGGGACATTGCCGAGCATGAATTGAGAATACCACCAGAGGTCAAGCCTGTGGTCCAGAAGAAAAGAAGCTTGGCACCTGAAAGAAGTCTAGCAGCCTGCCAAGAGGTTGAAAAGCTTGTGTCAGCCGGCATCCTCCGAGAAGTCAAGTACCAGTCATGGGTTGCAAACCCAGTTATGGTCAAGAAACCAGACAACTCTTGGAGGATGTGCATAGACTTCAAGGATCTTAACAAAGCTTGTCCTAAGGATTGCTATCCACTACCAGAAATTGATCTCAAAGTTGACTCCCTCACAGGCTACTCGTTCAAATGCTTTCTTGATGCATACAAAGGCTATCACCAAATCCTCATGAAAAAAGAGGATGAGGAAAAGACAGCCTTTCACACGGACAAAGGGATCTTTTGCTATCAAAAGATGCCTTTCGGTCTCAAAAATGCAGGAGCAACCTATCAACGGCTCGTTGACAAAGCCTTCGAAAGCCAAATCGGCAAGAACATGGAGGCATATGTCGATGACTTGGTTATTAAAAGCAAGACGGAATACCAAATGCTCGATGATATTCAAGAAACTTTCAAGAACCTCAGAAAGGTTAACATGAAACTTAATCCGGAAAAGTGTTCATTTGGATTCGAGGAAGGAAAATTCTTGGGCCATATCGTTGGAAAACAAAGCATCAAAGCCAACCCTAACAAAGTAAAAGCCGTCCTTGAAACCAAGCCACCAAAAACCAAGAAGGAAGTTGAAAGCTTGAACGGGAAGCTTGCAGCCTTGAAGCGTTTTACCTCAAAGTTAGCCGAAAGATCCCTGCCCTTCTACAAAACGCTCAAGAACTGCTCAGATAAAAAGGATTTCAAATGGACTGAAGAAGCTGAAGAAGCTTTCAACCAGATGAAACAACATCTAGCTTCCCTACCAGACATTGCGGCACCAAAAACCGGGGAGTTAATATCGGTGTACCTCTCAATCACGGACGAGGCCATCAGTGCAGTCCTCACCATTGAGCGAGACAATGCCCAGGTACCCGTTTATTTTTTCAGCAAAACTTTAAAATTAGCTGAAACAAAATACCCTCCCCTTGAAAAACTTGCCCTAGCCTTAGTTCAAATGGCTAGAAGGCTTCGAAGGTATTTCCAAGCACACCCCATACAAGTGGTCACTGACCAACCTATTAAGAGTGTGCTTGAAAAACCTGAAAACTCGGGCCGATTAGCCAAATGGGCCATAGAACTAGGTGAACATCACATCACCTATGTCCCAAGGAAAGCTATCAAGGCTCAAGTCTTGGCCGATTTCATTGTGGAAGTCCCAAACCAAACAGTCACTGAAGTAAACACTGCCACCACTGAACCTTCCAACCCTGAAGCCTGGAAGCTTTTTACCGACGGGGCTTCAAGCGTTGAAGGGTCAGGGGCTGGATTAATTTTGATCAACCCAAAAGGTTTGGAATTCACATATGCTCTTCGTTTTGATTTTCAGACCACCAATAACGAGGCTGAATACGAAGCATTAATAGTCGGCCTAAGGCTGGCCAAAGAAATGAAGGTTGAAAAGCTTGAAGTGTTCACGGATTCGTTGCTGGTCTCAAGCCAAGTGAATGACAACTACATAGCTAAAGAGCCCAACATGAAAAAATATAGAGAAAAATCCAAGGAACTGATGAGTACCTTCCAAGCATGCAATATCAAACAGATCCCCAGATCTTAAAACAAAAAGGCCGATGCCCTAAGTAAGCTTGCATCTCTCAGTTTTGCCCACCTCACCAAGAAGGTACTGGTAGAAGTGTTGAAGGCCCCATCCATTAATGAATTAGAGGTTCAAGATGTGGTTACCGAAGAAGAACCAAACTGGATGACTCCCATTAGAAAGTTCCTCAAAAATGGTGAATTACCCAATGATCAAGTGGAAGCCAAAAGGGTTGAAATCAAGGCAAGGCAATACATACTACAAGGAGAGACCCTTTACAAAAAGGGTTACCTTGCTCCCTTGCTAAGATGTGTCGGTCCCGAGCAAAGTAAATATTTGATCAAGGAAATTCATGAAGGTATATGCGGAGCTCACTTTGGAGCTAGGTCGGTAGTTGCAAAGCTCATGAACCTCGGATATTTCTGGCCTTCAATGCATCGCGACACAGCCGAAGAATTGAATAAATGTGATGCCTGCCAGATCCATGCACCAATCCCAAAAAGTCCCAAGCATGATTTAGTCCCAATAACCTCGGCTTGGCCATTCCATAAGTGGGGAATGGACATTGTTGGTCCATTTCCCCCAAGCAAAGGGGGAGTGAAATTCCTACTGGTGGCGGTAGACTATTTCACCAAGTGGCCCGAGGTCAAGCCACTTGCCAAGATCACAGGAAAGCAAGTCATTGACTTCGTCTGGGAAAACATCATTTGCCGTTATGGATTGCCAGGAGTACTTGTCACTGATAACGGAAGGCAATTTGCTGAAAAACCTTTCAGCGTCTGGTGCAAAGAATACAACATCGATCAGGTTTTCAGCTCAGTGGCTTATCCGCAATCAAACGGGCAGGTTGAGAGAACAAATAGAAGCATAGTGGAAGGCATAAAGACAAGATTGGGAAGGTACGAAAGCAACTGGCTCGAAGAATTGCCTAGTGTGCTATGGGCAATTAGAACAACAGAAAAAACAAGCCATAAGAAAACACCTTACAGCTTGGTATTTGGATCTGAAGCTGTGATCCCTGCCGAAATAGGAGTTGTAACCCAAAGAATTGTCAACATGGATCCCGAAACGAACCAAAAAGAGACCATGTTGAATTTACAACTCCTAGAGGAAGCAAGAGATCAAGCCGCAATTCAAGAAGCCAAATACAAGCAACAAATGGAAGCTTACTACAACAAAAAAGTCAAAAACGAACGTTTCAAGCCAGGGGATCTGGTCCTCAGAAACAACGAAGCCAACAAGAAAGAAAATCAAGGAAAGCTTGGCCCAAAATGGGAGGGCCCATACACCATCCTTGAAGCACACAAAGGTGGATCCTACAAGCTGGCAGATTCAGAAGGCAAAAGGCTTCCAAGGCATTGGAACGGCAAAACACTGAAAAGGTTTCATGTTTAAACAGAAAGTTTGGTTTGTATCAAAATGTATTTCAAGCAGGATTATGAATACCTTTTGTAAAAAGCAAGTATTGCTTTAATGAATGAAGTTGTTTTTATCAAACTTGTCTTTCTATCCCAAAATCAGGTTGAGAACCTAGCAAAAAACTCCATGGCAAGGGCCATGTAAGGGGATGAGCTCTCAGGCCACATCGCTCAATAGGTTCAAGGGTTGAATGAGCCTATATAAGGGGTGAGTTCCTAAATCAATACAACTCCATGAGACGTGTTAAGAAAAAATAAAATTGTCTCATAGACGGGTATAAGCAGCCTACACCAAATGTTCCCTAAGTCTTAGAAACATAGTCTACAAAAAGGCTAAAAAACCAAAGGAAATGATTAAAAGGATATGTGCCATCTCTTCTTGTTAAAAATGCCAAGGCTAAGTGTCTGCAGCACTGAACCCTTTTAGGTATAAAAACATAAGGGCAGCACAAACCTGACAAAGACAAAGTTACAAAAAGAACAAAGCAAATCCAAAAAGAACAAAGTCAATTGGACAAAATCATAAAGGTACAAACCAAGCCAGGACGCAAAACCAAAAAGCCTTCAAGGCTTCAAGCCACCCGGGCAATACCTCGAAACCTTAAAGGCTCCAACCTATTAACAGACAGCCAAAAGGCTTGGACGATTAAAAACCAAATGGACAGCCTCGACCAAAGAGGCACAAGCATAAAACCATAATAAAAGAAAAATAGTTAAAACATAACATCATATAAAAGAAAGCCCAAAAAAGACTTTCAAACATAAGTTAGAAGCAAGTCCTAGTAACTTGCAAGCTTAAACTACTGTTCCAGCGGCCACAAAGGCCTTAAAACACAACCAATAGGAACCTTAAGGGTTCCTAATAACCTAATATTGTTCAAGTCAACATTACAAAACATAAATTGTTTCAGTGCTAAGAAAGCTACGAATCAAGCATCAATAGATTTGGAAACTCCAGAACCTTCGCCCTTGGCCTTCTTTGTTTTCTTCAACTTTTTAGTCTTCACACCTCCATCACCACCAACCGCCGAAGCCTCCAAGCTTGCATCCTTAGGAACATCCGGCTGACCTGAAAGGGTATCGTCACTATCACCTGAATAAGACCTCTTCCTTGAAAGAGATCCCAGGACTTCAGCACAGACCTTCTCATTCAAACCCTTCGGCTTCAAACCTTGCAACACAGCAAGAGGCTTACCAAAGCAACCAGAAACCTGGTGGATGTAAGGATAAGTCAGCTTCTCCATTTGCTCAACGGAGCCTTTAAAAACATCAGATGCCTCGGGCCGAAACAGAGGTGACTTCTCCAAAGGATGACCGGACTCATGGAGCTTATAACCTGCAATAAGACCTTGGTGTTTTCCTAAATTGAGCAGCTTAGTATAAACATCGCCAAGGGCAGAATTAAAATCTTTTGAGTGCAGCAGATAGGTAACCACTTGATGGAAACCCTGCTCAATGAGCCATTGGTTATCGCCAGTAGCCTGAGCAACTGAAGCCTTCAACCTCTCTTTCTCCTTACCAAAAGCCTGCTGCTGAATAAACAAAGCTTCCCGGTCAGCCCTAAGTTTCAACCTATCAGCCTCGAAGCTCTTTTTCAAATCACCCATCTCAATCTCATGCATCTTCTTCAGCTCACTAACCTTCTTCTCCCATGCTGCTTCCTTCTCGGCAAAACCAGCTATTTCCTTCTTCATCCCAGCCATAGAGGATTTCATTTTATCCTTCTTCTTGGAGAATTCTTCATATTCGTGCATTCTTTGACGAAAACGGGCAATGCCTTGAGGAAGCATGGCAGCAAGGTTGCAAGTACTCAAAATCATACGAGACAGCATCAGGTCATCATCCATTCCAGCAATAGTCTCATGCACCGAGGGAGGAGCAATGTGACTCAGAACATCCTCACAAACAGCAGCATCTTTGAAACTGTCATCATTCTTCACCGACCACGTAGGCATATAAATCCCTTCCGGATCCAACCCTTCAACATCCCTGCTCGAAGACTCCTGAACAGGAGTTGCAATAACCTTCCTGCCTGAAACCTTTTTACCATGGACAACCAATTCCTTATCCTTCTCAGCACCTGCTTCAGCACCTTGATCTTCTGAAACTTCGATATCATCGCTCAAATCCACTGGTTCAGTAGAAGTGGATTGAGGGCCAGCTTTCAACAATCGACGAGAAGATCGGCGGGTTGAAGACTTAGGAGCATTAGACTAAGAAAAACCCTTGGCAGTAGCAGCAATAACATAGCCTGAGCCCTCAAACCTTTGATCAGCAGTCCTAACCACAACATTCTCACCAGGGACAGACGGAGCATCCTCAAAAACAACATCAAAAGTGTCGTCGCTCTTAATAAAATCCAAAGCAGACATGACTGCAAAAAACAACAACACATAAGTCATAGATTAAGAAAAACATAAAAATGACATAAAACCTCAAAATGCAAAACCCTAGCCATCCCCTTTGGATGGACTTGCCCAAAAGAAACCCGATAATACTCCAACAAGTTCAAAACAAAAAACGAAAAGGGATATCGAAGATTTGAGAATTCAAAATGACTACAATAAAGGGCAATCGAACCAGAAGGTGGTTTATCAACGGGAACATCACAAGCAGGGGCAGTGGGATCAAACTTCCTATCAATACCATATTCCATACAAAATAAATCTATCTCCTCTTGTGTTAAACGGGAAAAAGATTTTGCTAAGTCCTTACGAGCACCCATTTTTTGAAAACGGAAAATGGAAAATGCAAGATGAAAAGATAACCGGAACTAACCTTAGAAGAAGGAGAGAAAATGGCAGGAACTTGGAATAAATTGTGAAACAAATGGATAAGTTTGGAAAATAAAATAAATATAAGTCTACAATAGGGGTAATAATGGCAAACAGTAACTCCTGCGAAAACCGCCACCCTATTAACTGCCATACATCAATCAAATCAATTGTCAGTTATTTGAAATTCGAATTCAAAAAACATTAACTGCCTTCAACCTTTCAAGCCTTCAAGCAACGAACCCTCGAAACCTTCAAGCAATAAAATACGTACATAAAAGTCAGAAGTCTTTAAGCCTATCACCTAAAAGCCTCTGACTTGGGGGGCTGATGACGGGGGTAGCTCAAGACTAAATAAAATGATTAAATATGTAAGCGCTCAAAAGGTTAAACGGTTCAACGGTTGAAAAGCTGGGAGTTGGGAAAAGCAATGCAGAAACAGTAGCCGGTCACATCTAAAGATCGCTTCACCAACCCACAGCCGCAAAAGCAAAGCAGGTCTGCCAATGCACACTATTATCCGGGGGTCAAAAGCCTTCAACCCCCGAAAGGGGAAACCCTCCACTGCAAGCGAGGTTGCTAGTCTAATCCATTCCACTTCGGGAGATACCTTCTCTTATAAAATGACACTTCATTTACTTCAGAGAGGACATCCTGACCAGCTCTGATTCTCCAATCTCTGGTCATTCACATCGAATGCTTGTCTTGCACAAGTCATTCCCTTTCACATCCAACACACACATTCCCTTTGCTTCCACTTCCGAATCTGAGTACAATTCAGAGGAGGATCCCTAGCAAAGAACAACAATAAACTAGTAAACCTCCTTCCACGACTCGCAAACGTGGGGGGACCCCATGACCTGCGTTAGGCGAGGTTGAACCCTTCAACCATTCTGCCTAGCCAGTCCAGCTACCACCGTTGGTCTTGTATTTGTTGTATCAACACATTTAGTTGCTAGAAATTACATTTTCTTCAAGAAAGAACAAAATTTTACCAACATAAATATAACATTCATTCTAATTTCTAAATCAAAAAACAAGATAGTTGCATATCAAACACTTGCTCTGCTTACACCAATCTCTCTAAAGGCTTATTCCTCATCATAGAACCCGTCTTGTCGGAACCCAAATCCAGCACCTCGGTTGAAATAAAATCAAAATAACGAAAATCAAATCTGGGTTTTTCAACCTTTGGGTTACATACGAATTGAAACCATCAACGGTAAATCAAGTACAAACCTGGTATCATGACCTAATATCATGATGTATCTGCTGGTTAAAGACAAATCGGTTGTTTACGTTTAGATCACTGTAATCCGTGAAGAATTGTTGTTACTGTATGCAAAACATGAGCTAAACAAATCAACCTGCAAAAAAAGAAACATCACCTCAACTTAAAAGTTAAACACGACGATATTCCATCAGTTTAAGTTCAAGCTGTACAAATTCTCTAAAGTGGTTATCAATAAACTTCATTTTCCGCTTGGGTTACAGAAAAATCGAGAGATCTCGAGGTTCAACACTGTTATCTCAGATCTTGTGGTCTGGTCGATTCACACCACTGTGAAACCAGAATTAGTAGATCCCTGGGAGTTTCAAATGGAAGCATGAGTTAATTAAGCTAACTTTTAGGTGTTACGGTAAGCGGGGTGCATGCGGGGAACCTATTTACCGCGAGTGGAGGGTGCCGCCAACACCGGTTTTGCCGCGCGGAGAGGAGATTTGCGGGGACTACTTGCGACATGCGGGGAAGATGAGGGAGAGGGGGTAATGGTGGGGCCACTATCTTTCAACCAATCATGTTTTCTTTTAAAAAAAATGGTCTGGGTGAAACCACCCTTTTTTGGGCAAGAGTGGTGTATAAGAAGGGAATTGACATGACACATCATGATTGGGTAGGTGAAAAATTCCCCACATCTTATGAGGGGTGCACCCCCTTCACCCTTACATTCAAATTTCTTTGATCTTCAATAATAAGTCATTGAACCACATTATCTTACAATCCTTGTTTTGTAACCATGAGAACTCGATAACACTAAACTCGTAACACCCCTGCAGTACCATATTAGTAAACATGATAAGATAAAAGCTTTATTTATTACCCTCAATTTTCAAAATGCAGTACAAATGCAAAAGAATTATTCCTTATTAATAATCTAAGACAATTTGTCAAGCACTTGTACCTCAAATAATAATACTAACAAAAATGAAATCCGATTCCCCTCCGAGAACCCTTTGAGTGCGTTTAGCGGCAACACTGCCGCCGTCCACTGCTACGCGCACCGGCACAACCACCGCTACACCCAAAACCTAACCTGTTAGTTATAAAAACATGGAAGAGACGATCTGACTAAAAAGGGTACTCTGTAAACGGAAATCGTCCTCTGTAAACATAAAAACCCAATTTTGGCAACCAAAATATATCAATTTGTTGATAAAAACCCTAACTGATTAAGAACTAAACCTGAAAATCGAGAAGGTATACTCAGGGAAATTGAAACCTACAGGAAAGATGCACATAGATAGACCTGTTGAGTAGCCGACACCACTGGAAGGTGTTGCTTGGTTGTCCTCGTCTTCCGCTTCCTCAATCGCAATCTCCACAACCTGAATCAATCACCCCTTCACCTTCAAAATAGCACCTCACCGGAGGCGGCGGCTAGGGTTGCTAACCACCATCGTCGCCGTGATATCTCGTCGGAACCACCACCACCGCCATGACACCGCTGCAACCACCGATCGTTAACAGAATCTAGTTCACCGGGAAAAGAACTAAGGTTCGGGTTCTTACCATCTTTGCCGGAAACAGACGGAGACCACCAGAAAACCCTTGAGCCGCCACCGTCTTTACCCTCTCCGTCTCCGTCTCTGTTTCGACTTCACCGCCACCGTCTTTACGCTCTCCGTCTCCGTCCCTGTTCCGACTTCGAACCACCACCTCATCACATTCTTCGCCAGAGACCTGCCATTTCCTAAACACCGGCTATTTCTTCCACATCTCCCTCTTTTTTTCTCTGGTTTCTTACTTTCTCTCCCTTGGTCTCTTTTGTAGGTGAAGACAAAAATTTCGTTACTGTTCATTTCATTTAATTAATTAATAATTAATAATAATAATAATTAATAATTAATATTAATAATAATAATTATTATTAATATTATTAATATTAATATTAATAATATTAATAATATTAATATTAATATTAATTAATATTATTAATAATTATTAATAATATTAATTGTAACAACTCTCATCAAAAGTCCTAATTATTATATTAATTAGTCAAAAAGGAAACCCTAATTGAGACACCCGAGTGATTCTGAACAAACCCTGAAATTTTCATAATTTTCAGAATCAGGATTAGGGCCCCTAAAACTCAGGGGGGTAAACCCTAGTGGATAATTATCCACTTAAATTCGTGTCAAATAACTGAAATATGAAAGTGTCATGTCAGCTAAGCTAGTCCCAGTCGTGGCTAGTCTATAGGCCTATTTTTTTACCCCTACGATGCGTATGGTATGTTTGGCCTACGATGCGCAGCCAGTTTAAGAGACCCTACGATGCGTATGGTATGTTTGGCCTACGATGCGCAGGGCTTCCCAAATTTCACCTATAAATAGCGGACATTGGCATTCGTAATCTGAACACTTTACGTCGAAATAATTCTCACTATTACACTGTATTACGAACTGTTATTCCAAAATTCAACCCCCGTGTATCGAAATTCTGCTACAAAACAGGGTATTAGCACAATCGCTGCTACGATTCATTTATCCGACGATCAAGATATCCAATGAATGTTTAAGTGCCGCCCACATTAGGGTTATACTTTATCGTTCGTCATTAATTTGACGGATCATCGTTAATTCGATGGGTAAAGTATTATACTTTGTCGTTCGTTGTTAATTCAACGGATCATCGTTAATTCGATGGATGAAGTATTGCATTTTGTCATTCATTGTGAGAATTTGATCTCGTAAATTATCGTAATTGCTAAATTGATTACTAACCCAGTTTTGTGTGCATTGTTATTTAAATTAGGTTAACAAGGCTAAATCATAGATTAAACTCTGACCATATTAAATCAGCAATGTGAGTCATTCTCTCTTTTTATCAAATCTATTTACAAAATCATGTTATTTTCAAAGTTATAATTACGGGGATTAAGTCTTTGTAATCACCAAGTTACAGCCGGTATGTGGGGTTCTGTATACATTACTTGATAATCGTCACCATTGGGGCAGCCAATGGGGGATATGACCATAGTCACAGATTCGGTCGAGTGACAAGTACCGTGGGTAGTTGGTTTGATAATAGAAACATTGTAATCGCTCTTAATACTGTAAATTATAACAAATGTGTCATTTTAGTATATAGAATGATTCACTCAGTATTTCCCGCTGACAAAACCTTTTTCAAACATGTTTCAGGTGATCTGTTGTAATTCAGGAAAAGTGCTGGGGAGCATTTCAAGCTTAAAATAGTGGCTCATTATAAAATAAAGAAATAAGTTTTGTAACATAACGATTTCCTAGAAAAATCATACCATTGTAAATTATCGGGGTTTTATCCCGAATTGTGAAATAAAATAATCGGGGAAAAATTTTAGCTTTAAACGATCCTGTTTCCGCTGTTAAACTCAATTAAAATCAATACCGCAGTATTTCTGTCCCGCGGCTCCTGAAACGGGTCAAACCGGGTCGGGGGTCGTGACAGAAAAAGGTGGTATCAGAGCCACTGGGTTAAGCTAATTAAGTATTTAGAAATACTTAATTTTTCCTGATTACTATTATATGATTATTTGTATTATTAACTGATTATTTGATTATTTGTTAGTTACAGTGTTTTGGTCAAAAATTACCGAAATAATTAAGTGATCAAATTAGTTAAGTGAGGTAGTGTGCTAGAAGTAAATGTCGAAAATGTGTCAATTAAATTACTTGCAAAAACAGTTTAAGGATACGGCTCGGGATATTGAGCTGTATCGATGATCAAACAATGAGCAATTAATGAGCAAAAAGTAAAGGAAGTGACACAAGATGTACGAGGAAAGCCCTTGATCAATCTAGATCGCCGGCATAAAACCTCGGGAGCTGACAATCGCAGCTGCCTAGTTCTTCAATTGCTTCAAAAATCAGGATACAGTGCAGGATGTGGTACGGATCGACTAAGTGTTACAACGAAAATGAAATACAAGTGTGGTGTTTGCGACTAGCTAGAATGTGATTGTGTTCGAGAGTGTAAGTGTGAAATGATGTGTTCTAAGTTGATCCGACCTCATCTATTTATAGTAAAGATAATATAACTAACTACCCTAAACTCGCGGGATTCACCGAATATTCCTTCTTGGAACGTTGCAGACCTGGTCTTTCGGGCTCAACGTCTCTTTCTCAACAAATTCGTCCGAGTCTTGAGGAGAAGAAGTCCTTGTGACCGTTAGCAAGCCTCTGCCCTTAATCTGCACGTGGTTAATTCAATAAGCTTCAGGATATCGCCCAAGATGTCAGCAATATCCTCTTCCAGCATCCTGATTACAAATAACCAAACAAAGGCAGGATATTGGTCAGGATACATATGTTAAGAAAATGACCCCTAACAATTGTCCCCAAATATATCAGTTGGGATACCAATCCAACGGATATATTTCAAAACTTTACTTCATAATTTAAGGCAATTAATATGAGTAGACTCTTGAAATGACAGCAGTGCTATTTCCAAGACATTATTTACTTTTTACCCCCTTATACTCATCCTATATTAACCAGGGGACTCCTTGTCTCGGTCATCCTTATCTTCAAGCAAGCATCAGGTAACTTCTCTTCTAATTTTCTCTCTTTAATTTTTCATGATTTGCTCAATGGCACGACGAACGAAATCCCGCTCAGTCCGGTCTGCCTCAACCCTGATAAGTCAAAACCTTATCACTGATCCAGCAAAGGAGATTTGCTGTTTCAATAATGCTGATATTGCTGCTCTCCAAGACTCCGGTGCCTTTCCCGCCGGAACGGTCTTTCGCCCGTTTGACAAGGAAGCCCGATCGGATGCATCATCCGACGAGTGGGTTTGTTTTTTCACTTATCCTTTCTCCCTTGGACTCCGGTATCCATTTTCACCCTTTATCTCCAGTTTTTTCGACCTCACCGGCCTTAGTTATGCCCAAGTTATGCCAATGGTCTGGCGAATCTTGATAGTGTTGGATCAAATCAAATCTCGTCATTACCCCAACCTTCTTGTTGAGGACCTTCCCGTAGCATACCGATTAAGATCCCACGGCAACCACCGTTATCTTCTATTCTCCATCAAGAGTCCTTTGGTCCTTAAAGCTACCAAGAACGAGGATCGATGGCGACGAAAATTCTTTTTCGTCAAAAGAGACTCCATTGATAAGGGTTTCGATCTACCGGTTAAATGGTTAACCAAGGGTAGGATTTAGGGTTTTAGGAATATCCCCAATCATATTCTCAAACTGTATCCCGGACTTATATTCTGATGTTTCTATGCAGTGAATTTCAGAGATTTAGTGCCTCCTAGCGCGGAATCCGAATCCAAGATCAAGGAAATCTACCGTCTTCCTGCCAGCGAAAGAAGTTTTTCCCTGTCTCTCACAGATCCTCATCAAAAATCACATTCAGAAATGTCTGGTAAGCACATTTTCATATGTTAATTATTTTCAAAAATATGATGAGTTTTGAGAGTATCTCCCCTTATGTAGCACCAGTTGTCAACCTTGATGCTTTCGAACTCGATGAACTGGATTGCTATTCCAGCCTTGAACCCGCTAAACATGAATCCAAGCCAAAGTCGTCTGCTACACCAAAGCCTACCTCCTCGAAAGCTGTTTCTGCTCCCAAAGGCCCTCCGGCATCCAGGACCAGGGCATCCAGTTCTCGGAAGAGAAAGGAGACTGACTCCCCAGCTGTTTCTGAAACATTCTCTCTTGAGAATCATGGGTTCAATGACGCCATCTCATTTCTCAAACAGGTAGAATTTTCTTTCCGATATCCTGTACAAGTATGTTAGTCTTTATCCTGCTTATTATTTACATTAATACCTGTATTTTTATCTATAGGGCCTGGATCGCCTCATGCATTTATACGAAGATGCTAGCGGTCTTAACAAGATGTTGCAGATTCAGCTGGAGAAAGCTCAAGCCACCATAGCTGATCAAGGAACCATTGCAGCTGCCAAATCCCAGCACTATGAAGACAAATACAAGGCAATGACTCAGGAACATCAAGCCGCTCATCACAAAGCTAATGAGGATGCTCAAGCCAAGCTGGATGCCGCCCTTCTCCAATATCAGCAGAATATGAGCTCATACCGGGATAGCCTAAAAACTTCGGTGGTCGTCTCTCTTCTCCAAGCCAGAATAAGGATGGCTTATGAAGCCATGGACCTGGGCTTTGAATGCCCTTCCTGGAATGTAAGGCTTGGGAGGAGAAACTACAGGGCCTCGGAGGTCATCTCGTTGCTCATCCTGCAAAACACACTGATGAAGAGCCTTCCAAGGCAGCAAAGGAGGTGGCCAATGCTGATGATGGTGCTGAGAAGAATCCTGTGGGTGATGCTGGGGCGAATGCTGGCAAGGAGGTTGCTGTTCAAGCAGGTGCTGCCCCTTAGGCAGCAGAGTGGGCGATGATGGATATACGTGCCAAGGCCGGAGCCCACTCTTTAATTTCATGGTTGTGGTTGCATAAACAATTTACTTTTCCTGTCCTTGAACAATTTACTTTTCCTGCACTAGAACAATGTGATGACCAAAGGTGGATGGGTCCTAGGTTTTAGGACGAAGCCCTTGGTCATCAGTTAGTATAACTTGTTTTGAACACAGTAACGGTTGTAGGTGAACGGGTCCTGTTTTGAGACAAATCCTGCAACCGTTACAAAATTATGGTAATCAACTAATTGTGCTTTTGGCGGGTGGGCCTGTAACACCTGTGCCTCCACGGCCATCAAACAAATACCAAACCAATGAAATATTATAATTCATACTTGGGATTTGTAAAAATATGTGTATCTTTTGCACATATCAATTCTTGTTCGATTTCAAGCTCTAAATCGCTTTCTAGAAGGTTATACGCGCACTGATGCGTAGATATAACCAGTTTAATGCAACGAACACTCCGGAATAGTGAAATAGGCTTAACATACCTTAAATAACCTTTACATAACTTAGAAATAAGTTTTGGAGGGTTTGGTGTGGTGAAATCAAAGTTAAATCGCTTACAGGGACTAAAGTTGACAAACTGCGAAAGTATGCCAATTTGAACTGTAACAGACATTCCGGAACATGACCATAAGTTAAACATACCCTAAATATCCTTCACATAGCTTAGAAATAGGCTTTGAGGGGTTCGGTATGCTAAAATAAACTTTTGGGTCATTCAGGGACTAAAAGTGTCAAAAAGTGCACAAGTTTGCATTTTCGCGCATAACTTACGTTCTGAATACATCTGGACATCCAAAAATTTATGTAAGCACTAAAATATTTTATTTTAGTGTTCGGCATAAGAAAAATCCATTCGTCGCGTCATTTGGATCGTTTTTCGCGCTTATGCGCATTCCGTCGTAATTAACCGAACATCGCATTCGTACGGCTAAACGAACCGACATCCGAGATATTTTTGAGCATGTTTTAAGTTCCCTATACTTTAACTTCATTTTAGAGCTTTGAAATGGGGTTAACGGGCCTTAAACGTGTCGAAAATGGGTTGATTGCAATACAGGGACCAAAAGTGTAATTCTGCCAAACTAGGGCCTAGCGGTGCGCTACACTTTTAGCGTAGCGGTGCGCTAGGGGTCTGCAGACCAGATGCAGTGTATTTCACAGCTGTTTGCACATGTTTGATCCTCAACCACACATTCCTAATTATCTAGTCATCTGATAAGGATGGATTTCTATCCACCATAAGGTTCCGACAAGTGTACGGGTTGGATTCATGGCACGTTTTCCATGGAACGATCCTAACGGTTCGGGTATTCCTATAAATACCCAACCCACACAACCTCATTTTGCACTAGAATTCTGATTTGAGAACCTCTAAGTTGAAACCATTGTTTCATACCTGAGATTCTTGAATCGGGATTAGCATTCGGGGACCCTTCGTAAGTATTCTTTCGTTCTTTTCCTTATTTTACTGCTTTTCGAGTCAGAAAGTCAAACTTTGTTTGACTTTCAGCGTTGACCAGTAATGGTCAATGCGAAGTTCGTTTGAACTTCGCAACGTGAGTGTAATCACGTTGGTTATAGTCCCTTGGGACTATGCCTACTGATTACCACGTTGTCTAGGGTCGTAGGGTAGGCGATCTAATAAATCGCCTATACCTTCGAACCCGACCCAGTTTGGTCGATCATTAGGATCCGACCAAATACATTAGGTGACCATAGTAGGTAGGGAATAACCTTCCGAGGTTATACCCTATGGTCACATCGTTTGAGTAGTTGTATGATAGGTAGTTTATATGCCTTAGGTAAATTACCAGAATACCCTTTTCATGTATAATTGGTAATTAAGCATATGTAACCTAAACTTTTGTCACATAACTGATTATGTAACATGTTTAGGCATATAACACTTGTCATAGGACTAGTTAGACGGTCTGAACGCGTTTCACGCGCACGACGCGTTAAAGTAGCATATGTTACCTTAATGGGTCGCGATGGGTCGAAAACAATTAGGTTAGTCTCATTGTAGTATGTAGGTCTTGTTAAACCATATCATATGAGTTCCAATACTCATTTGGTTTACCAAGCCTCATCCTATCCGATCTCCCGATTTAAGTCCGGTTTATTTATATAGTTTTAGATTGCCGACTGATTCCGTGCTCCCTCTAGCTTTGTTTGGTTGTTGTTCAAGACCTCCAAGCATTCTCAGGCGAGTACATTCTTCCCCTATTTTACTGTTTTCAATTGTTTTGGGGTGACTCATATGTGCTAAATGTTTTCGATGTTATAACGATGGTTTCAAAAACAATTAAGGCGATTTATACAAAACTAATAACGATTTCAATAAAGTGAACAAACTTGTTGGTTGTGTTTACATAACAAATGACATTCATTAGCAATGATCAAGCCGACCAGTATTAGGTTATGGTACCATAGGATCTGACTAATCCCGTTATTTACTACACCCGTGGTTATGTGTGGGTATGGTAGGTAGCGACTGAATCTGTAATTATTAACTTACCCTATGGAGGTTTGGTAATGCGAAAACGAGAAGCGACGAGTGATGAGTCACGAAGGTTTGAATGTTATTAGCGAGACGACCATATAAGTAGTTTCACGACCTAAAACGAATTAAACGATTTACGATTGGTTTTCACACGATATTTTAACGATTGGGTAACGATTGGGTTTCACACGATGTTTTAACGATTGGGTTTCACACGATGTTTTAACGATTGGGTAAACATTTGTACATGATTTACATTGGGCATGAACATTACTTGGGTGGTTTGGTTTGGATTAAGTGATTAAGTAACAATGCGTGTGGAATATGATACAAGCATGGTGGATACGCCGCTGGTACTTCCTATATATAAGTGTTTGTATGGTATTACATATTGTAGCGTTATTTGAATCATTTCAGCTCGAGACATAGAACATTTTATACAAGTAACATACTTTTCACAAGACATTTATTTACAAACAACTTATCTTATACAAACTCATTTTACATGGTTATTCATTTAATCATGCATTATTCTCTTATTATACATATCACCTGAACTTATTATTTTTCAAATGATTTATAAAGGCAAAGCAAATTACAAGGTTCATGACTAAACATTTTCTTAAACAGAAGTCATGAATCTTATTTTCACAAAACCTATGTACTCGCCAGCATTTCTTTGCTGACCTCGTTTTCACATATGTTTCAGGTATTGTTGAATGATATCGATTGATAAGATGCATGCTCACATAGGATTGGACAAGGCCTTAGTGACTAAATAACAATGATAGACTATGTTTAATTTGTGTATTTAGATTTCCAGACAATGTAATTATACAATGTTTAATAAAACGAAACACTTTTTGGTATCCATGGTTATGAAACATTAATTCTGTTGCAACACGCCCCGATGTTTCCGCCGCGATTTGTGGTTTTACGCGGTCGGGGTGTGACAGGGCCTTACCAAAAGCACAACTTTTGACTTGTTAATAATATAACTATCTTTTGACTTATTTTTTGTTACTTTACATCGTTTAGTGTAAGTTTTAGCTTTGTAAAAATTTCATACTGTTATTTCACAAAATATCCTGATTAGTATGCTCAGCAACATACTGCAAAAGCCTTTTATTAAATAGATCTTCTAGACATTCCTTTATCTTTATAAAAAGTTTTTTAGAAAGTAAAAAATAGCTTATCTCTTCAAAACCAAGTTTTGATGATGATCAAAATTCCAAACCAATACTAGTTTCAAACATCCCAGCCAAATATCCTTAAAAGGACTTTGAGGATATGTGTTAAGATATTTAACATGATGTTATTAAAAATTTAAACGAGGCTTGCAAAGGAAAGATCATACCAGACATAGGATATAAACCTATTACCAAACTTCAATCCCTTTACAACTCTTCCAATGAAGATGTCCCCTGTGCAAGGTACTTAGTGCATTAGTTGCAAACTTCATCCTTTTAGCTTTACACCACCGCCTTGGTGGGAATGTCCCCTGTACACAATGTCTTCAAGTATCTTAGAAATCTACTTAATGTCAGTTTCCATGGCATAAGCAATTTTTCTCGTTCCGAGGGTATAACCCAAGGATGTACTGGAGATAAATCCTTTGTATCCTGGGGAAAATCCCAATTTTTCATGCGCTACAGGCGGGAGTGTATAAACTCCAAGACTTAGAAAGGTGAAAACCTTTAAACCTTAGAGAGTATGAAAATACCCTTTCGTGAGAGAGGGTGATCAATCCTCATATACCGTTAGGATTCAGGATATAGCCAATGGTAACGAAATTGTCAGCCACTTTTACATGGACTGGTCCCGCCACCTTGAACTATCCCTGAATAACTTGCGCTCCAGGCGGGGTGTTTAAACCCAATTCGGAAGAAAGGTGAATACCTTTAAACCTGTGAAGGGATCAGTATCCCTTAAACGTGAGAGAGGGGGCCAATCCTCTAATCTTCTGAGTTATCCCGAGTGCATATTCTGGAGCTATATCCTGAAACATATCTTGCAAAACAAATGTAAACTAAGGTGGGTGTTAGCTTGGCTAACACCCCTCCGATGCTTAAGTCAGTATCAAGTTATAAAGAACAAATTACACCAAACACATTTAAAAGAAGCAAGAATTCATACCATCTCGAGTTAGAAATTAAATTCTAGACTCACTTAAAATAGAGCTTAAGGTGTATAGCATTCCAAGATCTCGGTAGCATATCTCCCTCCATATTCTTGAGTCTATACGCTCCTTTCCCTGCTTCTGATTCAACTTCATATGGTCCTTCCCATTTTGGAGCTAACTTACCATCGGCAGGATTAGTAGTATTTTGGAAGGCCTTTCTTAATACCCAATCTCCAACCTTAAATCTTCTGGTTCTAATATTCTTGTTGTATGCCCTGGATATTCTCTGTTGATATGCTGCCATCCTTAGCCTTGCTGCATCTCTCTTTTCATCTATAGTGTCTAAATCCTGACTCAAGGCTTCAGGATTCTTCTCAGGATCACTTAAGATAGATCTTGCAGTAGGTATCGTCATCTCCGTTGGAATCACTGCCTCTGCTCCAAACACCAACGAAAATGGGGTTTGGCCAGTTGCATTCTTCACCGTTGTCCTATCAGCCCACAAAACAAAGGGTAACTCTTCCGCCCATCTTCCTTTTTTGGCTCCAAGTCTCTTCTTTAAGTTATTGACTATTATCTTGTTCGAGGATTCTGCTTGTCCATTTGCTTGAGGATGTACCGGAGTTGATGTGATCATTTTGATTCCCCAACTCTTGCAAAAGTCAGTAGTCCTCTTACTTATGAACTGAGACCCATTATCACAAATGATCTCAGCTGGTACTCCAAACCTAGTCAGGATATTCCTCTTTATGAAGGATACTACTTCTTGGTCTCTTACTTGAACGAATGCTTCAGCCTCGACCCACTTAGAGAAATAATCCGTCATTGCTAACATAAATACCTTTCCTCCCGGAGCTTTTGGTAACTTCCCTACTATATCCATCCCCCACTTCATGAATGGCCAAGGGGAAACTACAGGATATAGTGGTTCAGCTGGTTGATGTAGTATGTTACTATGCCTTTGACATGCATCACATCTTCGAGCATATTCTGCAGCATCCTTTCTCATTGTTGGCCAAAAGTATCCTGTCCTCAATACTTTCGAGAATAATGATCTGCCCCCAGTGTGATTACCACAGTCTCTTTCATGTATATCCTGAAGTACTTCTTTGGCTTCATGATCCTCCAAGCACCTTAAATACGGTCCTGCAAGAGATTTCTTGTACAAAATATTATTTATAATAGTAAATCGTGATACCTTCATCCTAAATGCCTTAGGATTTTCATTTTCGGGGATGTGTCCATCTTTAAGATATTTCAGAATTGGAGTCGTCCAGGTTCTAGGATCCTCTTCAGGATATTCCGCCCCAGGATCCTGAATACCAGCTACTTCTTTATCCCGAGGATTCATTGCAGGATATAAGACATGTACTATTGGTATTTGTGTCCCTTCAGGTATCCTGACCGACGATCCCAGATTTGCTAAGGCGTCTGCTTCAGCATTATCTTCCCTTGGTACCTGTTTAAGTATAAAAACATCGAAATATCCTGCTAATTTTTTGAGAATATCGAGATATTCGATTAATTTCTCTCCCTTAACTGCATATGATCCATTAAAATGGTTAGTAATTAACAGAGAGTCAACATATACTTGCAAATTTTTGATACTCATGCTCTTAGCCAATTCTAATCCTGCAATTAAAGCTTCATATTCTGCCTCATTATTGGTAGCAGGAAATTCACACCTAATAGCCTGGGGTAATATGTCCCCCTGTGGCGATTTTAGTAGTATTCCTAATCCTACTCCTCTTACATTAGATGCACCATCAGTATATAATGTCCAGGATCCTGAGGATTCTCCTAGTTGTTGAACTTCTAGGTCTACCTCATCCTGAATGTCACTACTAAAGTCAGCCACAAAGTCAGCTAAAGCCTGAGACTTTATGGCATTCCTAGGTTCATATACTAAATCATAAGCACTCAACTTTACTGACCACTTAGCCATCCTGCCTGACATCTCTGGTTTCCTAAGCACATTCTTGATAGGATAATTTGTTTTAACATGGATCCTATGAGTCTCAAAATAATGCCTAAGTTTCGTTGATGCCATAATTAATGCTAGTATTAATTTTTCTAAATGAGAATACCTAGTTTCAGCATCTAACAAACTTTTACTAACATAATAAACAGGGTACTGCTGACCTTCATGGTCTTTTATAAGAACGGCACTTACAGCATTCCCTGATACAGCAAGGTATAGGGATAATGGTTCACCATTTTCCGGCTTCATCAATAGAGGTGCGGTTGAGAGATACCGTTTCAAATCTTGTAGGGCTGCTTCATGCTTTTCCCCCCATTCGAATCTTTTGTTCTTCTTTAGGATATCATAGAAGTCTTTGCATTTCTCCGAGGATCTTGAGATAAATCTGTTTAGAGCTGCTACCCGGCCTGTTAATCTTTGTACATCCTTCATATTCGAGGGTGATTTTATATCCAGGATAGCTTTAATCTACTCCGGGCTTGCCTCTATCCCCCTTTTCGTCACCATATACCCAAGAAACTTTCCTGCCCCCACTCCGAAATGGCACTTAGCAGGATTCAGCTTCATATTATACTGATCCAGGATATCAAATGCTCCTTTAATATCCTGGAGGTGATCCTGAGCTTTCTTTGACTTTACTACCATATCGTCAATGTATACTTCCATGGTGTCCCCCAGTTTGTCTTTGAACATCATGTTTACCAATCTTTGGTATGTTGCACCTGCATTTTTCAGACCAAAAGGCATAGCTGTATAACAATAAATACCTGTTGGTGTCATGAAGGCAGTATCCTCCTGGTCAGAAGGTTCCATTTGGATCTGTTGAAATCCTGAGGATGCGTCCATGAAAGTCAGCATTTCATGCCCAGCAGTGGCATCTACCATTGCATCAATGTGGGGAAGAGGAAATGGGTCTTTAGGACAAGCTTTGTTCAAGTCTGTGTAGTCCACACAAACTCTCCATTTCCCATTCTTCTTCTGTACTACAACCACGTTTGCTAGCCACCTTGGGAATTTAACTTCCCTGATCATCCTGGATTTTAATAATCTCTCAACTTCCTCCTGGATAATTTTGTTCCGCTCAGGAGCAAATTTCCTTCTTTTTTGCTGCACAGGCTTGAAGGATTTATCAATTCCAAGCTTGTGAGTGATAATATCTTTGGATATGCCTGTCATATCCTCATGCTTCCATGCAAACGTAGACATCCTGCATTTCAAAAAATTAATTAATTGCTCTTCAATATCCTGAGGGATATTAGTTCCCACGAGCACCGAAATATCAGGATTATCCTGATCCAGGACAATTTTCTTCACATCCTGCTCCGGATCCTCCATGATATCCTGGGCCCGCGTCTTTAATTGCTATGCTGCACTAGGTTTGGTTGAGGATTTCATCGAGGATGAGTAGCATTCTTTCGCCTCCTGCTGATCACTATCAACTTTAACAACTCCCCAAGGGGTAGGTATCTTGATGCATTGGTGATATGTTGATGGCACGGCCTTCATATCGTGAATCCATGGTCTTCCCAGTATGATGTTATAGCAGGATAGAGAGTCCATCACACAGAAACGTTGTATCGAGTTGACTCCTTCAACGTACACCGGCAACTTTATCTCTCCCACTGTGTTTCTGGCTTCTCCGCTGAATCCAACAAGTACAGTGGACTTCGAAGTTATATCCATAGGAGACACATTCATTCTTTTAAGTGTCTCTAGCTGGATTATGTTGACGGAGCTGCCATTATCAACCAATATCCTGCGTACAAAATGGTTAGCCACATATAACGTTATTACCAGAGCATCATGGTGAGGATCCTGGACAGTATCCCTGTCATCAGCATCAAATGTGATCACTTTGTCAGTTGTGAGTGTAGCCATCCTGACAGGTTTGTCTCCCCTTTCGGCTTTGGCTTCCTTTGCGTGTCTCTTTGCTGCCGAATACGAAGTTCCGCAAATGTCGGATCCCCCCGAAATGAAGTTGATTATCTTGGCATCCGCAGGAGGTGATGCAGCTCGCTCAGGATCCTTCTCAGTATCCTGACCCTTATTCTTCTTCTTTCCTAAGAGATCTTTCAAATATCCCTTGCTTAGAAGATAGCTTATTTCTTTCCTTAAAGCAATGCAATCCTCAGTCATATGTCCGAAGTCTTCGTGGAAAGCACACCATTTCGATTTATCTTTCCAGTCAGCCTTTTTTTGATTCTTTCGAGGCCATCTAGCCTTGTCTCCTAAACCCTGCATAGCATACATCAATTCAGGAATATTAACAGAAAAGCAATATTCAGACAACTCAGGATACTCTTCAGGATCCTCATCTTCGACAGCGTTCACTCTCTTGTTTTCATTTCTACCATATGGCTTAGGCCGATATGACTTAAATGAGGATTCTGACTTCCTGTTAGTCGATTCATTAGTGTTGGATGAGTTCATCCTTTCTTGCATCTTCTTGTCATCTTCCAGACGGATATATCTCAAGGCCCTGTTACGAGCTTCATCGAGATTCCTGCAGGGATTCATTACAAGATCCTGATAAAACTGAGAATCCTTTTGTAATCCCATCTTAAAAGCTTGCACAGCTGTTGCAACATCAAGATGTGGGATATCCAAGGATTCTCGACTAAATTTGTTCACATAATCCCTCAAAGATTCTTGAGGCCCTTGAGTTATCCTGTAAAGATCACTGGTTAGTTTCTCAAAACTACGACTACAAGAAAATTGACTGTTAAATAAATTAACCAAATGAGCAAATGAAGTAATTGAGTGAGGAGGAACGTTCAACAGCCATTTCAAGGCTGATCCTGTTAGAGTAGAACCAAATCCCTTGCACAAGCACGCTTCCTTGAGCTCCGGAGGGATAGGGTTAATCTCCATTCTTTCCCTATACTGGGCAATATGCTCCTCAGGATCCGTAGTTCCGTCATAAAGCTTCATGTTGGGAGTTTGGAATCTCTTTGGGATCTCAGCATCACATATAGGGTATGCAAAACGAGATATCTTGTGGCTATCCTGGGACACTTATGGGATCGGCTGGACCACCCCAGGTACACTAGATATCATGTCCTTCAACTTTTGAAGTTCCCTAGTAAGTGCTGATGTTACACCTGTATCCTGCAAAGATCCATTATTGTTAGTAGCATGAGTATTATTATTATTTGACACGTTACCCGTTGGAGGGTTCTGCCCATATCCTGAAGCATATCCTGAGCTCCTCATGGTTGACATCCTGACCGAGGAGGGTATTTCAGGAGTATGATTCTGAGGAAGACTGGGCACGATATTCCCCCTGTTATCCTCGGTATACACAGCTGGACTAAAGTTCAACGCTCTGGGGTGTAATGGAGTGACATTGTCCTCAGCCGATCTGCTCGAGCCAGACTTCAGGAGTTGTATTTTCCTTAAAAGCATTTGGTTTGTTTCCTGTTGCTGCCTCATTTGTTCCTGCACACTTCCAAATAAAGTTAAAATTTCATCATTAGAAGCTAAAACGGGAGCAGATCCCTGGACACTCCGAGTAGGGATAACATCTTGAGATTGTGTAGAGGCTGGCATTCTTGGAGGAGGTGGTGGAAGCACCGAACCTGTAGTAGCAGAAGTCATAGCAGACATAGTAGAGGAACTCATGTTTGATCGTGAGGCCATTGTGGACAATGTAGGAAAAAGTTTTGAAAATAAAAAACCGATTAGCGATTTAACAAAAATTTTTAGTATAGAGAGCACCACTTGCCCCACGGTGGGCGCCAAATTGTTTTGGTCAAAAATTACCGAAATAATTAAGTGATCAAATTAGTTAAGTGAGGTAGTGTGCTAGAAGTAAATGTCGAAAATGTGTCAATTAAATTACTTGCAAAAACAGTTTAAGGATACGGCTCGGGATATTGAGCTGTATCGATGATCAAACAATGAGCAATTAATGAGCAAAAAGTAAAGGAAGTGACACAAGATGTACGAGGAAAGCCCTTGATCAATCTAGATCACCGGCATAAAACCTCGGGAGCTGACAATCGCAGCTGCCTAGTTCTTCAATTGCTTCAAAAATCAGGATACAGTGCAGGATGTGGAACGGATCGACTAAGTGTTACAACGAAAATGAAATACAAGTGTGGTGTTTGCGACTAGCTAGAATGTGATTGTGTTCGAGAGTGTAAGTGTGAAATGATGTGTTCTAAGTTGATCCGACCTCATCTATTTATAGTAAAGATAATATAACTAACTACCCTAAACTCGCGGGATTCACCGAATATTCCTTCTTGGAACGTTGCAGACCTGGTCTTTCGGGCTCAACGTCTCTTTCTCAACAAATTCGTCCGAGTCTTGAGGAGAAGAAGTCCTTGTGACCGTTAGCAAGCCTCTGCCCTTAATCTGCACGTGGTTAATTCAATAAGCTTCAGGATATCGCCCAAGATGTCAGCAATATCCTCTTCCAGCATCCTGATTACAAATAACCAAACAAAGGCAGGATATTGGTCAGGATACATATGTTAAGAAAATGACCCCTAACATACAGTATGGGTAAGAAAAAGCTGTCAAGTATCTATCTTAAATTAGATAGATCATCCAGTGAAAAGGGAAGTTCATCCCGAACCAAATCCTCAAATCAGGCTGAAATTCCTGAAGAAGGAATATTCGTGCGAAAGGCACAATACGAGGAATCACTTTCTCCTCGAAGGAGGGAAATGATTATTAAGAAAAGTAAAGAGAAAATCCGAGAAAAGAGGATTAAACGAGAAACTCAGGAATTAATTGATAAATCACCTTGGGAAGATAAACTAGATGAGAAATGGGCAAATTTATATATGCTAGCCACAGTAGCAGAAAATATAAATCTTTAAAGTTTAGCACCCTACCCTCACAATCTAGAAACCCTGTGTGATAAATAAAATTTGAAACCCTAAGTGTGTTTTTCAGTGATCTTTGTAATCAACTAGTACACTGTATGTAATAAATTACAAAGTTATTTGTAAATTTTAACTTAGTATTTTATGCATTTTGCATATATGCTACATCAGCATGAGTGGAATATCTGAAGCTTTTCAGAATCTTAATCTTTATCCCGTAACTATCGAAGCTTCCAAAGAATATACTAGCTACTATCCCGATGTTGAACAACCAGTAGAATTCAAGGTTCCACCTTTGAGCAAGCCAAAACAAAAGAAAAGAACTTATGTAGGATGGAGGAAAATACGTAAGAAGAAGCCAGCTAAAAAGCTGCCCAAAATAAACAATCCTTTGAAAAAGGGAAAAGAAATTATAACCGGAGAGAGTTCTAAACAACAGGAAATGGAAACTGGAGACAAAGAGGAGGATAAGGAGATAGAAATACAGATGGAGGAGGTTACTAAAGAAGTAATAATGGAAGTTGGGCAAGGGTCTATACCAGCTCAGAGAGAAATCGGAGAGAGCTCCAATCCAACCCAGGAAAGAACTTTTCAAGATGAGATAGATTTCCTATTGGCAAGCTGTGAAACCATTCAGCCTGTCAATACTAATAATAATAATATTTTTAATTATTCTCTTGAAAACCAACTCCCTATGAATTGGGAACCAGCAATTCCAGACCCAATAGTCCACTCCCAACCCATAGGAATGGACGAATGGTGGACAAACGATTGGCAATTTCAAAATATTGTCAACGATCCTTATTCTTTTCTTCCACAATTTGATCCAGAACCATTACCTAATCCACCCATGAGCAATGAAAACATGGCTGAACTTCGCCACTTTGGCGAAGAGTTGTTTGATGCTGGAACTAGAATCAGGGAAATAGGGGGACAGATTGCTTGGAAGTACGATGAGAGGGAAATGCGTTTTTAGAACAGCAAGTGACGAGAGATAGAACGATGATAAAATGGTAGTTGTATAATAGTACTAGTAAAGTTAGTCTGTAAATAACAAATAAAACTCTGTATGATATCTGTGAGTAATGATGCATACTATAATAGATATAAAATGAAATCGAGAAATCGATTATTTTGACTATATCTGTATTATACAATTTTCTGATTGTTTGTATATAATTATTATTTGTCAGTTACTAATAAAATTTATATATATACATTATCAGATGGCAAACAGTGGTAATGAACCTATAAATGAAGTTAATCATTCTGAACAACATTCAAGAGATCAATATATGACTCGGCAATATCGAAAACATTGTTGCTCAAGGGATAGCCAATGCTATTCCAGCATTCGTTGCTGCTATAAAGAATCCGATCGAACCGCAACAGATTGTTCCTAGTAAACAGATTACTGAAGATAACTTCAGTAATAGTGTAAATAGAGGCAATAATCATGATAATCATAATAAGGAACCACATCAAGCTCCATTACCCAAGAAAATGAAAACTGCAACGCCTGGTTGCACTTTCAAAGAATTCCTTGCTTGTAAACCCACTGAATTTGCAGGCAATGAAGGAGCAACTGCATCACTGCGTTGGTTAGAGAAAACCGAAGCAGTCATTGCAATAAGTAAATGTGGTAAAGATGACCAGGTCATGTATTCATCCAATCTGTTCAAAGAAGGAGCACTCGAGTGGTGGAACACTGTGTTACAATCAAAAGGAAGAGTAATAGCTTATGCTATGACTTGGGAAGAATTTAAGGGTTTGGTGGAAAGAAAATTCTGTCCTGAGTATGAAAAAGAACAGATGGCGAATAAGTTTCTAAATCATCGGATGATGAGTGTGGATTGTCGCGGTTATACCTCGACATTCTTTGAATATGCAAGAGTAGTACCAACACTGGCTTCGCCAGAACCGGTACTCATTTCTCGCTATATTTGGGGGCTAATTAGCGAAATCCGCAATATTGTTAAAGCTGCGAGACCTCGCACTATTGATGATGCGGTAGAATTAGCCAATACTCTAACCGATGAATTGGTGCGCACAAGAGATGAAGATAGGAAAAAGGCACTAGCTCAGAAAATTACCCAAGGATTTCGTGTGGGTAATAATAACAGCTTCAAGAGAAAAGGAACAGGGCAATCTCCAGCTCCATCATTCTGCAGGAAATGCAAAAAGAAGCATTATGGAAGATGTGATATCACTTGCAATTTTTGCAAAGCTGTAGGACATCGTGAAGAGAATTGCAAAAAGAAAACAGTAATCTGTTTTAATTGTGGAGAAGCAGGGCATTATAAAACAGAATGTCCTAAATTGGTCAAACCAGTAGATAACAAACCCAAGACGACCGAAGGAACTACTAAGAAGAATGCCAGGGCATTTCAGCTGACCACTCAAGAAGCAGAACTTATTCCGGATGTGATAGCGGGTACGTTCTTAGTTCACAACGTATATGCAAAAGTATTATTTGACTCTGGTGCAAACCAAAGTTTTATAAATACTTCATTCTGTCAAGCTCTTAGTTTACCTTTAACCAATATTAGGCAGATTTTTACAGTTGAAACAGCAGACGGAAATTCAGTTAAAATAGATAAAGTGTTGCAAGAAGGAAACATAGAACTTTTAGGACATAAATTCTCTGCAAAACTATTGCCGATGAATTTAGCTGAATTTGATGTTGTATTAGGAATGGATTGGTTAGTAGCCAACCATGTTAGAATCCTTTGTGATCAGAATTCCATAGAAATTCAATCACCTACCGGAGAAATGATTAGGATTACAGGAGATAAACCACGGAAACCCATGAAGTTCATATCAGTAATGAAAGTTGCTAATTATGAACGAAAACAAGGAATAGTGTATATGATTTCAGTAATCATTAGCACTAAAGGAAAAGATCTTAAGGAAATACCAGTAGTATCAGAATATTCTGATATATTTCCAGAAGATTTACCAGGATTACCTCCAGATAGAGAAGTAGAATTTAGGATTCATCTAATTCCAGGAACTACACCGATAGCCAAGGCACCTTATCGGTTAGCACCCACAGAAATGTTAGAACTGAAAACGCAATTAGATGAATTACTAAGTAAAGGATTCATACAACCTAGCTCATCCCCTTGGGGAGCGCCGATGTTGTTTGTAAAGAAAAAGGATGGTTCAATGAGAATGTGTATCGATTATAGGGAATTAAATAAGGTTACAATTAAGAATCGATATCCATTACCTAGGATTGATGATCTTTTTGATCAACTTCAGGGGGCTAGATATTTTTCTAAGATAGATTTACGCTCTGGATATCATCAATTGAAGGTACAAGAAGAAGACATACCTAAAACTGCTTTCAGAACTAGGTATGGTCATTACGAGTTTACAGTCATGCCCTTCGGGTTAACGAATGCACCTGCAGCATTCATGGACATGATGAATAGGATCTGTAAACCGTATTTGGATAAATTTGTAATTGTTTTCATAGACGATATACTTATTTATTCCAAAAGTCAGACAGAGCATTGTGAACATCTTCATGCACTCTTAACTTTGTTAAGAAAAGAAAAGTTGTACGCCAAATTCTCGAAATGTGAATTTTGGTTAAAGGAAGTGCAATTTTTAGGACATATGGTGAATCATGAAGGTATTCACGTAGATCCTGCTAAGATAGAGGCAATTACCAAGTGGAAGGTTCCACAAACAGCAATGGAAATAAGAAGTTTTATAGGTTTAGCTGGGTATTATAGACGGTTTATTAAGGATTTTTCCAAGATAGCCGTACCATTAACTAAGTTAACCTGTAAAGCCACTAAGTTTGAATGGGGACCTAAACAGGAAGAAGCTTTTAGAATTTTGAAACAGAAATTAACCCATGCACCAATCTTAGCCTTACCAGAAGGAACTGAAGATTTTGAAGTATATTGTGATGCTTCAAAATTATGATATGGATGTGTGCTTATGCAATGCAAAAAGGTAATTGCGTACGCATCAAGGCAGTTGAAAAAGCACGAAGAGAATTATACGACTCATGATTTAGAGTTAGGAGCCGTAATTTTTGCCCTTAAGATTTGGAGACATTATCTTTACGGAAGTAAATTTACTGTCTACACAGACCACAAAAGTTTAAGATATATATTTGGGCAAAAAGAGTTAAACATGAGGCAAAGAAGATGGATGGAAATCCTAAGTGACTACGACTGTGATATTCAGTATCACGAAGGAAAGGCAAATGTAGTTGCAGATGCCTTAAGTCGTAAGTATTATGAGAAACAACGACGAGTTCGTGCTCTCAGATTAAATCTACAAATAGATTTAATGAAACAATTAAAGAATGTTCAAACTACAGTAATCAAGGATGATGCTGAAGGAATGAAAGGACGAATCAAGGAATTAGAACAAGGAGCAGATGGAATTTGGAGATTCCACAAAAGTAGAATTTGGGTACCTAAGCAGGGAGACTTAAGACCTAAGATTTTAGAAGAAGCTCATAAATCTAGGTACACTATGCACCCAGGAAACAATAAGATGTACCAAGATTTAAGGAAGAACTTCTGGTGGATAGGAATGAAAAGGGACATAGCCAGCTATGTTTCTAAATGTCTTACTTGTTCACAAGTTAAGGCAGAACATCAGAAACCTTCAGGATTACTACAACAGTTAGAGATGCCAGTATGGAAATGGGAACTTATAACAATGGATTTTGTTACTAAGTTACCCAAAACCAGAAAAGGTAATGATGCGATTTGGGTAATTGTGGATCGATTAACCAAATCTGCTCACTTTCTACCTATGAAAGAAACCTTTAGCATGGAAAGACTGGCTAAATTGTATGTAGATGAAGTTGTATCCTTGCATGGAGTTCCACTCTCCATTGTTTCGGATAGAGATAGTCGATTCACTTCCCATTTCTGGAAAAGTTTCCAGCAAGCTATGGGAACTCGATTAAATTTGAGCACTGCATATCATCCACAAACATATGGACAAAGTGAAAGGACAATCCAAACTCTAGAAGACATGCTCCGAGCATGTGTGATAGATTTTGGTGGAAGTTGGGATGATCACTTACCACTAATTGAATTCTCCTATAACAATAGTTATCATTCAAGTATTGAAACTGCTCCATTCGAGGCACTGTATGGAAGAAAGTGCAGAACTCCCGTTTGTTGGGCAGAAATCGGAGAAAGTCAATTATCAGGTCCTGAAATAGTGCAAGAAACAACTGATAAGATTACTCAAATCAAGGAAAGATTGAAGACGGCTCGAGATCATCAGAAGAGTTATGCAGACAATAGATGCAAACCGTTAGAATTCCAAGTTGGAGACAGAGTACTGTTGAAAGTTTCTCCTTGGAAAGGAGTAGTCAGATTTGGAAAGAAAGGAAAGCTAAGTCCAAGGTACGTAGGACCATTTTCAGTGATCCAACGTATAGGACCAGTAGCTTATCGTTTACAATTACCAGAAGAATTATCTGGAGTACATAATGTATTTTATGTATCCAATCTCAAGAAATGCTTATCAGATGAATCACTGGTAGTACCTCTTCGAGATATAGAAGTAAACGAAAAGTTGAAATTTGTTGAGAAACCTCTTCAAATTGAGGATCGAAAAATCAAGTTTCTCAAACACAAACGACTAGTTTTAGTCAAAGTAAAGTGGGACTCAAAGAGGGGAGCTGAATACACTTGGGAACTGGAATCAGAAATGAAGAAAAAGTATCCACACTTATTCCAGTAAATCTCGAGGACGAGATTTTTCTTAAGGTGAGGAGAATGTAACAACTCTCATCAAAAGTCCTAATTATTATATTAATTAGTCAAAAAGGAAACCCTAATTGAGACACCCGAGTGATTCTGAACAAACCCTGAAATTTTCATAATTTTCAGAATCAGGATTAGGGCCCCTAAAACTCAGGGGGGTAAACCCTAGTGGATAATTATCCACTTAAATTCGTGTCAAATTACTGAAATATGAAAGTGTCATGTCAGCTAAGCTAGTCCCAGTCGTGGCTAGTCTATAGGCCTATTTTTTTACCCCTACGATGCGTATGGTATGTTTGGCCTACGATGCGCAGCCAGTTTAAGAGACCCTACGATGCGTATGGTATGTTTGGCCTACGATGCGCAGGGCTTCCCAAATTTCACCTATAAATAGCAGACATTGGCATTCGTAATCTGAACACTTTACGTCGAAATAATTCTCACTATTACACTGTATTACGAACTGTTATTCCAAAATTCAACCCCCGGGTATCGAAATTCTGCTACAAACAGGGTATTAGCACAATCGCTGCTACGATTCATTTATCCGACGATCAAGATATCCAATGAATGTTTAAGTGCCGCCCACATTAGGGTTATACTTTATCGTTCGTCATTAATTTGACGGATCATCGTTAATTCGATGGGTAAAGTATTATACTTTGTCGTTCGTTGTTAATTCAACGGATCATCGTTAATTCGATGGATGAAGTATTGCATTTTGTCATTCATTGTGAGAATTTGATCTCGTAAATTATCGTAATTGCTGAATTGATTACTAACCCAGTTTTGTGTGCATTGTTATTTAAATTAGGTTAACAAGGCTAAATCATAGATTAAACTCTGACCATATTAAATCAGCAATGTGAGTCATTCTCTCTTTTTATCAAATCTATTTACAAAATCATGTTATTTTCAAAGTTATAATTACGGGGATTAAGTCTTTGTAATCACCAAGTTACAGCCAGTATGTGGGGTTCTGTATACATTACTTGATAATCGTCACCATTGGGGCAGCCAATGGGGGATATGACCATAGTCACAGATTCGGTCGAGTGACAAGTACCGTGGGTAGTTGGTTTGATAATAGAAACATTGTAATCGCTCTTAATACTGTAAATTATAACAAATGTGTCATTTTAGTAAATAGAATGATTCACTCAGTATTTCCCGCTGACAAAACCTTTTTCAAACATGTTTCAGGTGATCTGTTGTAATTCAGGAAAAGTGCTGGGGAGCATTTCAAGCTTAAAATAGTGGCTCATTATAAAATAAAGAAATAAGTTTTGTAACATAACGATTTCCTAGAAAAATCATACCATTGTAAATTATCGGGGTTTTATCCCGAATTGTGAAATAAAATAATCGGGGAAAAATTTTAGCTTTAAACGATCCTGTTTCCGCTGTTAAACTCAATTAAAATCAATACCGCAGTATTTCTGTCCCGCGGCTCCTGAAACGGGTCAAACCGGGTCGGGGGTCGTGACATTAATTATTAATTATTATTAATTATTCATTAACTAGTGTTATTAAATCCGCGCGTTGCGCGGTGGGTGGGTATCAGTTCGTTTAATTACGGTACTCACACTCGTTATAGCAACCAATAGAGAAAAAAAATCATGATATGACTAAAAATATACCAAAACAGCGGGAATTTGATCGGTATCGGTTTATTTTGTTACGTCACCTACACTCATTACAGCAACCCATAGAGAAAAAAAATCTTGATATGATCAAAAAATACTGACACGTGAATTACCGATAAAAAACAAACTCAAGTTACATAAGACTATGGGGTATGGGGCGGGGGTTGGGTACAAACGCCCACGTCACCACCCCGGGTGAGCTTGGGTTTCGGTGTGGCCCCTTAGGCGGGGGTTTCAGCCCGGGCGTTGGGTGGGGCTAAGAACATGACATGGCGGAACCTCGTTGGCCAAGAGCACTAGCCCTTTGAAATTGGTTTTTTTTTTCACGCCCCGCCATTCCCCTTTGAAATTGGCTTTCGGTCTTGGGTGCCACATACTCCACGTGTCGCACCATGCCCCCAACCCACGCCCCACCATACGCCACGGTCTAAGATATATAAAAGAACCACATAACACATGTAAAAAACCATAACACATGTAAAAAACCACTAAATACCACATATAAAAAAAACCATAACACATGTAAAAAACTACTAAATACCACATATAAAAAAAAGCTTAAAAACAAATGTAGTGTTCATTCACTTTATCTTTTATTAGTATAGTATACAATTAATTAATATATAGGAGAATGACAATGACAATCTTACATCGTTCAGAATTATATCCTCCAAACACAACCATTATATACTATAACATTTTGAAGTTGCAAACATAGTAGACTTTTTAAGTTTTCCATATTCACCACAAAAATTTTCATGATTTTTATTTAGCAACATCTTTTTTGGTTATTTTTGATAATATACTATAACATTTTGAAGTTGCAAACATAGTAGACTTTTTAAGTTTTCCATATTCACCACAAAAATTTTCATGATTTTTATTTAGCAACATCTTTTTTGGTTATTTTTGATAACATAATTAGTTGAAATATATTATGTTTTCCTTATATAACTTTTTAAATAGTTGTTTTACAAAATTTCAAACTAACCCACATTCACGCTAGGGATTATCTGAGAACGACTATGCAAAAGTTGAGGACTATAGCTATAATTTTAAAAATGTATGGACTATAGGTGAAAACGGAGCAAACCACAGGGACTATACGGACACTTTTCTCTAAATTTGATTTAAAACTGAGTCTGATCAAATTTGATAAACCTTTTTGGGGGGCTTCTCTTTCTGTTGGTATAGTGAGCGCCAAAATTATAACGAGCCGAAACAAAATCAACCAAATTTCCGAGGCGTTGTGCGGAACCGAGTTGGCTCTAATATAACATATATTTTTTTATGTTTCCTCTTTTGGTTGTTATGTCAAGTGTCTAAACTGTAACGAGCCGAAATGAAACCGACTGAACGTAACGAGCCAAAACGAAATCGACCGAATACCCGCCGCGTAGCGCGGGCAACCCCGCTAGTTTTTCAACATTTCAAAATTATAAACTTTACCCCTCTCTACTTTTCTTTATTCCAAAAAGACGTTATTCTTTACTTTAGCAATCTCATCATTCAATACAACTCCAACCACAAAACCAACCGATTTCATCTCAACCCTTCTCTATCTACACCCATCTCTAATTTAGTGTGCCTAACCATGAATCAGTATGAGTTCTATATTCTTTTAGTTGTTAATTTACTTTTTTATATTAGGAGGCAAAGGACTTGCATGAAGAAGCTTTGAGCCTAGCAGATAAAATTACACAGAAAAATTAATAAATTTAAAGGAACCCATTTTAACCATTATAATGTGAGTTCTTATTTCTTGGTGGTCTGTGTTCAATAAAATTGTGATATTGGCAAGTCTTCAAGACCAACATGTTATATTTTTCAATTTTTGATTTTAAGGTATGAAAAGAAATTGATAGCATACTTATTACTTACATGGTTTCCACTTTCCATTAAACTAAACTATACTTGATTCAAATTTGGTGGTCACTTTTGATGCCCAGAATCTTCTTGACAAATAATGAATATAACAACGAACGAAATAAACACAGTCTAACCTTGATTGAAAGAATAGAAATCGTGAATATGTACAAGTGTATGAGTATCTTTACAATAGAAATATCTAACCCTATTTATACTTATAGAAGAGGTGTGTCTGAACCGTTGTGTCTTTTGATGAAGAGTCGTGTCCTTTGATCTTGTGGCTCTTAATTGAAGATGAAAGGGTGTGTCTCTCCATGAAAAGTCTCGTCCATGTGTTGTTTCCTGTTGCCGCCAAACTTGAAGGGGTGCGACCAGAGGGATGTGTCGCATCCTTTGATGTTGTAGGTTATTATCTTTCAGGTTGTCATATCTAGTCCCCACACTCTTATCACTAATCTAGTTCTAATAAAACTAACTATTAACTAATTACATAATGAACCCTAATACTTATAGGATGTGAAGGAGATTATTGATTTCATTCACCCCCCTAATCTCGAACATCCTTAAGTTGCACCTTGATCTTTCTCCATATCTTGCTTGCCATCATGTGCTTGTTGTAGTAGATCATTGCAGTCTTCTTTGATTGCCATTAGGAGAGTTGGTTCCTCGTCTTCCTGCACCAGATTTGATTCTGCTTCTCTTTGGTTTGACTCAGGACAATCTGAGGCATAATGACCAAACTTTTGGCAATTATAGCATTTAATCTTGCTTAAATCCTTCCCAAACTTCCTTTGGTTGCTTCTATTCTTGTAAGCATTCTGTGATGAATCTTCATCATCTTCTTCTTGTTGTTTGAACTTTCCATCACGCCACTTGTCTTGCGATGAATTGAACCTTCCTTGTCCATTGTTCCCAAAACGCCTTCCACGAAAATAGTTCTTGTCGCGTCGTGCATACATAAGTTTATCTTGATTATATACCGGGTTTTCATCCACCAAACCGGTCCTTTCTTCATAGGCCTTCAATCTTCCAATTGTCTCGTCTAGCGTCGTTGTTTCTAAATCAGCGAATTGTTCAATGGTTGCAACAATTTGAACGAACCTTTTTGGTACAGAACTCAGAAGTTTTCGTACTAAAGTTGGTTGATCAAAAGTTGATCCAAGACCACTTGCCCTCGTGACAATACTATTTAGTCTTGCAGTGAACGAATCAATAGTGTCTTCCTCCTTCATTTTTAACATCTCAAACTCTGTTTTGAGTGTTTGAAGACGTGCCTTCTGCACTCGATCTGCACCGACGTGCCTAGTCTTTAATGCATCCCAAATTTCTTTTGCACTCTTGCAACTTGCAACTTGTATTATCATATCTTCCGGTAGTGCTTGAAATAAGTAAGCGGTCGCCATCATATCCTTCTTTTCATCTGCTTGCGTATTTTCTTTTGGTTCTATCATTTCCCATAATCCGTTTGCCCTCAAAATGGTTTTTATACGGATTGCCCATACCGTATAGTTTGTAGTCTTTAAGATAGGACACTGAAACTGGGAGAACGAACTACCATCTTTAATTACCACCGCGTTTGACGGAGAGGCTCCTCCTGAATCCGCCATAATTTCTTTTCCAACAATTTTCACTTTCTATACTTTGGTTTTCTCCTAAAACCAAAATCTATGATTCCAAAAAAATTCACACTAACTTTCTAACGTGGAATCAAACCAAATTCTAAATCTTATATAAATTCCAGAAAAATAGAACGTAGAACCTGGAATTTGCGAACCGATCGACTTCTCTTATCGTGATTCTCCGCACGGTTTTCTGACTTTTCTTAACAACCCTCTTGGCTGCGTTTTTTTTCTTCTTTCTGCTTGATTCACGACTCTCTAAATACGAACCCAAAAAACAATCAGCCCCAAACCCACTTGATTTGCGACTAAACTTCTCAACCGAACACCCTCTTGATGCTTTGATATCACAAAACTTCTCAGATTTTGTGTCTTTAAACAACCCAAACTTCTCAGATTTGCGATTGCTTTTTCCAACCGGAATACAAACTTCTCAGATTTGCTTCCGTCTTCTTTAATTCGAACCGTAGCCTCTTGCCGTGATTTGAATTAACAAAACTCAGAATCCAAACACCCTCAGTGATGATCGGATCAAAAATCGAACACCCTCCTGATGACCGATTAACGAACGAACAACAATCGTACCCGCTTGATGCGATTGATGTAAAAACTTAACAAAGAACAACCCAATCAATGCCTCCTGCGTGATCAGAATTGTTAGGGAATTCAACCACCCGCCTGATGATTATCTTCCCGAAACGAATTTGAACCCTAGGCTCTGATACCACTGATGCCCAGAATCTTCTTGACAAATAATGAATATAACAATGAACGAAACAAACACAGTCTAACCTTGATTGAAAGAATAGAAATCGTGAATATGTACAAGTGTATGAGTATCTTTACAATAGAAATATCTAACCCTATTTATACTTATCGAAGAGGTGTGTCTGAACCGTTGTGTCTTTTGATGAAGAGTCGTGTCCTTTGATCTTGTGGCTCTTAATTGAAGATGAAAGGGTGTGTCTCTCCATGAAAAGTCACGTCCCTGTGTTGTTTCCTGTTGCCGCCAAACTTGAAGGGGTGCGACCAGAGGGATGTGTCGCATCCTTTGATGTTGTAGGTTATTATCTTTCAGGTTGTCATATCTAGTCCCCACACTCTTATCACTAATCTAATTCTAATAAAACTAACTATTAACTAATTACATAATGAACCCTAATACTTATAGGATGTGAAGGAGATTATTGATTTCATTAGCTGATGCCCAGAATCTTCTTGACAAATAATGAATATAACAACGAACGAAATAAACACAGTCTAACCTTGATTGAAAGAATAGAAATCGTGAATATGTACAAGTGTATGAGTATCTTTACAATAGAAATATCTAACCCTATTTATACTTATCGAAGAGGTGTGTCTGAACCGTTGTGTCTTTTGATGAAGAGTCGTGTCCTTTGATCTTGTGGCTCTTAATTGAAGATGAAAGGGTGTGTCTCTCCATGAAAAGTCACGTCCCTGTGTTGTTTCCTGTTGCCGCCAAACTTGAAGGGGTGCGACCAGTGGGATGTGTCGCATCCTTTGATGTTGTAGGTTATTATCTTTCAGGTTGTCATATCTAGTCCCCACACTCTTATCACTAATCTAATTCTAATAAAACTAACTATTAACTAATTACATAATGAACCCTAATACTTATAGGATGTGAAGGAGATTATTGATTTCAACTTTTCCTTCAAGATATCAACTTTTCTGTTTGTGTGTTTCGGTGAGATAACAAACATGTCGAATGGTTCACCCCAATGGATTTCACTTTTAATTTCATCATCAACTTCATTCACAAATTCAATCAATCCTCCTCATCATCAACGTCAGAAGACACAAAGTTGAAAATCGTGTATTGTTTGTTTAGAAGTTTTTTGAGCGTGTTGATCAGAAAATCACACAAAGGAATGAAAACCAAAATGAAAATCAAAACAGAAAAATTAGGCTCAGAGTTGGCGAAAGAAGTGGTTGCAAGGGGGTTGCAGGTTCAAACCTACCATCCACCATCCATGTCGTGCCACTTTCATGAATGTTTAAGTAGATATTGCAACTCATCATAGCCAGATTCCCCGGCACCGTCACCGGCATCTCAAAACCGTCAAACACCAACACCAAAACGACACCGACTACGGACCATGAAGATGTCGACGATCTGTCATGACCGACAATGTCACCGGAGGTGTGGGGTTTATAAATCATAACCAAAAGCATGTACAACCCCAAAGCCAAGAGTACAAACCCTCTCATGCATAAAACACCTGCCAAACATCATGTACAACACCAAGAAGCGTAACAACCACAACACCAAACCAACACCGGCAATGTCTGTGACAACTCGTATTTTAGAATCCTTCATTGTGCTTGATGTAACTTGTATGAACATTATGTGACTAGTTGATATGTGTGATTTCAATGGAACGTTATGTTTTTACTATGTTATGTGTTATGAAGTGTAATGTGTATATGTATGTCTAGTCGCACAACATGAGTCCGATCGCACAAGCATTTGGGCGGCATATTTTGTCCATAATCCTCACACCCTTCTCGGGCCAATACTGTTTACCTTGTACTTGAGATTAAAGGGCAGCCCATGTTGTGACAACCGGTGATTTACGGCTCTAATTACGCAATTAACAGATTATTAAAACGATAATAAATAGTGATTAAGACGAAGATTGAATTAAATAGGCCTTTGGAGTGCCTAGGGACGTCTATACGACTTTACAGTGCGCGAACGGTGGTTTACAGAGAAACCTGCTGAATATTACGCGACAACGAACTGAAACCGTACGAAATACCGACAACGCCGACGAATATGGATGTTACACGAATATTTTATGCTTATGGAGTTTGGGTCGCGATACCGTGTTTCGTAGGAATTACGGGCCATTTACACACGAGATGGGATTGTGGGCCCTGGGCCCAAGCCCAAAACCCACAAGCCTAAACCTACATATAATAATTAGATCATTTCAAGATCTTATGAGATCTTTACAAAATCTACACAAAATCCTGCAAAATCTATAGAAAATCTCTATAAATCTTCCAAAATCCTTATAAAATCCTTTCTAGATTTCACAAAATCCCTACAAGATTTACTAAAGATTTCATAACCAACTATAAAAGGGATCTACCCCTTTGATTCTTGAGCAGACACAACAATCACAAAGAAAACTAATGCCTGGTCTTTTCTTTTACTCTCACTCTCTCTCTCGATATTACATACACAAACAACCCGCACATAATACTCACCTTTCTTGTCTGCAAGTTTATACACACAAACAAATAACAAGTGAACTTCACCTTCTCAAAACACAAACACATAAACCCCTGAACCCCCCCCCCCCACACACACACCCGTCTCACCTCTCTCCCTCTCAGGTGCATACTCCGGCGATGAACCGGCTCCGATCGGAGTCTCCGGTGACAGCCGCACCCCACACAATCCTCCCACCTCCACCCCCTTAACCCGAATAAACAGCCGGCCACCACCATCTGGTGATGGCGTGCGGCAGCGACAGCGAACAGGAAGAGAAAGAGAGACGGGGTGAGAGGAGAGAAACGAAGGAGAGAGAGACGATCGAGAGTGTGAGACCAGGAGAAAGGGGGCGGCGCCGCCGCTCACGGCGGCGGTGGTAGAGGCGACGACGGTGGTGGTGAACTCCGATGGCGGTGGCGACGGCACGGTGGTTGGTCCGACGGGTTGTTACGGTAAGTCATTTCGACTGATTCTTCTTCTTACATTCTGATGTTGAAGCTGATGATGTTTGAGGTGCTCGGGTTAGGTTTAAGTGATGGTCGGATGGTTCAGTTGCGGGTCAGTTTTGGTCGCGCAAGTTCGGGTCAACAGAAGTCAAGCAGGGACAGACTCAGTTTCGGGTCAGTGGGTTCGAGTCTCATGTCAGATCTTGAAGCAGGTCGGGTCGACTCGGTCGAACCGAGTCAACTCGGTCAACTCAGTCAGCGCAGCAAGTCAACTCGGTCAACTGGTTAACTCAGTACGGTTCGGTCAACGCAAGTCAAACTCAGTTAACAAACGGCACGAAGAATGGTAAAAATTTATAGCGGCACGCGTTAATAATGTTATTTTCCGTTACTTACATAAACTCGAGCTCGAACCGAATTATTTAGCAACTATTTATTCCTTTTATTGGTACAATTGACGTAAATTGACATTTGGTGATTATATTATTGAATCTTGATATAATGACGACACTTTAGTTGTCGGGGCTGTCCAAAAACAGAGGAAACTCTGCCCGTTTTTCGAGAAATTCCGTAAACCAAACTTGTTTTATTGTAAAAACAAAACAATCGGCTTTAAGCGACTTTTGAAAAACAAGATGTAAATGCATATTATTTTCGGCAACACAATATAACTTACACAACATATTCATAACTTTTCGACCAAAACTGTATTTCAAGTTAACCAAACTTGCTAGTTTATAAAACAAGTGTAACAAATTATATTGTTTCAAGTGTCGAATAATACGACTTCTTTTCGTAAAAATAAATATAGTGTATATTTATTTCAACAATCAAACAAGATGATCCTTTTTATAAATAAATATAGTTACATATTTATTTCCGACACAAACAAAACGATTCTCTTATAAAAATAAATATAGTTATATATTTATTTTCAAACACGACAAGTCGACGATTCTTTTATAAAGTGAATATAACTTTTATACAAACGCCGAAACGGCATATACGTATATTATGGCAAATGTATCCAAGACGCAATATATATAATACAAGTTTATTATATATTACTTTCGTATGAATATTCCTATATACACAAACGACTTCTCGGGGCGACAAAGTTTAACTTAGTCATTTCCATTAACTTAACAACTTAACCGTCAAATCAATCGGTCAACGATTCGGTAGAGCTCGGTGACACGTAGTTAGTTACCGCTATTATTTAGAAACTTATAAGATATTCCGTGTTAGGAATGTTGTAGAATACACGCTAGCAAGTCAAGCCTTGGAAACGACATCACGAAGTCGTAATTAGCTAGCTTTGCACAGGAATATTCAGGTGAGTTCATAACCCCACCTTTTTACGGTTTTACATTTTTATAAATGTTTTCGGGGTGGAAAGACATGCACGTTTTACAAGAACATACAAAGTTTTTGAACAAACGAAAACTCATATTTCTAAACCATGATACGAATGGATTACAAAGAACTCAAATGGTTTACGAATGTTTTGTACTAAAGATACCGGTTTTACAAAACAAATGCGTATTTTCGAAACGTGAATGATTTTGATGATTAGGGACGGGATTGTCCTAGTTATAATAATGGGATTGGGTCGGTCTGTGTACGTAAAACGAGACAACCCAATGAGCTCATGCTCCCCCTTTTCTCTTAACTGTTTTCAGTTTTATAACTTCGGGGGTGAAATACATGTTACAAATGTTACAATGTTTATAAATTGTATGATACAAAAACAAGAAGCACTCTTGGTGAGAACGAGTACCAAGTATGATGCGTTTTAAGGAATGATACGAGATATCGTGTCACGAATAGGGTACCATAAGCACCATTAATCAACAATATACCTAGACCGCAGAACAAAAGTTTAGATCTAACGGGTTTCGGGCAGCCACACTCTTGGTGAGAACGAGTACCGAGTAGTGCTTTTGTGTCTCAGAATCGATAACTAGAAAAATGCCTATGGTTTGGTTGCTTCCTATGTCGTGTCACATGTTAATGGCCATGCAGCCCATTAACAACAAGATACATACAGAAATACTTGATTTATAGATGATACATACATAAATACTTGATTTATACATGATGCATACAGAAATACTTGATTTATACACGATACATACAGAAATACTTGATTTATACACGATACATACAGAAATACTTGATTTATACATGATACATACAGAAATACTTGATTTATACAAGATACATACTATGTTTTCATACAAAGTTTCCATATAACTTGACAAGAAAATGATTTTAAATTCATTTTCTCAACAATACTTCAAAAACCGGTTATTCCAAAAAGATTTATTTCAAATCTTTTACAAACAAACTATGAACTCGCTCAACTTTATGTTGACTTTTTCGCATGTTTCTTTCTCAGGTTGCCTTTCAGAAATTATGGCATGGTTTGAATAGGAGGACCATGAAGAGTCGAGTACTTAGTGGGCGTTCATTTTCTAGAAGTCTTAGCTTATTTGCTTCCGCTGTGCAATGAAGATACCAGTCCAGTCACGCCAATGCTCTGATATTTCGAGGTGTGACACATGTAAGGGTTTGGCCCACTTCCTTATACGCATAACTTTAGGGGGGAGTGTGTATACTTCTCATAATTTACAAAACAAGAACACACAAAACCCTAAGCTCTCTTCTCCCCTCTCTTGTTCGACAGTAGCCCCATCCCCATAACTCGAAGCCTTACTTTCATTGCAACGTGATCTTCCTTGTCTAATATCACATCGCACACTTCCGGTTAGTGTTTTTGTTATTGTTTGATTGTATGATCTTTAATGTGTTGTTATCATGTGTTTGACTAGAGTTTCATGTTAGAAGTTATGTTAATCAATTGTGATCATGAAGTTTGTTTCGCTACACATGAAACTGTCTTGGTGTAATGATTAGAATCATATATTAGAAGGAATGAACTTAGGGGATATAATAATCGCATGACTTAGATTTGATATACTTTGTATGTTAAGATCGAGTATATGCTACTGGAATTATGATTCGAGAATATACGTTGCATTGTATTATCTGTTTGAATTGCATGTTAATGTTCGAATTCACTAGGATGATGGTTGATCGAATGTTTTGAATGATTGTTGTTGCTATTCATGATTTGATGTTACTTAGGGTTCATAGGAATTAATGGATAATTCCTTGATTTGATCGAGTAAATGCAAAGATATAAACCGTTTGAATGATTTGGAACGGATTGCATAAATTAAGGAAATTTCAAAACTGATCGCACAAGTCAGTCGCACAAGTCAGCCGCACAAGCTGGTATTGCATATGGTACCACCAGTAAAGCACATAGTACAGCTCCTGTAAGCATGATCGCACAACATGTTGTGGATCGCACAACATGTTGGGCCGCACAAGCCCTCGGACTGTTTTAATAATATTGGGCCGGACAAGAAGATTGTTTCGTTTAATGTTATTGGGCTGCACATTGTAGTTGGGCTGGGTTAGTTTGGGTCGCACAATCTGTTGTGGATCGCACAAGTTTGTGCTGGTCGCACAACAGGTTGGGCCGGTCATTCATTGGGCTTTATCCTTCTGATCGCACAAGATGATTGGGCTCGCACAACCACAACGACCCAATCACTTTAATCGCACAATTTGGGCTTATGTGTATACTTGATTGATATTGTTAACATCTTTCTATGTGTATGCCATGATCGTTGTGTGTACGTAACTTGCTACTTTATGTGTAAACATACGTGCATTACCTGAACCTAGACCTAACTTGTATGGTAACCATGTTAGGACGTGGTTGACCACAAATAGCTCAAGTGACCTTTCTGTTTATCTGCAGAGCTAATCTAAGGTGAGTTCACACTTTCTATAAGGCATGGGATTCCCGGTGGTTTGGGAATAGGTTAACGCTTAATAAAGAAACCTGCGTATTCTCGTTGGGTAGAATACATACTCCCACCCTCTTAGATGAAGAGTGAAAACATTGAAAACTGCGTGTTCTTCTTGACACGTACTCCCACCCTCTTAACTGAAGGGTGACAACATTGACACTAGACAAAACTCTATCATTAAGTCCCTCATTTTTATATCGACTTAATCGCCGGTCCAATGGCGAACGGGTCATTAGTTAAATAGCGCTATTAGGTTTGACAAACCTCACACCGTGTCACAGAGGACGGGAGTGGACTAATGGATCTGGGCACTTAGTCAATGATGACAGACATTGATGCAGGGCACATAAACATAACTACAGTCAGTGGTCGATATGGTAACGGGTCTAGTAGATTACATGGGGAAGCCCCCACTGGTTATGGTTTGGGAAACAAGGAACTGGTTAAACTCGTGGTTTTCTAGAAACTTATGGTTTTTAGAACAACACTAAAATAGACAACCAACTGTGAACTCGCTCAACTTTGTTGTTGATTCGTTACTATATGCCTTGCAGGTCGTTAGGTGCTTAAATGGAGCTTGCACAGGGGGGAAGAGGTCGTTGTGGGACATGGACTGTTGAGTTCCATGTTGAACTTATGAACTTTTAAACTATGTTTTGGGTTTTGAACTTTATGCTTCTGCTGATAACTTAAACTTTGTTGAATTGCTTTGACACCAATTATATTGTTTTGTTTGGACTTTTATTTATTTAAATTATGTTGTTCAATATGATTGGTGACTGGATCCTGGTCAGTCACGCTCTCTACGGTGATACTCCGCTTGTGGAATTTGGGGGTGTGACAGATTGGTATCAGAGCCATTGGTTATAGTGAACTTGGTTTTAAAAAAGGAAAAAGCTTTTTGATAAAAACCAGACTATAACCTGTTCAGTTCTCAACGATCCACAACGACGCTTCGCTCCACGTGCAAGACTCAACACTATAGGTAGTATGGTTTATGTTTGTATGGCCTGCCTGTTAGTTTAAATAGTACGTTGATTATGGTATGCTTAGTTAACGTAACAACTGTTGCTTGAAACCTTGTGTGCTCACTCTCTTCTGTCATCTCATATCTTCCACACCTCTACGACACCATTCTTACTTGAGTTTCTTTCGATGTGAAGATCATGAGTGGACGTCTCAACTTGACTCAAGCCCAGCTGACGGCTTTAATCAACGAAAGATTTGTTGAGGCTCTCAAAGCAGCTCAAGCAGGAGGTATAGCCTGCTATTTCGACCTATCCTATGATGTTTAGATCCTACTCTCGTGCTTAACCTTGTCCTTTCTCTCTCGCACGACAGGTCAGAATGCTCAGCCTCGAGTGTGTACGTTCAAGACCTTCATGGACTGTCAAACAAGTACCTTTGATGGCACTGAAGGAGCCGTAGGTCTTCTCCACTGGTTCGTGAAGATCGAATCCGTTTTTGAAATGTGTGAATGCCCTGTTGCCAGTAGGGTGAAGTTTGCTACAGGAACACTTGAAGGCGGTGCGTTAACTTGGTGGAACGAAAAGGTGCAAAGGCTAGGGTTGGCAGCTGCTAATACCACCCCATGGAATGACTTTAAGGATCTGATCAAAGAAGAGTATTGTCATCGTGGTGACATTCACAAGCTGGAAGTGGAGTTTTACAATCTGAAGATGATGGGGTCTGAAATTGAAGCGTATACCAAGAGATCGAATGAATTAGCTGCTTTGTGTCCCAACATGGTGGATCCTCCCTACAAGCGTATCGAGCTTTACATCAAAGTTTTAGTGCCAGAGATCCAGAGCATGGTAACTTCAGCTAACCTCCCTACAATTCAGCGGGTTGTACGGCTATCCCACCGTATCACTGACCAGGCAGTTGAGCAGAACAAGCTGCCTAAGCGTATTAGTGCTACCACTACTTCTGATGCTCCAAGAGACAACAAATGCAAATGGGATAGAAACTCAAGCAAGGGTTCAAGTTCTGTTCAGTCTCAGCCTCAGCAGCGAAGGACTGACGACTACAAGAGCCCTAGTCAACAACCTTCTGGTAATCAAGGTCAGGGTGGGTACAAGGGAAACCACCCTAAGTGCAATCGCTGTAAATGCACCACAGCGGGCCGTGTAGCAAGAACAACTGTCAGAGATGCAACAAACCAGGCCATGCAGCGAAAGATTGCAGGAGCCTTTATCCTACGAATCAGAGACGCCAGCAGCAGCAGACTCCACTGAATCAGCGCCAGCAGCAGCAGCAGCAGCATCAGGGTAACAACAAAGGGTGTTTCCAGTGTGGTGCTGAGGGTCACTTCAAAAGGGACTGCCCTCAGCTGAACCAGAATCAGAACAACAATAACAATCAAGGGAATGGGAACAACAACAGGGATAACAATGATGGCAATGGTGCCAGGGGACGTGCTTTTGTGATTGGTCAGGGTGATGCGAGGAACGATCCCAACGTCGTGACGGGTAAGTTCCTACTGGATGATTTCTTTGTTTCTGTTTTATTCGATTCGGGTGTCGATACTAGTTACGTGTCCTTAAAAGTTAGTCAGATGCTTAAGCGTACCCCAATCCCTCTGGATTCTAAGCATGTTGTAGAACTAGCAAACGGTAAACATCTTGAGACCACACACATAGTTAAGGGTTGTAATCTCGCTTTAGCTGGTCAAACTTTCTCTATCGATCTTACCCCTATTGTTCTTGGTAGCTTCGACGTTGTCATTGGGATGGATTGGTTATCCCAACATCGAGCGGAAATACTCTTCAAGGAGAAAATTGTTCGCATCCCACGTGCAAGCGGTGAACCCCTCGTTATTCATGGCGACAAGAGTGGTGCTGTTATGGGCATCATCTCTTTCCTTAAGGCCCAGAAGAGTTTGCGAAAGGGCCACACTGCTATTCTAGCCCTCGTTACTGACACCTCAACGAAAGAAAAGAAGATAGAAGACATCCCGAACTTACGTGACTTTCCTGAGGAATTACCTGGTCTTCCGCCTCATCGCCAAGTCGAGTTTCAAATCGAGCTAGCTCCTGGAGCAGCGCCTATAGCTCGTGCACCTTATCGTTTAGCCCCATCAGAAATAGAAGAACTATCTGCATAACTGCAAGAGCTTTTGGACAAGGGTTTCATTCGTCCTAGCTCTTCGCCCTGGGAGCTCCAGTTTTGTTTGTGAAGAAGAAAGACGGTAACTTACTAATGTGCATTGACTATCTCGAACTCAACAAAGTGACCATGAAGAATCATTATCCTCTTCCGCGTATCGACGACCTATTCGACCAGTTGCAAGGGTCAAGTTTCTACTCAAAGATTGATCTGAGATCGGGCTATCATCAGCTAAGAGTCCGAGACGAGGACATCTCTAAGACAGCATTCAGGACTCGTTACGGACACTACGAGTTTCTGGTTATGCCTTTTGGGTTGACAAACGCACCTGCGGTCTTCATGGATCTTATGAACCGGGTGTGCAAACCTTACTTGGATAAGTTTGTTGTTGTTTTCATCGACGACATCCTGATCTATTCCAAGAGTCAGGAGGAACACGAGCGCCATCTGCGACTCATTCTGAAACTTCTTCGAGCAGAACAGCTTTATGCTAAGTTTTTGAAATGTGACTTTTGGCTTCGTGAAGTCCATTTCCTAGGCCACGTGGTTAATGAGGATGGGATTCACGTAGATCCATCCAAGGTTGACTCAATCAGGAATTGGCCTGCACCTCGAACTCCAACTGAAATCCATCAATTCTTGGGCTTGGCGGGTTACGACAGAAGGTTTATCAAAGATTTCTCGAAGATTACGCAGCCTCTTACCGTTCTTACTCAGTCACCTACCGTTGGGGTGATGCTCAGGAATCCGCATTTCAGCAGCTGAAGTTAAAACTTTGTAGCGCACCTATCCTCTCGTTACCTGAAGGCACAGACTATTTTTTGGTTTATTGTGACGCGTCGATCCAAGGACTTGGTTGTGTGTTGATGCAACGTGAGAAAGTCATTGCTTACGCATCACGCCAACTTAAGGTTCACGAAAAGAACTACACAACTCACGACTTGGAGTTGGGAGCAGTGGTATTTGCACTCAAGATATGGTGACATTACTTGTACGGTACCAAGTGCACCATTTACACCGATCACAAGAGTCTCCAGCATATCTTCGATCAGAAGGAGTTGAACATGCGACAGCGTCGGTGGGTCGAACTTCTTAACGACTACGAATACGCAATCAAGTACCATCCAGGCAAGGCCAATGTGGTGGCTGACACCCTCAGTCGTAAGGAAACCAAACCTAAGCGTGTACGTGCGTTACAGCTTACTATTCACTCCAGTCTTCCTGCCCAAATTCGTGATGCTCAGGTTGAAGCATTGAAAGAAGAGAACCTCAAGGCAGAGTCCCTGCGGGGCATGGAAAAGAAACTTGAATGCAAGGAAGACGGCACTTACTACTTCATGGAACGTATCTGGGTTCCACTCTTTGGAAATTTACATGAGCTTGTGATGGATGAGGCACACAAGTCTCGTTACTCAGTGCATCCTGGTTCTGACAAGATGCACCAAGACCTTAGAACTCTCTACTGGTGGCCCCACATGAAGGCTAACATAGCGACCTATGTGAGTAAATGTTTGACCTGTGCTAGGGTCAAGGTTGAATACCAGAAGCCATCGGGCCTACTTCAACAACCAGAGATCCCGACATGGAAATGGGAGCAGATTTCCATGGACTTTGTTACTGGCCTACCTAGATCTCAACGAGGAAATGATACCATTTGGGTGATAATGGATCGACTGACAAAGTTTGCACACTTCCTGGCTATCAAAGAAACGGATAAGTTCTCTACTCTAGCAGACATCTACCTAAAGGAAGTAGTCTCGAGGCACGGGGTGCCAACTTCCATCATTTCTGATAGTGATCCATTTTTTACATCTGATTTGTGGCAGCGATACACAAATCCTTTGGCTCACGTCTAGACATGAGCACAGCTTATCATCCACAGACGGATGGGCAGACTGAACGCACCATCCAAACTCTTGAAGACATGCTTCGAGCATGTGTGATCGACTTTGGTAACGGCTGGAAAAGGCACCTACCTTTGGTGGAGTTCTCGTACAACAATAGTTACCACACCAGCATCCAGGCTGCTCCGTTTGAGGCTTTGTATGGACGGAAATGCCGATCACCCTTATACTGGTGTAACACCCCGAAAATTTACGTCCTATAAGGTCTTGACACGTGTCATAACCTTTGAACGTGTGAAAGAATGTTCTTGAAGGACTAAAGTTGACAAACAAAGAAACTATGTGAATTTGAGGGTTCAAAGTGTCAACCATGAATAATTATACTTCACAATAACCCTACATGATGTTTATAACCTTAAACGAATGGATCATGGATCATACGAAGCAAATTGTGAAAGAAAGTGAGAGATTACAAACTACAGGGGTTAAATGTGTCGACATGTTAAAGATATACCTCTGAGTGACCTTATAGCAAACCCGAAGCCTTGTAACGATTAAATATGCTCACTAGAATGTACCATAAAAATTTCACCAAGTTTCGTTACCGTATGAGAAAGTTGTGATAAAATTCGTGTGTGAGGGTTAGAATCGTCAACATAGAAATTTAGGGCTTTTCGGGTGATCACAAAGTTACCCGAGGACTTAAAAAAGATGGTATAAGCCTTAAAGCCCCACATGTCAAATATAAAGTCTCAAAATGCAAGAAAACCAAGTGAAAACGACCTTTCGGGGGACCAGGGACTGAAATTGCAATTAATGAAACTTGTTGATCAGGTCATCACCACCCTCGCGTAGCGCGAGCATGAGGGTCTTGGCAGTCGCGCTACGCGACTGCCTTATCTGGACAGAAAACATGCACAGATGTCCTGCATGTTCGTTAACCGACTTTGATCGATTTTTGGCATACCTTGGGCTGCCCTAAAGTGGTTTTTAGCTAGTAGGGGACTTGTGGATGTTATTGTTTCCTCCTAGACTTAGTTGTCGATGATCCATGCATGTTTGAACACCATAAGAAGACCCACATTCTTTGCAAATTTGATCATTCATCTTGCATTCACTTCTGGTCATTTTAAGGAGCTTTCCAGCAGATCCCAAACATTCCAAAACGTGCATAAGACTTGTGTAAGTACCCTTGATCTTCTTCAATTCATTTATGCTTAGTTTATAGCCTAGAAATCAAACCGTCGTAACTACGGTTTGACTTTGCGATGAAACGCAAATGGTCCAGAGTTTTGTCGAATCGAAAGTGGTAATAAGTTGGTATTTATATGGGTAATAAACCCCTAAAAGGTCACCCACTGATTTCAATCTTAACTATGTCGATTGATCGAGTCAAACTTCTTCCGAAAAGTCAACAGAAATGTTAATCGCATATGTAATGATACGGAAGGCGTGTAATCTGTTTTATCAGTCATACAACTTGAAAATAAATATAATAACTTGTCTAAGCTTGTTTGATTCGACAACTTTATGTTTTGAACCGATTCGGAACCGAGAGACGCAAAAGTTTGACTTTTGCTTTGACCTCAGTTCTGACCCGATTTATATAGGTTTAGACATGCCTTAAAGTTCCATTAGGACCTAGTTGCATGTGTGTATAAGCCTCTGAGTTTATACCACTCGAATCCCTAATCGTCCGATGTTTCCGTTAAACGCCTAAATATTGACCGTAATGCCCTTATGACCATAAAACGAGATTTTTGGAAATGTGAAAGTGCCATAATCTTAGTTACTGATTATTAGACTTGTACCAAAAATTTCACATCAGTTGGAGGTCTAGATTAGGAGTTATGCTTAATGACGTAATTTGAATGCTTTTAAGTAATTAAACGGCGTCATTAGCGTAAAGCCTATCTAAACCCAATTTTTGGTCACCAAACCTTTTAACCACTGATGTGATATAATATTTTGGGATTTTTGAAGATTTTTAATTATTTTTAAACTGATCATAAGCTAGGATTATCGCCTCGATTCGGTTAATACCAAAAATACCTTTTTCGACCATAAAATGAGTTTTACAAATCCTTTTAACGCCAATCCAATTGCTACTGATTTTAAATAATAAATGGAGTATTTTGAGTCTGTTTATTTGATCAAAAAACTCAGAATCGTATTTTAACCCGTACATCGCTTAAAACGACTTTATACGCGTATTTAACGCATTGTTTGGGTTTAAAACTATTTTAGTATATAAGACTTATTACCAAAGGTTATAACCTGTTAAAATAAGCTATTTTACTGATCAACTCAGACCCGGATCACAGGCGTCTAATTAAACCCTTTTATAATCTTTAAAATGACCAAAATACCCCTATGGGGTTTAATATGAGATTAAACTCGTTTTGGGCATAACGGAAGGTATCCTACTGATATCACAACATATTTAAGGCATGTTAACTTAGGAAATCTGTTTAGGACTCTTACGGTTACCCGTTACGCTTCATACGCGTTCGGTTCGGTTTATGTAACTAGTTTGCATAAATTAGCCGAAACGGGTCAAACCTTATCGTTATTATCTCAAAATCCAGAATGTGTTTAGATTAACCATATTATACAAGTCTTCAAACTTGTCGGGTCTAAATCACATTCTTTTCCGGTCTCCGCTTTATCATGCGTTTGAACCGTATCTTCTTCTTCTTCTTGAAAACTAACCGGTCTAAGTCAAGGCTTAATTAAAGACCCGTTAGGATTCTAATAGGTTATTAAAAACCTTCGTTCCAGATTTAGGAGCCCAGTAAAAGCTATCTGTACTTGCTGATTTGATATGGCTGGGATTGAATTTATATTTAGCTCAGGTAAATACTTTTAACTTATTTTCCCTATACGGGCTTGGGGTACGGTATATAAAATACCGCTTGGTCGGGGCGTTGAATCTTTGATTGAATGTATGATAATGAAAGTATTGAGATGCCTCGTTTAATATTGTTTTGTTTGCTTAAAGCCTTTGGGGGGTTAATGACCGTTGTCCCGGATATCCCTGGCATCATTCTACGGAATGGCCACGACCTTAGCACACAGGTGTAGGCGTACACCTGTCAGTGTCTCATAATTAAAGTGGTGTGTCCATTAATCTTTAACCCGGCTCGATCCGGGCTACTGAACGCATAAGGAACATGTAAATCCCTACAAGTATTATATATTTAAATAATTATCCCAAGTTATAAAATATTATTTGTGCCATGTGCATTCAAATCAATCATTTTCTTAAACCCTTTTCAAAATGAGTCGGTTGATTGTATTTACCAGTGTAAACTGACGTATTTTCCCAAAAAGGCTAAGTGCATGTACTAATTGGAATTGGCTGGCTACTCCTAGCATCAATAAAGAGTCTCGCAAGCTTAGATGCCTAAAGTCTGTTGAACCATGTTTTTATTTGCGATCCGCCTGTGGATCCTTTACTTCCGTTGTAATACTTTGATGTTACACTATTACGGATTGTAATATATTTATCCTTTTGCTTCCGCTGTGCATTTATATATTGTGTTGTTTGACTATGATGTTGCCAACCACGTCACGTTACTCCCCTACCGGGCCCACCGGTAACACGTGGAAATTTGGGGTGTGACAGGTTGGTATCAGAGCCAACATTGAGTGAATTAAACCCTAGCTTATTGGTGTTTAATCTCAATGACACATTTGCACATTCCTTGACCTTCTGAGTCTAGACTTAACATAGGAATATTCTAAATCCTTATTTGGAAATTCTGCTTCCAAAATTTTTTTATATTTTGGATACGTCGCCAAGCGAAGAAGCCGTAATAATAATTCTCCACACCAGGAGCCTTGAATTGCTGACCTTCGTACAGCGGCTAGGAAGAAACATGCGACCAAGGAGAAGGCATTCAGAAATAAAATGAGGAAGAAACTCCTTTTGCTAAAAATCGTTTCCTTAATAGTCCTTATAAGGACATAATTACCTTTCAGTTCCTTTGAGGACAACACTATTCCTTTCAAGTCCCGTCTAGGGCACATCTGTTTTTTTTTAATTTTATAGTGGAATAATTAACTTTAAATTTCCATTCAAACATTCCTTTTATAAGATCTACCATTATTATAAAATGGCAAAATCTAGAAAGGACAAGACCTAGCCACATGTCATTTTAAGACCGGGCCAAGATGGTAGTTCCATAATTAGATTCAGATCCTTATTTAACACCTCAATTTAGGATTGTTCTGCGTTAAATATTAATAAGAATCTTAAGAGTGAAACCTAGCCTTAGGGTCATTTTAAGGCCGGGCCATGATGGTAAGACCTGTTTTAAAAGATTCGAATTCCTGTTAACATCTGCAAATGTGTTAACACTCCCGACAACCGTGATGCGATAAAATCACCCTTGTCACCCTTATATTAGGAATTTTCCCAAATTTTTTTAGCATAACTGATCAATAGGAATCATGGCTGGAAAACGTCGAAAATGAAGTACGCATCAAAACATCCATTTGGGATGTATATAAACGAGTAAAGATTAATACATGAAAAAGATAGTTTTATTTCATAACTTCTTGTCAAGACAATGAACTATGAAATTTTCCGACCCAAAGGAATCATCGATTATGTTTTAAAATTTCCCTAGTGACAAGGTCTCTGAGCCATTATCAGTCCTTTGGAACAAGCCCTTGTGCTATATATAAAAGATGTCAGTATGACATTGGCAGTCGTGACTTATGTCCCCTGTCTAATAAATATGAAGGATTATATTCCGCTTAAATGCCAAAGATGGTTATTTAAACTTAGGCAAAACATAATCAAATAAATTAAATTCTATCTATTGGCCTATATGGTTTAATTACGCCATGGCTATTTATTCATCAAATTCGACAATTCACTATATGATTAAACAAATTGTTTCTACTTGGATAGTAGCCTTCAAAGCTTCACCATGGCTGACTCCTCTGAAGCTCACCATCATCCAGTTAATCAGAATGATGATGCAAGACTAAACTTAATAAGCACCGAGTTACAGGCTGTGATAAATACCGCCGTAAGCAACGCCATGGACCGTGTGTTGAAGGATTATAAGCGAATGTGCGATGATGCCCCAAATAAAGGTTACAAAAAGAGTAAGACCGGTTCAAGCTATAACCAGTCCAAGCCAAAGGAGGCAAAACCCACATGTAAAACCTGCAAAAGAAGACACTGGGGTCAGTGTCGATCAAATCAAAAGATAAAGCAAAGTGGCATCTGTAAAAGAGCTGGCCACCAGTCCCACGAATGTAGGGATATAAAGAATGCAAACTGTCATGGCTGCGGCGAAAAGGGCCACATCAGTACTAATTGCCCTAAGGCTGCCAAGAGAAAAGCAGCTAAGCCTGGCAAGGAATTAAAGGACAACCAGCAGTCAGGTGAAAAACCCAAATGCAAAACCTGCAAGAAACAGCACTTCGGGAAGTGCAAGAATGGATCGAACTCGCATACACAGTCGAGAATTTTTGCATGTGGGATCTGCAAGTCCAAGGAGCATAAGACCTTGGACTGCAGGAAGATGGAGGACGCAACCTGCTATGGTTGCAATGGAAAAGGGCACATTAAGACCAACTGCCCTAAGTATGCTAAAAAGCTTGAGGAAGTTAAAAAGACCAAAACCGAAAACTCCCAAATGGATACTCAAGAGGCTATCCCAGATGACAAGGTCACAACAGGTACTTTCTATATCAATAACGCTCATGTTAGAGTATTATTTAATTCAGGTTCAGATAAGTCTCTCATAGACAATAGATATTGTAAATCATTAAATCTGCCTGTTAACAACTCTAAGCGTTAAGTATAAAGTAAAATTGACCGATAACACCTCGGAGACTAATTCAGCAATATTAGATGGATGTTTTATGTTCATTAAGAATTACCCTTCTCCGCTGTCCTTGTTCTGTTAATAAGAGGACACTATATAGAAATAGGTGAGGATTTGTCGCCATGTGACCAAGCCCATATGGTGGGTGATAAGAAGCAGTTAATTATCAAGACTGTCATTTTGAAGGTTTGCTTCGGATCAGAAGATCCAAGCGGCCCGCGTAAGCCCTAGATGATACCTTACGCGGCCCGCGTCAAGCTCTCAGAAAATAAAAATGGTGAAACTGGCCGTCCCCGGAATCGAACCTGGGTCTAGGCCGGCCGCACCCTTTCGCGCGCCTAGCCAACTGAGCTAGGTGCCTAGTTTGTGAAAATTTCCTTTCTAATTAAATATAAGCACTTGTACAATAAACTTCCTTATCAATTATCAATAATAATTTCTGTTAAGTGTCCTGTTTTTAATACAGGCAATAATAAATCTTCATGAACCATAAACTTAGCAAAATTTTATTATCATCCACAAGGTATAACTACCAAGGAGACCATAGTAACCGATTCTTATAGATCGGCAAGGAATCCTTCCGAAAATCTAAGAGCACTCTTTCTCTGCATAGAGTACGACAACATATGTTATTTTAATTATTATTTTTTCTTCTTCTCTTTGTTTTTATCGCCTGCGAATGCCAAACTATGTTTGATAAAAGTGCCATATGAGGATTGGTGTATCCTAGTGAGTCCCATAGATTACTTCCATGCCTGATCAGTATGGAGGTTTAATGCATGGAACCCCTGAGATATCCCAATGGTCATATTGTACTAATGTCGACTAGTAGTATTCAAAGGAGACATCCGGAATAGAACTATCCAAATAAATATTCCTTGGTAACGGAATATGTGGACTCATAACATGAATGTGTCACTTATTAGACACAAGCGTTGATGAGTGAACTGGAGCCTGAGATATGGAAATCTCTGTAACCTCCTTGTACCTTGATTATCTTCTCCTAAGTTTACCCTGTTTACCTCCCTATAGGCAAGTAGAGTTAAGATTAACATCCCTCTTGGGTTAGAGTGTTGTAAGAACTCCCTGTTGTTTATGTAATAACCGAAAACCTGATTAAGTAAATTATTAAGATAGGAGATTCATATAGCCTAACTCAATATCCTGGGAATCCGGTATAGTCAAGTATGAAAGACGGTTCATTTTGCTTATGCATTATCACCGCAACCCTATTTAGGCAACAATTAAGAATCGATATTACCTACCCAGGATCGTCGATCTGTTCGACTAACGGCAAGGATTAGCTATTCCCTAAACATTAGCTAAGCAGTGGTTGGAATAACCATCTCACCTTAAAAATAAAGCTTTTCTATAATAATGGATATGTAAGTATTAAGGCTACTCCTTTGGAGACCTTGTATAGATGGAATGTTAAATGTCTAGTGTTAGATAAAGAATTGGTAAGTCCAATTATCAAAATCTGAAAGTTGCCTGGGGGACAACAAATAAGATTATACAAATCCAAAATCGATTGTAGGTTGCCAGTATATGGCAAGAAATTGAGGAGTTACGAAAATAGCAAACTTCCTTTGTTCTTGTTAAAGAATAAAATGCAACAAAAGAGATCACCCTAGAAGGGTGTGCCAATTTGTGAAATTATCAGGCTAGTTAAGCTCTGAATATATATAGAATCATTGAAGGAAATCGAATGTATCAAGATCAAGTAGCTTGTAAGCTAAAACCTACTTAAGGAGTTTGACGGAGCTCGCAATACATTGCACAATAGTGACTGGAGGATGTGTTCCGCCAATAAGTCAAGAAGCACTATCACATAATGATATGCAGAATTATGATGTGATGAGCATCCTGTATCGATTGAGGATCGACAGGTCAAGAAGCTCCAAAAAGATACATACGCCTAATATAAGAGCCACTATGGGAGCTTGGAAAGACTCCAGATATGCTATAAAAGTTAAGTCCCTTATGCGACAAAGAGTACTTCCAGCATTTTAACAAATCTCGAGGTCGAGATTTCTTTTAAGGGAGTGAGGATGTAACACCCCGAAAATTTACGTCCTATAAGGTCTTGACACGTGTCATAACCTTTGAACGTGTGAAAGAATGTTCTTGAAGGACTAAAGTTGACAAACAAAGAAACTATGTGAATTTGAGGGTTCAAAGTGTCAACCATGAATAATTATACTTCACAATAACCCTACATGATGTTTATAACCTTAAACGAATGGATCATGGATCATACGAAGCAAATTGTGAAAGAAAGTGAGAGATTACAAACTACAGGGGTTAAATGTGTCGACATGTTAAAGATATACCTCTGAGTGACCTTATAGCAAACCCGAAGCCTTGTAACGATTAAATATGCTCACTAGAATGTACCATAAAAATTTCACCAAGTTTCGTTACCGTATGAGAAAGTTGTGATAAAATTCGTGTGTGAGGGTTAGAATCGTCAACATAGAAATTTAGGGCTTTTCGGGTGATCACAAAGTTACCCGAGGACTTAAAAAAGATGGTATAAGCCTTAAAGCCCCACATGTCAAATATAAAGTCTCAAAATGCAAGAAAACCAAGTGAAAACGACCTTTCGGGGGACCAGGGACTGAAATTGCAATTAATGAAACTTGTTGATCAGGTCATCACCACCCTCGCGTAGCGCGAGCATGAGGGTCTTGGCAGTCGCGCTACGCGACTGCCTTATCTGGACAGAAAACATGCACAGATGTCCTGCATGTTCGTTAACCGACTTTGATCGATTTTTGGCATACCTTGGGCTGCCCTAAAGTGGTTTTTAGCTAGTAGGGGACTTGTGGATGTTATTGTTTCCTCCTAGACTTAGTTGTCGATGATCCATGCATGTTTGAACACCATAAGAAGACCCACATTCTTTGCAAATTTGATCATTCATCTTGCATTCACTTCTGGTCATTTTAAGGAGCTTTCCAGCAGATCCCAAACATTCCAAAACGTGCATAAGACTTGTGTAAGTACCCTTGATCTTCTTCAATTCATTTATGCTTAGTTTATAGCCTAGAAATCAAACCGTCGTAACTACGGTTTGACTTTGCGATGAAACGCAAATGGTCCAGAGTTTTGTCGAATCGAAAGTGGTAATAAGTTGGTATTTATATGGGTAATAAACCCCTAAAAGGTCACCCACTGATTTCAATCTTAACTATGTCGATTGATCGAGTCAAACTTCTTCCGAAAAGTCAACAGAAATGTTAATCGCATATGTAATGATACGGAAGGCGTGTAATCTGTTTTATCAGTCATACAACTTGAAAATAAATATAATAACTTGTCTAAGCTTGTTTGATTCGACAACTTTATGTTTTGAACCGATTCGGAACCGAGAGACGCAAAAGTTTGACTTTTGCTTTGACCTCAGTTCTGACCCGATTTATATAGGTTTAGACATGCCTTAAAGTTCCATTAGGACCTAGTTGCATGTGTGTATAAGCCTCTGAGTTTATACCACTCGAATCCCTAATCGTCCGATGTTTCCGTTAAACGCCTAAATATTGACCGTAATGCCCTTATGACCATAAAACGAGATTTTTGGAAATGTGAAAGTGCCATAATCTTAGTTACTGATTATTAGACTTGTACCAAAAATTTCACATCAGTTGGAGGTCTAGATTAGGAGTTATGCTTAATGACGTAATTTGAATGCTTTTAAGTAATTAAACGGCGTCATTAGCGTAAAGCCTATCTAAACCCAATTTTTGGTCACCAAACCTTTTAACCACTGATGTGATATAATATTTTGGGATTTTTGAAGATTTTTAATTATTTTTAAACTGATCATAAGCTAGGATTATCGCCTCGATTCGGTTAATACCAAAAATACCCTTTTCGGCCATAAAATGAGTTTTACAAATCCTTTTAACGCCAATCCAATTGCTACTGATTTTAAATAATAAATGGAGTATTTTGAGCCTGTTTATTTGATCAGAAAACTCAGAATCGTATTTTAACCCGTACATCGCTTAAAACGACTTTATACGCGTATTTAACGCATAGTTTGGGTTTAAAACTATTTTAGTATATAAGACTTATTACCAAAGGTTATAACCTGTTAAAATAAGCTATTTTACTGATCAACTCAGACCTGGATCACAGGCGTCTAATTAAACCCTTTTATAATCTTTAAAATGACCAAAATACCCCTATGGGGTTTAATATGAGATTAAACTCGTTTTGGGCATAACGGAAGGTATCCTACTGATATCACAACATATTTAAGGCATGTTAACTTAGGAAATCTGTTTAGGACTCTTACGGTTACCCGTTACGCTTCATACGCGTTCGGTTCGGTTTATGTAACTAGTTTGCATAAATTAGCCGAAACGGGTCAAACCTTATCGTTATTATCTCAAAATCCAGAATGTGTTTAGATTACCCATATTATACAAGTCTTCAAACTTGTCGGGTCTAAATCACATTCTTTTCCGGTCTCCGCTTTATCATGCGTTTGAACCGTATCTTCTTCTTCTTCTTGAAAACTAACCGATCTAAGTCAAGGCTTAATTAAAGACCCGTTAGGATTCTAATAGGTTATTAAAAACCTTCGTTCCAGATTTAGGAGCCCAGTAAAAGCTATCTGTACTTGCTGATTTGATACGGCTGGGATTGAATTTATATTTAGCTCAGGTAAATACTTTTAACTTATTTTCCCTATACGGGCTTGGGGTACGGTATATAAAATACCGCTTGGTCGGGGCGTTGAATCTTTGATTGAATGTATGATAATGAAAGTATTGAGATGCCTCGTTTAATATTGTTTTGTTTGCTTAAAGCCTTTGGGGGGTTAATGACCGTTGTCCCAGATATCCCTGGCATCATTCTACGGAATGGCCACGACCTTAGCACACAGGTGTAGGCGTACACCTGTCAGTGTCTCATAATTAAAGTGGTGTGTCCATTAATCTTTAACCCGGCTCGATCCGGGCTACTGAACGCATAAGGAACATGTAAATCCCTACAAGTATTATATATTTAAATAATTATCCCAAGTTATAAAATATTATTTGTGCCATGTGCATTCAAATCAATCATTTTCTTAAACCCTTTTCAAAATGAGTCGGTTGATTGTATTTACCAGTGTAAACTGACGTATTTTCCCAAAAAGGCTAAGTGCAGGTACTAATTGGAATTGGCTGGCTACTCCTAGCATCAATAAAGAGTCTCGCAAGCTTAGATGCCTAAAGTCTGTTGAACCATGTTTTTATTTGCGATCCGCCTGTGGATCCTTTACTTCCGTTGTAATACTTTGATGTTACACTATTACGGATTGTAATATATTTATCCTTTTGCTTCCGCTGTGCATTTATATATTGTGTTGTTTGACTATGATGTTGCCAACCACGTCACGTTACTCCCCTACCGGGCCCACCGGTAACACGTGGAAATTTGGGGTTTGACAACTGGGCAGAAGTTGGCGATAGCCAAATCACTAGCCCAGAACTCATCGTCGGCACAACAGAAAAGATTGCCCAAAAACGACAACGAATGGCGACAGCTTGTGACCGTCAGAAAAGCTACGCTGATAAGCGCAGGAAACCGCTCGAGTTCCAGGTTGGGGATCGAGTGCTACTTAAAGTCTCACCTTGGAAAGGTGTGGTTCATTTTGGTAAGCGGGGCAAGCTAAATCCACGTTATGTTGGACCTTTCGAAATCACTGAGAAAATCGGCAAAGTGGCGTATAGACTGAAATTGCCCGAAGAACTCAGTGGTGTTCACAACGTATTCAATGTGTCGAATCTGAAGAAGTATCTGTCAGATGAGACCCTCATAGTTCCTTTCAAGGAACTCACTATCGACGATCAGTTGTGATTCGTCGAGGAACCGGTGGAAATTATAGACCGAGAAGTTAAGGTTCTCAAACGTACCAGGATACCCATTGTTCGAGTTCGTTGGAACTCCCGTCGTGGCCCAGAGTTTACCTGGGAATGAGAAGACCAAATGAAACACAAGTATCCCCAGATGTTCGAGAAAAGTGAGACCACTACTGAGGCTGAAGCTACTGCGGAATTTCGGGACGAAATTCCAAACCAACGGGGGGATGATGTGACACCCAAGGAAAACCAGGAAACCACGCAACCTAACTAGCTTCCTCAGTGACTATGTGCTAAATTTCGGGACGAAATTTCTTTCAACTTGGGGATGATGTGACAACTCGTATTTTAGAATCCTTCATTGTGCTTGATGTAACTTGTATGAACATTATGTGACTAGTTGATATGTGTGATTTCAATGGAACGTTATGTTTTTACTATGTTATGTGTTATGAAGTGTAATGTGTATATGTATGTCTAGTCGCACAACATGAGTCCGATCGCACAAGCATTTGGGCCGCAAATTTTGTCCATAACCCTCACACCCTTCTCGGCCCAATATTGTTTACCTTGTACTTAAGATTAAAGGGCAGCCCATGTAAGGGTTCGGCCCACTTCCTTATACGCATAACTTTAGGGGGGAGTGTGTATAATTCTCATAATTTACAAAATAAGAACACGCAAAACCCTAAGCTCTCTTCTCCCCTCTCTTGTTCGACGGCAGCCCCATCCCCATAACTCGAAGCCTTGCTTTCTTTGCAACGTGATCTTCCTTGTCTAGTATCACATCGCACACTTCCGGTTAGTATTTTTGTTATTGTTTGATTGTATGAACTTTAATGTGTTGTTATCATGTGTTTGACTAGAGTTTCATGTTAGAAGTTATGTTAATCAATTGTGATCATGAAGTTTGTTTCGATACACATGAAACTGTCTTGGTGTAATGATTATAATCATATATTAGAAGGAATGAACTTAGGGGATATAATAATCGCATGACTTAGCTTTGATATACTTTGTATGTTAAGATCGAGTATAGGATACTGGAATTATGATTCAAGAATATACGTTGCATTGTATTATCTGTTTGAATTGCATGTTAATGTTCGAATTCACTAGGATGATGGTTGATCGAATGTTTTGAATGATTGTTGTTGTTATTCATGATTTGATGTTACTTAGGGTTCATAGGAATTAATGGATAATTCCTTGATTTGATCGAGTAAGTGCAAAGATAGAAACCGTTTGAATGATTTGGAACTGATTGCATAAATTAAGGAAATTACATAACTGGTCGCACAAGTCAGTCGCACAAGTCAGTCGCACAAGCCAGTCGCACAAGCTGGTATTGCATGTGGTACCACCAGTAAAGCACATAGTACAGCTCCTGTAAGCATGATCGCACAACATGTTGTGGATAGCATAAGACAGTGCTGATCGCACAACGTGTTGGGCCGCACAAGCCATCGGACTGTCTTAATAATATTGGGCCGGACAAGAAGATTGTTTTGTTTAATGTTATTGGGCTGCACATTGTAGTTGGGTTGGGTTAGTTTGGGTCACATAATCTATTGTGGATTGATGTGTGCAAAATGCAACATATAAATTACATCAATTATGGCATAAAACTAACCCTTTTTTAGTACTAATGTTGGAAAAAGTGTGCTTTTGTCTTCCTTTTGTATTTTCAGGATTAAATGAGCTCAAATTAACAAAAGAAGCAAAAAGGCAGCTAAATCTAACATAAATACAAGAAAAGGAACAAACGTGGCATGCCTGACCCCACGACAGCATCTTCCCAAGAAAAACAAGAAGACAGAAGACTGAACACGCCCCGTGCTCAGCCAGCACGGGGGCGTGCCCAAGTGTCAGCAGAAAAGACAAAGTGGTAGAAGCTTCTATTGCCCACCACGGGGCCGTGCTCAGCGGGCATGGGGCCGTGGTCAACTATAAGATTCGTAGAATCCAGGCAAATCTTCATAGTACAGATATGCTTCTGCACACGGGGTCGTGCTCAGCGGACACGGGACGTGGTCAACTAATAAAGACAAGAGCAATTAATGAAGAAAGAGAAGGATGTGGACATGGGGTCGTGCCCACTGGACACGGGGCCGTGTCCGAGCTTCTGTTCAGCCTTTAAATTGGAGTGCTTGGCTCAAGCTCAAACCATCCCTTGGCACACCACCTCTCTCACACTTCACCCACCACCCACCACCACCATAACACCATCATCCACCACCATCTTCCATTGTCCATCATAGAGTGTGTGAGTCATCTCGGGATCCAAGATTGATCGTAAGAGTTCTTGACAATCAAGGCCATGTTTGCCTAAGTCTCTTACATCACTTGGTGAAGACAAAGTGTCTAGTGTAATACTTTTTATTTTTAATCTTTTCGCACTTTTTAATTGGTTATGTATTAATGACTTTAATAACTAGTTTCTTATGTTGAAGGTGATTCTTCCTTATCGTTTGTCCGTGGTGTCTTGGCATTATTTTACTGTCTATATAAAATAAAAGATTTTCACCATTCATATCTCCACGGTCTATATGGAGGGATGTTGGCTACCAGGTCGGGGGTTAAGGGAATGGTTTGGTAAGAGTCTCGCCGTTGTTCAGAGTTTAGAGATCCTGCAAGGGACCTGGGTCAAATTTAGTAGGACCTCCTTCAATACTTAACGGTATTGGATGTCGGGGGTCCAAACTCTTTGATCCCCTCATAAGTTAAACTACTATTAATACTATAACCCGGCTACTTAGGACTGTATCCTTGCTGACTCAGACTACTTAGCCGAGGGTAACGTCACCTCCAAAAGAGGGGCCTACCATAATTTGCATTAATAACTTAATTAATTATCTTTCAATAATCCGACCCTTTAGGATTGTATCCTTGCTGACTCAAACTACTGGGTTGAGGGTAACGTCACCTTCAAAAGAGGGGTCTACTACAATAACTAAGATAATCTCTTAAATAAGTGCAAAAGTGCGGAAATAATCAAAGGTTACACTAAACACGAGTCGGAGCCAAGTGATTCATCTTGTCTATCTGTTTTTCTTTTATTTTTTTTTTTATTTTTCAGCATTTTAGTTAGTTTTTATTTTCTTAGTTTAAAACATTTTTCTAACTTTTTGATTTGATTAGACGTTGAGGATAAACCGGTACTAAAAGCTCTTGTGTCCTTGGACGACCTCGGTATCTTACGAACACTATATTACGCTCACGATGGGTGCACTTGCCCATATGTGTGTTTAGTGTTAGTAAATATCGTGTTTTATAAATTTAAAACTTGGCTAAAAAGTGTTAAAAGGGGCTTAATAAATACATTAAAAACTAATAACACTCACGCACACCAAGTTTTTGGCGCCGTTGCCGGGGACACAAGGATTTTAAGAAAGTTAGGAATCAGCGGCCTAATCGTGTTTTCTTATTTTTCATTTTTTTAGGATTTTTTTTAATTTTTCAGCTTCTGCAGAACTCAGCACGGGCCATGCCCGCTGAACACGCCCCGTGCCCAATCATTGGAACTGGCAATCCTGTTTTAAGTCAGACAGTAAGTTGAACACGGGGCCGTGCCCACTCAACACGCCCCCGTGCCCAAGATTCAGTTACTGAAAACAGAACCTAAGATCCCGACGGTTGGTAAATTCTGACACAAACATGAGTGATATTGATACTTTTTACTTTCGGCACTCTTATGGTACGTGGTGTCAATTATATGGTGGTAGCCATAAGGAATTAGAATGTTATTTTCTCAATTATAATCCCCACTATATAGACCCATCGTTTCCTTGTATCCTTAAGAGGGGCGAAAGTAAAAATAATCCTTATCTATCCCTCGAATGCTCCCAACCAGATTTTCTAGGAGAAATGCTTCTTGATGAATTATTTCAATTAGAAGATCTAATTCTTAATTGGTTAAAAGAAATTAGGATAGATTTTAAAAATTTATCTCAAGATGATAACCAAGAAGAAGTGTTGGAATCGCATTCAAACAACTTCGTTGTTCCCGACGATACTTCTAACTCTAGTGAGGACTTGAGCGATAGTCGTCCCTGTGCCGATTGTGCCGTGAAGGACTCCCCGTCGACTTCGTTCGATGCATACATAGACCTGAGCGATTCGGCATACACCTTCTTTAACGAGAGCCCGGGAAAGGGTTGGACTTGTCCACCTACATATAGCATAAGAATCACCCTCACCGACAACCTCTTGCATTCTCGTCTTAATCTAGATCAACTAAGGTATCTTAGGCACTTTGGGGTTGTTCCATCCAGTAAGGAACCGCCCGATCCAGAAAAGTTCCTTAAAAATAGACAAACTTCATAGACAGCTTCTAGACACGGGGCCGTGTCCAGGTCAGCACGCCCCCGTGTCCACCCAAAGATTCCCTTCTGATTTTGTCAGAATACGGACAAAAATGTGTCAGGATTCCATCTGCACACGGGGCCGTTTCCAGCCGACACGGGGCCGTGCGCAGCGTACTGTCGTTTTCTATAAATGCAGCCAAGAATCCTGCACATTTGAACCATTCCAGGGACAGAGATTTGGGGAATATTCTCACATACCATCCTAGGTATTTTCTAAAAGAAGTTTCTCAATTATCTTCTTGTCCTTTCCTCTTTTATCCACTATCATCTTCTTCAATTTTTCCTTCATTATACCTCCATTAAAGCTTGAGACTTCCATAATTTCAAGCTTTATTGAGATATTTGTTAGATTTTTGTTCATGGAATCTTGTCAAGAATAAGATCTACAACAATGTCTGAGGACAAGCAAAGATTCAAGTGTGGGGGTATTTGATGTGTGCAAAATGCAACATATAAATTACATCAATTGTGGCATAAAACTAACCCTTTTTTAGTAATAATGTTGGAAAAAGTGTGCTTTTGTCTTCCTTTTGTATTTTCAGGATTAAATGAGCTCAAATTAACAAAAGAAGCAAAAAGGCAGCTAAATCTAACATAAATACAAGAAAAGGAACAAACGTGGCATGCCTGACCCCACGACAGCATCTTCCCAAGCAAAACCAGAAGACAGAAGACTGAACACGCCCCGTGCTGAGCCAGCACGGGGGCGTGCCCAAGTGTCAGCAGAAAAGACAAAGTGGTAGAAGCTTCTATTGCCCACCACGGGGCCGTGCTCAGCGGGCACGGGGCCGTGGTCAACTATAAGAATCGCAGAATCCAGGCAAATCTTCTGTCACGGCCCCCGACCCGGTTTGACCCGTTTCAGGAGCCGCAGGACAGAAATCCCGTGGTACTTAATTAATTGAGTTTAACAGCGGAAGTTTATTATCAGGATCTTTTTAAAACTGAAATATTTCCCGATTATTTTATTTCACAACTCGGGATAAAACCACGGTAATTTACAATCATTTGATTTCACGAAGAAATCTTTTATTTTACAAAACATGTTTCTTTATTTTATCCTGAGCCACTTCCTTAAGCTTGTAGTGCTTCACGGCACTTTTCCTGGATCATAACAGATCACCTGAAACATGTTTGAAAAAGGTTTTGTCAGCGGGAAATACTGAGTGAATCATTCTATTTACATAAAATGATGCATAGTTATTAATTACAGCATAAGAGCGATTACAATGGCTTCTATCTTATTTTTATCTGGCGCCGTGTCACAATGGTGACGATGGTCATACCACTATTAAGTCAATGAACCTAAATAGTGATGATTATCCCTAGTAGGTCAATGAACCTAACTGGGAGAAAATTAGTAATGTGCACAATACCCCACTAGCCAGTGATTCAAGATATCCACGACTTAGTCCCTGTAATTATAACTTTTGAAAATAATTTGAGGTATTGTAAAATAGTTGATAAAAAGAGAATGACTCACATTGCAGATTTAATTTTGAGCAGAGTCTAGCCTACTGATTAGCCTTTTAACCTAAATTAATAACAGGCACACAATTCGGTCAGTAACCTAATACAGCATTTACGATAACTCATGAGATCAAACCCTCACATAGAATGACAAAGTGCGATACTTAAACATCCATCGAATTAACGACGAATGACAAAGCATAAACCCTAATGTGGGCAGCACTTAAACATCCATTGGATAGTTTAATCGATCGGACATTGAATCGTAGCAGCAATCGAGTTATTACCCTGTATTGCGGCGTCGATTAGTGATCCGTGTGTGTTAATTGTGATAAACAGAACGTAACTCAGTGCCTAAAACGAATTTCTTCATCGAACGTACGCAGAATATCAAGTGCCAATGTCTGCTATTTATAGCCAAAATTTGACATTGCTTACGGACCGTAAGACTTATCCCTTACGGTCCGTAAGGGACACCTAATGGTCATAGGGTTGCCACGTGTGGGACTAGGCCTGCTGAGTTGATGAAATTGAAAAATTCGAATTTGACAGCACATAATTTAGATAATCGTAACTAGGGTTTACCCCCCCCCCCCTGAGTTTTAGGGGCCCTGGCCCTGATCCTGATTCTGATTGTTCTGAAAATTTTAGGGTTTGTGCAGAATCACTTGGGTGTCTTAATTAGGGTTTCCTATTGGATAATTAAAATAATAATTAAGACTTTTTTATAGGAGTTGTTACATCTTCAAAGTACAGATATGCTTCAGCGGACACGGGGGCGTGGTCAACTAATAAAGACAAGAGCAATTAATGAAGAAAGAGAAGGATGTGGACACGGGGCCGTGCCCACTGGACACGGGGCCGTGTCCGAGCTTCTGTTCATCTTATAAATAGGAGTGCTTGGCTCAAGCTCAAACCATCCCTTGGCACACCACCTCTCTCACACTTCACCCACCACCCACCACCACCATAACACCATCATCCACCACCATCATCCATTGTCCATCATAGAGTGTGTGAGTCGTCTCAGGATCCAAGATTGATCGTAAGAGTTCTTGACAATCAAGGCCATGTTTTCCTAAGTCTCTTACATCATTTGGTGAAGACAAAGTGTCTAGTGTAATACTTTTTATTTTTAATCTTTTTTCACTTTTTAATTGGTTATGTATTAATGACTTTAATAACTAGTTTCTTATGTTGAAGGTGATTCTTCCTTATCGTTTGTCCGTGGTGTCTTGGCATTATTTTACTGTCTATATAAAATAAAAGATTTTCACCATTCATATCTCCACGGTCTATATGGAGGTATGTTGGCTACCTGGTCGGGGGTTAAGGGAACGGTTTGGTAAGAGTCTTGCCGTTGTTCAGCGTTTAGAGATCCTGCAAGGGACCTGGGTCAAATTTAGCAGGACCTCCTTCAATACTTAACGGTATTGGATGGCGGGGGTCCAAACTCTTTGATCCCCTCATAAGTTAAACTACTATTAATACTATAACCCGGCTACTGAGGACTGTATCCTTGCTGACTCAGACTACTTAGCCGAGGGTAACGTCACCTCCAAAAGAGGGGCCTACCATAATTTGCATTAATAACTTAATCAATTATCTTTCAATAATCCGACCCTTTAGGATTGTATCCTTGCTGACTCAAACAACTGGGTTGAGGGTAACATCACCTTCAAAAGAAGGGCCTACTACAATAACTAAGATAATCTCTTAAATAAGTGCAAAAGTGCGGAAATAATCAAAGGTTACACTAAACACGAGTCGGAGCCAAGTGATTCATCTTGTCTATCTGTTTTACTTTTATTTTTATTTTTCCGCATTTTAGTTAGTTTTTATTTTCTTAGTTTAAAACATTTTTCTAACTTTTTGATTTGATTAGAAGTTGAGAATAAACCGGTACTAAAAGCTCTTGTGTCCTTGGACGACCTCGGTATCTTACTAACACTATACTACGCTCACGATGGGTGCACTTGCCCATATGCGTGTTTAGTGTTAGTAAATATCGTGTTTTATAAATTTAAAACTTGGCTAAAAAGTGTTGAAAAGGGCTTAATAAGTACATTAAAAACTAATAACACTCACGCACACCATGGATCGCACAAGTTTGTGCTGATCGCACAACAGGTTGGGTCGGTCATTCATTGGGCTTTATCCTTCTAATCGAACAAGATGATTGGGCTCGCACAACCACAACGGCCCAATCACTTTAATCGCACAATTTGGGCTTATGTGTATACTTGATTGATATTGTTAACATGTTTCTATGTGTATGCCATGTTCGTTGTGTGTACGTAACTTGCTTCTTTATGTGTAAACATATGTGCATTACCTGAACCTAGACCTGACTTGTATGGTAACCATGTTAGGACGTGGTTGACCACAAATAGCTCAAGTGACCCTCTGTTTATCTGCCGAGCTAATCTAAGGTGAGTTCACACTTTCTACAAGGCATGGGATTTCAGGTGGTTTGGGAATGGGTTAACTCTTAATAAAGAAACCTACGTATTCTCGTTGGGTTGAATACGTACTCCCACCCTCTTAGGTGAAGGGTGATGATGTGTGCAAAATGCAACATATAAATTACATCAATTGTGGCATAAAACTAACCCTTTTTTAGTACTAATGTTGGAAAAAGTGTGCTTTTGTCTTCCTTTTGTATTTTCACGATTAAATGAGCTCAACTTAACAAAAGAAGCAAAAAGGCAGCTAAATCTAACATAAATACAAGAAAAGGAACAAACGTGGCATGCCCGACCTCCCCGAAAGCATCTTCCCAAGCAAAACAAGAGAACAGAAGGCTGAACACGCCCCGTACTCAGTGAGCACGGGGGCGTGCCCAAGTGTCAGCATAAAAGACAAAGTTGTAGAAGCTTCCATTGCCCACCACGGGGCCGTGCTCAGCGGAAATGGGGTCGTGGTCAACTATAAGATTCGCAGAATCCAGGCAAATCGCAAATCTTGATAGTACATATATGCTTCTGCACACGGGGTCGTACCCAGCGGACACGGGGCCATGGTCTACTAATGCAGACAAACTGCAATTAATGAAGACAGAGAAGAGGATGGACACGGGGCCGTGCCCGAGCTACTGTTCAGGCTATAAATAGGGGTGCTTGGCTCATTTGCAAACCATCCCTTGGCACACCACCTCTCTCACACTTCACCCACCACCATCACAACACCATCATCCACCACAATCATCCATTGTCCATCATAGAGTGTGTGAGTCGTCTCGGGATCCAAGATTGATCGTAAGAGTTCTTGACAATCAAGTCCATGTTTGCCTAAGTCTCTTACATCACTTGGTGAAGACAAAGTGTCTAGTGTAATACTTTTTATTTTTAATCTTTTCGCACTTTTTACTTGGTTATGTATTAATGACTTTAATAACTAGTTTCTTATGTTGAAGGTGATTCTTCCTTATCGTTTGTCCGTGGTGTCTTGGCATTATTTTACTGTCTATATAAAATAAAAGATTTTCACCATTCATATCTCCACGGTCTATATGGAGGTATGTTGGCTACCTGGTCGGGGGTTAAGGGAACGGTTTGGTAAGAGTCTTGCCTTGTTCAGTGTATAGATCCTGCAAGGACCTGGGTCAAATTTAGTAGGACCTCCTTCAATACCCACCGGTATTGTATGGCGGGGGTCCAAACTCTTTGATCCCCTCATATGTAAGCTACTATTAATACTTTAACCCGGCTACTTAGGACTGTATCCCTGCTGACTCAGACTACTTAGCCGAGGGTAACGTCGCCTTCAAAAGAGGGGCCTACCATAATATGCATTAATAACTTAATTAATTATCTTTCAATAATCCGACCCTTTAGGATTGTATCCTTGCTGACTCAAATTACTGGGTTGAGGGTAACGTCACCTTCAAAAGAGGGGCCTACTACAATAACTAAGATAATCTCTTAAAAAGTGCAAAAGTGCGGAAATAATCAAAGGTTACACTAAACACGAGTCGGAGCCAAGTGATTCATCTTATCTATCTGTTTTACTTTTATTTTTATTTTTCCAGCATTTTAGTTAGTTTTTATTTTTCTAGTTTAAAAACATTTTTCTAAACTTTTGATTTGATTAGACGTTGAGGATAAACCGGTACTAAAAGCTCTTGTGTCCTTGGACGACCTCGGTATCTTGCCAACACTATACTACGCTCACGATGGGTGCACTTGCCCATATGTGTGTTTAGTGTTAGTAAATATCTTGTTTTATAAATTTAAAACTTGGCTAAAAAGTGTTAAAAAGGGCTTAATATATACATTAAAAACTAATAACACTCACGCACATCAAGTTTTTGGCGCCGCTGCCGGGGACACAAGGATTTTAAGAAAGCTTAAAATCGACAGCCTAATCAGTTTTTCAAAACCTTTTCAAAACGCGCGCACATTTTTCTGCATTTTAGTTTAGTTTTGCATTTACAGTAGGTTGAACACGGGCCGTGCTGCATATTCTTCATAAAACACCCAGTAACAGAAGTTGAACACGGGGCCGTGCTCACTGAACACGCCCCCGTGCTCAACGAAATCAGTAACTTTAATTAAAATGCCCAGATACAGATCCTGTACACTGGGTCGTGTCCACTGTACACGGGGCCGTGTCCAGCCTCTGTTTCCATTTTTATTTTCGTTTTCTGATCTCGAGACTTGGTTGTGGTCTGCTGAGTGATTCTTATGGATCAATACTCAGTAGGTTACAACTACACCTATGAGGTGGATGATTATAGGAGTAACTATTGCACTAATTGTGGTGACTCGCACTCGATTCAATATTGTAACTTATATCAACCATCCACTTCATACACCTACTATGAGGAGCCCAGGTACGAGCCATCAACTTCATACATATCCTATGAAGACCAAAGGTATGAACCTTCTACCTCATACTCATATTTTGATGAACCAAGGTATGAGCCTTCATACTTGTTGGTGCATTCATCTGTCGTCTTCGTCTTATGTCGAGTCTCGGGTTCGTTGCAGATCTTTACAAGAGTGATGTCATCATATTGAATGATGACATCACAATATGACATCATCAAATGACATCACCTCATAAGAAGACAAAACAAGTTGTAAACAGAATGTTCAATTAGACATAAGTTGTCGGTTTCGCTTGAATTGTTAACAATTGGGTTTCGCTTGGGAGGTTTCGCTTGAAGTCTTCATGTTTGCTTCAAGCGAAAACTAAATAGTATATATAGGTTAGCATGTCATTTCATTTGTAACGTTTTCTGAAATTCCATACCGAGGTGCTGCCGGTGTGAGGACTGATTGTAAACGATAGTATATCAATATAATCCGTGTTAAAGTGATACGCAAGCTGTTTCGCAATCCGTTTCTTAGTTTCCGCATCTGAAACTGATAAATCTCTTGTGAACGACTCGTTCGGGTCGCAAACCCATCCTACAAGTGGTATCAGAGCTCGGGAGGAAGAGATTTCGCCAAAACAGCTCGTTTTTGTCACTTTTTCTGATTTTCTACACCTTCTTTCAAAATCGAACAAATTTTTACGGTTAAAATCGGCTCATATTCACATATCTTGTGCGTAATCATGTATTAATGAATCCTGAAAAGTTTCAGCATTAAAATCGGATTAAATCTTGTTCAATCGGACCAAAATCAGATCGTTTTGCTGACATCATCATGATTTCGCTTGAGATTAGTTGATAATTTCGCTTGAAAGTTCACAATTTGCAGATTTTGCTTGAAAATCACGTAGTTTTCACTTGAAAAAGTTTGAGATTTCGCTTGAAACATAGTGTTAATCTCGCTTGAAGGTTAACAGTGTCTACCACGTGATTATCATCAGTCAATTTTATCGCTTGAACTGTTTTTTGTTTTTCACGAGAAAGTGCATCGTGTGTTGTGTGAAAACATTAAACAAAATCATGTGACTTGTGTCAGGATTGCATCGGTTTGATTAAGTGAACAAAGTTGTGCTTTGAGTAGTGTGAACTGATTGAAAGTTCTCGATTATTGTGAATCATTTTGATCAAAGTTGTCAGTAAATTGGGAATAGAAATCACATGTTTGTATTAGTTTGAATGTGATTCTCGAGAATAGTATTAATCGGCAAGTTTTATTTGTGTTAAAAGTCTTTGTCTGCCATTGTGTTCAAGTACCGATATAGTGCATGTGATTCTCATATATTATCAAAGTTGATATATGCTTGTTGTCAGACATTTAAATGAATTGCATGTGATAAAAACTAGAGGCTCAATGAGAATTTACACATCATAATTTTGTCGGCTGATAATCTTGATATTGGAAAAGTCATCACGTGATCTATTACATCGATTCTATAAAAAATTGAAAAGTGAAAGATAATTGTCGATAAAAGTGTTTGATCATATCCAGTTTGCATGTGATTCTGTTTGTGTCAGACTTTAATAGATATAGGCCCTATTATATAATTGATATTGTTTCATTACATGCATTTTTACTGCCAAATAAGATTCTTTGTGTGATTGTTTCATACTCTCGGCCCAATCATTGTGTAGTGCAATCCACTTTATATTCGGAACAAGTGAAAATGTGTTTTGAGTGAGATTTGTCGGGATTGTTTGAAAAAAAATGGACAAGATGTTTGATGAGATGGAAAATCATGATATTGAAAGATTAAATGATTGGTATATGGGGTATTTGGACGATAGTTATAGAAATGTGAAAAAGGATGTTTGGGTCAAAAGGTTTAAATATTTTGCATGTTTGAAAAATGAAACATTGGAAAATTTAGAGAACCGATATGGAGTCTTACTTGGTTACTTAAAAAATCATGAGATATTTCCATCAGATGCTGAAAAAATAGAAAAGTTTGCAGATGCATTACCTATTGAATGGAGTGAATGTTTGAAAAATTTTAGAAAGGATTCAAATTTTTCAAAATTACATCTAAAAAGATTCATCGGCATACTTAAAACTCATGAATTTGAAAATGGAAAGAAAAGGAAAAAAATGAAAAATGTCTTAGAAAATCATTTGATGGATATGGGTTTAGATGTGATTGATGAGATAAACAAAAGGATTGTTGAATGTGTTAGGGCAAAATTTGTGATAAAATACGATATTAAGAGAGGTTGTTATATTGATGAGTATGCAAATTCTCTTGATTTCGTTAAAATCTTTTGTGCAGGTACATTTAGGGCAAAGGAAAAGCAAGCTCCAAAGAATGAAGAATCTGTGAAGAATGAATCTTCAAGTTCTGCATCAGTGTGCTCTAAATGTGATAAACTTGAAGCTGACAATGACAAACTCTTGAAAGATGTGGAAAGTTTAAAATCGGAAGTCAAAAAGCTGAATAATAAGAAGCAAGCTGATGATAAGCAGATTCTTGTTATGCAGGAAAATTGTGTAAATGTGAAATCTGAGAATGACAAACTGTTAAGTAACTTGAACAGTTTGACATTGGAAAATCAGAAGTTGAAATAAAATGCAAGAAATTTTGAAGATAAATTGAAAGTTTTTGAAATAGAAAAATTAAAATTGGAAAAAGAATTTCAAAGTCAAATAAAAATTCTTGAAAATGGGAGAGATGTGTTTAGCAAAAATAACATCGAAAAGCAAAAAATGATAAATTCTCATCTTCAGAAAATTATCAAACTTGAAAAAGAAGATGAATGTGCTCGAAAGAAAATCAAAGAGTTAGAAGAAAAGGAGTTAAATTCAGAAAAGGAAGATTTCTGGATAAAGCTTGAGAATAAGAATCTGAAAGCAAATGAGACAAAATTTCAAGAACAGATAAATGTTTTGGAAAATGAAAAGTCTGTTCTTGAAAACATGAAGAATGAGAATGAAAAATCAATCAAGTCTCATTTTGAAAGAATTTCTCAGCTTGAAAACGAAGCTGAGAATTCAAGAAACAAAATTGATGAGCTTGAAAAGAAATTGAAAGGTTTTGTGACTTCATCTGAGTTCCCCTGTCCAAAACCGATCAATTCCGTTCCAATAAGTGACAATGTCAAAGTTGAAGATTGTGATGAGAAAACTGATGATGATGAGAAAAAGAAAACATTTTTTAAATTAAAAGAAATGTTTAAAGAAACTGTTTTACATTCGACTGAGAAAGGTGAATGCTCAAAGCAAAAACCTGTAAAGAAGAATGTGGAACAAAAACAAAAAGATAAAAAGCCGAAAAATCTTCAAAAAGAAAATAAAAGCTCATCAGTTCAATCATCCAATCGTGATAAAAAATCACAAAAATTGGAAAATCAAATCTCAAAAAATGTTGGCAATAAGTGGTGCAGATTGGACCACAGTGCTCAAAAGTCAAATCCAGTAAACAAGAGGAGCAAGGATTATCACCAAGCCAAACAGTGCTATGATCTGAATGTTTGGACTGAAAATGGTGATTGGTACGATAACAGAGTGTGTTACCGATGTGGCTATCAAGGACACATTGCTGTTAACTGCCAGAGTTGGAGGTTTGAATCAAGGAGATGCTTTAACTGCAACATGATTGGCCATATTGCCAGAGATTGCTCAATGAGATCAATGAGAAGATCGAGGGCTGAATCTCAGAGGCAGGTGAAGAAACCAGTCAATGTCAAGCCCAAAGAACAGAAGGTTCAAGAACCTAAAGTTCAAGAAACGAAAGTGAAGCTTTCTCAGGGGCAGAAAGACAGACTGAGGAAGAAGAGGAAGAAGGCTAGAGAATATCTAGAGAAGATCTTGTCCTCGGGTTCATCTGTTGGTAAAAATAAGAGTTCTGATTAATCGACTTCCTCGATGACAAAGTCAAGCAAGACGAATTCATCGGATACAAATCTGAGGACGAAAGAGGAAAAGAAAAAGAAGAAAATGGTCGGCGATGAATCTGACATGTTAAAGTCAGACAAGCCACCTTCAGGCGATGAATCTGACGTGTCAAAGTCAGACAAGCCATGTGCAGGCAATGATTCTGGTTCGTCAAAGCCAGAGGAGCCTTTGGTTGAGGTAAAAATGGAGAATTCAGGTTTAACAATGGATGATGCAAATTTTCCACCATTGTTGAACAAGAATTCAAAATCACCCAAGAATCGTCAGGCTTGGGTGAATCTGTTTAAATGAAAATTCTGACTTGCCGGAGCTTCCAGGTTGGTAAGCGAGGAGCAGGAATCGGCATATTTCTTGAGAAATTCACAAATGTGATATTTCGTCTTACAAGTGGTAAATCAGGGACATTAAGTTGTACTTGATTTTCTACAAGTGATGTTTGTGGATTGTTCTTAAAAAATGTTAGTTTTTACAAGTAATTGAAGAAAACAAAGTGATGAAAGATCCCCATGTTTGAGAAATGACTTACACAACTAATTTTCCGGAAAAACCATTTTGATTAAAACAAACTTAAGTGTTTTGAAATCACTATGGGAAAATAGTTTGTTGTCAGGGGGGGTTCTGATTGTTTAAGCCAAGTGAATGGAGAATTGAAGTGATTCTCATCATGTTGTCACATTTCTTGTACAGTTTGTTTTCAAATTTTCCCAGAAAATCAAAATTGAGACATATTTTGATTTTAGGGGGAGTAAAAATTTAAAAAAAAAATTGAAAATGTCAAAAACATTGAAAAATGTTAAAATGAGTTTTGTTGTTAAAATGAGTTTTGTTGTCAAAAAGAGGAAATGATAGTAGATCAGTTAGACTGTCACAGCATGCTAAAGAAATGGAGAGATAAAATGTGATAAACGGTCTCACTAAAGATGTGACGGTAGGCTCAGCTAGACTAGTAGATTTGCGATAACGATACAAACCTAAAATGAAAAGCCTAGTTCTAGTGGGAAACATGATTGAAAGCATAGTACTTAGTTTTGTCCTTCTTGATTGTGTGCCTACTCAGTAATCGCTGATTGTCGAAAGACATAAAACTGGTTAAGTTTGTGAACTTTCACAATTTTGCTGAAAAATCGCTGTGATTGTGCATTTTATTTTGCAAAGATTTAAACTTGTTTTATTTCTTTATTTTGTTTAAGCATCGGACATCCTCTGCGTATACGTGAGTATCGACCTGGATGTTGTTGCCTAAACGTTCTGCTTTATTTTCTTTGGTGTTTCGTTTAAGCTTTGGATCACCTTTGTGTATACGGAAGTATCGACCTGGTGGTTAAAGCCTAAACAACTTCAACTTGTTTTATTTTTCTTATTTTGTTTAAACATTGGACTTTCTCTGCGTATACTGAAGTATCGACCTGATTGTTAATGTTTAAACATTCTACTTTGTTTTCGCACAAATCACAGTTGATAAAAGTTTAAAGGCATTACTTGAGTCAGTGTATTGCATGATGAGGGGATATGCTGAGATCGTGGGGTCCATAAGAACTTAGTGCAAAATTAATATACCTTAACGTATCGGTAAGCATTTCGAAAGTTTTTAGATTGAGCTTAAGTGGACAACAATATCGTCAATCAACGTGAATCGATTAGAACTAAAAATGTTTAAAGCTTAATGGTGCTAGTGATTTGTCTTAAAAACTGATATGATCCTCTTACACAAACTCACAAAAATATTGTTTGTAAATATTTCTTTATTGCATTCTTTTGTTATCAAAAATCCAAAAAGATTTTAGTGTGTTTTAGCATAATTTTTGAAAAATTCAAAAAGATTTTCGACAACTGATGTTGGAGAGCTGATATTCAAAATTCCGAGTGCTGAATATGATGAACTGGTTTGGGAGTGTGTGTATTGAATTGAGAAATTTATTTTGAAAAAGAAGTTGAGATTAGTTAATCAGGGTCATTAATTTGAACTTGATGTAACTATTTCCAGTAAGTTTTTCTTATTGATTTAAGTAAAAACTTATGTGTTTGTGAGAAAATTGTGTAGGTGATGAACTGAACAGAGATAAAACCAGGGATTGATTTCTAGGTGATAGCTAATTCCAGACGGCGATCCCATCATGATGAGAGGGGGAGTCTGACGAGGTTAGAGCCAAAGAGAAGATCCTGGTATATGCTAAGAAAGAAAAGAGACTGATAAAGACTGAAGATGCGAAGACTCGACACTTAAGACTCGTCAACATCTGAGGGGGAGTCTGTTGGTGCATTCATCTGTCGTCTTCGTCTTATGTCGAGTCTCGGGTTCGTTGCAGATCTTTACAAGAGTGATGTCATCATATTGAATGATGACATCACAATATGACATCATCAAATGACATCACCTCACAAGAAGACAAAACAAGTTGTAAACAGAATGTTCAATTAGACATAAGTTGTCGGTTTCGCTTGAATTGTTAACAATTGGGTTTCGCTTGGGAGGTTTCGCTTGAAGTCTTCATGTTTGCTTCAAGCGAAAACAAAATAGTATATATAGGTTAGCATGTCATTTCATTTGTAACGTTTTCTGAAATTCCATACCGAGGTGCTGCCGGTGTGAGGACTGATTGTAAACGATAGTATATCAATATAATCAGTGTTAAAGTGATACGCAAGCTGTTTCGCAATCCGTTTCTTAGTTTCCGCATCTGAAACTGATAAATCTCTTCTGAACGACTCGTTCGGGTCGCAAACCGATCCTACAATACTCATACTTTGAGGAACCAAGATATGATGAGCCACCACCTTCATATGCTTACTATGAGGAACCTTGGCATGAACAACCCACCTCATATGAGTATTATGAAGAACAAAATTACGACCCTTATCCATCATACACTTATAATGAAGAACAATGGTGTGAACCATCTACTTCACATGGGTATTAAGAGGAACAAAGGATCGAACAACCGGATTCAAGCTTTGAAAATTCCGATCCTTTTTCTATAACCGAAGTGACCGATAGGATATTAGAACACCTTAAGGTTATCGAGCGCTATATAAAAGAATCTCGCGCAAGGGAAGAGGAGTCTCGCGCAAGAGAAGAATTAATTAAAGAAGAGATAACTGAAAGTGTAAAAATGGAAGAACAAACAAGTGAAAAACCGACACATGAGTTAAACTACGAAAAAGGTGAGTCCGACAACGTTAAAATTCAAGAAGAGTCTAATTTTGAAGAAATTAATCTCTTGTCACCTTCTTTTGAAAATCATTGTTTAGTTCCAACTCATGCTAAGTTTTTAAAAGAATTAAACACTAACACTAAAATTGACGAAATGGTAAGCGTTAAGTTAACTAATGATCAAACCTCGCTAATAAAAGAAGACCCATTTGAAATCAACATTACACCGGTTCCATGTTTTTTTCAAAATTCATTTATTAGTAATGTCACGATTGATAAAGATCTTTGCGTTAACATAATGCCCAACTACATTTTCGAAAAATTAAGTATTAGTGATTTTTATCCACTTCAAATACCCATTTTTCTATCTAATCGGAGAATAATAAAATCAATCGGTGTAGTTGAGGATGTCTTGGTTCAAACAAATCAAATGGTAATCCCAACCGACTTTGTCATCCTTGATGACGCTCCTCTAGTGTTGGGACGACCCTTTGTAAAAACTCACGAAGCTTTGAAAAACCGGAAGTTCAACAATCTACCTCTTCAATTAGGGGCATTTAAAAAGAGTGTCGATCTTAAGCGGTCAATGAAATATCCATTCGGCAATAATGTCCCCCTAATTGAAGATGAAGATGAACCACCCGATACAAGTGAGAAGTTTGACCACTTTGTTGAAGAAGAGGTCGCCATAGAACAAACATTTAAGGTTCTTGATCAAGATGAGCAACCAAATAAGGAGTCTCCTAAAGACCCACCTTTTGAGCTCAAAGAACTTCCAAAAGGTTTGGAATATGCTTTTCTAGACAAAGATGGTAAATCACCTGTAATTATTTCATCTAAATTAGATAGTTTAGAAAAAGAAAAAATAATTAACCTTTTGAAAAAACACAAAAATGCGATTGCTTGGAAGCTTGTAGATATTAAAGGAATAAGTCCTTCCATGTGCACGCACAAAATTTTAATGAGTGATGACTATAAATCGGTAATACAACCACAACGTCGAGTAAATCCAAATGTTCAAGAAGTAGTTAAAAACGAAGTCATCAAATTACTTGACGCCGGACTTATTTATCCTATCTCCGATAGTCCTTGGGTAAGTCCCGTCCAAGTTGTTCCAAAGAAAGGAGGTATGACGGTAATAACTAATGAAAAGAATGAATTAATACAAATGAGGACCGTCACAGGATGGAGAGTATGTATAGATTATAGGCGATTAAATGAAGCAACAAGGAAAGATCACTTTCCTTTGCCCATCATTGATCAAATGTTAGAGAGATTATCCGGTCATAAATTTTACTGTTTCTTGGATGGTTTTTCAGGTTACTTTCAAATCCCGATAGCACCCGAAGACCAAGAAAAGACAACTTTCACATGTCCCTATGGAACTTTTGCTTATCGACGCATGCCATTTGGTCTATGTAATGCCCCCGCAACATTCCAACGTTGCATGGTAGCTATCTTCCATGACATGATAGAAAAAACAATGGAAGTCTTTATGGACGATTTTTCTATCTTTGGGGATTCATACGACCAATGCCTCGATAACCTTGAACGAATGCTATCCCGATGTGAGGAAACTAACCTCGCCCTTAATTGGGAAAAATGCCATTTCATGGTAACTGAGGGAATAGTACTCAGTCACAAGATCTCAAGCGAAGGAATGGAAGTTGATCGAGCTAAAATATACACTATTTCTCGATTACCACCTCCATCCTCCATTAGAGCTATCAGAAGTTTCCTAGGGCATGCCGGATTCTATAGGCGGTTTATCAAAAACTTTTCTAAAATTTCAAGGCCTCTAACAAAATTACTTGAAAAAGATGCTCCTTTCATCTTTGACAAGGATTGCAATCAAGCATTTCTAACCCTAAAGGAAATGCTAGTCAATGCACCTATCATGATAGTGCCTGATTGGAAATTTCCTTTCGAAATCATGTGTGATGCTAGTGACTTTGCCATTGGAGCTGTCTTGGGACAAAGAAAAGAAAAGCATTTTCACCCAATTTATTATGCTAGTAAAACACTTAACGATGCACAAGAAAATTGCACAACAATTGAAAAAGAATTACTAGCTGTGGTATTTGCTTTTGATAAATTTTGTTCCTATCTTGTTCTTTCTAAAACTATAGTCTATAAAGATCATGCAGCCATTCGATATCTCTCCAAAAAGCAGGACGCAAAACCATGTTTGATTCGGTGGATTTTACTCCTCCAAGAATTTGATGTTGAAATTAGAGACAAAAGAGGAGCTGAAAACACCGCAACATATCATCTTTCACGCTTAGAAGACCCAGCTTTGGAGGCAACCAGGGACGAGCAAATCAACGAAAAATTTCCAACAGAGTCCCTAGAAATGGTGGAATACAAAGAAGAACCATGGTACGCCGACTATGCTAACTACCTAGCTTGCGGTATAGTCGCTAAGGGTTGGCCACATCATCAAAGAAAAAAATTCTTTGCTAATGTGAAGCATTATTTTTGGGAAGACCCTTATCTTTTCAAAATGTGTGCCGACCAACTCGTCCGACGATGCGTACATGGTAGCGAAGCAAGCAGAATTCTCCGCCATTGTCATGAAGGTCCATACGGAGGACATCATGGTGCCGCTAGTACCGCACGAAAGGTATTTGATTCAGGATTTTATTGGCCAACCATTTACAAAGACGCCCAAAGTCTTGTCAAGACATGTGATGCTTGCCAAAGAACATGTAATATTTCTTCCAAAAACGAAATGCCACAAAATGGCATTCTTGTTTGTGAAATTTTTGATGTGTGGGGACTCGACTTTATGGGACCTTTCCCACCTTCAAAAGGAAACAAATATATACTTGTGGCAGTAGATTACCTGTCTAAATGGGCCGAGGCCGAGGCACTTCCAACAAATGATGGAATAGTCATGGTAAGATTTCTGAAGAAATTATTCTCTCGTTTTGGAACACCTAAAGCATTAATAAGTGATAGAGGTACCCATTTTTGCAACCATCAACTTGAAAAAATTTTAACAAGATATGGGGTCTATCACCGGGTCTCAACAGCATATCACCCTCAAACAAACGGACAAGCCGAAGTGACTAATAGAGGTTTAAAAGAATACTCGAAAAGACCGTAGGGTTAAATAGAAAAGAATGGGCAGATAAATTAGATGATGCTTTATGGGCTTTTCGAACTGCTTATAAAACAACAATAGGAACTACCCCATATAAGCTAGTCTATGGGAAAAGCTGTCATTTGCCAGTAGAAATTGCACACAAAGCCTACTGGGCAATTAAAAATGTAAACTTAGATTTAGAATTTGCCGATAGAAATCGATTTTGTCAATTAATTAGTTAGATGAACTTAGGAATTATGCATACTCAAACTCCGAAATTTATAAGGAAAGAATGAAAAACTTGCATGACAAACATATTAAACCTAATGAATTTCGAGTAGGAGATCAAGTTCTTTTGTCTAATTCACGACTTCGACTATTTCCTGGTAAATTAAAGTCTAGGTGGTCAGGACCTTTTTCCATCACCCATATTTTCCCACACGGTGCAGTAGAAATTAAATCTCGGAATGGACCTCCATTCAAAGTCAATGGCCAACGGCTGAAACTCTATCAGGGATTTATTGAGGATGAAGAGGAAGAAATCTCGCTTCAAACGGTCGATGAGTAAAGGCAACAACATCATACCTGGTAAGTTACGAACCAACGGGATGACATCATAATCAGTAAGTCTTCTAACCAAGTTTTTTGGGAAACAAAGGGCACTCACACGAGCACTAAAAAAAAAACTTTTGCTCGGCACGAGGCCGTGTCCGTGTAACTGTCGGGATAAAACCCCTTTTTCATAACAGTTACTTCATTCCACACGCCCTGTTTCCCCGAAAACGCTCTGGTTCAAGGCGATTTTCCGCAAATTTTCGACGTCTCCTATCATTCTAACAACATCAAGGTATGATTCTATCACTATTATTAGTTAGATTAAGCATTTGCATGTAGTTAAAACTTCAAAATTTTGGGGAAAAATCTTGGGTTCTTGAACTTCATCCGGATCGAACCTCAAATTTTTGCTTAAATCTGTTAGCTTTAGTTTAGAGTAGTGTTTTAGGAAGTAAACCCACTTATATTGTTCAAAGATTCGCCCGATTTCTCACAAAAACCTCAAACCCTTGTTTTTGAACCGAAAAAGATAAAATTGAATGGGTAAACGGTTTGTTATGGGAAAAACGGCACTTGGGGTTTCATTTTCTGGGGAAACCGCACCTAGTGAACCAAAAATTTTCAAGTTTTCGAAACCGGGTCGAAAAATGAAATTTTTGAGTAACAGATGCCTGGACACGGGGTCGTATCCGCTGAACACGGGGCCGTGTCCAGCTCGCTGTTTGCAGTTTTGTCCGAAAATTCCACTATTTCATGCTAACTTTTGGTGTATTCTTTCAGATGTCAAGGAAATTCACGAGGTTCAACGCAAATGAGCTCGATGCTAGGGCTAGATACGAAGTACTTCAAACAAGACCGGAAGAATACCCAAGACAAGCGTGCATGGATTTGTTAGCATTGGTGAACCAACTTGACTGCTTCAACAACCTAGTCACAGGCCCACTAAGAGTCACCCTAACCACTCGACTTCGCTCAGTGCACGAGTGCACTATGGAATTCTATAGCACCTTCACGTTCAATTCAAGGTGCGACCCATTTGACAATGATGGGGTAGTATTCCGATGTGGTGGAACTAAGTACTCGATTTCGATGGCACAATTTGGGTCGATAATTGGGTTGTATGCGGAGGAAGACGCGGGTAATGAAGAAAACACCGGAGGGGTACGAGAGTTGGATGAGAACGAACGCCAAGCCGCATGGGCTCAGATTGGTGAAGGGCACTACAATCCGAGCAGCACTAAGAGCACTAAGCTGAGGGACCCGCTTTACCGTTACATTCATAGAGTCCTCGCTCACTCTCTTAGCCAAAGGCATGATAGCAGTGGCGTTGTGGGGTTGAGAGATTTGGTGGTCCTTCATTGTATTCATACCCGCAGACACCTAGATGTTCCGTACCTCCTGCTCCGTAACATGCATCTGAACCGACTTGCTACTTCACCAACCCCTATCTTCTTCGGGGGATGGATATACCGTCTCTTCAAGCACTTCACAAACATACCTAGATCCTTCGAGAGGAGTCCATGGTCGGGAAGAGTGGATGTACACATCTGCCGCTCCATGAACTTAATTTATGAGGCTGAAGACGGGTCGGTTAGCTTCCAAAGGATGCAAGGGCATGCATGGAACCCGCAAGAGGCACTCGTCCTTCACGCTCCACAACATCATCAGTACCAGTACCAGCCCCATGGTGATCCGGGCCAGTCCTCCTCACAAGGAGGTGGTTTTCCTAACTTCTAAAGTTTACATGATTTGTTGCAGGAAAACCTCATGTGCACCAGCAACACCTATAACATGGAGAGCAACACGTACAACCGGGTTGGGGCTATCGAGAGAAACATATCCGATATCCAAGATGATATCGGGAATATCCAGGAGTACATTGCGGGGCATGGTGGAGGAGATAATGATGATGAGGACGAGGACGAGGACATGGACTAGGCGGGAGAAGCGAGGCAGAAGCGGTCAGTTGGCGATTCCACAGGTTAACCCCCTTTTATCTTGAACAATTTCCGGCCTGCGAGTCGTGTGTTGAACAATTTACTTTCCTTTAACTCTTTTTATTTTCTGCATTTCTTTTTTCTTTTTAACTTTGTGACATGGATGTTGAACTTGGTAATTTAGGATGTTTGCTATGGTTTGGTGTAGTGTTTATTGCTAAAACAGGTACATAAGAGGCTTAGAACACTAAGCATTAGTGTTACTAAAGCCGGGACAGGAAAACCAGAGCCAGAAACCTGTTTTTCACCTTTACAGATTGTCTACACAGGGTCGTGTCCAGGCAACACGCCCCCGTGCCCACTTCCCCAGACCTGTTGTTTGTCTAAATATGCAGACTTTTGCCAGACACGGGGTCGTGCCCAGTAGACACGCCCCCGTGTCCACCTTCTGTAAGTTTTCGTTACTTGCACCTGAACACGGGGTCGTGTTCATCGAACACGGGGCCGTGTCCAGACGTCCAGTAACATAAAATTTTGCTTTTTCACACCTTTTACACATTCAATCATCCTAAAAACTTATTTTTGGGACACATTGAGGACAATGTGTAATTTAAGTGTAGGGGGGATGCTAAAACTCTGAATCTTGTTAGTCCTAATTACAAGCCTTACACAAAACTCTATTGGAACAGCTAATCACCCCAAATTTTTTTCAAAAATTTTCATTTTTTTTTACTTGTCTAGGTTTAACTTGGGAATTTCAAATTCTAAAAATGTTATATTTTTACAAATTTACAACCGATAGCGTCATGATAAAAAGAACCAATATAAGAAAATTATGAAAAGGCATGACAAGCTTAGTTAAAATTTAATTATATATAATTGATCATATAAAAACCCATTCCCACAAAAGTGAGTTTTGAGCCTTTATTGAGCATACAAATACATATCTTTAAACTAAATGCTCATTTTTCGTTTCTTGTGTGAATATCCGCTTGGTTCTTACAACTCTAGAACTTGCCACGACAATGCATTCCCGGTCCTTACCAACTTAAACCCGAGTAAGTAAATGATGGAGGCATTAGGACTAACCCTTTTTTATTTCTACACCATTTTTTTTTACCACATACCCAAAATCCCCCTAGTTAACCCCTTTGAGCCTAAACCTTTTCATTTCTTAACCCAAACCAAACACCCTTTCACCCACCAAACCTTTTTTTTATTTTTAACCCTTTGTTTTAGTAACAAGCTCAGTTTTTCGTATGACTTTCAAAAAAAAAATGTTGATGATGAAGCAAAAGAAATAAACAAGCAAGTTCATCAAAAATAACTTTGTTTGAATTATGGCTTCATCAAAATAAAAATTGCAAAAATAAAAAAGTCTTACGAAAATCGATGCTTGTTACGCTTTTCGCCCTTTTTCTACTAACCACTAACCCAACCACCTACTTTTAACCCAAGCCTAACCTTTCACCCAAAAGTCCTCTTGATATTTAAGAAGGTATATAGTTAAAAAGGAGGAGGATTGATTGCTTGGCAAGCCTATGGTACGAGTAAGTTTCATGCCGCTCTCGAGTGATTCACTAAAATACATCTTCGGCCGAGTGTTGAGTGATCCCCCGTGAGGTATGTGAACTTGTATATAAATAGAATTTTAAAAAAGGCATGTTATGCCCTAATAAGTAATTTATCTTATGAAAAGTTTTAAATAAATCATGATGAATAGGATTGTAAATAAATAAAAATAAAACTTAAATAAAGAATCTTGGAAATCTCGACACTCTATGACAAGCCCAAAAACCTTCTCTTCTACCCATTCCATTTGGGAGTGCAAAGCCTCATTATAAAGAGTTTTGCTTGAGGACAAGTAAAGCTTCAAGTGTGGGGGTATTTGATGTGTGCAAAATGCAACATATAAATTACATCAATTGTGGCATAAAACTAACCCTTTTTAGTACTAATGTTGGAAAAAGTGTGCTTTTGTCTTCCTTTTGTATTTTTAGGATTAAATGAGCTCAAATTAACAAAAGAAGCAAAAAGGCAACTAAATCTAACATAAATACAAGAAAAGGAACAAACGTGGCATGCCCGACCTCCCCGAAAGCATCTTCCCAAGCAAAACAAGTGAACAGAAGGCTGAACACGCCTCGTGCTCAGTGAGCACGGGGGCGTACCCAAGTGTCAGCATAAAATACAAAGTTGTAGAAGTTTCCATCGCCCACCACGGGGTCGTGCTCATCGGACACGGGGTCGTGGTCAACTATAAGATTCGCAGAATCCAGGCAAATCTTGATAGTACAGATATGCTTCTGCACACGGGGTCGTGCCCAGCGGACACGGGGCCGTGGTCAACTAATGCAGACAAACTGCAATTAATGAAGACAGAGAAGATGATAGACACGGGGCCGTGCCCGAGCTGCTGTTCAGGCTATAAATAGGGGTGCTTGGCTCATTTGCAAACCATCCCTTGGCACACCACCTCTCTCACACTTCACCCACCACCCACCACCCACCACCATCACAACACCATCATCCACCACCATCATCCATTGTCCATCATAGAGTGTGTGAGTCGTCTCGGGATTCAAGATTGATCGTGAGAGTTCTTGACAATCAAGGCCATGTTTGCCTAAGTTTCTTACATCACTTGGTGAAGACAAAGTGTATAGTGTAATACTTTTTATTTTTAATCTTTTCGCACTTTTTACTTGGTTATGTATTAATGACTTTAATAACTAGTTTCTTATGTTGAAGGTGATTCTTCCTTATCGTTTGTCCATGGTGTCTTGGCATTATTTTACTGTCTATATAAAATAAAAGATTTTCACCATTCATATCTCCACGGTCTATATGGAGGTATGTTGGCTACCTGGTCGGGGATTAAGGGAACGGTTTGGTAAGAGTCTTGCCTTGTTCAGTGTATAGATCCTGCAAGGACCTGGGTCAAATTTAGTAGGACCTCCTTCAATACCCACCGGTATTGGATGGCGGGGGTCCAAACTCTTTGATCCCCTCATATGTAAGCTACTATTAATACTTTAACCCGGCTACTTAGGACTGTATCCCTGCTGACTCAGACTACTTAGCCGAGGGTAACGTCGCCTTCAAAAGAGGGGCCTACCATAATATGCATAAATAACTTAATTAATTATCTTTCAATAATCCGACCCTTTAGGATTGTTTCCTTGCTGACTCAAACTACTGGGTTGAGGGTAACGTCACCTTCAAAAGAGGGGCCTACAACAATAACTAAGAAAATCTCTTAAAAAGTGCAAAACTGCGGAAATAATCAAAGGTTACACTAAACACGAGTCGGAGCCAAGTGATTCATCTTGTCTATCTGTTTTACTTTTATTTTTATTTTTCAGCATTTTAGTTAGTTTTTATTTTTCTAGTTTAAAAACCTTTTTCTAAACTTTTGATTTGATTAGACGTTGAGGATAAACCGGTACTAAAAGCTCTTGTGTCCTTGGACGACCTCGGTATCTTGCCAACACTATACTACGCTCATGATGGGTGCACGTGCCCATATGTGTGTTTAGTGTTAGTAAATAATTTAAAACTTGGCTAAAAAGTGTTAAAAAGGGCTTAATATATACATTAAAAACTAATAACACTCACGCACATCAGGTGACAACATTGAAACCTGCGTGTTCTTCTTGACACATACTCCCACCCTCTTAACTGAAGGGTGACAACATTGACACTAGACAAAACTCTATCATTAAGTCCCTCATTTTTATATCGACTTAATCGTCGGGCCAATGGCGAACGGGTCATTAGTTAAATAGCGCTATTAGGTTTGACAAGCCTCACACCGTGCCGCAGAGGACGGGAGTGGACTATTGGATCTGGGTACTTAGTCAATGATGATAGACATTGACGCAGGGCACATAAACATAACTACAGTCAGTAGTCGATATGGTAACGGGTCTAGTGGATTACATGGGGAAGCCTCCACTGGTTATGGTTTGGGAAACAAGGAACTGGTTAAACTCGTGGTTTTCGAGATAACTTATGATTTTTGGAAGAACACTAAAATGGACAACCAACTGTGAACTCACTCAACTTTGTTGTTGATTCGTTACTATATGCCTTGCAGGTCGTTAGGTGCTTAAATGGAGCTTGCACAGGGGGGAAGAGGTCGTTGTGGGACATGGACTGTGTTGGTGCATGTTTGTGACAACAGCTTAGATTTGGTCTTTGGATATCTTGTAATTAGTTAAACGATAAACAGTTAGCGGGTTTAGCTTTGTATTAGTGAGATAATAGATTTTGGGCTAAACAAAACCCACATTGGGTCTGGGGGCGAATTGGGCTTGTCCATATTGTAATCCCTAGCCCAAGTAGCAAACCTTGTGTTATATAAACAAGGTTAGGCTTTAGGGTTTAGGTTAATCAGCCAAAACGTTTGTGTGTGAGATTTCGTGAGAGCTAGACAGGCTTGGACGAAATTGAGAGAGTGTGGTAGGGTTTTGATTGATTGTAATACTTTGGTTTGATAATCAATAGAAAACCCAGTTTGAAAGTGAATTGTTGTTTCTGTTCTTCTACTTGTTTATGTGATATTCTGATCAAGAGGATTCCACACTCTTGATTAGATTGACAATTCTGTGAAGATCCATATACATCAAGGGGACCTACAATTGGTATCAGAGCGTTAGGCTCTTGAAGGCTCGGTTCAGAATTGTGCTTGGCAGATTTGGGTGGAAAAATTTTGAAATTTTTGAAACCTGAAATTAGGGTTTCGAAATTTCTTGAGTTTTGATAATTTTCAGCAAATTTGTTTGTGTTTGATCAGTTTGTGTGTGTGATTTTGATGATTTGCAGGTTTTCGGGATAGGTTTTGCTGATTTTTGAAGAGTATTTGGCTGGAATTCGAAGACTGTTCTTCGTGTTTATCATATTGTTTTTGAAAAATTACTGATATTTTGCCTTGTGATTTTGCAGGAAACTGTTAAAAGAATCTGGTAAATCATCAGAATTTTCGAGAAGATTGAATTTCCAAACTTAAAGACCAGCGAAATTAACTGTGCTAGCGAATTTAACTGATCTGCGAAGTTGTCGGCGAAATTAAAATCCAAAGGCGACTTTGGTAACCGTGTAATTGTCCACAGCGAAATTACCACGGTTTTCAGTGACTTTACCAGTCGTCATAATAGCGAAATTGACCGGCGAACCTGACAGCATAATTACCAGCGAATTTAAGTGACCCAGCGAAATTAATTGGAGTGTTGATAATCTGCGAATTTAAACCAGCGAAATTAACCTAGAACCTAGCGAAATTAGGAGAGGAATTAAGGGGTGGAATTTCAGTTGGCAAGCGTTGGTAAAATTTGACTGTTTTTCAAATAGAAATTGATCCGTAGCTCGTTTGACAGAACCGTCTGCACCGTTTGACAGACTCTGGAAAATCCCGAATTCGGTTTTTGACATTATATATCATTGGATTCGTCTTTTCGAGACGATTCTAAAAGTGTAATTTGGTAACCACTGTTTTCGGAGATATTTTGTACAGTTTTACCAGTCTGTTGCGTTAAAATGTCGAACATGACAAATTTGAATGCACCTAAGATGATGAAGGTGGAGAATTATCTTACATGGAAGGCCAGCTTCCAATCATTCATTGAATCTCAGGATACACGCATGTGGATCTGTATTGAAGATGGGTACACAAACCCAACACACGATTATGAGGGTAGACCACGTAGAACAGACTTCGTGAACATGCAAGAGGATGATAAAAAGATGTATGAGGCTGAAAAAAGAGCCTTGGCTGAAATAAAGATGTCATTACCTGATAGCATCAAGCATACATTCAAAAGGTACACAAATTCAAAGGATATGTGGGATGCATTACAAAAGCGATATCAGGGAAATGAGAGTGCCACTCAGGCATTCATGGCAGAGATAGTGCCAGTTGATGAGGCTGAAACTACTGTGAATGATGCTGAAGCTAAAGTGGAGAATGCTGAAGCAAAAGTGGATGCTGAAGTAGAGAAAGAGAGTGAAGCTGAACAGGTTGTTGCTGATGAAACCTCAGAAGTTCATGAGGAAGAGGTACAATCTAATTCTATGTGTTTAAGATGTCGCGAACTACAGGGTGAGGTTGACAGGTTGTCAACACAAAACCAAAGTTTGATAAGCGAGATGTCTAACATTAAAGAGTCAAACTTTTTTGCTAAAAGAAATGAATCGTCATACTTGAAGAAGATAAAAGGTTATGAAGCTGAAATTGAAGCTTTAACTTGCAAATTAAATGAAAAACTTCAAGTCATAGACTTAGCTCATGACATGATGGCTGAGAAAACAAAAGAGATTTCTGAAAAATGCAAAGAGTTGTCAGATGCACAACTCAAAATTGTTGAACTTGAAAAGAAATTGAGTCAATTCAGAGATTCGTCTTTTGTAATGAAACACATGATGGGTGGGTTAAAGAAGAGTAATGACAAGACCAGTGTGGGCTTCCAGGGCTTTAATGAAGTTCCACCTCCTCTTAGTCATGACTATTCATTCCTGCCTAGTGAAGATGAGCTAGCAGACTTTATGGCATCTGCACCAAGTAGTTTCGCATCCACATCAAGTCAAGGTGATGGATCTGAGAGTGATGATGCTAAGAAGAACAATAACAAGGAACCTTTGAAAAGGAAAAATTCACCGCCTAAGAATAAAAATCAAGCTTTTGTTGAAAAGATTAATTTTGTTCAAGGTAGTGATATGAAAAATGAAACAACTGTTGTTGAAAATGAATCAAATGTAGAGTTTGCTAAAAATAAAAACAAAGAAAAATCTGAATCCAAGCAAACTAAACAAGGTTCATCCAAGGGATCATCACCATCTGATAAGGGATCTACCTCAGAGACTCCAGCTAAGAAGTCTTTGAAAAGGAGATCGTGCTTCAAGTGTCACATCAAAGGACATGTAGCTAGCTACTGTCCTAACAAAAAGAGTGAAGCATAACTTAGTGAAAAACAGAGAGGGAAATCACCAGAGAAGAAAGGTGACAGTGAGGAGAAAGGCTCAAATTCTCCAAAGAAATCTGCTCCTAAGCAACCAGAGAATGTTGCTGTTGGTGTAGATAAGGCTGGAACAGGAACTCCACAAGTTCCACGTTTTCAAAAAAATCAACCAAGATTTCAGCCTAAATCTCCACCAGGCAGATATGAGAGACCTAGAAGCAGTTCACCAAGAATGAACTATTATAATTCTAATAATTTCAGAAGTCAAAGTCAATATCAAAATCGATACCAGAATAATGGTGGTCGAACTTTTTATAACAAGGGCTTTAGAAATTACAACAATAATGCTTCTTGGAATCAAAATTCAAGATATCAAAATCAAAATTTTCAAAGGTCAAATAGTCCAAACACATATAGGAACCCTCAGGACCAGAGACCTTATGGAAATCAAAATCAAATTCCATCAACAGGTCTAAGATCCAAGACTCCAGTTAGGAGTAATGAATATTGGATGGATGTTCAAATAGTTGGTGAATTTGGACGACCCAAGACCATTAAGGCTTGGGTCCCCCAATCTAACTAATTTCTTAGTTGGTGTGTGCAGGAGCTGCTAAGGAGGATTATCAACTTATGTTGATAGTAGCTGCTTCAGGCACATGAAGGGGGATGTGAGATTCTTGATATATATATATATATATTAAATGATTTAAATTGAAGTTCAAAGTGCTGATTCGACACACTAGATAACCTGGCAGATCTTTATACTAAAGCTTTTGACAGGGCTCGCTTTGAACATTTAGTCGAACTCAACGGGATGAGGAATCCTGAATAACTGGTTTTTCATAAGAATTTTGTAAATAGTTTACTGCTTTTCTTTAAAATCAAAAATACAAAAACATTAAAAAATTAAAAACTTAAAAAAATAGAAAATCAAAAATGAGTTATCACTGTGTGAAAAAGAAGAAATGATAGTACATCAGCAAGTTAGACTGTCACACTCAAACTGAATTAAATTGCTTAAGTGTGATAGCAGCTTCATCATACGATGTACCAGTAGGCAAAAAGCATGAAATAATCAACTTACCAATGTGATATAAACCTAAATGAACTGTCTATGAGTGGGGAACGCATCAGTGGTGTATGGTTTAATGACCTTAAATCTTGCGTTGATAGATTGCCAAAATCTGAAGTTTTGGGTCTTTATACTGTTATTTCATCTGGGGATATCAGGGGTGTCCTTCTGCTGCATCCAGATATATGCTGACCTAGACACACCCAGGATATCTTAAAAGAGCTAAAAAATGCCAAAACCCTTAAATGAAGAAGCTCTCATAGAGAGTCATTCAAATGTGAAAAAAGCATAAATCGTACCAAAAAATGGTATTTGTCATAGCCCTCGTTAGATATTTTGGTCTCTTTGCTGTACGGAAGTACTGACCTGGTCACCAATTATCTAAACGTTGAAATACAAAACGGATGAATTCAGTATACTCACCTACTACGATGAATCTTTGTGCATACCTTGATCGCAGGGGTATATCCTGAAGTGGGACACACTAGTATTTCAGTAATAAAATTACCTTAACGTATCATACGGTAATGGTACTTGAAATATTCATGCATTTTGTTTAAGAGGACAAACATACTGGTAATCGTCTTGGACTGCTTTTCACGAAAAAATAAATAAAGAATTACCTAATAGTGTGAAACAGTTTGATTGTGCTGATATGATCTTCTTACCAGTGATTCTCACAAAAATAGAGTGTTTATTGCTTTTGTTATTTACTTGCTTTCAGAAAATATAAAAAATCCAAAAATAGTGTCTTTTTCTGTTAAAAATTCTTAACGTACGGAAAACTGTTATTCTTGGAGGAATTGTTACTGATAGGGGGAGACGGTGTTAGAAAGTGAGTTCAAAATTTTAAAATCATGAGGTTCTTGTGTGTTGAACAAAAGTTTTGCGTGTTGGTGATAAGTTGAAAATGCTAAATCTGTTATACAGTTTAACTATCTCTTGAAAAATAATAATTTATTTAACTTTGTTGAAAAATTCTTATGGTTTCTCGAGATGTTTGTTTTATAGTATACAGATTGAAGCAGTGTGTTGCTGAGAAGTTAAAGTGATGAGTTGCTGTGAAGATGAGAGTTTGATTGGATGCATGGTAGAACCTCCTTTCCATATTGCAGACAAGGATGAAGAGTTTGAAGATTGCTATACATATGCTGAACTGGAGTTTACTCAAACGCTAAAGTTTTTGAAGATTTGGTGATTGGATGCATCAGCTTAGGGGGAGTCTGTTGCTGACAGAGCTATTGAAGCTGAAGCTATCCAAAGACCAAAGACAGTGCAAGACTACATGAAGATTGCAAGATGACTGAAGACAAAGTTATTTTATGAAGCTATTGTCAAGGGGGAGTTTGTTGGTGCATGTTTGTGACAACAGCTTAGATTTGGTCTTTGGATATCTTGTAATTAGTTAAACGATAAACAATTAGCGGGTTTAGCTTTGTATTAGTGAGATAATAGAGTTTGGGCTAAACAAAACCCACATTGGGTCTAGGGGGCGAATTGGGCGTGTCCATGTTGGAATCCCTAGCCCAAGTAGCAAACCTTGTGTTATATAAACAAGGTTAGGCTTTAGGGTTTAGGTTAATCAGCCAAAACGTTTGTGTGTGAGATTTCGTGAGAGCTAGACAGGCTTGGACGAAATTGAGAGAGTGTGGTAGGGTTTTGATTGATTGTAATACTTTGGTTTGATAATCAATAGAAAACCCAGTTTGAAAGTGAATTGTTGTTTCTGTTCTTCTACTTGTTTCTGTGATATTCTGATCAAGAGGATTCCGCACTCTTGATTAGATTGACAATTCTGTGAAGATCCATATACATCAAGGGGACCTACAGACTGTTGAGTTCCATGTTGAACTTATGAACTTTTAAACTATGTTTTGGGTTTTGAACTTTATGCTTCCGCTGATAACTTAAACTTTGTTGAATTGCTTTGACACCAATTATATTGTTTGGTTTGGACTTTTATTTATTTAAATTATGTTGTTCAATATGATTGGTGGCTGGATCCTGGTCAGTCACGCTCCCTGCGGTGATACTCCGCTTGTGGAATTTGGGGGTGTGTCAATGTCACCGGAGGCGGAACAATTTTCTAGAGAGAGAAAGATAAGAGAAGAGAGAATCTGGTTGGGAGAGTGTGTGTGTGAATTAGAGAGAGGGGTGTGGTGTTGTAACAAAGTGGGTACAACCTACTCAACCATAGGTACACCTCCTAAATGCACACAACACTAAGAAAGCGAAGTGTACAACCTCTAATGCAACAAAATGTAGGAAATTAGAAGTATATATAATTATTCAACTAAGTAAGCCTCTGCCCTTTTAATTCATGTAACTCATACTTTTTCAATATTAGGTCAACCAACAAGGCATCTGCTTCAAAGTGGATGGAGCGTCTTTGTTAGTTCTAAAATTGACAATTTTTGTCAATCACATATGTGCTATCACTAAACTCTCTGACGGAATAAAATGTGTTATGTAAAATTCTCTGGAGCGTGTTTTACTACTAGTATGCTATATAATAAAAAATGTTGAGAGGCATTTGTCATCATGCTAGGCTATCTAATTTTCTGTTTTTAGCTTCTCTCTCCTACTAAATATGGATAATTATATAACTATGTATAAGTAACATTTTTGTGCATAGGGTGTTATACCTGTTGCATGGGGGTTTCTCAAAAAAAAAACTTTGATTTTTTAACTTTAACCTAAAAGCTTGTTAAATTTTGTAATTTTAACCCACATAAATTTCTTTTTCACTTTTCACTCAAAACTTTTCATTATTTTCAGTTTAACTTCACAACATTTTTACCTTCAACTTTGGTCCCCTATATTTTTCATCTTTCACAAATTTCCGTTTTACGTTTCGTTCTAATTTTGCGAGTTAACACGGTGCAACGTGCGTGTGTGGTTCAACGTTTTTTTTGTTTCGTTCAAAATTCTACAAGTTAACACGACGCAACGTGCATGTGTGTTCAATGTTTTTACGTTTATTTTTTTCGTTTGATAAGTTTGTCACAACGCACGGGTCCTGGATTGACTCAGTATTGGTAGTCGCTGGCGGTGGTGTGCCATTAGTGCTATTTGACATAGTTTTACGCCCCCTCCGCAACACAAGGGAGCTTAATTCTAGTTATTATTTAACTAGTTTAATACCCGTCCGGTGGACGGGTTTCGCTAACAACGTAACAAACAAAGATAATGTATATTGAGGGTGTTTGGGATTGCTTCTCCTTTTCTTCTTTTCCATCTCCTTTTTGTAAAAGTTATAACCATCTAACTTTTCCTTTTTCTTCTATTCAAACCACAAAAACTCATTCTCCACACATTATCCAAACACTAAAAAAATGACCTATTAACTTTTAAGAAGTCAAAAACTTAAAAGGAGCACAAAATAAGCAATCCCAATCACCCACATTAGGTATACACAAGTCTAAACAACATTATAAACAAAAGCCTCATTTTTATTTATAAAAGGAAAACCACCGTGAACAGTGTACAACCACAAAACAAAACAATATAAGATAAAAGTGATAGAGTGATAAAACATGAAATAGTGTCATTTTAATGCAAAAGTAAACGGTAGGCAACACTGGGGGAATCAAAAAATAAACCTTAATTAATTTATTGATTTAATTACCGTGCTGAAATTCACATCATATAACAAAGACTATATGCCAAATCTGAGCCATGTATAGATTGAAGAGGACATATATCAATTAGGTAAATAGCAATAATCCAAAACTTATAATGAAACAAAACACACTAAAGATGCACAAAACAACATAGTAAACAAAACACAACACAACAAAAAAAATAGTAAATTCAAAGTCTAACAACCCGAGAGCGACTGTGAATTATAACTTTTGGAATGTTCATATTCTTATTGAAAGTTTCTAGCGAATCACAAGTATCATTAAATTCACCTTTCGGCTGCGCATACTCATCATCATACGGTGTGGTAACTTCATTCCCATCAACGTTTACTTTTGGAATGTTCATATTCTTATTGAAAGTTTCTAGCGAATCACAAATATCATTAAAGTCACCTTCGGGTTGCGCATGCTCATCATCATACGGTGTGGTAACTTCATTCCCATCAACGATGATAGTCATATCATGAAACTCAATTTCTTCTTTAGAGCTGTTGATTTCTACATCGTCATCACATTTCCAATTTAGCAAGGCTCTACTTCGTTTTCGCTGCTTCTCAAAGTCTCGATCCTGAATAATCAAAATAGGTTGAATGTAGGTGTGCTAATACTCTAACAGGAGAAATTAAACTAAAAATAATTATAACTTCACTATGTATTACCTCAGCACTGAACTCATGAGCTAGATGTGATCTGAAAGGACTAAACGGGCCGAATGAAATAATCTCTACACTGTCACTACATGTCTGAAATTAAGTAGAAACAAAAAATAAAATAATACGGTGATAATAAGTAAAGACTGATAAGATGACTAAAGTAAACCTTTGCTTGTTCATTTGCCTGGTTAATCAACATCTGCTCATGGACAGAGTGGTCACTTTTTTTATTTGTGTTTTCGTCCATAATTTCAATAGTAGGTATTATTATTATTTTTTTGGTTATCAAGGGGGTCTCTATTATATAGGCTGAAAGACAAACTTCTTGTAGTAAAACTGTAATTTAAACATGTCATGGGTTGTAAACTACCCTAGAGTTAGTGGAGTCATGGGGTTAGTGGAGTGATGGGTTGGTTAATCAATTATATTTAAGAAAAAAACATTTGGAAAGAATTAAACGGTTGGTTGTAGTAAAACTCCAATTTAAACATGGCATGGGTTGTAAACTACCATGGAGTTAGTGGAGTCATGGGGTTAGTGGAGTGATGGGTTGGTTAATCAGTTATATTTAAGAAAACAACATTTGGAAAGAATTAAACGATTATGTAGAAATTCCATATCTTTCATTATTAGGCATTCTAAGTATGATATACTCTCCATCCCAAGAAAACTACATAACAAAAAAACGATAATCTATATTAAGTATACACGATGAGTCTTTGGCACATACTTAGTTCTAAATTCTAAGTTATAGATTAGGTTTTATGTAAGGATAAAGCTTTTACCTTTATCTTTATTCACTAAAATGAGTCTAAAAACTTAATACGCAGTTCCATATTAATGGTATAGTCCACATTTGTCACGACCCCGGACCACACCCTGGACGGGAGCCGTGAGCAGTCAAGTGGTACCGGTGGTTATTTTGAAAAGTATTGCAGTGGAAAATTTCATCAGGACCGTGAGTTAGGAAAAATATCAGAGTTTTGAAACACCGGATTTTATTTATTAAACAGATGGGAATAAACCCATGTTTTACAAAGGTAGCTTTAGTATGGGATAAGCCCGAATACATAAAACAATAATTCTTGATTTAGTTTAATTGATAAAATAAGCCACTTCTTTAAGCCTCTCGGTGCAGTATCACAACTCTTATTCCGATGTACTGTAATCACCTGAAACGCGTTTTAAAAAGGTTTTGGTCAGCAGGAAATACTGGTGAGTTCATTCAATTTTACAAGAACATAGTTGTTATAATTTACAGAATTAAGAGTTTTTACATTTGCCCTTATCTTATAATTATCTGGTCCAGTTGTCACTCGACCGGATCTATGACTGTGGTCATATCACTAATTAGGCTCGCCCACCTAAGAGTGATAAAACAGTAGTAATGTGCACAATACCCCACTTACTGCCAGTAATTAAAGATTTGCAAAGACTTAATCCCTGTACTTATAACTGGAAAACATTTAGGGTTTTACAAAGCAACTTTGATAAAAACAGAATGACTCACCTTGTTAGCATATAGTCTTGATTTAACAGGCCTCCTGATTCTAAGTCTTCTGATAACTAAGCATCTACTTTAGAGTTCTGAATCTTCTGATGATTAAACATCTTATTTGATTGTAAGTGTATAGTGCAGAGTTTCTGGTAGTTAAACATTTAGTTTAACAGAGTGGAATACGTATTAGTGTTAAACTCAAATCAAACCTAACGATGGTCACGAGATCAGAACCTTAACGAAATTCACAAAGTATAGTCTTATTTAGACAGCACTTTGGCATTCGTCCGTTGGTTTCCGAATCGATCGGACAGAATATCGTATTGGTGATTATTGGTTAGAACACCAACGTATAGAGAAAAGAATAGAAGGAATGAGCAAAGAAAAATGAATCCTAAGCTTCCTATTTATATGTAAGAAACATGAAATTTCTATGAAGTTTCCTATATACTTTCTAGGAAATTACATATATTTTTCTAGGAAGTTATCTATACATTTTCTAGGAAGCTTCCTTAGATAATTCCTATCCATATGCACCTTCCTTAGATAATTTATATCCACATGTACCTTCCTTACACCTTCCTTGTATTTATCCTATATATATTCCTTGTTGTTTAAAATTAACGGTTAACTAATTAATTTATTTTAATCGTTTAATTAAGTAACTTTCTTAGCTGATTAATTAATTAACTGACTTAACCATTTAACTAATTAACTTACTTAGATGTTTATCTGATTAATCTACCTTAACTGTTTAATTAAATAATTTACTTAGCCGATTAATTAATTAATTAACTTAATTAGCTGATAAATCAATCTTACTTAGCTTAATTAATCTTACTTAGCTGATTAATTAATCTTGCTTAGCTTAATTAATCTTACTTAGCTGATTAAGTTTAACTTATCATTAAGGTTTCTTAACCGCTAAGTTTTACTTAATTATTAAGTTTACTTAACCATTAAGTTTTCTTAGCCATTAAGTTTACTTAACTGCTAAGTTATCTTAACCACTAAGTTTACTTAATTGCTAATTATTCTAGTTTAGAAGCCCCCTGGTTATGAGTTCTAATTTCTAGAGACAATGGAACTTGTATTAGTGTATTAACTCAATACAACTTTAACGATAATCACGAGATCAATACCCACAACGAATGACAAAGTATAGCCAGGTATTGGCAGCACTTAAACATCCATTGGATCGGTTTCAATCGATCGGATAAAGTATCGTACCAATGATTAGAGTTATTACCCAAATAACGAGCAGAGTTTCGGGGTTTTAGGGGTATAATACCGAGCTACTATTTTGCTATAATAGAGGCTGAGAGAAAGAAAAGAATTAAACGAGAATAACTGAGGCTCTCGACTCCTTTTATAGGGCTGATCGAAGGGCGGGTCGCGCACCGCGACGCCCCCTAGCTTTTCCTTCGCAGCCCGCGAGGGAATTTAGGTTGGCTGAGTCATCGAGTAGTCTTGACACGTGTAACGACACGTGTCCATTAACGTGTCCGGATAGAAACAAGTCTCTCACGCACCGCGAGAGACCTTCCTTCGTTGGTCGCGGCCCGCGACAGAATAAAAATTCATTTTTATTTGATTTTTCGTTTCGGTTTTTATCGTACACGTTTAAGGTTTTAATCAAGGCTTGTTCTAGGGCGTTTTTGAGGGTTGTTACATCCTCCCCGCCTTGTTTCAAATCTCGTCCTCGAGATTTACGGAAATGTGGAGGAATACTCTTACTTCGACACCGATCCTAGTTTCCAAGTATACTTTTGTCCTTACTTTGAATTCCACTTTACTTTGATCAGAACCATTTTCCATGCTTTGAGATTCTTATCTTTGACTTGTAAGATCTTTCAATGGACTTTTTATTTACCTCGATATCCTGAAGAGGTATAACTTAAAGATTTATCAGTTAAGTATTTCTTTAAGTTTTATACATGAAATAAATCATGTATACCTGCCATTTTCTTTGGAAATTTTAACTGATAAGCTACTGGTCCAATTCTTTTAATAATTTCAAACGATCCAACAAATCTCGGGCTTAGCTTTTCTTTCTTACTGAATCTGACTATTCCTTTTCACGGAGAGATTTTTAGTAGTGTTCTTTCTCTGATTTGAATTTCTAATGGTTTGCCGATCTCATGGCCCAATAGTTGCTTTTCTCATATTTCTGCTCGACATAATGGATGGTACCTTCATCTATAAAGTGCTTCAAACGGGCAACATTAATACTTGTAGGTTAATTATTGAAAAGTCTTATGGGTGATAAGTGATAGTCCCACTTTTACCAATATTTATTGCACATGTACTTAGCACATCTTCTATGTTTGTGGTGTTCCTTCACACTACTTAAAATAAGTCGGGTTAAAATTTTCCCAGAAATGAGAAGTGAAATGACTATCTTGATTTAATACAATAGATAACGGGATTCTATGTAATGAGACTATTTTATCCCTACACCACTTAACTAAGCGTTTTATACTAAAGGGTTTCCTTCATTGGTAAGGATTGAGCAGACTTTTTTAGTCGATCCATAATCACCCAGATTGTGTCGTTTCTTGTTTCGGGTAATTTGGTAACAAGATCCATTGTTATCAACCTCATTTCCATACTGATATCTTTATCGTTGAGGTAAACCTAAAGGGTTCTAATGGGTTTAGTTTTTTTTATCTGGCAAATAAATTAAATACTTGTAACTTGCTACATTCTTCTTCATTCCTATCTATCCGCAATTCTTATTGATACCCCTTATCATATACTTAGTTTTATGAGCTTTCCTAAGAATTATGTATGTTTTCTTAGATAGATATGGAATTTCCAAATTCCATAAGTTCCTTTTTCTGATTCCATCATTTTTCCTTTATAATCCTTCAGCATCATCCTTGATTGCTGTTTCTTTGGTACTCTTTAATTGTTTTATTAAATCTATCCGCAAATTTAATGTGACAACCGGTGATTTACGGCCCTTAATTACATGAATTAACAGGCGATTAACGTGATAATAAATAGTGATTAAGACGAAGATTGACTAAATTTGGCCTTTGGAGTGCCTAGAAACGGCTAACCGGCTTTACATGGCGTGAACGGTGATTTACAGAAAAATCTGTTGAATATTAAGCAACAACGAACTGATGCCGTACAAATACTGACAACGCCGACAAATACGGATTTTCTACGAATATTTTATATTTCTGAATTTAATGCTGTGAACTTATTGTGCTTCCGTACATCGCGAAACGCAACCAGAAACGAGAAACGCGACTGCAGGAAACACACCGGCAACAAAACGGGCGCATCGGACACGCGTGTTACCTTCGAAACTTATATTTTTTCGATATATTTAGTTTTGTAATTAAATTTTGATAACCGTAGTCGAAACTGGATCAAAAAACGATTTAAAACGGCAACAACGCAAATTTACGTGACTATTATCGTAAACGACTGGCAAACGCACCTAACGCGACTACCGACTCAGATTTTCATAATTCGATACTGAAATTTTGATGTACGACGTTTCGCGGAGCTTGGGTTCGGAAAACGGGTCTTGTAGGAGATTTCGAGCCACTTTAAACGCGAGATTGGGCTTGTGGGCCTTGGGCCCAAGCCCAAAGCCCACTAACCAAATTCTTATTATAAATACTGAATTTTTTTTCAAAATCCTCATTTTACTTCAAACAACAAACACACACACAAACAGACAACAAACAAACATACACCCGATGCTCTCTCTCTCCGGCGACACTCCACCGGCAGAGCCAGCCGGTGCACGGCGGAGCCGCGGCGGCGCCGTCGCCAGTGGCGGAGCTCCGGCGATCCCCATTTTGGCGCGTGACGGCGCGTGTACCCCTTTCTCTTCTCCGATCTACCATCCGGTCACGTTTTCGGTGTCGATTTGCTGGTTTTAGCAGCGGAGGTGGCGTCAGAACCGCCGTGTACGGCGGCGGCGGTGGTGGTCTTCTTCGACGAGCACAGCCCCCTATTTATGGTGAGGCGGCTACAAAGAGAGAGAGAACCGGCGGTGGTGGTGGTGACCGGTGGTCCCTGTCTTGGACCAGTGGTCCTTGCTTCAGTTCGTCGGGTTTCACGGTCATCGGGTCAGATTTAGTGGTGGTTCGGGTCTCGGGTTCAGGTTTGTTTCGAGCTCGGGTCAGGTTACTGGTCTCGGGTCAGCCGCAGTGCAGGAGGTTCGGGTCCGGTTAGTTCAGGTCATACTCTTGTTCATGATGGTTCAAGACAACTAGGTTATGTTCAGGGTTCACTCGAGTTCGGGTTACACATGAAGCAAACAGGTCGACTCGGGTCAGATGAGTCAACCCGAATCAGGCGAGTCAACTCGGTCAACAGGTCAGCATGGTCAACAGCTCGGTTCGGGTTAAGCGGCTTTGGGTCAGACTCTGTTCGGGTGACTCGGTCAAACCGAGTCAACTCGGTCAAACCTGGTCAACTCGGTCGACACAGTTGACTCGGTCGACTCAGTTGACCCGGTCGACTCAGTTGACCCGGTCAACTCGGTCAACACGTTCGGCGTTTCGACTTGACGATTTGGTAAAGATATACGACGCGATTATTTCATTATTTTTATAGTTTATATCATGTGATAACGAGCTCGAACTGACTGATTATAGTTTACATTTGATATATATTTAACAAAATTACATATAGTTTAATTGAATCTTGATTTAATTTTGATAAAATAACGACAACTTGTGTTGTCGGGGGGCGTCCAAAAACAGAGGAAACTCTATCCGTTTTTCGAGAAAATCCATAAATACGAAGCGTTTTTATTATAAAACAAAACGTCGGAATTCAAATAATCTTTTAGTAAAACAAATACAAAATATCAACGACACTTCACAACATCACGAAAACGACAATTTGGATATTATTTTCGGCAATGCTTTTATAAAATAAAACGCGAAATAATATTTTCAATTCTTTTATTATTTTCGACAATCCTTTCAAGTATCAAACAATACGAAATCTTTTCGTAAAGATAAATATAGTTTATATTTATTTCAAACATCGAACAATACGAAACCGTTTCATAAAAATAAATATAGTTTATATTTATTTCAAATACCAAATGACATGACTTCGTTTTATAAAAATAAATATAGTTGATATATTTATTTCGAATAACAAACAATACGACTTCTTTTGTAAAATAAATATAATTCATATATTTATTTCGGATATCAAACAACACGACGATTCTTTTATTAAAATAAATATAGTTGTATATTTATTTTAAACATCAAATGGCTTGTACTTTTTATAAAAACTAGTGGGAAGGCCCGCGCGTTGCAGCGGGTGTCCCGACTAATATCAGATGCAATTATGTCTAGTACGAGCCACAAGTGATATATTTATTTAAGTAAGTTTCATATATTTATTTTCAACAGTGTACTTCAACAATGACATCAAAATAAGTTAAAAGATCTTGAACTTTTACACATCCATTTTCCCTTGAAACTACCATGAAGGCCATTAAAATACCCTTTTAGGTTGCTCTCAAAACCAGCCGTTGGTATATATGCTCACCCACCTCCAGGAGCCTTTATCGATTCACCACTGTTGCTACCGCTACCACCTCCTTTACCACTTGACCCGATTCCTCCCCTATCACCTTATTTGTATCGTGTAATGGTGTGGTTGGCTCACTGGAAAAATAGAAATATATATATTAAATTAACAAACCCTGAAATTGTTATAAATAATAAATAAATCAGCATACCGAAGCTTAAAAAACCAAAAAAAAAAAAAAAAACTGTTTGTGGTATAAGGTTTATAAGTTATAACCTCTGTAATCCACATTAACATTTCTAAGCTAGAAGGTTTGTGCATAACCGCAGTAGCATCTTCGCAAAACTTCCGGAAAGCAGTTGCACATGTGTGTGAGCATAAAGGTTCAGACATACCAGCTGCAAAAAATAAACAAGATATTAGTTAAGAGCATGATGGAAGATAGAAACGCCTAAAATAATATAGTAAACCCTTTAAATCAGATCAAACAGCTCTGAACTTAACAAGTAAGGTTTGTTGTCCTTTAGACTTCAATCTCATCATTATTATAAGACAAGAAAGTTAAATATACCAGAATTGATGCAAGCTTTGTTGCCCATCACCTTAAAAAACTATTCAAGCAACAGCAACATAGAACATGCTCGATTGTTTTGCTTGATCAGATTAGCATATTTTCAGTGTATAGTGGACCTTTGGAGCATTTAAACTTACATTCCCAACCCCATTATTGTTAATACTCTAGAAATTGTTGGATTATTCGGGTTTGTTTACGGGTCACGGGTCGGTACGTTATCGGGTCACGGTTAAAATGGTTAATTGTCTACGGATACGGGTCAGATTTGGCTCCAACTTGCAGCAGAAGAATCAATATTTCACATGTTTAATTAGAGTTTTAATGGGTCAAAATCGTGGGGTTGTTTCCTGCATTTTAGGATAGAATATTAGTGGTTTATTCCTTTTGTATTTGCACGTGCACATCATTGTAAAGGCTATATATATGCCTTAGTTTAATGAATAAAAGAACCCTTTTCATTTGATACAACTTCTTTCTTTGATAGTCACTGCATATTATTTCTTACGTGAGTGTGTAGTGTGTATTATCAAGGGACCCGAACCAACAGAAATATCAGCACCTTAGTTAATACAAAATAAATATAGGGAACTAAAACACTTCTTCCAGCACATACTATCTTAGACTAAACATATACTCGGTTGCAATTAACATAATCTAGAAAGTACTCATGTGTAATATTAGAAAACTCCTTTCCAAAGATGGACGTCATAGTATGTGTCAGTTTTAGTTGTGCCTGTCAATGCAAGCACAACAGTCAAGGCTATACAAATTCCACCTCCAGATCTTCTATTTCATTAAAGAACGAATTTACACAATAATTTGTAAAATAAAACCCCAATGTTTCCGTGCCCAGCCCAACATATCAGTATCCAACTTTTAAAGCTACAATTTGTCATAACTTTACTGCATATGAGATGGATCTAATTTCACTTACCTTTGCCCATCAAACGGCTTTTTGACTAAACTTCCTTGTTGATTTTTTGACTTACTAAAGTTGAACCAAATTCATGTTTATTTAGCAATGCAATATTTACCAGAGCACTCATAGCCTTGAAAGATCATTATTTGGTCGGTATGACGTGTAGATGTAGGACTTACATGACGTGATAAGTATAAATAGATAATTAATTTTCTATGCACGCTTCTTATGTTTCATATTTTCATTTGATCTCTATGATGTAATTAAGTTTTCGCTTTTCAATAATATTTCACCAAAACAAAACTAATAGTTTACTCTATAGGTAATTTACGTAAGTTGCCAATCAAATTAAGCAACATTAATCAACATGTAAATTATGATTCAACCCAATTTTAAATTAAGAAACTCTACACAGCAAGTTGAATTACGATTCAACCCAAGTTCACAAGTATTCACACAAGCATTTCATCGAGCACCTTGTATGCATAAATTAAAGACAATAAAACATAAGAAAATGCGACTCAATCCAACCCCATACTCATAAGATCAAAAAGTAAATCATTGTGAATTAAAGAAGTCGTGGTAATTAACAAAATTACTCACCTGGGTTTAAAGAATGGAATGCCAATTTGAAAGCTCCAAAATCGATGGCTCTTAGGAGAATTCAAGAAATCTGCATATTGCACCAAATCAAGTGTAAAAAACATATGGAAAAGAAAAGAGGATGAATGGTGAGTTTGGAGGTAATACCTGGTATGGTGACGATTTTGAGCTTCCTAAATGAGAATCACGGATTATATAGGGGTGGGGTTCTGGAAAAGAAGGGACATATTCAATTCTTTGAATCTCTTCGGCTCTCACCATTCAATCATCAATTTCCATTTATTGCTCCAACCATTAACGATTTCATTGCTTCAATCGACGGTTTCAATCCTCATAGGATACATGAAAAATTAGGGAAACAATAACATGCATTGTGGGCGACTGACATTGAATTGAGGGTAAAATTGGGAGAAAGGGACGAAAGATCAGGGAACAAGCAAGACTCTTGATCTGCCATCTTAAAATTAAGGGGCAAAATTACATTTTAATCCTAAGGAGATGTATTATATAGTTATATAGATAGATATAACTTGTCTATTTATTTCAAACATCAAGCGACTCGTAATCATTTATAAAAATAAATATAATTATATATTTATTTTCAAACACAACACCTCGAGGATTCTCTTATAAAATAAATATAACTTTTTATATTTATTTCAAGCGCCGAAACGGCATATACGTATATTTTGGCGAATATATACAAGACGTAATATATATAATACAAGTTTATTATATATTACTTTCATACGAATACTTCTAAATGCACAAACGACTTATCGGGTCGACAAGCGATCTCAACAATATATTTATATATTCTGATATAAATATTTCTTTATTCTAAATATCTCGAGAATCAAGTCTTTTCAAGACTCATTAGTGATTATCGACGAAAAATGATACTTATCAAATATGACCTAATCGTTTCCATTAAGTTAACGACCTAACTGTCGAATCGTTCGGTCAACGATTCGGTAGAGCTCGATGACACATAGTTTAGTTACTGCGTTTATTTAGAAACTTATAAGCTATTCCATGTTAGGAATATTGTAGAATGCACGCTAGCAAGTCACATCTTGGAAACGACATCACGAAGTCGTAATTAGCTAGCTTTGCACATGGAAATCCAGGTGAGTTCATAACCCCACCTTTTTACGATTTTACATTTTTGTAAATGTTTTTGGGGTGGAAAGACATGCACGTTTTGCAAAAACATACAAAGTTTTCGATGAACAAAGATTGCATATTTTAGACAAAGCACGTTTTGCAAGAACATACGAGGTTTTTGAATGAACGAAAACTCATATTTCTAAATCATGTTACGAACAGATTTCAAGGAACTCAAATGGTTTACGAATGAATCCTACTAAATATACCGGTTTTACAAAACAAATACGTATTATCGAAATGTGAATGATTTTCATGACTAGGGATGGGACCGTCTAGTCATAATAATGGGACTGGGTTGGTCTGCGTTTGAGAAATGGGACACCTAGTGAGTACATGTTACTAAATGTTTACAGACAATTACAAATGATATGGTTAGCTAAGGAAGGGTACACTTAGATCATGTGAGTGGTGGGTACAACACTTAAGGCCATTAATCCTCGTTGTAGGACCGAGGGACATGAGTGATAGATCTATTTGGGTGTAGCGAGCCCACACCTATGAGGACCAGGGTGGCCCATGTGGTGACTATGTCCACATACTGAATCCGTGGCAAAATCCGCTAGGTTTGAGTTTTCATGCATCACTTCACACATATCAACGACCTTGCAAACCACTGGTGATCTGTTTTTCCTTGTTGCTTTCATACCGGGGTTTTACAAATTACATACCATGTTTTATACAAATTTAAAGCATAAGATTATGCAGGCATGAAGTCAAAGTTAGGGTGGGCATTGACGGTTATACAAACTTTACAAATACAAGAGTTTACAAATACATGGTTTCTACGAACATAATGCGTTACAAATACAAAGTTTCCATATAACTTGACAAGAAAATGATTTCTAAATTCGTTTTCTCAATAATATTTCACAAACCGGTTATTTAAAAGATTATTTCAAATCTTTTACAAACAACCTATGAACTCGCTCAACTTTATGTTGATTTTTCGCATGTTTCTTTCTCAGGTTACTTTTCAGAGATTATGGAACGGTTGGAATATGAGAACCTTTGGAGATTCGAGTACTTAGTGGGCGTTCATTTTCTAGAAGTCTTAGCTTATTTGCTTCCGCTGTGCAATGAAGATACCAGTCCAGTCACGCCAGCTCTGATAATTTTGGGGTGTGACATTTAATCTAAGAGCACGTACTTGTTTCGGCTTCTTATGAAACTTATGACTTAAAGCATCACTCCTACATTAGTCTTAACTTTGTGATATAACAATCGGTGTTGTTCCTAGTCTCAGATGAATTCTGAGTTTCTCCTCACGATCGGGTGATAGTCCAAGTAGATCCTCTGGGAAAACGTTAGTCGGAATTTCTTTCAGTTCCATGCTTCTAGTGTTAATGAACCCCGAGACCATATACGTTATGTCTTACTTCCGTGCATAACTCGCAGCTTTCATCACAGAGATGAACCTTGTCGGCTGGTCTGTCTTGTCTCCTTGTGGTCACTTCTCCGGTTGGCTTTGCAAATCTCAACCTAATTAAGCAATCACCTCCGGAATCATCGTTTCCATTTGTTCCTTTTTTATAAAGCACACAGAATTTCCTTTCTGTTAGTTCTTTTCATTCTTTCCATTTTATGGCATATGTCTTGATCATGTGTTTCGAAGCTCGGGTCTCACTATCTAAATGTCTAAATTTTGAAGCATTCATTACTTCATTCTTCTTAACATATATACTAATGGTTATGACACTTCAGTCCTTTAAGCCCATGTATTGTTGCAGCAATTCTTTTATTACTGGTAATCTTAGTAGGATTATAGGTGAAGAGAGTCTTGGTAAGTGCACCTAGTCGTGGTTACTCTTATCTTCACAAGAGTTCTTAAAGAAAGTAGAATTACTCTCATTAGCGTAGGTTTTGAGACGTTTTGTGCCTAGCACAACTTTTAGTTACAGGTTTCCTAATGTGTTAATAATCTAAGGTAACGCATGGGAAATTTTTATACTTTTGATGGCATCCCAACATAAAGGGTTCACATCATTCATCTTGTCGCACGAGTTATGAGAAGGATGATCAAGTGGAATAGTTTTTGATATCGGAATTATAGATGTATACAAGGGATTCTTGATAAAGAAATCTGGAATTATTATTGACACACATGTTCGTGATTTATTCTAAATTGTCAATCCTTATGGTTTTTGGATTTCCTTATAGATATACATATCTATATAATCATATTTCTCGCATACTGTAATATACATACCATTCATAAGGTCAATGTATTTAACAGATTCATGTTTTCAAAAACAAGTCAGACATCAGGTCATGATACTATTTAGGGAATTATGTCACTTGTTTGACATATCCTATACCCCATCTTACCCGGTTCTCGCGCGGAGAGGTAATTTGTATTTCCCATAAATAGAATTTTCTCAATTCATGATTTAAAAATGAATCTTTTATTAGGGCTTTTATCAAAGAACAAGGTGTCACACCCCGATATTTCCACGTATTACCGGTGGGCCCGGTGGGGACTATCGTGACGTAGTTGATATCATCATAGTCAAACAACACAATTTTAAATGCACAGCGGAAGCAAAAGATAGGTTTATTTCAACTGAATAAAATTGTAATAATAAGTATCACAATGTAGTTGAAACAGATCCACAGGCGGATCAAATAAAAAGGAAAACATAGTTCATCAGACTTAATGCATCCAAGCTTGCGAGACTCTTAATGATGCTAAGGAGAGGCCAGCCAATTACGCTTAATACCTGCACTTAATCTTTTTGGGAAAATACGTCAGTTTACACTGGTAAATACAATTAACTGACTCATTTTGAAAAGGTTTACTAAAATTGATTTGAATGTACGTGGCACAAAACTTTTATAACTTAGGATAATTATTTTATATATATATATATATATATATATATATATATATATATATATATATAGGGAGAAGATCATGCGAGAACCACCTCTTATTGTGAGAACCGCGAGAACCAATGTGAACACACCAAAAATGCCTAAAAATAGCTAAAAATCACACAAAAAAAATTTTTTTGATTTTTTTAATATTTTTTAGGTTGAAATCGCTACTTTTCGAACCAAAAAAAAAAAATTTAAATTTTTTTTTTTTTAAATTTTTTTTTTTTGCTTGAAAAGTAGCGATTTTAACCTAAAAAATATTAAAAAAAATCAAAAAAAAAATTTTGGATTTTTTTTTAGATTTTTTTAGGTTTTTGGGGGGTTTAGTTTTTAGCATTTTAGCTTGGTGGGGGGGGGGGGTTTAGGTTTTTGGGGGGTGGGGGAGGGGGGTTTAGGTTTTTTTTTTTTTTGGGGGGGGGGGGTTAGGTTTTTTTTAGCTTGGGGGGGGGGTTAGGTTTTTTTTTTGGGGGGGGGTGGGGGGTTTAGGTTTTTTTTGGGGGGGGGGTTAGTTTTTTTTAGGTTTTTTTAGCTATTTTAGGTTGTGTTCACATTGGTTCTCAAGGTTCTCACAATAAGGGTGGTTCTCGCATGAGCCCCTCCCTATATATATATATATAATCTTTGTAAAAGGATTACATGTTTCTTATACGTTCAGTAGCCCGGATTGAATACCGGGTTAAAGATTAATTGACACACCACATGATATAGTCCCGCGGCGGGTTATTCCCGAAACCAGCGGTTATACCTTATTAATTATAAATACACTAACGGGTGTACGCCTACACCCGTGTGTTAAGGTCGTGGACATTTCTTTGAATGATGTCAAGGTTATCCGGGACATGGTCATTAACCCCCCAAAGGCTTTAAGCAAACAAAACATTTTCAAACAGGAGATTCCAATGATTTAACCCTTCATACAATTAAAAATTCAATGCCCGACCAAGCGGTATTTTATATACCGTACCCCAAGCCCGTATAGGGAAAATAAGTTAAAAGTATTTACCTGAGCTAAATATAAATTCAATCCCAGCCGTATCTCAAATTAGCAAGTACAGATAGCTTTTACTGGGCTCCTAAATCTGGAACGAAGGTTTTTAATAACCTATTAGAATCCTAACGGGTCTTTAATTAAGTTTAGACTTAGACCGGTTAGTTTTTAAAAAGGAATACACGGTTCAAACGCATGATAAAGCGAGGACCGATTTAGAATGTGGTTTTGACCCGACAAGCTTGTATGCTTGTTTAATAGGGGTAACTTAAACACATTCTGGATTTTGAGATAAAAACGATATGGTTTGACCCGTTTCGGCTAATTTATGCAGACTAGTTACATAAGCCGATCCGAACGTGAAAAGTCCGTAACGGGTAACCATATGCGTCATATACAAGTTTCCTAAGTTAATATGCCTTAAATATGTTGTGACATCAGTAAGATATCTTCTATTATGCCCAAAACGGATTTAAACTCAAATTACGCCCCGTAGGGGTATTTTGGTCATTTTAAAGGTTATAAGAGAGTTTAAATATAAATCTGAGTTTTGGGTCTGATGTAATCAGTAAAAATACTTAATTTACTAAGTTATATCAGTAGGGTATAACCTATGTGTGAAATTTATCATTTCTAACCATACTATGCACCGAATGTGCATTTTGGTAATTTTACTTAAGCCTAAAAGGTCAAAACTGGAAATATGAGTTTAAAAATTTTGCTTACTGTTAATATATAAAAATATACTTAAAACATCAGTAGGTATCAAGTCTTATATATCTAAAATGGTTTTAATACATACTATGTGTTAAAAACGCTTAAGAAGGCGATTTGGAGCTATTTCCGGGTTTTTAAGGAAAAGCTGATATTTTTGTTATTCCAGAAGGCTCAAAATATTTTATTTATCATTTAAAATCAGTAGCAAAAGGTTTGGAATCAAAATGATTTGTAAAACTCATTTTATAGCCCAAAAGGGCAAAACCGGTAATTACCGAATCAAGCTTAGAACTCTATGTTATGCTCAGCCTAAAATTAAATAAAAATCTTCAAAAATCCCAAAATATTATTTTATATCAGTAGGTAAAAAGTTTGGTATAAAAATCGGGTTTAGATAGGCTATATGCTAATTACGTCGTTTATTTAATAAAAAGCTTTCTAATTACGCTAATGAGCATAACTCCTAATCTAGACTTCAAACTGATGTGAAATTTTAGGGACAACTTTATAAATCAGTAACTAAGGTCTCCATTCTTTTATATTTTCAAAAATCCTGTTTTAATGTCATATGGGCATAATAGTCAATATTTAGGCAATAAGCGCAAACATGCATATGAATCGGATAACTATCGAACCAAGTTGTATAATCACAGAGGGTTATACTTATATGAAACCTGGTCCAAAATAAAGCTCTAAGGTAAATCAAAAACATGCTACATTGGGTCAGAACTGAAAGTCAAAGCAAAAGTCAAATTATGCGACTTTCGGTTCCGAACCAAGCCTAAACTGAAAATTGTCAGGTTGAACATGTTTAGACATGTTCTTACATTAATTACCAAGTTATATTAATGATAAAACAGGTTGCATAGCTTCTACATTGCTAATTATACATTAATTTGAAAATAAGCTTTCTGTTGACTTTTTAATATCAAGTTTGACCCGACAATTGACCTAGTTAGAGTGGGAATCAGAGAGTACCCTTTTAAGGGTTTATTACCCACATAATTACCTACTTGTAGATACTTTCAATTCGAGATTTGACTGAACAATTATTGATTAATCTCGAAGTCAAACCTTAATTACGACGGTTTGACTTTTAGCTAATTGACTAAGCTAAACTGAATTAAAAAGGATTAAGGACACTTACAAAGGTCCTAAGTATGATTTGAAACTTAAGGGAACTTGCTTGCTGATCAGAGGAGCTCCAGAGATCAGCTTGATATGAGTTGCAATTGAAAGACCAAATGTTGCAAGAAGAGGTTCTCTTATATAGCAACTTTGATGCATCAAGTGTCACACCCCAACCAATGGCGGAAACATCGGGATGAGACGAAGTGCGTAGATTGTAAGAGACTTCATAACACTATGTGACAATATTAATTAAATTCAAATTTCATTTCAAGACTAATTGTCATACAAGGTTCAAATAAAATAACAACATTGTTTCATAATAAAACATAACAACAAAAATAGATGATTTAATCTAGGTGTGTATCTAGTCCACCCTAAATCTTGTTTCATCTTGCAATATCACTTCATCAATTAACCTGCAACATGTATTAAAATAGAGTTCAATGCAAAAGCAAAGGCGAGTATACAAGTTTTGTTACATAGCATAAATAGAATAAAAAAGTGCTCATATCCAACATGATTCATAATATGTGAGTACTAGTATGCAAATATGGCGTACAATATGTTCAAACCCGAGAATACAACGCATTAAAAGAGCCTATTCCCAAGAGTTTAGCGGGTGGTAACATGTTTAACTTAACAATACCCAAAAGAATAGCGGGCGGGGCGTTAATCCTATAGCGCTATAATTGTTAAGGGAGGCTAGCAAAGTTAATGAGCATATATCGACCAAGTAGTTTACATAGCATACAAGAATAACAAGTATCACACGTAGTTTCATGTTAAGCATGGATAGAGTATGTTAAAAATAGTTTAAGTGTTATTTTGTATAATATACATGTTGCATCCCAAAATGGTAAAAGGGAAAAGGGATCGAGTATACTCACATAGGTTGCGTTTGGATTCCTTGAAATAACGCACGGGTAAAGATGGAGGAAAAATCCAAGAGAACGAACGAAACGATTATCCTAGATATGGAATAACACAATAACGATCTAGTTAATATTTATAGGTTAAATATTACTCCTAATATTTTTTGTTTACAATTCAGTTATTTGGTTATTATAGTTTATCTCATTATTAAACCTTAATGTTATAAAAACATTTATAATAAAATTGATAATTATTTAGATTTATGGGTTTTATTATAAGAGAAAATAGATTTAACATAACATCCCAAATAAAAAGTAAAACTGTTATAAAGAAAAAGGAAAAAAAAAAAGAAAAGGAAAAAAAATACTAACATTACGATTCAATATTGGTTTTAAAGAAAAGAATGAAAGTGAAGCGACAACAATGGGGTCCGGGTTTGAACCCGTGACCTCTGTATTTGATTCCATAACACACACCCACTGTGTTGATGCTTGCCAACTAAGATTTTAATGGTATAACTTTTAACCCCATACCTATAAAAGTTATTCATAATCAATTAATTAACAAGATTATGAATGTGATAGCAACCTACTATCACCCTTTTTAGGCTAAAATATTAAATATCTCTTATAAGAAAATATGTACTTCATTTCATATATTTATATAAACTATTGTCATCATCATCATCATCATACTCAGTAAATCCCACCAATAGCAAAGCTAAGGTAGGGTCTGAGGAGGGTAGATGTAGACAGCCTTACCTCTACCCCGTAGGAATAGAGAGGTTGCTTCCGGTGAGACCCCCGGCTCGATTGTAGTTTTGTATCAAGCATTGGACCTAAGACACATAACACTCAAACAATCAGCACAGAGACTGATTGGTGCATGTACCCCCGTGTCTTTTAGCTATCAACGTCACCACATGATGCATGATTAACCATCCGCCGCTTTTAACATTATTTTCACGAAATTAGTAAAATAACGTTAAAGTTAGTACCATTTCACTTTTGCCCCCCGAGCGCCCACACATATACACATTATATGTGCACACCGCAAGCAGGGCATCTTATATAAACTATTGTAAAAAATATATATATATATAAGTTACAATTTAGAATTTACATGCATTACTTGATTAAATATGATGTCTATTTATGCGTTTTACTAAAAATAATTTAATTCTTGCATATAAACATAATAATATTACTCATCAGCATATCATCAGCATATGAGTTTTTATTTGGTTTTATGAATATTCGTTCCTGAGTCATCTTCTACATATATGAACACAAACAAAAAGGTTTGAACTTTTAATAAACTCCATGATACAGCAAGTGTTTTAAACGAAAATTTGTGGTAAATTGATACAAGGCATATTAGATGATTAAATAGAGGAAGAAGGAGGTACCGATAACGAGTTGAGTGAGTTCCCGTTTACGAACTTCGGGCGTCTCCGGTGACGTGTATGTTGAGCAGTTGCGAAGAAAGGTTTCGAGATGTGTATGATTAATATAGACAGAGGATCACATGTTTCGGTTTCTCGGCCAACTTCGAAATAAAGCGAAACGGTTTTCTCCGGCAACGTTTCTAATGTCGAAAACGAGGTGTGGTTTCATCGTGAACCCCCGAGGTCTTGTCTGAGGAGGGAGGTGATCCCGGCGTCGGCTTCACGTCTCCGGCGGCGTGCTCCGGCTAGGTGATCAGTGGTTGAAATGGGTGAGACATAGAGGTTGGAGATGTGTACAAGAAATGAGATGAAGGATTCGGTTCTTTTATAGTATTCTCCCATTTCATTATTTATGGAAGATGAATTGGCAATTGATTGTCAAAAGGAAACACCGAAAAGAGAAAAAGAAGTGTAACAACCGTACACGTTCTTGGTTTGGGCGGCTACTTTTAAGTTCCGGTTGAAATGCTTTTAAACCTTTTAGTTATTGGAAAGCCAAACTTAATTAAATAGGAGCACTGTTGGGGTGGTGTTTGAGGCTTGTGTTGGTTCCTAGAATCTGTGGATTTCCACCTTTTTATTTTTATTTCTATTTTTGAGAACCTTTATACATTCAAGATTTACATGAATAGTCCCTGAAATTTAACTTACTGAATTAACTAGGTTTAAGTTAGATTTCCTATAACTAACCAGGTTATCTATATAAACCTTTAAATTAATTAATTAATTACTATATTGATTTTTAACAAAATAAATAATTAACTAAACAGATAATTAACCATATAAAAATCTTTCGACGGTTATTTAATTCGCGAAAAATTTCCGTGGTTTCAAAGGTTAGGACTCGGATCTTTCAAAACGAGTCGGATTTCGGGAATCCATTTTGGCGGATGTTACATCAAGATCACTCCAAATCAGTCTACAATTGTTGTAAGATGTTCCCAGGTGTCCCTATGATGCTAAACACCAGTTATAGGGCTCCTGATTTTCGAATACCACTCTTATAAGGCGGTGTAACTTCTTTAACAGGCATCTGTCCAAAATTCTGCCCAGATACATGCTTTACGGACCGTAAGGAATAATCCTTGCGGACCGTAAGTACCTCTTACGGACCGTAAGTACCTCTTACGGACCGTAATCTCTCGGTCTTGCGGTCCGTAACCGACCTTGATCAAAATGCCCAGTTACAACCTTGCGGACCGTAAGCCTTTGGCTTTGCGGTCCGTATCCGCTTTTTATTTTCTGATGCCCAGCTCCGCCATCTTACGGACCGTAAGGGTTAGCCTTTGCGGTCCGTAAGCCTTTATCAGAAGACAAAAACTTGCAAATTTTGAAGTTTTGACCATGCAACTTTGTAGTTTCCGAATCTCATGCTTTATTTTCAGTGTAGGGACCATGAAGTCAGCCTTTGCATGTCTCTGAATGTTGCCATGCACAATTTTCATCTTGGATTCTTGTGGAGAGTCTTGTCATGCACTCGAATAAGGTTTTAATTCTTTTAAACAAGAATTTTAATTATGAACTTTGTTGTAACATTATTTAAAAACCCAAATTCTTTATAAATTGAATTTATTCATCATATGAATAACCGGTTCTAACAAGATCAGATGTTTATCATAATGATTAAGGTCTTGGGATTTATAATTAGGTCGCTCAGAGGTGTTTATTAACATATCGACAGTTTTTAAATCCTACCATACATCTTCTAATTTGGCTCGGGTTCCTGACACGTTTATCTTACATGACACGTGTCTTTATTCTATTGGGTAAAATTTTGTGAGGTGTTACACAAGGTAATTAGCATTCACATGACGGATCATATTCCAGAACCAAGTAGTACCAATAAGTAAGAAATAACAGTGGCCAAGTGTTATTGCTTATTTACCATACTTGATACGTTCTAGTTATCATCCTCACGGCATGCCAACACCCATCACACTTTATTTACGCAAGTAATTAGCTTATCTCGAAGCTTATACTAAGGCATTTTTTTTCTTAGGTTTAAGTCTAAATACTATCATGTGTACTACCAGTTAATAGCAATTTCCTAACTCTTTCGTTTAAGCTTAGGTATTATTACAACACTCAATTGCTTAAACCAGTGGCTCTGATACCACCTCTGTCACGACCCCTGACCACACCCTGGACGGGAGCCGTGAGTAGTCAAGTGGTACCGGTGGTTATTTTGAAAAGTATTGCAGCGAAAAATTTCATCAGGACCGTGAGTTAGGAAAAAATATCAGAGTTTTGAAACACCGGATTTTATTTATTAAATAGATGGGAATAAACCCATGTTTTACAAAGGTAGCTTTAGTATGGGATAAGCCCGAATACATAAAACAACATTTCTTGATTTAGTTTAATTGATAAAATAAGCCACTTCTTTAAGCCTCTCGATACCGTATCACAACTCTTATTCCGATCTACTGTAATCACCTTAAACGCGTTTTAAAAAGGTTTTGGTTAGCAGGAAATACTGGTGATTTCATTCAATTTTTACAAGAACATAGTTGTTATAATTTACAGCATTAAGAGTTTTTACATTTGCCCCTATCTTATAATTATCTGGTCCAGTTGTCACTCGATCGGATCTATGACTGTGGTCATATCACTAATTAGGCTCGCCCACCTAAGAGTGATAAAACAGTAGTAATGTGCACAATACCCCCACTTACTGCCAGTAATTAAAGATTTGCAAGATTTAATCCCTGTACTTATAGCTGGAAAACATTTAGGGTTTTACAAAGCAACTTTGATAAAAACAGAATGACTCACCTTGTTAGCATATAGTCTTGATTTAACAGGCCTCCTGATTCTAAGTCTTCTGATAACTAAGCATCTACTTTAGAGTTCTGAATCTTCTGATGATTAAACATCTTGTTTGATTGTAAGTGTATAGTGCAGAGTTTCTGGTAGTTAAACATTTAGTTTAACAGAGTGGAATACGTATTAGTGTTTAACCCAAATCAAACCTAACGATTGTCACGAGATCAGAGCCTTAACGAAATTCACAAAGTATAGTCTTATTTAGACAGCACTTTGGCATTCGTCCGTTGGTTTCCGAATCGATCGGACAGAATATCATATTGGTGATTATTGGTTAGAACTCCAACGTATAGAGAAAAGAATAGAAGAAATGAGCAAAGAAAAATGAATCCTATGCTTCCTATTTTTGGGTAAGAAACATGAAATTTCCAGGAAGTTTCCTATATACTTTCTAGGAAATTACATATACTTTTCTAGGAAGTTATCTATACATTTTCTAGGAAGCTTCCTTAGATAATTCCTATCCATATGCACCTTCCTTAGATAATTTCTATCCACATGTACCTTCCTTGTATTTATCATATATATATTCCTTGTTGTTTAAACTTAACTGTTAACTAATTAATTTACTTTAATCGTTTAATTAAGTAACTTTCTTAGCTGATTAATTAATTAACTGACTTAACCATTTAACTAATTAACTTACTTAGCTGTTTATCTGATTAATCTACCTTAACTGTTTAATTACATAATTTACTTAGCCGATTAATTAATTAATTAACTTAATTAGCTGATAAATTAATCTTACTTAGCTTAATTAATCTTACTTAGCTGGTTAATTAATCTTGCTTAGCTTAATTAATCTTACTTAGCTTATTAAGTTTAACTTATCTATTAAGGTTTCTTAACCGCTAAGTTTTACTTAATTATTAAGTTTACTTAACCATTAAGTTTTCTTAGCCATTAAGTTTACTTAACTGCTAAGTTATCTTAACCACTAAGTTTACTTAATTGCTAAGTATTCTAGTTTAGAAGCCCCCTGGTTATGAATTCTAATTTCTAGAGACAATGGAACTCGTATTAGTGTATTAACTCAATTCAACTTTAACGATAATCGCGAGATCAATACCCACAACGAATAACAAAGTATAGCCAGGTATTGGCAGCACTTAAACATCCATTGGATCGGTTTCAATCGATCGGATAAAGTATCGTACTAGTGATTAGAGTTATTACCCAAATAACGAGCAGAGTTTCGGGGTTTTAGGTAATATAATACCGAGCTACTATTTTGCTATAATAGAGGTTGAGAGAAAGAAAAGAAAAGAATTGAACGAGAATAACTGAGGCTCTCGACTCCTTTTATAGGGCTGATCGAAGGGCGGGTCGCGCCCCGCGACGCCCCCTAGCTTTTCTTTCGCGGCCCGTGATAGAATTTAGGTTGGCTGAGTCATCGAGTAGTCTTGACACGTGTAACGACACGTCCATTAATATGTCCGGATAGAAACAAGTCTATCGCGCCCCGCGAGAGACCTTCCTTCGTTGGTCGCGGCCCGCGACAGAATAAAAATTCATTTTTATTTGATTTTTCGTTTCGGTTTTTATCGTACATGCTTAGGGTTTTAATCAAGGCTTGTTCTAGGGCGTTTTTGAGGGTTGTTACAACATTACTCATTAAAATATTAAATGAACAAAAACAACTTTTACCAATTCACATTACAAAAGACGATCTCAGAAATAGAAATTTAGTCCATATACATTTTAAAAAGTATTTGTTACATGATGAAGGAGTTTTTGACGTTTTCAGTCAGCATATTTGACGTTTACAATATTAACTTCTGTTTTCTTTTTCCAATTATTGGCCAAACTTTTAAAAAATGTTTTGTTTAGAACCCATCATCTAAATCATGGATTTTAAGCCAAAATTGGCATGTATAATTCAATTCAGACCAGTAATTAGCAGGTACAAATTGGGCAAAAGAACATAAAATTAATGAGAGTAAAAGATAGAAATCAAAATTAAACCCTCATTAGGCACAAGTAAGTTGAATTGCTTTAAGAGGAGACTCTTCAGCAGGCCTTTCCATCTTCACATCAATATCTTCAAAGTAATATTTATGAACCTACATATTGAAACACATACAAGGACAACGATCATGTTAACTCAACAAAACCCTCGAAACTCAGGTACAATCAGTTAACAACATCCCAATGTCCATAAGGAAGCCATTAAATTGAGTCTAAAAGGTTAATACTCAATGGGAGTGGAACCATAAATTTAGAAGTTATTTAAATGTTTCAATAACCAACTTTTTTTTTAAAAAGTAATCCATGTTTTGTAACTTCTTCAGTTGCATTGCAGAAGTTGTGCTAAATGGCGTTCAACAGTTGGGCCTGGTCTTTTGATATGGCTGGTTGGTTTTGCAATGAGGAACTTTAAAAAGACAACTGCCTTGTTGAACTATAACGTAAGTCTACCAAATCCACATATTTTGTCAATGCAAATGTAATTGTTTTAAACATCAAAACGAAGCCATTTTATTCAATACAACCAAACATACATCCACATGGTCCAGCCTAGCAAGAAGTTAAATTGGCCAAATACCAGAGAGAAAGAACACAATAGTTAAAACCCATAATTTGTAACACCACTACAGGACCCCCTTAAAACCTTTTCGTTTCTACCCAACCATATCCTCCAAATTGTCATTTAGAAGACTGTATACATGGCTTCCTTTTTGTTCTTCAAACCTGCATTTGATTCAACGACACAAGCATGCTTAGCTCTTTTTATCACAGGCGTAACATCCTCTTCCAGATCTTCGGTTTCACTATCACTTTGTATCACCTCATCCCACTTCCAATTCTTTAATGCATTTGTCCTTTTGTTGATTCTTTTAAAGTTGCAAACCTAAAAAAAAACATTTAAGTCAGAACAATAGTATAATAATAGGTGTCAAAAATTAAATGTAGTAACATATGTTTACTTTTGCCGATTCATTGAAAGGTTTACACATGATTGTTTGCTGGGTATCCACAATACTTGATGGAATACTTATGTTAATGTGAGAATCATCTAATGCCTCAAACTCCACTTCATCAATTTCCTGTTTTTTACAAAATATTATCTGAGAACATGACAAATATTAACAATAATATCATAGGTATAAAAATATGTAATCTAAAATTGACTATAAAAATTGTACTTACATCAGCCGATTCATATGTAGGTTTACACATCATCGGGCAAACGATGGAAGGAGGAAGAGGTGAGCAAAGATGGAAGGACCCCATGCATGCAACCTAAAAGGGAAAAAAAAAAAGAAATAAGAAAGGTGGACTTGACAAACAGGTGCAATTCATGGGTAGGTATGAAGCTTACTTTAACATCCTTATCCTTTGTTGTATCTTGAATGTGCTGCTCCATGTCCACTGACTATAATCTCCCCAATTAAGTTTAAATGATAGTTGAGAGAAGGTAGAGTAATAAGTTCGCAGGCTGTAGTTTTTTATGGTCAGGTTTGAATATATATATAAACACAAATATAACTGCTTATTTACTAAAAAATAGAAAGGTGGAGAACATGGGCCATTTATTTAGGGTAAATAAAAACTGGATAAAAACTGAATAAAACCATAGTGCATCTAAAGCATTACCCAGATTTATAGTAGTAGTTGTTGAGATTATGGGCAGGAAAAGGTGGAACTAACCACCCTAAATATAAAATAAAAAAAAATCTGGATAAAAACCAACAACATTACCCAGATTTGTAGGAGCAGTTGTTGAGATCATGGGCAGGAAAAGGTGGAACTAACCACCCACTAAAAATGGATAAAAACTGCTGTAAACCGCCGTCATAACGGTTATTTTTTGGGAGTTTAAACGGATGAGATTTCATTTCAGCATGATCAGACGGTAGATATTGATTTGAAAAGTAGTTATACTTAATGGGCTTAATATATATATATATATATATATATAGGGTTGAGTTCATTTCAGAACTCTAAATAACTACAGAACTTTCAGAACTCCTAATAAACAATCATTTTACATATAAGTTTTTGTATTAAGGATTTTTTTATCATCTATTATATGTATTTCTTTGATTACATACATGTTAAAAGTAGTTTACATATGTTTAATTGCCAAAATTATATATATGTGTCATAACTAATTACATATATGTAAAAAAACTAATTTACATATGTGTAATTATAAAATTACATATAAAAAATGATAAAGTTACTCTTAACTTGTATGTAATCGTAAAAATACACATAATAAATGATAAAATTATCCTAAACATAAAAATATATAAATAAAAAGATTGTTTATTAGGAGTTCTGCGAGTTCTGTAAATATTTATGGTTCTGAAATGATCCTGGCCCTATATATATAATTATAAATAATTGCTATTTAATTATTGATAGTTATTATGTCCATTAACAAGTAGATTTGAATATTTGATATGGAACTAATTATAAATTTTCTATATAAACTCTTTTTACCTAATATACTTAAAAACTAGCATATTGTAAAAAAAATGATTTTTTTTGTAGTGCTCGCCAAAGAAAGTTTTTGAGCCGGTAAACATTAATATTAGACTATGATTACTATCAGAAATCTTGAAGACGTTCAAATGGTTATTCGAGTTGAGATGTCAGCTGGTAAACGAAGATATAAAGTTGACGATTAATTTGTCTTTCTTGAAGTAAATGGAATACACAATGGTGATAAGTTGTCGCAACCCCGACCCCTGCCCCGGGAGCGGACGGTCGTGGTTACTCAGAGCCGGTGGTATCGGTGTTTATTAATTTGGCAGCGGAAAGTTTTCATCAGGACCGTAGTTAAGAAATATGTTTATCAGAGTTGAAACACCGAACTTTTTATAATAAATAAATGGGATAAAACCCAAGTTTCCGTTACAATACATTTATAGGGATAAACCCTAATTATTGAAAGCAAAGTCTCCTTTTTATTTAGGTAACTTTTATGCCACTCTTTCAAGCCTTCAGTGCTCTCCAGCTGGCTTATATTGGCTTCACATTTAGTTACCTGAAACGCGTTTTAAAAAGGTTTTATCAGCAAGAAATACTGGCGAGTGCATCCCAGTTTAATCAAAATAGTTTTATAACTTCACAGGATTGAGAGCATCCGCGATTACAATGTTTATATCTATCCAATTACTCTTTCGGTACTGTCAATCCTGACTTGTGGTCATGCTACTATTTGCAATAGTAACGAGTGCCAAGTAATGTATACAAAACCCCAACATACCAGCAGTAATTGTAAAATACATATACTCAATCATTGTTAATTATAATTAAAAACATTTGAGGTTTTATAAAAACAGTTTACAAAAAGAATAATGACTCGCATTGTTTACTTAGGTAAAACTAAAGCTTCCTGCTGTATCTCATGGTTATTATCAATTAAAATTAAACAATGCACATGTGTTAGTATGATAACCCAAATCACATTAACCGTACAACTCGAGACAGAACTCCAATGACTGAGTCAGGCAGAGCCTTGACATGCATTACGGAGTCCTGGATCAATCGGGTGTAACACGAGACAGAACTCCAACGACTGAGTCAGGCAGAGCCTTGACATGCGTTACAGAGCCCTAGATCGATCGTGTAGGGTAACAAATAGGGTTATAATACTTACAACGAGACAGAGCTTCGTTTTATAGGGGTATTATTCCTGAGAGTTTTAACTAACGGAAGTTGAGAAAGAATATCAGAAAATGAACGAGGAACAAATGAGGCCTGAAGCCTCTATTTATAGGCTGATCGGACAAGTTGTCACGCCCCGCGACGCCTTCCTCGAACACTCTCGCGGCCCGCGAGGGCCTTAGGGTTGGTTGTAGGCTTTGTGAGTCAAAGGTGTAGACCTGCCACGAGCTAGGACACGTGGCGCAATGCCTTGTCCGGCAAACAAGGGGGCTCGCGCCCCGCGAGAGACAAAGGGAATCCGGGTCGCGGCCCGCGACAACCCGGTTTTTGTGTTTTATTTGTTTTTTTTTATAAATATCAAGGTTATTCAGGTTCGTTTCTCGTATACGGGGTATATAAGGAACGTTTAGGGATGTGTTTAAAGGTTTTAGGAGAGTTGTTATATAAATGCACTTAAGTGGCGAAGCTTGGATTTTTCGGCCGGGGGGTGAAAACATATATACCCAAAAATTTCTATAGAACCGGGGGGGTGAAAACGTATATACCCACAAATTTCTATACGAAAACTACATATATAACACTACTGAGCGAAAAATCCCGGGGGGCGGATGTCCCCCCCTGCCCCCATTAAGCTTCGCCCCTTTGCACTTTCACCTATGTCAAAAATGAAAGTAAGTTGTTTCTTAATTGAATTAAAAAAAAACAAGAAGCGAGTTTGTTCGAGGAGCAAGTGATGGTTGGTGATGGTTTAGTGGTAATTGTTATTTGTGAATGAATGGTTAGAATCATCATAAGTCGTGATGGTTGGTGATGGTTTAGTGGTAATTGTTATTTGTGAATGAATGGTTAGAATCATCATAAGTCTTACATACAGTGGCGGACCCAAGATTTTTTTTCAATGGGGTCCACTTTTTTCGGTGTTCAAATTTTTGACAAACAAAAGTTAAAATTTTCGGGTCGTCGTTTGGGTCGGGTCGGGTTGAGGAACATAATAAAATACAATACCATAACAAAATTATATAATCATTACTCATTAGAAAACACACAATAAACATACGATGTCTTTCGAAACGAAAAAAAGCCTTACAAACTTTTAGAGTTGTTCCCGACGAGTTTTCATCTTTTGAAAACGATCCATTACATCGTCGACGGAAACATTGGCAAGAAGGTCTCTTTCGATATAACAAATGCAACAATCATTCATATAATCATCACCCATACGAGTATTACTTGAAGAAGATGAGACATGTAACTTTCTTTTCAATGATTCTTGCATAATTTGGCCTATAATTCAAGTTTTAAGATGATAAGCAACTATATAAATAACAAAATTCAAGTTACAGAACTTCTTCGAATTCACCACCTCAGAACTATATAAAGATTGGGGTCCGGGGACCCCGTTCCGCTTAACGTGGCTCCGCCCCTGCTTACATAACAAATACTAATGTTGTTTTTTGTTTACCATCAATTTTGTGATTATGTTTAAAAGGTGGTTTATTTGATAAAACATCTAACTATCTGGTTGGATGTTTGAATGAATACATTTTAATATGGGTCTATATGTTGATCCATAGCTTTTTAGTGTTAAATTTAATGTTTATTATGTATTGTTTTATTGTTGTTTTTGTTTTTGTGTTACCCATTAACTAGAATTCTTTTAGTTAAACTTTAGGCTATGAGAAAGTTTTTTTAATCAATAGTTTACATGTTTAATGTATTCCATTAAGCATTTATGGAACATTAAAATCACTTCTTTTAGGCTACTCGGTATGGTGACGGGATGAAGAGGGTGACGGGATGAAGACTGGGGGGGCGGCGTGGGAGGACGGGCGTCGCCGAGGGGGGCCCACCTGTTTGCTCCGTCTCAAACGGCGAAGAAAGGACGAAGAGGACGGGACGGAGGGGGCGGCGTGGAGGGACGATGACACCGTGGCGGCGCCGGGGTGGAGGACGGGACCATACCCACAGTTGTTGATTCATGAGCGATGGAAAGTCATTTTAATTGGTTACTTTATTAGTTAACTATCAATGATGTTCATATGCCAATAAATATTGTCGTAGATTCGTTCGTTTCATGCATTGAGAACTAAAGCCGCCGGAACAAGAAAAACATGCCCGCACGCCGTAACCCAACTATTTATGTGACTACTTCAAGAACATTTGAGATAAAAATACAACCATAAATAATTTTTGTATATATGTCATTCTTCTTTTTAAAAACTATAAAAGAAGTTTTTTATTCATTTTATCATTTACAAGATGTTCCTTGCTAAACCCATGTATCACATGGGTACTTAACCTAGTTTAGTAATATTTCATTTATCATTTAGTTTTATTTTTCCTTTAATTACTTGCAGTCATGTTTGAATTTTTTTTCAACATTCCAATATAAATTTTATTAAAAACCATTACCGGTACCGTATAGTACAATCAGTATCAGTGCCTATATTTATATTTATTGTTTTCGGTTTAGATACGTGTCAATTTCTTGGTATTTTTGCACTATTGGTGGCCGGTAACTTCGACTACCCAACTACAATGAAAACTATATATGTGTGTGTTATTACCAAGGGAGTAAATTACGTTTTTGACCTCTGTGGTTATATCATTTTTACTATATTAACTTAAAATAAAAATTTTTAACATATCTGCCCCTATGGTCTCTATAACTAATCATTTTAACCCCTAAGTCTAGAGATCATGGGGGCCAAAATGGTTAGACTTAGGGGCTAAAATGGTTAGTTATAGAGACCATAGGGGCAGATATGTTAAATTCTTATTTTGGGCTAATATAGTAAAAGTGATATAACCACAGGGGCTAAAAACGTAATTTACTCTTACCAAGGGGTAACACACAAGTCATAACCTAGACTAAGGAGAATACGTAAACAAGCTTTCTCCTAATCCATTTTAACTCACAAATTGTCAAATAATGAAACAAGAATAACATAATATACAGGCTTAAGAAAATTATGACAAAAGAAATAACTCTTTAAACAAATTGAACTCGTAATACTTTATCAAAATAGGTAAAATTTATATTGACTTTTATCAAAATAAGTAAAACTTGTATTAATTTTTTCGTAATACACTAACAAAGTATGTCTATGTATATACGTAGCGGGAAGCCGGGAATTATCAAGTATGGGCTCCATTTTTGAAAGGAATCAACACACGATATGAGAATAATTTAGAGGCGGACCAATGAATTTTTTCCTGGGGTGCATAATTTTTAAAGATTTTAGACCCCTTGCTGCATAAAAAAAATCGGTTTATAACGGGTCGGATCGGGTCGGGTCATGTATGACAAAAGAATATCAAACTAAAATTTATATAATCATAAAAAACATGTCAAACGTCATTACAAATGTATTTAGAATTTTGCCCTGCAGTTTTTCATTTTTTTTTAAATCTATCCAGAACATTATCTAGAGATACTAAACGCACCATAAGTTCATTACATTCTTACTCATAGTTCCTATCACTTATAAATCGCTCTATAAGTTCATAAAACAAAGCCACAAAAGAACAGATGATTGAAAAACCAAAATAGTCTATAACCTCTTATCACAAATAACAGTGCTTTGAAGATCTGCTCTTCCCAAAGACAAAGACTCAACATCTGCTACTTTAAAAGTCTGCTAAAGACAAAGGTCAGCCAAAGAGAACCGCTGCTGATGAAGACAAAGTCTGATGAAGCAAAGGTCTGATCACTGACGTGTGTGTGGGTGTGTATGATATTTAGATATATATTAAACACTTTTTACTCGCGAATCAAGCTTTAAATTTATAAAACACGATATAATACTATCACTCTACACACGTTAGGGCAAGTGCACCCATCGTAGACGTAGTATAGTGATGGTAAGATACCGAGGTCGTCCAAGGACACAAGTGCTTTTAGTACCGGTTTATCGTTAACGTCTAATCTAACCAAATTTTGATAAAAAGTTTTTTAGAGTTATAAAAAGATAAACTAGAAAATAAAAATGATAAAATATAAGGAAAACAAATAGACAAGAAGGAATCACTTGGTTCCAACTCTTCTTTTATGTATCCTTTGATGATTTTCGCACTTTGGGCTTTTTAAGAGATTATCTTTGAGTTATAGTAGTAGACCCCCTTCTAGGCAGTGTTACCCTCAACCTATTAGTCTGAGTCAGTAGGGATACAGTCCCGCAAGGTCAAATTATTGAAAGATAATTAAGTAAGTTGTTAATGCGAAAAGTGGTAAGCCCCCTTCCAGGCAGCATTACCCTCAACCTATTGGTCTGAGTCAGCAAGGATACAGTCCTGCAAGGTCGGTTTAATATTTTAATAGTAGTTTATAGATAAGGGATTACAAGCGGTTCTTACTTCCCCCGAGGTGATTAAGATCTGCCTCTCGGGAAAGTCCTACTAGGCTTGAATCAGGTCCTCGCAGGATCTATATACTGAACGAGGCAAGAATTTACCCAAACACCCTTCTAACCTCATTCCAGGCAGTTAACGCGCTTTATCTAGACCGTAAAGACACAAATGAGTGAATCAACAAAACATGAAGAATGATTAAGTAGAATTCACCTTCAATATAGAAAACTAGTTATTAAATTCATTAATACATACCCAAATAAAAAGTAGCCAAAGATTGGAAATTAAGAGTAATACATAAAAGATTTGTCTTCACCAAGTGATGTAAGAGATTAGCCAAGCATGGCCTTTGTTTGACAAAAATACTTACGATCGATATTGGATCCTGAAACTACTACACACTCTAAAAGATGAAAGATGGATGATGGTGTTGGGTGTTGGTGTTGTAGTGGTGGTGGAGTGGTGGCAAGTGTGAGAGGAGTGGTTTGCCAAGGGATAGATTGGAATGAAACCAAGCACCCCTATTTATAGCTGAAGTCAGGCTGCTCACACGGCCCCGTGGCCTTCATTTTCTCTCTTCTTCATTAATTGCAGTGTCAGGTCTTGTAATAACACGACCCCGTGTGTCAACGGCACGGCCCGTGGCAATTGTACTTGTTGTACTATCTCAGATTCGACGAATCTTAGGGTTGACACCGCCCATGTTGAGTTGGCACGGCCCCCGTGTTGGTTTGTCTTTTGCAGTTGTCTTTTTCTGCAGGGAATCTTAACTGGGCACGACCCCGTGCCTGAGCTTCTGTCTTTGTTATTTTTGTTGGTTTGGGTGTGGACGGGGGCTTGGCAAGTCGTGTCAATCCTTCTTCTTTGCATTTATGTTGGTTTCTGCTATTAATTTGTTCCTTTTGTGCGTTTAAGCTCTTTTGACCCAGTAAATAAAAAGGAAACAAAGAAACATGTTTTTTTCCAACATTAGTACTGAAAAGGGGTTGATTTTACACCTTATTTGATATAATTTATATGTTGTATTTTAAGCACATCAATCACCCTTGCTGATGAAGACAAAGTCTGATGAAGATAAGGTTTGCCGTGGATCAACAGATGATGAAGTCCAACAGATGATTGATCAATAGAGTTTACTTTTATTATCAATGTATCAGTCTAGGTGACGTCAGCTTAGATGCTTAGGAGTTTGTTAGGCTGTTAGATGTCACTGTCTAGGTGACGTCAGCTTAGATGCTTCAGATGTTTCGTTTGTACTATAAATAGAACAGTGTCAGTACTGTTCTATTCATCACTTTCACCTTGACATTTTGTACGAACAAACAAGGAGTGATCAGGCTGAGGGGGAGTTGTAATTCTTCATGCATATGTAAACTTGTAATTGCAAATTTATAAAAGCATGTTGATGAAAGCAATATATTCATTGTTGTGATTGAAAAGTTAATTACTCCGCTGCATATTTTCATCTCTGTTTTATCTTCATTCATTATTTTCATCTTAACTGCCACAACAATCAAACTCAGATCCTAACAATTACAAACAGAATGAAACTGCAAAACATATTACAATGAAAATGAACAAAAGAGCAAAAAACAAAATAAGGGCGGTTGAGGCACATTCAAGATGCTTCCCTTTAAAACATATTTCGGCCCATCCAAGTGAACCCGTCTATTTCCCATGGTACAACAGCCAAAGCAGATTGTATTGTCGGGATTAGCCTTGCACCTAAAAGACTCCCTGAAACAAGAGTTCGGAGGGTTGAAAAGTATGGAAAACGTTGGAGTTCGTGTGTGATATGCTATAAACCATACGAGTTGTGTGTTCTATATCTAGAACAAAGCACAAAGCTTTGTATATGACCTGTTAAAAATTCTAAATGAAAAGTCTCAGTGAATACAAAATTCAATAAAAATAAATTATGAATTCAATGACATAATGAATTCTGAGAATTGACAGGTTGGAATGTAAACAGTCTCTAGTTGATCACATGTAACACCCCGAAAACGGGTTTGGTAATCAAAATTCTTTAATACTAAAAGACGGGTAAAGTACCGTTAGCAGTAAAAATAAACCGGTAAATATTTGGATTTAAATAAGAAATCCTAATAATTAAATACAAGCGAATCAAAGAATTAAGGAATTGAGTTTATAAGAGCCCGAGTCAACGGGACTTAAAATAAAACGGGTTTTAACGCTCGGAACCCACTAAGTTAACTAGGTAAAATTTAACCTAGTTAGTAATGGGTAATTAAATAATAAACTATGAGTTATAGTTTCATTTATGAATCTCTAAACTTGAGGGACTAAACATGGGCAACTAGAAAAGTGTTTTATTAAAACACTTATATAAAAAAAAAAAAAAAAAAAAAAAAAACACTCACATTTGTGAGTGTCTGAATTCGACAGAAGCCAGGGGCGACCAAGGCAAAAACCCCAACCCTAGTTCTTGATTAAATCCACAAATTGAAGGTCAATTCTAGCCCCAAATCGATGCATGAACATGAATTAATGATCACCCAACCTAGGGGATCATAAGGTATGTAAAAATTTGATGATTTGTGAAGTTGCAAAATTTGAGTAAGCATCATAATTCGCGAATTATGTAATGATTAGAGGAGCTATGGCTAAGTTAGTGATGTACACATGCTTAGGAACTAAACCCTAAGTGAAAATCATGCATATGATGCTATGACTTGAATGATTTGGTGATTACCTATATGTGTGTTAAATGGGTTTATTGACAATATGATGAACACTCGGATTAGGGTGTTAAATTGATGAATATTGGTTGCTATGATATAAGTTCTTGATGTAGTTCATGAACACTAGACATAGAGGTTTGATTTTTATGTAAATCTTGGTGAAAATAACTAGTTATGAACTAATTAGTAAATATATAAAATTATGCACATTAGGTGTTTGTTAAAATGCCTAAATGAGAATTAAAGTGTTGAAATTTAGAGTGAAAACGCGTATTTGAATGATATGGCAATTACGTGTGATGTGAAGTGATAAGGGTTCTAAATACTATGTTGATTTAGACTAAATGTTGTAAACCATGTGATTTAAAGTAGTTAACTTTGAATAAATTAAGTTGACTAAGCATGAAGTCGAATAGTAGCTTCGACATAGAAAATAAGTGAGGTGGAATAGTCGTGATTGTTAATGACTAATTTAACCGCCTTGTAAATGATTGACAATAGTTTGACGCGTAACAAGCTAGATGAAAGCTTGGAGGAGGGAGCGGGTCAAACGGAGCAAGTACGGAAAGAAAAGCGTGGCGTGGATGCGAGGTAAGTGTAATTTACACACTTATGTAAAATACCCGTTTATTCGATACGTTGTAAACGTGATAACGATAATATTGGAAATATGGAAATTTGTCAAGTGTCGACTAATGTAAATCAAGGATAAAAGGATACCCATGGCGTAAGCCGAAATGGGTTGAATTTGTAAGAAAAAAGTGTAAAAGAAAAAGGGTATGGTTATAAAATCCGGGATGGGATGGATGTATGAATTGGAAATCAAAAACGATGTTTTTGATTAAATAGATAATGTTGGGCATATAGTCCAAACTGGTCGAATGGTGGTGATAACACCATTTGACAATATCGACTAATGTGGTTGTCAAGTCTTATGTTAACAGGACCGATTAGCAAATCGGATAATTGCGTCACCATTGATGGTATGATAATGAAAACGAGGTATAAATCGGGTCTACTTGTTGATCCGGGCCAGATACGCATAATTATGTTGTAGTTAAAAGTGCTATTTTGGTCGAATAATTTGAGAGAGAGTCCTTCGTCATAAAAGGACTAAAATCAACCAAAACGCCCTTGTAGGCTAATTGGAACAAACGACCCTTAAAGGTTGTTTGGAAACGAGTTTTATGACTAGGTAAATACTTAGAATAAGTATAGAAGCGGAAAGAGGTATTATATTAGCCAAATGGCACTATTTGAGTTTTTGCCGTAAAATAATGATTCGAGAGGTAAGATTTGGTTTATATTGATCACCACATTAAACCTACCTTAAATAAAGTTGTGTTGGGAGATTATAGGATAAGAAATGTGGTAATGGAATGCTAGAAGCAATCGAAAGCTATTTTAGGCTCGAAAGTGCTTAAATACCCTTAACGGGTCAAAATAAGCATACGAGCGAAAATGGGTTTAAATTGTGTAATAAACCTGTGATTAGAACCTAATATGGTATATAACATTAATTTGAAGAAGTGTAGGTGATATAGGAATCAAACAAATATGTTTGTTTGATAAAATGCATAAACGGGTAAAATTCGATAAAAAGGTAACGAGTCGAAGGCTTGAAAGTCTCAAAATTTATTTATGTTGGATGTTGGATTTTAACTCCATATGATGAAGAATTAAATTACGGACGCGTAGGAAAAAGAATCGGGTAAAACGGATTAAAAACGAGAGAGTTATGCTCGTTTTCGTGAAATCGGGTTAAGCTGGGAACGTACAGCAACGGTTAAAGCATCAGGCTGTGAAAACAGGGGCTTGGCGTCACGTGAAGCCCCTTGTTCCGGAAAAAAATTATTTTGTTGTTGTTTGACCCATGTAACTTATTTATACTGATTATTTAACTATCAAAACTAACTTTTAAGTTGGTTTTGATTATTGGTGATCGCCAAGAGTGCCCGGATGAAGATCAAGCTCGATGAGGAACCGAACACGATAAAATTAAACACTCAAGATTAAAGCTTCCGCACGGCGTTACGTCATAATTTTTTAAACGACGAAATTGTTTATATTATGTTGAAAACTTTTAAGTTGTAAAAGTTTTAGATTACTCGTATTTTCTAAGCATACTTAATCGTAATTACATGTTTATTTTCGTTATTTGTATGAAAACCTATAAAATAATAACAAGGGTGTTACAAGTTGGTAATCAGAGCTCAAGGTTGTTGACAAAATGTGTTCGGTTCGAGGCTTGATCTCAAATCCGGTAAGTACATGTATATAGTAATGATTTAGTATGATTAAAGTGTTGAAGAACAACACATAGGGTTATCGTGTAATACACGTTACATCAATCAAATCGATAAAGGATAGATATAGTCAATGAAATTACGTGTGTTGACACGTATAGTGGAAAATCCTTGTATTATAATACGGGCGATTATTGATGACGACACTACTAACTTTTGTGAATGTTTTAATTGAAGGACACTCGCATCTGAATATGACGAGAGTTGGACAAATTACGGATATGAGGATGAAACGGCCCGATGTATGACAAGCAAAGCATACTCATCAAGGATCTAAATCGTGTAGTGATCACGAACAAGGTTAACGGAAAAAGGAGAGCCTGATAGAGCAAGCATTATCAGGTGCACGTTTTAAATTATTGCATAAATAAGTAATATGCAACAAATATGTAGAAATTGAAAGTTGCATATGTAGATTGAAAACTTGGAAAAACCCGAATAGAAAATGTATTCGGGATATTGTTTCCAAGAGAAACAAATAAAGGCATTACTTACATAGGGCGTGATGTGAAAACTATAAAAAGGTCATGCGTGTCATGTGTTAATCGCTTACTCTGGCCAAGTAAGTAGTGGCATATGATACCATGAGCTTCTTATAGCGGACACATTTACATCCGATGTAGTAAGGACGGGGTGAATGGGACAAATTAAAAAGTACCCAAATGAAACAAATGAACAAAATAGTTGAAAATAATGTAAACGCACAGCCGGGTGACGGAAGTGTATTACATTAGGATAATGAGCCCGATAGAAGGGACAAGGATTAATGTAAATGATGATAATCGTCATTCATAATTAATGAGGCCGCCAATGGTGGTTACGTAAAGGATAAAAGACATGGTCGAATAAAAGCGACGGATTTCGCTAAGATGACCAAGTAAATCGAGACAAAGTCTTAATGCATACCGGAAGGGGGTGCAATGATAACGATTTCGGTAAAACACCCGGTTGATGGGTAAGGAATTAAAAGAATGCGTAAACCAAGAGACGGGAACGCGAACTAGAAAGTCAAAAGACTCGGAATATGAGTCATGACTAAAAGACAATGAGAATTTGCAAACAGAAATATTAATAACTACGCTCAACTATTTTAAAGTTGAACGGGTCGAATAAAGAATAAAGTTTGATGTTCACAAGTGATGAAATTTCACACGAACAAGTCAAACGAGATAAATAAAGTATAAAAAAAACTTGGTAGTGCAAGTAAGCGCAAACCGAATAATGGAAGTGCGAAACATTAATGAACCTACGTGATGGCTCATAAAGAAATATATATAGGAAAAACGCAAACTAGCGAAACAAAAATGTTAGAAACATTAAAATAAAAGAACCCGGGCAATGGGACGTAAAGAAGTATAGGTAAGAACCGGGTAACGGTAAGTGTAGGGCAAACCGACGTGTAATTGACGTTAGAAATCAAGAAGTCAGAAAGATAATTCGAAAGAAAACGAATGAAACCTTAGACTACGGTCAAGGTCAACTAAAGTTCAAAAGCAAAAATTAAATGATTCCAAACATAACAAAGGATGCTTTAAAGCTATATATGTATAAATAGACAATTGAATAAAGACAAGAATAAAAGATGATCTACGGGATCATCATAACCTACGGGATATTAAATAGTGTAAAGGTCTATGGGGCCAAAACGACCCACGGGTCATGAATTGAAGCAAAGGGATCATAAGGGCCTCGTCTTAAAGAGATGAAAGCTTAAGGAAATAGCCTACGAGGTTAAGTGAAGGAACCTACGACTCAATAGTGTAAGGTCAGGGAACTTGATACGATGCGTAAAACGAGAACGGAAAACAATAAATTATGGGTTGTCAATTTCCTTGATATGAGTAATTGACATAGTTAAAGAGAAAAAAACGTTAGACTAAAATTCAGTTTTAGTAAGAAATAACATTTTTACAAATATAAATTCTGATAGGAAATTGAATAGTAAGCAGGAAAGATTCAAGTCTTGACGCTGATAGGCGCAAGACGATATATTCGAAAAGTGATCTTTTCGAAAATGAAAGGTAGATATATAAATTAAACATGATGCGACACGATCACGGTTAAGAAATGTAATGTGAAATAGAATCGCATTATAACCAAGCGAGCGGTAAAAAGTAACTGGACTAATAAGTCTAGTTAGTGAGACCGGTGAAGGTCAGTAATTCAAATCGAGAAATTTGGTTTGCTCGTAAGCGGAGGATTCGGAGTAACTGAACCGAATAAATGAATTTGAAAACAAAAGAAATAGTTGCTAAAAGTGAAAGATTTCACTAAAGACCTTTAAACGGGTCAAGGTAACGGATTCACAAAGAGTTCGATAATATATAAAAGCGATGGATATCGCTAAGTTAACTAAACTAGTAGAAATAACGGAATTACGTTATTTCAAGTTACATTATGTCGTATGAGGTACATAGATGTTCTGTAACCAAAAAGATATTACCATAATTTTTCTGGTAATACTAACAATTGGTTAAAGTATGAGTAATGCTTAAAAGAGTACTCAGGTCAAACGCATTGAGTTTAGAACTCGATGAACTATGTAAGAAAAGTTTCGAGGACGAAACCTCTTTATGGGGGGTAGACTTGTAACACCCCGAAAACGGGTTTGGTAATCAAACTTCGTTAATAATAAAAGACGGGTAAAGTACCGTTAGCAGTAAAAATAAACCGGTAAATATTTGGATTTAAATAAGAAATCCTAATAATTAAATACAAGCGAATCAAAGAATTAAGGAATTGAGTTTATAAGAGCCCGAGTCAATGGGACTTAAAATAAAACGGGTTTTAACTCTCGGAACCCACTAAGTTAACTAGGTAAAATTTAACCTAGTTAGTAATGGGTAATTAAATAATAAACTATGAGTTATAGTTTCATTTATGAATCTCTAAACTTGAGGGACTAAACATGGGCAACTAGAAAAGTGTTTTATTAAAACACTTATATAAAAAAAAACTCAAACACTCACATTTGTGAGTGTCTGAATTCGACAGAAGCCAGGGGCGACCAAGGAAAAAACCCCAACCCTAGTTCTTGATTAAATCCACAAATTGAAGGTCAATTCTAGCCCCAAATCGATGCATGAACATGAATTAATGATCACCCAACCTAGGGGATCATAAGGTATGTAAAAATTTGATGATTTGTGAAGTTGCAAAATTTGAGTTAGCATCATAATTCGCGAATTATGTAATGATTAGAGGAGCTATGGCTAAGTTAGTGATGTACACATGCTTAGGAACTAAACCCTAAGTGAAAATCATGCATATGATGCTATGACTTGAATGATTTGGTGATTACCTATATGTGTGTTAAATGGGTTTATTGACAATATGATGAACACTCGGATTAGGGTGTTAAATTGATGAATATTGGTTGCTATGATATAAGTTCTTGATGTAGTTCATGAACACTAGACATAGAGGTTTGATTTTTATGTAAATCTTGGTGAAAATAACTAGTTATGAACTAATTAGTAAATATGTAAAATTATGCACATTAGGTGTTTGTTAAAATGCCTAAATGAGAACTAAAGTGTTGAAATTTAGAGTGAAAACGCGTATTTGAATGATATGGCAATTACGTGTGATGTGAAGTGATAAGGGTTCTAAATACTATGTTGATTTAGACTAAATGTTGTAAACCATGTGATTTAAAGTAGTTAACTTTGAATAAATTAAGTTGACTAAGCATGAAGTCGAATAGTAGCTTCGACATAGAAAATAAGTGAGGTGGAATAGTCGTGATTGTTAATGACTAATTTAACCGCCTTGTAAATGATTGACAATAGTTTGACGCGTAACAAGCTAGATGAAAGCTTGGAGGAGGGAGCGGGTCAAACGGAGCAAGTACGGAAAGAAAAGCGTGGCGTGGATGCGAGGTAAGTGTAATTTACACACTTATGTAAAATACCCGTTTATTCGATACGTTGTAAACGTGATAACGATAATATTGGAAATATGGAAATTTGTCAAGTGTCGACTAATGTAAATCAAGGATAAAAGGATACCCATGGCGTAAGCCGAAATGGGTTGAATTTGTAAGAAAAAAGTGTAAAAGAAAAAGGGTATGGTTATAAAATCCGGGATGGGATGGATGTATGAATTGGAAATCAAAAACGATGTTTTTGATTAAATAGATAATGTTGGGCATATAGTCCAAACTGGTCGAATGGTGGTGATAACACCATTTGACAATATCGACTAATGTGGTTGTCAAGTCTTATGTTAACAGGACCGATTAGCAAATCGGATAATTGCGTCACCATTGATGGTATGATAATGAAAACGAGGTATAAATCGGGTCTACTTGTTGATCCGGGCCAGATACGCATAATTATGTTGTAGTTAAAAGTGCTATTTTGGTCGAATAATTTGAGAGAGAGTCCTTCGTCATAAAAGGACTAAAATCAACCAAAACGCCCTTGTAGGCTAATTGGAACAAACGACCCTTAAAGGTTGTTTGGAAACGAGTTTTATGACTAGGTAAATACTTAGAATAAGTATAGAAGCGGAAAGAGGTATTATATTAGCCAAATGGCACTATTTGAGTTTTTGCCGTAAAATAATGATTCGAGAGGTAAGATTTGGTTTATATTGATCACCACATTAAACCTACCTTAAATAAAGTTGTGTTGGGAGATTATAGGATAAGAAATGTGGTAATGGAATGCTAGAAGCAATCGAAAGCTATTTTAGGCTCGAAAGTGCTTAAATACCCTTAACGGGTCAAAATAAGCATACGAGCGAAAATGGGTTTAAATTGTGTAATAAACCTGTGATTAGAACCTAATATGGTATATAACATTAATTTGAAGAAGTGTAGGTGATATAGGAATCAAACAAATATGTTTGTTTGATAAAATGCATAAACGGGTAAAATTCGATAAAAAGGTAACGAGTCGAAGGCTTGAAAGTCTCAAAATTTATTTATGTTGGATGTTGGATTTTAACTCCATATGATGAAGAATTAAATTACGGACGCGTAGGAAAAAGAATCGGGTAAAACGGATTAAAAACGAGAGAGTTATGCTCGTTTCCGTGAAATCGGGTTAAGCTGGGAACGTACAACAACGGTTAAAGCATCAGGCTGTGAAAACAGGGGCTTGGCGTCACGCGAAGCCCCCTGTTCTGGGAAAAAAAATTATTTTGTTGTTGTTTGACCCATGTAACTTATTTATACTGATTATTTAACTATCAAAACTAACTTTTAAGTTGGTTTTGATTATAGGTGATCGCCAAGAGTGCTCGGATGAAGATCAAGCTCGATGAGGAACCGAACACAATAAAATTAAAACTCAAGATTAAAGCTTCCGCACGGCGTTACGTCATAATTTTTTAAACGACGAAATTGTTTATATTATGTTGAAAACTTTTAAGTTGTAAAAGTTTTAGATTACTCGTATTTTCTAAGCATACTTAATCGTAATTACATGTTTATTTTCGTTATTTGTACGAAAACCTATAAAATAATAACAAGGGTGTTACATCACACCAAGCCACTAACTCGAGCCCACACACACCTAAAATATCGGTAAAGGAGGCTCCAAGCGAAACGCCACATTACGCTTATCGCCCTCCTCCCGGGGGCGCGTCTGGTGCTTCGCACACCCTTGGCTACCACTGGGTGTGACTTATCACATAGGAATACATTCCTGTAGAGTATTCCACTTGAAAATCAACAAAAGATTTATCTCTCCAGTATGTGAGACAAACATAATTTCTCACACATTAGAGTTCAATCACACAAACTTAAAACTCAAGATCTCTAATTCATTTTAGCTTTAATTGTTAAATAATCATTATACTTATCATAAATATAATATTATTTAAAATTTCCAATAGTATTTACATCATTTATGTACACAAGTTTCTAACATACATCCGCACCATGTACATGGAATAGATGCACCATGTAATACGTAACCCATTAGAGCATTCACATCCCTTTCACTATATTTACCTAATAATTACACTAAAAACAACTATATTTTCTTTTTTCTTTCAATTAAATAATATATGTTTATGCATTTATCATTACTTTTTCTCTTCTTCACTCACAAGCACTTTAAAAATATATTAAAAAATTATAAAGGGTGAACAATGTCCCATCAAATATAAAGATGAACAGTAATATTTTCTCTCTACTTCACTCCATGGGCGCAACTTAAGTAGGGCAGGAGGGGGCGACCGACCCCCATAACTTTTCGCTCAATAGCGGAAAGTATGTAGTTTTCGTATAAATGTTTTTTGGTATATACATTTTCGACCCAACGATTTTGTAGAAATTTTTAGGTCCAGTGACTTCTGCCCCCGGTCGGAAATCTCTAGCTTCGCTACTGCTTCACTCATAACCGCTTATAACTACTTTTTATAATATAAAAATCTCTTTTACATAATTTGATGGACGCATTGTGAATACTATGAGAACACACATCATATTCGAACCTATACATATAATAAAAGAAACCAATTGATGGACATGTGTCGATACGAGAGACATCTATTTTTTAGTTTTTTCTTGCCATATATTTATGTTTATTTTTATCTTAAAAATTACAAGTTTTAAAATAATTTATCAAGTTATCCCATATTTTAAGTCGACGCTTATCTATAACTATATCTCTATATTTATATTTATATTCTAATATAATCTTTATACTTATCTTTAGTTTATTATTTTTCGAGTAAATTGCACAAAACGTCCTTTATGTTTCCTCAAACTTGCAGGTTCCAGCCTTAATGTTTTAAACTTGCTAAAAACACCCTTTAAGTTTATTTTTGTTGCTGGTTTAATCATTTATGACTAACCAAGTTAATTATCTCAGTTTATTTCCCTCACATGCCTAACATGTGAGGATCCCATTATCGTTTGATGACCGACATCAACTGACTCGCAAAATGGAATGGGGATGTGGTGCAAACGCAACTGCCTGAAACCCAAGCAAAATTGCCTCTGTTTTCACCGGAGATGTAGTCCAAACACAATTGGATCTCTTAAATTTATGGGACCATTCACATGGAGCAAGCCCCTTTTCATTCCGAGCTATCAACATCCACTGGGAGTTGAGATCCAGCCCGCGTTTCGCTGATTAAATTCCAAACAAGCCATATTTGCAGGTTGATAGCCTCATGTTAGTTCTGTATGTGAATTCAAATTGAAAAGTGCATATCATTTTTTGTAATTGTTTTCCTCTTTAGTTTTGATTACTTAATTGAGATTACATGCATTAAGTATGGAAGAATAAAAACTAATATTTAGGTACAAAGCAATGGTTCATGAACGGAGAAAAAAGAAATAAGTGGATTTAATGGACTTTTGTAATACACAAGTTTATAACCTAATAATAGAAAAATAAAAAAACAAAGTAAAATGTTCTAATATGTAAATAGGATATCAAAGTTCTTTTTACCAAAAACGTATTTTGACGACTGTGTGTTAACTAATTACATTATATTTATTTAAACCGTGTAGTACACGTGCTTATTCAACTCATGTTATACAAGGGTAATTAAAGATGTAACTTTTTTATTATATAAAAATATATTTAATCAACCCGTGTAATACACGGGGTTCTAACCTAGTTTAAGATAATCAAATTTCCAGTTTTATGAAATAAAAAACAAAGCAATAAAATACAAAAATTATTTATTTAAGGTTAAAAACTAAACAAAGCAATAAAATACAAAAAAATATTTTTTTTTTGAAAAGAAAATACAAAAAATATTTAAGGTTAAAAAATAAAAAAATGAAGATTGACTACAACAAAAACCTCCTTTTCATTAGGATTTGATCTCGTTTTCAAGAACATCCATAAATTTATCGAATCTTTGCTTCTTCTTATTCTACTCCCTTGTCCTCTTGTCTTCCCTTTCACAAAACCCTCAACACACACCCCTTCTTTCTCCACCCAAATCAGGTACTATTTCGATCCCAATCTTAATTCAAATCCAATATCATTAATTTCATTCTTACTTACCTTAATTCGACATTTAATCGTTCGTTTCTTAATTAATCTTTTTTTGTTTGATTCAAGTGTTCAAGATCAATTTTTGGTTTTTAAATTTTGTGTATTTTTTGATTTCGTAAAAGGGTTTTGTTTTGGTTGTATTTTGCTGATTAGGGTTTGTATCAAAATTTAATCTTGTTCAGTTTTATTAATTCTTTTTGTGTTACTAGGTTATGTTTGATTGGATACGGTTTTAGATGTATTTGGTTGCTTATGTTTTGTTAAAGATATATATATATATGTGATATTTTATGTATGCATTTTTATTTTTATTTTAAATTTTTTATTTATTTTGGTGGCATCAATTAGTTATTCAGTTTCCACTCCAGTTGTATGTGTTAGTGTTCATTGTCTAATAGTTGTCATTATACATGCTTTTGTTACCGGATACCGATGTTGAATGTGTTGTACAGATGGCGTCGCAGGCGGCGAGTCCTGCTGCTGTTCTTCCGAGTGCTCAAGTTGTTGGCAACGCATTTGTGGATCAGTACTACCATATTCTTCATCAGTCTCCTGAATTAGTTCATAAGTTTTATCAGGATTCGAGTATCTTAAGCAGGCCGGATACAAATGGCTTACTGAGTTCTGTAACAACCATGCAAGTGAGTTCCTTTTGCTGTTTTTAGTTTGTTATGTTATGGATTATTCAACTGTGAAGTTATGTTCCGATGTTCCTCACATGATGGACGCATGTTTGTGTTTATTATTCTTTTTTATCGGGAAGCAAGTTAATGACAATTTGTCCCTACATGTTGGACTCTTTATTGCCATATTATGTCATTATATTGTTATTGGAGTCAAAATCATTTTTAGGCACTTAGCCAATTAGTTATGGATGCAAGTAGTTTTGTATTTATTCTCGTTTTTAATCATAGCAGATGACTTAAATAATAATAAAATGACATTTGCCTAAGTTTCTAAGGGCATGATCTCAACTTGTTTGTGATGTGTTTAGGTGATAGGACCCCACTCGGTTTGTATTAAAAATAAGTGAAATTCATGTAATCAAGGGTTTTCTCCTTTTTATATAAAAGGAGTTGTTTCTTTCAATTACCTTTCTTGTAAGAGGCAAGCTAAGTAGTTGATTGATATATTTAGGGAAGTAGTGTAGCATAATGTGTAAATATTATTATTAACCAAGGAAACTAGCCTAATTGATATATTTGAGGTTTAATCCTTACTACCTTAAAAAGAAGACACCTTATCGTTAAGGTGGAATCTTAAATTGATCATAATTTACCCTTCCGTTCCTTCACTCTTTCGAGAACATTGGTTTTGCGTCTTCTGTCTCTACTAACAGGACATGCTCAAAGAACATTGAGTTGGACTGCAAACTTTTGTTACATTTGGAACATAAGGAAACATGTAAAATACAATACGGCTTAACGTACGTGCGTGATTATGTGTATAACGTGTGTAATTAATGTTTTTATCATGCGTGATTAATGCTTTCCAACATGCGTGATTTGGGTTTTTTAGTTTATAACGTGCATGATTTTCAAATGAACGTGCGTAATTATCTGTCGTACGTGATGTACGTTAAGCCGTATTGTACATTAACTGGCCTCGAAACATAAACCCCCAACTGGATTGTCTTGCAGTTCAACCTTTGTCATTTTTTTACTCCTTGTAGGGATTTTACCGTAGCTTCTTGGGGTGCTTTCTTGTTCGGTTGTCAGTTTCTGGCATCCATAAAAATATATTCCCTATCCTTCACATTGTTAATTTTTCATTCTTCCCTCTAACTACACACCTTGCCTTGGTTTAAATGTGCACATTAGGAGTGCATAATGCACGATGCGTTGATGAGATCGCATCAGGTGATGCGATGCGCTACGACTACATAATGCGAGGATGATGCACTCCAAATTGCATAATTCGCTTCTAATGCGCTCGCATGATGCGCCCTGATGCACAAATTTTTCTTAAATTGACCACTATAGAGTAAAATTGTACAATGTGCTTAATAAGCTTGTACAATGCGCTGATGAAGTTGTTAAGTGAGTTCCTACATAGATTACTTGTACCTTTTGCATAGACTACTCGTACACATAAAAGGCTTATTTTGGTTATATTGAACTTCTTTGATGGTACTCGAGCTATTTTTTGTATTTATTTAATATCTAAAATTTTAGTGTTTAAAGTTAACAAGTTAAAATCTTATCTATAAATAATTTTTTTAAATAACAAAGGCCTCGCATACGTGATGCGCGCTGGCTTTTGGGATCAAAACGCATTGGAGCGCAACACGCATTTTAAAACCTAGCACCTTGCTATACTCGTGTCAACTTTCCTTTTAAATAGGCCCCAACCACCTACACACACACACACACACAATAAGCTTTGTGTAACTTGTTTTATTCAAGAAACTCACGACCAATACTAAATATTTACTTATATGTTTTCTGTCTAATTGATTAAACCAGGCAATTGATGAGAAGATTCAATCCCTTGATTACAAAAACGTCAAGGCAGAGATTAAAACTGCAGACGCACAAGATTCACACCAGGCAGGGGTTATTGTTCTAGTGACCGGATGCTTAACTGGAAAAGACAACATGAAAAGGAAATTCGCTCAAACGTTCTTTCTTGCTCCACAAGAAAAAGGATATTTTGTTCAAAACGATGTCTTTAGGTTTGTTGAGGAAACTGCACCATTGGAGACACCTTCTACATCTCTTGAGAATATCGTAGACAGCGTTCCAGCTGATCTGGTGGTACCAAATTCAGGTTTGTTGACTGTGGGATGATGATAATGAGTAAATAACTAACTTAAACATAACATCTAAGAACGGAGATCGTTATTATCTTTGAGGTGAAAAACATCATCTAAGGTATACTTATATTCTCATGATTTCAGAGGCGACTCATGTTTCCGACAATAATCACACATATGATTCTACAACAACCTTGGCAGCCGAGGATCTCAATAATGGGCCAGAAGTTTGTGACCCGGAGGATAACGAAGGGTCCGGGTCAGGTCTTGAGGAAGAAGTTGTGGATGTACCCGAACCTGCTCCGGTTCAGACAAGCCCGAACGAAACAGATTTCGTTCAGAAACCAGATTCTTCTGCAAGCCAAGAAGAGAAGAAATCATATGCTTCGATTGTAAGGGTAACTAAGATTACCGGATCATCTGGCTCGGGTCATGTTCAGACCAGCAGTTTAAAATGGGCCCCTGCTAACACTGATCAACTAAAATCTAGGACCGCAAAGCCTTCTCCGGAACCAGAAGCATCGGCCCCTGTGGTCGTTAATGGTCCTGAAAACAGCAAAGTTAGTGACGATGGTAACAAACATACATTTCTATTCTTTTACTTTTTGTTTATCATGCACATGGGGACCGTTTATTTGTCTGTGGTTGCTGAAAATTAGAATTATAAAGTTTATTCTTTTACAAACGGCTAATTCTATTTAAGCATGTGAGATCCTGAGTATATTATGCAATGAGATCCTGAGTATGTTGATATTGAATTGAAGGCCACTCCATATATATACGGAATTTACCTATGAATGCAACTGTCGCACAACTTGAGGAAGAATTTAAAAAGTTTGGGCCTATAAAAAGCGACGGAGTCCAAGTCAGAAGTAATAAGGTTTGCTTTTTGTAATTTCATGTGTTCGATCACTTTAAAATTTTCATGGTCTTCATTATTTTTTAAAAGTCGTTTTTTTGTTTTTCTTATTTCCAGCAACAGGGATTTTGTTTTGGTTTTGTGGAATTCGTGTCATTGGATTCCATGCATAGTGCTATAAAGGTATAGCCTTGATACTCTGCTGTTTTTCTGTCACTCTTTTTACTTGACTCAAATTCATGACGGAATATCGGAGATTAAGAATGAAAACTCCTATTTGCAGTTATTGGGTTATAGTTAATATAGTATATAACGACTCAGAAGTTTTTTTTTTTTTTTTGCCAATGATCTCTAGATCAAGTGGTGTAAGGCTTGTATTTCTCTTGGGAGATGCAAGTTCAACTCCCACTTGGTGCAGAGTGAGGCACTGGTGGTGGGCAATGATAGGAGACCCAGGGAAACCTGGGTTCGATCCTTGAGCCAAACGGGTTTTACCGGTAATTTCACGGTCATGCCTACGGGCGGGTGGGTTGCCTGGTTTTCCCCGGAATTGGTGGTGGACTCGGGTTACTCTCAGAGTACTCTGTTTGGTCCCAGTGGATGCCCTGAGAGTGCTGGGGATTGATGCTGTTGGCCGTTCAAAAAAAATTATATTTTTTTAAACTGATTATTTGAGAAGGTTGTTAAACTTTTTGATATTGGTTGGACGATTTTAGTTGCTACTTATACGAGATATTTAATTATATTTAGGGAGCAATATTAACTTTATATACCTATTATATGTATTTATTTTTTTTATTATTGCGCTTTTCTTGTGTAGGGTGTGTGTAGCGAGCCCGTTGTGACTTGAGTGCGCTATGTGCTTTTGACTGCCTAGGGTAGTTTGTTATCTTAATAAAATTTTAAAATGTCCAAACCTTTTACTTGAACCAAAAAAGTTATCAGTGTATGCCAATATCAAATTATCCAGTTTCTAGGAACGCAACCTTTATCAAATTATCAATGAGATTTGACGTGTCTCCTATTTAGCAATTTTTTTTTTCATTTCTGCCAATTATAAATCGTAAATGAGTTAAGAGATAAATCGTAATCTGAATTGAGCTATTTATAAGAAACGGGTTGAAGTTACCACCACCTCTAGTTACCGCATGCAATCATGCATGTATACTCTATTGATCTACCTGTGCTCAAGGTTTAAAATCTCTTACAGGCACCTTCTATCACAATTGGCAACCGTCAGGTGGTGGTTGAAGAAAAGAGAACAACTACCCGAGGTAACTACACTCTTTTGTTTTCAACTACGTTAGAAACTCGTGTATTACATGGGTTGAACAAACGAAATATTATATAGTTAAATAATGAAGATTTAAGAATTATAAAACAATATTTTGAGATAAAATACGATTGAAATTAACTTTTTAAAATTAATAAATTAGATTACAAAGGGGTGAAATAAGAGAAGCGGGAAAAAGAATGGCGCAAGAGTTATTTATTAGGTATAAATTCTTCAGAAGAATTCGATTCCTCAGTGCCTAATGATGTTATTTTGATTTTTCAGTTGGTGGTGGCGGTGGAGGAAGAGGACGGTACCCTTCTGGAAGAGGTGGTGGTTTCCGGGGTCGTGGTGGTTATTTCGGGGGGCGAAGCTTTGGCAGAAATGAGTTTAGGTACCAGGGCGAGTTTCCCAACCGTTCAAAGGGACCCACAGGGCGAACCTCAGAGGTATATCAACGAGTCGATCAGAATGGCGGTGGCAGATCAACTCATCAATCAAGTAAAGACGCTGAACCCGGGCAGTAATCACACCTCCGATCACAATTTTGACCATGATTTTGGACTTATCGTTTTGTTTATTTTTTGTGACTTGATTATGTATATTCAAGCGTCACAAAAGTTTGATCTTTCTTGGACCATTGATGTTTGATTTGGATATTTGTAGCCCTCTTTTGCAAAAGGTATTGGAATTAGTTATTTTGCAGTTTTAGTGTTTGTTTATTTCATTTAATTTTCAACATATACAATTCCAGTGGGCGGGAATAGTGCTTTGCAGCCATTGGCTGAAATGGGCGGCCGCCCCTTCCTTATTGGACCAACCAATTTATTATTTTATACACGCTTTAAAATTACGGTTTTGCCCCGGAATAGTGTTTCTCTGTCATTGGTTCAAATGGGCGGCGAGCAATACCCATTGGACCAACCAGTTTATTATTTTATATCCACTTTAAAGTTAAAGTTTGCCCCCTGTTAAAAAATACCGTTTTGCCCCAGCTTCAAAATGCATTTACCCTTTTGCCCCGAGCTAAAAAATACGATTTCGCCCTCGATAAAAAAAATACGCTTTTACCCTCAGCCTAAATTACGTTTTCGCCCCGGTTAGAAATAAAATTTTGTTTTCCCCCAGCTCAAAATTACGAATTTACACCAGTTTATTATTTTATACTTATTTTAAAATTACGGTTTTGCCCACAATTTTAAATTACGTATTTGCCCCCAGTGCAAAATAAATTTATGCTTTTGCCCCCAGCTAAAATTTACGAATTTCCCATCGGTTCAAAATTACGATATCACCCTCAATTCAAAATTACGTTTTTACCCCCCATTAAAACTAAAAATATGATTTTCCCCTAGCTAAAAATTAGGATTTTACCCTCGGGAAAAAATGATTTTCCCCTGTGTAAAAATAAAAATATGACTTTGCCCAAGCTAAAAATCGTGTCAAAAAGGTGCTTAACACTCTTTTTACTTTTTATTTATATCAAAACTATAGTACTGTTTTTTTAATTGGTTGATAATTGTTCGGCCATCGCCCCGCAACGCGGGCGGGGCATCACCTAGTTATTATACAATTACTTTTAACATGCACCTAAGGGTAAATATGTCACACGACTCGAAAACATGACACAAACCTAACACGAAATTCGCGGGTTCGGGTTGAACCTGCGAATCCGTTCAGTTAAAGTTAAACGGGCCGGGTTGACCGTTTAACCCATTTATATTATATTATATTTTTTACAGTATGTTTTATGCTGGGATGTGTATTTTATGCCATAATTATAATTTAAAAAGAGAAATTAACAAAAGCTTTTATAAATTCAAAGTAATTGTATTATATACATTTGTGTTTTTAAGTAAATTTTAATATATTAATTTACATAAAAAAATAAAAAATCAAAATATTCAGGTTGAACGGGTCGTGTTTGGGTCAATCCGCGAATATTCAGGTCGTGTTCGGGTTCATAAGTACGACATGATTTTTGGGCCCGGGTCATGTTCGTCTAAATTTTTCACGACACGTTTAGCACCCCTTGATGCACCTCTAACACCCCCTTAGTGTATTTATACAATTTACTACTTGGTTAAGCTCGATCTCAGGCTCGAGTTCGGCTCATGCTTGGTGTGTAAAGCTTGGCTCGATTCAAGCAACGAGTTAATCTCGAGTAGCTTGGCTGGTTTACAACCTATTTATTAGCCTAAAAGTATGTAACTTTCAAGAATCCAAACTGTATACAACAAGAAAAACATGGAAAAGCACATGTGCATCTTCAACTTGACTTTTGCAAATTAGACACAAAATTTGAAGCTCCAAAAGCAGCAGAACCACCAACAACAGAAACAAGAGCCACCAACACTTGCAGCCCAATTTCCCAAGGGTACTCCTCAGGTACCAAAAACACCAAAAAAGGACCCAAACCCAATAGGGCCAAGCTTAAGGTGAATAGAGCCGACGGTGTTGACGGGTTGGTTGCAGCTGAAAGGATCCCGAACTCTTCGGCTTTGGAAAGCAGCCCGAGTTTTTCTATAGAAGATAATGAAAATCCAGCCTTCTCAGCTGCTGAAAGCAAACCCGCCTTTTCGGCTTTTGTTAGCAGTCTTAGTTTTTCAACATTTGTTAGTAGTTTGATGCCTGATGTTGTTTGCTTGCTGCTGCTTGCACTCCTCATTGTTGCAGCCTGTGTTTTTTTTTTTGGCAAATGTGAAAAAGAATACAATTAGAGAGTCTGTCAAATTTTTAAACAATTTTTTTTTGTATCGTTATATTGTACGCTACAAATAACAATGCATAATCGACTCGAAAATCGCTAAAGACTCATCCTTTTCGTCTTTTAAAGTTCTTTTAGCATAGTGAAACCAGATTATAAAAACCATCTACTTACTTTTCTCTTTTGTTTGTGGTGATTCTAACCGAAAACGATGACGAATACCATGGAATCGTGGATTGGGCTTAACGTCCGGGCTTTGGCCTAGGTATGTTCGGCCCATTGGGCTTGATGTGGGTAAAATCCCCACCCAATATGATGCTGCAGCAACATTGCTTATATCATTTTGATAGAAGAACAAAATCTCCAAAAAATATTGTTTTATTTAATAACTGAATTAATATTTTAATTATGTATAAAAGACTCATCATTCATATGTTTGGTCTCAATCCCAAAGGCAAGTTACATGCAACAAGCTGTGTCGTTAACCCTTTTTTTAATAGCAAAACTAAGTGTTTAGATAACTATTATTGCAATCACAATTATATATAATTATTTATAAAACTTAGATAAAACTCCCAACCCTTTTAAGCCCCAATTACTCAAAGTGAAGTTATATGATTGATACATCATGTCATATATTATTCAAATCTTTCTTCAAGATTCAAGAAACACAAACAAGTGGAATCTACATAAAGCATCTAATAAAAACTTGTACAATACAACCACCTAAAGCAAAGAAAGACAAACCTTCTTATTATATCCACAAGTGTTTGTAGCAAATGCAAGAGTGGTAGCCATTGATGAAACCAAAAGTGTCATCCTTCCTTGTGCTTCTTTTGATTTTTTGCTCTTATTTGTTTATTTACTTTTATGCTTTTTTGATTTTATTTGTGTGATGCAGAAATAAACTACATGGCTCTTGGATTGTATTATTGGTGTTGTAGACGTGTCATTTTCTTATTGGCTGCCTGGGAATTTGGTGGTGGTCTACTCTTTTACTACTATCCATGGATATCTTTATCCAACTCTCCATGTGCAACGTTTGTCACCAAACACACCCCACCCGATGTTAAATTTACTAACCATGGGACCTTAACTTTTAAATGTTCTAAACAAGCTATACACTTAACTACTTGAACTTAAAATTATGGTGTATGCCATCATTAGGCGTCCCTCACCGAACAGTCTCACGACGAACATGAGAAAGGTAAATTATGTGGTCCAGAGAAAATGAGATGGTGTCAGGGTTTGATCATGAGATATCCGCGATAAATTCCCAGCTCCTTACTTAAACTATTTAAACTTTATAATTTTAAGAGTAAATTACAAAAATCATCCTTTATGTATGTCAGTTATTGCAAACTGTGTCATTTGTCTTCAATAATTACAGAAAACGTACTCGATGTTTACAAACCCTTGCAAGTTATGTCGTTTAGCCCTAACTCAGTTAATTTTTGTGGTTAAATCTAACCAAATAGACCCCACATGAGGATATATTGGTCATTTTACCCTAAATACTAAAATTATAAAAAAAAAATCAGATTTTCTCTCTCTCTTTGAACGACAGATCTCTCTTTCATCAAGCATTCTCTTTCTCTCTCTATCTCCCTCTTCACACCACCATTCTAGCACCACCACCACCATAAACAACCCACCACCATCACCGCCTTCCACCACCACTGTCACCACCCACCCCACCACCATCAGAACCTTCCACCACCACCACCCACCCCTCTAGCTTTTCCAGCTCTTGAAGAAGAGAGTGTGCAGATGATGATGATGCTAAAGTTTCTATCAGTGAGTTAAGACAGAGTGTTCTTAACACTTAAAATCTAGTAACTTGAACAGGACATGTGTAACTCATTTACCTAAACAAGTCAACCAGGTTGGCGGGTCATAAATGGGTTAAACGGGTTGACCTTATAAAATATATATATGTATTTTCTATTCTATGTTTAAACGGGTGACTGTTTAATCAAGCTGGCTAACTGATCACCAAACACGAACCCGTTTAATTATAGTTGATTATCATGTTCTTATTGTTTAATATATCATAATCACTTTCAACTAGTTTACCAAACCATATATGTTTGTGAGTATCTAACATATAAATCTATGTTATACCCATGAACAGGAAAGTATCCTCTTATTACATTCGAAGAGTACATTCAAATTGCGATTAATGCACCAAGGGTTGTCGGAATATATCCAGAAGTTAAAAATCTGGTATTGGTTAACCAACATGTAAGTTATATTCTCAACATCATGTTGCTGATTTTAATGTCATCAAGGCGATTTTAGTTAAGTTAGAATTACTTAAGATAGAAAAGAAACGAGTATAAACGTTGTTACAAGTTAGGAGGTGTGAAATACACACTTGTACAAAACTATAAAAACCTGCACATTAACCGTCATATGTCAAAACATTACATTGGATTCATGAAGTTAAACATGACAGCTGATTATCAAAAACATTTGCTTTTTCCATTTTATTACAGCTGATCATGATTAGTTGTATGCAGACGTTTGAAGAGATCACTTCAGATCATTATTTTAACTATATCAAAGAATATAATGTTTGTCGGGATTGGTCCATGGAAAGACATCATTGTTCCTGTAAAAGACGGCCACCTTCAAACGCCTACTGATCTCGTGACCAGAGCGCATGCTCATGATCTACAGGTACATCTGTCACAGTTTGACTTTGAGGTCAAACATGTTACTTCCAAAAGTTCAAATTGATGTAGATTTTGTTACTAGTTCCTCACAAAAATATTTTCCCACCTATATTATGCTAGTAAGTTCATTTTGATCATAGAGGTGTTCTTGAAATTTTCTTGAAAATTCATAACCTAATGGAGTTGACTTTTTATCTGTTTGACCTTAGAAAGTCAAAGTTAACTTCTTTGCTGTAACTTGCAGGTGCACCCGTACACATTTCGCAATGAAGACCGGTACTTGCATTTCAACTTCAGTCAAGACCCTGATGTAGAATTTGATTACTGGATAAACACGATAGGAGTTGACGGACTTTTTACCGATTTCCCTGGTAGCCTCCACCGTTACCAGGAATGGACCTCTTCACCTTCCAATAAGCTCGTTGCCGACAAGCTATCGAATGAAATGGTTATTAGTTAAAATGATAATGCTTTGAATCACATTATTTAAAAGTATATGAATAATTGTACGAGCTAGGTTAAGTGGCCGCGGATAATTTTTTAAAACTGATCTGACAGATTTTAGCATATTCTTATAGCATTTTCACTAATAAGAGTTTACATAACAAACTTTTAAAACACAAGATTAACACGCTAGTCGATTCTAAGTAATACAATTTGAGCTTCCATTATGTCGAGTTATCAAATTCTAATTCTTGAATAACAGTGAAGCATATTCTCATGCCTTGGATAACGGTCGGGCCATTGACCAAGTATATATCTCAGGAGGAGGGAGGGTGGTCATGTTTTGCGAAGGCGCATAGATATCCGAAACACCAATTGCACGACCATGCAGTTGATCGTGTGTAGCAGCGGTTGCAATCGCTTCATCTTTGTCAATGGGCAACCTATCGAAAGTGGCGTTCATGAAAGTAGCTGCCATGATCACCACAGGTCCAGAGGCCATGAGTGGGCCAGCAATGGCACCACCCACGACCTGGCCCTGTGGGCCCACTAGGTATATGGCTAAGCCAGTGACACCTAGTGGAGCAGGTGGCGGCAGTACAGAACCCACCAATGATAAAATCTCAAACCGGCCATGCAGGGTGACCACAGGCCCGGAACCCGGACCAGCCGATGACATAGACGGCTGACGCAACATGACGTTGCTCACGAACCCGGTGGCACTTAGCACCCATACCCCTTGTTGCTTCCTCCTAGCAAAGGTGGCTAAACTCTCACCAATGTCGCAACCCGGGCTAACCTCCATGGCATGAGCCCGCAACGTGTTGGGACTGTCTCGAGTGATAATGATGGGTGGTTTGGGCTTGTTTTTGGAACCTGCTGGCCTGCCTCGTGGCTTCCGAACTACATTTTCACCGGTTTTCGATGTAATGGCGCTAAGGTCTCCACTGCCAGCCATATTCGATGTTTCTACCTGGGATTAACCGAAATGTTCATGTTTATGTAGGGAGATTGTTGTAGATATATTTATGCTGAAAAATCAAAAGAATGACATATAATTAGGAGATAGTTAAGTAACACAGCAACCATTGTAATTAATCTTTTTTTTTTAACTTATTTATGCATCATAAATTCCTAACTCTCAACTACCACTAATCAAAATGACAAAAAAATCCAAGGAATTAATCTTTGCAAACACAAATATGTTTCTCACATATAGACATATTCGTCTTACGTAGCACATTTAAAGCAAGAAATATGCACCTTATATAATAATAATGATAAAGTTAAAAACAAATAACTTGACGAACTAACGTGAGAACAGTTTAGGGGTAACAGTGGCTGTAGCTTAAGAAATCTTTAGTTATTTGTTTCAAGAAAATAAACAATCTTTAATTATGGGTTGGACCAAAGCGACGCATGAAGACCCCAGCAGCAAGCTACTGTGACAGGCCTTCCCCCTTAAAAAATAAGATTAATATCGAGTGAGTCATTAAAGGAGAAGGAGAGTATTATGTAAATATCAAGAAGTTCTTCCTTAGGGAAGAACAGTTATGAATAAAAATATCAATTTCCTTTTTATCCGTTATGTTCATCTTTAAAATTTTGCAAAACCTGGAGCCCTGGAGCCATAAGAGTACCGTTTAGGCAGAAGGCCGTAGGGAAGAATTGGTTGGGTTGGTCGCTTGGAAAAATCAACTTAAAGATTTACTTAGCCGGATAAGGAGGAAATGTATATTCTATTCTAACTGTTAAATTACTTCGAAATATTTATGTTAATCTCTCCTTAAGCATTTTATAAACATACACAAACAAAATCGATTAACCATTATCGAAATTAAATGATTCCTTCATTCAAAATAATTATCAACAAATGACTACTAAAATGAATATTATATTCAAGAAATTGGATTTTCAAATTCAACATATCGACAATTTTAGTCGACAATTGTTTGTTCAAACCTACTACTACAAAAGTTTTCTACACTTTTGGTATGACATCTTTGTCATTGGCATCTATGCCTTTGTCAATTATCTAACGACATATTGTCGTTCAATTTACTATTTGTGTAGTAACAAAAAATTTACTAGAACCATTCCACATAGTGGTATCAGTAAATTTTTGGTTAAACGGTACTCTTATGGCTCCAGGGCTCCAGGTTTTGCAAAATTTTAAAGATGAACATAACGGATAAAAAAAATTGATATTTTTATTCATAACTGTTCTTCCCTAAGGAAGAACTTCTTGATATTTACATAATACTCTCCTTTAGCAAGGAGACTACTCACTTACACACATATTGATTACAAATGAAAAGTTGGAAAGGAAATGATACGGGAGATGAGGGAAGATTTAACACTAAAATCTCTTTCCTTTATATAAAGGAAATTGATTTTTACAAAAGACTATAATGTCCTTTCTTCGTCATGCATGACGTTTTTAATCGACATATCCATGTGTTGGGTCCAACTCTCTAGTGTCTTCATCTGAAAAGTAGATGTTATTTTTAGTAGAGGGGCCACTTGAATTTTCCTCGGTGGAGGTTTCTTTACAGCATATGCAATGATGGTTTTCAAGTGCACATTGCATTATTTGACAGAGTTTTTGTCTTGTGGTTGGACTCACATCAACTTTATTAAAGATAATGCGTTGTTCAGTTCTTTCTAAAGCCTCTTTTTCGTGCTTTGGTAACGAAGTTCCACTGTAACTTGTGATGATGCAGTTATGACTGCAATAATTCACTTTATTAAAGCTTCTCGCTTTAATATTTTGAAGGTTGCTTAGGATTTTTAAGAATCCTCTAGCCCTAATTTCCACCCAATTTCCGGGGTCTTTATAATCCTCGGTCATTACCTTTGAGGGATTAACGGTTCTTGCTTTGGCGAGCTCGATTTCTAGGTGATGGTAGTTTTGGAAAGATGTTCCTTGATACCAATCTGGAAGTGTAGAGTTACACTTAATGAAGATGTTTGCATCTTTTGCTGCAGCAATCTTCTTTCGAAAGTTTTTTATCGCTTTCTTTATCCCTTCTGGCAACATGCTGATTTTAAGCAAATTTGGGGAAGGGTAAATGAACTTTATTAAACCAGCAGAGAATGCTAGTGAAACAAGTTCTGGACTTGCACCTGGACAAAAGATAATGAGACTTTTAGTAGCCTTGTCTTCTGTATAGATATGCTCGAATTCGAAATCATTTTGACTAAGAGCTCTAGCTTTGGACCAAATCTTTCTAAATTCGCCGAATGATATTGTGTCTTTTTCTTCTTTTTCTTCCTTAAAGAATGGTTTTGAGAAAGTTTTCTTGAATTCAATAATCCTTTCTTTTTTCTTGGACCTCAGTGGTTCAGGAATAATTGTTACCTTTAGAGGTATTTCTTTCTTTCCACACTCGGCTGAGTATCGAGTGGCTTCTAGTTGGGCTTGTAGTAAGGACCCAAATTTTTTGTATGTTACCGGTTTTCCAGAAACATAGTGAGACACAATGGACCAGTCTTCATAAATGCCTCTATGCTCTCCATCAAAGATAACATAGAATCTAGATTTAAGTTTTTCTGGCTCTTGAGTAATTTGTGAGTAACTTGGTCTGAGAGAGACCTGTTCAGTTTTTGGCAAACTGTCAGCCATCAACGGATTTGACATGCCTTTACCAGAGCCGTTTGCATCTAGGCTAGATGAAGATCGTAGTTCTTCATTTACTTTATATTTGCTTTTTTCCAAAGCAACAGGAGTCAACGGACTTGATTTTTCTTTACCCATAGCCGTTTGTAAGGGAATAGATTCAGATTGTATCCTTTCGGATTCCTGTTCTGAATTAACAGTTATTTCTAGACTTTCATCATAGAGAGCTATTTTTTCTTGAATAACTTTTAATTCTATTAAAAGTCAGGCGTAAAGCCTTTAAATTCTCCATATCTTTTTTAAGAGTGAATCTTGCTTTTGTGAAAGTGATAGGTGATCCTTTGTTTGAAGGATGTGTGCTCCTTATATTATGTTTTTTGAAAATCTTATGTCAAGCAATCAGCCAGCACGTTTTTAGCCCCCTCAAGATGCTCAATGTCGAAAGAATATCTTGAAAACCACATCTGCCATCTGACAAGACGGCCTTGTTTGTTATCTCCAGAAATTTTTGTTATCAGAAAATAAGTAAAATTTTTATTATCTGTCCTGACTAGAAATTTACAGGAGTAAGATAAATAGAAAATTTAGAAATAATGTTTTTACCGCAAGTAATTCTTTTTCACTACTGTGGTAATTTCTTTCGGCTTGTTTAAAGCTCCTAGAAGTGTACTTACATATTTCTTCCTTTTCGGTTGTTCTGGCCTTCAAAACTCCTCCCCAATAATCGTGAGAAGCGTCTGTTTCTATGATTAAAAATTCATTTTCATTTGGAAGATAAAGTTTTTGAAAACTGGTTAAGTTTTTCTTCATCTTTTTTATATAGTCTGTATCGGATTGTTACCATTCCCATATGTAATCCTTTTTTAAATTAACCTGTAAAGGTTTCCTAAGTTCTGCGAGTTTAGGAATATAACTCTCAGCATAGGTTAAAATACCTAAAAATCTTTGAAGATGTTTTTTATCTTCTTAAGTATCTGAGAATTTGTGTAAATTTTTCAAGATATGTTTTTGTGGACAATGAGTCCCTTGATCTATTTCGAGACCTAAAAAGTTTATCTTTGTTTTAAAAAGATTAGCTTTCTCTTTTGATAAAATAATTCCATATTTTTTAATTGTTTTTAAAACTGATAAAACATGAAAATAGTGTTTATCTTCAGAGTTTGAGAAAACTATAATATCGTCAACATAGACGGTACAGTAATTTTCTAAACCTCTTAAAGCATTTTGCATATGTATTTGAAATATGCTCGGTGCTTATTTTAATCCAAAAGGAACTACCTTCCATTAATAATGACCATCTGGACATGTGAATGCGGTTAATAACTGAGATTCTTCATCTAAGAGTACCTGCCAGAAACCATTTTTACAGTCGAAACTAGAAAAATAGGTTTTTCCTCTCAAAAGAGTTAATAATTCCTGCATACAAGGAAGATTATGGCTGTCGCCTTTAGTAGCTGCATTAATTGTTTTGTAATTTACAACCATGCGCTTTTTTCCTCTTCTTTTTTCAGCTTCATTTTCAACTAAGAATGCTGGAGACATGTGAGGTGATTTACTTGGAATAATTAATTTTAAATCAAGTAATTCCTTAATCTGTTTATTAAATTCTTCCCTATCTTGTGGACTGTATTTCATAGGTTTTACCCTAATAACAGTTTTAGGATCTATAAGTTCTATTGATGCTTTCATCCATTTTTTGGACTTTTCAGGATCAATAGGATTTTCTGAACAAACCTTTTCAAGTAGTTCTTCAATTTTTTGATACTTTTGTATTTCAAGTAAAAATATTCTTTCTGGTTTTATAACCTCTTGAACAATATTAGCTCAGGAACCTGTTTTATCTTTGAATTTTTTTTCATGGATTCAAGAAAATTTGGTTTTCCGATTTGAAAAGCTTTTGTAACTTTTTTAATCAAAATCATTTCTTGATTATGATGAAAAGATACTATGTCTAACTATTGAGTGAAAGGTCCATAAAGTTGACAGAAATTATTTCCAAGAAGTAAATCCATACCTGAGTCTTGTTGATAGATAGTAGGAATGGTAAATGGTTCTCCAGAAAAATAGATTATAAGATTTCTACAAACCTTATCTAATTTAATGACTTCTTTGTTAGCAATAATTGCCTTAATATCTTTGGGAGTGTTTTCCCATAGATCATCAGAAATTATATGTATGCTTGCTAAACAAAGGCTTGCCCCTGTGTCTACATAACAATGTAGGGTAATTGTTTTATATCCTTTGAAAAAGATTTTTCCTTTGATATAAATTGAATTTGGATTAGTTATATTTGAATAAGCTAATTCAAAACAATGAGTTTTATGATTCTCTTCCCCCAACTAAAAGAGTGGTTAAAATTCATTCTGAGTCTTCTGTTGAAGAATCAGAGGATGACAAGTTATCTAGTATTTCTAATGTATATACTTGTGTATAGCCATCAAAAATAGTTTCTTGAGAAAAATATCCCTCAATTTCTACTTCCGAGATAAATTTTAATTCCTCCTCCTTTTTCCTTTTAGTTATTTACTGCCCACATCACTTATATCTCAACTTCTTACTTACGGCCCAATAAATCCCTGCCCTATAACCTTGGTTTCGGCCCACGCCCCAAACCGCCAGTTAAGATATATGAGGTTACGTAGTGCATGAATTTTTATAAACACCCAAACCCTAACTGCATACATCAAAACCTCCTCTCCCTCTATTACTGTCGACGTCAACAAGAGTCCAAGAGGACTCCGAGTTTCGGCTTCAAGATCTTATCTAATCCCCGTAATCAATAGGTAACGCCTTTTGATTCTCTTGTCATAAACTCTAGATGTTTATATGTATGTGATCAGTTATGGATTCCTTGTAATCTGGCTGCGTTTTTAATATTCACAGCATGGTTTCGTTGTTGATGATAATAATCTTGTAGTCTAGTGTCCTAAAGATCCACTATGATGCGTAGTATTATTGTTTATGTATGTGGAGACATATATGTATGAATTAGGGTTATATTCTTGATGTTGAGCATGTTAGATCTGATATAAATGTTCAATAACCTGCTGTAATTAATAGTGATGTGTCGCGGGTTCCCTAGTTGATCGTTTGCGGGTTCGGGAAGCGAATACAGCAAACTGTCACGCAGTTACAGCTGACTTTACTCGGCTGTAACCAGGTCGTAATTTAACGAAATTTGGAGTTTCCTGAGTCTCTAACGTGTTATTTTGAAACACGAATCATATGGCGCTGGAATCATAATTTTTCGACACCGTTTGATATGTTTAACGAATTATTTACGAACAAACACTGAAGCTGCAAAATCTGCAGTAAATGGGTCATATGTTTTGGGTCATAACTTGCTGCGTAATTGGAGTTTTGCTACGAAATTTGTATTGTAGATGGCCACTGATGTCGTTGTAATTCTCTAACTTGAATTTCGTCAATCGGACTTACGATGAATTTTAAATGAATTTTTCCGTGGACTGCAGTCAGAAAGTGACGAATCTGATTGCAGCCCGATAAATGAATTTTATAAAATAATTGGTGATGAATTGGATCCCGAGATTTTGACACAATAATATTTGGATCGTTTAAAAAATATGTAATTTTTTGGAAATTTTGTTGTACACGAACTACTCCGGATAACAATCCGAAAACTGCCGAAAATGCATTATATTGCTGAATTTTTTATTGAAGAGTATTTTAAGTCTTTCGTGACACTTGTGTTGTCGCTAAGCTATGTCGTGATAAATGCATGCATGATATTTAGTATTGTATGATATAATGTGCTACGTGCTAGATACGTGTAGGATTCGTGTTTCCGCGTGAGCACACCCACTAACCCTTAAACGGTAATCATGTTAGGACGTGATTGACCAGTTCTACCTCACATATTTCTTTCCATAACATAATCTGCCGAGCTAATCTAAGGTGAGTTCACACTTTCTACAAAGCATGGGATTCCCGGTGGTTTGGGAATGGGTTAAGGAATAATATTGAAACCTGCGTGTCCTCCTTGGGTAGGATACGTACCTCCATCCTCCTTGGGAAGGATGACAACATTGAAACATGCGTATTCTCCTTGGGTAGAATTCGTACCTCCATCCTCCTTGGGAAGGATGACAACATAGAACTTACTAGAAAAAACTTTATCATGAAGTCCCTCATTTTTATATCGACTTAATCGTCGGGCCATTGGCGAACGGGTCATTAGTTAAATAGCGCTATTAGGTCTGACAAGCCTCACACCATGCCGCAGAGGACGGGAGTGGACTAATGTACTTGGGCACTTAGTCAATGATGATAGACATTGACGCAGGGCACATAAACATGACTCCAGTTAGTAGTCGATATGGTAACGGGTCTAGTGGTTTACAACATGGGGTAGCCCCCATGGTATATGGTTTGGGAAACAAGGAACTGGGTAACTTGTGATTTTCGAAACAACTTATGGTTTTTGGAACAACATTAAAACAGACAACCAACTGTGAACTCGCCAACTTTTTGTTGACACACTACTGCATGCTTTACAGGTCGTTAGGTACATGGTTGGAGCTTGCACGAGGAGTGGGCGTTGTGGCAAGGAATCAACTGTTGGATTCCTAACATTTAAACTTTATGCTTTTAAACTGCTTTATGGGTTTTAATACTTTATGCTTCCTCTAACTTTTAAATTTGGTTTGGGTGAACTTTAAATGTTTGGTTTGCTATGGTTTTAATTTACTTTATTTTACTTTACATAAATGTTCAGTATGATTGGTAGTATGATCCTGGTCAGTCACACGCCTCGCGGTATTACTCCGCTTGTGGATTTTGAGGGTGTGATAGATTGGTATCAGAGCCATTGGTTATCGTGAACTCGGTTTTAAAAAGGGAAAAATGTTTTTGACAAAAACCAGACTATAACATGTTCAGTGCTCAACGATCCACAACGACACTTCGCTCCACGTGCAAGGCTCAACACTTTAGATGGTATAATTTATGTCTATGTTTCCTACTTGTTAGTTTACATTTGCATGGTGCGATGCTCATGGTATGCTTAGTTAACATAGTAGGATGTTATCTATTAGCCAGAATGTGCTCTTTATGATACCCAACTATTTACTTGAAATTTGACATGTGGTGATCAAATTATTTTCCTGTTTTCTCCTCACCCCACTACGAAAACTGTTTATGCGTTCTATCTATTCGTATGATTGTCTCGACATGACGTTACCGTTACAGCTAGAATTCAGACCTGACCCTCCGTACATTAGGTTTGCGCGAAAACATTCATGTAGACCGGAACCAGCCCAAACGAACTTGGATTTAGGAGAACAGTATACCCACGCGTCCATGTCAACAAACCCCATCATCTTCACTAGTCGTCGTCACCAGAAACGAAGCAGTCACAGTTACACGCGTTTGTCGTTGTACAACTCGAAACCCTATTATCCAAACTCTGTTTTGGACCAATGATATACTCATGTGACCATGATGCAATGAACTTTTCTTTCGTGTCGTTGCCGCCATCTACCATTACTGGAACCGTCTTTAGAGAACAGAATTATCGACGAAATTCTTCGGTTATTTGTTGGATTTTGTTTTCGCTTAATTCTTCGTATGAACAACACCAATGATGTGGGGTAAAATACACATATTTGTCCCGTGTAAATTGTATAATTTTTGTATAGGTTTTATTTGTTTTTATTTAGTTTTACTATTGTATTATATTATTTTGTGTTTGGCTAGGTCCTGGTGCAAATGGAGCAAAAATGAGTAATGTGGAAATGACCAGCTAGTCGGGCAGAGTAGAATGCCAGAGACCGAATTAAAACTGCCGCTATTTTCCTTGATTGGGCTGAGGCCACTATCTCTATATAATAAAATCTAAGTGACCTAAAATTGCAATACATGGAAAGATGAAGTCAAGGTTGCACCATGAATGTTATATGAACTCGAGTCTCGAGGGGTTGAAATTATCAAAAGTGTTCAAAGTTATATTAGGAGCATTCACATCCAATCCATCAAATTATACATACATTCCACTAAAAAACAACTCCTATATCAATATATTTCCACTAAAAACAAATACTTTTTCTCTCCCCTTTCAATTAAATAATATTATCATTACATTTTTCTCTCACTTCCACTCACAACCACTTTCAAAATATATTAAAAAATTATAACGGGTGAACAGTGTCCCCCCAAATATACAGATGAACAGTAACATTTTCTCTCTCCTCTACTCACAACCACTTTTTATACCCTTTATAATATAAAAACTCCTCCTCACATAATTTGATGGTTAGGATGTGAATGCTAATAGACCAAGCCTAATGGACTGTTGACTACCTATTATTTGTTTTGTTCTTGGGCCATTAGTAATACGAGAAGGCTGGCCCATTTTACACTTTGTCAATTCGCTAAGGCAGTGCACTAAAATATAAAAAGAGAGCCGCATAGAATTTGAAGGGGGGAACAGAACATCAGACGCACGGCTACAAGATCAGACGAAATGCTGGAGTCGACATCAGAGGATCGGAGGGAACAAAAAAAAAAGAAGCATCTTTTGCAAGGTTCAAGGCTACGGAATCGTCGGGATTAAGCGGGAAGCTTGGAAGTCAAGGAATTTACGGGTTCTACCTTACGATTTCTTTTATTTTCTAGTTTCTTGTTTTTTACTTCGATGAATTCTTGTTTGAGACTTGGTGTTTTTATTTTCTTGACTATGATATTCGGCTAAAACTCTTTAACTACCTAGGCTAATGACAATAGTTAAATAAAGTTTGGTTTTTTATTCGATTTTTGGCGTGGTTGTGGATTTTTCTTGTATTGTAAAAGCTTCCGAAATTTAACTTGGTGCATATGCGTGCTTGACATTTATTTTAGTATTGTTTATTGCTTCGTATAATCCTTGGTGACGGTCTTTATCACATAATAGGGTTGTGCTAGGGTTCTTGATTTAGGTGACGGTCTTTATCACATAATAGATCATTAATCCTTTAGGGTGAAAATCTAGTAAGTAACCTTAGAAGTAATATTCGGTAATTTAATAAAATCAAGTGTGCTGCTGAACTCGTCGCTGAGAGGCTCGAGGTTATTAATAGGTCTCGGTTTGGTTATAAGTCCTTAACATTCCTTTGTCTATTAAACCAAGATTAAAACCCGTAGTTGCTTTAGACGTTCGCGCTGAGAGGTAGAGCGTCGTATATAGGCACTTTCAAGAAACTAGAGGACTGAGAGGAAATCTAGAAAACCGGTAAGCGTAACAGCCTAGGTAGTGCCACAAGAATCGCCTTGAGAGTGTTTGAGGGGCTTAGTGGTGTCTTAATAGGTTTAGTATCTAAAGATCCCGGTTCCACACCACAAAATCATCGAATAGAAATCCATTCTGAGTTTAGCTTGCGTCTAGCCTAGGTAGTCTTCATTCATCTCTGGTCAAAGTCTTCGTTAGAGTTCGTGTTAGTTATTTAGCTAATCTAGTATTCGTTATTTGCATTCTTAGGATTTTTAGAAACCCCCCCAATCAATAAACAAATAGTTTGAGTCGTGTCAGTCTTTGTCTAGATAGAGTCATTAGCGTAATTTAGTAGAGTCTCTTGGGTTCGATACTCGGACTTCCTTAGGCTATACTGCATCGATCGGTACACTTGCCGGTCGTGTGGTGTAGGGTTTAGAGAGTCTTAGTTTTATAAATTTAAAACTTAGAGAGTCTAGTTTAGGGTTTAATTTAGTTAATTTAGTTAAACCACTTTTGTGCACATCAACCAACCTCCTGTTTCTTCGATCCGCAACTGATATAACGAAATGCTAACAACCATACTCTCTACGAACGTTACTCGAGGAGCAATGGGCCATAAATATCATAGACACGATGATATCACAAGCATTGTCCATGGAGCTCGGTCCGACCGATATAGATTCTTAGTCACGGCATTCGAATTTAGCCTACTTTGGCAGATATGCCACTTGTTTTCTTTGACGGCATCTGAAACTACTCTAAGAACTAGTAGGAATCCGAATGATACCTACACCTTACCATGGAGCCCCTACAACACAAACAACCTTATGTTTAGTTTCCAACGAATGACTTTTGAGGTTTTAAAGCCCGCTTTGCTTGATCGTATGCACAAACCCTCGCAGCTCTAAATCGAAAGATTGCTCAGGAATCCGCGTTTCAACAGTTGAAGGTGAAACTCTGTAGCGCACCCATTCTCTCGTTACCTGAAGGCACAGATGATTTCGTTGTTTATTGTGACGCGTCTTTCCAAGGACTTAGTTGTGTGTTGATGCAACGTGAGAAAGTCATTGCTTACGCATCACGCCAACTCAAGGCTCACGAAAAGAACTACACTACCCACAATTTGGAGTTGGGAGCAGTAGTGATTGCACTCAAGATATGGAGACATTACTTGTACGGTACCAAGTGCACCATGTACATCGATCACAAGCGTCTCCAGCATATCTTGGATCAAAAGGAGTTGAACATGCGACAACATCGATGGGTCGAACTCCTCAATGACTTTGAGTGCGCAATCAAGTATCGTCTAGGCAAGGCCAACGTTGTGGTTGATGCCCTCAGTCGGAAAAGAAACCAAAACCTAAGCGTGTACGTGCGTTACAGCTTACTATTCCCTCTAATCTTCCTACCCAGGTCCGCAACGCTCAGGTTGAAGTATTGAAAGAAGAGAACCTCTTACCTGAGTCCATGCGGGGCATGGAAAAGCAACTCGTACGTAAGGAAGATGACACTTACTATTTCAGGGAACGTATCTGGGTTACATCCTATGGAAACCTACGAGAGCTTGTGATGGACGAAACACACAAGTCTCGTTACTCGGTGCATACTGGTTCAACCAATAATAACAAAGCCTTAGCATAAGAGAACTCTTCTGGATTAGTCTGAATAATTAGACTGATCTCAGTGTTCCATTTATCAATTACCTCTTTTCTTTTGTCGAGGTTAAAGATACAATCAATTTTAATAGTGTTAATAGTAGTTGAGCTACCATTATTATTACTATTAGAATCAGGTATACCTTTATGATATGGCATGGAAAATTCCGTATTCTTTTTTCTTATTGGTTGAACATAAGTCTGCAGGAATTGTCCAAAACTTCATCAAAGGAACAACTTGGAGTGAAGATACTTACATATTTCTTCCTTTTCGGTTGTTCTGGCCTTCAAAACTCCTCCCCAATAATCGTGAGAAGCGTCTGTTTCTATGATTAAAAATTCATTTTCTTTTGAAAGATAAAGTTTTGGAAAACTGGTTAAGTTTTTCTTTATCTTTTTTATAAAGTCTGTATCGGATTGTTTCCATTCCCATATGTAATCCTTTTTTAATTTAACCTGTAAAGGTTTCCTAAGTTCTGCTAGTTTAGGAATATAACTCTCAGCATAGGTTAAAATACCTAAAAATCTTTGAAGTTGTTTTTTATCTTCTAAAGCATCTGGGAATTTGTGTAAATTTTCCAAGATATGTTTTTGTGGACAATGAGTCCCTTGATCTATTTCGAGACCTAAAAAGTTTATCTTTGTTTTAAAAAGATTAGCTTTCTTTTTTGATAAAATAATTCCATATTTTTTAGTTGTTTTTAAAACTGATAAAACATGAAAATAGTGTTTATCTTCAGAGTTTGAGAAAACTATAATATCGTCAACATAGACGGTACAGTAATTTTCTAAACCTCTTAAAGCATTTTGCATATGTCTTTGAAATATGCTCGGTGCTTGTTTTAATCCAAAAGGAACTACCTTCCATTAATAATGACCATCTGGACATGTGAATGCGGTTAATAACTGAGATTCTTCATCTAAGAGTACCTGCCAGAAACCATTTTTACAGTCGAAACTAGAAAAATAGGTTTTTCCTCTCAAAAGAGTTAATAATTCCTGCATACAAGGAAGATTATGGCTGTCGCCTTTAGTAGCTGCATTAATTGCTTTGTAATTTACAACCATGCGTTTTTTTCCTCTTCTTTTTTCAGCTTCATTTTCAACTAAGAATGCTGGAGACATGTGAGGTGATTTACTTGGAATAATTAATTTTAAATCAAGTAATTCCTTAATCTGTTTATTAAATTCTTCCCTGTCCTGTGGACTGTATTTCATAGGTTTTACCCTAATAACAGTTTTAGGATCTATAAGTTCTATTGATGCTTTCATCCATTTTTTGGACTTTTCAGGATCAATAGGATTTTCTGAACAAACCTTTTCAAGTAGTTCTTCAATTTTTTGATACTTTTGTATTTCAAGTAAAAATATTCTTTCTGGTTTTATAACCTCTTGAACAATATTAGCTCCAGGAACCTGTTTTATCTTTGAATCTTTTTTCATGGATTCAAGAAAATTTGGTTTTCCGATTTGAAAAGCTTTTGTAACTTTTTTAATCAAAATCATTTCTTGATTAAGATGAAAAGATACTCTGTCTAACCATTGAGTGAAAGGTCTATAAAGTTGACAGAAATTATTTCCAAGAAGTAAATCCATACCTGAGTCTTGTTGATAGATAGTAGGAATGGTAAATGGTTCTCCAGAAAAATAGATTATAAGATTTCTACAAACCTTATCTAATTTAATGACTTCTTTGTTAGCAATAATTGCCTTAATATCTTTGGGAGTGTTTTCCCATAGATCATCAGGAATTATATGTTTGATTGCTAAACAAAGGCTTGCCCCTGTGTCTACATAACAATGTAGGGCAATTGTTTTATATCATTTGAAAAAGATTTTTCCTTTGATATAAATTGAATTTGGATTAGTTATATTTGAATAAGCTAATTCAAAACAATGAGTTTTATGATTCTCTTCCCCCCAACTAAAAGAGTGGTTAGAATTCATTCTGAGTCTTCTGTTGAAGAATCATAGGATGACAAGTTATCTAGTATTTCTAATGTATATACTTGTGTATAGCCATCAAAAATAGTTTCTTGAGGAAAATATCCCTCAATTTCTGCTTCCGAGATAAATTTTATTTTTTCCGGAAATTTTTTTTTGTTGGGACATTTGTTGGCATAATTTCCTTCTTCAGAACATATCCAGCAACGACATTTTTTCTTCCCTTGAGGACAAACCTTAGGTTTTTCTTTAGAAAAATATTTTCCCGGTGAAAATTTTCTTTTATTGGTTTTCCAAAAACGTTTTTTAGTTTTTGTTTTATATTTATTTTTATATTTCTTTTTGAAATAACCTTTATCTCTTGTTGGTTCATAGCCAAAAGATAATTGTGGTAACTCAGTAAGTTTTTTACAACAGTTTTTATTAAAACATTTTAACTGTTTTTGTTTATTAGAAAAATCACAATAAGCCGCAATTTCCTCTTTAACAATTCTTGTAGCAAACCCAAGAGAGTGCATTGTGAACTGATTTTTCTCTTTATTCCATCGTTCTTTTGCCTTTTCTCCGACGATGGGAATTTTCATCAAGTAGGCATCAATCCAAGAATGGAATTCACCTGTGCCTAATTTATATAAATTTGTTTCATAAAGACAAGTGAAGTCGTCTAAGTGACATATATCACAAAGTTGTGCTTTAGCAAGATTTTGTCTTACTTTTTCTAGCAACTTTTGATTTTCTCGGTCTTTATCTGTCATGAAGTCAAGACCTAAAAACATCATGTATATTGCATTTATTATTTGATCAAAAAGATCCTCACCATGCAAATCTTCACTTCAAGTTGTTCCTTTGATGAAGTTTTGGACAATTCCTGCAGACTTATGTTCAACCAATAATAACAAAGCCTTAGCATGAGAGAACTCTTCTGGATTAGTCTGAATAATTAGACTGATCTCAGTGTTCCATTTATCAATTACCTCTTTTCTTTTGTCGAGGTTAAAGATACAATCAATTTTAATAGTGTTAATAGTAGTTGAGCTACCATTATTATTACTATTAGAATCAGGTATACCTTTATGATATGGCATGGAAAATTCCGTATTCTTTTTTCTATTAGAACGCATATTACTACTACTAGTAGAGGCATTATTTACTCTATGTTTTGAATGTTTTGGAGACATTTCAATATCTGAAAAACTTTCTTCAGTTTCGGGTTCTTCATTATTTAAAGCAAAGATCCGTTCTTTATTTTCAGAAAAAATATATTTCATTTAAGATTTTATTTTTAGAAAACTTTTGTTCACATTCTTTGTCATCTAATGAAATGAGATTAACAAGTTCATGTATCTGTTCAACTGGAAGGGTGTCCAATTGTTCATCTAAAATTTGCTCCAATCTATGAGTGATAGAGCTCATCTTGTCTTTTGAATGCATGTTCTAATCAAAAAGCAAATTGATGGTATTTTGAGATTTCCATATTTAGTTTTTTGACAAAACTAGTTATGTGGGTGGTCTAGGTGGTCCGAAAGGCCATATTAATGCATTTGGACTTTTAGAGCTTCCTAATGATGGATTTCCAACATTGAAATTTGGAAATGAATATTTTTAAAAGCTTTTTTCATTGACCATTTTTTCTTTTTGCTTTTCGGGCAAAAGAGTTTCTGAATTTATTTTTTCATCAGCTTTATCCGAAATATCCTTGATGATTTTTGCAGCAATTGCTTCAAGATTTTCGTTGGTAGACAAACTTTCCACCTTTTTAATTAAATCTCTAAGCAGTTCTTCTATTTTATCAAGAGAACTCATGCTATAGATATTGTTGCTTTTTTAGCTTTAAGCTCAAGAATTCTTTGTTTAGAGGCAACAATGTTTCTTTTAATAATTTCTATGTTGAGAGATTTTATTTTATGACTCATCATAAAATCTTCTTTTAATTGTTGTATCTGAATTAAAGAAGTATATATGTCTTCTTCTTCATAAGCGATTTTCTCATCAAGAACATGTAAATAATTTAAAATAGGTTTTAAAGACATTATGTCCCAATAACCTCTTTTAAAATTTCTCCATGTTTGTCTATTCTTTCCGACATGGATCGTATTAGATATTCAGTGTTACTAGATTCTTTTATTTGTAAAGAGGTTCCAGCAAAACTGTGTCTAGGTTTTATTCCTATAATTTGTTTATTTCGTGCAATATCAATTGCCCAATTTCCTTGTAATTGTGAAGGTTCAGAAAATTTACTACCTTCAACAACTCCAATATCTGAGAAAATATCTTCAATTGTTATATTTTCTTTTTCCTTATACTCAATTGAATGAGTACTATTAGTTAAAGCATACGAAATTAAATAATTAATCGTAAAAACTTTATTTCCTGGTTTCATAAGATCAGTTCTTTCACACTGATGTATAAAACTTAGAGTTTTATCAAAATCTTTTGAATCTCGATGTAAAGCAAATTTAGGATAGATAGTAAACATAAATGTACCATAAGCTAAATTTCCTTGAATCGCTCTTAGAAGAGCGTCTAGCCTATTGATAATTCTATTATCAACAAGGGCCATTTTTATAGGAAAATTAATTTCATCTCTAAATTGTGCTTTTAGGAGAATTTTGACTGCTTCTATATGTACCATATTGAGAGATTTTCTCAATTCTGGTTTAATATGTAAAAGTTTTTTTGCAATTTCTTCCTTTGTTAGGAGTGGCAAATAAACTTCTCCAGATGTATTTTTTATATCAACTGAAAGTTCTTCAGTGTTAAAACAATAAAGTATTTTATTTTTTATAGAAAAAGCTCTACAAACTAAACTTGTTTTGTGTCAAGCTTGAATTTAAGCTTGCTAATTTTTGTTAGTTGATCAGAGTTAATCATATAATCTGATACAAAACCCTTTTCGTTTTCACTAAAGTTTATTACTTCAGTTGTTTGTTCCGATTCTTCTTAATCGTTTTTAAATAGATCTTTATTTCCCATTTAAAAGTTAAGAACTTGGTTCTAGTAAATTTTTTGTTACTACACAAATAGTAAATTGAACGACAAAAAATATGTTGTTAGATAATTGACAAAGACATAGATGCCAATGACAAAGATGTCATACCAAAAGTGTAGAAAACTTTTGTAGTAATAGGTTTTGAACAAACAATTGTCGACTAAAATTGTCGATATGTTGAATTTGAAAATCCAATTCTTGAATATAATATTCATTTTAGTAGTCATTTGTTGACTATGAATATTATATTCAAAAAATTGGATTTTCAAATTCAACATATCTTATACACTTTTGGTATGACATCTTTGTTATTAGCATCTATGCCTTTGTCAATTATCTAACAACATATTCTTTGCCTTTGTCAATTATCTAACAACATATTCTTTGTTGTTCAATTTACTATTTGTGCAGTAACCAAAAATTTACTAGAACCATTCTGCATTGTGGGATCTTAGGCAAAAGGCCGAGAAAGGTATGCTTGTTATAGTCCTGAGCCTTTGATTTTATATTGAAGTCCTTTCTTGTATGTTTGTTAATGCAACCGATGTGGGATGCAAATAGCCTTCAATAGAAAGGTTTTTTTTTTTTTTTTACCCATCATTGTTATAATTTCATCTGCTACCACTCATAATCTGAAACAATAGGTAGAACTGTACTTTTTTTATTTATGTATTGGAGTTATTAGCTAGACTTTTTGAATCCATGAGGCGTAAAAACTTGAGAAAGAAATCAAGAATAATACACTACTTGTTGCTACCAAAATCCACACTGGTTAATAGGGAATTGCAGTAACACCAAAATGAGTGGTTCACTTGCCTGAAAAGGGTCTATCATGCAAGTAACACATGGCATCATTTGCCTTGCCACGGTGAGGGTTTGGAGATTTACGTTGTGACCAGCCTCCGACATGAGAACAAGTGAGACCTGAAAGCCTTATGCAGAGTCGATAAAATAGCATCAAATGCCCTTCATCGTGAGTCGTTGCCACCGGCGCAGCAAGTCTGCTTGTGGGGCCATGGTCACTGGCTTTGTTCGCTCAATAATGGCATATCCTTTATCCGTTCTAGATGTGTATTCACTATTGTGCCGGTCTAGGGGGTTATCCCTTCACTTGTAGGCAGCCAAAAGTGTTAAAAGAGTGTCAAACTTGTAACACAACAAACTTATGAGTAAGATTGCATTGTGGATTAGTATTCAGGAGTCAATTAAACAAATCCTTGTGTTATCATTTTGTGACGCATTTCATTTTGAGGCAGATATTAGGGACAATGAAATCTGTCTTTAAAATCGCGACATAAATTAGGGACGATGAAATACTTCATTAACTTAAGACATATTTACAGCCAACCTGTGTTGCGGAAAATTGATCCCTAATGCTACTTACATAATTCATATAAAACCCGTGTTGATACAAAAATACATTTGCCTAGAATTAGGAACAGACCCAATATATTATCAAACGTGGCGTTACAATTAAATCACTAAGAAATGAATGTCACAAAGTTCACAAATCACTACAAGATAATAGAACGAAGCTGGAGAAAATTTTATAAACGAAAGTTACAAATAGGATCTTCTTATATGATTTGGCTAAACCCTGGATACAAGCACGACATCACATAGGATCTTTTTATAGGACTTGGCAAAGCAAACAATAACTTAGCTTTGTCGGGATCTTTGTAGCAAAGTTCAGCAGCCCTTCCAACATCCTCTTCAGCTAAGCTAACTTTAAGAAGTGCATCAATAATCTCTTCCAACTTCTCATCGCCCCAAGAATCAGTTTTTGTCGCAACACCAATATTTTCGTCATTGTTATTCTCGCATGCTTGTGAAATGTCCTTGGTTTTTAGTTGTGTTGCTATATTTGTGCCCCAAAGCGAATCCAGTTTGTACAGATACGGGAATTTCAAGTTCCACAATCCGACTGCGTTATTGTGATCCTACAAAAAATGAAACCAATATTATTCCAAAAAAAAAAGATACGCGCTTAAAAACGGTATTAGTATTTAGCTGCACTTGCACTTGATCAATTGCATGGATAAATAATAATTTATGTGTATTGAATAACTGAAAACCAGATCCCTTAGAGAGCTTACAATGTAAGGGATCATGATAAAGTTAAACAACTAGTGATAATGATAAAATGTCAATAAGTATCCTCATATTTAAACTAGAGATAGAATAATAACTACCAAACACACTTAAGGATAAACGATAAATTGAATAATAATAATAACTATAATAGATGATAACTCAGCTAAGCAGTGGCGAAGCTTGAGATTTCTGACAGGGGGTCGAAAACGTATATACCCAAAAATTTCTATACGAAAACCACATATATTACACTACTGAGCGAAAGTTCGGGGGTCGGGCACTTACCTTACACCAGTCATCATACCAATGCTTCTCACAATTGATTTTGCTATCAACATCATCCCATCGACAACCGCGTTGCAACAACATCTCAGAAATTGCACTATGCTTGTTTCTAAGATATTTGATCATAGAGTCTATGTGTGGGTTAACATCTTTATCAAAATCAGGAAATTTTTGCACTAGTCTTTTTCGCACTTCAACCATGGTATTGTTGTTTTCTTGATCACAAGCAAGTTCTTGTAGAATATCGACTAAAGCTTCAACTTCCTCATCACTCCACTGTTGTTTGTTCTTTCCACTCGCACCATCTTCAAAACATGAAAATTTATACCAATGCCGTCGTCAAGAAAATAGATTTTAACAACAAAGTAATTAGGCATAAAACCTAAGATCAGAACATACTATATATTCATTCTAGTTGCATCTAAACAGGCTTAGAAAATCAAATAATCTAACTCGGTATTATGATTATGCGGGGGCGTCTTACCATTAAGCTCTTTGTGATTAACATATGTTCCCTCTTTTAAAGATACTTTGGATGTGTAATAAACCTTGCCCACTTTGAATCTATCTATGAAGTTTGTTGCAGCATCGTTAAACACAATTGCTTCGACTCGAGTACCCTGCAAAGTAGTATTTCTTGATTCACTACCATGGAATCGGTAATCTGCGACAGCCAAAACCATCGCAAAAGGATTTTGACAATATCATACAAAGGAAAATGTGTACACTTACATCTTCATCAGTTAACTCCACATTATAAACACAAACTTCTTCGGTTTGAGCAGCTGACTTAGCTACTTCTTGATTTGGTTTCAAAACAATACGAGCATCTTCTCTATTTGTTAAAGTCTCGGCCACCTCGGTTTCTTGCTTCGGCTTTAAATTATCACCGGCTTCTTCCTTAACTTCTATCTTTTTAGGAGGAGAGACAACTTCATATTTATGCACCAACAAATACCTTATAGGATCATAAATGTGGGTAAGATTAAAAATATATAATTTACCACAAGTTTGTTATAGATTCATATATGTTCAAATTACTATAACCTCATTCTTCAAGTTCATTTGAAAAAAAAAAAAAAAAAAAACCATTATATATGTTCACTTGTCTCACTTAAGCAAAAAAAAAATTATAATTTTTTTATCACAAAAATGCAACATCTAATGAAATTTAGTAACTGTAGAATTAAAACTATAAAAAAAAAACTTTGATTGATTTGAGTAGAACAAAAGAAAGAACTTAATACTCACCGGGACCAAACGTAGTACTCAGTAATACATATAAGATCAAGATCTCGAATCTCTCCATACATGTTTGCAGTTGAGAAAAGCACAAATGAAAATAGCTTTGCATTTCCATCACTCACTGTAAAACTAATAACCCGAAAACACAATCAGTAGCAACAACCAAACTTACAACAGAAAACAAAACAAACTATAAAAAGACTATTCGTACAAGTATCGGTCTTGATAAGGCTGTATGTCCGAGACTTGTACAATGACTCGGATATCGGTTGAAGGATCCGGACGAGGGTTTGACAGTATCAGTGATATACCATCTGGTGTCACTGCCATCACTGATTATGTTTCTGTATGATCAAACAACGAATTCATTAGTTAAAACATTTATTAAAATGCTCCAACATGTCCAGAGTTAGTTTATATATTTCAGGGTCTACATGACTACATTCATGATCGATTAAAGTTTATTAAAACAATCAGATCAACAGTAAATAACAACCTATATGGTTATAACTTGTAAATGAACCGAACGAATATATAACAAGTAGTTGTTTAAAACTACGAATGCGTACTGCGTACATTAGGTCTAAGTAAAGGAGTCTCATACACAGTTTTGTCCTTGTTAAGAAAATAAGTTTGTTCATGTGTGTTTATGTTCTTGGTTAAGATGCTATGTTAACACAAACAAACATAAAAGAATAATAATAATAAAAAAGGCATATACAAAAACAATAAGTTGCAGTTTCTAAAAAGCCAAAACATGAATACATGATATAAAATATAGTAAATACCAGGATGGTTCGTTGGGGAATACTAAAAAAGTGGAGAAATGAGGAACCATGCATTTAACATGTTAAAAACTCAACTTAACATGTAATTATTATTTTTTTTTTTTTCGGCACTTTTCCTTATAAATACATGTAGAACCATTTAAAAAAAATTCAAAAACTAAAATCATAAAAAAAAATGTTTAAAAAATAGTTAAAAAAGGTTAAATTTTTTTACAGAAAACTATTTTTATTGGCATAGCTTCTACACATTTTTATAAGGAAAAGCGCCGAAAAAAATGATTTTTAACATGTTAAGTTGAATTTTTAAGATATATTTAACATGTTAAATGCACTGATCCGATCCCCGATTCCCTACTTTTTTAGTGTTTCCAACGAAGCTCAAATACTTTGTTTTCTAAAATATATATATTCAATACAAGTCAAAACTGATGAGCTTAAAAGTAATAAACCCTAAATATTAGAGGACGCCAAGTGTAGAAGATCTTCAAACCATAATTGTAATATACACACTTACGTGTGTGATTGATGAAGAATAGATAGATTCAAACCTGCAAGCAAACGAACTAACGAAGAACACGTCAAGAAGCCACTAGGTTTCATATTATATCGTTTTAACAGTTATTAACTTTATAAAACACAAGACTTGGGCCTATGTTTCAGTTCTTTTATTTGGGCTTAATTAATTATGACCAGGAATACCAGAAAATGCAAGTGAGGTTTCGAGTTATTCAGTTTATTTGAATCGGGTTTTTCAAATTTGGAAATTTTAAACCTAAATACAGATTCAGTAAGATTAACAAAAACCTATTCGAATTCGATTCAGATAAGGGTCTTTTGAAATGAACTGAATTACCAAAATATTCAAAAAATCATATATAAAGTTGAAACAAAAAATATATATATATATATATATATATATATTATTCGAAGTCGGTTTATTCGAGTCAGTTCATCATTTGGAACTCGTTCTAGATGTGTGTTCGCTATTGTAATGTACCGGTCTAGGGGTTATCCCTTGACTCGTTAAAGGGTGGCCCCAAGTACTCAATTAAATTAAACTGGTTAATAGGATTCTGTCACCTCAAAGCTGCTCAAACCTTTTAGAGGAGGCCAAGTACGTAAGTACTCACTACCTTATTTTTATAAAAAAAAAAAAAAAAAAATCCAAAAACTAAACATTTAAATAAAAAAGAAATTTTCATTAATCGAAGAAACAAAATACAATAATTAAAAATAGTAAAACCTAATTAAAGTTGAAATTGTTGTGAAACAATGGTCTATTAGCAATCCATATACAACTATACTAAACATGAGAGAACAAGACTATAGAGAATAAGTGAATAGGAATTCTTTTTCATTGAGATATAAACATACAATACAAAGAACTCTATATATAGTGTTCTTACATTAATACAAAGAACATGAAGAGATGGTGGTTACATATGTGGAGAGTCACCACATTATGGTGCATTCATAACACTCCCCCTTGACTATCCACATGATGAAATATAATAGTCTACTATTCTTTTAATACGCTAGGTGATGTTGTCTCGTTAAAAACTTTGCTAGGAAAACCCAGTGGGATAAAACCATAGCTAAGGAAAGGAAAAAAAAGAGTGGAGCGTGTATTTTCTCCCCCTGATACTTTTGGATCAGATATGTTGCCTCATTAAAAAAAAACCTTACTAAGAAAACCAAATAGGAAAAACTTAGCCAAGGGAAAAATAGTGCACTACGCATTATACATAATTAACAACATGATTTATGATGATGTTAAATTAGTACTTCGGGACCTATAAGATAAACTGATACTACTGGATCAGTTATGTTGTCTCGTTAAAAACCTTACCAAGAAAACCCAATGGGAAAAACTTAGTGAAGGGAAAAAGAGTGCAACATTTGAGATTAGAACTGTAATCTTACCAATACATCTAGCAAGAACGTAATATCAGATGTCGTCTTGTTTGCAAGATACGTCAATGCTCTGATCACAATTAAGTATGGTACTTCTTGACTAAGTAGTTCAACATCCCTTTCTTGGAGTTGATAAGAATATTTTTTTCTATGTCAAGCGATCAGACAATCGTTCATGTACTCAACGAATGAGCTTTTTCTATGTAACATCTTCTAGATGTAGTCAGATTGATGAGCAAAAATAGTACAATACTAGAACTACAGGTCGAGAATAACTACACTTTGTAAAGGTCATTCAAAATTTTCCTCTTTAGTTTGAGAGTTCTCTCTCGATGATGTTTACATTATCACTGTAAGAGTGAAATCTTGTTAAATAGATGTAGCTCATTTTATCAAAATTATACCTCTCTTTTCAGAGTATAGTCGACTGTACCACATATGAGTAGTTTCCTTTAAGATTCATATATATAACACCTATGGGGTTATTGTTTCATAATGCTTGAGCATTTTTAATCCTTCAGGGACTTTTCATATAGATGTCATTTGCAATTGTCTCGTACATGTATACGGTGATGCCATCCATAAGTTGTTTTATCTGAAGTCATTCTGAGATTGCGAGGCCGCTTAAACATTTAAAGATTATCGCATCCATTACAGGGGTATACGTTTCCTCGTAATCAACTGCTGGGATTTGGGAAAATTCTTTATGTTAAAATGCGTGCCTTACATCGCAAAAACTTATTATTTACGTTTCCTTTTATTTAAAGACACCCATTTATAACCTACTGGTTTGACGTCTATGGGTGTTCGAACTGCTGGTTCGAAAACGTTTAGTTTGTAGAGCAAATTTAGTTCAACCTTAAGTCATGTAGTCATTTTGGCTATTTGTGCGTACACTCTTGCACACTTTCTATATACGTAATCCTTTTTTTTCATCGATTACATCTATTGCTATAGCATAATCAAATATATCATTTTACACGTGTTTCATTACGGTTCCATATTGTACTTATTTTGTACATAATTCATCGCGATCTCATATTTGTTTGGTACTAGAGTTTCTTTTAGAACTCCATTAGCCTCTTTTGGGGTTTTGACAACAACCTTCTTTAAGGTTTAGTATGCAACCACTTCTGGGGTTTTGTATGTAACCACTTATGGTGTTTTATGTGCCACCTCTTTTGGGGTTACACCAACTGCGTTACTCTGCTCTTTTTGTGTTTTGTGGGTTTTATCTTTTTGGAACCGATTTATCTCTCACGATTTATTAATATGATAATCATTTTGTGAGTACTTCCATTCGAGCAGATAAGTTTAAGCTGGTATATGTGACTTTGTCACCTTATTTGTGTTAGTGAATGCATCTTGTATTTCATTTGTTATTATTTGCAAATACACGCTCTTTCTTTTGGACTTCAGATTTGCATTGACCACTTCAGGGGTCGATATATAATATGATGCATTTTTTTATGTTACCAGTCTTTCATTTTCTTGTCTCCCCCTAAGACTGGGAATACGATGTACATATCCCATTTTATATGTTATGGTGGTGCTATTGGTACATAGGCTGCACAACAAAATATATATAAAAAAATGGAAACTTAGTTCTCTTCAGGAGACCAGTTGTAATGGGGAGTATTTGTGATAAGCAGTTGGTTTTGAATTGATATAATCAATCGACGAATTCCGTCTCGACTATGTATGCCTCTCACTATATTTCACATTGTGCCCAACAATGGTCCCTACAATTGGGTTGTCAAAGAACCGTGTTAAACCATGTCAAAAAAACAACGTTCTATAGTGTTGGGCATATGCTACATACGGGTAGCTAAAAACTCACATGTAACCATGTATGAATGCCACAATCCACACAACTGTACATTTCAATGGTCCCATATAAGAGGGATTGTTTGTAGGAGTTTATTGTTTGGAAGGGCATAAAAAATTATTTGCCACAAAAAAAAACTAACTAGACATATGATAAGGCATTTTGGGAGCAATGTTTTAGATTACTTAGAGGTGCTAAGGTACCGGTTAGCATGTTTGATTGTTTAGCATATCATGATGCTATCTTGATGACCTATTTGGTCATGCCATGTGGTGAACGTATAAATATTCTAGTAACTTCTGGTTACTCATCATATTTGATTTAATGGAATATTGTGGAAAATTAGTATCATTTCTAGTAACTTCTAATATAGTCTTCTTGGCCATATTTACTATATGATATATTTTAGATATTTAGTACATTTTCTTTTACACCATTCCAAGGTGATGACTTTTCATTCAAACATAGTGGAAACTTAATAAATTTCTTCGGTATACATTAGAATATGATGCATTATGAATTACAAAATTCGATATCAGCGGGTAAACTATCAATACTCTTCTGGAGCATTTAATATGCTATTAACATGTGAAATAGTATCAATAGCGTCTCTACCACGTGAAATATTATAGTTTTAGCCTTTGTTTAGAGGGAAAACATGTACTATTCATAAGGTTTTCCATCACTAAGCTATATGTTAGCCAAAAACGCCAAGTGCGATGAACTAAAGTTTGGGTTTAACTTGAAAAATAATTATTAAAACAAACGGGACTTTGTATACATTTGGGAGAACTTCGGATTCTCAACATTGATTTAGGATTCATGTGAAAATCAGTATAAATGAGCATCAACACTAACTCAAATGAATTATTATCTATCAATTTAAGTAACTAACATTAGAGTAGTTTACTTATGAACAAGAGAACAAACATAAGAAAAAGATTTCCCTCATCATTTACCATGATCATGACATTTATAACGATCATTATATCATCACTTTCACTTTTAGGGAATGGATTATAACCACACAACTTTCATAGTGTTATCATTACAATTGCTTTTGTTATGTACATGATCCCGACCTTTCACTAATCTATCATTGCATTTACCTTAAGGAATGGCTTAGAGCCACACAACCTTCATTCTGGTTGTTTCAAACCTTATATATATATATATATATATATATATATATATATATATATATATATATATATATATATATATATATATATATATATATATATATATTACTACTTTATAAGCATATTTGAGGTTTGATAAATGGAAATTGTTTTATTTAACCAATATAAATAATCTTTTCATCACATAACCTCAACTAGCCCCATCAAAAGAGGCACATAGCCTACTAAGTATGCAAGAGTCATGGGTGGTGAAAAGTCTAACATAATTAGAGACTTAATTTTGCCATAAAATCTCTAATCAATTGTCATAAAAGACATCAATACACCACATGAAAAGTACTTAATTTTGCTATAAAATCTCTAATCAATTGTCATAAAAGACATCAATACACCACATGAAAAGTACTTAATTCTGCCATAAAATCTCTAATCAATTGTCATAAAAGACATCAATACACCTCATGAAGAGTACTTAATTCTGCCATAAAATCTCTAATCAATTGTCATAAAAGACATCAATACACCTCATGAAAAGTACTTAATTTTGCCATAAAATCTCTAATCAATTCAAACGAGATTTCAACCGGTGAAGTATATGGCCGATTAAATACATAGAAAATCAGGTTTCGTCGGCAAATCTATCTATTATACTAAAGCAAAATAAAGGTTGACTTTTTGACTTTGAGGTGGCTGCTTTCTTTGGCCAGAGAATGGGAATTTTAGGCGCCATCTATCTCTTCTCTCTATTTTCTTTCAATTTCCTTCAATTCTCTAATACGCTTCCTTTAGATTATATATGGAAGGTTGAATACTGATTCAATAATTGGAAGTTTGTTTAGGAAATTATGGAACCGTTTCCAATTCTATCGCCTATATACAAATTATTGTTTTTAATCGGATGTTTCAATCGATCACTGAAGAATCGTGCTCTGTTTTATGTTCATCATCAGACTTCCAAAATACAAGGATCGGTAAGTTGGATTCCACCTCTGTATGTGATTTTTTAGTTTTTATTAGAAAACCCCAATTTTGTTGTATGATTTGTATGTTGTTGTTGATGTTAACGGATCCGCTAATTCTTTGTGATATGAGATTTTAACCAGTTCATTGTTGTAATTTGTCTGTTTATTGATGTTCTTATACACCTTAATGGATTTCTATTTGTGTCTGGTTAATCCTCTTTTGTTAGTTTTCCAGTTCATTCATTCCATCATAAACCCTAAATCTTTTTTTTTATGCGAAGATTGGGGATTTGAGTTGTGCACGGAAGGTTAAGATGGGTTTTGATTCTGACGTGGTTTTGGAAACTGGGTTGCTTGATTTTTATGCGAAGATTGGGGATTTGAGTTGTGCACGGAAGGTGTTCGATGAAATGTCTGAAAGAGATGTGGTTGCTTGTAATGTTATGATTTCGGTGCTTGGGAAGCATGGGTTTATTGAGGACGCAAGGGAAGGTGTTGATATATTTTCTCATTATCATTTGATTTTGATTTTCAAACGTTTTTTGCTAGGGTTTCTTCGTATTGGATCTGTTTGCTGCTCCGACACACAAATGTCGCTCAGGTTTGCCTTCTTTAATTTCTATTTGTAATTGTAATGCTTTCTTTTCTTCTTATGTCTCATGTTACGATTGTTGTCTTTGATTTTCAAATCCTTGCGTCTGCTCTTACAAATTGGGTTGCAATTGTTTTGGTTTGGGTATATCTTTGTTTTGATTCTAAAGTTTCAAGGAAATCGATATTTATTAAACGTTGTTCACTTTTGTTTTTACTTATAAGACCTATGCTATTAATCTATGCTATTAATCAGGTAGGCCATTCAGTTCATAACGCAAGAGGAAAATAACAGAGAAATAAGATTTTTTTTTTAAATCAACATACTATATAGAAAAAAAAGCTCCATAATCCCCTTTAAGTTCCATACTATATTTTAGATTATCCAATGGAACATTCTTTTGTATTTTATATTATTTTTGTACTTATGGATCATATAAATTGAAGTGTTATGTCATATTAGATTTTTAATCTGATGATTAATTGAGGTTTTGTTTATTTTATTTTTTTATGATTTGCAGTGAATCATAACTATTGTTGGCTGATAGTTTGGTGGTTATTTGCAGTGAATCTGGAAACTATTGCTGGAAAAAAAATGTGCCTAATGTGTATGTGTGTGTATTAATTGTTTTCTTTAGTTATGCAATGCTTATTGGAGTAAAAGAATGACTATGATAGTGTATTAATGAGTTTCATTTTTAGCTACTTCTCATTTATCCATGAATTGATATGGAATCTATTGTGTAGAAATTTGCAATTATGGCTGATGAGAGTTCTTATTCATCATTGACTATAGGTAATTCATGCTTATCGTTTATCAAGTTTAACATACCATGTTTATGCAGACTTGGTATAGGAAAACTATGACCACAAGAACATGATTGATTACATGCAACTAAGGAGGATTTAAAATAAAAAGAAGGTATTTTAGGGTTCTTTTTTATTCATTTTATAAGTACAGATGAGCTAACTTTGCTGTTAGTTTCGCCTGATTTCTTATATTTGTTTTGATTTGGTAAAAAAGGTTTAAAAGAAGATGATTTAGTTTTTGGAAAGTTAGTTTAAGATTTATTCTTCTTTAGAACCTTTGGCTTTTAAATAAGTCTTGATTTGCAGGATTGTTTTTTTTAATCGAAGATAGAAGTCTGGTCTGATGTTTTTCTGTGTTTGGTTTTTAGGGGGAGATGTTCTTTACCAATTGTATACCAAAGTTTAAAGTCAAGATTGTGCTATGTTTGTCACTTCTTTTGTCTTTTGTCTTGCAGGAGTTAGCTTTTACTTTTAGTGTGTGTATGGTTACGAGTGATAATATCAACACAGATCGAGCCATTACAAAGGAATGTGGCATTCTCCCTTCCACTTTGGTAGAACATATTATATTAGCACCAAAAATCAGTTATACACACATTCATTCAAGTAATGGAGACTGGATTATCGTGCGATTAACATGTTAAATGGGTCAAATGGGTCGATATCAGCCAAGAGTCATCATTTTACTGTTTCCATAATATGTTTTTTTGTTAAAATAAGCAACACAATCATTTGACACTGTTAGTGGGTCAACATGACTTAACCAAACAGTTTACAACTCTACTTGAAAGAAGCTCATTTCATATAGAATCTATTTTGACGAATAAAGTGTTGCCTGGGCCCGCTCATTTAACTGCCTGTATTGAAATTTTTAGTGCTTTTCCGTGAGTACAGGTGATGGTGACATCGTGTCCAACATACAAGTTGTATGGCCCAGTGTGAAGTTGTTGCATTCATGGGTGATGGTACTAACGATGCTCCGACTTTGCATGAATCTGACATTGGAATTTTATTGGAATAGCAGCAATATAGGTTAGTATCTCTTACTTTCTTACAAGTTGCAGTAATAGTGAGGATGTTTTTTTTTCACATGTTTGATCCTGGTACATGCCATAGGTTGCTAAAGAACAAGCTGGTGTAATTGTTGGATGATGTAATAATCATTAAAGTAGCCAAATGGGGATGTGTAGTATACATAAACATCTAAAGTTTGTCCAGTTCCAGTTAACCGTTGTTTTTTTGATGACGACATGCATCAGAGTTATGTTTTTTTAAGCCAATATAGTTGATTTCATCGGTTTGACACAAACAAAGTGACTCGGAGTATGCACTTAATTGTTTATCTTACCCGATAAATAATTTGCTATTTTTATAATATCGTACTATTTTCAAGTAATGGAGTTGAAGGTCAAGAATGATGATGGATTTGTGAGGAATATGCATACTTGGGTGGAACATTCTAAAGGTTACAAAAGGAATGTTTATAAAGGATGGGAGAAGTATATGAAAGATCATGTAAAAATGTCACGCTCTATATGATAGTTTGATTCCTCTTAATTAGATTTTGGCTGTGATTATTTGTTAACTAGAGGTGAAGAAATCAGTTTTTTTATTTTTTTTTAAAACCGGTCTGTTTCTTTAACTGGTTTCGGGTTTTTTTTATGGCACAAAAGACCATTTTTTAAAACCAGTTCGGTTTTTTTAAACCGAATTGATACGAGAAGAATTCGACCTGGTACTAACCAGTTCGGTTCGGTTTTTAAACCGGTAACGACGTGGTATGTTTTGCCACAAACAAACTGACTCAGAGTATGCACTTAACTGTTTATATTACTTGATGATTAATTTGCTATTTTTTATAATATTGTACTATTTTCAAGTAGATGCATTGCTTTTAATTTGATTTGTTCACATTTCTGATGTTAGATTGTTCAACAAATACACTCGCCTATATCTTTTGACTTGCCAATGGTTCTAAGTAAGCCTCCAAAGTTATGCTCGACACTTGAAGTTTACAAGGTAATTTGTCTCTTATGACTAGAGGCCACCAAATGGGTAGGTCATGTGAGTTGGGTAACGGGTCAAAATAGGTTTGGACTGAAATGGGTCATAATAGACCAAGTGAGGTTAACATTTAAAGTCTTTATTTTCCGCTTCTTTTTAACTTATATATAGTTATAAACAATAAATGGCTAATTTTGATTACAAAAACCATATTTTTCTAATAACGAGTCTGATTAAATGATTAGTGTAACCTTTAACCCATTTAACATGTTCTATGTTTTTCATTTGACCCTTTCGAGATAGAACACGGCCAAATTTAACCTATTGACTCTTAAATGGATGTAAATTGCCACCTCTACTTACGACAATGATGTTGAAATGTTACTTATCAGCAGTTCCGGTTAGATGTATCAGGTACCATGGACCCTTTAGCCTTGCTGGAGAAGATATCAAAGAATGGAATATCACAAGATGTTTAGCGAAGAAGAACCGGTCTATAACCGCCGGGTGGGGTTAAGCCCGAACCGGTTCTTTTAATAATCGGTTAAAAAAAGGTTTCGTTTTTTTTCCGATTTCGATCCTAAAACCGGTTTTGTTTTGTGCATGTATAAAAAATGAATATCATAATAATGCCATGAAATCTAATTGTGTGTAGGTCATGGATTCTCCACAACAAGTTGGTAGAATGTCAATGCAATGGACCACATGTCTTTCATGGAATGATCAATGTGATGAACCAATAGAGGTTAGGTATGTGCCTATCGTACCGGTAACGACGAGGTATGTTTTGCCACAAACAAAGTGACTCAGAGTATGCACTTAATTGTTTATATTACCCGATGAGTAATTTGCTATTTTTTATAATATTGTACTATTTTCAAGTAAATGTATTGCTTTTAATTTGATTTGTTCACATTTTTTATATCAGATTGTTCAATAAATACCCTCGCCTATATCTTTCGACTTGCCAATGGTTTTAATTAAGCCTCCAGAGGCATGCTCCACACTTGAAGTTTACAAGGTAATTTGTCTCTTATGACTAAAGGCCACCAAATGGGTAGGTCATGCGAGTTGGGTAATAAGTCAAAAACCAGGTTTGGACTGAAACTGGTCATAATAGACCAACTGGGGTTAACATTAAAAAAAATCACTTCTTTTTAACTTATATAAAGCGATAAACAATAAATGGCTAATTTTGATTACAAAAACCATATTTTTCTAATAACCAGAGAGGCTGAGTCAAATGATTTAGTGTAACCTTTAACCCGTTTGACATGTTCTATGTTTTTCATTTGACCTTTTTGAGATAGAACACGACCAAATTTAACTTATTGATTCTTAAATGGATGTAAATTGCCACCTCTACTTACGACAATGATGTTGAAGTGTTACTTACCAGCAGTTCCGGTTAGATGTATCAGGTATCGTTGACCCTTTAGCCTTGCTGGAGAAGATATCAAAGAATGGAATATCACAAGATGTTTGTGTAAACGATTTGGGTATAAATTTTTTATCTTTATTATAAATTTGACACAACATCAATATAGATTTATCCATAGAAGATTAATATCACTTGCCATTTGTTATTACCACAGAACCGTCTGCATTTGAGCGTTTCCTCTGAAAATATTAGAACAACGCATAATTGTTGCAAGCCGTGAAAAATGTGATGTTTTTATGTCTGGAAGGAACCAAGAATTCCCAATAGTTTGTCAAAAGTGAGTTCATCATACTCTTAACGAATCGGTTTGTGGTTAGTTGAATGATTTACTTCTTTATATCTATTATTGTTTGTTTTCTTCTTGAATCGTTGAATTTTGCTCAATTATTCTATTTATTTAATTTTTGATATAGTTATCGTGGAACACTAACTTAAGATATGTTTGATGAATGAATCTGGTTGGATTAGTGAAATGTATGGTTATTCTTTTGGTGCACCAAAGGTAATTATATTTACTAATCATGAAATATAACATACAAATTTATCATTTTGCTCTTATTTTCTTAATGATTAACAAATGTTTGATTTGTGGATCAAACTTTTAGACGTGTTGGATTATAAAAATGAACCAGATAAGTTAAAGAAAGATTTATGTTACTGGTACTATAACGAATAACATCAACATTGATCGAATGCCCATCATAATGCGTGGGTAATCTTTCAACAGGTGGTATAACAAAGAACAAACAGCTCTTTCCCAAGCTAGAGAAGCATGATAGAAATGCAATATTTGTTTCATTTCCAAATATAACATATAACATTTAAAAGTTTATGTCAACACTGTTAAATGATATATTTTATTGTGAAACCACCCGTGTAACACACGGGAACTTAGACTAGTATCTATCTCTATATATATAATAAACAAAACTATTGGGGGACACATGTCACCCATTGGTTTAAGCCAACTCAGCTGCATATGTGGCAGGACATGTGGCATAACTCTACATCAAGGATTAGGAAGCTTCTTTTGTACGTTTCATTCATTATACCCCTCTCTCTCCCTCTCTCTCAACCTTTCAATCATCCATCCTTTCCTCATTCAAAACACTAATCGCCTACTCAGGAGTTCAATCGACCCTGTGCGATCAACCTTTCAATCATCGATCATTTCCTCATTCAAAACCCTAATCGCCGAATCGTCTACTCAGGAGTTCAATCGACCCTGTGCAAGAACGTTTAATCAGTCTTCAATACTCAATAGTCAACATCGACGGTACTGATTCCTTCATCTTCTTCTTTTATGATTGATTTTGAATGGTTTGCCTTAAACGGTTTTGTTATGTATTGGTTGAAGAAGATGATGAACATCTGATTCAAGGGTAAACCTCAAATCGGTTACGGTCTGATTTGTATGTCTGATTTGTTATTACTTTTTTCAACTGTTTCTTTTTCTTGATGATGTAGGTTGAAGAAGATGATGAAATCAATGAATGTTTCAACGTAGGCAAGAAAAGAAGAAGAGTGAGAAAAGTGCTTCTTCAAAGAAAGCAGTGATTTTGGGTAGTAACGGGCAGGTACACCTATTAGCTTTCTTAGTAGATGAAACCCAAAAGTATAGTACTGATGAAGTTGCTGGTAAGAAATCCAAAATGAGTGATAATGCAATACCTGTATTATATCAACGTCTACGGATTAGGATCAAATACAAAGGATCCTAATTGTAAGAAGTATAAGAATGATTTATAGAGTGACAAGTGTCCAATAACCTAAAAAAAACCACTACACAAAAAAAACCCCACTACAAAAAAAAAAAAAAACCTTAAACATCCACCACCACCAAAAACCTAAACCCCCCCCACCCCCCCCCCACACACACACACATCACCCACGCCAAAAAAAAAATTCCGAGGGGGTGGGGGTTTAGGTTTTTGGGTGGTGGTGGGGGTGGGGGTGGGTGTTTAGTTTTTTTAGGTTTTTGGGGGGTGGGGGGTTAGGTTTTTTGGGGGTTTTTTTGGTGAGGTATAGTTTTTTTTTCAGGGGGGGTGGGGTGGGGGTTTAGGTTTTTGGGTGGTGGGGGGGTTTAGGTTTTTGGGTGGTGGTGGGGTGGGTGGGGTGGGTGTTTAGGTTTTTGGTGGTGATGTAGTGGATTTAGTTTTAGGTTATTGGACACTTGTCACTCTATAAATCATTCTTACACTTCTTACAATTAGAAGCCTTTGTAGAAATAACTTGATCCCAACGTCTACAACACCAACTCTATATTTATTTATGACAGATGCAACAACTCATGAATATGGTTCTTTGGTAGATCTTTTTAGGTAATTTAAGCTTTAAGAAAAGGATAATGTTTGTAGTGGTGATGTTACAAGTAGGCTGGTGATGTTACAAGTAGGCTGTAATTTAAACTCATGGAAGTTGATTTTGTTCGTTAGTCATCTTTTTTTTATTGTCGGGTTCATCATATAATTTCTAAAGAATTAGATGGGTTTTGATTTACTCATTTCTGAATTCTACAGGTCTGGGCCTTGATGGTGATAGGTGGTTGTTGCCTGGTTGAAGTTGAATGGACCAGTGACTCAATATCGATATCAGGATGAATATATGCTTATGGTCTTGTAATTGGTTTGCATTTTATATGAGTTCAGGTTCTCGGTCTACAAATGGTAAAACCCATAAAACTGAACTGAATATTCATCAAATTTACGATAGTTGAATATTATTTGGTCATTTCTGCATTAAAATTATATGGTAACTTTATATGGCAGCCATATCTTGAATTTTCTGGAGATACTGCAACTGAAACAATTCAAGCATTTGTTGAGTAAGTTAACGAATATGCAGCTTGATAGCACTGCTATCCTCATGTATTTACTGGATTTTATCTGGCATTTTAACATAATTCTTTTTTTTTCCTTAAATACAATTTGTACTTTGGAACTTTTAGTTTTAAACAAACGTCTTATAGTGCATTAGTTGAGGGGGGTCTTAGTTTTAAACAAGTGTCTTATGTAACTCAGAGTATGAGGGGAGTCTTAGTTGATTGGCTTGTAGAGGTTAGTTTTACTTCTATTTATTGGAAATTAGTTTTGACCCATTTACTTATAAGTTATATATCGGTCGATTTGGGTTGTTTGTTTAATCTTAAACGGGCTGATAAAAAGTTGAGTTAGGTTCGAATCAATAGTTGTTTTTCGTGTGTATATTTTTTACTTTCAGGTAAGTGTGGAATATAAACTGGAGCCATACACACTCCATCGCACAATTTATCTCATTGACATGTTTCTTTCTAAAACCTATATTGAACGACAAAAACTTCAACTGTTAGGCATCATTTGTATGCTAATAGCTTTGTAAGTTCTAACATCTTTTTTTTCTTGCATTAAACTATCTTTCGGTGCTTCTTACTATATTAACAAAACTTTTCGTTTGAAGGAAATATGAAGAAACCATTGCATCAAGTGTTGAGGATTTTTGTAGCATCACAGACGGTACTTACACAAAATCAGAGGTTTAGTTTCTATAATAATTTGACTCTTGTATAACTTATTTAACTATATATATCATCAGAGTATTTAGTCAAATAAGTTTTGTAGGTTCTGAAAATGGAGAGTCAAGTTCTGAACATTTTGAATTTTCACCTTTCACCACCAACAGCACAAACATTTCTCAGGTAAGCGTAAAAAAGTTATGTTTTGCGTACGTTATTTGTAAAGAGAGCACCATTATGAATATTTATTGTTTGCAGGAGATTTATAAGAGCAGCACAAGCTTCCCATCAGGTACATATTGTCTCTTTGCTTGTAATGTGGGTTTAATAATCCTTTTTGTTCGCAGATTTAATTGTTGTTTTCTACGTTTTGTTAGTGCCTGAGTCTTGAATTGTAGTGTTTGGCAAGTTATCTAGCTGAGTTGACCCTGATTGACTATAATTTCTTGGTATTTGTTCCATCAAATATCACTGCAGCGGCTGTGTTTCTTGCCAGATGGATGCTAGATCAGCCGGGCCACCCATGGGTAGTTTTCTTTAATTCATTGACCGGGCGGGTAATGGGTCAAAATGGGTAAGTTTTTGTACCAGTCAATATATATGGGCCGGATTGGTCCATAACATATTTTGCAACTAATATAATTGTTAAAGATGATTACGAGAAGGTAATGATGTCCACTACAGTAGTATTGAAAATATAAAGATTGACCATAATAACCATTGTAACCATTGTAATTTACCTGAATACCCTGAGTTTGCATCTGAATGACCACTCTGGTAATGATGTCCACTACAGGAGTCGAGGAGCATTAACAAGATTGCTTGCATGAGAAAAACCTACCTACATAGCTGGTGCTTTAAGGGGCTTTTTGGTAATTTAGATAATTTTATGAAGGGTACATTATTGTACCACCTGATCATTGTGGAAGTGTGACACACGATACATGGCCAATTAAAATTACCAAGGCCATAATTAATTGAATTATTATGAACCCAAATTGTGTTTAAGTGTTTTAGCAAGAATATATATCATATGTGGATGTCTGTATATATTCATGCAGTTTATGATGCGGTGGTGGTTAGGGCAGGAAGTGCTGGACTTTGAGTTGATATATGGCTGTCTGAGCATGGATTTAATATTGCTTTCTGACTCGATCACACACTGTCACTGCTCAGGTTTATTTTGATACATATAATACATGTTTTTGAATATTGATTATCATTAAGGAAGCATGAAGGATATGTTAATTTGTTATCGCCTCATGGTTTGACAGCAAGGTTTTTAATGCAAGAGTGGATAAGCATTAGCATGGAGAAGGTCATCAGGTGTTTCATGTATATATATGGCAAAGCTTAAAGGTATGTCTTGGTCTTTTATTTTCTTTTATGATTAAAATAAACTTGCAAACTCTTGACTTCTTTCTTCAAATTCAGCTCTATTCGGATTAATCACATCTGGGTATCTCTTCAATTCGTAATGAACAAATGAATTTTCAAGGGTATGCAACGTGATGATGGGATCGAGATGGGTGACCCATTCAACAATGTTGGGTCACTCCGTTTAGACAAGTGGCAGGGTCGGGTGTAACAACTCGTATTAAAAAGTCCTAATTATTATTTTAATTGTCCAATAGGAAACCCTAATTGAGACACCCAAGTGATTCTACACAAACCCTAAAATTTTCAGAATTTTCAGAATCAGGATCAGGGCCCCTAAAACTCAGGGGGGGTAAAACCCTAGTTACGATTATCTAAATAATTTGTTGTCCGTTTTGAATTTTACGATTTCGTCAACTCAGCAAGCCTAGTTAAACACGTAGCTACCCTATGAACATAGGTGACCCCTCGCGCCACGCGACGCCCAGAAGGGTACCCCTCGCGTCACGCGAGGGGGGTCAAAATTCGTGTATAAATAGGGGACTTTGGGACTTGATTTTGGGCACTGAAACGACGTAAAAATTCCAAATACACACTGAGATATCGTAGAATTACTATCAAAACACACACGGATCACTAATTGCTGCCGCAAATCAGGGTAATAACTCGATCGCTGATACGATTCAATGTCCGGTCGATTAAACTATCCAATGGATGTTTAAGTGCTGCCCACATTAGGGTTTATGCTTTGTCATTTGTTGTTAATTCAATGGATGTTTAAGTATCGCACTTTGTCATTCGTTGTGAAGGTTTTAATCTCGTGAGTTATCGTAAATGCTGTATTAAGTTACTAACCGAGTTGTGTGCATGTTATTAATTTAGGTTAAAAGGCTAATCAGTAGGCTAGGCTCTGCTCGAATTAAATCTGCAATGTGAGTCATTCTCTTTTTATCAAATTTATTTACAAAAACATGTTTATTTTCAAAGTTATAATTACAGTGATTAAGTATATGTAATCACTAAGTTACAGCCGGTATGTGGGGTTTTGTATACATTACTTGATAAACTTCACCATTGGACAACGAGTTAGCCAAGGGGTGATATGACCATAGTCACAGACACCATCGGGCTAAGAGGCTACCGATGGATATTCGATTGACAAATACTGTGGGTAGTTGGTTGATATCTGGAAACATTGTAATCTCTCTTAATACTGTAAATTATAACAAACGGGTCGTTTTAGTAAAATGAATGATTCACTCAGTATTTTCCGCTGACAAAACCTTTTTCAAACATGTTTCAGGTGATCTGTTGTGATCAAGGAAAAGTGCTGAGAAGCACTACAAGCTTAAGGAAGTGGCTCAATATAAAATAAAGAAACATGTGTTGTAAAATAAAAAGATTTCTCTGTGAAATCTTATGATTGTAAATTACCGGGATTTTATCCCGAGTTGTGAAATAAAATAATCGAGAAATTGCAGTTTTTAAAAAGATCCTGAAGAAAACTTCCGCTGTTAAATAAATACCACGGGATTTTCTGTCCCGCGGCTCCTGAAACGGGTCAAACCGGGTCGGGGGCCGTGACAGAAATAAGGTGGTATCAGAGCCACTGATTTAAGCTAATTAAGTATTTAGAAATACTTAAATTTTTCTACTTGTCATTTTGTGATTATGTGTTTTATTAATTGAATATTTGTGTACAGTGTGGGTAAGCAAAAGCTATCAAACATCTATCTTAAATTAGATAGGTCATCCAACGAGAAGGGAAGTTCATCCCAAAACAAATCCTCAAACCAGTCTGTAATTCCTGATGAAGGAATATTTGTGCGAAAGGCACAATATGAGGAACCACTTTCTCCTAGTAAAAGAAGTCTAATTATTAGGAAAAGTAAAGAGAAAATAAAGAAATCCCGAGAAAAGAAGATTAAACAGGAAACCCAGGAATTATCCAGTAAATCACCTTGGGAGGACAAGTTAGATGAGAAATGGGCAGATCTTTATATGCTAGCTACTATATCAGTAAATGCAAATCTTTAAATAATTTTACTAAGTCTTAGCACCTTTATCAAATACAGTCCAGAAACTTTATTTCAGTAAATAAATAAATTTATAAATAAAACCTAGTGTGTTTTAAATTTTTATTTGTTTTGTAGTTGCCCAGTCTGAAATAATATTTAAAGGTTTTCCATGAAATTTTGTTATAACTTAGTAATTTTGTGTATTTTGCATAACAGCATGAGTGACTTGTCTGACGCCCTTCAGAACCTAAATCTCTATCTGGTAAAAATAGAAGTTTCCAGAGATTTCAATAGGTATATACCAGACATAGAAGAACCTATTGAGTTCAATGCTCCACCTCCGGAGAAACCCAAAAAAAAGAAGGAGATTTGTAGGATGGAGGCGTGTGCGTAGGAGGAAGCCTGTCACTAGAAAGATGCCTAAAATAGAAAATCCTTTAGATAAAGGAAAGGGAATTGAAGCCGGGGAAGAATCTAGGCAAATGGGATTACAGTTTGATGAATATTCTAAGCAAATAGAAATGGAGATTGGAGGAGGTTCTCAGGTAGAAGTTGGAGAAAGCTCTAAACAAAACCAGGAAATGACATTACAGGAAGAGTTAGATTTTATATTGGCAAGCTGTGATACTATTCAGCCTGTCAATACAAATGTTTTTACTCGTCCTATTGAAACTCAACTCCCTATAAACTTAGAACCAGCAATCCCAGAACCTATAATCCACACTCAACCTCTGGGAATGGACGAATGGTGGACGAATGATTGGCAGTTCCAAAACCTGCTTAATAGTCCTTATTCCTTTCTTCCTCAATTTGACCCAGAACCTATACCTAATCCACCTATGAGTAATGAGAATTTAGCTAAACTTCGCCACTTTGGCAAAGAGCTAGTGAATGCCGGAAACAGGATCAGGGAAGTAGGAGAACAGATCTCCTGGAAGTATGATGAGAGGGAGCGCCGTTATTAATATTAGCTAACGAGGGATAAGGGGTTTATGGGAAACTGTGGTTGTAAAATAAATAAGTAGAATATAGTTGATAAAATAAATAAAACTTTGTAAATAGTGTGTATTGATGTATACTATATAAAAATGGGAATCGAGAAATCGATAGTTTTGGCTATATGTGTGTATGTGAAATTTGCAAGATTTTTTATGTTTAATTATTATTTATTCAATACTAATAAATTATATAAATTAATTACTAGATGGCAAACGTTGGTAATGAACCAGTTAACGAAGTTAATCAATCTGAGCAACATCCGGGGGATCAATATATGACTAGGCAAGATATCGAAAATATCGTTGCTCAGGGAATAGCCAATGCTATTCCAGCAATAGTCGCTGCTGTTAGAAATCCAATCGAACCTCAACAAATCATTCCTAGCAAACGTATTTCTGAAGATAACTTCAGTAATAGCGTAAACGGAGGCGGTAATCATACTAATCATGATAATGAACCATGGCAAGCTCCGCTCCCTAAGAAAATGAAAGCTGCATTGCCTGGTTGCACTTACAAAGAATTTCTTGCTTGTAAACCCGCTGAGTTTGCAGGCAATGAAGGAGCGACTGCGGCACTGCGTTGGTTAGAGAAAACCGAGGCAGTGATTACCATAAGTAAATGTGACAAAAACAATCAGGTCATGTATGCGTCAAATCTGTTCAAAGAAGGGGCGCTAGAATGGTGGAACACGGTGTTACAAGCAAAAGGAAGGATGATGGCATATGCTATGAACTAGGAAGAATTTAAGAGTCTTGTAGAAAGAAAATTCTGTCCCGAATATGAAAAAGAGCAAATGGCAAATAAGTTCCTAAATCATCGAATGACGGGTGTAGATTGTCGCGGTTATACTTCGACATTCTTTGAATATGCTAGAGTGGTACCAACACTGGCTTCGCCAGAACCGGTACTCATTTCTCGCTATATTTGGGGATTGATTGGTGAAATCCGCAATATCGTTAAAGCTGCGAGACCTCGCACTATTGACGATGCTGTGGAATTAGCCAACACCCTAACTGATGAACTGGTGCGCACAAGAGATGACAACAGGAAAAAGGAACTGGCTCAGAAAATTACCCAAGGAGTTCGTATGGGTAATAGTAGCAACTTCAAGAAAAGAGGAACATGGCAATATTCAAATCCGCCGTTTTGCAGGAATTGCAAAAAGAAACACTATGGAAGATGTAATGTAATCTGTAATTTTTGCAAAATGGTGGGACATCGTGAAGAAGATTGTAGAAACAAAACAAGAGTCTGCTATAATTGCGGAGAAACAGGACATTTTAAACCAGAATGCCCTAAGTTGGTCAAACCAGCAGACAACAAAGCCAAGACAGCTGATGGAGCTACTAAGAAGAATGTTCGAGCTTTTCAGTTAACTACTCAGGAAGCTGAGATGATTCCTGATGTGATAGCTGGTACGTTCTTAGTTCACAACATTTACGCCAAAGTATTATTTGACTCTGGTGCAAACCAAAGTTTTATCAATACTTCATTCTGCCAAGCTCTTAATATACCCTTAATCAACATTAGGCAGATTTTTACAGTCAAAACGGCTGATGGAAATTCAGTTAAAATAGATAAGGTTTTGCAAAATATAGAAATAGGATTTTCAGGTCATAAATTCTCTGCAAACCTATTACCTATGAAATTAGCTGAATTTGATGTTGTGTTACGTTACGAATGGATTGGTTAGTAGCCAACCATGCTCGAATTCTTTGTGATAAGAATTCCATAGAAATTCAGGCACCCACTGGAGAAGTAATTATGATTACAGGAGATAAACCACGTAAGCCCATGAAGTTCATATCAGTAATGAAAGTTGCTAGTTATGAACGAAAGCAAGGAATAGTATATATGATTTCAGTAATCATTAGTACTAAGGGTAAAGAACTTAAGGAGATTCCTGTAGTCTCGGAATACCCAGATGTATTTCCAGAAGAGTTACCAGGGTTACCACCAGATAGGGAGGTAGAATTTAGAATTCATTTATTTCCCGGAACCATACCGATAGCCAAGGCACCTTATCGGTTGGCTCCAACAGAAATGTTAGAACTGAAAAAAGCAATTAGATGAATTACTAAGTAAAGGTTTCATACAACCTAGTTCATCCCCTTGGGGAGCACCAGTGTTATTTGTTAAGAAAAAGGATGGGTCGATGAGAATGTGTATTGATTATAGAGAATTGAATAAGGTTACAATTAAGAATCGATACCCATTACCTAGGATTGATGATCTATTCGATCAACTTCAAGGAGCTAGGTATTTTTCTAAGATCGATTTACGCTCTGGATATCATCAATTGAAGGTACAAGAAGAAGACATACCCAAGACTGCTTTTAGAACTAGGTATGGTCATTACGAGTTTACAGTCATGCCCTTCGGATTAACAAATGCACCTGCTGCATTCATGGACATGATGAATAGGATCTGTAAACCGTATTTGGATAAATTTGTAATTGTCTTCATAGACGATATACTTATTTATTCAAAAAGTCAGGACGAACATTGTCAACACCTGCATGCACTCTTAACTTTATTAAGAAAAGAAAAATTGTACGCCAAATTCTCGAAGTGTGAATTTTGGTTGCAAGAAGTGCAATTCTTAGGACACATGGTGAATCATGAAGGTATTCATGTAGATCCTGCTAAGATAGAGGCAATTACCAATTGGAAGGTTCCACAGTCAGCAATGGAAATTAGAAGTTTTATAGGTTTAGCTGGATACTATAGACGGTTTATTAATGATTTTTTCCAAAATAGTTGTACCATTAACTAAGTTAACCTGTAAAGCAGTTAAGTTTGAATGGGGACCTAAACAAGAAGAAGCCTTTAGAATCTTAAAACAGAAATTAACCAATGCTCCAATCCTAGCCTTACCGGAAGGAACGGAAGATTTTGAAGTATACTGTGATGCTTCAAAATTAGGATTTGGATGTGTGCTTATGCAACGCAAGAAGGTAATTGCGTATGCATCAAGGCAATTGAAAAATCACGAAGAGAATTATACGACTCATGACTTAGAATTAGGAGCCGTAATTTTTGCCCTTAAGATTTGGAGACATTATATGTACGGAAGTAAATTTACTGTCTATACAGATCATAAGAGTTTAAGATATATATTTGGGCAAAAAGAGTTAAACATGAGACAAAGAAGATGGATGGAAATCCTAAGTGATTACGACTGTGATATTCAGTATCACGAAGGAAAGGCTAATGTAGTTGCAGATGCTTTAAGTCGTAAATATCATGAAAAGCAAAAGCGAGTTCGTGCTCTCAGATTAAATCTACAGATAGATTTAATGGAACAAATAAAGAATGTCCAGGAAACAGCAATCAAGGATGATACTGAAGGAATGAAGGGACGAATAAAAGAGTTAGAACAAGGAGCTGATGGAATTTGGAGATTCCACAAAAGACGAATTTGGGTACCAAAGCAGGGAGAATTAAGAAATAAGATTTTAGAGGAAGCTCATAAATCTAGGTATACCATACACCCTGGAAACAATAAAATGTACCAAGATTTAAGAAATAATTTCTGGTGGATAGGCATGAAGAAGGATATAGCTAGATATGTTTCTAAGTGTCTTACTTGTTTACAAGTTAAGGCATAACATCAGAAACCTTCAGGTCTACTACAACAGTTAGAAATGCCTGTATGGAAATGGGAACTCATAACAATGGATTTTGTTACTAAGTTACCCAAAACCAGAAAAGGTAATAATGCGATTTGGGTAATTGTGGATCGATTAACCAAATCAGCTCACTTTCTCCCTATGAAAGAAACCTTTAGTATGGAAAGGTTAGCCAAGTTGTATGTAGACGAAGTAGTGTCCCTACATGGAGTTCCACTCTCCATTGTATCAGATAGGGATAGTCGTTTCACTTCCCATTTCTGGAAAAGTTTCCAAGAAGCTATGGGAACTCGACTAAATTTAAGTATGGCATATCATCCTCAAACAGACGGACAAAGTGAAAGGACAATCCAAACTCTAGAAGACATGCTCCGAGCATGTGTGATAGATTTTGGTGGAAACTGGGATGATCACTTACCTCTGATCGAATTCTCCTATAACAATAGTTATCATTCAAGTATTGAAACTGCCCCATTCGAAGCATTGTATGGAAGAAAATGCAGAACTCCAGTTTGTTGGGCAGAAATAGGAGAAAGTCAATTGTCAGGTCCTGAAATTGTGCAAGAGACGACTGACAAGATTACTCAAATCAAGGAAAGACTAAAGAGGGCTAGAGATCGTCAGAAGAGTTATGCAGACAATAGATGTAAGCCACTTGAATTTCAAGTTGGAGACAAGGTACTATTAAAAGTTTCACCTTGGAAATGAGTAGTTCGATTTGGTAAGAAAGGAAAGTTAAGTCCACGATACGTAGGACCATTTCCAGTGATCCAACGTATAGGACCAGTTGCTTATCATTTACAACTACCAGAAGAGTTAGCTGGAGTACATGATGTATTTCATGTATCCAACCTCAAGAAGTGTCTATCAGACGAATCACTGGTAGTACCTCTTCGAGATATAGAGGTAAACGAAAAGTTAAAGTTTGTGGAGAAGCCATTACAAATAGAAGATCGAAAGATCAAATTTCTCAAACACAAACGACTAGTACTTGTCAAAGTCAATTGGGATTCAAAGAGAGGAGCTGAATACACTTGGGAGCTGGAATCAGAGATGAAGCGAAAGTATCCTCATTTATTCCAGTAAATCTCGAGGAAGAGATTTTTATTAAGGTGGGGAGAATGTAACAACTCGTATTAAAAAGTCCTAATTATTATTTTAATTGTCCAATAGGAAACCCTAATTGAGACACCCAAGTGATTCTACACAAACCCTAAAATTTTCAGAATTTTCAGAATCAGGATCAGGGCCCCTAAAACTCAGGGGGGGGGGGGGTAAAACCCTAGTTACGATTATCTAAATAATTTGTTGTCCGTTTTGAATTTTATGATTTCGTCAACTCAGCAAGCCTAGTTAAACACGTAGCTACCCTATGAACATAGGTGACCCCTCGCGCCACGCGACGCCCAGAGGGGTACCCCTCGCGTCACGCGAGGGGGGTCAAAATTCGTGTATAAATAGGGGACTTTGGGACTTGATTTTGGGCACTGAAACGACGTAAAAATTCCAAATACACACTGAGATATCGTAGAATTACTATCAAAACACACACGGATCACTAATTGCTGCCGCAAATCAGGGTAATAACTCGATCGCTGATACGATTCAATGTCCGATCGATTAAACTATCCAATGGATGTTTAAGTGCTGCCCACATTAGGGTTTATGCTTTGTCATTCGTTGTTAATTCAATGGATGTTTAAGTATCGCACTTTGTCATTCGTTGTGAAGGTTTTAATCTCGTGAGTTATCGTAAATGCTGTATTAAGTTACTAACCGAGTTGTGTGCATGTTATTAATTTAGGTTAAAAGGCTAATCAGTAGGCTAGGCTCTGCGCGAATTAAATCTGCAATGTGAGTCATTCTCTTTTTATCAAATTTATTTACAAAAACATGTTTATTTTCAAAGTTATAATTACAGTGATTAAGTATATGTAATCACCAAGTTACAGCCGGTATGTGGGGTTTTGTATACATTACTTGATAAACTTCACCATTGGACAACGAGTTAGCCAAGGGGTGATATGACCATAGTCACAGACACCATCGGGCTAAGAGGCTACCGATGGATATTCGAGTGACAAATACTGTGGGTAGTTGGTTGATATCTGGAAACATTGTAATCTCTCTTAATACTGTAAATTATAACAAACGGGTCGTTTTAGTAAAATGAATGATTCACTCAGTATTTTCCGCTGACAAAACCTTTTTCAAACATGTTTCAGGTGATCTGTTGTGATCGAGGAAAAGTGCTGAGAAGCACTACAAGCTTAAGGAAGTGGCTCAATATAAAATAAAGAAACATGTGTTGTAAAATAAAAAGATTTCTCTGTGAAATCTTATGATTGTAAATTACCGGGATTTTATCCCGAGTTGTGAAATAAAATAATCGAGAAATTGCAGTTTTTAAAAAGATCCTGAAGAAAACTTCCGCTGTTAAATAAATACCACGGGATTTTCTGTCCCTCGGCTCCTGAAACGAGTCAAACCGGGTCGGGGGCCGTGACATCGGGTGCCTGGGTCGCTGCCGACCCGGTGTCTATTTGTGCCAACACGTTTCTGTAGTTGAATCATCTTGATATAAACCCTACTCGTCTGGGTCTGGTTCTTACTTTCGTCAAACTCTATACACATTTTTTGCTTATTCTTGCATGTTCACTTGTAGAAACATAGATATTTTGTGATTGAACTGAATATGTAAATGAACAATGGTTTACCTTCATTTTGTGTACATTGTATTTGATTGGTATTTCTTCATTTTGCAAATGTTGTTCTATTGAATTTGACTTGGTTAAGTAAACTCACAGACTCTATTAATTCTGTCACAGGTCAAGCAAAAGAGGGCAGAACTTGACATAATAAAGTTGACTTTTGTACGATGAGCCTATGAGTTTTTCATATATTTACTTTGTTAATATGCTGGATTCTCTTATGAGCGATAAAGGAAACTTCTCAAAGGTTCGTTTTTAGGATGCATTGAATATAGTAGGATGTTTTACTTCATACTTCATAGGATTATAAGGATGCACTGCAAGAGGTGAGACGTTTTGCCTGGGGTGAGAGTATGATACCTTCTGTTCTCTTGATGAATCTCACACATGCAAATTGTAGTAATCAGTTTTGCTTGACATCCACTACCAATTTATCTGCAAAATTCACAGAAGAAATGGCTTCATCCCGAGATTCAGACATCCATATGGCACTTGGTAAAATATTATCTCATGAACTTTAGACCTCCATTTTAAAAAGCTATAAAACATTTTTTTGATCTCTTTGCTAATATTGTTTTCAGGCTTGGAGGGCGTTGCGTGCTCTGAGAGGGCTCGGGCGTTGCGTACTCAAGGCCAAACAGTTAAATGTAAAGCAACCTCCACCTTGAAATGTATGCAGACATTGGGTTGTGCACTGTCTCAGGTTTAGTCGAGGTGTGCTTTCGTGTGTCCGAGGATAAAATAGTTGTCTAAGAACTATTTTGAAGGTTAATAAAGAGCTCAACAACATTACATGGGACCGAGCGAGATATTACAAAAGACACCTCATTATATGAACAAGTTTGTGTGATACCAGACATAATTGCTCACTTTGATTGAGCTGACATGCGGGTATGTCACATTCTTTAAGGATTAATTATAGTGTTTTTTATCACTCAATTTAATGATGATGATGAGACACAATTTTGGTGTGCAGAGGATGAAATAGAGAAATATCATGAAACTCATGATTGCTAGGGTGCAGATGAAGCGTTCAACCATATTTTTCAGGGGTGCGGTCGGATTTTTTTGCCTAAAATATACATTAGTTTTTTTTTTCAAGTGGTGTCCCTGTCCACCCACGACTATGGATAAGTCCGCCATGCATCCCATATTCCTTACCAATGTTGAAATTTTACTAAAAATGGTTCATGTGTCGATGCTTCAGTTACATGTGTCATGCCACCATTTCATTTGGAACTTTTAATCTTGAATAGTGAGTCAGATAATTTATATACTTATAATTAATAATTATACACGGCTTATTAATAAATATAAGTATTTATAATATTTTGTTCCTTTTAGGTACGATGCCATCGGTTGAAGTTATTTGATGAAAGTGATTATTGTTCCTTTTACAAAGTAATTTTTAAACACGAATCCTAAGCAATCAATAAATTTATACCTTTTATGACATCTGTGATTAACTTTATGAAAAGTCTGTTGAAACTAAAGCTCTTCTTGACCCGCTCAACGGTTTGCCCAAGTAAGAAGAAATTTTATATTTAATCTGTTAACTAAATGGAATTTTCTGGGTGCGAATTGACACCCATATTTAGGGGCTGTTTGGTAGCCTTTGAATAGTCATTAAGAGGCTACCTCTTAATGGAACCATTAAGAATTTTACCAATGAGAAGGTAGAAGAATGTGACATGTGATGATTTACCATTCAGATGTTACCTCTTAACCATTCAGACTTGAGGTTACCTCTTATTCATTCAGAGGTTTTAAACCATTAAGAGGTAACATCTGAATGGTCATTAAAAGGCTACCAAACAGCCCCTTAGTGTAATGTACCGAAATATGTAACGAGTAAAACAACAAATGTATTCTACAAGGAAGTTTTTTCCGGCATTTGAATAGTTTTCTGTTTTTTTCTTCCAATGTATGTATTTGTACACAACATTTCATTTTAAAGTAAATAATATGGTTTTGGTTGAAGCCCGCGTATTACGCGGGCATTAACCTAGTTGATTAGATATATGCAAATTAACTTGTTTTCAAACAAAGTTTATTATGCTCATCATCTTAAATACAATTTCTTAGTTGAAATCAAAATATCAAAATAATTCTTAATACAAACAAATAATTTATGTGCATGTTGATGATCATATTGACCCGTTACTAGCAAATGTAAATACTATATATAACATTTAAACTTTCATACATTTATAATGGATGAATAATAGATTATGACTAGTTAACCTAGGCAAGATTTTCATCGAGCCCATATAAGAACAACCAAAATAAAAAATATACATAAAAAATAATGAAGTCACGAGTCATGATGACTTAATGATGATATTGGGGGAAATCTGAAATACTACAAATCTAAAATGTAGTAAATGGCATGAAAGAGTCCGATTTTATAAAGTAGAAGTCACACATTTTTTATTTGATGCTAATGAAGAACGTAAGCAATTGCATGAAAAAAATAATCTTCAAAGGCTGTAAACGTTGTTATTTATTTATTTTTTGAAAACAAATCAAATATAATTTATTTTTCAGTCATTTTCTCCTCAGTTACTTTCATGCCATCAAAATATTCACAAAACTAAATCCAAATTTTCTAGTTATGATTATATACAAAAACAATAAAATGAGGACAAAACATTGAGCCATGAAGTCCAAGGTGAAAGACTGCAGGTCAATTGTTTCTACTCTTAATTTCACTTTTCATGGATACAATAACATTATTCAAGATATTTAAAATAATAAAACAATTACTAAGTAGAAATATGAGCTTTGTGTATTGTTACCTGAATGGATGAAAGAAAAACCAAATAATGGATATGAAGATCTTGTAGCAATTCGTGCTGATAACGTGTTGCAAAACAATAGTCTATTAGCAATCCATATACAACTATACTAAACATGAGAGAACAAGACTATAGAGAATAAGTGAATAGGAATTCTTTTTCATTGAGATATAAACATACAATACAAAGAACTCTATATATAATGTTCTTACATTAATACAAAGGACATGAAGAGATGGTGGTTACATATGTGGAGAGTCACCACATTATGGTGCATTCATAACAGAAATGTAAATTGGCCACATGCTATTTGTGTTGGCATGTTTGGAGACGGTGGAGCTTGAAGGTAGTACGTTGGATATTGACTTGGCATGGGTTAAGTTGGAAAATGTTGGTTGGGAAGCGGTTCGGTTGATCGAACTTTTGGCCTAAATTTTATTAGCTTTGACGGGGTTTCGGTTTGATGAGCCTTCCATTGGAATATTTTTTGGTATAAAAAGTGTAAAGAGTAGAAAAGAGTGTGGTAAAATTGTAATATATGGTTTAAAATATTTTTTTTAATGTAACGGCTATAAAACAGTTGGGAAAGGCTACAAACACAACACCCACACCCGAGTACTTATCCTCGAAATCGTTACTCGCTGGAAGTACAGGGTTTCGGCGCGCAGTGTACCCCTTGCTTGAGACTCTTTTAACACTTGTTAGGGCGGTGATGGGGGCGGGATAATGGGGCACTCCCCGGGTTCGGCCGTGTAGGTTCGAGTAGGGGATCAGGGGTCAAGTAAACTAATCCTTGTGTTATCATTTACTTTTCTTAGTCACCCTCATTATCTCTATGTTAATTAACAAAATTAGCTCTCTCATAACATTAGTGTTCAATTTCTATTCATTTTATTGGTCCTGACTCAACTTCTACTTTTATTGGTCATGATTCTAATTGGTGTTGGGGTATTCCCTATGAAGCACGGGACGCCCTTTTATGTCGGGTACCCGTCCCGGGGACGGCTCGGGTACTTCCAAAACAATGTATCGGGGACGCTTCCTAAACTATATAGGGTTTTAACCCTTTTAACTTCCTAAATACGAATGGTCGGCCTTTTTTAATTACATATGCTCGGCCTTTTAACTTCCAACATTCACGTACATTGTGTTATCAAGCATCAACAGTAGGATCCAATTATCATTCAGCAAATTATCAAGTATCAATTGATTGTTTATTTACATATGTTCACACTTCACAGAGTGTTTATATAATTTTGAATAGAATATTTGATGTTTATTTGTATATTTGATGTTGATAATTTTGAATCACAGTTGATTGCTTTCTTTATCTTATGATAGAATTTTTAATATTCAATAGGTACTGGGATTAGTATTTGTAATATATTTTTGGGCTTTGTTTAATATATTTTTATTTTTTGGACTTTGTTTAATATTATTTTTTGTTGTCGTACCCGTATCTTGTATTTTTGAATTTTGTCGTTCCCCGTACCTGTATCGTTCTGTACCCCAGTCTCGTACCCGTATCCGTGCTACATAGGCTATTCCTATTGGTGTTGGGGTTTAACAAATGCATATGGGTTTGATGATATTGCATGTAAGTTGTATTTTGTTCATGTAAGTTGTACTTTGTGGTTATGATACTCGTTTGTATATCTCACATGCTTATAAAATGTGAATACATATTGCATATGCTTAAAAAATGTTTCACATTTTCGTAACTAACTACATTATATAATAGTTAAGGGAAGCTTGTTAATGGTCTAAGGTCTTTTTTAGGTTTTTGTCCTTATCCCTCAATTTTTAGTAATTACCTATATATTACCTTATATATTAATTTTACAACTTAATGAACAGTAACTTCATTGGGATGAACAAATAGTATTGGGTACCGGTACCCGCTTTTACCAAATCGGGTGTATTTTCGGTACCGGTTCGGCACCGGTATTCACCGATACCGACCGGTACCGAGCCGTAACGTACGGTACCGGTACACACTTTTTGAGAATAGTATTGGGTACCGGTACCGGTACCCGCTTTTACCAAATCGGGTGTATTTTCGGTACCGGTTCGGCACCGGTATTCACCGGTTTTTACCCTCAAATACCGGTGCCGTACCAGTACCGAGCCGTACCGTACCGTACCAGGTATATTCGGTACCGGTACACACTTTTTGAGATTTCGGTAACGGTATTTTCGGTACCGGTTCGTACCGAGCTCATCAAATCCTGTAGCAACGTAGCAATGCAAGTAATTGCACCGTTTAGATTACTTTTCATACACACATTAAGTAAATTGTATTTCGTTTTAATGAGGTTTTATATACACAACAACTTATTTTGCTTTCTTTTTTGTCTTTTTTCTGTAATGAATGAATTGTAGCATCTAAAATTAACTTGGATATTTAGATTATTGATGAGCAAATCGTATCAAATTCTGTAATCAAACCGGTATCGTATCGGTACCAAATTTACTATTAGTACCGACCGGTACCGAGCTGTACCGTACGGTACCAGGTATATTCGGTACCGGTACACACTTTTTGAGAATAGTATTGGGTACCGATACCGGTACCCGCTTTTACCAAATCGGGTGTATTTTCGGTACCGGTTCAGCACCGGTATTCACCGATTTTTACCCTCAAATACCGGTGCCGTACCAGTACCGACCGGTACCGAGCCGTACCGTACCGTACCAGGTATATTCGGTACCGGTACACACTTTTTGAGATTTCGGTAACGGTATTTTCGGTAACGGTTCGTACTGAGCTCATCAAATCCTGTAGCAACGTAGCAATGCAAGTAATTGCACCATTTAGATTACTTTTCATACACACATTAAGTAAACTGTATTTCGTTTTAATGAGGTTTTATATACACAACAACTTATTTTGCTTTCTTTTTTATCTTTTTTCTGTAATGAATGAATTGTAGCATGTAAAATTAACTTGGATATTTAGATTATTGATGAGCAAATTGTATCAAATTCTGTAATCAAACCGGTATCGTATCGGTACCAAATTTACTATTACCAAATCATTTTCGTTACCAATTTGGTACCAACCTTTTATCGTTTTCAGAATCGTTACTTTCGGTTCAACACCGGTCTAGCACCATACTTGTATTTATTGATTTTTACCTTCAAATACCATACCGTATTGTACCGAGCATTTTCGGTGCCGGTGCCTAATTTCGATGATTTTCCGGATCGGTACTTTCGGTGCCGTTACCGGTACCGAGCTCATCCATATTTTAACGTGTTAGCACCGTAATAACTAAATTGAAAACAACCGAATTTTCATCATGTAGGACGTGTGGGTCCTATTATTATATATTAGGTTATTTAAAATCGTTTTTTAGGACGGGGTGACCATCCTTACTACGTCATTTTTATTTATGTTTTGATATTCGGTATCTGCTGCTGACACGCGTTTTGCAGAGATTGGGTCCCCGCCGCAACGCGCGGGCGGAAAATCAACTAGTTAGTATTAAAACTTATACTTCTTTAGCTTTTTAAAAACCTTGTCAAATGTTATTTTGACCCTCTCGAGTTTTACATGCTTACTTTTAGGTACGTATGTCAAGTATAATACACTTTTGTGCTTATTTTTATGTACACTTTTGATTGGTCTGTGTTTTGACATAGATTTTGTTCGGAAACGAGAATATAATACGTTTTCACTAGGGCGGCATGAATTCGAGTTACCTTACATTTCGACATCGCCGCAACAAACGTTACCATTCTTTAACTTAAAAAAAACACAATTTTCTTGCATGCTTATCTTTAAGTATGTTTTGGTATAATTCCTAGTTGGTTTACATTTCGACGTAAATTTTTCTCGGTAATGAGTCAGGTCAAATATAATATGGTTTCGTGCTTATTTTTATGTGTGTTTTCACGGTAGTAAGTTAGGTCAAATACAATATGTCTTCATGTTTATTTTTATCTATGTTTTCAGTTGATCTACGTTTTGGGGTAATTTTGTTAAGAAACGAGTCGGGTCAAATAACTAATGGCATATATTCGAGTTAGTTACACTTTCGATGCCGCTGCAACATGTGCAGGTCAAAATCCTAGTTTGATTATAATTTATAATCATGTTGTTTATTGTTGAGATGTTCGATGCTAACAAAATCGATGTATTGTAATTAGGTATAAAGTTTCGGAACCAATCCAATTTGTTATACCTTATTATCCAAATAATAAGAACAACTAATGACGTTGTGCAAATGCAATCATAGACTCCAATATATTAACATATTTACTTTTAAGTTTAATAATCTTGTGCTAAGCCATTAAAAGATCTGACTGATTAAGAGGTAGTCTTTGAATCCATCAGCGTATTTGTAAAACTTACCTGTTAAGAGATGTCTTTTAAGTAAACCAAATACACTCTACTACTGACCAATTCAATGGTAGCATCTTAATGGAATCATTAAAACTTGATGCGTGTGTAATGTTATATATTTTTATTAATATTTTAAGCACATTTTACACATTAGTCAAGTTTTAAATTTATAAAACACAATATTCTACTAACACTAAACACACATATGGGCAAGTGCACCCATCGTGAGCGTAGTATAGTGTTGGTAAGATACCAAGGTCGTCCAAGGACACAAGAGCTTTTAGTACCGGTTTATCCTCAACGTCTAATCAAATCAAAATTTTTAGAAAAGGTTTTTAAACATGAAAATAAAAACTAAAATGCTGAAAATAAAAATAAAAATAAAAACAGAGAGACAAGATGAATCACTTGGATCCGACTCGCCTTTAATGTAACCTTTGATGATTTCCGCACTTTTGCACTTTTTAAGAGATTATCTTAGTTATAGTAGTAGGCCCCTCTTTTGAATGTGACGTTACCCTCAACCCAGTGGTTTGAGTCAGCAATGATACAATCCCAAAGGGTCGGAATATTGAAAGATAATTAATTGAGTTATTAATGCGTAAAGTGGTAGGCCCCTCTTTTGAATGCGACGTTACCCTCAGCTAAGTGGTTTGAGTCAGCAGGGATACAATACCAAGTAGCCGGGTTAATGTATTAATAGTAGTTTACATATGAGGGGATCAAGCCATTCGCACCCCCGCCATCCAATACCAGTGGGTATTGAAGGAGGTCCTAGTAAGCTTGACCCAGGTCCTTGCAGGATCTATACACTGAACAAGGCAAGAACCTTACTAAACCATTCCCTTAACCCCCGACCAGGTAGCCAACATATCTTTATATAGACCGTAGAGATATGAATGGTGAAAATCTTTTACTTTATATAGACAGTAAAGTAATGCAAGACACCACGGACAAATGATAAAGAAGTTTCACCTTCAACATAAGAAACTAGTTATTAAAGTTATTAATACAAAACCAAATAAAAACTGCGAAAAGATTAAAAAAACAAAAGTATTACATTAAATGTTTGTCTTCACCAAGTGATGTAAGAGACTTAGCCAAACATAGCCTTTGATTGACAAGAACTCTTACTATCAATCTTGAATCCCGAGACTACTACACACACTCTAAGGTGGATGATGGATGATGGTGGTGGATGTGGGTGTTGCAGTGGTGGTGGAGTGGTGGTGAAGTGGGAGAGAGGTGGTTTGCCAAGGGATGCCTTTGAAGTGAACCAAGTACCCCTATTTATAGCTTGAACAGAAGCCCGGACACGGCCCCGTGTCCGCTAGACACGGCCCCGTTGCCATCCTCTTTCTCTTTCTTCATTAATTACAATTGTCTGTATTAGGCTCCACACGCCCCCGTGTTCGCTGGGTACGGCCCCGTGTGCAGAAGCGTATCTGTACTATCAAGATTTGCAAGATTCTGCGAATCTTAGCGTTGACCACGCCCCGTGCTGAGTTGGGCACGCCCCCGTGCTGGGAATAGAAGCTTCTACAACTTTGTCATGTTCTGCAGACACCTGGTCACGCCCCCGTGTCCGCTGGGCACGGGGCTATGGTCAGCCTTCTGTTTCTTGTTTTTGCTTGGGAAGATGCTGTCGAGGGGTCGGGCATGCCACGTTTATTCATTTTCTTTGTATTTTTGTTAGTTTTTGCTGCATATTTGTTCCTTTTGTTCATTTAAGCTTATTTGGTCCTGAAAATAGAAAAGGAAGACAAAAGCACACTTTTTCCAACATTAGTACTAAAAAAAGGGTTAGTTTTATGACTCATTTGATGTAATTTATATGTTGTATTTTACATACATCAAAAACGCTACCAAATAGCCCCTAAATCACATCCTAATTCATAGTAAATAAATTAAGTGGTAGGTTTTGGATTTTAGAAATCCTGGGGTAGTTTTCTAAGGGGCTGTTTGGCAAATTTGGAATGATTAAGTGCTGAACTAGTAAGAGGTTTGAACCATTAAGTGTGGAACCAGTAAGAGGTCTGAAGCGTTAAGAGCCGGTATAATGCTTAACCGTTTAGAGGCAAATGTCTGACCAATTCAGATTAGAGATCTTAACCATTCAGACTCAGTATAATGCTTAACCATTCAGAGGCAAATGTCTGAATCATTCAGACATTTGCTTGCGAAACAAAACCATTAAGTGCTGAACATTAAGTGATATAAACCATTAAGAGCCCCGTTAAGAGGTAAATTTAAAACAAAGCTTCATCACATAACCATCCAATGCAACTATGGTGGTTAATTTAAATCACAAAATAGACACCAAAAGACTAGATTCGTTTGAAGAGATAATTCATTAAAATTATACATTTTTCTTTCTATCAATAATTTCTCGTTTCCCCCTCCAGTTCTCAAGTTTGAGTCTATGTGATAGGGGTTTCTCATTGAGGGGTTTAAATTGGGGATCTATTGTGCGAGGGGGCTCTCTAGCGCGGACCCGGTTAAGACAACGTATGCTAGACCTCCCGACATTCGCGAATTATTCACACATTTAAAAAAAAAATCCATTAGAACCAAACTGATACATAATTCATATAAGCTATATAAGTTGGGTAAAGACAGTAGTGGAATCGTGAAAGAAAAAGATGTTACAGGATATATAGAAAAAAAAAGGATGATGCAATCTTTGAATTACAATAAAAAACAGATGATGCAATTCATAATTAAGTAAATTAGAGACGAATCATAAAAGAATTTTGGTAACCATATAATAATTTGGCCATACTCTAATAATATAATAAAAAGAAAGGCCCTAAACAAACAATAGGATCTTCTTACAAACACGACATCACATAGGATCTTTTTATATGAGTTGGCAAAGCAAACAATAACTTAGCTTTGTCGGGATCTTTGTAGTAAACTTCAGCAGCCCTTCCAATATCCTCTTCATATAAGCTAACATTAAGAAGCTCATCAATTCATATTGGAAAGCACTTCAAGTGGCAATTGGGTTGAAACCCTACGGATTCATGTGCAAAATTTCGATACTAGTTCGAATGCCAAGTGTTTGAATTGTTGCGAACACTAGAGGGTGAAAAAACGAATCTAGGGGCTAGGCTACGGTTAGGTCCAAATCCAAAAACGACTCTAAAAAGGCAGAACTCGGATTTCTATAATTCAATGGTTGCAAAGAACAAGGGTAAGGTTGTGTGCCATGAAGCAAATGAAACCATCCAACAAGAAATTGAAGAACATTCGATGCTTTAATTGTCAACGCCATGGACACCGTGCTTTTGAGTGTACAAGTACATCAATTCTCCTACTAAATCTTTAAATTTAGACATATAGTGCCTAAGGATTTCCTAGTAAAAGGAACAAATTATGGCACTTGGGATGAAATTTGGGTTTTGGATTTATCTTTAGATAAACACATTTCAATGGTGTAACCATTGAAATGAAAAATCTAAAAAACGAAACCTATATTCTCGTGGTATTTGTGAAGTTCTTTTTTTAAATGAACAAAAACGTGTGATTCCTAGCGTTCACTACATACCAAACTTGGATAGAAACGTTTTAAGTTTATCTTAATTGAATGACCAATGTTTTGTTGTCACCTTTGATGGTTGTGTTTGTTTTGTCAAGGTATGTTTGATGATTACGACACGCTGGAATTTAATGAAGAAATTGGAAGTAATTATGAAGATTCTCAGAGTATTCATGGAGGATTAATAAAATTTCATAACGATCATGGAAATTTCATTGAAAAACTTTTCAACAAGATCTTGGATAATCAAACTATATATGAAGTTGAAAGAAACAAGTTTGAATCATTTGTCCAAGGCTACTATGATCATATAAATGAAGATGTTCAAGATGAAGGAACTAGTACACACCAATTATATTCAAACCAACTTGAAAATTCGGAAGTTTGGATAACCTTTCTTGACACATTACATAATCCTGAATATGTGATGATAAGCAAGGATTATTTGAGGGAACAATTTGCAAAGTTTGTAAAGTTGTTCTATAAAGAACATTTTCAACAAAGCAATAAAGAATATCCCCCAAAATTGCCTAATGGTGAAGCTATTGACTTATTTGATTTATACATGTTTGTTGAAGAATTAGGTGGAAACAAAAAAGTTTCAAGCGAAGCCAAGTGGCCCGAAGTAGCCAAAAGGCTTGGTTTCTGTGAGACCTATGGTCTGAATCTTAACATCATCTACCATGGCTATTTGGAATTAATGGCGTCGAAGTATGACATGAAAAAGACCAAACAAGACATGTTTGGTGAATCAAGCAAGACGGTGATCAATGAAGAAAATGTGGCTGCCTCAAAAGTTATTGTTCAAGACAAGAAGATGGTGACCAACAATGAAGTTGGATCAAGTTCAAAATTTGCTCATGATGATGTTCAAATCTATGCAAAAGAAGTTAAAGCTCGAGAAAGTAAAGACATGGATGATGATGATGAATTGCTAAAAGATGAATTTGATCTAAACATGCTCAACAATGTCGGTGACCTTGATGACTTCACAATTATCGTCCATAACAAAGAAGACCCGAAACCTAAGGGTGATCAAGAAGGCGGCAAGGTTGAATGAAGATAGCATGGAAGCACCCAATCATGAATCAAGTGGGAGTATGGAACCTTAATTCATATTGTGTTATTACTAGAGATAAATTGTCCCAAACAATCTATGATGTGATTTCCTGGCCATTTTAGAAATAAATGATGTTACAAATACATAATAAGCATATGGTCACTTGATAGATTTTTTATTTAATATAAAAAAATAGTATGCTTGTAAATAATAATGAAAATACGAACTTAACAAATTCATTACACAACCAACAAAGAACGCGATTACGCGAATAAGAGATGGATACGACCACTAGCAAAATTTGAAACGAGAAATAACCCATTAAAAATCAAAATATCAAAATAGAACTAATAATAAAAACCCTAAACTAAATATTACATATATTCTACATAAATCAGGGAGGAGACACCAACATACCACCAAAAACAAATACAAAACCCCATTTTTCATCAACCCCAAACAAGCATCACCACTCCGGCAACAACAGCCAAAAACCCGAAAATGTTGGTTTGTTGATAGAACCTAACCCCACCATGGCTAATGTCATCAGATGCAGACGGACCCAAGTTTCCCATTCCACCACCTAACCCGCCAGTTGTCGACGGAGTGTTGCCAAACGAAGAACCCGGTGTACGAGTGTTTGTAGACCCACTGCATAACGATATGAGTAACGCATACCCATCAATATTATTCCTTGAGTTATTGGATTGTTAAAGCCAATAATATGTAATAAAGTGAAAATGGTCCATGTGGTTTGGTCCACGTCACACATTTACTCAAGGGTATTTTGGTCAAATTCAACAAAAGTTAGCGGTATACCCCAAACCTTTTACAAAAATAGACCCATAAAACTCAAACTTTCAACTTTTAAAAGTTAAACCCTAACGGAGTGAACCAAGCCAAACCACATAGGCCATTTCCCATTTGTATAATTAACTTTTAACTTTGTTAAAACATTTAACCTTAAACCCTAAACCTTAATTTAAACCTTAAAATTAAAAAGGTTAGCACACAAATCTCAAAATGTGATTTGGGGTTGATCCAACGGTTGTGATTGTGGGTTATATATGTGGTGGTGGTAACCCAGGTCTTGTCGTCGGTAGGTTCGATGCGGACAAATTTATTGGGCAGAGGCTCAAGTCTCGCAGCATCATCACTACTTAACCGTACAATATACACTGTACAAATCACATGTGGGGGGCTACTAAATCTTTTCACCAAAACAGTTGACGTAATAAAATATAAATTTATTGTTTTTGTAAATTTGGTACAAGTTTTTAGCACAAGTCTTTCAAAATCGGCTAGGGTTCGTTTATTATTTATTGCTAAGCTTTAGCTCAGCTCGTAAATAAGTTTTTCAAAATCGGCTAGGGTTCATTTATTTATTATTTATTAACGATTTCTCAGCTCGTAAATAAGTTTTTCAAAATCGGCTAGGGTTCATTTATTTATTATTTATTAACGATTTTTATCATGATGCCCGTCAATGATTCAGAGTTGCCGTTCAATAAAATAAATAAATAACATGTGTGATTTTATCATGAATTTATATAATAATAATAATAATAATTAATTAACATGTGTGATATATAAGTAGATAAAAATATTATTTTTTTAGACTTGTAGGCATACTCAAACTCGAAATGTGGCTCGTGCGTGTTTAAGCTCGGCTCAATACTAGATTTATCAAGCAGAGTAGCTTAAACACCCCCAGTAAAAAAAAAAAAACAACAGTCCAACAAACCGAAACAAGTAGACCGGATAGAGACATAAACGGTTCATTTTCACGGTTTTCTAGTTTACCGACTCGGTTTGAAACCAAGGACCAAAATACTTTCATAAATCTTTACTTTAAAGTTTAAACGTACTTTCATAAATAAAATATGAGGTTTCAAAAGGACAACATACCTTGCAGACGTGGGATAAGTGCACCCATTAGCACCTAATATTAAAAAAAAAATAAGTAAACTAACTAAAAATAAATAACTAATTTAATCAACTTTTACAAACAAAAAAAAATGGAAATGGAGGCACTAACTGGGATCTGTGGTAGTGACCATGGCTGCACCGGAGAAATCACATGAGCCAGGGGCCTGACCTTTGTTCTGAAAATAACTATTGACCGCATAGTTACAATGGTCAATAATAGTGTCAGGGTTGAAACATTTGGCACCTTGGTGCGTCTGGGTGCAGTCAGCTCCGTTACCACAAGCGTAGTCTATGGCTTGTTGTAGCACTTTATCCTGTCCACCTTTTTTACACACACACCATGTAGCACCTTCACACAAAAATATACACATTTGTGAATGTACAGATCTACATATATTAAGTTAGTGTTATGACATATTATATATACATGTAGAAAAATGTGGGAAAGTAGAAGGAAGGGTGTTTGAGGGGTACTTGATTGAGCAGCCATGGAGATGATGATGAGCATGGAAACAAGTAAAGCAGCCATGGATGAAGGTTAAGCCTTTCGGGAGAGATGAAGTTAGAGAGAGAGAGAGAGAAAGTGGGTGTGAAGTGGTTTGATGAAGTGGGTTTTATTTGAGTTACGGAGACCATAAAAAGTTCAGGTCGATACGTGAGCTCATTTTTCCAAGTTTATTGAGAAATGCATAAAATAAACAATAAGGGAGTTAATATTCACAAAACATAATTTCTTATTCTCATATGGTATATACATGTCGTATAAGGTTATACGGCCCGTATAAATCATGTGAGAATAAGATTTTTGTCTGGTCGTATATAATGTATACGACGCTTTATACGGGTCGTATAACGTTATACGACTCGTATGCGTCCAATTTCGTTCGAATTAAACGTTAGATTTCTCGATATTTGTGCGAGTTATTTGATTCGATATTATATTCCTTGATCCGCGTGTTAATCATTTGATACGATGTAATATTTCGTAGAAACATCTATATAAACGACACTAATATTATTCATTTTCATTCAACTTCTATTCGTTTCTTTTATATTTCTCTGTATTCAAATTATAATACGTTATCAATGTCGTGGTGGAACATTTTCGGTAATGACTCGGCTAACGAGTCGAATCAGAAGAGTGTTCAAAACAATCAGATTAACAATCCGGGTGTGTTTGATCTAAATGTTCCGTTCGATCTCAACCTTGCGTCAGATGCAAGTCATGATCCTTGGGGTTTGGATTACATTCAACCTAATTATGTTGGTTATTATCCACCGCCGCCCATTGGTTTTCAACCCCCTCCCGCTACTGGTGGACCGTTGCTCGGTAGTTTTCAACCTCCTCCCAGTAGTTTTGAATTTCCTCCCGATAGTTTTGAATCTCCTCCCGGTAGTGGTGGACCGCCTGAGGGTCCAAACGTTGATCAGGAACCTAGTGAGTTTACAACCGATCAGGTATAACATTTATTTATACGTTTATTTGTCGTACGTTTGATATTACTGTTTATAAGTTTGAAGTCAAACAAACGACCAGTATGAATAAACACGAAGCAAAAAAAAGTAGGGATTATGTAACCTTTGCCTTTCAAAAAAAATAAACACGAAGCAAAAGCAAGGTAAACTTAATCTCCGAACACATACCGAGTACGATTTATTCATTGTCACCCATATGAATAATATATATGTGTGTGTGTGTGTTTCTTGTATACGGGCCGTATAGAGTTATACGGCCCGTATACAAACAATAAACAGTGCTCGTATATTGAATATACGAGTGAACAAAAAAAATAATAACAGTTGTATACGACCCGTATGTAACGCCCCAAAACCCGAATATTTATATTCGCCATATGTTTATGTATGATATATCATGAAATAAATAACTAGGCTATTTAAACTAGTTAAGCGTATGATAAAATTGTTGGTGCACTACATCTGTTGATTTCGTCTTGGATCATGTTATACATTGTATTGTATAGATTAGGGCGCGTTTTACGAGAAAACTGGAGAGTATATGTGTTTTAGAGAGTAGGTCCGCTTATACGGACATAGTAGGTCCGCTTATGTGTCAGGTCCGCTTATACGGACATAGTAGGTCCGCTTATGTGTCAGGTCCGCTTATACGGACATAGTAGGTCCGCTTATTTGTCAGGTCCGCTTATACGGACATGTCCGTATATGCGAACCTACCTGCACTATATATACCTCATAAGCGGATCACATTTGTAACTTTCTGATTTCCATACCGAGGTGCTGCCGGTGTGAGAATTGAATGTAAACGCTGTTATATCAATCAACAAAGTGATTTAAGTGAAGATTTAGCTATTTCTACGTCAGGTACTTGTTTTCCGCACCTGTATCTGATCAAAACTCCTCTGATAGACTCGTTCGGGTCAAAACACGATCTTTCAAGTGGTATCAGAGCTTCAGGAGGAGGAGTTCTATAGAGATTTGCTGGATTTCATCTATTATTCTTACTTCTACACCTTCTTTCTTCATCAGAACGAGATTTTACGGTCGGATTTCGCTCAAAATTTCACAGATTGTGTATTACTGATCATTTTCAAATCCCTGAAAATTTGAGCTTAAAATTCACACTAAAAATGGTCCAAATTAACCTCCGATTTAGGTCCGCTTTTATGAACAAGGTGTAGATCCGCTCCAAAGGTTCGCTTTTTAGGACATTTATTTGATACGTCCGCTTCAAAGAACAATCTGGTTCGCTTATTTGACAAATCATCAAGTCCGCTTATAAGAACATTCAGATCCGCTTCAGTGTCACTTAATTTGATAGATCCGCTTTTAGTGACAAAACACATAGGTCCGCTCATTTGACCAATATCAGTTGGTTCGCTTATTTGGTCAATAGAGATCCGTTCTTCTGACAATTAAGTCTGCTCATTAGATTCGCTTATAATAACATCGACCCATGTGCTTTGACAAAAGACACAATTAAAAGATTGTTAGAATAAAAAGCCCAAGACATCACGTGAATATAAGAGTAGCGGCCTAATGAGAAATTATCACATAAAATTTTCGGCTTAGTGGATTGTTTGGACAAATCAGATTTTATATGCACTTAAAATTGTCGGCTGTATGTTGTGCATATTAAAAGTCCATGTGATGTATTGATTGTATAACCGATAAGATTCTATTTGAGGTCCAATGAAAATTTGAGGTACAATACTAGGCCCAATCACAATAAAGTTTCTCGGTTCAATGGTTTTATTGTTGTCATCCCAAGCCCAAGTTTCATAATCGTTTAACGGATCAATTATAATTCAAATTCCATATCACTAAAGTCAAGTTTGGTGATATCTTTTCAAGTTGTCAGATTGTGTGGCTTAAACAGTCAGTTCGCAAGTTGTCAGGTCACAAGGTTTGGAGTGTTTGTCCGTTTGCACGTTTCGATCAGTACGTTTGAACAGTCAAGTCGTTTTGTGTGGTCAAATCGTGTGATAAAGTTCAGTTCGTACGGTTTGGAGTTCAAAGGTTTAAAAAGGGTCAGGTCATTCTGTTCGTACAGTTGGTCATTCAGTCCGCACAGTTCATCAATCTTCAGTCCGCTCAAAATTCACCAGTTCGAGTACCAGTTTGTTTCAGTTAATTGATAAGTCTTTAAACTGATTGTGTGTTGTTTGTTTTTGTTAATTGTCAGGTACTTGTCAAGAGATTCAAGTTGCTACGAAAACATGGATTCCGAGTTTTACAACGCATTTGCTACAACCCCGGCTAATCCTTCCGACATTGCTAAGAACATGACAATGGAGAATGAAACCGGAACAATGCAAAAACCCCCGAAACTTATGGGAATTGAGGATTATCACGGGTGGAAGAAACGGTTTGAGAATTGGGTTCAGGCGAATCATCTAAAAGCTTGGGAGAGCATCGAAACTGAATATGAGAGGCCAAAGAATTCAACGGGAGTCGATAAAATAATTTCAGAGTTCACAGAGCAAGAAAGAGAGAGTTACAAAGGAGAAAAGATGATGATCAATTTGTTACAACAAGCTGTAAAAGAAGATATATTTGTGTTGCTTCAACATGATGAAAATTCTTATTCTATCTGGGAAGCTCTTCAAAAGAAGTTTGAGGGAAGCACTGAAATGTTACAAAGTAAAGCAGCTTTGTTGAAAAAGGAGTTTGAACTATTTGCATGTATGCCTGGTGAAACAACAAAGACTCTTATTGAAAGATACTGTCATCTTGTACGCTCCATGTCACAGTTGAAGATTACAAAAACTCCAGCAGAATGGGTTGAAAAGCTTGCTGATGCGTTACCGCAAAAGGAATGGGGTACATATCTGATGATATTGAAGAATTCCGGACAGTTTAAAAAGTTATCGATTGCACAGTTTATAGAGAAGTTGGAGGCACAGGATCTGGAGCAGCAGAAAATTGCTAGAATGAACAGTTCTACTCATCAACAAGATATTAAATTGTATTATAAAGGAAATGTTCAAACTGCAGAAGTCAGTCCAAAGATACAAACTGCATTTAGTGCTGGAAATCAGTCTACACCTAGCAGTCAAGGATCAGTCAACACTAGTGGGTTCTCAACGGTGAATCCTCCAAGTGTTCAAAGTGCATCTGCTGGAAATGGGCATTCGATTCAGTGCAATATAGCTCTACATCTTCAAAACGGTCAAAATTATTCTGAAGAAGTTGTAAAGCATCATATGGGATTATTGGTCACTGCATTAGAATCTTATGAAGGGTTGATCGCCGGAAAAATTGGCAATCCGATGCTCACAAAGGAAGATTATGACCAAATTGATGCAGAGGAGCTGGAACTAATGGATATTAAATGGGCATTGGCGAGTGTTTTGAGGAGAGCAGAAAAATTTAGATTGGTTACAGGAAGAAATGATTTCTTGGATGCAAATCTTTCTAATCTAGGATTTGATAAATCTAAAGTTGTTTGTTTTCGTTGCAGGGAGAAAGGCCACTTTAAAAGGGAGTGCAAGAATCAGGAACCGAGAGGAGCAAAGGAGTCTGCTGGGAAAGATGATTATTATCGGAAGACCATTTATCAGCAAATTACTCACCAACCGCATCAACAAAAGGAACCTCAAACGGCACATGGAAGAATGATCGAGGATGCAAACAAGAAGGCTTACTATGGCATCATGGATCAAGATGATGAGAAAGTAGCTGATGGTTTTAGCTGGGACAAGTACATTCCAGCTAATCCTAATGTTAAAGCTTTTATTGCTCAGATTGTTCAAAAGCCAGAGTTGATAAAGGAATGGATGGCTGTGATGTCGGATGATGAGGAGAGTCAAGATGGAAAATCTGTTTCTTCTGAAAGCAGTGATAGTGATGAAGAGATGGAACAGATAAATTTAGGAAAAACTCATTTATCTTCTGACACTTTTGAATTTTATTTTGCAGAAAAATTGAAGAAACTAAAAGAAAGGAAAGCTGCAAAGGAAATGAAAGAGGTCAAAGTGATTGAGAAGATTGTGGAAGTTGAAAAGATAATTGAAGTCGAGAAGATCGTTGAAATCACAAAACCCTGTCTTACTTGTTTAGAGTCATGTAAACAATGTATAGAAAAAGATGAGAGGTTTAGTGAGCTAGAAAAGTTGAAAGAAAAGTTGTTGTTTGATGTAAAGAATTTGAAAAAGTCATATGATGTATTGAACAGAACTGTGAATAATCTGGAAAAGACTAACTCTGAGAGAGAGAAAGCTTTGAAGATGTTGAATGCTACTATGATGACAAAGCAGAAAGAGATCAACTTGTACATAGAAGAATGTGCAAAGTGGAAGAAAGAATTGGATAGTGAAGCAACTGAGAATGAAAGAATCAGAAGATTGCTGCAAAGTTACAAAGGTTGTGACTACATAATTGATAGAATTTATCCAACAGTTGAAGGATTTGAAGCGTTTAAAGGTGAAGAAACAAAGCCAAAGAAGAGAAAGGATACTGGTAAGAAACAGGGTGTCTGTTATAATAAGTGTCCGCCTCCGATTTAGGAAGGGTACTCGTCTAGAAAACCTAACGAGGAAGAACTAAAACAGGCGGTCAATATTAAGTTAGAATCCGAGATAACTGACGTATTACCAGACAATATTGATGTCACGTTCACAGCGTCCGACACAGATCATGAGTCAGAATTGATAAAAAGAGTGGTTGATCAAGTGTTGGATAAGGATGAGGAGTCAGAGTCAAAATCTGAGTCCGAAAGTTCGTGTCAGTCTGTCGGAAGTTCGAGTTCGTCTGTCAAGAGTTCAAAGTCATCAGGAAAACGGGTGTATAGTAAAGAATTTTTGTTGTCAAAATCTAATTTGAATGACGAAACATTTGAAGTTGCATATACTTTGAATGGTTCTGACAAATTATATTTTGATAAAGAATTTCCAATAAGAGGTGTCAAAACTGATTTGATAAAAAAGGTTTTCAAACTAACAGAAATTAATATTTCTGAAATAAAAGATGAAAATCTTAATGTAAAACCTAAACTTTACACCTCAAGAGTACAACAACGTTTGAACAAGAAAAAGGGTTACAATTCTGGTTCTAGTTTTCAAAAGAAACCAAACCACAATCGTAGCTACAAAAAGAAAGGACTTGGTTTTATTCCACCTGAAAACTATAAAAATGAAAAATATGTTCGAGATTTTAAATCAAAAATGACATATGTTGCAGGAACTAGCCATGAAGAAGAAGCAAAGAGCTCATTCTGGAAACAGTCAAACAAGGAGTTTCTTGCTGAAAAGATGAAGAATGGAGCTTTTCAAAGGAAAGAGACAAGAACCTGTTACAGATGCAATGAAGTTGGTCATATTGCATGGAACTGTCCCAAAGCAACTAATACAAAATAGGGAGTCTCAGAAAAACTCAAAGAAGTAGTTGTTGATAATACGGAACCACCAACTGAAAAATTTAAAGTTTTCAAAAATTCAACATTTGAAGTTGGTGAATGTTCGAAGAGATTTTACAAGCGAAGTGTGAAACTTGACAACCAAAAATGGGTTGTTAAGAAATCAGAAGTAAAATCTGGTGATGAATCTGATTCCACAAAATCAGAGGAGCCAAAGTTTGATGAGAGTGATGAAAACTCAGTTCCTTCAATGGATGATGAGAATTTTCCACCATTGAGGACTGAGAATTTTAAACGAAAAGTTGGAAAGGGTGAAATCTCAAATCAGGGTTATTCTGAAAAGGATAACTTTGATGTTGAGAAAGCTTTTAATGGGAATGTAAAGAAAATTTTCGGAAAGATGGTCGATGGAAAAGTAAAAGGGGTAAAGGAATTTTATGCTAAAAAGAAAGCAACTTACACTCCAACTGCTTCTGAATTGAAAACACCCAAGGCTGGTCAGGCTTGGGTGGACATTTTCTTTGCTTGAAAAACCTGACTTGCCGGAGATCCCAAGTTTGTAATCGTGGATCAGGAATCGGCATCATTCATGTTTTATGAGTTTGTATGAAAAGTTCTTAAAATTTTTAGCATTTTACAGGTTAAGTATGACTTGCCGGAGCTTCCAGGTTGGTAAGTGTGAAGCAGGAATCGGCATCTTGATTGGTAAAATGGTTTGTGTAGATGTTTTATTCTTACATGTGATTAATTGTTTTGGATATACTTACAAGTGGTAAGAGGTTGATTCTGACAAAGTGATTACTCAAGGTCATTAGTTTGAACTTGATGTAATCCTGATACAAGAGATTGAATGGACAAAATGATGAACCATACCCCTAATTTTACAAGTGGTAAACTCAACAAAACTTATTTTCCGGAAAAATCATTTTGGTTAAAACAAACTTAAGTGTTTTGAAATCTTAATGAGAAAATAGTTTTGTGTAAGGGGGAGTTCTGATTGTTTATGCCAAGTGAATGGCGAATTGACGCAATTCGATATCGGTTGTCATTTTTCTGTATAGTTTGTTTTCAAATTTCCTAAAATGTGTTTGCATTTTAGGGGGAGTAGAAAATTTCAGAAAATCCAAAAACATTTGAAAATTTGAAAAAGCCAAAAACATGATAAAATTCAAAAATGAGTTTCGTTGTGAATAGAGGAAATGATAGTACATCAGTGGACTATCACAACATGCTAAAGAATTGGATAGTTAAATTGTGATAAACAATCTCACTGTGGATATGTCAGTAGGTTTTTGCACATTCAGTAGATTGTGACGAGATATAAACCTAAATTTCAAACTTGCTTATATTGTGGGGAAACATCTCTCGGATATATGGGTAACCCCCGAAATCTCGTTTGAAAGGTCTCGTATTCTGATATACTAGGTTTTTATACTCAATGATGTCTGGGGTATTATTCCGGGACTTCTGCTGAACGGTAGTTCTGACCTAGTCCTTGGATAATACTTTCCGCAAATGCTTGAAACATAGCATAAACCCTCAGCTGATTAGACAATAAAATTGATAATCATTGCTGTTGTAGCTAAAAGATCCTCTAAAGGGGACATACCGTAAAGTCGAAGCTGATATCTCTCTGCGTATACGGAAGTATCGACCTGAGATCCCTCGGCCCTCGCATTACCTAATTTATGTACAGATATCATTTGTGTCATATTTACCTGTAAGACTGAATATTGGGATCTGGATACGGGAGTATATTCTGAGGTGGAACACGCGATTGAGTTTAAGTATCTAAGACATTAATATCGTATCTCGAAACAGTTGAACTTTGTGTGAAAATTTAAGTGGACAATATACTGACAATCTAAGTGAATTGTTTAGAACTTAAAATGAAATGAAGCTTAACGGTGTTGGTGATATGTCTCAGAAACTGATATGATCCTCTTACACGAACTTACAAAAATATTGTCTGTAAATATTTCTTTACTGCATTTCATTTAAATTTCAAAATCCAAAAGATTTTCAGTGTGTTTTAGCCAAAAATTTAAAAAAATATCCAAAAAGATTTTTGACAACTGATGTTGAAAAGCAGATTTTAAAAAATTCCGAGTGCTAAACATGATGAGCAATATTTGAGGGGGAGTGTATGTTTGGAATTAAATGTTTTCATAATCTAACCTTAAAGTGGTTCATCAGATTGGAAAATCATTTTGTTTTTGAGAAGTGAGTCTGAAGTAGTACATGTGTTTATGTTTGAAATATGTATGTGAGTGAAATTTATGTTTTGGGTAGAGAATTTGCAGGTGATCCAGTTGCAGGTGATCCAGGTTGTGTTGCTTGAATCTGTTATAAGCCAGACAGCGATCCTAAAGCTGATGATGCTGATGAACTGAAGAAATGCCAGCATATCGCAAGGGGGAGTCTGAAGACCTGCTAGAAAAGATTGAGAAAAAAGCCCAGAGACTGATCAAGACTGAAGATGTGAAGACACAGCATTGTTGTGACTCGATAGTCGACTCCATCAACATCTGAGGGGGAGTCTGTTGGTGCACTACATCTGTTGATTTCGTCTTGGATCATGTTATACATTGTATTGTATAGATTAGGGCGCGTTTTACGAGAAAACTGGAGAGTATATGTGTTTTAGAGAGTAGGTCCGCTTATACGGACATAGTAGGTCCGCTTATGTGTCAGGTCCGCTTATATGGACATAGTAGGTCCGCTTATGTGTCAGGTCCGCTTATACGGACATAGTAGGTCCGCTTATTTGTCAGGTCCGCTTATACGGACATGTCCGTATATGCGAACCTACCTGCACTATATATACCTCATAAGCGGATCACATTTGTAACTTTCTGATTTCCATACCGAGGTGCTGCCGGTGTGAGAATTGAATGTAAACGCTGTTATATCAATCAACAAAGTGATTTAAGTGAAGATTTAGCTATTTCTACGTCAGGTACTTGTTTTCCGCACCTGTATCTGATCAAAACTCCTCTGATAGACTCGTTCGGGTCAAAACACGATCCTACAAAAATCTATTATAGGAGGAAAGTTGTGCCAATTATGTTAGAGGTAAACACGAGGGACTAAAGTGGGATAACATGAAAGCTGAGTTATAATATGAAAATATCACACACAAACACACACTTCGTGTGTGTTCTCGAACGATCAGGGGCTCCCAATGAGCCAAAACCCTAACTAGTCCAAAATCACCAAATTTAAGGGTGAATCGAAGCTCAAATTCATGAATGAACATGAATTAATGATCACTTACACAAGGAGATCATGAGGTATGTCTTAAAACTTAGATTGGTAATCTTGTATGAAGTGGGTTATGTTTTAATTCGTGAATTGGTATGAAATTGAGTATGAATATGTGTTAGAATCACCATATAGAACATGGATTATGCATGGTTTGGATCAATTTTATGTTTTGAGGTGAAACCCATTTGTTATGGTAAGGATGATGACTTGGATTATCATCCATGTCCAATTCTTGTTCAATGTTGATGTATTATGTTGTGTATGATGAATTCTTGTTAGATGAATTGAAACAAATGTGGTGTTAATATGTTTAATGTTTATGTGTGAATGATACCGATTGATTAGTAAGAAGATTTGATGAATTATGTATGAGCTTAGAAAATTATGCATGAATTAGTTGTACATTGTGCTTAGAAAGTAGTATGCACACCAAGTGTATGATGAAATGTCTAAGTGAAGATAGGATGCGTGATGTGTGTAAAATGCAACATATAAATTACATCAAATGAGGCATAAAACTAACCCTTTTTTAGTACTAATGTTGGAAAAAGTGTGCATTTGTCTTCCTTTTGTATTTTCAGGATCAAATGAGCTTAATTGAACAAAAGGAACAAATATGCAACCAAAACTAACATAAATACAAGAAAAGGAATAAACATGGAATGCCCGACCCCTCGACAACATCTTCCCAAGCAAAAACAAAGAAACAGAAGTCTGACCACGGCCCCGTGCCCAGCGGACATGGGGGCGTGGCCAAAAGCCTGCAGAAAAGACAAAGCTATAGAAGCTTCTATTCCCAGCACGGGAGCGTGCCCAGCTCAACATGGGCCGTGGTCAATGCTAAGATTCGCAAAATCTTGCAAATCTTGATAGTACGGATACGCTTCTGCACACGGGGCCGTGCCCAGCCAACACGGAGGCGTGTGGAGCTAATGCAGACAAATTGCAATTAATGAAGAAAGAGAAAAAGGATGGCCACAGGGCCGTGTCCAGTGGACACGTGTCGCCACCCCCGATCCCAGGTCCCCTGGAAACGGGCGGCCACGAACCAGTGCCGGTGGTATCTCGTATTGTCTAATTTGGCAGCGGAAATTTTCATTAGGACCGTAGTTAGGAAATATTTGATCAGAGTAAAATACCACATTTTCATAGCATTTAAACAAATGGGTTAAAACCCAAGTTCATAGTACACACGTTTTCATAGGAATACATCCTATTTTATTTAATAAAAACATCTATTTTATTTTAGGTAACTTTATTGCCACTTTTCCAAGCCTTCAGTGCTGTCCAGCTGGCTTATATTTGGCTTTCACATTTTGTTACCTGAAACGCGTTTTAAAAACATTTGTTAGTGGGAAATACTGGTGAGTGAATCCCAGTTTAATCAAGTTTAAATAGAAAGTCACAGTGTACAGTATTGAGAGCGATTACAATGTTTATATCTACACAATTACTCCATTAGTACTGTCAATCCTGACTTGTGGGTCATATTACACATTGGCTAACTCATTGTCCAATGGTAACGTATTGTCATCCCGACTTACTACTCACAGTGTAGTAAATTTTGTATACAAAACCCCAACATACCGACAGTAATTGAAGAATTACAAAGACTCAATCACTGCTTAATTGCATTGTAAAACATTTAAGGTTTTGTAAAAACAGTTTACAAAAAGGAGATTACTCACATTGCTGTCTTAGGTTTTTCGTAAGGGTTTCCTGGTGACAATCTATAATTGACACAAATGCACACGCGTTAGTATAATAACCCATTTTAACATTAGCAATACCCTCCCCGAGACGGCATTCCAATGACTACGTCGGGCAGAACCATGACAGCCATTACGGAACCCTAGATCAATCGGGCATCGTATCTAATACGTATCCAGGGGTTATAATACTTACAACGGAGAAGAACTTCGCTATTTAGGGGGATATAATACCCGAGTATTACTTTTACTACTTCAGAATTCGTTTAGAAAGAAAAGATGTGAGCGACGGAAATGAAATCCCGAGGCCTCCTTATATAGTTGCTGAATCTGGTCCTCTCGCGGCCCGCGTAAGAGTAGGCAAGGCCTTACGCGGCCCGCGTCAACATCCGGTCAACGTATAGCTGATCCGGGTCACTACCTAGCTTCGCCACGATGATGACACGTGTCATCACCGGGCTGTGCCACCATTTCACCTCGTCGCGGCCCGCGTCAACTAAGGGGGTGCCTTACGCGGCCCGCCTTAACTTAAAATTTCTTGTTTTTAATTTATTTTTAATGCTATATTGTATTTCGGGCTCGGTTTTCACGTATGGGTCGTATTTAAAGACATATAGAGTTATTTTAAAATATATTAGGGTGTCGGAAAATAATCGAGGTGTCGGTTTATTGAGGATTGTTACATCCTCCCCACCTTGTTTTAGAGCTCATCCTCGAGATCTACTAGAACAAGTGTGGATATTTCCGTTGCATTTCAGATTCAAGCTCCCATGTGTACTCAGGTCCTCTTTTGGAGTCCCACTTCACTTTGACCAGAACTAATCTCTTATGTTTGAGATTTTTGACTTTCCTTTCTTCAATTTGTAGAGGCATCTCTACAAACTTAAGTTGTTCATTTACCTCTATATCCTTAAGAGGTACTACCAGTGATTCATCGGCTAAGCATTTCTTGAGATTAGATACATGAAACACATCATGTATTCCTGCCATTTCCTCTGGCAGTTGTAGCTGATAGGCTACGGTTCCTATTCTTCTAATAATCTCAAAAGGTCCAACATACCTAGGACTTAGCTTTCCCCGTTTGATGAATCTTACTACTCCTTTCCAAGGAGAGACCTTCAATAATACCTTATCTCCTACTTGAAATTCCAATGGCTTGCGTCTGTGATCAGCGTAGCTCTTCTGTCGATCTCGTGCTGCTTTCAGTCGTTCCTTGACTTGGATAATCTTGTCAGTTGTTTCTTGTACTATCTCAGGTCCAGATAGTTGCTTTTCCCCAATTTCTGCCCAACAGACTGGGGTTCGGCACTTTCGTCCATAAAGTGCTTCGAATGGTGCAGCATTGATACTTGTGTGATAACTATTATTATAAGAAAATTCTATTAAAGGTAAGTGATCGTCCCAATTACCTCTGAAATCAATTACACAAGCTCTAAGCATGTCCTCCATTGTCTGAATGGTTCTTTCGCTTTGTCCGTCCGTTTGAGGATGATAAGCTGTGCTTAGCTTTATCTTGGTTCCCATTGCCTTTTGGAAACTTGACCAAAAATGAGAAGTAAAACGACTATCTCTATCAGACACAATTGATAAAGGTATTCTATGTAAAGAAACTATTTCATTTACATATAACTTAGCTAACTGTTCCATACTGAAAGTTTCTTTCATTGGTAGGAAATGAGCTGACTTGGTTAGCCTATCTACAATCACCCAGATTGTATCATTTCCTTTCTTTGTTTTGGGTAATTTAGTAACAAAATCCATTGTTATTAATTCCCATTTCCATACTGGCATTTCTAACTGTTGTAACAAACCTGAGGGTTTCTGGTGTTCAGCTTTAACTTGTGAACAGGTTAAACATTTAGAAACATAGGCTGCTATGTCCTTTTTCATTCCTATCCACCAGAAATTTTTCCTTAAATCCTGGTACATTTTATCATTTCCTGGATGCATTGTATATTTAGACTTATGGGCTTCTTCTAATATACGATGATGCAGGTTTCCTAACTTAGGTATCCACATTCTCTTTTCATGGAATCTCCAAATTCCATCTGTTCCTTGTTCTAATTCTTTAATCATACATTTTAGTTTTTCAGTATCATCCTTGATTACTGATTCTTGTGCTTTTCCAATTTGATCATTTAAATCAACTTGTAGATTTAATTTAAGAGAACGTATCATTTTTGGCTTTTCATGATACTTTCGGCTTAAAGCATCTGCCACTATATTTGTTTTTCCTTCATGATACTGGATATCACAATCATAATCACTAAGCATCTCCATCCAGCGTCTTTGCCTCATATTCAACTCCTTTTGCCCGAAAACATACCTTAAACTCTTATGATCAGTGAATATGGTAAACTTACTACCATAAAGGTAATGTCTCCAAATCTTAAGGGCAAAAATTATAGCTCCTAACTCCAAATCATGGGTTAAATAATTTTCTTCATGATTCTTAAGTTGTCTAGATGCGTAAGCTATAACCATTTGGCGTTGCATCAATACACATCCATAACCTAACTTAGAAGCGTCACAATAGACTACGAAGTCTTCCGTTCCTTCTGATAACGCTAATATGGGTGTATGGGTTAATTTATGTTTAAGAATTCTAAATGCTTCTTCTTGTTTTGGTCCCCATTCAAACTTAATAGATTTACAGGTTAACTTAGTTAAATGAATGGCTATTCTAGAAAAATTTCGAATAAACCTTCTATAATAACCGGCCAATCCTAAGAAACTTCTAATCTCAGTTGGTGACTCAAGGGTTTTCCATTTAGTAATCGCCTCGATCTTTGTGGGATCCACATGAATTCTTTCATGGTTCACTAAGTGTCCAAGAAATTGTACCTGCTCTATCCAAAATTCGCACTTCGAAAATTTAGCATAAAGCTTTTCCTTTCTTAATAGGCTTAAAAGTGCGTGCAAATCCTTTGCATGATCCTCTTTACTCTTAGAGTAAATTAGAATATCATCTATGAAAACAATTATGAATTTATCCAAATATGGCTTACATATTCGGTTCATCATGTCCATAAATGCAGCTAGGGCACTGGTAATTCATCTAATTGGCTGTATGAATCCCTTTTCCAGCAATTCATCTAATTGGTTCTTCAATTCCTGCATTTCGGCGGGTGCCAAACGGTAAGGTGTTTTGGCAATCGGTGCGGTTCCAGGTAGTAGGTGAATTATGAATTCAACTTCTCTGTCTGGTGGTAGTCCTGGTAATTCTTCTGGAAATACATCTGAAAACTGGGACACTACTGGAATGTCTTTTAGTTCTTTTCCTTTAGTGTTAGTGATTATAGAAATCAAATACACTATAGAACCTTTTCTTATATAACTTGTAGTTTTCATCACAGAGATGAATTTCGTGGATCTAACTGGTTTATCTCCTTTAATTGTGATCGTTTTACCTTTTGGTGAATTTATTTGAATTGACTTTTGATTACATAAAATACTGGCTTTATTGGCTACTAACCAATCCATTCCTAAAACGACATCAAATCCTGCCATATTCATTGGATAAAGATTTGCCATAAACTTTTGGTTTAAAATTTCTATTCTTGCTTCCTGCAAGATTTCAGAAATCTTAACTGTTTCTCCATTAGCTGTCTCTACTAGACACTCTTGTGGTAGTTTAGTTAATGAATGATTAAGGAGTTTGCAAAATGAAGTATTAATGAAACTTTGGTTTGCACCAGAGTCAAATAATACCTTAGCAAAAACATCATTAACTAAAAACGTACCAGCTATCACATCTGGAATCATCTTGGCTTCATCTGCAGTCAGAACAAATGCTCTAGCATTTTTAGTGTTCCTATTGTCCGCAGCTGGAGCCAATTTTGGACAATTTGTCCTGATATGACCTTTTTCTCCACAGTTGTAGCATAATCCATTACTGGATTTCTTCCTGTAATTTTCTTCCTTGTGTCCTGGCATCTTGCAGAAATTGCAAAGAGTGGAGCATTTTCCCGAATGCTTTTTCTTGCAGACCTTGCAGAAAGGTGCAGAGGTAGAACCCATATTCCTACGATTGTAATTACCAGAATGGAATTCTTGAGTAAGCCTCTGTGCTAGGTTTCTCTTCTGGTCTTCTTCTCGGGTACGTACCAATTCATCAGTCAAGGTGTTGGTTAGCTCTACAGCTTCTTATATAGTTTGAGGTCTAGCTGCCTTGACTACATGTCTAATCACTCCGATTAATCCCCAGATGTAACGGGAGATTAATACCGGTTCTGGTGATGCAAGGGTTGGTACAATTCTAGCATATTCAAAGAATAACTTTGTGTACCCCTTACTATCCACTCCATTCATCCTAAGATTTAGGAATTTGTTTGCTATTTGCTCTTTTTCATTAGGAGGGCAGAATTTCCTTTCTACCATGTTCCTAAATTCTTCTCATTCCATATTATAAACCCTATCACTTCCTCTAGACTGAAGGATAGTGTTCCACCATTCTAAGGCTGAGTTCTTAAATAGATTGGAAGCAAACATTATCTTGTCCTCTTCCGCACATTTGCTTATTTTTAAAACAGCCTCAGTCTTTTCTATCCAGCGCAAAGCTGCAATAGGTTCTTCATTGCCCGAGAATTCTATCGGTTTACAGGACCAGAATTCTTTGTAAGAACAACCATAAGGCATGGTTCTTCTTCTTTTGGGAATGGGCGTCTGAAGTACGGTTCCATTGTTCACGCTATTTTCCGGTTCAGTTGGTCGCTTACTGCTATGTTTACTTTTATTATTCACTTCTTGAACCGTTTGAATAATAAATGGCATTGCATCTATAATTCCTTGTGCTACTATGTGTTGAACTGCACTATTATCCATTTGGTTTCCATTGTTATTGATGCTCGGATTCTCATTAACCACATTAATGTTACTCTGGTTATCGTTATTCAGGTTTTCTTGATTTCCTTCGTTGGCCATCTGAATTTTAAACATTTACCCCATATTAATATCACCAAAATAATATTTAATATAGTCAATCACATGACACGCATTTTTGCCAAAAGCGTCGATCATTGCGACTTTACTCTATTCATCTACTATCTATTACACACCAGTACTGAAATAAAAAATACAATACCAACTGAAATAGAATTATACTAATAGTAGTAGGCATCCGTACACACATATTTTATTTTATTATTATTACTATTATTACTATTGTCGTCTAACCATCACATTTACGGATATGGATTCATCCAAAAATCCATATTGTGCTTATCGTATTGCCATACGAGACGCTCTCCCACCTGTCGCATTCTCTCACTACTTTCTAAAATTTCCTCACCAAAAGTCCTAAGTTCTTGTACGTTTTCTGCACTCATTGGGGGTGCAGGTTCTAGGACTGGGTTCGGAATCTGGGGTGCGGGTTCCTGGTATGGGGGTGTAGGTGCCTGAAATCGGTAAGGATCTTCTAAGATCTCCCTAATGTATTCATCATGGTAATAGGGATCTAAAGGGTCCATACCTGGGTAGACTCCTATACTCTGCATGGGTGTGTCTTCATGCATCGGGTAACGTTGCACATAGTCCCTAACTTCATCCCACCAGGGGTCGTAATTTGGGTCTAGGGGGTTTGGTGCAGGTAACCTAGGGATTTCTTCTGGATTGAAGTCATGCATTTCTACTTGGTTTTCATGGTTTTCTATCTCCATGGGTTGGTCATGGATTGGTGGCTGTGGTTGGGGTGCTATTATTTGTTCCAGATTAGGGTCAGCTGCAGTGGTTGCTAAGATGTGGATGTTGGCTATACCCCTATTTATCATATCCTGGGTATAGGCATCTGTCTCTCTCTTGGCTGCTGCTAGTGCCCTCTGGTCTTGTAACTTTTTCATATGTTTTCTACGCTCGTGTGCCCCTCGACTGAACCATCCCCTCTTTTTCTAAGGAAATGGCTCTTCTGACTGAGCCTTAAACACAAAGATTCCATCTTCCGTATCAGCAGAGTACCCTGAAAGGGCAGGCTGAGAAGAGGAGGTGCCTTCGCTTCTAGGCGAACCAGACAATTGACGGTACGCGTCAGATGGTCCTTGGTCGCTCATACTGTAAACTATTAGATAGTCAAATAACACATAACAATAAATACAGTTATGCACGTATTTCCGTAATTTATTTCCTAACATTTTGACTTTTGATGTCAGCAGAACACTTCTGTGGCTGAATCAGTGGCATAGCTCTGATACCACCTCCTGTCGCCACCCCCGATCCCAGGTCCCCTGAAACGGGCGGCCGCGAACCAGTGCCGGTGGTATCTCGTATTGTCTAATTTGGCAGCGGAAATTTTCATCAGGACCGTACTTAGGAAATATTTTATCAGAGTAAAATACCACATTTTCATAGCATTTAAACAAATGGGTTAAAACCCAAGTTCATAGTACACACGTTTTCATAGGAATACATCCTATTTTATTTAATAAAAACATCTATTTTATTTTAGGTAACTTTATTGCCACTTTTCCAAGCCTTCAGTGCTGTCCAGCTGGCTTATATTTGGCTTTCACATTTTGTTACCTGAAACGTGTTTTAAAAACATTTGTTAGTGGGAAATACTGGTGAGTGAATCCCAGTTTAATCAAGTTTAAATAGAAAGTCACAGTGTACAGTATTGAGAGCGATTACAATGTTTATATCTACACAAGTACTCCATTAGTACTGTCAATCCTGACTTGTGGGTCATATTACACATTGGCTAACTCATTGTCCAATGGTAACGTATTGTCATCCCGACTTACTACTCACAGTGTAGTAAATTTTGTATACAAAACCCCAACATACCGGCAGTAATTGAAGAATTAAAAAGACTCAATCACTGCTTAATTGCATTGTAAAACATTTAAGGTTTTGTAAAAACAGTTTACAAAAAGGAGATTACTCACATTGCTGTCTTAGGTTTTTCGTAAGGGTTTCCTGGTGACAATCTATAATTGACACAAATGCACACGCGTTAGTATAATAACCCATTTTAACATTAGCAATACCCTCCCCGAGACGGCATTCCAATGACTACGTCGGGCATAACCACGACAGCCATTACGGAACCCTAGATCAATCGGGCATCGTATCTAATACGTATCCAGGGGTTATAATACTTGCAACGGAGAAGAACTTCGCTATTTAGGGGGATATAATACCCGAGTATTACTTTTACTATTTCAGAATTCATTTAGAAAGAAAAGATGTGAGCGACGGAAATGAAATCCCGAGGCCTCCTTATATAGTTGCTGAATCTGGTCCTCCCGCGGCCCGCGTAAGAGTAGGCAAGGCCTTACGCGGCCCGCGTCAACATCCGGTCAACGTATAGCTGATCCGGGTCACTACCTAGCTTCGCCACGATGATGACACGTGTCATCACCGGGCTGTGCCACCATTTCACCTCGTCGCGGCCCGCGTCAACTAAGGGGGTGCTTTACGCGGCCCACCTTAACTTAAAATTTCTTGTTTTTAATTTATTTTTAATGCTATATTGTATTTCGGGCTCGGTTTTCACGTATGGGCCGTATTTAAAGACATATAGAGTTATTTTAAAATATATTAGGGTGTCGGAAAATAATCGAGGTGTCGGTTTATTGAGGATTGTTACAACACGGGGCCGTGTCCGGGCTTCTATGGAGACTATAAATAGGGGTGCTTGGTTCACTTCAAAGGCATCCATTGGCAAACCACCTCTCTCCCACCTCTCTCCCACTTCAGCCACACTCCACCACCATCACACACCCACATCCACCACCATCATCTATCATCCACCTAGAGTGTGTATAGTAGTCTCGGGATCCAAGATTGATCGTAAGAGTTCTTGACTATCAAAGGCCATGTTTGCCTAAGTCTCTTACATCACTTGGTGAAGACAAGCATTTAATGTAATACTTTTGATTTTTAATCTTTTCGCACGTTTTATTTGTTTTTGTATTAATGACTTTAATAACTAGTTTCTTATGTTGAAGGTGAAACTTCCTTATCATTTGTCCGTGGTGTCTTGGCATTATTTTACTGTCTATATAAAATAAAAGATTTTCACCATTCATATCTCTACGATCTATATAGAGATATGTTGGCTACCTGGTCGGGTGTTAAAGGAATGGTTTGGTAAGGTTCTTGCCTTGTTTAGTGTATAGATCCTGCAAGGACCTGGGTCAAGTTTACTAGGACCTCCTTCAATACCACTGGTATTGGATGGCGGGGGTGCGAATGGCTTGATCCCCTCATATGTAAACTACCATTAATACATTAACCTGGCTACTTGGGATTGTATCCCTGCTGACTCAAACCACTTAGCCGAGGGTAACGTCACCTTCAAAAGAGGGGTCTACCACATTACGCATTAATAACTTAATTAATTATCTTTCAATATTCCGACGCTTTAGGATTGTATCCTTGCTGACTCAAACTACTGGGTTGAGGGTAACGTCACCTTCAAAAGAGGGGCCTACTACTATAACTAAGATAATCTCTTAAAAAGTGCAAAAGTGCGGAAATCATCAAATGTTACATTAAAGGCGAGTCAGAACCAAGTGATTCATCTTGTCTATCTATTTTCATTTTATTTTATTTTTCAGCATTTTTAGTTTTTATTTTTCATGTTTAAAACCTTTTCTAAAACTTTTGATTTGATTAGATGTTGAGGATAAACCGGTATTAAAAGCTCTTGTGTCCTTGGACGACCTCGGTATCTTACAAACGCTATACTATGCTCACGATGGGTACACTTACCCATATGTGTGTTTAATGTTAGTAGAATATCGTGTTTTATAAATTTAAAACTTGACTAAAGTGTTAAAAAGGACTTAAAATATAAACAAAAACATATCACGCTACACACGCATCAAGTTTTTGGCGTCGTTGCCGGGGACACAAGGATTTTAAGAAAGTTAGGAATCAACGGCCTAATCATTTTTCTTATTTTTTCTGTTTTTTAAGGATTTTTCTAGATTTTTCAGCTTCTGCAGAGCTCAGCATGGGGCCGTGCCTGGTCGGACACGGGCCGTGCTCAGCCTCCTTACTGGCAGTTTTTGTTTTCTAGAGTTACAGAAAGGTGAACACGGGGCCGTGCTGAACCTTCCAGTAACATGGATCCAGAAAACAGATACTGTACCACGACCATGGGGCCGTGTTCAGCCGACACGGGGCCGTGGTGAGACTTCTGACCACCAATATTTTCTGTTTTTATTGTAGGACTTGGGTGTCACACCCCAACCGATGGCGGAAACATCGGGGCATGGCACTGAGCGAAACAGATTGTCCAGAAGTTTCCATAACAATTATCATTACCAATCAATTTAAAATAGCATGTCCCATACCATGTCTCAAAAGGCAAACAAATTATTACAGACTAAATCTAGGCAAATAGTTTTATTCCGACAACTCAGATTTTCAAACAGAGCAATTGTTTATCTGCTTCTAGAGACCCTTGATTAAATTTGTACAGATAACTATTTGTTGGCCTCTAGAGCCTTATTCTAGCCTCGATTTCCTACCAGATGTGCATCCTAAGCACCTGTCACATACGTTAAAATAAAGTCAATACATATAATGTAAAGGTGAGCATACAAGTTTGATAATAGCATATAGTTCGAATTCGTTTATGCATAACCAGCACGTACACATAGAGAAATGAAGCACGTTAGTTATCGACATAGATCCATCGATACCAATGACTGCGGGTTGACTGCCAGAGGCAGTTTGCAATACATGATTACCACCGTAATCCATGCAAGTAATTGTCCTTAACAACCCCCGTGTGAACGGGTGCTGAGTTCAAACTATAGTACTATCGTTGCTAAGGCAGGTAGACAGCATTCCATGTGTAACATAACAAACAAGCATTCATAAGCCACGTATAACATGCATTAACGGTTAGCGTTCAAATAGTATTGAGTAGTGTGTTTGTTGTGTTTTGAATATTCATAACGTATGTAACACCTAAAAGTGCGTAAAGCAAAAAGGGATCGAGTATACTCACAGCGATGGATGGATTGAAGGGAGCGCTTGAAAGTAAGGTTAGCCTGAATAGTTCGATAACGATAAGTAACGTGTAAAAAGAAAACAAGGGTGAGTCGATCGGTCAGCATTTCGATCGGACAGCAGTCCGATCGGTCAGCAGTTCGATCGGACAGCAGTCCGATCGGACAGCCGATCGTTCGAGTGGTAGTTCGGTCGGTTGGTTATCCGATCGAATAGCCCTTCGAGTGGATTGTTTCTTCCTCTAGGAATGATGTGTTTGTGTATGATGGTTTGACTTTTGAAGTTTTCGTTGTAGCATTTTGGGAAAATTGAGGTACCTCTACCTTTCAGGTCGATCAATCGGACGGTCGTTCGATCGGCCGGCAACCCGATCGGCTGGGCACTTCTGAGAACAAGTTCATGGCAGGTTGTCACTCGATCGAACAACAGTTCGATCGATTGGCATTCATAGTGCATTGAACATGTTGAAAGTCGTTTAAGTGTTTTAAAGCCCAAGTATCTCATGATTCGAAGAGTAATCCGATCGGCTGGTAGTCCGATCGATTAGTTATTCGTTCAATACCCAAACTTCAAATAAAGTTGGTTGAGTGTGGGACCCAGGGTGCAAGTCGTTCGGCTGACCAGTCGTTCGGCTGACTGTTCGATCGGACAGCAGTTCGATCGGACAGCCACACTGTCCTGGTCGTCCTGGTCGTCTTACACTTGGTTGTTTTGATAGTTTGTCGTTTTATCGAGATACTTTGATAACGTGTCAATCAACAGAACTCCATCCTAAGCCTTAGTGATCCGACCGAACAGGAATCACCCAAACTCAGTCAGTTCACCGGTTTTAGGACGTTTATTCTTGGTTAACCCAAAATCGGGAATCCCGTGGATAGAATCCGGATCTGGAACCAACACCACCCCTAGAATGCGTAGAAAGTCGGTACAAGTCCTGATTCTATCGGTGTTAAGTGTATCGAGTGTAAAAGAGTTGAAAGAAAGTTAGAAAACATTCTCTCAATCCTTTTTCACCGTGAATATGTTTAGATCTATGAAAGTTCCTTGTTGTTCATGTGGAAATCGGTTAGATCCAAGTTGTTCTTGGTGGATTGAGGCCAAAACATGAAGTTCCTCAAGAACACCATGCTGACATCATCTTAGAACACCTCAAATCTAGTGATTTCATGGTTAAAAGTTAAGATTCAAAAGATAGAAAGGTGTAGGAGTGCGTGTAGATCATGAAAGTACAAGATTTAGGATGAGATCTTACCGGAATCGAGAGAAATCTGAGAAAAGATGAGGAGAGCGTGCTGGTCGATCAGTGGGTTTCCAAAAGTGGAAAGAATGACAATGACAGGGGTATTTATAGAGTTCCAATAGGCTGGCCGATCGGCTGGCAGGCCGGTCGGCTGGCTGGTCGATCGAACAGTAGTTCGATCGGCTAACTGGTCGATCGGTTAGCTGGCCTGGTCGACCAGTCACCTGTTTTTGAGTATTCGGCGCGACGATTGTTGCTGATTCGATTTCGATTGCGAGCGTTGCAATGCGTTAGGGTTTCCTAGTCAAATTACTTTTAATCCCAACTATTCATATCTCGCACTGTCTCTTCTCCATTAATTATCACAGTTCGATTTCGATTGAGTTCAATTGCGTTTCGGTTTCAATTGCGTTTCGATTGATTTCCACAACATAACATAAATGAACATGCACAAGTAACATATAAGGCACACACACACGTATAACAATAACCAAAATGCATATTTCGAGTTGCGATTCGATGTCGATTTGATTAGCATAGCTCGATTATCGTTTAGTTAACTTTATCGCATTGTTACTTCCTATAGTTCACAGTAGTAGGTCGATTAGATAGCGAATATCATACGTCGATTATTGTAATTATTGACACTTACTCCACATAATACAACTAAATTAAACACATAAAAGAAATTCACTACAAGTCAAGTTGCGCGAAATCGGTCGTTGACTTCGACCTTGACTTTGACTTCTCGAAAACACGGGGTGTTACAGCCTCCCCTTGTTTAGGGAATTTCGTCCCGAAATTAGGCTGAAAGTTGTACCACACCGTGAATCACTTTCTCTATCTAGACTTTCACTCTCTAGATCAAGCCTTTCCAAACAACTGCGGGTACTTCGCCTTCATGTCGCTTTCGAGTTCCCAAGTGAACTCTGCGCCTCGTTTTCCTTCCCATCGGACTTTCACAATAGGAATGCGAGAGTGTGACGCCCTAACACGTTATTACCCTTAACTTGCAGCGGAAAGTACAAACCTAATATTTCTTACATGATAATCTTTCTTTCTCTTAAATACATCAATCCCTTTCTCTAAAAATTAATCAAAAACTAATATACTTATATCAATTTAAGTGACCACATACACCCTCCACGTACAATCCATTATATCAATTTAAGTGACCACATACACCCTCCACGTACAATCCATGTCTTGACTCGATCTTCAACCGCGTACACTTCTTGATGATACATCCAAAACTCGGTACGGCCTGCACTCACCACATTTAATCAAATCATTAGCAACAGGTGACATAAAAAAAATATAAATCTTAACACATGCATAGTAAAGCGTCAACATATCCTGCTTTCTCTTATACCAGCCTCTTCATGCATCCATTCGATCACTAGCATCGGATTGCAGAGTTAACCTTCACTTCCAGTGTTAACATGCCTATACTTTACATTAATCCTCAATAGAAACGGTTAGTATCATTAGCTTCCCTTCATATGAACATATTCTCGAATACCTATAACTTATCTTATTCCTTCAGCATATAATTAAATACTCCCTCAAGCATGTATTCACTTTCTATTTATACATGTATTTACTATTTACATCCTACATGTATAACTCCTTAAATCATCTTTATACCTAATTCATTATGTAATTTCCCTTTCTTACCCAACTTAATCGAATCTCTTCATTAACCACTCCCAACTCATTTGTACTAAAACTTAACTTAGTAATAACATCGATTCATATCTTCTCACACTACATTCAATAATTACCATATATCATAACTACTGTATCAAACAAAAAGGTAAGTTAGGAGTTCACTTACCTCATGCGTCCGAGTTCAAGCATAGCTTCCGTGTTTATCCTTGGCCCGTTGCCCTTCCATGCTTGTGTCCATGTTTACATGACTCCTATCCGTACATGTCATCACATTCATCATAACATGATTAGCATACAATCTCACTTATCTTTTCTCCTAAGCATTTCATCAAACACTTAGTGTGCATATCATTTCCTAAGCATAAGGTACAAGTGCTTTAAGCATGTTCTTCCCTATTTCATCTTATGAACTATCACATTCAAGCAACATCTCATAATCATAAATTCCACATCAAGTTTATCTATCTCATTCTATCATATAACACCTTATACATCATAAGAGCACACTATAACATCTCATCTACAAGTTCATCATGATCATCATCTTCACACTCATGAAATGGGTTTCATTCTAAATCACCCAATTACTTGAAATTATTCATGACACAAGTTCTATTTGGTGTTTCTAATACCTCTACATGCTTAATTTCATATAAATTCATGGATTTGAACATAGCCCACTTCACACATGATCACCAATCTTAGATTTAAGACATACCTTATGATCCCCTCGTGTTAGTGATCATTAATCCATGCTCGGTTATGGATTTAAGCTTCATCTTGCCTTCCGATTTGATGATCTTCATGATTAGGGTTTGTGGAGCTCTCATGGAGCTCCTGGCTCTTTCTCGAACACACACGATGTGTGTGTTTATTTGTGTTTTGATTTCTTTTAATTAGTAAATAAACTTTCATTTGTTCCACTTTAGCCCCTCGGGTTTACCTTTAAAACATAACTGACACTACCTTCATCATTTAATACTTTTGACCATACCCTTAACTAGGTTAAGTAGCCTAGTTATTTATTTCATGACGTGTCTACCCCCCTTAAATTACCAAACCCATTTTTGGGGTGTTACAGAGAGCGTCTGAGCTGCTTCATTTGGCGATCCATGATTTCGACAGGCTACTCCACGAAGTGTAGTGTTTCGTTCACTTGTAGATCATCGAGAGGTACAATTAAATCATGCTCAGCTAGGCACTTTCGGAGGTTCGACACGTGGAAAGTTGGGTGGACGTTACTAAGTTCCTCCGGTAGTTCGAGTCTGTATTCGACTTTTCCGATCCTTTCCAGAATCTTAAAAGGTCCAACATATCGAGGCGCTAGCTTCCCTTTCTTGCCGAATCGGACCACACCCTTCCAAGGTGAAATCTTTAGGAGTACGTAGTCACCAAAAGTTTTCCTTTTAGATTTCGAGGACGAAATCTCCTAAAGTAGGGGAGACTGTAACGTTCGTCAAAATGGATTCCCAAAATCCGACCCGTTTTGAATTTTGGATCCTAATCCTTGAAACCCGAAAGCTTCGCGAGATAAATAATCATTGAAAGGTTTTATCGTTAATATAATTAGTTATAAATATGGATATTTATTTATATTTTTATTAATTAAATTAATTAATTTTACAATTTAAAAGTTTTATTCTTTTTATTTTTATAAAAATTAATCAAATATTTATCCAATATATATATTTATTTAAACTATTTAATCATTTAATTATTTAGTTATTTAACCATTTATTCATTTATTTATTTAATGTTTAGATAATTGGAATTAATAAGTTTTATAATTTAAAGTGTTAGTTCAAGCTTGTTGGAGTTAAACATTTCAGTTAGTTAAAACCACAGGGGCTGTTTCTGCATTTTTTTTTACTTAAAACTAAAAAAAAAAAAAAGTAAAATGGGCGCTGCCCAGATTCGAACCTGGGTCCATCCCGCTCACCAAACAAGACGCTTACCGCTCCAACAAGCCTTAATAGCGAGCCGATGTTATGTCCTTTAAATCTTAATCAAGCGATAAGTTCGCTTCACTTGCAAACTTTGCCGCCCAAAACCATAAGTCAGCGAAGAAGACAACTTGTTTCCTTTTTCATTTCTTCGCTGATTTCTCGGCGATTTATTCGATTCCGCGTTTCCATTTATATGTAAATCAAGAACCTGGACGTTTTTTTTCAAACAAACTACCTCAAACAAATTCGGAAATTATAAACCTTCCTTGTGTCGAACATGAATTTTATACTATAAAAACCAAGGCCTTCACCACCATTCGGGGGCACACAATCCTGTTCTACACCCCTAATCTCTCGCTCACATTCCTTCATCTCCGTATATCATTGCCGGAGACTCGGAGGCGACAACCGGAAAAACCCCCAGCCCCTTGGTCGACACCTTTTACCTCACCACCTCCCTCCAAAACTTCGTCGCACGTCCAGGAAGCTGCCGGAGAGAACCGCATCCCACCAAAAGCTTTTCTGCGACAAATCGAAGATGAATACGTCGCCGGAACTCGTAACTACGCGGGAGATGTTCTTCGTCGTGTATGGTATACACTTCTCTTTTAGATCCATATTACGTTTCTGTTCTTATATATATACACGAAGAAACACAATTGAAGATAACAAACAATTCAAAACAACGGGGTCGGTACTGGGTATTGTTCTTTTAACGAAGGGACGACTGCACGAACGTATAGTTAAATTAAACCAAAATCCTTCAAGTCCAGTTATGTAACTAGTGGTTGATGCCGTTTATATTAGCTTTGGGTCTGTGTAATAATGGGCTTATAAGCCCATGTGTGAGTCTAGCATGAGTCCAGTTTATGGCCCATGCAAGTAGTCTGTTTGTTTTGTTCGTGTCTTTCCAGTCATTTCGCTAGGGTTTACGGAGTCATTAGTTCGTGGAGTCATGGGTCTGTTTGTTGCAAGTATTGAGGAGAACGTTGGTGCTCCTGATCGTGTCTGTTATGCTATTTATAGCAGCTTTTGTTCATCAATAAAGTATCCAGAAATTGAGTGTGAATCTTGATATACACTTGTGATTTTACAAGTGGTATCAGAGCAATCTGGGAAGGAATTGAGAGTGTTCATTGTGTGACAATGGCTGAAGAAACCTCGAATTTTCAAGTTCCAAGTGTTCCTCGTTTTGACGGCGACTATGACCATTGGAGTTTGGTCATGGAAACTCTGCTACGCTCGAAGGAGTACTGGGTTGCAATCGACCACGGTTTCAAAGAACCCAGGGAAGGAGAGCAATTGACTCCTACTCAGCGAACTAATTTGGAGGTGATGAGGTTGAAAGACTTGAAGGCTCGGAACTACTTGTACCAGTCGATCGACAAGCAGATTCTGAGAACGATAACTCAGAAAGAGTCAGCCAAGCAGATTTGGGAGGCAATGAAGACCAAGTATCAGGGGAATGCGCGAGTGAAGCGAGCCCAATTGCAGCGGTTGAGAAGAGATTTCGAGCTGCTAGTAATGAAGGAAGGAGAGACAGTCACTGATTATGTTGGAAGAGTCATGACGGTGGCAAATAATATGCGGAATTTTGGAGAAGAATTATCAGATGTCAAAATCGTTGAAAAGATTTTGCGTTCCCTCACAGAGAATTTCAACTATGTCGTCTGTACCATTGAGGAATCCAAAGACATTGATGCTCTATCCGTTGATGAGCTTCAAAGTTCCTTATTGGTACACGAGCAAAAGTTGACTAGAAAAACATATGATGATCAAGTGTTGAAGACGGAGAACGACTCGAGCGGAGGACGTGGAAGAGGACGAGGGAGGATGACATCAAGTAGAGGAAGAGGGCGTGGACGTGGAAGATCTCGCCCGGATTTTGATAAGTCACAGGTCGAATGCTATAATTGCCATAAACTTGGGCACTTTCAGTATGAATGTCCAAATGGAGGCAAAGCATTGAACTACACGGAGTTTGATGAGGGTGAAGACTTACTTCTTATGGCACATGTCGATGTTACCAAAGAACCAAAGAAGGGGATTTGGTTTTTGGATTCGGCTTGTTCGAATCATATGACAGGAAGTAAGGATTGGTTCACAAGACTAGATGAAGGGTTCAATCACAGTGTCAAGTTGGGGAATGATCTTCGTTTGACAGTGAAAGGCATAGGTGACATCAGGCTGGAAATTGAAGGGGTGGTTCAAGTAATCACCAGAGTTTACTACGTGCCAGAACTTACATCCATCTTATTGAGCCTAGGTCAACTACAAGTGAAAGGGTTGACTATTATTATCAAGCAAGGAACCTGTAAGCTTTATCACCCTGAAAGGGGCCTACTAGCCACTTCGGTGATGACTCAAAACCGGATGTTTCTAGTGAATGGCGTAGTGAAACCCACAGTTGGCAAGTGTTGTAAGATTGATGAAGAAAGTAACTCCCAGATATGGCACAAGCGACTTGGACACGTGAACTACAAGTCGATAAGAACTATGCAAAATCGTCACTTAGTGGAAGGTTTACCCCAAATTGCAGAGCAATCAAAGGTGTGTGAAGTCTGCAACAAGGGAAAACAGCAGCGGGAAATCATTCCAAAGAGGAGTAGCTGGAGAGCAACAAACAAATTGGAGCTGATTCACACGGATCTGTGCGGGCCGATTACTCCAGTCTCTCACAGTGGCAAAAGGTATGTTATGGTTCTGATTGATGACTTTACAAGAAAGGGGTGGGTGTACTTTTTGTCAAAGAAAAGTGAGAGTTTTGAAATGTTTAAGAGATTTAAAGCTTTGGTTGAGAATGAAACCGGGTTAACAATTAAATCCCTAAGAAGTGATAGAGGTGGAGAATTTACATCCAATGAGTTTAATGTTTTCTGTGAAACTCATGGGATTAAAAGACAACTTACTGCTGCCTACACTCCACAGCAAAACGGAGTGGCAGAACGGCATAACAAGACCTTAATGAACATGGTCCGTTGTCTTTTAATTGAAAAGGAACTGCCTAAGTGGTTATGGTCTGAGGCAGCCTCGTGGGGGTGTCATGTTCTAAACCGGTGTGTCACCGCAGCACTAGAAAATGAAGTTCCTGAAGAAAGGTGGTCTGGGAATAAACCAAATGTGGACTATTTTAGAATCTTTGGGTGTATTGGGTATGCTCTCATTCCAGCTCAGTTGCGAACTAAACTGGATGATAAGAGTCACAAATGCATCTTTTTGGGTATAAGTAAAGAGTCCAAAGCTTATAGGTTATACGATCCAATTCAACAAAGAATTGTGATCAGCAGAGATGTAGTATTTGAAGAGGACCAGAAGTGGGATTGGAAGATCGAAGAGTTTGGCTCACATGAACTGATGATACCAGACAATGAATTGGCTGGTGAAGTAGTACACAATGGAGAATCAAGTAACGGTGATCATGATCCAACACCGCAAAATACTCAATCTCAGGAAGGTGTATCAGATAACATTGAGAGTGGAGAGATTAGTGAAGATGCAGGTACTACGGACACCCAAACAGGTGATGAAAATGACACGCATACAGTTGGTGGTGGTCATACATCAACTAAAGGGGTAAGAAGGTCAACTAGAACAACTACTGCACCTGTTCGGTTGCAGGATTACGAGAGTGGAGAAGGGTTTTCGGAGGATGAAGCAGAATTGGTCATGTACAGCTTCTCTGAAGATCCTGTTAATTTTGAAGAAGCATCTAAAGATGAGAAATGGTTGCATGCTATGAAGGTCGAAATTCAATCCATTGAAGAAAACAACACATGGGAGTTGGTTGAAGCTCCAAAAGATGTCAAACCGATCGGGGTGAAGTGGCTTTACAAAACGAAATTGAATGAAAAGGGAGAAGTAGATAAGTTTAAAGCGCGTTTGGTGGTGAAAGGATATGCTCAAAGGAAAGGAATAGACTACAACGAGGTCTACGCCCCTGTTGCTCGTTAGGACACAATACATAGTCTTCTAGCAGTGGCTGCTCAGAACCGATGGCTGGTGTATCAGCTCGATGTAAAAAGCGCTTTCCTTAATGGAGAATTAGAGGAAACAGTGTTTTTTGAACAGCCCAAGGGTTTTGTCAAGAGCAGTGAAGAAAACAAAGTTTATAGACTCAAAAGAGCTCTTTACGGTTTAAAACAAGCCCCAAGAGCTTGGTTTAAATGTATTGAGATGTACTTTCTTAAGGAAGGATTCAAGAAAAGTTGTTATGATCACACGCTGTTTATCAAAAAGGTGTGGAATAAAGTTGTGGTTGCTAGCCTTTATGTGGATGATCTGATTTATACTGGTAATGATGAGGTGATGTGCAACAGTTTCAAAAGGTCCATGATGCAGGAATTTAAAATGACAGACTTGGGCAAAATGAGATACTTCCTGGGAGTAGAGGTGGTTCAAAGTGAGGCTGGGATTGGAATTTGCCAAAAGAAGTATGCAAAGGACATTATGAAGCGATTTGATCTGTGGGAAGGTAATCCTGTTAGAAATCCGATTGTGCCTGGTACTGTAGTCACAAAGGCAGGTGTGGGGAAAGAGGTAGATGGAACCGAGTACAAGAGATTAGTGGGAAGTTTGATGTATCTCACGGTGACACGTCCGGATTTGATGTATGCTGTTTGTTTTATTTCAAGATTTAAGTCTGATCCAAGAGAGGAGCACTTGAAGCTGGGAAAAAGGATTTTAAGATACATCAAAGGTACGTATGATTATGGCTTATTGTATGAACCGAAGGGTAAGTTGCATGTTTATACTGATAGCAACCATGCAAGGGATAAGGAAGATAGGAAAAGTACTTCGGGATATGTCTGTTTGCTGAGTAATGCTTCAATATGCTGGAGTTCAAAGAAACAAGAGATTGTTACTCTGTCAAGTACCGAGGCAGAATATGTGGGTGCTACATTGTGTGCTTGTCATGTGATTTGGTTAAAGGGGCTGCTGGAGGAGCTGGAAGGTCGATCAGTTGGTACTGTTGAAATAATATGTGACAACAGTTCGACTATAAAGTTATCTAAGAATCCAGTAATGCACAAGAGAACCAAGCACATTGATGTTCGTTATCATTACTTGAGGGAATTAGTGAATCAAGATAAGATCAAACTGGTGTTTTGTTATTCTGAGGATCAAGTTGCTGATGTTATGACCAAACCAGTGAAGCTGGAGGAATTCGAGAAGATGAGGAACATGCTGGGAGTTCGCAGGATTGAAGAAGTAAACTGAAGTGTGTCCATCTTCAGTTTAAGGGAAGGTTTATTAGCTTTGGGTCTGTGTAATAATGGGCTTATAAGCCCATGTGTGAGTCTAGCATGAGTCCAGTTTATGGCCCATGCAAGTAGTCTGTTTGTTTTGTTCGTGTCTTTCCAGTCTTTTCGCTAGGGTTTACGGAGTCATTAGTTCGTGGAGTCATGGGTCTGTTTGTTGCGAGTATTGAGGAGAACGTTGGTGCTCCTGATCGTGTCTGTTATGCTATTTATAGCAGCTTTTGTTCATCAATAAAGTATCCAGAAATTGAGTGGGAATCTTGATATACACTTGTGATTTTACAGTTTAATCCTGCACGGTGGTCACGGGTTCGACCCGGACCCCTATATATAAGAAAACACGATCACCACTGTTATCATATTTTTTTCTATACATGTTCTTCCTTTTAAATGGGTTTTATTTTTCTTACAAGTATAAGAGATAAGTTCTATATACTCGTGCATTGTTGGTTTTGATTTGTTTGTGGTTACTGTTCAAAGAAGACATCATGCTGTTTAAGAAGAATAAGATTCTAGTTACAACACCTCATGTAGTCAAAAAAATAATTATTTAATTAAAATAATTCACTTACAATTTATCAGGGTTGTTTTATTTCCACATCCCCTATAATCTTATTTTCACATCCCTATATCTATACGGGCCGTATAAAATGATACGGGCCGTATAGAATGTTTATGCACAGAATTTTATGCGGTGGAATGTTTTTTTTTTTGTTTTTATATGTATACGGGACGTATAGTTATATACTGGCCGTATACATATTTGCATAATTTTGTTTCGAAGGTTTGCCAAGGGTTTTTAGTTTTGGAATATGTATACGGGCCGTATAATGTTATACGGCCCGTATAGCTCGTATAGAAAAGTATTTATTATGTTGTATTTAAAATAGTGTTGTATATATCGGATTATGTTACGAGTTTGTAGTTAAACGTATTTATTATGTTTAATAAGTTTCCTCTTTGTAAAACAATAAATATGTATAGAAAAGTTAATTTTTTGTTGCAATCGGGAAACCGTTTAATAAGTTTTATAAATTTTAAAATAGTATTGTATATATCGGATTATGTTACGAGTTTGTAGTTAAACGTATTTATTATGTTTAATAAGTTTTCTCTTTGTAAAACGATAAATATGTATAGAAAGGTTAATTTTTGTTGCAATCGGGAAACCATTTAATAAGTTTTATAAATTTTAAAATAGTATTGTATATATCGGATTATGTTACGAGTTTCTAGTTAAACGTATTTATAATGTTTAGTAAGTTTCCACTATGTAAAACGATAAATATGTGATATGATTATGTTAAACTATGACAACAATTATTAAACAAACAACATAACATCTAAACAAAAGATTAATTTTTATAATGTTTTACATCTAAAAAAAAAGTAAACTTTTACAAAGTTTCAAACGTAAAATAACAAAAAAAATAATAATACAATAAGCAGCTACGGCGGTGGTGGTGGTGGTGGTGTAGCGCCAGCTCGTGGAGGTAGGGGCGCGGCAGAATGCATAGCCACAATCGCCTCGACCATCCACTGTACATCCTCTCTCACTGCAGCTAAATCCCCTCTGACTGCAGCTACAGCCGACTCGACCTGAACGAGTCTCTCATCCACCCCCGGTGGAGGCATCACACGCTGTCTCACGCTGCGTCGAACGTACGGGCGATCACCCCGTAACTCCTCCTCAACTACCTGTGATCGATCGACAGTATGAGCGACCCCCTCTCCGTCGCCTCCCTCTCCGTCGCCTCCCTCTCCCACGCCCTCGCCCTCGTCTCCCTCTCCCTCGTCTCCCTCCTCATCACCACCCTCTCCACGGGGTCCCTCACCCACACCATAAGCCCAAACCAGCTGCCCTCCCTCGACCTCGCGAGCCAAACCCATCGATAGGGCTGTGTTCCTCCCAACCCTGTCAAGCTGGCGTGTCTGCGTCATATCCCTTGCCACCTGCGGGGTCAGGAGGCGCAAGTAACCCTTCGCCAGACGGGTGACGAAGGCCCCACAGCTGATGTGGGAAGAGGTTCGCTTAAAAGCGTACTCGGCGAGATATGCGGCCAACTTGTACGCCAAGTTGGCCCTCCCGCCGGTAAGTAAGTCGTGCAAGAAGAATAGGTCACTTTGGGGTGACCCATTCCCTGCTATCATGACGACCGGCGATCGTCACGGCGATACACCGATGTAGGTATCGGTGTAACGGGTCGTAAAGATCAGTCGCCCGTGCCTTCGGGGATCACTGATTCGGTTTCGCGAACTCCCCGAACCCAATACTCTTCCAATACGGCCACAACACGTCAGTGGACGTGCTGACTGGCGCATCAAAAAATGCGCGTGACCTTGAGTCATCCTGTGAGTACAGACCCAAGGCAACAGCGAACTGAGGAAGTGTCATCCTCTGAGGCTTGCCGCAAATAGTAAAAGTTACGGCGTCTGTCGTCAAAAAATGCTGAAAACCCCCACCCTGGGTGTCCGTAAATGTAAATGTAGATAAAAACTCTAAAGTAATCTCCCTGTGGGCCCGCTCTGCGGCGGCATCAAATAAGCGGTCCCACGGGGAGTTAGCTGGCATGAGCTCCCGGACCCGACCAATCGCTCCAATATCTGTCAAAAACTGAAAATCTATGGTCCGAGGCGCATCCAGCACCATCTCCCGTAATTTTCCGAAAACCCTATAGGCAACCGTACCTCGGGGGATATCTCTAACAAACTGCCCCGTCTCAGTAAAATCGGGCACAATCTCCTCCTCTTGTCCACGTCCCCGTCCGCGTCCACGGTCCCGACCCTGACCTCGACCTCTACGGGCCGCACCAGCTGCTGATGACTCAGCCATATCGTCTGTAACAAATAACAATTACAACTTAGCAATCACTATACGATTATCGTTAACGTATTATACGAATACTGTTCTTGTATACGAACGTACTGTACATATGATATACGCTCGTACAATGTTTGAAGATTCAACAAGGATACGACCGTATACATTATATACGAGCGTATAATGTTTGAATATTCAAACGTTATACGACCGTATATTAATATACGAGCGTATAATGTTTGAATATTCAAACATTATACGAGCGTATATAATGTATACGATCGTATAACCTTTGATTATTCAAGTGTATACGGTCGTATAAATTTTATACGATCGTATATTTTTTGAATATTCAAACATTATACGATCGTATACAATTTATACGACCGTATACACATAATAATCATTTACAATTTCCTGTTTCAATTTTTTTTTTCAAATTGAATTATACAATCGTAATCGTTACGCCTATCTACGCTTTACTATACAAGACCATAATCTAACATGTTACGTAATTTAAAAGTTCACTATACGAAAACGTACCGTATAGGAAGAACGAGAAGAAAACGCCGAAGAACGTTGTCCAAGAACGATCCGAGAGAATTTTTGGTGGAAAGTTGAGGCCGTATGGTGGACATGAGGTCGTATAAAACTTATACGACCTTTTTTTTGTATACGGGCCGTATAAAAGTATACGACCCGTATACAGTGATTTAATTTATTTTAATTATGTCGTATACTTAATATACGATCACAGTATACGAGGCGTATATTTTTATACGGCCCGTATACAATTCAGTTTTTTTCATTTTTTTGCAATTACTATAAGCTGGCACAGCCTTTGTCGGTTCACTTTATTCTATACGGGCCGTATAACCTTATACGGCCCGTATCAACCATGTGAGAATAAGATGATACCATGTGGATTTAATAGGACCCTTTATCATTTATCAAAAGTAAAACAGTTTACTGTTTAAAACCATAAAGGATATTTTATTCAATAAATGCATTACTCAAATACATAAATCAAAATAGTTGTTGTTATATTTCTTTTTATCATGTTACAAGTTCAATGATAAAATCTACTAAGAGGTGGTTTATTTTAGTTTCCTTTTTATAAATATTAAGGAGTTTAGTTTATAATTCTACTCTAATTATTTAAAAATGTCATTAATTTATAAACGATAAATATTAGGCTATTTACTTTTAACCTATAAATAATAACGAAATTGTTATGTGACATATTTCCATATCTAGGAAAATCACTCTCGTACGTTCGATTCTTCACCATCTTTACTCGTGCGTTTTTACAAGAAATCGCAACGCAATCACTGTTGTGATGATCCAAGGAATCTAGTAGGATTGCTTAGAAACGCATTTGAATTTTAATACTTGCAAACCTGTCGTAATTTGTTTCCAATCTTGTAATAAACCATTATTATGAAATGAAATTTACTTACTTGAATACTTGTCGCATTTTATTTATTTCAAACTTGTGGTATTTCTAGTTCAAACAATGTAAAATGAAATCTTTAAATACTTGACACAAATAGCGTTATGATGTCTCTTGCAATCTATTTCGTCTCATCCCAATGTTTCCGCCATCGGTTGGGGTGTGACATCGAGAAACACGTGGCACCTTGTAGCTGATCAAACAAATTGTCGATGCGAGGTAGGGGATAGCGGTTCTTGATAGTTAACTTATTCAATTCCCGATAGTCGATGCACATCCTGAACGACCCATCCTTCTTTTTGACGAAAAGGACTGGCGCGCCCCAAAGAGAGGTGCTCGGGCGAATGAAGCATTTCTCAAGTAATTCCTGGAGTTGTTTCGAGAGTTCACGCATTTCGGATGACGCGAGTCGGTAAGGAGCTTTGGCAATAGGGTTGGCTCCAGGGATGAGGTCGATACGAAAGTCGATATCACGACTTGGAGGTAATCCAGGAAGATCCTCAGGAAAAACGTTAGGAAATTCTCGGACAACTGGAACGTCTTTCGCTTCCTTCTTTTCTTTCTTTTCCTTCTCCGCTACTACAATGTTAGCCAAGAAAGATCTGTATTCCTTGCGGAGATACTTGCTAGCTTGGACACATGACATGAGTTTGAGACCTTTTGAAGCAGTTTCGCCATAAACACACAATAAATCGCCATTCGCGAGCGAGAATCGGATCATCTTGTCGAAGCACACAACTTCAGCATGGTTTTCGCGAAGAAAGTCCATGCCTACTATGACATCAAAACTTCCGAGTTGCATCGGAATAAGGTCGATTGAGAAGATGTGATTGTTGAGCTCGAGAGTACAATCACGAAGAACAGAATTAACGGCGACAGTTCTTCTAGTAGCAACTTCAACATCGAAAGTCGAAGGGAGATGGGCGCGTTTACGGTTAAGGAGTTTCTCAAATTCGAACGATACAAAGCAATTATCGGCACCAGTATCAAATAGACATGAAGCATAAATACCATTCACGAGGAACGTACCATTGACCACGTTGTTGTCGGCTTGGGCTTGGCGCACGTTGATGTTGAAGGTTCGAGCACGTGCTGCTTGTTGTTGTTGCTGCTGCTGGGGCTCTTGTTTCACAACCCTGTTTGGGCACATGTTGGCAAAATGGTTAGGATCGCCACATGCGAAGCAGGCTCTGGCATTGACCGCGGGTGCCTGAGGAGCTTGTTGACCCTGTGGGGCAGGAAGTAGAGCTTGATGAGCAGTAGCTGGAGCTGGAGCTTGGGTTTAACGACCACGTCAATTAGTAGTGAAATGGCCGTACATATTGCAATGAGCACAGAAACAACATGCGATGGTAGTCGGGTGATGGTAGGTACAAGTAGGGCAGAGCGGGTGTGGCCCAGTGTATGCACGCTTAGCAAGGGGTGCATTTGCCATGGGCGCCGCTACTTGGCGCTGTTGAGCGGGTACAGCTTGAATCGGTGCAGCAGTGATCGCGCAGTTCTTGTTGCTGGAGCTGTTCTTTCTTTTGTTCTTTCTTTTGTTCTTTCTCTTGTTGCTCGATGCGGTGATGGTTTCAGCAGTTGGTGCGGCGATGGTAGCTTGATGCAGGTTCTTTGAAACTTTATCCCAGACCCCAGCCTTAACCCGCTTGTCGTTGATTTCAGCGGCCAGTAGGTAAGTCTCTTCGATCGTTGTAGTCTTGTCTGCTTGCACGAAATCGACAACACAGTCAGGCAGGGCTCGGATATACTTCTTGATCGCGATCTCCAGAGTCTTGACTTGATCAGGGCAGATGATGTTGAGCTGCTTGAAACGAGTAGTGAGAGCAGTGTTTTCTCCATCCTTCTGCTTTATGTGCCAGAATTCATCTTCTAACTTTTGGCATTCAAGAGGAGGGCATAATTCTTCCAGCATGACCTCCTTGAGTTCGTCCCACGACAGACCGTAGGCTGCATCGTTCCCTCGTTTGTTCCTCTCGGTCGTCCACCAGTCTAGTGCGCGAGACTGGAAGACGCCGGTAGCATTTAAAGTGCGAAGGTCGTCGGGGCAACCGCTATGTCGTAGAGTGACCTCAATGGAATCAAACCATTGGAACAACGCTGTAGGGCCTTCCTCGCCAGTGAGTTCCTTTGGCCCACAAGACTTGAACTGCTTGAAACTGAAGGTAGTCTTATTAGCAGCCTTGGGAGTTTCGGTTCTCGACTCCTCAGATGATTTGCTGACGTTCTCGTAGACATCACTCACAGCTTTTGCTACGTGTTTAGCGATGATAGCAGCGAGACGTTTGTCCCTTAGCTCTTGGCGAGAGAGTCGCGGGCGACGGGATCCTGATGATGGTCCAGATGACATTGTCTGCAACAGACATCGCCATAGGTCTCAGACACATCATAATCGACACTCACCTCACACGTCTAATACATACATAGTCGAATAGTCACAGATTCACATAAACACAGAATCACATAATCACAAATGCACAGAAGCACATAAACACGTAGGGCACATAAACACATAAGCATTTATTCACTAGAGGCAGTCATAATACCGAAACCTATCATTCACAGTCTGCGAGCGTTCGAATATAGCGATTGCGAATAACTTGTCGAGTAGTGTAGTATAAGCGCATATCATAGCATAAGGTCGTCCATAATTTAACGATTTGGCAGCGTTTTGAGATAGAAATGGAGTGCGAATCGTGCGTGTCGATCGGAGTGGAAGCAACATCAAATAAATTTCTAAAATTTAAACACATAAATAGGTAAACACACATATAAGCACATAAAATCGACGAATCATCAGAGTCAGCAGTTGCGGGTTCAGAATCCGAAACACATAAAAATCGAGGAATGGATCGTCTGCGGCTATTAGACATTGACTAACCAAAGTGATTCGACTATTCGCAAGACTTGTTGTGCACATTTGACCGCCGGGGCAGTCCCTCTGCCTCGATTCTTGGGCATTTGGCACGCATCCCGTTAGTCATATCGTGACTTCAGGTCGTTGGAGTCCGTTGAGACTTTGGTGAGAGTTTTGTAAAATGTGCGGAACAAGTCGTCAAGGTTAGGGTTTCACCCCTGGCCCAACAACTTCATTCCTGTTTTTAATAAAATAGAGGAGATTATTCATCAAAATACGGATTTCACTCCTGATTTGGCATAATTCTCCCCGTTTGTAGATAAAAATGTGGCTTGATTAAGCAACTTCAGTCGAGAGTTTGCGGTTTTCACACCTAATCTTGACTTAGTTGCTCCTTTATGATTGGAAATTCGAGTGCAGTGATAGTGTATCATAAGCGAGAAATAATGGTAAGCTCATACAACATCCCTAACGGATATGCACAAGTCAGTCTGTTGGTTCCTAACTATAGACTAGGTATCTAAGACATCGACCCGGACTAGGTCGTGTCTTGCCTAATTCCCTATAGTTATGGCTCTGATACCAATCTGTCACACCCCAACCGATGGCGAAAACATCGGGGCATGGCACTGAGCGAAACAGATTGTCCAGAAGTTTCCATAACAATTATCATTACCAATCAATTTAAAATAGCATATCCCATACCATGTCTCAAATGGCAAACAAATTATTACAGACTAAATCTAGGCAAATAGTTCTATTCCGACAACTCATATTTTCAAACAGGGCAATTGTTTATCTGCTTCTAGAGACCCTTGATTAAATTTGTACAGACAACTATTTGTTGGCCTCTAGAGCCTTATTCTAGCCTCGATTTCCTACCAGATGTGCATCCTAAGCACCTGTCACATACGTTAAAATAAAGTCAATACATATAATGTAAATGTGAGCATACAAGTTTGATAATAGCATATAGTTCGAATTCGTTTACGCATAACCAGCACGTACACATTGAGAAATGAAGCACGTTAGTTATCGACATAGATCCATCGATACCAATGACTGCGGGTTGACTGCCAGAGGCAGTTCGCAATACATGATTACCACCGTAATCCATGCAAGTAATTGTCCTTAACAACCCCCGTGTGAACGGGTGCTGAGTCCAAACTATAGTACTATCGTTGCTAAGGCAGGTAGACAGCATTCCATGTCTAACATAACAAACAAGCATTCATAAGCCACGTATAACATGCATTAACGGTTAGCGTTCAAATAGTATTGAGTAGTGTGTTTGTTGTGTTTTGAATATTCGTAACGTATGTAACACCCAAAAGTGCGTAAAGCAAAAAGGGATCGAGTATACTCACAGCGATGGATGGATTGAAGGGAGCGCTTGAAAGTAAGGTTGGCCTGAATAGTTCGATAACGATAAGTAACGCGTGAAAAGAAAACAAGGGTGAGTCGATCGGTCAGCAGTTCGATCGGACTGAAGTCCGATCGGACAACCGATCGTTCGAGTGGTAGTTCATTCGGTTGGTTATCCGATCGAATAGCCCTTCGAGTGGATTGTTTCTTCCTCTAGGAATGATGTGTTTGTGTATGATGGTTTGACTTTTGAAGTTTTCGTTGTAGCATTTTGGGAAAATTGAGGTACCTCTACCTTTCAGGTCGAACAGGAATCACCCAAACTCAGTCAGTTCACCGGTTTTAGGATGTTTATTCTTGGTTAACCCGAAATCAGGAATCCCGTGGATAGAATCCGGATCTGGAACCAACACCACCCCTAGAATGCGTAGAAAGTCGGTACAAGTCTTGATTCTATCGGTGTTAAGTGTATTGAGTGTAAAAGAGTTGAAAGAAAGTTAGAAAACATTCTCTCAATCCTTTTTCACCGTGGAAATCGGTTAGATCTATGAAAGTTCCTTGTTGTTCATGTGGAAATCGGTTAGATCCAAGTTGTTCTTGGTGGATTGAGGCCAAAACATGAAGTTCCTCAAGAACACCATGCTGACATCATCTTAGAACACCTCAAATCTAGTGATTTAATGGTTAAAAGTTAAGATTCAAAAGATAGAAAGGTGTAGGAGTGCGTGTAGATCATGAAAGTACAAGATTTAGGACGAGATCTTACCGGAATCGAGAGAAATCTGAGAAAAGATGAGGAGAGCGTGCTGGTCGATCAGTGGGTTTCCAAAAGTGGAAAGAATGACAATGACAGGGGTATTTATAGAGTTCCAAAAGAGGAAAGGGCTGGCCGATCGGCTGGCAGGCCGGTCGGCTGGCTGGTCGATCGAACAGTAGTTCGATCGGCTAACTGGTCGATCGGTTAGCTGGCCTGGTCGATCAGTCACCTGTTTTTTAGTATTCGGCGCGACGATTGTTGCTGATTCTATTTCGATTGCGAGCGTTGCGATGCGTTAGGGTTTCCTAGTCAAATTACTTTTAATCCCAACTATTCATATCTCGTACTGTCTCTTCTCCACTAATTATCACAGTTCGATTTCGATTGAGTTCGATTGCATTTCGGTTTCAATTGCGTTTCGATTGATTTCCACAACATAACATAAATGAACATGCACAAGTAACATATAAGGCACACACACACGTATAACAATAACCAAATGAAATTTATAATCAAATTGAGGAAATTGCTCAAAACAATTTTCAATGGCACACTCCCTGAGGCACAAAATCTATTGCCCCGGGCGCCCATAAGGTTGATGAAAGCACTTCTTTACAAGCCCAAATCGAGGCCCTTTCTTCAAACATAAAAAAAAATTAGAAATGGCAAAAACGACCTCGGTTATGGCTTGCGAAGGGTGTGGTGGGCCACATGAAAATTGGAGTTGTATGAAAGAAATGGATAACCAAACAGAAATGGTAAACTACATTGATAATAGACCTAGGCCGTCAGGTCCTCCAATGGGTACCTACAACCAAGGATGGCGTAACCACCCTAACCTTGGTTGGAGAGATCCCGGCAATAGTAGTAACCAACAAAACCAAAACCAACGAACAAACTTTCAACAACCAAGAAACGAGTCACAAAATTTCTCTCAACAACAACAAGAGGGACAAGAAAGGCTTGAAGATACTATCTCACGCCTCATCTCCGACACCGAAAAGAAAAACTCGGATCGATTCCAACAATTGGATTCGAACTATAGAAATCAACAACCTAGTATTCAAAACATTGAAAAACAACTAAATCAACTAGCTCAAAATTTCTCCGAGAGACCACAAGGCACGCTACCCAGCAATACCGAAACCAACCCAAAGGCGCAGGTACATCTCATTACATTGAGAAACCGTACCGTAGGTCACGAGGAGGCTCCGCTACCCCCCAATCGACAAGAGTCCATCCAACCAATCCACAACTACACTAACACCCCAAAAGGAAACGACTCCAACACCAAATCACGAGCCTACCAAGAATTCCCCGGTACCCTACCCCGGACGGTTACATCGCCAAAAGACCGATGAGCAATTCACAAAATTCATAAACTTACTAAAACAATTACATGTCAATCTTCCATTTGTGGAAGTCCTCACTCAAATGCCTAAATATTCAAAATTTATGAGAGACTTTCTCACTCACAAAAGAAAAATTGAATCACTGCAATTAGTTAATTTAAGTGAAGAATGCTCCGCCTTGCTACGCAACAAACTCCCACAAAAGAAAATCGACCCCGGAAGCTTCACCATCCCCTGTTCCATTGGGGGATCACCCATACGCAATGCGCTAACCGATCTTGGGGCTAGCATCAATCTCATGCCCGCATCAATGTTTGACCGACTCGGACTAGGTAAAACAAGCCCCACAAACTTGAGCATACAACTCGCCGATAGGTCCATCAAATATCCACAAGGTGTCGCCAAAAATCTATTGGTAAAAGTCGGAGACTTTGTCTTCCCGACCAACTTTGTCATACTAGATATGGAGGAGGATACCGAAGTACCACTTATCCTAGGAAGACCATTCCTAGCCACCGCTCACGCCATGGTGGACATGAATGGTGGGAAATTAACATTGAGGGTTGGGGACAAAGAGATGGAGTTCGGGGTTGGGAAAAGAGTAGAAGATGACGACCCGGTCAATTACATGAAAGTCATAGACTCAAGCTTGGATGATGCTCTCCGACGGTGCAACATGGGATGCAAAACATCCTACTTGGGTAACATATGACTGGCTTTGGGTCTAGCCAAGGACCCTTATAAACGTGGCGCACCACAGAGGCATTCCGCGGAACTATCCTTAGTTTTAGTTTAGATTAACTTTTATGTTTTCTAGTTTAGTTTTACTTTTCACGAATAAAACACACTCAAAATGGTGGAGGTTACTAAGGGAAACTTGAACCCACACCCCATGCACAAAACAGAGCCTCCCGACAATTTTTCTTCATTACAGCAAGTTCAGCACGGGGCCGTGCTTAGCCCAACACGCCCCGTGCCCAAGGTTCTGCAGAAAACGCCCAGTTCAGGTAACTGGACACGGGGCCGTGCTCACTGAACACGCCCCCGTGCCCAGCCTTCTGTTAATTATGATAACTGGCGATCTGAACACGGGGCCGTGCTCGGACCAACACGGGCCCGTATCCAGTCGCCCAGTAACATAAAAATTTGTTTTTAAACACCTTTTTACACATTTAATCAACCTAAAAACTTATTTTTGGGACACATTGAGGACAATGTGTAATTTAAGTATGGGGGGATGCTAAAACCTTGAATTTTGTAAGTCCTAATAACAAGCCTTACACAAAACTCTATTGGAACCGCTAATCACCCCAATTTTTTTCAAAAACTTTTTTTTTACTTTTCTTGGTTTAATTTGGGAATAACAAGTTATAAAAAGATTATATTTTTACAAATTTACAACCGATAGCGTCGTGATAAAAAGAACCAACATAATAAAATTATGAAACGGCATGACAAATCTAGTTAAATTTGATTATATATACTTGATCACATTATAAACTCATTCCCACAAAAAGTGAGTTTTGAGCCTTTATTGAGCATACAAGAATACATCTTTAAACTAAATGCTCATTTTTCGTTTCTTGTGTGAATAGCCGCTTCATTTCTTACGACTCTAGAACTTGCCATGACGATACATTCCCGGTCCTTACCAACTTAAACCCAAGTAAGAAAATGATGGAGGCATTAGGACTAACCCCTTTTTCTTTTCAACACCAATATTTTTTCTTTTTCCTTTAACCTACCCAAAATCCACCTAATTAACCCCTTTGAGCCTAAACCTTTTCATTTCTAAACCCACAAAACAAACACCCTTTACCCACCAAAACCCTTTTTTCTTTTAAACCCCTTATTTTAGTAAGAAGCTCGGTTTTCTTGTGACGTTCCTTATAAAAAAAAATGAAGTCTAGCAATAAACAAACAAGTTCCTCAAAGAAACTTTGTTTGAAAATGTTTAGTTTGAATAAAAGTCACAAAAACGAAAAGTTTTACGACGACCGACGCTTTTTACGCTTTTAGCCTTTTTACTAACCACTAACCTAAAACCTCCTCCCTTTAACCCAAGCCTAACCCTTCCCCAAGTCCTCTTGATATTTACAAAGGTTTATAGTTAAAAGGAGGATGATTGATTGCTTAACAAGCATATGGTAGAAGTAAGTTCCATGCCGCTCTCGAGTGTTTCACAAAAATACATCTTTGGCCGAGTGTTGAGTGATATCCCGTGAGGTATGTGAACTTGTATATAAATGGAATTTTAAAGAGGCATGTTATGCCCAAATAATTAATTTCTCTTATAAACGTTCTAAATAAATCATAACGAATAGGGTTGTAAATAGCATAAAAATAAAACCCAATAAAGATATTGGATTCCCGACACTCAAGACAAGCCCAAAACTTCTCTTCTACCCATTCCATTTGGGTGTGTAAGCCACATAATAAAGAGTTTTGCTTGAGGACAAGCAAAGATTCAAGTGTGGGGATATTTGATGTGTGTAAAATGCAACATATAAATTACATCAAATGAGACATAAAACTAACCCTTTTTTAGTACTAACGTTGGAAAAAGTGTGATTTTGTCTTCCTTATGTATTTTTAGGATCAAATGAGCTTAATTGAACAAAAGGAAAAAATATGCAGCCAAAACTAACATAAATACAAGAAAAGGAATAAATATGGCATGCCCGACCCCTCGACAGCATCTTCCCAAGCAAAAACAAAGAAACAGAAGGCTGACCACGGCCCCGTGCCCAGCGGACACGGGGGCGTGGCCAAAAGCCTGCAGAAAAGACAAAGCTATAGAAGCTTCTATTCCCAGCACGGGGCATGCCCAGCTCAACACGGGTCGTGGTCAACGCTAAGATTCGCAAAATCTTGCAAATCTTGATAGTACAGATACGCTTCTACACACGGGGCCGTGCCCAGCCAACACGGGGGCGTGTGGAGCTAATGCAGACAAATTGCAATTAATAAAGAAAAAGAAAAATGATGGCCATGGGGCCGTGTCCAGTGGACATGGGGTCGTGTTCGGGCTTCTGTGCAAACCACCTCTCTCCCACTTCACCCACACTCTACCACCATCACACACCCACATCCACCACCATAATCCATCATCCACCTAGAGTGTGTGTAGTAGTCTCGGGATCCAAGATTGATCGTAAGAGTTCTTGACAATCAAAGACCATGTTTGCCTAAGTCTCTTACATCACTTGGTGAAGACAAGCATTTAATGTAATACTTTTGATTTTTAATCTTTTCGCACTTTGTATTTGGTTTTGTATTAATGACTTTAATAACTAGTTTCTTATGTTGAAGGTGAAACTTCCTTATCATTTGTCCGTGGTGTCTTGGCATTATTTTAATGTATATATAAAATAAAAGATTTTCACCATTCATATATCTACAGTCTATATAGAGATATGTTGGCTACCAGGTCGGGGTTAAGGGAATGGTTTGGTAAGGTTCTTGCCTTGTTCAGTGTATAGATCCCGCAAGGACCTGGGTCAAGCTTACTAGGACCTCCTTCAATACCCACTGGTATTGGATGGCGGGGGTGCGAATGGCTTGATCCCCTCATATGTAAACTACTATTAATACATTAACCCGGCTACTTGGGATTGTATCCCTGCTGACTCAAACCACTTAGCCAACGGTAACGTCACCTTCAAAAGAGGGGCCTACCACATTACGCATTAATAACTTAATTAATTATCTTTCAATATTCCGACCCTTTAGGATTGTATCCTTGCTGACTCAAACTACTGGGTTGAGGGTAACGTCACCTTCAAAAGAGGGGCCTACTACTATAACTAAGTTAATCTCTTAAAAAGTGCAAAAGTGCGGAAATCATCAAAGGTTACATTAAAGGCGAGTCGGATCCAAGTGATTCATCTTGTCTATCTATTTTTATTTTATTTTATTTTTCAGCATTTTTAGTTTTTATTTTTCATGTTTAAAACCTTTTCTAAAACTTTTGATTTGATTAGACGTTGAGGATAAACCGGTATTAAAAGCTCTTGTGTCCTTGGACGACCTCGGTATCTTACCAACGCTATACTACGCTCACGATGGGTGCACTTGCCCATATGTGTGTTTAGTGTTAGTAGAATATCGTGTTTTATAAATTTTAAACTTGACTAAAGTGTTAAAAAGGGCTTAAAATATAAACAAAAACATATCACGCTACACACGCATCAATGCGAAATGGTATGAAACGGCTTGATGTATATAGTGTCGTTCGTTTAGCCTATTATGATGTTACAGATATATGAGGATAAGTTGAAAGTAATATGATGAACTGTTGACTTCTGAAAGTCAACTACGCATAAGAAGCATGATTTGACTTGTTGTCGTAACGGTAGGATTATAGGAAGTCGTGTGGTACATGTTATTATCAATACGCATTAAATGGAATGACATGATAAATTACATGAGTTTGTAAGGATGTGAATTCGGTCATATGTCCTATGCTTGTTAAAATTGACTAATAAAAGTCAAATGAAAAATATGCAATTGATATGATCGTTAACATGTACAATGGTGTATGCTAACAAGAATGTAACTTCGATGACATGAAAGTATAGGAATCATGTCGAGATGGACACAAGCACGAAAGTCTAACGGGTCAAGAGGAGGCAAGGAAGCGGATACTAACACGGATGCATAAGGTAAGTGATTTCCGGAATCACTTCTTAGTTTGTTTAAGTAAGGTAGCGTTCTAGTTAATTAAGCATGATGATTGAAGTCAAGTTTGGATTTGGTTGTATGAAATCGATGATTTTCGCTAAGTAGACCGAACGGGTCAAAATGAGGTCTTATTGTTATAACGAAATGATATTATAAGTAATGGCTACGATATTATAACCGAGTAATGGGTGGAATTGCATATAAGTACGCTAACAGAGAAACAGATATGCGTTTTAATAGTCAAAAGACTCGGTTGTAAGTTATGACTAATAGATAAACAATTTTATGAATGGAAATTGTATTAACAAAGTTTGATTTCGTATAATTGAACGAAATGAATGAGTTTAACGCATACCGAGTATCGGGTGCGTAAAATCCAAGTACGAAACTCCGGATAACGTAAAAGTATTATAGTTATGATGTTCATGTAAGTTTTGGGCTAAAACAAATGAGTTGTTTGATGAAAACATGAACGGGTCGAATAATTCGTAAATGAATAATAAGTCGAAAGCGTATAAGTTAAGAATTTCCTTAACCCGGATGTTGGATTTCAATTTTAAATGATAGAATATCAAATTATGATCATGTGGGAAGAAACGGGAGGTTAAACGGGTAAACGGTTTAAAAGTTACGCAAGTTTTAGCGTTAACGGACGACGGAACAAAGCTGCAGAAAAACCAGCTTTAGAGGGGGCGTCGCCGACCACCTGATGGGTCGTCGCCGACGCCATGTGCAATTCCAGTTTTTTCCGACGCCCTTCCCATGTTCCAAATGCTGAAATTTGTTATTTAAGTTGTTCGGTGTATCGTAAGCTTCGGTACACTAACCGTGATCTACGGCGGGCTTCCCAAACTTGATTTTGATTGTTTCCTTGATGTTTATGGTTTATAAAACCAAATCTAAGCCCCATGTAAGTAGTGTATGAGTATGATAAGTAAATGCAAATAAGTAAACAAGAATTTTATGGAAGTAGTATGCAAGAACTTGTACGTAAACGTGTAGTTAGGTTTGAATGTATGTACGTATGTAGGTGTGTATGTATGTATGTAGGTATATATGTATGAAGGTACGTATAAATGTATGCATGCATGCATGTATGTAGGGATGTAGGAATGTATGTATGTATGTATATGTCACACCCCCAAAATCCACCATGCGGAGTACCACCGCTTGGAGGCGTGACATGACCAGGATCGAGCCACCAATCATATTGAACAACGTAATTAAGTAAATAAACCAACCGCAATACAATTGGTGACCAAAAGACAGTAACCGACTTTAAGTTAACAGCGGAAGCGTAAAACGTAAGTCCAAACATAAGTTCATAGTTCATATGTTTAAGGTCCAAAGCGTAAGTTTAATAAGTTCATAAGGTTTTAAATATTAAGTACGGAACATGACAGTCCGTGTCCCACAATGACCTCCTCCTCGTGCAAGCTCCATAAGCGTCTAGCGACCTGTAAGGCATGTAACAACGAGTCAACAACAAAGTTGAGTGAGTTCACGGTTGATGTTTAGTTTTAAGTTGTTTCTGAAAACGTGGTTTGACTTTCGTTGGCTTATTGCCGTGGGGGTTACCCCGTAGTTGAAAGTATGTTTAACCAGTTCCTTTTATTACCCAAACCATATCCATAATCAGTGGGGACTTCCCCATGTGAACCACTAGATCGATATCGACAACTGACGAACAATAGTTGTGCCCTACGTCAATGTTCTATCATCATTGACAGTTTGCCATAGTCCATTAGTACACGCCCGTTCGGACGACACGGTGTGAGGTTTGTTAAACCTAATAGCGCTATTAACTAATGACCCGCTCGCCATTGGCCTCGGCGATTAAGTCGATATAAAATGAGGGACTTCATGATAGAGTTTTGTCTAGTAAGTTTTAAGGTTGTTGTCCTACCCAAGGAGAATACGCAGGATTAATATTGGCATCCTACCCATGGAGGATGGCCGTACATATCCTACCCAAGGAGGATATGTAGATTCCATTTTTGTTTCTTAACCCATTCCCAAACCACCGGGAATCCCATGCCTTGTAGAAAGTGTGAACTCACCTCGGTTGCTCGGTTTGACTCTCAAAAATAGCTAACAGTCAAGGTCGGTCAATCACGTCCTAATATGATTACCAGTTAGTCATTTAGTGGTTTTCAAATAGAGCACAAAGTTCATACACGTATCTATCACATAACATGCATCACTTTAACGGTTCATGCCCATATAAACTTCCCATCTATTCCCGTTCATAAATAAACATACGACATTGCACATAACACTTTTATTGACATATAACATGTTAGATCATTCTCAGATAACATACCCGACATTTAGACACGCAAATTACTACGTATGCCGTTTCAGCTTTTACATTCGAAACTGGGCTGTTTTCGGGGATTTTAATAAAATAGTTAACTTGTTCCAAAAATTCCCAAACTTTTTTACAGAAGGTCTTAAACGATCCAAATATTATTGTGTAAAAATCTCGGGATCCAATTCATCACCAATATTTTATAAGAAATCATTTTCCGGACTGAAGTCAGATTCATATTTTTCTGACCGCAGTCCACGGAATAATTTATTTAAAATTCCTCGTAAGTCCGATTTACGAAATTCCAGTGGAAGAATTACAAATACATTTGTGGTCATCTACAGTACAAATTTCATGAGCTGATTCTACACAGAACTCAAGTTATGACTAAAAACATGTCACCCATTTACTGCAGTAAAAATTCAGCTTAAGTTGCTGTTACAAAAAGGGTCTTTAAAAATAGTAAACGAAGTCCAAAAATTATGATTCCAGTGCCATTAGAACCGTATTTCATAATACATAAATCTAGAGTTTAGAAAATCAGTTTTTCGTTAAGTTACGGTCTGGTTACAGCCAACTGAAGTTGGCTGTAAACACCAACCAGTCCCTGTTTTCAGCTTTTTAATATTCTAATGCGAGTTATATTGGTTCCGTTAACATGTTTAGTGAACAACAACGACCTTTAACATCAACATAAGCAAGTAAACCATCAAGTAATCAACAACATGTTCACTACAACATCCCACTACAACATTTCATCATGTAAATCTTCATGTAACTTTTATGTTCATCTTTTTTAGTGTTCTAGTAAAATACAACGTACTACACTTTTTAATCTACTCAAAATGTAAGTAAACTAAGGTAGATCAAGACTTACAACTAGCACAAGGCTAGGGGAGAATCTATAGTGAAAAGATGATGAGAATGATGATGGAAAAAGCAAGAACAAAGCCCTTTTGAAGCTCCACAAGATGCAAGCTCCTATAACCCTTCTTCTACACTTGAAGGAGACTTGAAAATGGATGAATGTGATGGTTTAGTGGTGGTGATGGTGGCGGATGTAGGAGGAGCCGAGAGGAAGAGAGAGATGAGTGAGTATGGGGTGAAGTTGAGTGAATGAATGATCTTGTCATACATATAATCTTCCTTCAAATATCATGTCTAGTATATCAAGCAACCAATCCAATGATATCTACACAAAATATATGGGGAAATCTAGTAGGATTTATGAAGTATGGAGAAGATTTTGGGTGGGGTCCATTGGGACCGAAAATCGGTTAGGGGGGGGGGGTTAAGGGTAACTTTGCAACTAAATTGTAAGGACTAGTCAGATTTCAAGTATTAAACTTCCATCTGTTAGTTAGTTGCTTTTAGTGGGTGTTAGGGTGTTCGGGGATCACGACGAGCCAAGAATAATAAAACAATGTGTTTGACAAATATTTGGTGTCCCGGGAAATGTCCGGTTATTCGGTTGGATACCGTTCCGTTAAAGTGTTTAATTATCCCGTAAAGTGTCTATTATATATATTTTTGTAACACTTTTAATTCCTAATACATAGGAGAATATTCAGAACCATTTAGTAAATTTTCTGCACAAGACTAGTGTGTTAACAAACACCTGTAAGTATGACGCAATAATCAGAAAACAATTTAGTAATTTAACACAGTCACCAAGCACTTTAATTATCATTAATAAATCGTACGGAATACATGTAATTTTGAGGGTTGTCACAGTATATATGTATGTATGTATGTATAAAGGTACGTATGAATGTATGCGTGTATGTAGGAATGTAGGAATGTATGTACGTATGTAGGGGTGTATGTAAGTATGTAAGTATATATGTATGCATGATTTCAATACGTTTGAGTATTAAAGTTATTAATAGTATGCCTTGAGATTGAAATGTAATGCAGGTACATTATTAAAGTCTCACCAAGAGTTAGACACCCATATGAAATGCGTGTATTTAGAAAGATAACGGAATGGAAAGTATACGAGGATAGAACGTAAAGAGGCTCCATAACTATGAATCATGTTTATATAAAATGTGTACTAACGCTACGATGATATGTGATGAGTGCAGGTTGTACAGAATTATGGATCATCATCACGAGGTGTAGCGATCGAAGACCGAGTCACGAGATAGATTGTACGGGAATGCTTGAGTATCTAAATTAGCAAACATAAGTTATGCATTTATTTCGTAAATGAGTACAAAGGGTGCAATTATTGTAAAAGTGTTATTTTAAAATGAACATTTAAGTAAGTTAAGACGTTTATAATGAAAGAAATTTTATGGTACGTATTTTCGCTGCGTCTTTTCGATCAAAACGTGTTAGGGTCTTACACCGTATAATCTTATACGGGACGTATACAGGAATAAAATCTCACGTATAATTGTTTCGTTTGAAATTCGATAGCATGGATGCATTGGTGGAGTGGTGTAGAGTAGTCGGATGCCAAAATGGGTACGCCATAGTCACCAACGCACGATCTACGACAAACCCCCAAGCGGGCAGCCGCTAAAAATTTAGCTAACGTGCGATTGTACCGGCCACCACAAGTCAACAGCCACGGTGAGACGGACCGGGAGCAGGAAAACCGGTTACGAGTTCCATCTTCAGAATATACAGAAAGAGGTCACGATATTGGGATCTAAGGGTTGGACATGCTCAGCATAACCACGTACCCTTTCTATATCCAGAGGGTCATCCGTCCTAAATGAGGCCGACTCCAGAAGAAGAGAGGACGTTAGAGTAACTGACGCACCAGAATATGAAACCATGAGACATTCTCAATATCATTAAAGAACAGAACCCCGAGAATGTCTCAACAAGAAACACCATATACAACGCCCGTGCCAAATTGGGTCGAATTAAGCAAGCCGGCGAGACACCAATGCAGATACTTTTCCAGCGTTTGACGACAGTTGGGTTTGCTTTCTTCCACATAACATATGGAAACGACGAAAGGGTACAGGATGTTTTCTTTATCCACCCGATGTCGAACAGGTGTGGCGCGCCTTCCCGCATGTGTTGCTTATAGACTCCGCCTACAAGAAGAAGCGGTACAACATGTCGCTAGTTTATATTTCCGGTGTCACGTCCACATCCATGTCGTTCTGCGTTGCGCATGCATTCATAGCAAACAATAAAGAGGAAAACTTTACGTGGGTGCTACAGAGGCTGAAAGACTCAATAGACGGTGTTATGGAGCCTTGTGTAATAGTAACGGACAGAGATCTCCCCCTCATGAACGCATGTGTACACGTGTTTCCCAACGCTAGACACTCACTTTCTAGGAGGCACATATAGTATAACATCACAAAATATTGCAAGCCAAACTTTTGAATGGGAGAAAAGTGGGACAAGTTTTTATACAGGTGGAAGAGGTTGATTAACACAATGACCGAAATCAAATACAACTATTGGTACGAGCGTATACTATCAGGACTGCCAAGCAAAAGACGCGATCGTAAGTTTCCTAGTAATTTTCTTATTAATCATACTTATCTGACTTGTCTTGATTGCATTTCACTTTGTTTTCAGAGATCATGGACTACTTATTCTCAAACTGGTTACAACCATATGGGGACCGGTTTGTGGCTTACTAGACCGACCAACACCTGAACTTTGGACAACGCACAACCAACAGGGTAGAGAGTCAACATGCGCTCTTTAAGCGATACCTCGGTGAACCTAACCTCACACTTGAAAAGGTTGTACCGCTCATCGATCAGCTAATGAAAAGCCAGGTCACTCAAATAAAAGCCAGCATTGAAGCAAGCAGAAGTCGGACAATAGATCCACATAACGAACCTTTTTTGGTCTCATTCGAAAGAAGGTTTCACATGCATGCCTGGACCTGTTAAGAAACGAAGTTCAACAAATAGAGATCTTAAAAGAAGCTAACGGTATATGCGCGTGCTGTTTGTTTACAAGTTGTGAGCTGCCATACGTGTGCCGATTGGTATCATATATACAAAAGCGTAATACATCCATTAAAAGGCATACTTCAAATGGATTCAAAAGAATAGCAACAACATCAATACGCGCTCACGAATTAGGCCAGATTGTTATCCAAAAGAAACTCTCTATCCCCCGTATCTCTCTCTCTAGCCTCCTGAAACCGCCACCCACCACTATGCCCCCGCCATCTTGAACCAAACACCACCCTTACCACCCATCACCTGAAACCGCTGCTACCATCACCATAACCTAAAATAAAACATTAAATGTGTGAAGTACAACACAAACCTTACATGGATATGAAAAATCTTGACATGAAAAAATGAACGCTCGTGAAGCTGATTATTGAGATAGGAGTGTTTAAAGTTTACCAAACAGCAACGACAAAAGGATTCATGGTTTTTGCACCGCCGGTTGAAGCATTTAAGGTCGCAGATGTACGGATCTAATTCAGTAAATCTCCGGCTTCAACACCATCGATTTCACCGGCTTCTGCGCCGGCATCGGATGTTTTATCTCTTAAACCTACAGCGGCACCTTCACTGTTCCTTTCTCCTTCGACTTCAACAGTTCAGCTCCTACTGACGATCTCCGATATGGCCCTACTTCTTCGACGGTGAAACCCTTGCCCTAACAGTCGCCTCTCTCTACTCTATTTCTCTCCTCTCCAGACGTGTCTATACCCTATCCGTGACTTGTAACATCTCGTAAAATCGTGTCCAGTAATGTATTGACACGTGTCCCTATCCCTAATTATGCCTAATGTTGGCTAGGAGGGACTATTTTTGCCAAATATGAAAACTATGAATATGGAGGGACTAAAAGTGTCAACATGCTGAAACTATGCCTCTGAGTGACCTTCTACGGTATCTGTATTCTCAAATGAGCCAATTGTTGGACGAGAGGAACCGTTTGTGAAATTATATGGAGGTTTGATGGTTATAGGGTTAAACGCTTTGACTTTCGGTTTAGACCTTAATGGTCCAGTCATTGTTCGAGACGAACATGGCTACGTAATCGTAAATAGGTAGGTGTTAATCCCTCAAAATGGAATCTCCTGAAAATCACGTTTGCTTGGTCAATTGACGGGTCAAAGTTATTGTTTTAAAAAGTCAAACTGGACAGAAATTATAAATCCTATAATCTGAGTTTATAGGTGTTCTAAATTATGTTTTAACACTTAAACAACTTGGTAATAATTATTAGAACATGTATAAACATGTTCGGCTCGTCAATTCCAATTTTAGGGTCGGTTCGCAACCGAAAGTCGCAAAGTTTGACTTCTTCTTTGACTTTCGATTCTGACCCGATTTAGAATAGTTGCCTTCTGATTTAAGGTTCCATTATGATCGTAATTTAATGTAGCATAACCCTCTGAGGTTATATTACATGATCATAATAGTAACTTGAGTTTTATGCAAGTTCCGTTATTATGCCATACTTTGACTAAAATACCCTTTTTGAAAATAATATGGTTTTAATCACTAATGAACTTGCGAATGACTTATATACTGATATGTTATTATAATTAACATATTTTGATGTTATTAAACTGATCATAAGCTGAGTTTCCGTAAAAGATCGTAAATTATGTTTCTAAATGACCAAAGTGCCCTTTCGGCACCTAGAATGGGTTTAAACATAATTTCTCATATCAAACTCACTACCTACTGATATAATATCATAGTTAGAATATTTTGGGATATCAAATTAGTTTATAATCTAAGTTTATGTACAATTTCTTGTATTATGTCCTTAAATGACGAAAATGCCCTTTTGGCACTTAAAATGACTTTTAAATCATGAATGTGATAGAAAAATAATTACCTACTGTTATGATTTTATAAATAACATATTTTGACACTAAGAAGCTGTTCATAACATCAGTTTTGATAAAGATCGCAAACATCGTCATTTAACGATTTAAACGCCCTTTTGGCGCATAGTATGGTTTTAAACAATAATTATCAATCAAGACTTGTTACCTACTGATTTTAAAACTTATTTAAAATGTTTTTTTGAGTAGGTACATGTTTATAACTCAGATTCCCAAATAAGTTCTCAAACTATGTGTAAAATGACCAAAATGCCCATACGGTGCATAGTTTGGTCTTAAACTATAAAACACACATATGTTTGATATCCTATTGATATTATATCACAAATAATGTATTTTTCCAGAATGATAATGTGTATAACAACAGTTTATATGCAAGTTCCTTTTATACGTCATAAAATGACTAAAACACCCTTATGAGGCATAGTTTGATTTTAAAACCTTAATGGGCATACAAGTTGATATCCTACTGATATTATAACTTGTTTAAAGTATATTGGCATATAGAACTTATCCATGACTCATCCGGTTACCCGTTATCGCTTATATGCGTACTGTTAGGCTTATGTAACTAGTTTACATAAGTTTACCGAAACGGGTTTAACCTTATCATGTTTATCTCAATTTTCAGAATGTTATTTGTTTACCCATATTATACAAGTCTTAGTACTTGTTGGGTTTAAACTACATTCTATTCCGGTCATCGCTTAATCAGGCGTATCGTACCATTTTTGATATTTTAAGCTAGCCGGTCTAAGTCTATTACTTGAATAAGACCCGTTAGCATTCTAATTGGTTATTTATACCATCATTCCAGACTAGAGCTGATGTGTGTAAAATGCAACATATAAATTACATCAAATGAGGCATAAAACTAACCCTTTTTAGTACTAATATTGGAAAAAGTGTGCTTTTGTCTTCCTTTTGTATTTTCAGGACCAAATGAGCTTAAACGAACAAAAGGAACAAATATGCAGCAAAACTAACATAAATACAAAGAAAAGGAATAAACGTGGCATGCCCGACTACTCGACAACATCTCCACAAGAAAAAACAAGAAACAAAAGGCTGACCACGGCCCATGCCCACTGGACACGGGGGCGTGGTCAGGTGTCTGCAGAAATGGACAAAACTATAGAAGCTTCTATGCCCACCACGGGGGCGTGCCCAGCTCAGCACGGGGCGTGGTCAACGCTAAGATTCGCAGAATCTTGCAAATCTTGGTAGTACAGATACGCTTCTGCACACGGGGCCGTGCCCAGCGAACACGGGGCCGTGTGTAGCCTAATACAGACAATTGCAATTAAGGAAGGAAGAGAAAAGGATTGGCCACGGGGGCGTGTCCAGTGGACACGGGGCCGTGGCCGGGCTACTGTTCAGGCTATAAATAGGGGTGCTTGGCTCACTTCAAAGGCATCCCTTGGCAAACCACCTCTCTCCCACTTTGCCACCACTCCACCACCACTACAACACCCACATCCACCACCATCATCCATCATCCACCTTAGAGTGTGTGTAGTAGTCTCGGGATCCAAGATTGATCGTAAGAGTTCTTGTCAATCAAAGGCCATGTTTGGCTAAGTCTCTTACATCACTTGGTGAAGACAAGCATTTAATGTATTACTTTTGATTTTTAATCTTTTCGCACTTTTTATTTAGTTTTGTATTAATGACTTTAATAACTAGTTTCTTATGTTGAAGGTGCAACTTCTTTATCATTTGTCTGTGGTGTCTTGGCATTACTTTACTGTCTATATAAAGTAAATGATTTTCACCATTCATATCTCTACGGTCTATATAGAGATATGTTGGCTACCTGGTCGGGGGTTAAGGGAATGGTTTAGTAAGGTTCTTGCCTTGTTCAGTGTATATATCCTGCAAGAGCCTGGGTCAACCTTACTAGGACCTCCTTCAATACCCACTGGTATAGGATGGCGGGGGTGCGAATGGCTTGATCCCCTCATATGTAAACTACTATTAATACATTAAACAGGCTACTTAGGATTGTATCCCTGCTGACTCAAACCACTTAGCCGAGGGTAACGTCGCCTTCAAAAGAGGGGCCTACCACTTTTCGCATTAATAACTTAATTAATTATCTTTCAATATTACGACCCTTTGGGATTGTATCCTTGCTGACTCAAACCACTGGGTTGAGGGTAACGTCACATTCAAAAGAGGGGCCTACTACTATAATTAAGATAATCTCTTAAAAAGTGCAAAAGTGCGGAAATTATCAAAAGATATATTAAAGGCGAGTCAGATCCAAGTGATTCATCTTGTCTATCTGTTTTTATTTTTATTTTCAACATTTTTAGTTTTTATTTTTCTTGTTTAAAACCTTTTTCTAAAAATTTTAGATTGATTAGACGTTGAGGATAAACCGGTACTAAAAGCTCTTGTGTCCTTGGACGACCTCGGTATCTTACCAACGCTATACTACGCTCACGATGGGTGCACTTGCCCATGTGTGTGTTTAGTGTTAGTAGAATATCGTGTTTTATAAATTTAAAACTTGACTAATGTGTAAAATAGGCTTAAAATATTAATAAAAACATATTACGCTTCGCACACACCAAGAGCCTTTCAGTAAATTGCTACATACACTTGGCAATTGATTAAACGAACGAGTTATTTATAAACCTTGCATTTATAAGACAAGTATTAGCTCAGATAAATACTCTTAACCTATTTTCTCGATACGGGCTTGGGATACAATAAATTATTACCGCATGGTCGGGTATGGGATCATATGCCAGATTGTGGTTACAAAATTTTCATAACCCGTTTTAATCCGTTTTGTATGATAACTTAAACATTGGGGGTTAACGCGACCGTGTCCTGGATATCCATGGCTCATTTAAGTTAATAATGGCCACGACTGTGCACGGTGTGTAGGCATACACCCGTCAGATGCTAATGTGTTATACAAAATGTTTTCTTACCCGTTGACCAGGGGATACCCCTTTGTGGGTTTTAAATGGTGTGTCGGTTAATCATGCCACAATGTTTAGTACTGAGCCCCATATGTATTGATAGGCATGTAAAACTGTATACAAGATTAATTTTAATTTCCCAAGTTATTTATAAAACGTGTGCCTTGTGCACTTAAATCAATTTTGAAAATGTTTTCAAAATGTGTCGGTTGATTGTATTTAGCAGTGAAAACTAACGTATTTTCAAAAGACTAAGTTACTTACAGGTACAAATGCCGTATTTACGTATTTGAAATACGTAAATAGGCTGGAAACTGCTCGGTAATGCTAGAAGAGGAATTTGCAACTCCTTTGCATAAGCCTATTAGTCTGTTGAATTCACCTTTGTACATTTTATGATCCGCATGTGGATCTTTATTATTACGAGCCGTCTGTATATTTATTTTGAACTTTGGACATTTGGTTTGTAATAATAATTTAACTCCAAGACTTCCGTTGTGCTATCTGTGATTATTTGACTATGACGATACCAATCTTACGTCACGATACTCCCCACCCGGCCCACCGGGATTGTGTTGTAAACCACAATCATGACCCGATCTGACTATAAAGGATGCATGCATACCTGGTTCAAGTCACCAGGTTCTCACCGGACCTCGTCGGAACCCTAGAAATCCCAGGTTTCTCACCGCCAAAGAACCCGACACCGGGTTTTCACCCATTCCGACGGTTTAACCACCGTCTCTGCCGCTAGAGACGTGGAAGCACCCTACCATGTCTCTCTGTCTACTCTATCGCGTATCTACTCTGTATAGCAGAACCCTCTCTCTCTTTCAGTTCTCTCTCTATCAGTGATAAATTTCAACAATCAGGAGGTTAAAAATTTGGAGAAGCAAGCCACCCTTAACACGTGTGTAAGAAGCAACGTGGCACACACACATCAAATGCCACCAGAAAATCAGCCATCCCTTCATCTATGACTGAATGAATAGGTGCCAGCAGGTATTTGGCACTATTCATTTCACTTGCTAAACTAATAGATATATAGATATATTAATATTATATTATATTATATTATATTATTATATTATATATATGAATAGAAAGTGAGGATGAACAGTAAATCCAAATTTTAATACTTTATTTAATTTAATTTAATTATATTTATTATAGTTAATTATATATTATATTTTAATTTATATTAAAAATAAATAGTAATTTATTTTTATTATTGTAAACTATACGTGTGTCGATAAAAATATAAAAAAACATATATTTTTGTACTTGAGTATTGATACGTGACTAATGAACCGATTTTAGTCGAACAACCTTGGTACCAACATCGGTAGTATCGGAACCGGTATTCTTTTTATGGTTTTTGATTGATATTAATATATATATCCTTTTGTGCATATCGCAACTTTATTTTTTTAGTTTTCTCCTTCAACTACTATAGGGATTGCCGATATCGAAACGAACCAAACCCCTACCAACTGATTTTATATATATTAATCCTAATAGAAAGTTATCATGAACAGTGATATAGGGTTTTTAAGTAGTTATTTATTTTTTATTCTAAATTTGAACATATATATATATATTTTATTTTATTTTTTTCTATTTATAGTAATCCCTTTTAATGAAATTTTATTCATAGTTTAATTTGACTTTTTTAAATAAGTTAAGTTGTCTTTGTTAACTTATGTTTATTTGATATATATTTACTAAGTATTTTTTTAATTCTAATTTTAGACATATTTTTTATAACATTTAAGATACGATATTTTATAAATTAATGTGGTTTACCTTCTTTCGTTATTATAATAATATAATATAATGTTTTATAATTCTATGAATATACCATTGCAACATGCTTATTTTATCTGTGTTTTGATAAAAGCTTTGTTCAAAATTGATCGAGTCAATTATAATTGATTCTTTTTGTTTATCACCGTGACAAACCGAATCGAAACCTTTTATATCATAAGCTATAACGAGTGTCGGTGACAAACAAAACTATTACCGTCCGAACAACATTGGTACCACGTCAACTTTAAGTGAACATCAGTACCAATAATAATACTTTTGAACCCTTTATCGATATTGATTTTTATATTTTTTTATCGATGTAAAACGTGCCTATATGTTTTTGGGCATATCATGACTTTATTGTTTGGGATTTATCTTTCGGTCGCTATACAAAGTGTCGATTATGGTACTGGTACTTTATTGAATTGAACCGCTACCAACTAACTTCCCGCCGCAAAGCGCCGGGGAAGTTCACTAGTTAATATTAATAATAATTATCCACTGTAAACCCAAAACAAACACACAAACTTTCCACAACCCATAAACCCGAACACAGGGTGCAAAATATCCACTATCCAGCCCAAACTAAACACCCACCACTTTCAACAATAAACCGACCCTGCCTGAACCTTGGGCAACACTCCACCACCGGACCACCCTCCCGCCATCACCGAACAAGAAAAATGTTGCTGGAACTGCCGCGATTAACTAACTCTCTCCGGGAGCCATTCGACGCCGATCAAGCTTATCTCAACCGTAAATCTCTTCTTCAATCGCTCACCAATCGCCTCAGGTAACTATTTCGTTCCAAAACCCTTACATATCGAACCGTTTAATAATACTCAATCTGTAAAGTTTGTGATTATCTTCGTGAACTGAAATTTGAATTATCTATAACTAGCTCGGCGAAACCTGTTGACGAATTTGAAGTTGCTCGACTGATTGTTCATCGATGGGATGAAGGTACCTGTTAGTTTATGAATTGATGAATTGCTGTGTAATCTCGCGTTTATATGTTGTGGCATGCTAAATATGTGATCTCTGTTTTCAACTTTTGTACCGATCAATCTGAAAATTTAGGAGAAAGTTGTGGTAATTAGGTTAGAATTATAGATAACATAGTGACTCGACTTATGGAGTCTTATGATTTTATGATATTTGCTTTGTAAAAATGCTAGGTGTGACCTTGAAAACTTTACGAAAATACAGAACACTATGAATTGTGAATTGTCTCACGGTAACTGTATAGTTTATTGAAGTTTGCTGTAGTTTGCTGTATATGCATACAGGTTGTGACCACAAAACTAAGTTTACGGTTTATCCGGTGGTGGAATCCCTTTCAAACTTATGTTTATGCTTATCGAGTGTGGCATTGATGGTTCTGTAGTTATTCCCTTCGTTTGAAATAATGACGTTTCTTTTACTTATTTGGAGGGCAACAGTTGCTACCTACTGAATTTTTGTATAAATTACTGAATTTTTTAGACTAATAAAATAATCACGTTAAAATTTTGAGGAAACACTATAGTAGGAAAAGGAAGGTGTTTCATTTTGTAAAAAAGATTGGATCGACTTCACATTGATAAATGGAGGGAGTATTACTATCAAGCATGGGTTTGTATATTGTGTGGGAACTGGATATGTGTTGTTACAATACGAATCTGCAGTTTCAGTTGGCAATTAGTACAATAGCTGTAAAGGCCACTTAGAAACATTTCTAACTTTTGCATGCGTGCTTAATGCTTAATTGCTTATAATTGGTGTAGCTTCTATTGAAGTCCGCCAAGCATACAGACAATTTGTTGGGGCGGTGGTTGATTTGATCGATGGGGTGGTGATCAATGAGGAGTTCAAAGAGGCAGCGTTGGCAGTATATAAGCTTTTTGGTACTCGTGAAGAGGTGGAAGAAGATAAACATAAGTTCATTGAGAAGAAGTAAGCAATTATTTTACCCTAACAGTCGCAACTATTTCATGTGAAGACAAAATCTTTATCATACAATGTGTTTGTGCAGATCTGAACTGCAAAAACTACTTGGCTATGCTGTTTCGGATGCAAAGTTACAGAAAGTTGTTAATGCCGTTCAGAGTCTTTCTATTTTGCAGCCAGACAACCACGAGTCAAAGTCTTTACTTGAAAGGCAAGTAAACGGGAATGATGATGGCCAAGAATTTGGTGCAAATTTGGTTTTTCACCACCCAACCCGGTTCTTGGTTGATGCTTCTTTTGACGATCGAGAAATGTGGGGGGAGGGTACAAATGTAACTTCTACCTCACTCCATGGAGGGTGGTATGATCATAGTGAGAACACAAATAAAGTATTTGATTTAGAATGGTTAAGAGATGAATGCAGTAGAATAGTAAATGGTAGTGCTTCTCAGCTTCCTCAAGATGAACTAGCAATGGCTATATGTCGGGTACTTGAATCAGATAAAGCTGGTGATGAGGTACTGTGATCTTGTCAGTTCTGAAGTATATTTTATAAAACGGTATCTTGTTTGGATATTAATACTCTGTTCCCGAGTCTCATTTAACAGAGGGAGGGGAGAGAAAAGAGATGAAAATATGAAAAACCATGTTCCCGAGTTTCATTTAATAGGGGGAGGGGAGGGAAAAGGAGAGAAAATGGAAGAAAATATGACCAAATATGACCATATATTCATCCTCCCAAATTGGAGAGATTAGGAGAGAAAATTTTTCCTCCCCTCCCTTCCCCTCCCCCTCTTAAATGAGACTCGGGAACATAGTGTAAGTTATTCTAATGCTGTTATATCTGTTTTGAAGATAGCTGGTGATTTGTTGGATTTAGTTGGTGATAGTGCATTTCAAACTGTTCAAGACCTTATCACGGTGAGAGAATTGACAATCTTGTTCTTGCGTTTTGGTTATAACTCATTTTCTTTTGTTTTGTCATTTGTCATGTTCTCACCTGAAAGTGATTATGATATATGATTGTTTTGCAAGTGATGGATTGTAATATAATTGTAGATACTTTGAAGTCTGTTTCATTCTTTATTCCTCATTATCAGCCATAATTAGTCTTTTTGTGAATTTTGATTGTATTCAGCACAGGAAGGAACTTGTTGATGCCATTCATCATGGGATGCTGAACTTAAAATCTGAAAAGGCGGTTTCTAGCTCTCAACCGCGTATGCCTAGCTATGGTACTCAGGTATGAAGTTGCTGATATTATTATCCTTTGCCATGTCATCATCATATACCTAGATGTCAAATTCCGGTGTCAACAATTTATGCAGGTTACTGTTCAAACAGAATCAGAAAAGCAATTTGATAAATTAAGACGCAAAGAGGAGAAGAAACATAAGCGTGGAGCAGATAACGAGTTTGACAGTGACTTGTCTCTTACAAGTTTTAGTTCTTTACTTCATGCAAGTGCAAAGAAAAGCCCATTTGATGATCTGATTGGGGTTGGTGAAGGGCCCAACACAATAGCAGCTACTGCTCTTCCTCAGGGAACTACTAGGAAACATCATAAGGGATATGAAGAAGTTACCATCCCACCCACACAGACCGCACCCTTGAAGCCTGGAGAGAAGCTGGTACTTTCTGTTTCGTATTTTATAAATAATTTATAATTATGATCATATTTGTCAGATGGGTATAAACACTTCCGTCATCCTAATTGGTTATTCTTGTATGTTAAATGGCATATGTCCATAGTTTTCTACTAGAGAAATATTATATTTCGATTTATACAGGGGTTTTTGCTGGCTTACTAATGCCGTTAAGATTTAGTATTATTATTAGATTTAGATTGAGGTGAAGCGTATTTGGCGAGTTGATGATAACCTAGAAATGAAAATATGATGAGGGTAGGTATATGGTCAAATATTTTATTGTGGCTATAAGTATCCTGTTTACATTTCTTACCTATGTTTGTGTTTTTTTACCATATGGTCAAATTTTTTATTGTTACTATAAGTATCCTATTTACATTTCTTATCTATATTGTGTTTTTTCACCAGATTGAAATAAAGGAGTTGGATGAATTTGCACAAGCTGCTTTCCAAGGCTACAAGACACTCAACCGTATTCAGAGCAGAATATTCCAAACTACTTACCATACTAATGAAAATATTCTGGTTAGTTTGAAATTCACTAATACAATTGGTGCCAAAATTAAGATCCTTTTTCCTTAAGCAATCATCATGTGTTTCAGGTTTGTGCTCCAACAGGAGCTGGCAAAACAAATATAGCTATGATTGCTGTTCTGCATGAGGTGCACCAATTCTCAATACTTCGATGTCATTTGTTATCTAATACGTAGTTTGACAATTATATTACAACTTACAACACACATTGTACCTGTTGTTTCTCATTGAGGAATCTTAGCTCTATTTTCATACCTTCTTGCTCTTGCGCCAATTATCTGAATCAAATGATAATTTTTCAGATTGGACAGCACTTTAAAGACGGTTACTTGCATAAAGATGAGTTTAAGATAGTTTATGTTGCTCCAATGAAGGTAGAACCGTTATTAACATTTGCCCCAATGTCTTTTTTTGCTTACTATATTTTTTTTTTTGTAATACGATCATAGGCATTAGCTGCTGAGGTTACCAAGGCATTTAGCCATCGATTAGCTCCATTGAACATGGTTGTGAGAGAACTTACTGGTGACATGCAGCTTTCTAAAACTGAACTTGAAGAGACTCAGGTTTTTCACATCCCATATGATAAACGCAAACAAAATCATATATCTGCTTTAAGCTTTAATTTTTAAATCTTTGCTCACAGATGATTGTAACAACACCTGAGAAATGGGATGTAATCACCCGTAAAAGTAGTGACATGTCACTATCGATGCTGGTAAAACTCTTGATTATCGATGAAGTACATCTGCTGAATGATGATAGAGGGCCTGTAATAGAAGCTTTAGTGGCTCGCACTCTTCGCCAGGTACATCTATAATCTAGTTAAGAACAATACAAGAATAGTTGTTGATGTTTGAAGTGAGTTTGAAGGTGGTTTTGAATTTTGTTCTTGATAACTTTTGATAGGTGGAATCCACACAGTCAATGATCCGTATTGTGGGGCTATCAGCTACACTTCCCAATTATCTGGAGGTTGATCTGGCGATACCTTTGATTAAACTCTTATGATTTGTAGTTTGATTTGCTTGTTTCTTTCTCAACTTCCAGGTGGCACAATTCTTGAGGGTTAGTCCCGATGCGGGTCTCTTTTTCTTTGATTCTAGCTACCGCCCTGTGCCTCTTGCACAGCAATATATCGGAATTACAGAACCAAACTTTCAAGCACGGAACGAACTATTGAATGAAGTTTGTTACAAAAAGGTCTTTAATTTTTGTTAATGACTTCATGCTTTGCACTAAATCTGGATTAGCTTTTGTTTATTCTGGGGAGTTTTGTATGCGCAGGTTGTTGAGTCGTTGAAGCAAGGGCATCAGGCGATGGTGTTTGTTCATTCACGTAAAGACACAGGGAAAACAGCTGATAAACTGGTAATATCTTCTTTTTCTTTCATATTTTAAGAACCAATATGGATCATCTGAGATCTGTACAAATGGTTTTTGTGTTTTACATGTTATACAGATAGAACTTGCCCGGAAGTATAATGAACTAGACCTCTTTATGAATGAAGAACATCCTCAGTTTCATTTGGTCAAGGTAAATTGTCATAGTCAAAACTTTAACAGTCCATCATGATCAAACACGATATGTCACCGACTCACCGTTACTTTTTTACTTTCAGATGGAGGTTGCAAAGTCCCGAAACAAACAGCTTGTTCAGCTATTTGGATCAGGAGTTGGCATTCACCATGCAGGGATGTTGCGTGCTGACAGAGGTTTGACCGAACGCCTTTTTTCTGATGGATTGTTGAAGGTACACAGATCTTTATTTGACTTGCTTCTGTATCTTTATTGGTATTCCACCTAATGTGCCACAATTTTTTTTTCAGGTCTTAGTTTGTACAGCAACTTTGGCATGGGGAGTCAATCTACCTGCACACACTGTTGTGATTAAGGTTGTTTAGAAGGCTACTATTTATCACAATATGAATATCCACATTCAAATTTGAATTCAAGTTCATTCAGTTTAATGAACCCTTTATATCTTTTATCTGTTTATTAATCAAAATAAACACTTTTGCATAGGGGACTCAACTGTACGATCCGAAGGCTGGTGGATGGCGAGATTTAGGCATGCTGGATGTCATGCAGGTCCCGTTAATGTTCACACTGATCTGTTATCAGCTTTTACTGTTTTTTGAGTTCTAATGTTGTTTTCTCCTGTCTATTATGTTGTGCTATAGATTTTTGGACGTGCTGGTAGACCTCAGTTTGATAAAAGTGGCGAAGGCATTATAATTACATCTCATGATAAGTTAGCTTACTATCTGCGACTGTTGACAAGTCAACTTCCCATAGAAAGTCAGGTAACTGCTTGTTCAGTCAGAAATTTATCTCAAATCGAATGTGGAAGCTCAAGTTTTTCTACAATTAGATTTCACACTGGAGCATTAAAATAATTTGACGTATAACTTATATTGGCAGTTCATTAGCTCCTTGAAAGATAACCTAAATGCTGAGGTAACACTGGGAACTGTGACGAATGTGAAAGAAGCTTGTGCATGGCTTGGATACACGTACCTTTTCATAAGGATGAAAATGAATCCCTTGGCATATGGTATTGGATGGGATGAGGTATATTCATCTTAATGGCACCGACATATTGTTGTTTGATCTGCATTATCTGTATTGTTGTATTGCTTACCAAACATTATTCTTTTGACTTCTATTTCCCTGTGTGCTGATATCTTTAATAATTTTTTTATGACTATATCTGTTAGAATTTAGAAGGTATGCATGGTAACTGTTTTCAATTTGATAGGTTATCGTAGATCCTTCATTGGGTATGAAGCAAAGATCCCTTGTTACAGATGCTGCACGCGCTCTTGACAAAGCTAAAATGATGCGGTTTGATGAAAAAAGCGGCAACTTTTATTGCACCGAACTTGGTCGCATTGCTAGTCACTTCTATATCCATTATTCTAGTGTTGAGACATACAATGAGATGCTGAGGCGTCATATGAGTGATAGTGAGGTAACACATTTTTGTTAATTTACTTGCATAACCGGTCTGTTTGCATCACTGTTAAATTCTATTGCTAACTACATATATGCATATAAAATCTAGTCACTTCAATTGCCCATAATTGTTTTTCTTTGCAGATAATTGACATGGTTGCTCATTCTTCGGAATTTGAAAATATTGTTGTTCGAGAGGAGGAGCAAAACGAATTAGAAACATTGTTACGCACGGTCTGTCCTTTAGAAGTAAAGGGTGGTCCCACAAATAAACACGGGAAAGTATCTATTCTAATTCAGGTATAAGATTATAATTATATATAGTACCATGAGCAATCGAATCTATGTGATTTGTTTTTATCCAACAATAAATTGGTAATCATGTTCTTTGCAGCTATACATATCTCGAGGTTCTATCGATGCATTTTCCTTAATTTCTGATGCGGCATACATTAGTGCCAGCTTGGCTCGTATAATGCGGGCCCTTTTTGAAATCTGTTTGCGTAGAGGATGGTGTGAGATGACGTCTTTCATGTTGGAGTATTGCAAGGCTGTCGATCGTCAAATATGGCCCCACCAGCATCCCCTAAGGCAGTTTGACAGAGATATATCACAAGAAGTTTGTCTAGCCGTCTCTGTGTGCTTGATGTTTGATGCTGCATCTCTGTTATTGATTTCTTTTTATTATTTCAGATACTTCGGAAACTAGAAGAACAAGAGATTGACTTGGATCATCTTCAAGAGATGAAGGAGAAGGAGATTGGAGCTATGATTCGTTATGCACCTGGAGGAAGGGTACTTCGATTTTACTAATTGACTTATTGTTCTGCAATCTATTTTCAAATCTGAATTTTACTTCTGTATGATTTTATATGGCCGCTTTTCAAAAATTTGAAGGTGGTGAAGCAATACTTAGGGTTTTTCCCATCAATCATATTGTCTGCTACAATAAGTCCGATCACCAGAACTGTTTTAAAGGTAACTTTTTGTATTCAGTTCAAGTCTCTTAAATACAGCGAATTGACATTCGGTTCTATCTTTCAGGTAGATCTGGTCATAACTCCAGATTTTGTGTGGAAAGATCGCTGGCATGGTGCTGCTCAACGCTGGTGGATTCTTGTTGAGGTTCTGTTTTGCATTTACTTTTTATTTTTATGCGAAATGGCCAATTGTTGTTGCATCTGGCTGTTCTCTTCTAATCTAAAAAAATGATAGAAATAACGGAAAATAAAAAAATATGGGCAAAGCAGTCAACTTCTCATTTAGTACTTTTATGCAGGATTCGGATAATGATCATATTTATCACTCGGAGCTTTTTACATTGACCAAACGGGCAGCAAAAGGAGACCCACAAAAGCTTTCCTTTACTGTGCCAATATTCGAACCACATCCTCCTCAATACTACATTCGTGCTGTTTCTGATTCTTGGTTGCAAGCAGAGGCTTTCTATACAATATCTTTTAAGAACCTTGCCTTACCAGAGGTCATTTTAGTAATTTGAAAATGAGAAAATCAGAATATTTATGAATGCCTATTCTTGTTTTGAAGGTTACATTCGGTATTTCTTTTTTTTATTCAGAGCCATACGACGCATACTGAACTTCTAGATCTGAAGCCACTTCCTGTGACTGCACTTGGCAACAAGGCTTATGAAAATTTGTACAGATTTTCACACTTCAATCCTATTCAAACGCAGGTATGGCAGCATCCTAAATTGTAGATTTAAGTCGTGTTATCACCAGTTATGATGTATGCTACTGATGCTTTACTTGGCAGGCCTTTCATGTTTTATATCACACACAAAATAACATCCTCTTAGGAGCTCCTACTGGAAGTGGGAAAACTATATCTGCAGAGCTAGCTATGCTTCATTTGTTCAATTCAGCACCTGATATGAAGGTACACGTTTCATTTTGTGATCAAGGAGATCACTTGTTATGTGTTCTAAAACCTAAACATATCATATCCTTGATAAAGAGAAAAGAACATCTAATTTAAAGAGATCCAATTTGTAACTATTGTCTATCCAATAATATTGAAATGGTTATGGAGGCCATGTTTTTAGCTGTTATCATCATTACATCCGATATTAATGCTATTTGTTTGGGTGTGACGTAGAAGTAAATGTATACATAAAAGTTAAATTTATGTATGAATCTGGATTTTTTCTTTTCTTTTATTATCCTTCGATCAGTATGTCCTACTTATATTGAGAAACCAAAGTTCTCATATCTGGTCAAATCACCTTTGCAGGTTATCTACATAGCACCGTTAAAGGCCATTGTTCGAGAAAGAATGAATGATTGGAAGAATGGCCTTGTTACTAAACTTGGAAAGAAGATGGCAAGTATTCTTTTTTTTCTTTTAGTTTTATACCAATGAATTAAACCTTATGTGTTTGTTATATTAAGCAAACGTTAGTTTTATGTTTGAGGTTTTTTATTGCTTTTGTTTATTATTTTTGGCTGGATATTTTTTTTACGACAAGTTTAGATTACATTTATCATCTGTCAAACATGAATTTATATTTCCACATGTTTTATCAGGTTGAAATGACTGGTGATTACACACCAGATATGATGGCCCTTATGTCAGCAGATATCATTATATCGACTCCTGAAAAGTGGGATGGTATTAGTCGTAATTGGCACAGTCGAAGCTACGTCACAAAGGTTCCTTTCTTACTTTCTGTTCAAGAATTACCTTTACAGAGTTATATACCAACAATAACATATTATTTCTATCATTCATTCTTTGATTTTGTACAAAATGTTTCAACGTTGTCTTGTATTATGTGGCAGGTTGGTCTTATGATCTTGGATGAGATTCACCTTCTTGGAGCTGATCGTGGACCTATACTGGAGGTACAATGCAAATTGCATTAGATGTTTAGTGTGTGTATGTATAAAGGCTTAAATGGCATTTTAGCACCCATGTATTATTCTTGTATATTGTTCACTTGACACGCCCATGAGTCATGACAAGTTTCAAAACATATTCAAGCAGTTCATAGTATTTTTCTTGTCATCTGTTGGAATAAGCACTTGATACTGTGTTACACATAGTGTGCTTGTGTGATGCATATTGTGATAATGTGTTTGTCTTCATGTCTTGTCACTTGCTGTAAAAAGATATATGTACCCTATATATATGCTCGTTTGGGGTTAATGTTTTTATCCTTCTCGACTTGATTGCCAGGTCATTGTCTCAAGGATGAGATACATATCATCACAAACAGAGCGACCTGTTCGGTTTGTTGGTTTGTCAACAGCACTAGCAAATGCTCAGTGAGTTATCTTGTTCATGAACCTCTAATGAACTTTATGGTTTTATGTCCCTCATTACTAGAACTAAAAAATTCATCTACTACTTATACTAAAAATTCAAGCATGCATTACGATACGCAGTATCAAACGGTATTCAGATTAATTTAGAAACCTACTTTTTCATTTTCTCTTTAGTACTTTATTCGTATTCAACGCTACTTTCATTCGTTTTAACAACGATATGTGTTGTTTCATAACTTCATTGTCCTGAACTGCTGTATATTGTTCCAATGTTGTGATGTGTTCTAGAAATCTGGCTGACTGGTTAGGAGTTGATGAGATCGGTTTGTTCAATTTCAAGCCAAGTGTGAGGCCTGTGCCTCTTGAAGTTCATATACAGGCAAGTGAAGCGTTTTTTGATCTATAACTTTGTTTCACCTGTTTCTTATAAAATATGCATACACAAGTTTGTATCTTATTTTATATTTTGTCACGTCAATCTACAGGGGTATCCTGGGAAATTCTACTGTCCAAGAATGAATAGCATGAATAAGCCCACCTATGCTGCCATATGTACACATTCACCTACAAAACCAGTTCTAATTTTTGTTTCATCTCGACGGCAAACACGGCTTACTGCATTAGACCTCATACAGGTAAGTCAGTTGGTTTGTAACTTTGTATGATATGCAGCTCTTCTGTATCAACTATTTGATTCATTACTTAATAATATTTTCACTCTTTGGCAACATAAAGTTTGCAGCTTCAGATGAACATCCAGTACAGTTTCTAGCCATGCCCGAGGATGCACTACAGATGATTCTTTCTCAGGTCACTGATCAGAATCTGAGACACACTTTACAGTTCGGTATTGGTTTACATCATGCAGGATTGAACGATAAAGATAGATCTTTAGTTGAGGAACTTTTCGCAAACAACAAGATTCAGGCAATGACTATTCACTTCATTATCAATATTCATTGATAGAGGACTTTGTATCATATGTATATTTGATGGACCGTTACTGTTTTTTCAGGTATTGGTTTGCACAAGTACTTTAGCTTGGGGGGTAAACCTTCCCGCTCATTTGGTTATAATTAAGGTTAGTAACTTATGTCAATCTCATACAAACATACACAGAATAATTTAGTATAATAAACTTTGTTGGGATTTGATCACACGCTTGCAGGGAACAGAGTATTATGATGGAAAAGCAAAGCGATATATTGATTTTCCGATCACAGACATCTTGCAAATGATGGGTCGTGCAGGTCGTCCTCAGTATGATCAACATGGGAAAGCAGTCATTCTTGTGCACGAACCTAAAAAAAGCTTCTACAAGAAGGTGAAATAATAAATGCAAGTGAAACACTAATAATGTAAAATATTGCAATTACTGATTTATTTATTTATTATTTTTTTGCAGTTTCTTTATGAACCATTTCCAGTTGAAAGCAGTCTTCGGGACCAACTCCATGATCACATCAATGCCGAGATAGTTTCTGGAACAATTTCTCATAAGCAGGATGCAGTACATTATTTGACCTGGACATATCTGTTCCGCAGGCTGGTAAAATTTATTTAAAAAATAATTTATTAAAAATAATAAAATTACAAACGCAATTATTTCCCTTTTGACATTATTACACATGTGACAGACGGTTAATCCTGCTTATTACGGATTGGAAGATTGTGATCCCGAAAGTTTAAGTTCTTACTTATCCAGGTAAAACCGCAAGTCAGCAATGCGTCATAAATTTATTTAACATCTCTGTTTGATTGGTTAGTAGTACTAAATGTGCGATTTTCATTGCAGCCTTGTGCAAAACACATTTGAAGATTTGGAAGACGGTGGATGCATTAAGATGGATGAAGAAAATGTGGAGCCTTTGATGTTAGGCTCAATAGCATCTCAATATTATCTGAAATATATGACGATTTCCATGTTTGCTTCAAATATAGGGCCAGATACATCTCTCGAAGTAAGTAACAATTTTTGTTTTAACTTGCAACCATCTTAGTATTCATTCTACAAATGTTATTGGCTAGTGCTGATTCTATGTTATGTCATCTTTCTTCAGGTTTTTCTTAATGTACTTTCTGCTGCTTCTGAATATGATGAACTTCCTGTCCGTCATAATGAGGTAAGTCCAGTTGTTTACATATCAGAATTTATAATCTTTTTTCGTATCTTTTCAGTTTTATTTTACCTGCTCGTTTATGTTGTAGGAAAATTACAATGAAGCATTGTCTGCCAAAGTTCCATTAGCAGTGGACAAGAATCGCCTCGATGATCCACATGTAAAAACAAATTTGCTTTTTCAGGTCAGCGTCGCTTGCAATATTTTTAAAAACTTTTGATCATTTTGTTTCCTTCTGAAACATAACCTACCAAATTATTAAAATTTTATACAGGCACATTTCTCTCAAGTAGAACTGCCGATCAGTGACTACTATACCGACTTAAAGTCAGTGTTGGATCAGAGTATACGTATCATTCAAGCAATGATAGATGTTTGTGCAAATAGTGGATGGCTCTCGAGTTCCATTACTTGTATGCATCTTCTTCAAATGGTCATGCAGGTATTTTCAAATTTCCTCAAAAGGGACTACTTATAATTTATAAATAATTAAAATCAACATTCATCATCATTTTTTTCTATTTTTGTGATTATAATCAGGGTATGTGGTTTGAGAAAGATTCTCCCTTATGGATGCTGCCATGCATGACTGAAGACCTTGTCATTTCATTGCAAAAAGGAGGGGTCTCTAATATACAACAGCTTTTAAATCTCCCAAACACAAATATGCAATCTAGATTTGGAAACATTGCTTCAAGACTACAGCAGGTAAGCAGAACATATGAGAATTCGTCATCTGATTTCATACATATAAAATATTTATCAACATGGGTAACGGGCCAAAACGGGTTTGGGCCAAAACATTAACTTCTAATGCAGGCCTAACAGATTGGGCCAGTTGATTTTGCATGCCAACGTTTTCATTTTGTTTTAAAATATAACCCAAAGTAACCCATTGATTAGTAAATGTCTCAAAATTGCTGATTATGGTCACTCTTCAGGATCTACAACATTTTCCTCGTATTCAAGTCAAACTCAAGATAGAAGGAAGGGATGTAGATAGTGACAGCAAACCAAGTCTCAGCATACGGTTGGAGAAATTCAACCGCAGAAAAACTTTGAGAGCTTTTACCCCCCGTTTTCCAAAGGTATGATATTTCTTGTATGATTCTCTTGGTCACAGTCTGAAAATCGTTCATCTTTGATCTTGTTTTTATTTTGTATCTTTTCAGTTAAAAGATGAAGCATGGTGGTTGGTTCTTGGCAACACTTCCACCTCTGAATTGCATGCTCTTAAAAGGATTTCCTTCAAAGATCGTTTGGTTACTCGCATGAAGTTACCATCAACCACAACTAGTTTTCAGGTAATTTAGTTATTTAATTTAATTTTGCTCTTTTTATAAGATCGTTAAATTCATGACTATTAGATATTTTTTGCCTTTTTAAGTGAAGGGTCAAAATTGTCACCTTGTGGTTAACGAACACCATACGTTCGCAATGTATTTTGCTTATATCTCGAGTTGATTGTATTTTTTAATTTTTTTTTTCTCTAGGGAATGAAGCTGCTTCTTGTTTCAGATTGTTATCTTGGTTTCGATCAAGAATACTCGATTGAAGAACTAATGGAGTCTTAGCCAGACTTTGTATAGTGTTGATCAGAAATATCAATCTCTTTGCCAGACGTAAGCTGAGAGTTGAAGATCTTTTTGGCTTAAATTATATCCGATCATCTTATTCCGGCCCAATGTTATAGATGGAAGTTTTTGTAGAATAATGAAAACCTCATCAGATATTATTAAGAAGATCTAATATATCTTTTAACTAGCCTAAGATCCCGCGATTTTCGCGGGTGGCTTAACACAAATATATAATATCTACTGGCATTGAATCCTCAGGTAGATCATCATTTTTGTTCTACGCCTTTCCAAACTTAGGCTTCACGTCTAAGTCCAAACTGTTTTATGGTGACGTGAACCTTCACATAAAGCAAAATCGCCAAACTCTTGTTCCGTAGCGAAATTTATACCTTCTGATGTACCCCAAACGGACCAAAATACCAAACACGTAGTCAGTACTTATCCTAATTTTGAGAATGACTGTTCAAACCCCATGAATGCTTTAAAAGAGATCCTGTAGAAACATGATCTTACCCAATTTCATGAAGAAAAAAAGATCATATGGATGCATATCATGGGTCCTTCCATACCTGGTAAGACATGCAGGTCAGGCCAGCCATGGTAAAACATTATAATGGTCTCAGATTCGAATGAGTCATTTCTAAAAAAAATGGTAATTTTGGTTACTTGGCACTATATTCAGAGAATATGCTTTAAAGCCCCTCTAAAATGAAAGAAGTGTTTTAAGTTTAAGTTATAGCATACCATCAATAGTGAAAAAGGCATTGTCCAAGCTGAACTTTTATGTAAATATCCACCTGAGCCATGCCGAGTACAGCAAGGAGTCGTAAACTGTACATGAGGTGAATGGATGTCGTTTTGCTCGCAATAACCGGAAATTCGAGCAAATGATTCTTTTTTAATTTGGATGCCCGGGAATTTTAACATCACCTTCAATATACCTGCCCTTTTTTCAACCCGCTAACACATCCGTGAGAGTAGTTTACCAGCACCATTGACACCCATCAGAGCTGTGAGAACACCAGGCCAAGCCCAGCTGACGCCTTTAAGTAGCAGCAACCGGTCTTCACCCACCCCTTGATCTTTCATTTCCTACAAATGTTTTAGAGGTTACTTTTATAAGTCAAGTATACATAAAACTAATGCAGTAGGGGGTTCCAATTCCAATTCCATTGTCAACCAAACACATCAAAATTGGAATTGGGATTCCAATTCCATCAAATTATGTGAACCAAACATGTTAAGTGATGGAATTCAAATTCCAATCCCCTTAAATTCTATTGAATTCCTGCGAACCAAACGCCCCCTTAAAGTTTAAACTCGTGAATTCTTTAAATCTTTAAATGGATATATCTAGCCAAAGGCTTTGCTAATTGGGCCCAACCCCAACCCAATAAATATTTAGGAATTATATAACAATATTTAATCACCAATTTCTCTGCCAGTTGAAGAAGCTAATCCCTGTAGAGTACAACATACAAAGCATGTAATATAACCTTAAAGTGTAAGCTCACGTAGATATTTACAATTTCATTAACACTAAGGTGTATGCTCACGTAAATATTACAATTTAATCAACACTGAATTCATATTCACATGCTAAATATACAATAGTTACTTTTTTTAAACCAACGGTTGGTCAACGGACACCCAAAACATGGGCTAGGACTCATCAGTCATCAAGGAGTTAAGCCAAGCCCACATAACAACTTACTACATCATACACCACAGAAACACCAAACAAACGTCAACCTGCAGAAACAAAAACACAACACCCGTATACCACCTATCTTAACCAACATCGAAGACGCTAAATGACGACCACTTCAACGCCGTAACACCTAGAATCTTAGATCTCTTCATCACCTACCAAAGGGTTGTTTCTTTAATGTCTTGCATTGCTCTTGTCTAAGACATGTTACTCCCCTTGAAAAGCTTATCGTTTCTTCGCATCCAGATCCTCCACACCATCATTACAAAGACCGCATCTCGCTTTTTTGTTCCTCTTTGGCACGTCCAAACAAAGGCAAAAATACAGAGCCTGGCCCAAAGACTCGAACAGAGGAGGAGCCTGCAACTTAAGCCATAAACACACTTGCAACCATGTTACTCTTGCCGAATCACAAGTCGCAAACGGTGCAACTACTGTCCCTAACGACTACAACCATCGTCAGGAAAGCACCGATAAATGGAATCCAATAATTAGATGCTCTGCACACGAAACAATTAACTTTCGGCACAAAAATATAATTTATACTATTTATGGTGTTCATAATCTCAAAGGGAAAAAGAAAAAAGGGTTGCCAGTTCTTTAAAATGCCAAAACTTCTATGAGTTGTAAAAATATGGATCTGCTTCAACATTTTTCACTTCAACAACCAATATGAAAGTTTATGTTACTATTGTTCTTTTAATTAAGTAATAGAACTCGAAGGAGTGATAGTGAAATAAATGTTAAAAAAAAGGAATATAACTTTAAAAATCGTTTTAAAGTAGACCGTAGAACGTCAACCCTTTTCAATTAGTATACCATCTATTATAGTAGAAAATGAAAATTTAAACCATCTATGACATCTAGTTAGGTTCTTACAAATTTGCAGCTGCACTCTTATACTTGCAGTAGTATTACGAACCACTATCATAACACACGAACATCCATCATGGACAAAAATAGAACACTTGATAATTTATTTACAACAACCTAGTTAAGGTTTAAAAGTTACCCAAGTAAGTATATCTAATAAAAAAAGATGATATAAATGATCTTACATATGATTCTATTATAACCCAGTTTTATGAAAACTATAAACCAGTTTGATCTAAAACATGGGTTTATGTTTAAAAGCAAGAAACAGACATCCAAATCAAAATAACCGCAAGACACCAGATATAACTTAATCTTTGTACTGGTAGTTATAACATGTGATGTCACTGTGTTTAACTTAATGCTCGTATTAGTTCTTATAACAAACGAATCCAAAAAACAAAGAAGCATTAGGGTTTTAGATGAGAAAATATGAGAGTATTGAAAAGTGTTCTCAGAAGCAAAACATCAAACACTTCATATGCATAAGTATTTAGCACAGCACAACTAAGAAATTCATTATTACGTCAGTCAAAACATGGAATCAGATATAGAATTTTGAACGAAAAAACCCCAGACCAGTAAACATATAAAACATGGAGATAATTAATTTGAAATAAAATACTGAGAAGCCACCACTTACCACCGCGACCGTCATACCACCGCCACCTAGGATTACGAAAGAAGCCCAAGCTTTAACCTCGACAACTTCCATCGCCACCTAGGGTTCGCGTCTAACAATTTTGGGGTCAATCTCTCTGGTCTTGATAGCAGAGAAATGCATATATGAATCATCTATTCAAGCCCTTGATCAAGCCTCAACAAATAACAATCAATTCTAGGTTTGAAGAAAACAATTGACAGAAAGATTGATGGTGAAATCGTTTGGATTAGGGTTTATAATTGGAAATAAGATTGAAAGGAAACTGATTTGAAAATTATGGAAAGTCCCGAATTTGTATCAATCTCTGATTAATTGCTGTTCAGCAAAAAGAGCGGATGAAGAGGCATAAGGGTTTTTTGTTTTACAGCTCATTTTATTCCATCAAGGAGTATTAAGTTGCCAGGTGGCAATTAGTGGATTAAATTTATGCCAAGTGGCACAAAAATGTTTTGTTTTAATATACATAATAGATTATAGTAAAGATTAGAATAAACCATCACTTGTATCTTAAGATACATATCTTTTTGGTTTTATCGAGCAAAGTTAACAACCAGTGAAACCCACCGAAAGCAAAGCAAACCAAATGTAACTAGTCAGTTCATGATTTGAAGCTTGAGACAGGCTGAGAATGACGTTATTTAGTTTCGTTTTATCTATAATAAGTATAAACAATATATACTAACGATTTTAAATTTTTAAAGACAACAAAGAAATGATAGCATAACTCTTTACTTCTTGTCTTCTTACTCAATTGTGACTATATGCTAAGCACTTGGTATTTTTCATCCAGAAAAGAATGCCTGACATCAACATCTCCATCCACTAGAACTTTTCCTGAAATTCATCGACTTTTTAACTCATTACTAATTTACTACTTATTCTGTACCATCATCACCTTATAATCACACTTTTTATTATAACTAGTAACTAGTAATAAGGCTCGCGCGCGTTGCGGCGTGAGTACGTTACAAACATCGAATCGATTTGTTCAAGTGTTAGGTGATGCGTTAACCATATGAAAACGTGTTTTTTTGACATATCTGATTGAACCATATGAAAACGTGTTTTTTTGACATATCTGATTGAACTCAATGTAACCTATATAAGTATTGCGATTGGATCATAACGTAAAGTAAACTGAATCTATCTTGTACAATCATAACTTATTCTATAGGATTAATTAAAGCTTTGAAAAAAAAAAAGAGAAAAAAAAAACCACAATTTGACTCCACTCTGTTCGGAACAAAATTTATGAAAACGTACATAAAATAAGTAAGAAAACGTATTATATCAAAAAAAAAGTATATCCAAATATAGGCCAACTCGTATCGATACAGACACATATATAAAAATATGCACGTAAAAATGGTTTTTTTAAACAAAAACGTGTTATATTGACCTAACTCGTTTCCAGAAAAAAGTTTATGTCGAAACGTAGACACGCTTAAATTTATATGGATACGTACATAAAAATATGCACGTAAAAATAGTTTTTTTAAGTAAAAAAATGATATGGAACAAAAGAAATTAACGAACGAATGTTGTTGAAGAAAATTTAAGTTAGTAAAAAGCTAGGGGCTAAAAAAGACAATTGTCAAAGTAGAAGAATAGTAAAGTTAGATAAGGGACTAAAATTGATTACTCCAAAAGTGAAAGGGGCCGTAGCAAAACTGAGGGGTTTAAAGACAAATGTGAGTGTGATAAATTAAAAAGCATATGAGAAAAAACGAGGGGGGGGGGGTCAAGAATCGAACTCCTGCCTCCTTGTTGAGTTGGAGATGAGCCAGCCACTACAACAGCATTACATTTGCAAGATTATTATGCAAACAAACATTATATACAAACAAAAGGCGGTGGCTATGATTTGACAGCCACCGACTTTCTCTTTTAAGATAGTATAAATATATTCTAGTATAGTGATAAAGAGAATTCCAATCTTCCCCTAAGAAAGGTCTAGTCACGACAACTCGATTTGTTCGGTAAACCACTAGGGGCTCCCCATGGTTTAGTGAAAGGGAAGGGAAATTTGCTCCTCATCCGAGGGTTCATTTCATTCATTATGCACTCAAAAGTGAAGGTCTTAAAAAACTTCAGACTTCATGATCGGCCATTCCATTTGTGCTTTCGGCATGTTTAAAACATTAATCCAAACCGTTTTAACTTAGCAATCAACCCATATGGTTTAATTTGCTTTTCTGAAGCTATAGTTTGTCGTTCTAACAGCCACACAACGGACTGAACTAAACAAACACCCTACAGCTAACATAATAGCAATTTGATTTTTAGCTAAAGTACACCGTAACTTTATGTAGGGGGGGGTCAAGAATCGAACTCCTGCCTTCTTGTTGAGTTGGAGATGGGCCAACCACTACAGCAGCATTACATTTGCAAGATTATTATGCAGACAAACATTATATACAAACAAAAGGCGATGACTATGATTTGACAGCCACCGACTTTCTCTTTTAAGATATTATAAATATATTCTAGTATAGTGAAAAAGAGAATTCCAATCTTCCCCTAAGAAAGGTCTTGTAACGCTCTGCGTTTTCATACATACTATATTTAGAAACCAATGCTTGAAATTCTATCTTTTGGAAAACTTGTGTTCTTGTAATCATTCTTTCATCGTAATCATTGTAAAATACGGGACTTGAATCATAAATAAAACTTAAGTTATACATACTTCTTACATATTCATATGTTTAACTTGAGAGACAAACGACACATATTCGTAATACTTGCAAACGTATGATAACTCTACCAATACGTGACATACACACTTTGTACAATACATACATACGAGTCTTATGCTTAATCATATTCATTTTTACACTTATGTAACCTTTAGAACATGTTTTATATGCTTAAGTACCTTGATTCAACCATAAAATCCGTAATTGACAACTTTTGGACAAGTTAGAAATCAATAAAACAAAAAAATAAAATTTTGTGCCTTCTGCCTGTGGCTTACGGACCGTAAGCCTCCCACCCTTACGGTCCGTAAGGGTGTCTGGCGGGACAGCAGCTTGAATTCTCCGCGATTTTGCACGAAATCCCAACACTTCTTCTCCTCCAATCACCTCTAAACCTCCATTAAACACCTCCAATCAACCCTAACTCCTTCCCCTATAAATACCCACCTTCTCCAAGCCTTTTTCCACTTTCACAACTCTCAAATCTCTCCAAAATCACTCTCAAGTTCCTGCAAAATTCTGAAATTCGGACAGATTCATACCTTCATACAAAAGTGAGCATAACTTGCTCAAAACTCAACCAAATCACTTGATTCTTCTTTCTAATTGCTTGGATAATCTTTGGGTTTGATTCCTTGATCTCTCCCTGGAGAAATCAGACCTGGAATTGCCCTAAAAATGTCCATAAACTTTCTGTTATGTTTTTAAACTCTTTCAAAACTTGTTTAAACTTATCAAACTTGAGTCTAACTCATCTCACACCTATGTCCTAATGCTTACAATCTATCTTATGGTTGATTAGGCTTAAAAACAAGGTTGAGACATACAACATCAGAGGTTAAACCTCAAATAATTTTTGTTTTGTTTAGGGTTTTTAACCCACAAGTCATGTTTAAGCTTCAAACTTGATATAGGAGTGATTATGGAACAACTTGGGTTGTCCAACATAAAATCCCCACATGACTTGATGATTTCTCATAGCTTAGATTGTTTACATTCTTGTACTAATCCTAGTTCATGACCCTCCTTGTTTGTTGTTACAACAAGTGTAGTGGTGAACATATACGAGGTGCCTAAATGGAAGCTTGTTCTTCCTACCTCCTACATGACTTCTATGACACATTTTGAGGTACCTAAATGAAGATGTAATCTTCTACCTCATGCTTGAAATACTTGAACATTTGGACTTAATAATATATACTATACAACCTAAATAATATTTATGTACATTCGAACCTTTGATGTTGAATCCATGTTCAATTGTCAAAGTAGTAGAACATCATCTAAAGACCTAAACCTTGTTATGATTCTTATGGGTGTTCAACTCATGAAATCATTATAACCCTTGTGGTTACCAAGTGTCATACAAGTGTTATGTGTCGAAGATGATTATTTTCACATGTTATTCTCATATGTTATTTTCATGTTGTTTAATTCCGAATCTCGACTCTAATCATACTTGAACTTTAACCCTTACACATTCAACCTTCTAACCTCATCAACTTCGTCACATTGGATAATCGGAAAGCATATGCAATATTGTGAGTATACTCGCAACCCCCTTTTTATGTTTACCACTTTTTGGGGTGTAACATGTTACCTTATTAAAACACACTTAAACTTATTCTTTATGCAATGCACAAAACAATCCTTATACATGAATGCTATGTTATGATACTTGATGCTTACGTGGACCATACTTATGTGATATGTTTTAGTCATTAGCTTTCACGAGCCTCCATTTGACATGTATAGCGCTATAGGAGTAACGCACCGCCCCCCTTAAACTTGGGTCATGTTGAATTAATTAAACTTTCTTGCGTAAACTGAGGTTGGCTAGAAATATTGCATGCCACGCTAGGTTGATCTCGTATAGACTAAGTTGCCATGTGGATTCGTTTTAAACTTTTATACTTATACTTATGCTTAAACTTGTATACTCGCCTTTGCTTTTGCATTGAATTGTATTTTAAACATGTTACAGGTTGATGATGACGATGCTATGAAAAGAAGTAGCATTGATGCCTAGATACACATATAGACGTTTAGGTTTAATATGTTGTATCAATTTTTGCTTATGTTGTTATGTACTTCTTTGAACTTGTATACTCTTTTTCCGTTCATAAATACAGTAGCTTATTTCCGTTCAACAAACTTTAGCTCCGGTTGTCAAAACTAAGAATCTCCGTTGTGTTTACTGTCGGAATCCAGACCAAACCTCACTGTTCCTCTCAGATCCGACCAACTGCAGCTCTTTTTCACTAATAGTCCGGCCTGACCCGTCACAGAACTTCCGGCCGAACCGCCGGTCACCGGCCGGACCTCCGGTCTGATGCACAAACGGCTTGAAGTTGTGAACCGGCCCTGTAAAGCTAGCGGATCCCGGCCGAACCAGTCCGACCGGCCGGTCCGGGTTTGAAAACATTGGTTCTAACAGCCACACAACGGACTGAACTAAACAAACACCCTACAGCTAACAGAATATCAATTTGATTTTTAGCTAAAGTACACCGTAACTTCATATAGGGGTGTAAACGAGCCGGGCCGAGCCCGACTAGGCTCAAGCTCGGCTCGTCATGTTTTTATGAAGCTCGAGCTCGGTTTCGAGCCTACTTTGAGCTCGAGTTCAGCTCGAGAATAAAACTCAAAGCTCGGGCTCGGCTCTGGCCCGCTTAAACGAGCCAAAGCTCGGCTTGCCATTGTTATTATCATTATTATTATATTATATAAAAAAACTAAAATTTTGTTTGGGCTTGTTTCAGCTCACGAGCCTAAACAAGCTTTGTCTTTCAGGCCCGAGCTCGATAATTAAACAAGCTCTATTTCAGGCTTGAGCTCGATAATTAAACAAGCTCTTAGCCGAGTTCGTTAAGGCTCGTCTCGTTCGAGCTTTTAGCCAAGCCGATCACGAGTAGCTCTCGAGCCTCTGGGCTTGTTTACACCCCTAGCTTCATAGGTTGGGTTTACTGTTTCTCAAAAGTAAAAGATTGGCCGAGCCCTCAGAAGTAGGGCTGTAAACGAACCGAACGTTCAGCGAACAGTTCGTGAACCGTTCGGCGGGAAGTTCGTTTATGTTCGTTCGTTTAATAAACGAACGAACATGAACAAGAAATTTCGTTCGATTAGTTAAATGAACGAACATGAACAGAGGTCTCGTTCGTTCGATTGTGTTCGTGAACGTTCGGTAAGGTGTTCGTGAACATTCATTGATTTGCGTTCGTTTATGTTCATATATTTGTGTTTTAATTGAAGATCTTTGTACTTTCTTATATTTTATTTATACTTTTTATATTATTAAGCTTTTATTTATTTTATTACCCTAACAATGAAACTAGGAAACCCACTTTCACCTTGTTTATGCATGATTTCCCTTTTATTTCTCATTATTTACATTGGCGAATACGATCAACTACATATTAAAGTTCGAGTGCTAATCTCTAGTCCATCTATCTTTATCCTTTGCCGCGTTCGCCAAATTTATTTGTGTTCGTTTATGTTCGTGAACCGTTCGCGAACACTCTCATTTCCTTAATGAACGAACACGAACATAAAATCTCGTTCGTTAAGTGTTCATGAACCGTTCGTGAACACATTTATTTCCTTAACGAACGAACATGAACAAGGGCTTGTTCGTGTTCGTTCGGTTCGTTTACAGCCCTACTCAGAAGTCAAAACGGTAAAAAAAAAATATCTAAAAAACATAAGTAAAAGCAATCAACAACAAAATCCCAAATGATAATGATTGAAAGCTACAATAACCATATGTTTTATAAGCCAAACAAAGTCTTGGTTTCCAAACCAAATTTTGTAGTGTTAAAATCTATCTACATTTTACTTGGCACAAGGAAAAATCAAATCTAACATGCAGGTTACATATCTATAGTATGTACAGAATTTCTTATTCCCAGTCTGAGTCAAAAAACCCAGCATCTCTCATTTCAGAGTAGTAAGCATTATCTAAAAGCAAGTCTTCCTCCTGAAACATTATAAAAAAAAAAACAATAAGTGGTCAACATCCTGGCTTTAAAAAGGCCTTTAATTATAAAAATAAACACAAGGACGATCAATAACCTGGAAAAAATCAGCCAGGAAAGTGATGTACAGAAAAGGAAGGTAGAGAGTGTGGTAGCAGATGCCTATGAAACTATACAACCTGCAAAAATTATCAGATGGGAACTACTTGTAAAGTTGAAGAGAAAGCTCAACAGCTCAACCTAAATCATTAGATTATTATTAGTTAAGTAATAAAATTTTGTAAGCATGTTTGACACAATAATTGTTCATAGAAATCTCTGCAATACGCCCGAAAGTTACTGTTTTGAGTGGTTACCAATCCGCCCATTTTCCCACCTCGGCTAAAAGTAAATTTTATGATTACCAAAGTCCAAAGCCGACACTACTAGCACCTAATGCACAGGCGAACAATCCAGTTCCATGAACCATAAACATGACAACAGCATAGTTATAAAATGCTGGTCTGGCTGCATAAGCGAAAGATGGTGGTGTAGTTAGAAAATCGAAGGTCAGTTGCTAACATATATAGAAAAATGTAACTTCGAACTTGGTTAACTTACGGGGTAACTTGTCTCTCCACTTTGAGTAATGCACAAACAAAATATAGCCATAAGCGCATGTAAGCAATATTTCATCGAATGTCCACATGCCCCATTTTACGCTATGAGTAGTTTCACCGTCCATAAAAAGTGGCACGCCAAATCCAAACACAAATATTGCCTGATAACAAAATGTATATAAAAGGGAAGCATCAGTAACTATTTTAATTTTATTTACAACGGGATAGTGTACAAAGCTAACAAATTTCACTCAACAGATATTATGGCTACACAAACTTTTAAGAATGCCCATCGATTGAAAATAGATAAACTGCACTTGAAAATCACAAACTGAAACCGAACAAGTAAACTACTAAACTCGATTCGAACAGGTGGTCAAAACAAAACGCAAGCTAACTCCGATTCTTATTTGATTAACCAATAAACATCTAAAAGAATTCATATAAATGACCACTTATAGTTATTGCTAAAAGTTACAGTATCTGACAAAATAAGCTGATTCTAGCTAGCATCAGTTGCATACAATGCAGGCAATCAGGCACATTATGTGTCATGTATCTATAACCCCACAGAAACAGGCAATCATGCACACGATGCATCATGTATTATAACCACAAAAACAGGCGATTATGCACACGAGGCATCATGTATTATAACAAAAACAAGCAATTATGCACACGATGCATCATGTATTTACAACCACAAAAACATGCAACACAGGCAAACAACCTTGAGAAGCATATCTGCTCCAACAATCAGCCCTGAAACCATGAAAGTATGAGCTAATGTCTCCAACCCAGTTGCATAGTTTTCCTGAAGTAAGAAGGCGATCAAACTGATTTCTAGACATAACGATCCAGATTCTGTCAGCAACGACAATAAATTCCACGAAACCTCCTTCCCAGAAGTGCATTGCCATGCCTGAATAAACACGAATTTGAAGTCAATACCACTCAAAAGTCAAAATAAATAACAATACTTCTGAAAGACCAAAAATAGGCAGAAAGACCATGGTCTTCTTTCTTTATATAAAAAATATTACATAAAAAATAATATCAAGAAATGAAAGACCAACTGCTGGGATTAGATGAACATGAAAACTGATGCACAAATAATTCAAAAGCAATCAATCAACTATTAGATAAACCAAGTTATTTCTCTATAGCCTTCAATACTCATCTCGAAACCGAATTCAAAAGGCAGCCTACAATCACTCAATTCCTAATTCAACGTAACATCAACTACAACAACCACTAACAACACTCTCATCAACCAAACTCAAAACAAACTTTCACAATCCACAAAAAAAAAAAAAAAAAAAAAAAAAAAACTACCTGAAGAGAGCACCAAACAAGATTAAGAACAGCAGACAACCAAAGAAGCACATAATAAGCGATCATAACATGCGAACGACGGTGACTAAGCTTCTTAACATTCTTCTTCAAATAAAACCCTAGGTACACTATAAACAACGCAGCCGGAATCGACAAAGCAGCCGTATACAATACTCCATGACAGTTGCTCTGATTGGGATCCGAATTCAACGGCGGTGATGACGATGATGAATCGACAACGGAGTTGATGTCGGTTATGACGGGAAGAAGGGTTGAAATCGGAGAAATTTGATCATGTTTGTGATCCATATTGTTTGTTAGAAGATGGAGGAGGTGGTGATCGGAGGCATGGATCGGATTGAAAGGCTAATTGTGTGTAAATTGATCGGAGAATTGAGAAAGTTAGGGTTAGGGTTAGGGTTAGGGTTAGGGTTTGATGAGGGAAAAGGGGTTTTTGGTTTTGTGAACGGAGGAGGAGCATCGGAATTGTACAACTAGAAAGAATGGACAGCTGATTCAGACTACACGACGTCGTTTTCGCTGGATTATTAATCGATTGTAATTGGATCGATTCGGATCGGATCATTTTAAGTCGGATTGGGACCTCCATGTGCATAAATTTTATTAAATAAATTAATTATATAATGACAATAATTAGAGTCAATTGCAAATTTGGTCCTTTATCTTTATACCCGATTTCAAGCGTTGCCTTTTGTCTTTAAAATTGATGAGTTTTTGCACTTAATGTTTCCATATGCTACACGTTATGTCCTTTAGCCCTAACCCGGTTTTTTTTTTTTTTTTGTTAAATCTGATCATGTGCAAGGCATATGAGGGCAATTTTGTCATTCACCGTTCATGGACTAATTATGTAAATAACCTAAATATCTAACCATTTTATGTAAATAACTCTCATCACCACCCACCTCTTTACCACCAGCAACCATCACCGCACCATTTCCACCACCCACCCTTTTACCACCAGCAACCACCACCCAACCATTGCCCGCACCTGACCAACCACCACCAACAAAACAACTTCATTTACAATTGAGATAGGAATGTGATTAACATCATAATAGTAATAAAGATCATTATCCTCATTTCCCACATTGAAACATTATCTCCATTTCAGACATTTCATCCGGACCCCTCTAAACTTGTGGTGCTTTTACTTGACAATAACATTTCCAACATTATCCAGTTGAACCCATCTGGACACCATGATAGCAATCGAACCACTCCCACCACCATCATTGTCGCCGGAGCACCCTTGCCAGAAAGTTTCTAAACCGGACTCATGGGTTACTGATGTGACTAAGGAACGGGCTCAGGTATACTAGATACCCTAATTTGAGACCAATGTCGGATGTGATGGCGAGGAACGAGCTGCATCTGTTTGGGGTTAGGGTTCCGTCGATCGGTGATGGTGAGATGAAGGCGGCGGCGTAGCAAGGGCTTTAGCGAGGAGAATCATGGTGTGATGGAGAGTGGTGAAGGGTGGTGGCTAGAGGTGGTTGGTGGTGGTTAATGGCAGTGGCGGAACTAGCCCATTAAATCAGGGGTATCCCAAAAAAAAAATTACCGTGCAATTAAACAATATTAAAAAACGATAATAAATAAAATATTAAAAGGATAATAAATAAAGTAAAGTAAATACCTGATAAATTTGTCCTTTTTCATAGCTTGAAATCGTTTAATCACATCGTCGTCTTTTACTTTGAAAAACAAATACCTAAGCAGGAGCGGAACGGTCGGAACCAGTGTTATCGCAGCAGCAAACAACAGGATTGTGGATTCTTTTATCGAACCAGTGTTATTGGCAGCAGCAAAACAGGAGACCAGTGCGTAAAGGATGACCAGCGACATTTGGTTTTCTTCAGAACCTAAGCGACGATCAGAAAGAATGACGCCATACATATTTTTGTGTTTTTTTTTTTGGGCTAATCTAATCAGTTGGGCTTATCTAATCAATTCGGTCATTGTTTCAATCAGGCTCCCTTATTTTATAAGTTTGGATTGGTTAGGGGTGTCCTTGTATTATTTTAGGGGTATCTTTTGTATAAAATCAAAAAAAATATATATATATAAAAAATACACTACAAATACGGACTTCAGCCGTAGTCCATGCTACGGCTCACACAGCATTGATTCCGCCTCTGGTGGCTGTGAAGAGAGGTAAAAAGAGCTATAGTGAGAGAGAAAGAGAGCGAGCTAGATAGAGGCAGACAAAGATTTATCTTTATACATGTATTTTATCAATTTTGTATATCTATTTTTGTTTTATTGTTAATTTTTTTTGTAGAAAGACTGTTAGTTGCATTTTTTGGCACGTTTTTATAGCATATTAACATTAAAAATTCACCACATATCATGCATATTTCATAGTCATACCTCGTTATTTTGTGAAACGCTTGTTTTTGTGGAATGGAATCTACGTTTGTTGTTTTTGGTTGATATTGTAGGGGCGGAGTGATTGTGTGCGATCATTAAAAGATTGTCTAAATTGGTGCTTGCAAATCAAATGTGGAGTTAGAGAACAATGGCTGGATGATGACGTTTTTTTATTTTGCGTGATTAATATAATTGGGTTTTGGGCCATTCCCACTAAATGAGACTGGACCACAACAAAAGAAAAATTGATTGCTACAAACTTTAGTCTTGAAAACTCAGGCCAGTTTAATGAGATTGGCATTTGGGCTTTAGGCCTACTCGCAAGAAAAGAAAACGAGAAGCCAGGTCATAGATTCTAAAGGGGAGAGGTAATTAAAAGATAACTATCATCACTAACATTGGGGACGGCAGCAAGTGGAAGAAAGAAAAGTGGCATTTTCTCTTTGGTGATTTTTTTTTCTAGAACAATTTGTTTTCGTAAGTTTAAGTTTTTGAATGATTAATTTCATATTTAACTTGATTGTTCTAGCCATCATGTCCGGCTAGACTTTTATAGTTTCAACATTAGGGTTTGTTTTCTTTGATTTGGTTCACAACCTTATGTGAAACGGTTACGTTTGATTCAATTATTTTAGTGGTTTGTTTATATGATTCTTGTTTTTATACGGATTCGATCCGGAAAATATTAGATTGTTAATAAACCTGATCAACTTATTAATTTTTCTAATAAAGTTCGATCAATTTTTAGAACCCTAATAAAGTTTTAATTTTGATACAAGGAACAAATAATATTTTGAGTTTGTCTATGAACCCAAAATTATTATAGAATCATACAATATAATTAAACACTCCGAACGGCGTGAGTGTTTGATTGTAATTGATACTTCTATCCCGCAACCCGCACACTAAAATCCGAACGGCGTGAGTTTAGAGTAGCGGGTTGGCTCTAACCAACGAACGGCGTTTGGTTAGACATTAAATAGAGTGGAGGTCCGAACTGCGTGACGTCTAGTGTCGATACAAACTATTATTTAAAAAGGATCATTGCACCGTGACCGTTAATGATCGTAAGTCGAACCGAATCAAGAAATTGCCCTGGTGTTGAAATTAGTTTTTAACATCTGAATTTTCCAACCATTTTAATAGCTTTTCTTTTTAATCTAAAAATTAAAAATTGTGTTTTTTTTTTTACATTCTAGTTTAAACTTAAAACCCCCCTTTCAAAACAACCGTATCTGTGTTTAAAACGTTTTGGCATAATTAGTTAACATGTATCCCTGTGGACACGAACTCTACTTCTACTCATACTAGTAGTTTTCTTATTATTTTATTTGCTGGATTCGACACCCAACAAAGACTAAACTACCCCTACGTGATATGATTTAACAACAAAAATTAACTGGGTTAGAGCTAAAGAACATAACATGTAGCATATGAAAGCATTAAGTACAAAACTCATCAATTTTAAAGATAAAGGACACTCCTTGGAATTGGGTATAAAGATAAAGGACAAAATTTGCAATTCACTCCAATATTTAAAAATAAAAAGGTATAAATAAACCTGAACTAAAAAAAAATCTAAAAGTTGTGTGCCAAACCTCATTTTTTTTTCGCGATTTACGTTTACATTGTAGTATAATTGTAAGGACTTTCAAAAATGTCCCAAACCGACCCAGAAGTGAAAACCCGGACCCCTGAAACCCTAATCCATAACAAAAACCAAGAAAATAAGAAATCTGGTCTTCAGGCGGGCCGCGTAAGGGTTAAACATAACCTCACGCGAGCCGCGTCAACATGTGTTTGACCGGATAAGCATGCCCAGGCCATATGGCACCCACCTGGCAACCCTACGCGTGACCCAGCAAACCTACACGTAGACTAGGTGGCCACACGGGCTGCGTAAGGGTCGAGCAAGGGTTCACGCGGGCCGCGTGAGACCCAAATTTCAGCTATAAATAGAACTGATCAGGAGCAGTTCAATGGTGTCGAAACCAAAACTCAAAAACGAAGTATCACTGCTCAAAATCGAAATTTAAGATATCGGGGTGCTGCTACGATACAGGGTATTAACTCGATCGCTACTACGATTCAATGTCCGATCGATTGAAACTATCCAATGGATGTTTAAGTGCTGCCCACATTAGGGCCATACTTTGTCATTAGTCGTGAATTCGACGGATGTTTTAGTATAGCACTTTGTCATTCGTTGTGAGGGTTTTTAATCTCGTGAGTTATCGTAAATGCTGTATTAGTTACTGACCTAGTTCGTGTGCATTGTTATTTAAATTAGGTTACAAGGCTAATCAGTAGGCTAAACTCTGCCCGTATAAATCTGCAATGTGAGTCATTCTCTTTTATCAAAAGTATTTTACAAATACTCCATTATTTTCAAAAGTTATAATTACAGAGATTAAGTCATGGTTATCTTAAATCACTGGCTAGTGGGGTATTGTCCACATTACTAATTTCTCACGGTTAGGCTAATAAATCCTAACAGTGATAATCATTACTACTTGGGGAAGGACCCAATAGTGGTGACACAGCGCCAGATAAAAATAAGATAGAAGCCATTGTAATCGCTCTTATTCTGTAATTTATAACTACGTGTCATTTTATCAAATTGAGTGACTCGCCAGTATTTCCCCCCTGATAAAATATTTTTAAAACATGTTTCAGGCAACCTGCTGTGAATCAAGGAAAACGTGCTACGGAGCACTAACAAGCTTGAAGAGATGGCTCAGTTAAAATAAATAAACATGTTTTATAAATCAGGGAATTCCCTAGTGAAATTCCTCTATTGTAAATTACGGGGTTTATCCCGAATTATGAAATAAAATAATCGGGCATTTCAAGTTTTAAAAGATCCTGTAAAATCTTCCGCTGTAAACTCAATTAATAAATACCACGGGTTCCTGTCCCGCGGCTCCTGACCGGGTCAAACCGGGGCTGGGGCCGTGACAATAATTGACAAGTACGGTTCGACAAGTTTATCACGCAGTTTCATAAAAATTTTGATATCACAGTCTTTTTGTTTTTCCATCATGATACTCATTACTTATCCTCATTTCTTCTTTTTTTATTTTTGTTTCCCCCATCTTTTGCCGAAGCGATTCTTTTTTTTTTTACTTTTTTCTACGTCTTTGATTATCTTGGGGAAATGGATTTTATCACCACAAACTAATCAAAATTGGCCGTTGCCACCCCCAACTTTCACTTTGTCTCCCACCACCCCCAACTGGACACTTGGGTTGTTGTGTCACCCCGTCGTTAACCAGACACTAACTAGGTTAGTTTTTTTGTTGACGTGGCTAATTTATGTGATGTGGCAAGGTGACGTGGCTTTTTTCATCTAATTTAAAAAATAATTAGATTATAACCCCCCCCCCCCCCTCTCTATCTCTCTAAAATCACTCTTATCGATATTTCCCTCTCCCTGCCTCTCTTCTCTCTTACACCCTTCACTGATACGAAAATGAAGATCTAACAAATGAACTGCTGCAATTCTTGATGAATATCCAAACTACAAAAAAAAAACCCCAAAATTCAATAGATCCGAGGTTAAGGGGGTGTTTGGGATTCCTTTTTGATGAAAAGTCCTTTTGAGAAGGAATAAGTAAGAAATACTTACTTATTCACTTCTTCTTTTTTGAGGCATAATCAACTATAGAAGGCCTTTTCAAATGATTGTTTGGGATTCCTTTTAGCTCAAAAGTTTTTTTCAGATGATTGTTTGGGATTCCTTTTTAACTTTTATGCTCCAAAAGTCATTTTCACCTCCAAAAGTCCTTCTGAGAAGAAGGAATCCCAAACACCCCCTAAACACCTTCAAATCTGAGCCCTAACAAAATTCGATGGTGTTTATGTGTGTGGAGGAATCGGAAACTGAAGCTCCGACGGTTAAACGCCTTCAATGGTCTTCAAATATGAGCCTAACAAGATCTGGGGGATAAGCGCCTTCAAACGAATTGGAAACTGAAGCTCCGGCAGTGTTTTGTGTGTGGAGGAATAAAAACGACACCAGAACAGTCTGGTTCTTCTTTATCTTCGAATGAGAACTAATTTTGCAAATGTTTGGGCTAGGGTTCGTCTTATTCATGTGGTGGTAGAGGTGCTGTGGTGGAGGGGTGTTTGTGGTGATGGTGGTCGTGGTGGTAGGGTTTGTGCGACGGAGATGTAATGGTGGTGAAGTCGGATTTCAGGTGTGAGTTGTGAGGGTGGCGGTGGTGTACGGCTGAGATGTGGTAGTGGTTGGTGGAGGTGATGGTTGGTGGAGGTAGCAGGTTGTTGGTGGAGGTTACGGTGGTGGAGGGAATGAGGAGGTGGTGGAGTTGATTATGGCGGTGGTGGAGTTGATTGTGGCGGTGGTGTAAGAGAGAGAACTGGATGATTCTGGAAAGATGATCCGGTAACAACCCAGTGTTTCATGAAAGAACTAAACATATAGAAGTTGATTGTCACTTCACTCGGGAGAAGCTCGAAGATGGAACAATTACAACGCCTCATGTCAGAACGGGAAATCAGTCAAATCAGCTAGCAGATGTTTTCACCAAAGCCTTGCCCGGAAACAAAATCTTATCTGTTTGTGACAAGTTGGACATGATCAACATATATACTCCAGCTTAAGGGTAGTGTTAAATAATATGAATAAATAAATGTCCTAGTTGTCTCTTCTCAAAGCCCACTTGTTAAACATCAAGTTGCTAGATTAGTTTCTCTTCCATTTTATAAATAGCACGCATTGTATCTATTCCTATTTGAGAAATACAAGTATTCTCATTTGATTTTGGAGTTGTTCTTTGAGTGTTTACATCATAATACAGTTTAGTATTTGTTCTCAGTTTATTACACACATCAATATCCGAGGGGTCATATTAAGCAAAACACATACATGTAGATCTAACCCAACAGAAAAACGATCAAGCAATTGAAGTCAGGAACAAAATAAGACACAATAATCACGAAACAAGTGAAGAAAATTATGAAAAGATCATATATAAAAAAAGAAAGTACATAACTTGTCCATATGATAGATGCTACAGAAAACTGCTATGTGATTTGTAACTTAAAATATGTTGATGTTCAGGCAAATACGATTGCTACGAGAAGAAACAGAAAGAGAATATGCGCAGTTAGTTGCATTGTTGATCAGTTGTGGTCTTCATTGCATTGTTCTGATAGGTTTGCAGTTCTATGAAGAATCCACATCTGCATGTTCAGGATGTTTGTGAAAAAACAGAATTAAGGGAATAAGAAGGGATAAAATCATATATCATCGTCAAAACTGAGTTCTAAGTTGCTTTTCTTAGAACTCAAAACTATCAGATGAATACTGCTTTCAGGGATGTATTTTATTTCTTTATTACTTGAATAGATGACGTTTACTTACCAACTCTCGCGTATATTTTATTCTTCATCACTATCATAAACAAGTGCCTTTCGGCGATGAGATGCAGCAGCCTTTCTTGGAGGAGACTCTTCGTCTGATTCTATCTCATGGCGCTTGAGACTGCTTCCTGAAGCCTTATGCTTCAACTCCTAAAGTTATTTTTAATTAAATTAACAAAATGGTGGAAAAAAGTGAAAAATATAAAGAAAACACTTACTGTTTCTTCTTCTGATGCTTCATCAGCCAAAGCCTCCTCATACTGATCTTCCTCCTCGTCATCATCATAACGGTCTGCCACATCAGCACGCCTACGTGGCGGAGACCGCTCCTCTTCTTCACCCTCGGTTTCATACTCAGATTCTTCCCTTTCACTTTCATAATCATCAATTGGGCGTCTAGATGATTTCATGGAATGCAAGGATGATTTGCCTCGTGAAGTATCTTTGTGTCCTTGAGACTATTTACAGAGGACGTATTATTATTATTACATAAAATGGTAATGGTAATTAAAAAAATTGTTTTCTTTTTCTTTTATATTTTTTAAGCTTATATACCTTCTTTGCATTGATAATACGCTTTTCGGCCCGAGCTTCCATTTCCAGATCTTCTTCAAAGCGGCGTCGACGCCGATTATCATAATAATCTTGTTCATCATCCTAATAATCATTAAACATAGCATGTTACACATAAACAGTTGATAAGAAAAATGGTTACTGTCAACTCTAGTTATCAACTTACAAAAATACATATAGAACATGTTTACAGGTTCAGATAGTTAAATGACAGTAAAATAACTAGAAATCTAGAATTATACCTCATCGAGTGCATCCTCCAAGAAACCAGGTGAAAGTTGGCGCTCCCTACGCACAGTTTGTGTATACTTGCGGTTCACCTTTTCCTTTTTCTTACTAAGAAGTTCATTAGCCCTAATTGTTTGACTTTCAGCCTATAAAAATCAGTAACTTGATTAGTGAAAATTCCTAACCGAAGATTTCAAGAAATTTATATATTTTTCATGATCTAACCTTCTCCTTCTGCTCCTTCTCCCTCTCGGGATCGTTTTCAGTGACCGTTTTTTTGACCCTGAATACCTTTTTATGCCTTGAGTCAACAAGTGCTGTCAACAATCTATGAGAATTGGATGTTAAAGATGAAGGCATGAATCTCATCTTTTTCAAAACTCTCCCCTGTGACTGAAGTATACCCTGTTTTTTTCATGAAATTCATACAACATATTATAGCAAAAATACGACGTAAATGTATAAAAAGAAAACTTATGCTTCTAAGGATACCATGAAGAAAGAAACATGTTTTACGCACCTTTTCATGTCTAAGGAAAAGATGAGCTTGATCATGTTGTGCATCCTGCACTGAAATATCAAGAACTTCATTTCCAATTTGCAACTGTAAGCTGCCATCCGACCATCTCACAAAACGTGCATTGCTTTCATACTACATAAAGATTATTCGAAACAAGAAAAAAAAATTATGAAGCAACATATAAAGTGAAGTATGTAGAGATCATAAAAAGACATGTTAAAACTCCAAAACCTTTTCTAGTTTCCCACAACCTATGTGCAACAAATTTAGAACCAACATGGGACATTAACAGAGTGGAGTAATAAGAAGCAAGGTGGATGATGAAACATGTGAAGTTGTTTTGTTTATTTAAAATTGACTTACAGATGTTGTTCCATCGGGATTTCTAACAGCCCTGTAACGAACAATATTATTTTCCAAACGAATACGTTTGCTATGCCCTGATTCATCAGCAACAAATGCATCTTCTTCAACATATGTCTTTGGATCAAATGGTTTAGGATCAATTCCCATAATATTAGAAACTTTAATCATGTTCATCTGCGAGCAAAACAAAGTGAACCGGATTTAGTTCGCAATCAAGTGTGACTGTGTGAGACATTAGATTTGAGACTAAACCTTTTCAGGATGTGAGGGAGGGGGTCGCAGCGGTATCCCTAACTCCAGAGGGGGTCCCACTGGTTTCTCCTTAGCTTTAACAACATTATCCTCTTCAGAATCATACCGACCCTCTTCATCGGCTAACATATCCTCTGGCCTAAGATCCTTCTCATAACCTTCATCCTCCATAGGAGATCTCTGTTAAGAAGATCAGTTAAAATTATTCTAGGAATAATGATGATAATATAGATTATAGTAGTAACAGTTGTTTAATAGTAATTACAAACATTTGCATCGTCATCTAGATTATTCTGAACAGCTTCGTATTCTGCTGGTTCTTCGTCATCTGATTCGCCAAATACATCACGGAGCTCGGGAGCTGTCTCTGATATGTGAGCTTCATCTTTCTCTTCATCAGGTGACCTACTTCCAAACAAGAAGCAAACAACTTAATCCATTAAATGATCGTGTTGGTCAAAAACAGAGCAACCGTTTCAAAATCTTTAAAAATGAAAGAGTAAAATGCCATTTTCGTCCCTGAGGTTTAGCTGGTTTTGCAGCTTTCGTCCAAAGGTTTGTTTTTCCGCAACTGGATCTAAAAGGTTTGAAATCTTACCATTTTCATCCGGCTCGTTAACTCCATCCATTTGTCTCCGTTAAGTCAGGGGTATTTCTGTCTTTTTTGTTTAACTTAAAGGGGAATTCCGTCTTTTTCACTTTATGTAAAAAGACCAAATACCCCTGAAAAAGACTGAATTGTCCTTTAAGTTAACAAAAAGACGAAAATACCCCTGACTTAACGGAGAAAAATGGATGGAGTTAACGAGCCAGATGTAAATGGCATGATTTCAAACCTTTTGGATCCAGATGTGGAAAAACAAACCTTTGGACGAAAGTCGCAAAACTGGCCAAACCTCGGGGACGAAAATGGCATTTTACTCAAAATGAAATTACATTTATTACTCAAAAGTATATCCTAACATGCCACACTAGATGCCTTTAATCACAGATTTGAAATATTAAAAGTGAAATAGGATAAGAACGATACCTTGGACTTCTAGGTTGATCGATTTCTTCATCTGCGTGATCCATATATTGATTTTCCTCCGATCGTTCAGATTCACTCTCGACAACTTCTCGGCGCCTGCTTGTCACGCCTCTTTGACCAATTTGGTCGCTTGCGGAATCTTTTCCTTCACTTTCATCTCGTTGAATTTCGAGATCTACTTCTTGAGAGCTTTGATCTCTTTCACCTTCACTCTCCATGGGTTCTTGATCCATTTCATGTAATTCACCGTCTGTTTCGCTACCAGCCTCTGCTTCACCTTGACCTTCTACCACTTCTTCGCCTTCAGGCTTCGCCCCGACATCCCCTTCATCCTGAAAAAGTTTCAATTTAATTAAATTGAATAAAACTAATAACGATTCAAATTGGGCAATAATGATATATATATTATTGAATCAGATCTTGGCTACTTCTATCTTTATAAAGCCTTGTGAAGATCTGCAAATTCTCACTTTCATTATAATTTGTATTTTCGGAATTCAAGAAATCCGTCTTTTGATTGAAGGTGAAGATTGACGATAAAGAAGCCGTACAGCTATGATACATTCGGCATACACACTTTCACATGTGACCATAAACATGCTACACGAAATGAAACCGGCAAAAAACTCATTAAAAGTAAAGAAAAAACAACAGAGTCCCCCTTTCCAACTTGATATTGTTATTGAAAATGCGATTTATGTGTATTATGAGGATACAAAGACAAGATTCTATATTAAACACCTTGTATAGTTTTAATTTAATTTCATATAAAAAATGACCATGCATAGGCAACATGTTGCCAAGTTTAATCGGTGGAAGTTAATTCTCATCCGCTGTCATGTGCCCAACTAATAACATATATCCGCAAAACCGATACACGTAATTATGAGTCTCATTCATTAAATGATAAGAACTTTGGAAAATATATATACATAGACCATCTAAGTATATAAAAGTTTTCACTAAGGCCACTCAAATATTAATACAACTATACCACACATGTTTCAGTTTAGTTTATACCATTTCCAACAAAGAAAAACTTGCCAGAAAATTATAAAATAACCAAATACCCCTGTGTATAAAGCTTTTATCACACCTTAAGTTATAAAATATAAAAATGTCCATGAATATACTCACCATAATCAACTATAGATTGATTGTCAAAACATATTATACTACATTCAATCGGTAGCCTTTTAGGATTTTTTTATCAGCAAGTATTTCATAGTCCAAAAAAAACTCTATTATTGAACAATACTGTTATTAAAAAATAAAAAAGATAATCTGAAAACACAGATTTAATAACTTAAGCTACGTCAAAACAAATAATACTTCTGCAATTAGTCCCACGTCGTTATGTAATATATGCAACATATATTTTTATTGCTTAAGTATACAAAATCTAGGAATAGTTGTTCCATGTATAAAACATACCGAATCCCCAATTTAGCTCTCAAGCCAAAAGCATATGTGTGCCCATGTGGAAAATAAATTCATTTTATCCATAAAAATTAAGTTAAACAGTTATATAGCATAAAGATTTTATAATATCACATATTGAAGAAAACTCAATATTAGCTAATGATATATCTGGTATACAAAGAATTACAACTTCAGTCATAATAAACAAACTGCAATACAGATTGTATCTAATCACTGACTAGAGAAAGGTAAATATGAAGTCATGATCGACTGTTTACTATATATAAACCGCCAAAGACTTCCATGGAGGCCTACATGGAATGTGAACTGGCACGTGCCTACTTAAATAAGACCGTAGTGTAAAAGGTTATCATGCATTGTGTATGCCCAAATTAAATGTCTATATATGAACTAACTGAGTTCAGGAAAACAAGATCGGAGAGTTTGAAGCCAAAAGAGATGTGCCAGTTAACAATTTATTGATAACCTTTTTTTATCGTGACAAATTCTGTAATAACTTTTTAATATTATACATTATAAAGAACCAAATAGTTTGATACTAAAAACCATGATTGTAAATCAAATTGTCTTTCCATGCTATGATAGTAAAGTAATATCTTTACTTTCCACACTTATAACTGAATTAAAACTTTTTCTTTTTAATATTTACGCAAGTGTCTTTTTTTTTTTTTTGAACAGCAAATTTGAATCACTGACGGACCACTGGAGTATCATCGTGTCACCAGCGGAACCACCCGATCATATCCATCCCCATTAGGCAATAATGCCTATACACCAATTCAGGAGGAAACCCAATAAATATGGGAACAACCTCCTTGTGGGAACCATGGTTTAAAAAAACGGCCGAGGCGTCTCAGTTCGGAACGGAAGGAAAACGCATACGAGGCGGCGCCTCAGGTTCAGATATTAAACGGACGCCTAAGTTGAGTGAGGCGAGAAAAAACGGCCGAGGCGGTACGAATACGGCGAGGCGTACGTTTTTTAAACTAGGGTTTATTTTAGGCGCCAAAAGCATAAATCTCGTCTGGGCTTTAAAAAAATAAAATAAAGGTTAAATGCAAAAACTGGCCCACGCGTGCCTGGGGTCCTCGGAGCTGCATTCGTGTCCGCAGGACGTGCGGGCATGCACGAGTTCAATTAAATTTCAATTCAGAAACTCATTTTTTGCACCCCCCCTGCGCGCGGGTAGGACTTGTGGTAAAACATGTCATAAAGCTACAATGGAGTAGTAAAGACTTTACCTTATAAACAACCACTCACTTTGTCCCCACACCGATGTGGGACAAAGTATTTACCACCTTTTGAGACTTACATTCACACACCCAACATATAAGCCTTTGCTACTAACTATTAGTTTTTGTTAAAGGAATCCTGTTAATAATATTGCTGCTGTTAATTATATTGCTGCTGTTAATAATCGTTTTTATTATCTCTGTTAATATTGCTGCTGTTAATTTACTTGCTGTTAGTGTACGCTCAAAGGAATCCTGTTAATAATATTGCTGATTTGAATCTTCTTTTATGTTTTTAACTGCTGATTTGATGAGAAAAGTCATTTTTTGATGTTAAGTATTTATTATTTTATGATATATATAATTTTAATATTTATTTATTAATACCGCCTCAGCCTTACGCCTCGTTCCGCCTCAATACTTACGCCTCGTGAGGCGAAGGGAAAACGCCTCGATACTCGTTTCCGTTTTTTTAAACCTTGGTGGGAACTGAACCCATGACCTAATGGTCATAAGCCTTATCCCACCCCCAAGATGCCACTAGGCTATAATGCCATGGGCACACAAGAGTTATTATACAACTTAATTTGATGTAACATTAACCAATTGTACGTGTCTGTAATTTTCTCATCAATGTCCCAACGCCGGTGTATAATCCAGTATACAACCACGACTTATAACTTCACTCAAGTAAACATCTTGAGATTGTGATGATAAACCTAAGTATTAGCAGTATCAACACTTAGTTTATGAGATTAGTCATTTACTTAATTCGCTACAATCTACCAAAATCAACATACGGATAATTATAAGCTATAACAAAAACAGTAAGTAAAATATCGTGTCCTCATTCCTAATAAAAAAGAATAATAATCAGCTTTCAAACATCATTCATTCCGGGTTCTTTACCGGTCAACTTATAAAGAGCAGTGTCATGTCAATGTTTCATTAAGTAAAAAAAAGAATATATACACCAATAAACTCTCACAGGCTTAATTCTTAGCATTTAAATCAAACTTAATTATAATACTTCAAATAGAATCACATCAATTGGTTAATATTAAGGAACAACAGTGCAGCAACAACAAGCCCTAACCCTAACCCTAAAACTCCAATTCAAACAACAAACAAGTCACAATTCAACTCAAACCCCCAAATTAACAAAACCTAACTATCAAATTCAGAAATAAGTACGATAGGAAAGCAATTAAACAGCAAAAAGTTGAGAGAGGAAGCGTACGGATGCATAATCGGGTTGTCGGTTGGATTCGTGCTCCGATTCAACCTCTTCTTCTTCCTCCTCTTCTTCTTCTTCTTCCGATTGATCACCGAACAGATTCTGCATCATCTGATGCCGCTTCTCTTCGCCCACCATTGTCGTAAATCGGCGATTGATGATGTTTCGGAAGAAGAAAGCTCGAATAACCTCCCACCGATGATACACGATTGATTGATTATATATACCGAAGAAACGTTACTACTGCTGTCACGTGATACAGGACCGACCTGTAGAATTTATAAATAACTTTACTTAGGTTAATTAATTCCACAACTTTTTGTTGTTAATTATGCTTATAGAAGGAATGTAATATTAAACACACATAATTTCGTTTTTAGGTTGTATGGTTAATGGAATGTAATCATCTATTACATAAAGTATTTTCGGCTCCGAAAGTTATTATAAAGAAAATTAATTGAAGGTTTAAGAAGGGATTTTGTGTGGGGTAAGAGAGGCAATGCTAATAAGATGAGGTGGGTTAGATGGGGGATCTAATGACAAAACTGAAGAAGCGTGGGGGTTTGGGGTTGGGAGGATTTTTGATTTTAATGTAGCGATGATGTTGAAATGGTGGTGGTGATATAAAGATGACCCGACTCAACTATGGGCAAAAGTTATTTACTCGATTCATAAAAATAAATTCGATAAGAAACTTATTCACGTTAAAAAATCAATCCCGGGGGTATGGAAGGATATTGGAGCGGTTGATGGGGTTTTATATAAACTCGACATAAATATAGCTCTTAAACTGGGAGTGGAGGTCGGTAATGGGACTAAGGTGCGTTTTTTGAAGGACAATTGGATACAGGACCAGACACTTTAGGAGAGGTTTCTGGATCTCTTCAAATTAGCAAAAGATAAGGACGAAATGGTGGATAAATGCCTGGAAAGAGTTGGCTCGAAGCTGTGTTGGAAGTAGTTTTGGACCAGAGTGTAACACCTCGTAAAATCGTGTCCAATAGTGTAAAGACACGTGTCCTTAACCCTAATTAAGTCAAACGTTGATAAAGAAAAACTATTGTTGCCAAATTGTGAAAAGATGTATGTGGATGGACTAAAAGTGTCAACATGCATAACCTAAGCCTCTAAATGACCTTTTACGGTATTCGTATTTAATAACAAGCCACATGTTGGATGCACGAAGCCGTATGTGATTTAAATCATAAGTTTGTGAATCGAAGGATTAAAAGCGTCAACATGTTTAATTATACCACTGAGTGACCTTTTAACGAAACCCGAAGCTTAACAATGTTCGATTACACCTTCGGGAATATTTATAACCTAACTTTAAGGTCAAAAGTATCAAATACAAAACTTATAATGGCTTAGAAGGGACTTTTGTGTCAAAAATGAAAGAATATTAAGGTTTTAAGGACCAGAGACCCAAATTGACAACTTCTGGAAGTTGTCTGAGGTGTAGCGTCGCGCGACAGACCCCCCTATGTCAAAATGGGGGTCTGGGGATTGGGAGGATTTCTGATTTTAATGTAGCGATAATGTCAAAATGGTGGTGGCGATATAAAGATAACCCAGCTCAACTGTGGGCAAAAGTTATTTACTCGATTCATAAAAATAAACTCGATAAGAAACTTATTCCCGTTAAAAATTCAATCCCGGGGGTATGGAAGGATATTGGAGAGGTTGATGGGGTTTTATATAAACTCGACACAAATATAGCTCTTAAACTGGGAGTGGAGGTCGGTAATGGGACTAAGGTGCGTTTTTTGGAAGGACAATTGGATACAGGACCAGACACTTCAGGAGTGGTTTTCGGATCTCTTTAAATTAGCGAAAGACAAGGATGAAATGGTGGATAAATGTCTTGAAAGAGTTGGCTCGAAGCTGTGTTGGAAGTGGTTTTGGACCATAGGCCCAAATACGGCTGCTGAATGGGATCAGTTAGGCCTGTTCTTGGGCTTGTCGAACTCGGTTAACATTGAGGACAAAAAATGGATAAGTGGAGTTGGAGCAACAACGAGGGGGTAAGTTTCTCAACTAAATGGGTGAGATATGATATTATGGTTGCTGAAAATGAGTCCAAGACTGAGGACTCTTTTTTCTGGAACTCTTGGGCTCCTCTGAAGAATAATTACTTACTGTGAAGGGCTATAATAGGCAAAATCGTGGAACAAAAAATTTGATCGAGAGAGGCATTAATCTACAGGAAGTTTATTGTGATAGATGCGGGTATGGTATAGAAGATTCTGACCATGTGTTTGTTAATTATATCTCGGCCCATAGCATTTGATGGCAAATATCGGTTTGGATGTGTATACCTCATCTGACTAATTTGTGCAGATTAACGGATCTTGTGAAGGAGATGATGGCCAACCCAGGTTCAACAAAGTGGAAGAGAATCATTCACATGGACATTTTGGCGACGATATGGAGAACTTGGAATGCTAGAAATTTAAAGGTTTTTGAAGATCAGTTTGTTCCAACCCGGGTATCGGCCGACCTTATAAAAAAAGATGTCTTCCTTTGGATTACTCGCCGCTCAAAGATCCTGAAGCCAAACTGGGATAAGTGGGTAGATTTTAATGTTTTGGATCTTTTGTAATCGTCTGGTGCGTCTGGCTGTCTGTTTGTTTTGTTGTCTTTTCCTTTGTTTTGTTTTCAGCCTCTTGCTGGCTCTATTTATCTATATAAATAGTGAGTTGTCGCTCAAAAAAAAAAATAACACACAGAGCTTAAGAAACACACAACTAACCATATTTTTTTATGAAAAATTAAAATTGAACAAAGTTTAACCTTAAACCAGCTAATTATATTTAGGGTCTGTTAGGTATGTGATAATGGAATGGACGAAGTTATTCCATGTCTTGTTTTGTTACCATGTGGGAATAGTTAGAATTATTACTCTACATTGTTTGGTAGGCAAGAAAAGACTAAGGAATAAAATCGGTCGTGATTGGTGGTGATAGGTGGTGGTCGATGGCTGTGATAGTGGGTGGTGATAGGTGGGTGGCAGCAGCGGTGGTGGTCGTCAGTGGTGGGTGGCAACGACGGCTGGTGGGTGGTGGCGGCAGTGGTGGTCGTCGATGGTGGTTGGTGGCGGTGGCGGGTTGCGGGCAGCGGGCAGCGGGAACGGTGGCGATGGTGGTCGTTGGGGGCTGCGATGGTGACGATGGTAGGTTGCGGTTGGCGGTGGCAGCAGTGGGCATCGATAGTTGAAAAGGTGGCGACGGTAATGGGTTGTGTGGTTATTGAATGGTGCAAGAGGGGAAGGAATGAAAAACAAACATGAAGGCGGATGAAATGATTTTGAAAGAGAATACTTTATGTAATGGGTGATTCCATTCCATTGACCAACCATACACCCTTTTCTCCTTTCCCTCGTAATGGTCCATTCTATTCCGCCTCTCATTCCTACATACTAAATGCTACCTTAATGCGTGAAAACAAAAACACACAAATAGAACAAAAAGATAACACACAGCAAGTCCAACCCTAAATTCGAGAGATTAAGAGCTAAGGAAGTTGTGATCGAAAATTGTGTAATTGAACTAATTCCGTTCGGAGGGGGTAGGTTCATTTCGGTACGATCCGCGGATCCGGTACGGTGTACCAAATCTTCTAGTTCGGTATACACAAATTCAAACATAAATTACTAAATTCATTAATCCACATAATCATAATTCAATATTCATATTACCAAATAGAAAACATAAACATTCAAACGAGTACTTGAACATTCAATATACGTGCTTTCCGGGTTCATATCCCACTTTTTATGGCCAGATTTTATACGAATCTGGAAAACGAGACTGAAGCTTAATGTTAGAGTGAATAAAAACTAGTTTATTCGCTCTATTGCAATTTAAACGATTTCTCTTCACATTATGGATGTAGGAGTATGTACTTTAGTTTCTCTCCGCGAAGAGCTACTAATCGGTCGAGAAAGTACTTTTTTGCCACACCCACCAATTGTGGTGTCTCAGAACTGTTTGTAGCCCACTAATCAACTGGATCCATTATCACGGCATCAACTTGTGTTGCGGTCCTCAAATAAATACCTTTTTTTCATATGGAACGTGGCAAATTGTGCCCGCAACATACGTTCATCTCTTCATTTTCGCAATTCTTTTAAACGCTTCTATAACACCATTTTTAACTTCCAGGTCTTGGTTCGGAGCTCTTCCTTCTATGCCACCAGGTGCCAACTTCGCTAGATAATGTTTATCGTAAAACCTTGGATTCAAAGCAAACCCCAAACAATGAAGTGGGATTGACATTTTTCTCCCACCTAGCCAAAACAATCTGATTAACTTCATCGAACTAACCTGTAAATTCATTATCCTTCATAACATCTTTTATTCCTCCTAGCATGTTGTCCATTATTTCTTAGATTTTACCCATTTTAGGACCTTCACCATCAAAAAACTTAATTAGCAAAAAGATAGGTTTGTAATAGCTAAAATATTATCCATGGCTTCCTAAAACCCATCTATTCGAGCCTTTTCGTCCCCACTTTTGATCCAATCGCGCCAAGAATTGAGGATGATAGTTGTGGCAAGTGCCTTCCTACAATCCAATAACCTTCGCAAAAGTATATAATGTGATGCAAACCTTGTTTCTGCAACCTTCAATAACTCCAACTTTGAGTTTTCTCTAAAAATTGATAAGGGGTGGATATGGTTAAGAAAATACTTAACAATAGCCTTACCTTGCTTATATGTGTCGTGTAGCCAATAAAATTGGTTCCCCAAGTCTTTAAAAATAAGAATTAAAATGTGCACACAACAAGGTGAGCAAAAAAACATGTTTATATACCTTCTCTATCTCCCGCCCAGCCGCTTTGCAATTAACCGCGTTATCTGTTATGACTTGCAACACATTGCTTGGTCCAACGGTCTCGATCGCTTCAAGAAGATATTTAGAGATCACCTCACACTTTTTCTCCATCCCTAAAAAGTCTCCCGCGCGCATAAACATTGCACCACGAGAACATTAATAAGTGGGTTATGCATAACACTAGACCACCCATCTAAGACTATTGACATTCCTTGTGTGTACCACATGTCTTTGACTGGTGTTAGCTCCTTCTCAACATCCTGTACACATGCGTCAAGTAATGTGGTTCTCGCTTTTTCACTAGACGGGGGTTTGTATCCATCTAGTGCCTTTTGGATGGCACTAACCATTTCAAGAAACTGTGGGTTGCGTAATGCATTGAAAGGGATCCCGTTAGCACATAAACCTCGAATGATCTTCAAATTTACTTCGTTTCCCTCTAACATGCGAAACGATTCTTCAAGGCGTTTGTTTGAGGATGCGTTTTCGGATAGTACCGATTTTTTTAGCAACTTTGAAACTCCATCGTATTCTGCTTCTTTTACCTTGTTCTAAAGCCTTTGAAACTTCTCATGATCTCTAAATATGGTCATGCATCTTTAATGTCAGCCTTTTTCCATCATCCCCTAAAATGGCAATGAATTTTGGTGTAAGTACTCGTAAACATGGGTTTGCAGCGTAAACGTGCGATTACAGTGATTGCAAACCCACGTTTTACTGCCATCAAGATTCTTGTTGTTCGTTGTAAGATTAAAAACCACATAATAAAAATATTATATTCCAGATTTAAGGAACCAAAACAAAAAAGTTGTTATACAATTTTTTACAATACATAGTTACATATAACAACATGGATTGTTTCTGTTTTGTAACAAAAAGCAGTTGCAGATTGTTATGTTATACAGTTTTTTTTACCATACATAGTTAGATACAAAAAGCAGTTGCAACAAAGATCTTGTAGAATTTTTTTTTTTTTTTTGCTAAAAACAACTATAGAACATAAACAGAGAGATATCATAACGAAGAAAACAATTACTATAAACGAAATATTGATTATGTTTTTAAAAGAACATACGACAACCTTGCAAATACATGTTATTAGATGGTGAAATCAGCATGTATAAAGTATAAACATAAATAAAGGAAGACAATATGAACAAGAATCTTACCAACACCCGCGTAGGTTACTTCACCAAGGAGCAGCTTAGTTGGATCAGTAGCAACTCCTGATGTTTCTTCACTTTGTTTTTTCGCTTGACTTCCACTAGTTGTTGATCTTTCATGAACCTCATCAACATCATTGAAATCTTGTGTCTCACTTACGTGTGTCTCTTGATCATCACCACGGCTATTCCTTTTTGCCGAAAGCCATTTGAGATATTGAAGTATAAGCTGAGAATTTGAAGATGTGAAATTGAAGATGAAATCAGCTGATATATACACACACACACATGATTCTGGGTTTTGGTAATTGGTTAAATTATGGAAACGACGCTACGTATTCTAGGGGGTTTCCCGCTTTCGATAGTCCCACCAATTGTACGTATTCTTATGCGTATTCCTGCCATAGCGAACCCTAATACGAATAGATCGTTATATTGAAGCCCAAAATTTGCATAATTGAAATCGTAATTCACAAAATAATTAAATCAAATACGCTGAATTGAAACATCAAATTCATGTTTTGGAAGCGAATTAAGTCGCATACGTATTTTGTACGGTACGGAACGTACCAAAACGAAATTCGCCCCTTTTCTAGCGAATTAGGTGGCTGTGAGCAAAACCACCGGCTGAAGCATACTTCTGATATGAAGAAGAAGAATCTTCAAGAATGTTAAATGTCATTCCAATCTTGGGCTTTAAATCTTCTATAACATCGGGAATGTACAACATCAAGCTAGTTTTTGGACAATTTTTTTATTGGGTGTAACAGTACTGTAACGCTCCGTTTCTTTATAACTTTCCTAATTTAGAAATCGAGTCTTAAAAATCTATTTTTAGAAGCTTGTCCCTCTCGAAATCGTAATCCGTTGTAACGTCGAAAATCCAAGACTTTGATCGTTGTAAACTCCGAGATTTCGATCATTCGTATCCCTTACATTCACATTTTACACCTTTTAAACAAGTTCATACATTCAAAGTTATTAAACATTTGACACTTTATTGTGCGACTTATACAAATTCGATACTTAAATATGCTAAATTATACTTGGTTACACTTGTTTTTATGATTCTATTAGATAACATACTCTTACATATGTTTTTGGTACTTAAAACACCCAAATTATAACTTAAAACATAATTATATGTGAGTCCATGGGGTAAAAGTGTCAAAAAAATAACAAAAATCGATCTGGTATAGCCTCGCGACCCGCGAAGCCCCCGCCTGGGCAAGTCGCGCCCGCGACGGACTCGAATCCGCAGCAACATTGTTCCAGCTCGTTTCATTGGCGGGTTTTGGTGTTTTTGTTGAGCTTTCAATGTGTTTCTTGCATTTATTACTCAACTACAACCAACCTAAATCCTCTCCTATAAAACCCAAGTATTCTCCACACTTTTTTCACTTTACAACTCCTTCAAACACTCTCAAAACACTCCATTTTTAGCTGATAAATCAGAAGCATAAACAGATTTGTTACAAGTTACAAGAATGAGCATAACTTCTTCATTTCTCAACCTTTTTCTTTTATTCTTCTTCCTAATCACTTGAAACAAGCCTATGTACGTTTCCAAAGGTTTTCCATGGAAAACCAAGGCCTATAACATCACCAAAACAGGATCCAAAGTGGTGTAAACTTTCTATTTTGATTTAAACTTTGTTAAACTTGCTTAAACTTGAGGTTTCTAATACACGTTCCTATGTCCTTATGCTCATAATCACTTCTATGGTTAGTTGGGCTTAAAAACAAGGTTGTGACACTTAAAATAATAGGTTTAAACCTCATAAACATTATGTTTTGGTTAGGGCTTAACCCACAAGTAAAGAACAAGCTTAAGACTTGATGTTTGTGTGATTATAGGACTAGCTTGGGCTATCCTACTTGAAAATCCACACATTACTTGATGATTTATGAGATTAGTTGTAGTTAACTTATTCTTTATTGTATGTTCATGACCCTCCTTGATTGTTTATGACAACAAGTGTAGTGGTGATCACCAAGAGGTACCTAAATGGAAGACTTGTTCATCCTACCTCATGCATGACTTGTATGTAATACACAAGATGTTCCTAAATGGAGGATTCATCCTTCTACCTCATGCTTGACATATATGACATTATAATATCTATATATAACTTATATAATATATTCTAGTAACTAAACTCTTGATGATGGACTAGTGGTCATTTGTCAAGATAGTAGGTTACATCATCTAAGAACCCTAATGCTTGTCATGATTCTAACGGGCATTTGTCCCATGAAAACATTTAAACTCTTTTGAGTTTCATAGTGTCAAGAACAAGTATTATGTATGCTAGGTGATTACTTTCTCATATGTTTACTTTAATGCACTTTAAATGTCACACCCCAACCGATGGCGGAAACATCGGGATGAGACGAAATAGATTGCAAGAGACTTCATAACACTATGTGACAATATAAATTAAATTCGAATTTCATAAATTTCTAAAATGTCATACAAGAATCAAATACGAACAACATTGTTTCAAACATATATACAAAATAGGTTAATCTAAGTGTGTTTCTAAGTCCACTTAAGTCTTGTTTCTTCGCTTAGCATCATCTTGTCTAACGAACCTGCAACATGTATTAAAATAGAGTTTAATGCAAAAGAAAAGGCGAGTATACAAGTTTTGATACATAGCATAAAAATAGTTTTAAAATAGTCTAACGGCTCGTATCCAACATGAATCACAATATGCGAGTTACTAGTATGCCGTAACGGTGTCAACTATATGTTCAAACCCAAGAATCCAATGCGTTAAAATAGTCTATCCCAAATAGAATAGCAGGAGGTAACATGTTTAACTTAACAATACCCCAAGACTCGTGGGTGGTTCATTACTCCTATAGCGCTATGATTGTTAAGGTAGGCTTGTACGAAGTTAATGAGCATATAGACACAAAAAGTTTAACATCACATACGAGATTAACAAGCATCATATAGTTTCATATTCAAATATGGATAGAGAGTGATTTAAATAGTTTCAAAGTTTCGTGAGTTTAATATAGAATACATGTTGCACCCAAAGTGTTTAAAAGTAAAAATGGTTCGAGTATACTCACAAAATTGCATATGTTTTCCGATTTTATCCAACGTGACGAGATGGTTGAGACTAGAAAGTTGATTGTGATCGATTTGGAGTTTCAGAGATGTTTACGTATGGTTAGAGGGATTTGGAGTTTAAATATCATGAAAATAAACATATGAAAATAATCATCTTGTACACTTAGCACATGTTCTTGACACTATTGAAACTCAAAAGAGTTTGTATATTTTCATGGATTTAAGGTCCATTAGAATCGTAACATGTGTATGGTCATAGGTGATGTAACATACTCTTGATAAGTAACTATTAAGTTATCATCAAGTCTAGCTACTTATATTTATATAGATTATATAGATAATATATGAGTTTTATACATAGATTACAAGTCCTATAGATCAAGCATGAGGTAGGAGATTAAAGTCTCCATTTAGGCACCTCTTAGTATCATAGAAATCATGCATGAGGTAGAAAGAACAAAGCTCCTATTTAGGTACCTCCATTGTTCACCACTACACTTGTTGTTATAAACAACAAGGAGGGTCATGAACTTACAAGTAACAATGAAATAAGAACATCTAATTTATGGAAAACATCAAGAAGTGAGTGGATTTTTATGAAAGATATCCCACGCTAGTCTAAAAATCACACATAGATCAAGCTTCGAGCTTGAACACTTCTTGTGGGTAAAACCCTTTCTAAAACAGAATGTTTGTGAGGTTTTAACCTCTGATTTAACTTGTCTCAGCCTTGTTTTTAAGCCCGACTAACCATTCAATTGATTATGAGCATTAGGAGATAGGTTTGAGATGAGAGAACTGAAGTTTAGATAAGTTTAACAAAGTTTAAATGAAAACAGAAAGTAACAGTCTACTTTGGAGCCTTTTTGGTGACATTCCAGACCTTGGTTTTCCATGAAAAAACTTGTGGAAATGTTCCTAAGGTTGTTCCAAGCAAGTGGGAAAAAGAATCAAGTAAAAAGGTTAAGAAATTAGTGAGATATGCTCACTTTAGTGAAGTGTGATGAATCTGTCAAATCTTTCGAATTTGCAGCTGATTGAGGGTGTTTGAGTGAGTGTTTAAAGGGTTTGCAAAGTGAAAAATGTGAGGAAGATGCTTGGGTTTTATAGGAGAGGATTAGAGTTAGAGTTTAAATGTGTAATAAATATAAGTAGGTGAGAGATTGGAGCCAAAAATCAGCCAATAAGCTGATTAAAAAGTTTGACAGCGGATCAAAGAGCTGACCAGAAGTTGCTGGCCCAAATCCAGCTGAAATCTTTTAACTTTTGACAAATATGGCCTTTATATTTCATATAAATGTTGACTTGATCATTAATAATACAAAGTGGGATATTATGGAGCCATGAAATGACCAATCAAGGCTGTTTGAGTTGGTCTGCGCACAACCTTCACGTTTTTCTCTTTGGCCACTTTAGGTTTGAGTTTTTTTGTTGGCATATAATAAGGTATATTATTTAGTATTAAGGTATGATTAAGAATTCTTCTAAACATAAAAAAAATATAGTTTACTTTTTATAGTTCAATTTACATATATAAAACATGAATTTAATTAATAGGTTTGTATTATAGTAATAAAATAAAAGTATAGGTTGCATATTGTGAACATAATATCAAGCGTTTGTATGAAATAAGCATATGGATTCACGTATTCACGATAGTTGTGTGTGTAAATTAAGCACGTATTTCTTTACGAGAAACGTGAATATGCATCGAATGAATGTATGTATCAAATGTATAAACGGATTTAAATGTTCAAACATGAATAAATAAGCAAGATATAATTTGTATGGAATACTAAATTTATTACGATCGAAGTTACGATTTACGAAAACGGAAGCGAATTACGAATACGATACGGATGTAAGTTTCCAACAATAGGTACATGAATAATGTTTCTAATTAACGTAAGTTTCAAAAAGCGAGGCGTTATAGGCTCCCCTGCTTTAGGAAATTTCATCCCAAAATTTATTCAAGAGGAAGACTTTTAAAAAAAGAATTTGGCTAAAGAATGATCGTCTAAAATCGAGACTTGGAAGTTTGGATACGTGTGGAAAAGTATGAAGTTTTGAAGAACGAAAAGTTAGGTTTGTAAAAAGAGGTTGTTTGGCTAAAATGATTTAAGGCATTAGTCATAAATAAAACGTGCATGTGTGTGTACAGGCAAACGAGTTTAAACAAGTTTGAATAACTCAAAATGAAGAGGTAACTTTAAAATATGATATCCAAGGAGTAAAACTTTCGAAAATGGTAAGCATTTCGATGAAAAGTGTGGCCACACGGTAAATTGTTAGAAGAATTTCGTTGATTTCAAGGAGGAATAATAAATCACTTGTTTGTAAGAAGTTATTTATTGACGAGGAACGAGGACATTAGGTGTTTTAAGTAAAACGATTTTGGAGGTAACGGCTAATTAAGTATGTTTGTACATAAATAAAGAATAGAAAGATGGTTTTAAAGGTGAGGAGATAGGTTAGGATTCGAACGTTTAGACAGGCTTGATTGTGAACAAGGTTCGTATAAAAGAAAAGGAATAATGGAGAATAATAGGAGTATGGAAGTGAACAAGTGACTCTTAATGAATGCAAGTATAAGAATGGCATAAGTATTGGATAGGCGAAAGTAGCGTGTTAAGAATGAAGTCTCGTCATGGATAATCGGATATAACGCATTTGTGAGTTGTTTGAAGTTTGTATTAGGTCCAAAAAGGTCTGCAAAACACTGAGTTTCTCATAGCACGTTTTACGAAAGTTCGGTAACATGGTGAAAACACTTATGTATAGGAAGTACCAGCGGCGTATCCACCATGTTTTGACCACATTATGTCCGTTTCGTATCCGATGTCATGTTACGTTCCGTGTCTCACCATACCCAGTAGTACACTCTATGGTTCTCATACGCCCAATTACTATTGTAAGGACCTGCAAAAACGTCCAAAAATGTCCCGTAAGTAAAAACCCGGACCCCCGAAACCCTAGTGCTTATGAAAAACCAAGAAATCAAGAAATTTGGATTTCTGGCGGGCCGCGTAAGCCATAAGGCTAAGCCTACGCGGGCCGCGACAGGACAGCTGGTGACCGGGACGCGTTCCAGGCCACGTGTCAGCCACGTGGCGGGCCTACATATGACACGGTAGCCCTACACGTAGACTAGGGGGCCCTCGCGGGCCGCATAAGGTTTAAGTGAGGGTTTACGCGGGCCGCGTAAAACCCAGTTTTCTGCTATAAATTGCCTGTGCATGGGCTAATCGTCTGTGTGCGAGAAATTTATCAAAATCACAATCTTTCTGTTCGAAAATCACATTCAAAATAGGAAAACGCTGCTACGATCAAGGGTAATAACTCGATCACTGCTACGATACAATGTCCGATCGATTGAAACCGATCTGATGGATGTTTAAGTGATGCCCGTATTTGGGCTATACTTTGTCATTCGTCGTGAGGGTTTTGATTTTGTGAGTTATCGTAAATGTTGTATTAAGTTACTGACCTAATTTCGTGTGCATTGTTATTTAACTAGGTTATCAGGCTAAAATCAGTAGGCAAAACTCTGTCCGTCTAAATTTGCAATGTGAGTCATTCTCTTTTTATAAACAATGTTTTACAATACTCAAATTATTTTCAAGAGTTATAATTACAGGGATTAAGTCTTGGTTATCTTGAATCAATGGCAAGTGGGGTATTGTGCACATTACTAATTTCTCACGATTAGGTAAACAAACCTAACCGTGATAATCATCACTACTTGGGTGAAAGGACCCAATAGTGGTATGACCATCGTCACCAGGGTGTGAAACGGCGCCAGATAAAAATAAGATAGTAGCCATTGTAATCGCTCTTATGTTGTACTCTATAACTAATATGTCATTTTATATAACCTGAATGACTCGCCAGTATTTCCCCGCTGATAAAATCTTTTTAAAACATGTTTCAGGTAAATTACTGTGAACCAAGGAAAACGTGCCACGTAGCACTAAAGCTTGAAGAGGTGGCTCAGTAAAATAAATAAACATGTTTTGTAAAACAAGGGATTTCCTAGAAAAATCCACTTTATTGTAAATTATGGGTGTTATCCCCAAATTATGAACTAAAATAATTGGGCATTTTCAATTTAAAAGATCATGTCAACATTTCCGTTGCCAAATTAAATAATAAATACCACGGGTTTCTGTCCAGCGGCTTCTGGACCGGGTAACACTGAGCCGGGGGGCGTGACAGAAAAAAGGTAGTATCAGAGCCACTGATTTAAGCCAATTAAGTATTCAGAAATACTTAATTTTCTGATTGCCATTTTGTGATTTTGTGAAAATTTAATTTAGAATAAATAAAATTTTAACTTAAGTTTGTGGATGTTTCTTCATGTGTGTTGTCAGCATGAATGAACTGTCGGAGGCACTCCGAAACTTTACTATCCATAGCACAAATATGGATACCACAGGAAATCCATCTGGCTATCAGGCAGATACGGAGGAACCACTAACTTTTCAGGCCCAGGCCCAGGAGAAACCAAAGCCGAAAAAGAGAAGGAGAATATTGGATTGGAAACGTGGGCGTAGGAAGAAACCAGCAGCACAGAAGGTTAAAAAGACTGAGGATCCGAAGGATAAAGGGAAAGGAAAAGAGATCAGGGAAAGTTCCAGAAAAGCTTAGGAAATGCTACCATGGGAGGAACTGGATCGCAAACTGGCAAATTGTGACCTCATCGGACCTGCCGATGAAAACCTCTTCAATTACCCCATCGAATCACAACTTCCAGCCAATTTGGAACCTGTTATCCCAGATCCTATTGTCAACCCCCGACCTCTACAAGGAGAGCTGGAAGAATGGTGGACAACTGACTGGCAATTTCAGAATCTCTTGAATAACCCTAACACCTATTTCCCCCAGTTTGACCCTGAGCCTGCACCAAACCCACCTATGAGTACATAAAACTTGGCTGAACTCCGTCATTATGGCGAGGAGCTGGTGGAGGCAGGAAATAGAATCAGGGATGTGGGAGAGAGAATCACGTGGAAATACGACGAGAGGGAGCGTCGTTTCTGATATGCCAGTTGACTGTGGTTGTGTGGTTTTGTGGTTACATGTTTAATAATAATAAAATAAATAATTAAAATATAATCATGTAAAATAACTTAAAATAAAACTTTTTTAATATATCTGGTGTGTATGGATGCATACTAAAAATATATAAAAATATGAAAGTCGCAAAGTCGACAATTTTGGGCTATATGTGTTGACATGATTAGGTGTGATTGCTTTATTGTGTTTGGTTGTTATTTCTTTTGTGCCAATAACTTATATATATTGTTAATTATCAGATGGAACACGCTGTTAATGAACCAATTAACGAAGTTAACCAATCCGAGCAAAACAATGAGGATCACTTTCTTAATAGGCAAGATATAGAAAATATTATTGCCCAGGGAATAGCAAATGCTATCCCAGCAATCGTCGCTGATGTTAAAAGCCCTGTTGAGCCTTCACAAGCTAATCCAAGTAAACGCACGCGCGACGATAATTTTAGTAACAGTGTTAACGAAGGCGGCAATAATGACAACAACGGAATTCAAGCCCCAATACTTAAGAAAATGAAAGTTGCAACACCTGGTTGCACTTATAAAGAATTTCTTTCCTGTAAACCTGTTGAATTTGCAGGCAATGAAGGGGCAACTGCCGCACTACGTTGGTTGGAGAAAACCGAGGCGGTAATTAAAATAAGTAAATATGCTGAGGAGGATAAGGTCATGTATTGTAACAACTCTCACCAAAAGTATTATTTCTTATTTTATTATGTCCAATAGGAAACCCTAATTGAAACCCCCAAGTAATATTGCATGACCCCTAAAATTTTCAGAACAGTTGGAACTAGGATCAGGGCCCCTAAAACTCAAGGGGGTATTCCCTAATTGATATTATCAACACAGTTTGCTGTAAAATTCGAATTTCGTCGAAACTTGACTCACCAGGGCTATGTTAGACACGAGGCTACCCTACCCTAAAAGTGCACCCGTCGCGCCACGCGCAGGGACCAGGTGACCCTGGCGCGCCACGTGACAGGAACCATTTTTCAGTATATAATGCAGGGGACTGGCACTTGCATGGTTGTGTTGTTTCGACGTGAAAATTCGTTTTCTACGTTACTTTGTGCTCTGATCTTTCTAAAAACAATCAAATCTCGACCCTCTGCTGCGACAACAGGGTGATAACTCGACCACTGCTACGATATAATGTCCGATCGATTGAAACCAATCCGATGGATGTTTAAGTGCTGCCCGAACTCGGGCTATACTTTGTCATTCGTCGTGAGGGTTTTGATTTCGTGATCTTATCGTAAATGTTGTATTAAGTTACTGACCCAGTTTCGTGTGCATTGTTATTTGCCTAGGTTACAAGAATAAATCAGTAGGCTAAACTCTGCCCAATTAAACTTGCAATGTGAGTCATTCTCCTTTTATCAAATTGCTTTACAAAACCCTAAATGTTTTCCAGTTATACTTTGCAGTGATTAAGTCTTTGCTAATCTTTAATTACTGGCAGTATGTGGGGGTTTTGTGCACATTACTACTAACGATTTATCACTTTAGGTGGGCGAGCCTAATTAGTGATATGTCCACAGTCATAGATTAGGTCGAGTGACAGCTGAACCAGATAATTATATGATAAAAGGGCAAATATAAAAACCCTTAATGCTGTAAATTTATAACAATGTGTCTTTTGTGCAAATTGGATGACTCGCCAGTATTTCCCCGCTGATAAAAATCTTTTTAAACATGTTTCAGGTGATCTAGGAAAAGTGTCGTGTAGCACTACCAGCTTGAAGAAGTGGCTCAAAGAAATAAATAAGTATGTTTTGTAAAACAGGGAATTTCCTTGTGAAATTCCTTTATTGTAAATTATGGGGTTTGTCCCAATGTGTGAAATAAAATAAGTTGGGCATTTTCAAGTTTAAGCGATCCTGTTAACATTTCCGCTGCCAAATTAATTAAAATAGCATGGGTTTTTTGTCCCGCGGCTTCTGGACCGGGTCACACCGGGCCAGGGGCCGTGACAGAAAAAGGTGGTATCAGAGCCACTGATTTAAGCTAATTAAGTATTTAGAAATACTTAATTTCTTTTCAAATTTTTATTTTGTGATTCTGTGAAAATTCAACGGGATGAATAAAATATTAACTTAAGTTGTGTGTGTTTTTCATATATGCTAACAGCATGAATGAGTTATCTGAAGCTCTTCAGAATCTCACTATCTATTCTGATGACATGGAAGTTTCCGGGGGCTTTTCCGGTTATTGGACCGACACTGAGAAACCTATGGAATTCCAAGCCCAACCTCAGGAGAAACCCAAGTCGAAAAAGAGAAGAAGAATCGTAGGCTGGAGACGCGTACGGAGGAAGAAGCCAGCTGCACAGAGGGTTAAAAAGACTGAGGATCCCAAGGATAAGGGCAAAGGAAAGAAGATCGGGGAAAGTTCAGGGCAAGCCCAGGAAATGCCACCGTGGGAGGAGTTGGACCGTAAACTGGCCAATAGCAACCTCTTCGGACCTGCCGATGAAAACCTCTTCAATTACCCAGCTGAAGTACAACTTCCAGTTAATTTGGAACCTGCTATCCCAGATCCTATTATCCACCCCCGACCTCTACCAGGAGAGCTGGAAGAATGGTGGACAACTGACTGGCAATTTCAGAATCTCTTGAATAACCCTAACACCTTTTTCCCCCAGTTTAACCCTGAGCCTGCACCAAATCCACCTATGAGCACTGAAAACTTGGCTGAACTCCGTCACTATGGAGAGGAGCTGATGGACGCAGGAAATAGAATCCGCGAGGTGGGGGAACAGATCTCATGGAAATACGACGAGAGGGAGCGTCGTTTCTGAGACTCCAGTTGGTTGTGGTTGCATGATGGTGTGGTTATGTGTTTAATAATAATAAAAATATAATCATGTAAAATAACTAAAAATAAAACTTTTGTAACATATCTGGCGTGTACGGATGCATACTAAAATATATAAAATATGGAAGTCGCAAAGTCGACAATTTTGGCTATACGTGTTGACGTGATTATGTACGATTGCTTTATTATGTTTGATTGATAATTGTTTATGCCAATAACTTATATATATATTGTTCATTATCAGATGGAACCCGTTGTTAATGAACCAGTTAATGAAGTTAACCAATCTGAGCAAAACAATGAGGATCATTTTCTTAATAGGCAAGATATAGAAAACATCGTTGCTCAGGGAATAGCCAATGCTATCCCAGCAATCGTCGCTGTGGTCAAAAGCCCTGTTGAGCCTTCACAAGCTCACCCCAGTAAACGCACGCACAACGATAATTCCAGTAACAGTGTTAACGGAGGCGGCAATAATGACAACGTGATTCAAGCCCCGATACTTAAGAAAATGAAAGTTACAACGCCTGGTTGCACTTATAAAGAATTTCTTGCCTGTAAACCTGTTGAATTTGCAGGCAATGAAGGGGCAACTGCTGCACTGCGTTGGTTGGAGAAAACCGAGGCAGTGATTAAAATAAGTAAATGTGCCGAGGAGGATAAGGTCATGTATGCTTCTCACCTTTTTAAGGAAGAGGAATTAGAATGGTGGAACACGGTACTGCAAGCCAAAGGAAGTGACATGGCTTATGCCATGAATTGGGAAGAGTTTAAGCATTTGGTGGAAAGGAAATTCTGCCCTGAATATGAAAAAGAGCAAATGGCGAATAAGTTTCTGAGCCACCGAATGGTGGATGTTGACTGTCGAGGGTATACTTCGAAGTTCTTCGAGTATGCTCGAATTGTACCAACTCTGGCTTCGCCAGAACCGGTACTTATCTCTCGCTATATTTGGGGTTTAGTTAGCGAGATCCGTGATATCGTCAAAGCTACGAGACCTCACACAATTGACGATGCGGTGGAGTTAGCCAATACTTTGACCGACGGACTGGTGCGTACGCGAGAAGAAAATAGGAAAAAGGAGTTAGCCCAAAAGATTACCCAAGGATTTCGTGTGGGTAATAATATTAACTTCAAGAGGAAGGGAACTGGGTCCTCTTCCACCCCGCCATTTTGCGGGAATTGCAAAAAGAAGCATTTTGGAAAATGTAGAGAAAATTGTAATTTCTGCAAAATTCCGGGCCATCGGGAAGAGGAATGCAAGAAGAAATCAAAAGTCTGCTACAACTGTGGAGAAGCTGGGCATTTCAGACCAGAATGCCCTAAATTGGTCAAGCCAGCAGATAACAAGGCCAAACCTGCTGAAGGAACTAATAAGAAGAATGCAAGAGCCTTCCAATTGACCACGCAGGAAGCCGAACTAATTCCCGCTGTAATAGCTGGTACGTTTCTGGTACACAACGTTTATGCGAAAGTATTATTCGACTCTGGTGCAAACCAAAGTTTTATAAATACTTCTTTTTGCCAAGCTCTTAAGCTACCCTTAACCAAACTTAGGCAGATTTATACAGTAGAAACGGCGGACGGAAACTCTATTAACATAGACACGGTTTTGCAAAAAGAAAATATAGAACTTTCAGGTCATAAATTTTCTGCAAACCTATTACCCATGAATTTAGCTGGATTCGATGTTGTATTAGAAATGGATTGGTTAGTAGCCAACCATGATCGAATCCTTTGTGATAAGAATTCCATAGAAATCCATACACCATCAGGAGAAATAATCGTGGTTATAGGAGATAAGCCACATAAATCAATAAAATTCATTTCTGTAATGAAAGTTGCTAGTTATGAACGAAAGCAGGTAATAGTGTATATGATTTCGGTAATCATTAACACTAAGGGTAAGGAACTTATGGAAATTCCTGTAGTATCAGAATACTCGGATGTATTCCCAGAAGAACTACCAGGATTACCACCAGATAGGGAGGTAGAATTTAGAATTCATCTGATTCCTGGAACTACACCCGTAGCTAAAGCACCCAACCGGTTAGCACCCACTGAAATGTTAGAACTGAAAAAGAAATTAGATGAACTACTCAGTAAAGGATTCATACAACCTAGTTCATCCCCTTGGGGAGCACCAGTGTTGTTCGTAAAGAAGAAAGATGGTTCGATGCGAATGTATATCGATTATAGAGAATTAAATAAGGTTACAATTAAGAATCGATACCCATTGCCTAGTATTGATGATCTTTTCGATCAACTTCAGGGGGCTAGATATTTTTCTAAAATAGATTTATGCTCCGGATATCATCAGTTGAAGGTACAAGAAGAAGACATACCTAAAACAGCTTTCAGAACTAGGTATGGTCATTATGAGTTTACAGTCATGCCCTTTGGACTAATAAATGCTCATGCCGCATTCATGGACATGATGAATAGAATCTGTAAACCGTATTTGGATAAATTCGTAATTGTCTTCATCGACGATATACTTATTTATTCCAAAAGTCAGGACGAGCATTGTAAGCATTTACATGCACTCTTAACTCTGTTAAGAAAAGAGAAGCTTTATGCCAAATTCTCGAAATGTGAATTTTGGCTACAGGAGGTACAATTTTTAGGACACATGGTGAATCACGAAGGTATTCACGTAGATCCCTCCAAAATAGAAGCGATCACCAAATGGAAGGTCCCTCAATCAGCTATGGAAGTTAGAAGTTTTCTAGGGTTAGCTGGATATTATAGATGATTCATTAAAGATTTTTCTAAGATAGCTGTGCCATTAACTAAGCTAACCTGTAAATCAGTTAAGTTTGAATGGGGACCTAAGCAAGAAGAAGCCTTTAGGATTTTATAACAAAGGTTAACAAACACCCCAATTCTTGCCTTACTTGAAGGGACAGAAGATTTTGAAGCTTATTGTGACGCTTCTAAGCTAGGATTAGGATGTGTGCTAATGCAACGCAAAAAGGTAATTACGTATGCCTCAAGGCAATTGAAAAGGCACGAGGAAAACTATACGACACATGATTTAGAATTAGGGTCGATAATTTTTGCCCTTAAGATTTGGAGGCACTATCTGTATGGCAGTAAGTTCACAGTCTATACGGATCACAAGAGTTTAAAGTACATATTTAGGCAAAAAGAATTAAACATGAGGCAAAGAAGATGGATGGAAATTCTAAGTGACTACGACTGTGATATCCAATATCACGAAGGAAAAGCAAATATAGTCGCAGATGCTCTAAGTCGTAAGTATCATGAAAAGCAAAAGCGAGTTCGTGCTCTTAGATTAAATCTATAGTTAGATTTAATGGAACAACTGAAGAAGGTTCAAGTAACAGCAATGGAGGATGATGCTGAAGGGATGAAAGGAAGAATAATGGAATTTGGAGATTCCACAAAAGAAGGATTTGGGTACCTAAGCAAGGAGATTTAAGAAACAAGATTTTAGAGGAAGCCCATAAATCTAGGTATACCATGCATCCTGGTAATAATAAGATGTACCAAGATTTAAGAAATAATTTCTGGTGGATAGGAATGAAAAAGGACATAGCTAGATATGTATCTAAGTGTCTAACTTGTTCACAAGTTAAAGCAGAACACCAGAAACCTTCAGGGTTACTCCAACAATTAGAAATGCCTGTTTGGAAATGGGAACTAATAACCATGGATTTTGTTACTAAGTTGCCCAAAACCAGAAAAGGTAACGACGCAATTTGGGTAATTGTGGATCGATTAACCAAATCAGCTCATTTCCTGCCCATGAAGGAAACTTTCAGTATGGAAAGATTAGCCAAATTATACGTAGATGAGGTAGTATCCTTACATGGAGTCCCACTCTCTATTATATCAGATAGAGATAGTCGTTTCACTTCACATTTCTGGACAAGTTTTCAAGAAGCAATGGGGACCAGACTGAACTTGAGCACTGCATACCATCCCCAAACAGACGGACAAAGTGAAAGGACGATTCAAACCCTGGAAGACATGCTTAGGGCATGTGTAATAGATTTTGGTGGAAATTGGGATAATCACCTTCCCTTAATTGAATTCTCCTATAACAATAGTTACCATTCAAGCATCGAAGCTGCCTCGTTCGAAGCACTGTATGGACGAAAATGTAGAACTCCAGTTTGTTGGGCAGAAATAGGAGAAAGCCAATTATCAGGTCCTGAAATCGTACAAGAAACCACCGACAAGATAACTCATATCAAGGAAAGATTAAAGACGGCTCAAGATCGTCAGAAAAGTTATGCAGACAATAGACGTAAGCCACTAGAATTTCAAGTCGGAGATAGGGTAATCTTGAAAGTTTCTCCTTGGAAAGGAGTGGTTCGGTTCGGAAAGAAAGGAAAGCTAAGTCCAAGATACATAGGACCATTCCCAGTAATCCAGCGAATAGGACCAGTTGCTTATCGCCCACAACTACCAGAAGAATTAGCTGGAGTACATGACGTGTTTCATCTATCTAACCTCAAGAAGTGTTTGTCCGACGAATCCCTGGTAGTACCTCTCCAAGATATAGAGGTAAATGAAAAGTTAAAATTTGTGGAGAAACCACTGCAAATAGAAGACAGAAAGGTCAAGTTTCTCAAACACAAACGACTGGTACTGGTCAAAGTCAAGTGGGATTCAAAGAGAGGACCTGAGTACACTTGGGAACTGGAATCAGAGATGAAGCGAAAATATCCTTATTTGTTCCAGTAAATCTCGAGGATGAGATTTTAATTAAGGTGGGGAGGATGTAACAACTCTCACCAAAAGTATTATTTCTTATTTTATTATGTCCAATAGGAAACCCTAATTGAAACCCCAAAGTAATATTGCATGACCCCTAAAATTTTCAGAACAGTTGGAACTAGGATCAGGGCCCCTAAAACTCAAGGGGGGGATTCCCTAATTGATATTATCCATACAGTTTGCTGTAAAATTCTAATTTCGTCGAAACTTGACTCACCAGGGCTATGTTAGACACGAGGCTACCCTACCCTAAGAGTGCACCCGTCGCGCCACGCGCAGGGACCAAGTGACCCTGGCGCGCCGCGCGACAGGAACCATTTTTCAGTATATAATGCAGGGGACTGGAACTTGCATGGTTGTGTTGTTTCGATGTGAAATTTTGTTTTCTACGTTACTTTGTGCTCTGATCTTTCTAAAAACAATCAAATCTCAACCCTCTGCTACGACAACAGGGTAATAACTTGATCACTGCTATGATATAATGTCCGATCGATTGAAACCAATCCGATGGATGTTTAAGTGCTGCCCGAACTCGGGCTATACTTTGTCATTCGTCGTGAGGGTTTTGATTTCGTGAGCTTATCATAAATGTTGTATTAAGTTACTGACCCAGTTTCGTGTGCATTGTTATTTGCCTAGGTTACAAGAATAAATCAGTAGGCTAAACTCTGCCTAATTAAACTTGCAATGTGAGTCATTCTCTTTTTATCAAATTGCTTTACAAAACCCTAAATGTTTTCCAGTTATACTTTGCAGTGATTAAGTCTTTGCTAATCTTTAATTACTGGCAGTATGTGGGGGTTTTGTGCACATTACTACTAACGATTTATCACTTTAGGTGGGCGAGCCTAATTAGTGATATGTCCACAGTCATAGATTCGGTCGAGTGACAGCTGAACCAGATAATTATATGATAAAGGGAAAATATAAAAACCCTTAATGCTGTAAATTTATAACAATGTGTCTTTTGTGCAAATTGGATGACTCGCCAGTATTTCCCCGCTGATAAAAATCCTTTTAAACATGTTTCAGGTGATCTGCTGTGATCTAGGAAAAGTGTCGTGTAGCACTACCAGCTTGAAGAAGTGGCTCAATGAAATAAATAAATATGTTTTGTAAAACGGGGAATTTCCTTGTGAAATTCCTTTATTGTAAATTATGGGGTTTGTCCCAAAGTGTGAAATAAAATAAGTTGGGCATTTTCAAGTTTAAGCGATCCTGTTAACATTTCCGCTGCCAAATTAATTAAAATACCACGGGTTTTCTGTCCCGCGACTTCTGGACCGGGTCACACCGGGCCAGGGGCCGTGACATGTATGCTTCTCACCTTTTCAAGGAAGAGGCATTAGAATGGTGGAATACGGTATTGCAAGCCAAAGGAAGTGACATGGCTTATGCCATGAATTGGGAAGAATTTAAATGTCTAGTGGAAAGGAAATTCTCCCCCGAATATGAAAAGGAACAAATGACAAATAAGTTCCTAAGCCACCGAATGGTGGATGTTGATTGTCGAGTGTATACTTCGAAGTTCTTCGAATATGCTAGAATTGTACCAACTCTGGCCTCGCACCGGTACTTATTTCTCGCTACATTTAGGGTTTAATTAGCGAGATTCGTGATATTGTTAAAGCTGCAAGACCCCGCACAATTGACGACGCGGTGGAATTAGCCAAAAACCCTGACTGATGGACTGGTGCGTACGCGAGAAGAAAACAGAAAGAAGGAATTGGCTCAAAAGATTACCCAAGGATTCCGAGGAGGTAATACGAGTAGTAACTTCAAGAAAAAGGGGACTGGGCAATCCTCCACTGCTCCCTTTTGCAGTACCTGTAAAAGAAAGCATTTTGGAAAATGTAAGGGTTACTGTAACTTCTGCAAAATTTCGGGGCACCAAGAAGAAGATTGTAGAAGAAAGAAATCAACAATCTGCTTCAATTGTGGAGAAGCTGGACATTTTAGACCAGACTGCCCTAAACTGGTCAAACCAGCTGACAACAAGACTAAAACCGCTGAAGGAACTAATAAGAAAAACACAAGAGCCTTTCAACTGACAACCCAAGAAGCAGATCTGATTCCGGATGTAATAGCGGGTACGTTCCTAGTTCACAACGTTTATGCAAAAGTATTATTTGACTCTGGTGCAAACCAAAGTTTTATAAATACTTCGTTTTGCCAAGCTCTTAATCTACCTTTAACCAAACTCAGGCAGATTTATACAGTAGAAACGGCAGATGGAAATTCTGTTAGCATAGATACGGTTTTGCAAAAAGGAAATATAGAACTCTTAGGGCATAAATTTTCTGCAAACCTGTTACCTATGAATTTAGCTGGATTCGATGTCGTGCTAGGAATGGATTGGTTAGTAGCCAACCATGCTCGAATCCTCTATGACAAGAATTCCATAGAAATTCATACATCCATAGGAGAAATACTTGTGGTTACAGGAGAAAAGCCACGGAAGCCAATGAAATTTATTTCAGTAATGAAAGTGGCCAGTTATTCAAGAAAACAAGGATTAGTGTATATGATTTCAGTAAACATTAACGCTAAAGGTAAGGAACTTAAGGAAATTCCTGTAGTATCAGAATACAAGGATGTATTCCCGGAAGAACTACCTGGATTACCACCCGATAGGGAAGTAGAATTTAGAATTCATCTAATTCCTGGAACTACACCAATAGCCAAGGCCCCTTATCGATTAGCACCCACTGAAATGCTAGAATGGAGAAAGCAGTTAGATGAATTATTAAGCAAAGTATTCATACAACCTAGTTCATCCCCGTGGGGAGCACCAGTGTTGTTTGTGAAAAAGAAGGATGGTTCAATGCGAATGTGTATCGATTGTAGGGAATTGAATAAGGTTACAATTAAGAATCGATACCCATTACCTAGGATTGATGATCTTTTTGATCAATTGCAAGGAGCTAGATACTTTTCTAAGATAGACTTGCGCTCAGGATACCACCAGTTGAAGGTACAAGAAGAAGACATACCTAAAACCGCTTTCAGAACTACGTATGGTCATCACGAGTTTACAGTCATGCCCTTTGGTCTAACAAATGCTCCAGCCGAATTCATGGACATGATGAATAGAATCTGTAAGCCGTACTTGGATAAATTTGTGATTGTCTTCATCGACGATATACTTATTTATTCCAAAAGCCAGGACGAGCATTGTGAACATCTACGAGCACTCTTAACTCTGTTAAGGAAATAGAAGCTTTACGCCAAATTCTCAAAGTGTGAATTTTGGCTACAAGAAGTGCAATTTTTAGGTCACATGGTGAATCACAAAGGTATTCACGTAGATCCCTCCAAAATAGAAGCGATCACCAAATGGAAGGTCCCGCAATCAGCTATGGAAGTTAGAAGTTTTCTAGGATTAGCTGGGTACTATAGGCGCTTCATTAAGGATTTTTCTAAGATAGCTGTGCCATTAACTAAGCTAACCTGTAAAACAGTTAAGTTTGAATGGGGACCTAAGCAAGAAGAAGCTTTTAAGATTTTAAAACAAAGGTTAACACACGCTCCAATTCTAGCCTTACCAGAAGGAACAGAAGATTTTGAAGTTTATTGTGATGCTTCTAAGCTAGGATTAGGATGTGTGTTAATGCAACGCAAAAAGGTAATTGCATATGCATCAAGACAATTGAAGAAGCACGAAGAGAATTATACGACTCATGACTTAGAATTAGGAGCAATAATTTTTGCCCTTAAGATCTGGAGACACTACCTATATGGAAGTAAGTTTATAGTCTATACAGATCATAAGAGTTTAAGATACATATTTGGGAAAAAAGAATTAAACATGAGGAAAAGAAGATGGATGGAGATTCTAAGTGACTACGATTGTGATATTCAATATCACGAAGGAAATGCAAATGTAGTAGCAGACGCCTTAAGTCGTAAGTATCATGAAAAACAAAGACGAATTCGCGCTCTTAGATTAAATCTTCAAGTAGATTTAATGGAACAACAGAAGAACGTTCAAGAAACAGCAATCAAGGATGATGCTGAAGGAATGAAAGGAAAGATAAAAGAATTAGAGCAAGGGACTGATGGAATTTAGGTAGTGTTTGGTATGCTGGAATGAGAGGTGGAATGGAATGAGTGATTACGTGGGAATTAAGAAAAGAGTGTTTGGTTGGTCAATGGAATGGAATCACCCATTCCAAAATGCATTCCTGTAACACCCCGAAAACGGGTTTGGTAATTAAACCCCGTTAATACTAAAGACGTGAAAAGTACCGTTAGTGGTAAAAGTAAACTGGCAAATATTAGGAATTTATTTAATAATCCTAATATTTATTTGAAGTGAATAAATAGCTTTTAAGAAATAAAGTGAAAGAAGGCCCGAGTTAACGGGACCCGAAATAAACTTAGTCATAAATATTCTCGAACCCGCTAAGTTAACTAGGAATATTAAACCTAGTTAATAAGTGGGAATATTGTTAAAAATAAGTAGGTTGTGGCCTACTTAATAACGAACCAAACACGAGGGACCCAAAGCCGGGTATCTTGCATAAATGAATTATAAACTTAAAACAAAACACAACACACACACTCTTGTGTGTGTGTGTGTGCGTGAACACGTCCAGGAGAAGGAGCAAGAGCTCCAAACCCTAGCTCATCCAAATTCATCAAATTGGAGAGCCAAACGACGCTTAAATTCATAACCGAACATGGATTAATGATCACCCGAACAAGAGGATCATAAGGTATGTAAAATCTTGATGTTTGGTGAAGTTGTAAAAATTGAGTAATCATCCTAATCGCGAATTAGGTATGGATTAGAGAAGCTATGGCTAGATTAGTGATGTATATTTACTTAGGAACAAAACCCTAAGTGAAAATCATACATAATATGCTATGGATTGAATGATTGAATGATTTTCCACACTAGGTTAAGTGGGTTTTAATCATATGATGAACTTGATGATATGATTGTGATTAGGATCATCATGCATGTTAGTAATCGGGAAATACTTAAACAATTTGCAAGTTTGAGCATTTGATCATAAGTGATAGTGGTGAATTTTGATGTTAATCTTGGTAAAAATAACTAGTTATGAACTAGTTGTAAGTGTGTAAAATGTATGCACATTAGGTGTTTGTTAAAATGCCTAAGTGAAGACTAAAGTGTTGAAATTAGAGCGAAAACACGCATTTGAATGTTATGGTGATTACGCGTAATAGGAAATGAGAAGGGTTCTAAATACAATGTTGATTTAGACTTAATGTTAAGAACCTTGTGATTTAAAGTGGTTAACTTTAATAATCTAAGTTAACTAATCATGAAGTCGAATAGTAGTTTCGACGTATGAACTAAGTGAGATGGAATAGTCGTGAATAATTATGACTAATCTAACCATCTCGCGAATTATGATGATAGTTTGACGCTGGACGAGCTAGGTGAAAGCTTGGGAAGAAAACGGGTCAAACAAATCAAGAACGAAGAAAAAGCATAATCCGGGTGCAAGGTAAGTATAGCTTACACTAGTCTTATATTTTAGAATATTCCCTTATCGTATTAGTTACGAATAGGACGAATACATAATTGAGGTATGATGTTCCGGCGTGTAAACGTACGGAACAAGATAGTCGAATACGACAAGAAACCATGTTGATGGTTAAAAGGAGCTAAATCGGTAATTCGATCATTTTACGACAAATGGAAAATGAAACTTTTGAATGGGTACCTTATAAGGTAAACCAAAACAAACAACATGGGTAAAACGGTAAATTGGTCACGTGTTGACCATAACCATTGGTTTTGAAAGGCAATATATGACGAAAGCTATGATAGGCTAAAAGGCGTTAAGAAACGATTACTAAATGAAATGACCGCACTGTGTGAACCGGAGCGAGTCATATAGATGAGACGGTATTAAATACCATCTCGCCAACATAATCGGTCATTTAGACCAAATGGGTCAAAAAGGTGAAGATATCACCTTTTGACAATAATGACTAATGATCATTGTCGAGTTATATTATTTCAGGAGTAAATGTCAAATGGGTATTAGCAACGCTATGGATTAGCGGTTATAAAAGCAAGGTATTAAAAACGGGTCAATATATTGATCTGCGCCAGGTATGTGAAGTATACCAGGGTAACACTCATTTAGAACATGTGGTTCAAGAGTGTTAAAAGAGGTCAAAATGGACGTTTGGTTACTTGATAAGTAAACCAAATGTTTTAAGTAAAGGATATTACGTTTGGAAAGTTTAAAGACTTTTCAAACAAGATCATAAGTTAGATGAGGGATTATGGGTCAAATATGCTTTCAAAAGTCCTTCATCGTAAATGATTTGCTAAAATGGACTAAAACGCCCTTATAAGCTAAATTGGACAAACGACCTTTAAGGGTAGTTTTGAAACGAGTTTTATGATCAACTTAATAATTCGAATAAGTATGTGAAGTGAAAGATGTAAACCATTGGTCAGATGTCTCTATATGAGTCTTTGTCGTAAGTTAGCAATCCGATGAGAAAAACTCGGATTATCTAGATCACCTCATTAAGTCTACCACAAATATAGTTGTGGTGGAAGATTACTTGATAAGTAATCTCGTACTAAAATGCTAGAACCTAATGAAAGCGAGACATGCTCAAAATATGCCTAAATATCCTTAACGGGTCAAAATACGCTTATGAGCGTAAACGGGTTTAGGATATGTAAGAAACCCGTGACTTGAACCTAGTATGATAGGAACTATGGAAATTATTAGTATCAGGAGAATAGGGATCAAATAATCATGTTTTGTTTGACAAAAACATGAACGGGTCAAATTTGATAAAAAGGGTAGTAAGCCGAAGACTTAAAAGTCTTAAAATTTGTTAAGCCAAATGTCGGATTTTAACTCCATATGATGGAGAATCAAATTACAAACATGTAGGAAGAAACGGTAGGTCAAACGGATAAGCGGTTTGAAAGATACGAAAGATTTCGTGTCAAGTTGCGGCAAATTGGAGAAGCTGAATGCAGGTGCCACCGTAAATTACGGTGTCCACCGTAATTTACGGTGGAGTTGAAAAATGCTACGGTAGATCTCTTCTGATTTACGGTGAAAACAAGTTAAAACAAGGACCACCGTAAATTACGGTGTCCACCGTAATTTACGGTGGACCCCGTACAAAAATGTATATTTTGATCAGTTTGTTTTCCGGACTCATTTAAATGCGTTTTAAATACTGTATGACTAAAGCATTTCATGTTTATGAAATGTAGGTACTTTCTGGGATGCCGGAAGACGATCAAGCTAAGCGAAGAACCGAACACGACAAAGACACACGCTTCCGCACTTCGATACATTGTAAATTTTTAAACAACGAAATTAACCAAGTTATGTAGAATAACTTATGATTCATCAAAGTTTAATAAACCCGTATTTTTATAGTATGTGTAGTCTTAACTACACATCTAATTGCTGGCATTTCCATACAAAATCGTTAAATAGAAACTAGGGTGTTACAATTCCATTCCCTCAAAATCATTCCTTCCACCCCCCTGTTTTTTTCCATTACATCCCCTCTTGCACCGTTCATCAACAACACCACAACCCACGACCTTTGCCACAACCCACCACCACCACCACCCACCACCGACACCATCGTCGCCACCCACCACCACCTCACCCCGACAGCCACCGCCGCCGCCACCACCCACTCGCCACCGTTATCACCCATAGCTGCGACCAACAGCCAACGTCACTCGCCGCCGCCGCCCACCACCATCGTCGACGCCACCACCACCGCCACCACCAACCGCCGCCTCCACCACCAACCGCCACCTTTGCTGCCACCCACCACCAACGACCACCTTGTCGCCACCACCACTCCTCGTCACCGCCGCACCGCCACTCGCCGCCACCACCACCACCCATCGCCGCCGTCGACACCCACCACCGCCACCTATAACCACCCACAATCACTACCACCGACCACCACCACCACCACCACCACCACTCACCGCTAATTTTATTACTCTGTTTTTCTTGCCTACCGAACAATACACAATAATAATTCATTCCATTCACATGGTAACCAAACAAGACATGGAATGGTAATTATCCATTGCATTCCCTCATCCATTCCATTACCTCGTCCATTCCATTCCTTCGTCCATTCCATTACCCCATACCAAACAGACCCTTAGAGATTCCACCAGAAAAAAAATTGGGTACCTAAGCAAGGAAATTTAAGAGATAAGATTTTAGAAGAAGCCCATAAATCTAGATATACCATGCATCCTGGAAACAACAAAATGTACAAAGATTTAAGAAATAATTTCTGGTGGATAGGAATGAAAAATGACATAGCTAAATATGTATCTAAGTGTCTAACTTGTTCGCAAGTTAAGGCAGAGCACCAGAAACCTTCAGGTTTACTTCAACAACTAGAAATGCCTGTTTGGAAGTGGGAACTAATAACAATGGATTTTGTTACTGATGCGCGTGTGGTGTGATATATATTTAAGTATATTTTAAGCCCTTTTTACACGTTAGTCAAGTTTTAAATTTATAAAACACAATATTTCACTAACACCAAACACACATATGGGCAAGTGCACCCATCGTGAGCGTAGTATAGTGTTGGCAAGATACCGAGGTCGTCCAAGGACACAAGAGCTTTTAATACCGGTTTATCCTCAACGTCTAATCAAATCAAAAAGTTAGAAAAAGGTTTTTAAATAAGAAAAATAAAACTAACTAAAATGCTGAAAAATAAAATAAAAGTAAAAACAGATAGACAAGATGAATCACTTGGCTCCGACTCGTGTTTAGTGTAACCTTTGATTATTTCCGCACTTTTGCACTTTTTAAGAGATTATCTTAGTTATTGTAGTAGGCCCCTCTTTTGAAGGTGACGTTACCCTCAACCCAGTAGTGTGAGTCAGCAAGGATACAATCCTAAAGGGTCGGATTATTGAAAGATAATTAATTAAGTTATTAATGCATATTATGGTAGGCCCCTCTTTTGAAGGTGACGTTACCCTCGGCTAAGTAGTCTGAGTCAGCAGGGATACAGTCCTAAGTAGCCGGGTTAAAGTATTAATAGTAGCTTACATATGAGGGGATCAAAGAGTTTGGACCCCCGCCATCCAATACCGGTGGGTATTGAAGGAGGTCCTACTAAATTTGACCCAGGTCCTTGCAGGATCTATACACTGAACAAGGTAAGACTCTTACCAAACCGTTCCCTTAACCCCCGACCAGGTAGCCAACATATCTCCATATAGACCGTGGAGATATGAATGGTGAAAATCTTTTATTTTATATAGACAGTAAAATAATGCCAAGACACCATGGACAAACGATAAGGAAGAATCACCTTCAACATAAGAAACTAGTTATTAAAGTCATTAATACATAACCAAATAAAAAGTGCGAAAAGATTAAAAATAAAAAAGTATTACACTAGACACTTGTCTTCACCAAGTGATGTAAGAGACTTAGGCAAACATGGCCTTTGATTGTCAAGAGCTCTTACGATCAATCTTGGATCCCGAGACGACTCACACACTCTACGATTGTCACACCCTGGCTTTGCGGAAGCGTGGGTTAAATTGGTGTGACTTCTTAATACCATAGCTTAATCACAACAAAGCTATATGAAAATAAAACATGCAGATCATCCATGGATTTAAGTTTGAAAAGTAAAATACCACAACATTGTCTTAAGGCGTTGACGCATGCAAAGGAAATTACAACCTGATAATATAAAAACTTTGTTCTTAAAACGTAACCACACTTATAACATAAACACTGTTTAAGACTCGCGACTCGTCCAGGTAAAAGTCGCGACCCCTAAACGTGGATGATCTCGTAACTCTAACACAGCGGGAAAACGTAGCATACCGTGCCAGATCCTTAGCTCCCTGAAATACATGTAAGTTGGAAAAATCAACATAATGTTGAGCGAGTTCATGTGTAAGTGAGTATGTAAAACACTTGTAAGTATAAAAGTCCCTGGTATGTAGCAAATAAGGAAAAAGAGATCACCAATGGTTTGCAAGGCCATTGATATGTGTGAAGTGCAAGTAGGAAGACTCAAACCTAGCAAATTTATGCGTCGGGCACAAAGTCACCCCGAGGTCCGTTCTGTTTGGGCCTGGGGCTGGGCTCGCTACACCCAGATAGATCTACCGCTCCTGTCCCTCGGTCCTACAATGAGGATTAATGGCCTCCAGTTCCCGCCTACCCACTCACATGATCTGTACGTTCTAACCCTCCTTACGCTAACCATACCATGTAAAAAGTACTCGTAATCATAGTAACATGTATTTCACCCCCGCAGTTTAGAAAACTGAAAACAGTTAAGAGAAAAGGGGGACATGAACTCACAGTAATGCGTCCTCGATAACAGCAACTCAAACTCGGTCTGTAGCACGACAACCTACAACGTGCTAATATCTATTAGACGAACGGCCGTGCCTTAGCTTAGAGTTTTAACGTTCTTGGGGAAATAGTTAGACAACTATTTCGTGTTTATATTTCTTGGTTAACGTATACATAGATTCCTTCCCAAGGATGGGGTATTCGTACATGTATTATGTATTTGGTGACTTAAAGTATTGACAAAATATATTTACAAGTTTCATATCCAACACTTTAAAGTTTTATGTCAAAACTCATGGCGAGGTTTAATTCCGAGAAATAAAGTTAAACATACTTGCTAGAAAAATAGTTTTTCTAAGTCTCGGTATTTTTAGAAAAATTCGCCAGAACTTCCCCTAAAACGGGAGTGTCCGTGCTTAATACGCACATCTTTTTCTTTTTGAAATCAACCCATGATTATCAACAATCAACCCTTACGTTTTAACACGCAAAACACTACCCTTGTCGTTTTAGTTTCAATATGTGAAAAACTGGACTGTTTTCGGACGAGTAAATAAAATACTTAACTTATTCCAAAAATTCCCAAATTTTTGCGGAACGTCATAATCGACCCAAAAATTATTATGTAAAAATTTCGGGGTCTAGTTCATTATCAGTAATTTATAGAAAATCGTTTACCGAACTGTGATCAGATTTGTTACATTCTGATCACAGTTTACGGAAAAATTCGTCAAAAATTCCTTGTAAGTCCGTTTATCGAAATTCCAGTTCGAGGGTCACAAATACATCCGTTTCCATCTTTGATAAAAGTTTCAGGGGCTGGTTCGGTTCAGGTTTTAAGTTGTGATCGAAAACGTATGACCCATTTTACTGCAGTTAAAATCAGCCTTAGCTGCTGTCACGAAAACAGACTTTTAAAATAGTAACCGACCTCAGAAAAATGCGATTCCAGCGCCATTTTCTTTGTTTTTCGAAAAGACACGATTTAGGCTTTTGAAATTCCGTTTTTCGAGTTTTTAAAGTTCGTTTACAGCCTGTTGAAGGCGGCTGGAAAAGTACATCAGCATGTTATTTCCCGGTTTAAACATTACTAAATCGCATCAACGAGTGTCCGAACAATGGATTTAGCAAGAAAACAACTTTTAAACATCAAGTATGATTTAACCAACCCTCAAACCAACAAGATTCCGCTTCATAAATCAGCCACAAGTAAACTTTTATGTAACTTTTATATTCTCTATTTTTGTTTAACATCTACTAGTCTTTTGATCTTTAGTGATTTAACAACAAAACATCATACTACATGTCATAATTTTCGAACAAGATGAAATCAAGGGTGAAGAAACTTACTACTAGCTTATAGCTAGGGATGATTCTTGTGTGAAAATGATGAGAAAAAGATGGTGAGAAAGGCTAGAACAAGCTCCTTTGAAGTCCCTTTAAGTTGCACCTACCATGGATGAACACAAAGCTTGAATGGAATGTATAAAATGAAGGAGATGATGATGTTTAGAGGTGGTGATGGTGGTTTCGGTTTGGGCAGCCGAGACAAGAGGGAGAGAGAGTGAAATGGGGTGTAATCTTTGTAAAATGATGAACAATCTAATGAACCATACTTCTTATAATCATCTCAAATATTATGCTTAGTACAACAAGCAACATATCTATTATAATATCCAACAAATCAACCAAGTATGGTGTAAATATTGAGTTGGTGATATGGTGGGTCCACATGGACCAAAAATCGTTGGGGGGGGGGGGGTCTTGATGGTAAAAATGTAACTAAATTGCAAGTATAGTTAGATGTAGGAAAGATGATGGTGCAAGTTAGTTGGTTTATTTTTAGCGGGTGTTATGACGTACGGGGATCATGACAAGCCATAAGTAATAAAACAAAATGTCTGACAAAAATTTAGTGTCCCAGGTAATGTCCGGGTATCCGGTTAAATACCGTTCCGTTAAAATGTTTAATTATGCCGAAAAAGGTTCTTTATGTATATTTTTGCAACATAAATTATTCCCGGTACTTAGGAAAATATACGGGACCGTTCTGCAATGTTTTTGCACTTTATTAGTAATTTAAAATGCTGAGTTTTATATTAAAGCGCAGAATTTTGTACTTAAAGTACGTTTTAGGCACACCCGGTCACTATAAACTTCACCTAGTGACGCAGTTCTACAATCCTCACCTCCCTACACTCACTACCAGTGTAGCAATCTATTCCCGGCTCATACTGGCCTTAGAGGCAGTGTCTGCCTGATGCTGGTTATGTCAGCATGTTTAATGGGTATCCCGTATAGTGTGCTCACTGTGCTTTTGTGCATCAAGGTTGTCACTGACGTTTGTGTATAAATAATAGAGTGACAGTATAAAATGTGATGCATGAGCATGTATGTATCAGAAATCAGTAAGCGGTTTAATCACAGTCGTAAGCAAGTACAGTAATTAAATATTAATTAATTCGTACGGATACCTGGTTTGGTGAGGGTTGTCACAACGATGGACAATGGATGATGGTGGTAGATGATGGTGTTGTGATGGTGGTGGGTGGTGGATGAAGTGTGAGAGAGGTGGTGTGCCAAGGGATGGTTTGCAAATGAGCCATGCACCCCTATTTATAGGCTGAACAGAGACTCGGACACGGCCCCGTGTCCACCTTCCTTCTCTTTCTTCATTAATTGCAGTTTGTCTGCATTAGTTGACCACGCCCCCGTGTCCGCTGGGCACGCCCCCGTGTGCAGAAGCGTATCTGTACTATCAAGATTTCCTCAGATTCTGCGAATCTTAGAGTTGATCACAGCCCCGTGTTCGCTAGGCACGCCCCCGTGGTGGGTGATAGAAGCTTCTACAGCTTTGTCTTTTCTGCTGACACTTGGGCACGCCCCCGTGCTCATCGAGCACGGGGCGTATTCAGCCTTCTGTTCTCTTGTTTTGCTTGGGAAGATGCTGTCGGGGAGGCCGGGCATGCCACGTTTGTTCCTTTTCTTGTATTTATGTTAGATTTAGCTGCCTTTTTGCTTCTTTTGTTCATTTGAGCTCATTTAATCCTGAAAATACAAAAAGGAAGACAAAAACATACTTTTTCCAACATTAGTATTAAAAAATGGTTAGTTTTATGCCACAATTGATGTAATTTATATGTTGCATTTTGTGCACATCAAATACCCCCACACTTGAATCTTTGTTTGTCCTCAAGCAAAACTCTTTATAATGTGGCTTTACACTCCCAAATGGAATGGGTAGAAGAGAAGGTTTTTTTGGGTTTGTCATAGAGTGTCGGGATTTCCAAGATTCTTTATTAAGTTTTATTTTTATTTATTTACAATCCTATTGGTCATGATTTATTTAAAACATTTCATAAGATAAATTACTTATTAGGGCATAACATGCCTTTTTAAAATTCCATTTATATACAAGTTCACATACCTCACGGGGGATCACTCAACACTCGGCCGAAGATGTATTTTAGTGGATCACTCGAGAGCGACATGGAACTTACTCCTACCATAAGCTTGCCAAGCAATCAATCCTCCTCCTTTTTAACTATACACATTTGTAAATATCAAGAGGACTTTTGGGGTGAAGGGTTAGGCTTGGGCTAAAGGTAGGTGGTTGGGTTAGTGGTTAGTAAAAGGGCGAAAGGCGTAAAAAGCGTCGGTTTTCGTAAGACTTTTTTTTTGAAGTTTTTATTTTGATGAAGCCATTATTCAAACAAAGTTATTTTTGATAAACTTGTTTGTTTATTTCTCTTTTGCTTCATCATCATCATTTTTTTTTTTTTGAAAGTCATAAGAAAAACCGAGCTTGTTACTAAAAAAAGGGTTAAAAATAAAAAAGTTTTGGTGGGTGAAAGGGTGTTTGTTTTGGGTTATAAAATGAAAAGGTTTAGGCTCAAAGGGGTTAACTAGGGGGATTTTGGGTAGGTGGTAAAAAAAGAAGAAAAATAATGGTGTAGAAATAAAAAGGGCTAGTCCTAATGCCTCCGTCATTTACTTACTCGGGTTTAAGTTGGTAAGGAACGGGAATGTATCGTCGTGGCAAGTTCTAGAGTCGTAAGAACCAAGCGGCTATTCACACAAGAAACGAAAAATGAGCATTTAGTTTAAAGATATGTATTGTATGCTCAATAAAGGCTCAAAACTCACTTTTTGTGGGAATGGGTTTTTATGTGATCAAGTATATATAATCAAATTTTAATCAAACTTGTCATGCCGTTTCATAATTTTCTTATGTTGGTTCTTTTTATCACGACGCTATCGGTTGTAAATTTGTAAAAATATAACCTTTTTTTAGAACTTGAAATTCCCAAATTAAACCTAGACAAGTAAAAAAAATGAAAAAATTTGGGGTGATTAGCGATTCCAATAGAGTTTTGTGTAAGGCTTGTAATTAGGACTTACAAGATTCAAGGTTTTAGCATCCCCCCCCCCACACACTTAAATTACACATTGTCCTCAATGTGTCCCAAAAATAAGTTTTTTTAGGTTGATTGAATGTGTAAAAAGGTGTGAAAAAGCAAAAATTCATGTCACTGGGCGCCTGGACACGGCCCCGTGTTCAGATCGCCAGTAACAGAAATTGTCAAAAAGAAACAGAAGCCTGGGCACGGGGGCGTGTTGGGTGAACACGGCCCCGTGTCCAGTTACCTGAACTGGGCATTTTCTGCAGATAGTTGGGCACGGGCCGTGTTGGGCGAGCACGGCCCCGTGCTGAACTTGCTGTAATGAAGAAAAATTTGTCGGGTGGCCCTGTTTTTGTGCATGGGGTGTTGTTCTCGTTCCCTTGGTATCCTTCACCATCCCGAGTGTGTTTTATTCCTGCAAATTAAAACTAAACTAGAAAACATAAAAATTAATCTAAACTAAGCTAAGGATAGTTCCGCGGAATGCCTCCGTGGTGCGCCACGTTTATAAGGGTCCTTGGCTAGACCCAAAGCCTGGTCATATGTCACCCAAGTGGGATGTTTTGCATCCCATGCTGCACCGTCGGAGAGCGTCATCCAAACTTTAGTCTATGACCTTCATATAGTTGACCGGGTCGTCGTCTTCTACTCTTTTTCCAACTCCAAACTTCATTTCCTCGTCCCCAATCCTCAATGTTAGTGTTCCATCATTCATATCTACCACCGCTTGAGCCGTAGCTAGGAATGGCCTCCCTAAGATGAGTGGTACTTCGGTATCTTCCTCCATATCTAGTGTAACAACCCTCGGTAAAATCGACACTCTCATAATATTTCCGACACCTCTGTATATTTTAAAAGACCCTCGTATGTCTTTAAATACACCCCGTATGTGAACACCGAGCCCGAAATATGTTATAACATATAAAATAAATTAAAAACAAAAAAATATTAAGTTGAGGCGGGCCGCGTAGACCCACCCCAACATTTACGCGGGCGGTATCAAGGTGGATACCTGATTTCGTTTGATTTCTTTAGTTCAAGCGGGCCGCGTAAGACCCCGTTTAAGTTAACGCGGGCCGCGAGAGTCATGAATGGTGGCACAGCCCTGAGCTGACACGTGTCGACATCGTGGCGGACCTACACGCTGAACCAGCAAAGCTATATGTTGACCTAGGGTTGACGCGGGCCGCGTAGCCCTATGGCTATTCTTACGCGGGAGGGCGTGAGAGTCGAGTTCAGCAACTATAAATAGAAGGCCTCGGATCTCAGTCGAACTCGCTCATTTCAATTCTCAAATCACAATTTCTGTAGTAGAGTTATTATACACGGGTATTATATCCCCCTAATTAGCGAGGTTCTGCTCCGTTGTAAGTATTATAACCCCGGTTTCATAGTAGATACGCTGCCCGATTGATTTAGGGTTCCGTAATAACTGTCGTGGTTCTGCCCGACGTAGTTGTTGGAATGTCGTCTCGGGGAGGGTACCATTAATATTTTCAAAGGGTTATGATACTAATCAATGTACATTTGTATAAATTATAGATTATATCCAGGAAACCCTTACGCGAAGTCTAAGATAGCAATGTGAGTAATCCTTCTTTTTGTGTAAACCTTTTTGTGAGTTAATCCTCTTTTTGTTAACAGTTTTTACAAAACCTTAATTATTTTACAATGCAATTTAGCAGTGATTGAGTCTTTGTAGTTCTTCAATTACTGCCGGTATGTTGGGGTTTTGTATACAAAATTTACTACACTGTGAGTAGTAAGTCGGGATGACAATACGCTACCATTGGACAATGAGTTAGCCAATGGGTAATATGACCCACAAGTCAGGATTGACAGTACTAATGGAGTAATTATGTAGAAATAAACAATGTGATCGCTCTCAATACTGTTCACTGTGACTTTTTATTTTAACTTGATTAAACTGGGATTCACTCACCAGTATTTCCCACTGAAAAATGTTTTTAAAACGCGTTTCAGGTAACACAATGTGACAGCCAATTAGTAAAAAGCCAGCTGGAGAGCACTGAAGGCTTGAGAAAAATGTGGCTATAAAAGTTACCTAATAAATGATGTTTTAAATTCAATAAAATAGGGTTTATCCCTATACATGTGTTGTAATAAGAAACTTGGGTTTTACCCATATGATTATTAATATCAAATATGATGGTTTTACTCTGATAAACATTTCCTAACTACGGTCCTGATGTAAATTCCGCTGCCAAATTAAAAACAAACCTGATACCACCGTCACTGAGCTCGCGTCCGCCCGTTCCCGGGGGTCAGGGATCGGGGGTTGCGACATCTAGTATGACAAAGTCGGCCGGAAAGACAAATTCGCCGACTTTGACCAATAGATTTTCAGCGACACCTTGTGGATATTTGACGGATCTATCGGCGAGTTGTATGCTTATTTTTGTAGGGCTTGTTTTCCCTAAGCCGAGTCGGTTGAACATTGATGAGGGCATGAGGTTGATGCTTGCCCCGAGATCGGCTAGTGCATTACGAATGGGGGATTCCCCAATCGAGCAAGTAATTGTGAAGCTTCCGGGGTCAAGCTTCTTTTGCGGGAGTTTGTTGAGTAGTAAGGCGGAGCATTCTTTGCCTAAGTTAACTAATTGCAATGATTCAATTTTCCTTTTATGAGTGAGGAAGTCCCTCATAAATTTTGAATATTTAGGCATTTGAGTTAGAACTTCGATAAATGGAATATTAACATGCAATTGTTTTAGTAAATTTTCGAACTTTACGAATTGCTCATCGGTCTTTTGACGAATTAACCGACCGGGGTATGGAACCGGAGGAGTCTTAGTAGGCTCTTGGATTGGTGGAGAAGCCTTCTCTGGTTGGGATGTGGGTGGAGTTGTGGTATGGCTGGATTGGCTTCTTTCAGCTGGCGGTAATGGAGCCTCCTCGGGACCCACGGTTCGGTTTCTCAATGTGATGAGATGTACTTGTGCCTTTGGGTTGGTTTCGGTATTACTTGGTAACGCGCCTTGTGGTCTATCGGAGAAACTTTGAGCTATTTGATTTAATTGTTTTTCAATGTTTTGAATGCTAGCTTGTTGATTTCTGAAATTTGATTCCAATTGCTGAAATTGATCCGAGTTTTTCTTTTCGGTGTCGGAGATGAGGCGAGATACAGTATCTTCAAGCCTTTCTCGTCCACCTTGTTGTTGAGAGAAGTTTTGTGGTTGTTGAAAGTTTGTTCGTTGGTTTAGATTTTGTTGGTTACTACTATTGCCGGGTTCTCTCCAACCAAGGTTGGGGTGGTTACTCCATCCTTGGTTGTAGGTACCCGTTGGAGGACCCGACAGCCTAGGCCTATTATCAATGTAGTTTACCGTTTCTGTTTGATCATCTAATTCTTTCATACAACTCCAATTTTCATGTGGCCCACCACACCCCTCACAAGCCATAACCGAGACCTTTTTGCCATTTCTAATTTTTTTATTTTTGAAGAAAGGGCCTCGATTTGAGCTTGTAAAGAAGTGCTTTCATCAACCTTATGGGCGCCCGGGGCAATAGATTTATTGCCTCGGGGAGTGTGCCACTGAAAATTGGTTTGAGCAATTTCCTCAATTTGATTATATATTTCATTTGGGCGACGATTACCTAAAAGTCCCCCGGAGCTAGAATCAAGTGTTTGTCTTGTGTGTGGCAACAACCCATTGTAGAAAGTGGATACTTGTTGCCATACCGCAAGACCGTGATGAGGGCACTTTCTTAGTAGCTCCTTGAACCTTTCCCAAGTTTCATATAAGGACTCCCCATCCTCTTGTGAATATGTATTAATTTCAGTCATTAGTTTAGCTGTTTTAGCAGGAGGGAAATACTTATATAGAAACTTTTGGGCTAGTTCATCCCAGGTGTTTACCGAACCAACTGGGAGGGTGTTAAGCCAAGCCTTAGCTCGTTCTTTTAGTGAAAATGGAAACATTCGAAGGCGGATGGCGTCGTTTGATGCTCCATTGATCCGAAAGGTATCACATATTTCTAAGAAATTAGTAATATGTAGATGGGGATCCTCGTCCGCAAGCCCATGAAAGGTTGCGGAGTTTTGAAGCATTTGTATCAAATGCGGTCGAAGTTCGAAATTGTTGGCTTCGACATTCGGTGCATTGATAGCGGCGCCGAGATTACCTGCAGTGGGTCGTAGGTAATCCATGAGGGTACGTTGGTCCGCCATTGGAAGTGGGTCCCCCGAAACTTTCTCTTGGTTTTTAGCTTTAAGTCTTTTTCTGAGAAAGCGTTCGGGTTCTTCAAGAGGTTCTTTATCTCTCTACTAGAACCGGAGCTCATACACTACGTAGAAAGTTCAGATGTGGTGCCTGGGTTCCAAGTCCTGCAATAAAAACAGAAAAGAAAATTGGTCAGAAGCTTCACCATGGCCCCGTGCTCAGATGAACACGGCCCATGGTCGGAGATACAGTGATTGTTTTCCGGATCCCTGTTACTGGGGAGTTCAACACGACCCCGTGTTGCACCGACACGGCCTCGTGCTCAACTCTCTGTAACTCAGAAAATAAAAACTGCCAGTAACAATGCTGGGCACGGCCCGTGTCCGACCAGGCACGGCCCGTGCTGAGCTCTGCAAAAACTGAAAAATTAAGAAAATCCTAAAAAAACAGAAAAAATTAGAAAATACGATTAGGCCGTTGATTCCTAACTTTCTTAAAATCCTTGTGTCCCCGGCAGCGGCGCCAAAAACTTGATGCGCGTGTGGTGTGATATATATTTAAGTATATTTTAAGCCCTTTTTACACGTTACCCTCGGCTAAGTAGTCTGAGTAAGCAGGGATACAGTCCTAAGTAGCCGGGTTAAAGTATTAATAGTAGCTTACATATGAGGGGATCAAAGAGTTTGGACCCCCGCCATCCAATACCGGTGGGTATTGAAGGAGGTCCTACTAAATTTGACCCAGGTCCTTGCAGGATCTATACACTGAACAAGGCAAGACTCTTACCAAACCGTTCCCTTAACCCCGACCAGGTAGCCAACATATCTCCATATAGACCGTGGAGATATGAATGGTGAAAATATTTTATTTTATATAGACAGTAAAATAATGCCAAGACACCACGGACAAACGATAAGGAAGAATCACCTTCAACATAAGAAACTAGTTATTAAAGTCATTAATACATAACCAAATAAAAAGTGCGAAAGATTAAAAAAAAAAGTATTACACTAGACACTTGTTTTCACCAAGTGATGTAAGAGACTTAGGCAAACATGGCCTTTGATTGTCAAGAGCTCTTACGATCAATCTTGGATCCCGAGACGAATCACACACTCTACGATGGACAATGGATGATGGTGGTGGATGATGGTGTTGTGATGGTGGTGGGTGGTGGATGAAGTGTGAGAGAGGTGGTATGCCAAGGGATGGTTTGCAAATGAGCCAAGCACCCCTATTTATAGGCTGAACAGAGACTCGGGCACGGCCCCGTGTCCACCTTCCTTCTCTTTCTTCATTAATTGCAGTTTATCTGCATTAGTTGACCACGCCCCCGTGTCCGCTGGGCACGCCCCCGTGTGCAGAAGCGTATCTGTACTATCAAGATTTCCTCAGATTCTGCGAATCTTAGAGTTGACCACGGCCCCGTGTCCGCTAGGCACGCCCCCGTGGTGGGTGATAGAAGCTTCTACAGCTTTGTCTTTTCTGCTGACACTTGGGCATGCCCCCGTGCTCATCAAGCACGGGGCGTGTTCAGCCTTCTATTCTCTTGTTTTGCTTGGGAAGATGCTGTCGGGGAGGCCGGGCATGCCATGTTTGTTCCTTTTCTTGTATTTATGTTAGATTTAGCTGCCTTTTTGCTTCTTTTGTTCATTTGAGCTCATTTAATCCTGAAAATACAAAAGGAAGACAAAAACACACTTTTTCCAACATTAGTACTAAAAAATGGTTAGTTTTATGCCACAATTGATGTAATTTATATGTTGCATTTTGTGCACATCAGTTACTAAGTTGCCTAAAACTAGGAGAGGTAACAACGCGATTTGGGTAATTGTGGATCGATTTACCAAATCAGCTCATTTTCTACCCATGAAGGAGCATGGAAAGATTAGCAAAATTGTATGTAGACGAGGTAGTATCCTTACATGGAGTCCCACTCTCCATTGTATCAGACAGGGATAGTCGTTTCACTTCACATTTTTGGACAAGTTTCCAAGAAGCAATGGGGACCCGATTAAACTTGAGTACTGCATACCATCCCCAAACAGATGGACAAAGTGAAAGGATGATCCAAACCCTGGAAGACATGCTCAGAGCAAGTATCAAAGTTGCCCCGTTCGAAGCACTGTATGGACGAAAATTTAGAACTCCAGTTTGTTGGGCAGAAATAGGAGAAAGTCAGTTATCAGGTCCCGAGATCGTACAGGAAACCACCGACAAGATAACTCAAATCAAGGAAAGACTGAAAACAGCTCAAGATCGCCAGAAGAGTTATGCAGACAATCGACGCAAGCCACTGGAATTTCAAATTGGAGACATGGTACTCTTAAAAGTTTCTCCTTGGAAAGGAGTAGTTCGATTTGGTAAGAAAGGAAAGCTAAGTCCAAGGTACATAGGACAATTCCCAGTAATCCAACGCATAGGACCAGTCGCCTATCGCCTACAACTACCGGAAGAACTAGCTGGAGTATGTTGGTGCATACGTCTGTCGACTTCGTCTTATATCGAGTCTTGTATTTGTTTAGATAGATCAGGGCACGTTATTCGAGAAAATGTGAAAGGTGACTATTTCGCACGAAATAGACTGAGCTATTTCGCACGAAATAAGCTTAGTCATTCCACACGAAATGAAAGATGTCATTTCGTACGAAATGTGATTTCGTGTGAAGGTGGTTTCGTACGGAATAGTGCAGCCTATAAATATGTGTCTTGTGATTTCATTTGTAATAATCTGATTCCGGCAACGAAGTGCTGCCGAAGTGTCTCCAGGCTGTAAAACATTGTGTTTTCAATAAACTAGACAGTTAAAGTGATTTCTTGTGTAATCCAGCTGAAATAACTTCGATATGTTTGTTTCCGCCTCTCATATTGGACGAGTTCTCTTCTGATTGACTCGTTTGGGTCAGTAAACGATCCTTCAGAGTACACGACATATTTCATGTATCCAACCTCAAGAAATGTTTATCTGACGAATCCCTGGTAGTACCTCTTCAAGATATAGAGGTAAATGAAAAGCTAAAATTTGTTGAGAAACCACTCCAAATAGAAGACAGAAAAGTCAAGTTTCTCAAACACAAAAGACTAGTACTGGTCAAGGTCAAGTGGGATTCAAAAAGAGGACCTGAGTACACCTGGGAGCTGGAATCGGAAATGAAGCAAAAGTATCCTCACTTATTTCAGTAAATCTCGAGGATGAGATTTTAAATAAGGTGGAGAGGATGTAAGGACCTGCAAAAACATCCAAAAATGTCCCGTAAGTAAAAACCCGGACCCCCGAAACCCTAGTGCTTATGAAAAACCAAGAAATCAAGAAATTTGGATTTCTGGCGGGCCGCGTAAGCCATAAGGCTAAGCCTACGCGGGCCGCGACAGGACAGCTGGTGACCGGGACGCATTCCTGGCCACGTGGCGGGCCTACATATGACACGGTAGCCCTACACGTAGACTAGGGGGCCCTCGCGGGCCGCGTAAGGTTTAAGTGAGGGTTTACGCGGGCCGCGTAAAACCCAGTTTTCTGCTATAAATTGCCTGTGCATGGGCTGATCGTCTGTGTGCGAGAAATTTATCAAAATCACAATCTTTCTGTTCGAAAATCACATTCAAAATAGGAAAACGCTACTACGATCAAGGGTAATAACTCGATCACTGCTACGATACAATGTCCGATCGATTAAAACCCATCCGATGGATGTTTAAGTGATGCCCGTATTTGGGCTATACTTTGTCATTCGTCGTGAGGGTTTTGATTTCGTGACTTATCGTAAATGTTGTATTAAGTTACTGACCTAATTTCGTGTGCATTGTTATTTAACTAGGTTAGCAGGCTAAAATCAGTAAGCAAAACTCTGCCCGTCTAAATTTGCAATGTGAGTCATTCTCTTTTTATCAACAATGTTTTACAATACTCAAATTATTTTCAAGAGTTATAATTACAAGGATTAAGTCTTGGTTATCTTGAATCACTGGCAAGTGGGGTATTGTGCACATTACTAATTTCTCACGATTAGGTAAACAAACCTAACCGTGATAATCATCACTACTTGGGTGAAAGGACCCAATAGTGGTATGACCATCGTCACCAGGGTGTGACACGGCGCCAGAAAAAAAAAAGATAGTAGCCATTGTAATCGCTCTTATGCTGTACTCTATAACTAATATGTCATTTTATATAACCTGAATGACTCGCCAGTATTTCCCCGCTGATAAAATCTTTTTAAAATATGTTTCAGGTAAATTACTGTGAACCAAGGAAAACGTGCCACGTAGCACTAAAGCTTGAAGAGGTGGCTCAGTAAAATAAATAAACATGTTTTGTAAAACAAGGGATTTCCTAGAAAAATCCACTTTATTGTAAATTATGGGTGTTATCCCCAAATTATGAAATAAAATAATTGGGCATTTTCAATTTAAAAGATCCTGTCAACATTTCCGCTGCCAAATTAAAAAATAAATACCACGGGTTTCTGTCCCGCGTAACACTGAGCCGGGGGCCGTGACAACTATAATCCCGTGTGCACCCGCGATTATACCAATCGTCGCATGATCCGCATAGCTTGTACTAGTTGCGTATGAATTAAGGTATATATAAATTCTGAAAATAAGATTGTGTGTGCATAGAAATGTAGCATATAAGCATGTTTGCGTTCCAAATAGCATAAGACCAACTTAAGCGAATCCCTCGGGTTTTGCTCGCGTACAGGTGTGAGTGTATAAATTTTGTGTATGAATAAAAGCATAAGTATAGTATAAGTTTAAATATGAATATGCATGCGAGCATAACAACAAAACGTATGAATAAGAGCATGAGTGCAAGTATAAGCATGACGTATATGAAAAATGATTACCAATGTGAGTACAATTTGAGCACAAGCGAATGAACGTGAGTATAAACATAAATCGTATAAATGAGAGTATAAATACGAGTACGAGAATAACATAAATCATATAAATGAGAGTATAAACATGAGTATGAGTATAACATGAATCGTATAAATGTGAGTATAAATATGAGTACAAATGTGAGTATAAGTATAAACACAAAATGTGTGAGTATGAATACGAGTGTAAGTGTAAGTATGAGCATGAGATGTATGAGCATGCATATGAACGTGAATATAAGTGTAAATCAGGTTTAAGTATGAAAAATGTATAAGTGTGAATACGAATGTGAACATTAGTGTAAACGTAAACGAGGAGAAATGAATATAAGTATAAACGTATAACGTATGAATGTATATATGAGTATGAGTATAGGTACAAACGTAATTGTATAAGTGTGAATATAGACGTAAAATGTATGAACATGGATACGAATATGAATGTAAGTATAAACGTGAATATAAGTATGACGTAAAGGTATAATTGTGAGTATGTGTATAAACGTATAATGTATAAATTTTGAATTATAAATTTATGAGTATAAATATAAGTGTAAACATAAAACGTACAAGTATGATTGTAAGTAATAATGATTTTGTTTATAGTATTAATCGAAACATACAAATTTAGGCACGTAAAAGATTAAGAAGTTTTGAGTATGAAAGAAGAAACAAAACGAGTGGTATGCATGAGTTTGTTGTGAGATATTGACTAAAACGTGTAAAATGATATGTGTGTGTAGTCGTTTGAGCAATATTGAATCAAAATAGATTAATTCGAATTGTGAATGTAGAGTCTAGTTTGTGAAAGTGAAGAGGATATAAAACATCCATTGATTGCGTGAAATGGTACTTTGTAAAAGAATGGAAATGCTACACTGGTTTTAAAGGAGTTCACATAAGTTGAAAATTGTTGGTTCTTATGAGGTTTCCCTGACCACATGTTTTAAAGTCCAATTGATGTATTGAGTAAAAATAAGATTGTATCGTTCTAAATAACCTTGTATTAACAAAGAAATTCGAAGTTTAGAGGTTCTTGTAAAAAATGTTGATCCTTAGAAAAATAAATTTGGTATATGAGCTTAGTGATCGTGAAAGGTGTTCTTAATAAAATATTTTGTCGATTTTGAAAAGAGTTTTGGTATATGATCGAATAATATTTGTAATATTTTGTATGAAAAGTTGGTTTGATTCTCAATTGAAAAATAACAATCTTTAGTATAATGTTGTGACATGAGTGTGCTTTAGTAATTACGTGGAATACGAAATTTTGTGGGCAATGGATTTATTGGGCCGACTAAATTGATAAGTAACATTTCGTGAAGTTTTGAAATTCAAGAAATGAGCGCTTACAGTAATATTAGGAATTTCGTGTATGTGAGTAAATGTGAAAATAGGATGTAGGATAAGAAGTAAGTTTAAATAAACAATGCATGTTAAGATGTATAAGAATTTGACTAATAATAATCAATTTGGGTATAAACATAATAGTGTGTACATAATAAAGTCTAATAAAAGAAAGTCTTGGTAACGATCACCTAAGTAAGGGAATCACCCCTAACTCGTTTGTGAGGTCGTTGTAAGATGAGAAAAGAAACGGAGTTAGTCGTCAAGATAAGGAAATCACCCCTATCTTGATGTTATGCCTCCATTTATTGTTACAAGGGACATAAATAAAATTATTTGAAATCATGTATGTGAATAATGTGTAAGTGTATGAAAAGTAATAGTATGATGTATGCACAAAAGTGAAATCTCAAAAATGGTTTAAAATTGACAAGAGAGAATTTCATCATAAAAGATCGAAATTTGGATGGTTCCAAAACGGAACGTTGACTAACCAAAGTGGTCGAAGAGTCTTTTGAATTTGAGAAGCATGCTTTGGCCTAATAGGTGGTATACTCTTGCCGACACGTCGGTTAACGGTATTCACCCTTCCGGTTACTACATGTCTCAATTCGATCGAAAATTTGAGACTTGGCGGGAATTATGAAAGTCAATGAGTGGGACTAGTCGACGAGGTGCGGGTTTCACCCCTAACTTGACGACTTCGTACCCTAAGTGTGGTTGGTACTCGTCGGGTCAAAATTAAATTTCGGCATGTTGACGAGGGTCCACTAGAATTTGAAATTGAAATTCCCCATTAAGATGTGGATTTCACTCCTAACTTAATGGTGAATTTCGTGCAGAAATAGAATCAAGCGGAATGAGAGTCATCTACCAAATTGTGGGTTTCACGCCTATTTTGGTAAATTCATCTCGTTTGTATAATATGAGTGTTGTCGGGTTTAGAATAATCAAACAAATCCTTAGAAGAATGCATGTGAAGGAAATAAACGAACAAGTAATAACACATAAGAAGGCATGTCAAGAATAACACACAAGAATAGAACATTAAAACAAGCATCAACACATAATAGAACAAGTATTAGTCTCAAAGGATAGCATGTCAAGTGTTAACACATAAGTGACATATATGTTTAAAAGACCAAAGAGAGTAATTAAGAAACAAATAAAGTAGCATGCAAGTAGATTCAAACAAAGCATAATATTTAAGGCTCTAAAACTATAGACTAGGTAAAAACATTCCTACTTTTCCTAATTCACCATAGTTATGGCTCTGATACCAATCTGTCACACCCCAACCGATGGTAGAAACATTGGGATGAGACGAAATAGATTGCAAGAGACTTCATAACACTATGTGACAATATAAATTAAATTCGAATTTCATAAATTTCTAAAATGACATACAAGAATCAAATACGAACAACATTGTTTCAAACATATAATACAAAATAGGTTAATCTAAGTGTGTTTCTAGGTCCACTTAAGTCTTGTTTCTTCGCTTAGCATCATCTTGTCTAACGAACCTGCAACATGTATTAAAATAGAGTTCAATGCAAAAGCAAAGGCTAGTATACAAGTTTTGATACATAGCATAAAAATAGTTTTAAAATAGTCTAACAGCTTGTATCCAACATGAATCACAATATGCGAGTTACTAGTATGTCGTAACGATGTCAAGTATATGTTCAAACCCAAGAATCCAATGCGTTAAAATAGCCTATCCCAAATAGAATAACGTGAGGTAACATGTTTAACTTAACAATACCCCAAGACTCGTGGGCGGTGCATTACTCCTATAGCGCTATAATTGTTAAGGTAGGATTGTACGAAGTTAATGAGCATATAGACACAAAAAGTTTAACATCACATACGAGATTAACAAGCATCATATAGTTTCATGTTCAAATATGGATAGAGAGTGATTCAAATAGTTTCAAAGTTTTGTGAGTTTAATATAGAATACATGTTGCACCCAAAGTGTTTAAAAGTAAAAATGGGTTCGAGTATACTCACAAAATTGCATATGCTTTCCGATTTTATCCAACGTGACGAGGTGGTTGAGACTAGAAAGTTGATTGTGATCGATTTGGAGTTTAAGAGATGTTTACATATGGTTCTAGGGATTTGGAGCTTAAATATCATGAAAATAAACATATGAAAATAATCATCTTGTACACATAGCACATGTTCTTGACACTATTGAAACTCAAAATAGTTTGTATATTTTCATGGATTTAAGGTCCATTAGAATCGTAACATGTGTATGGTCAGGATGTAACATATTCTTGACAAGTAACTATTAAGTTATCATCAAGTCTAGCTACTTAGATTTATATAGATTATATAGATAATATATGAGTTTTATACATAGATTACAAGTCCTATAGATCAAGCATGAGGTAGGAGATTAAAGTCTCCATTTAGGCACCTCTTAGTATCATAAAAACATGCATGAGGTAGGAAGAACAAAGCTCACATTTAGGTACCTCCATTGTTCACCACTACACTTGTTGTTATAAACAACAAGGAGGGTCATGAACTTACAAGTAACAATGAAATAAGAACATCTAATCTATGGAAAACATCAAGAAGTGAGTGGATTTTTATGAAAGATAGCCCAAGCTAGTCTAACAATCACACATACATCAAGTTTCAAGCTTGAACACTTCTTGTGGGTAAAACCCTTTCTAAAACAGAATGTTTGTGAGGTTTTAACCTCTGATTTAACTTGTCTCAGCCTTGTTTTTAAGCCCGACTAACCATTTAATTGATTATGAGCATTAGGACATAGGTTTGAGATGAGAGAACTCAAGTTTAGCTAAGTTTAACAAAGTTTAAGTGAAAACAAAAAGTAACAGTCCACTTTGGAGCCTTTTTGGTGACATTCTAGACCTTGGTTTTCCATGTAAAACCTGTGGAAATGTTCCTAAGGTTATTCCATGTCACACCCCGATCTCCGGTGGGCCCGGATGGGTACAATCGTGACGGTTGGATAACAGTTATCACAATATAATAATATGCAGCGGAAGTATTTGATTGAAATTATTAAAATAAAGCTTGAATGTATAAAAGTATTACAAGTGTTCGATACAAGCCCACAGGCAGGATCCAAATAAACAAAGCTTTAGACATCATAGGCCTTAAGCATCAGGAGTGCAAATTCCTTAGCCTTCATTCTAGCCGACCCGTATTCCCAGCCTATAATAAGGTTCGGTATCTGTTGTTCAATCTTTTGAAAATACGTCAGCCAAAGCTGGTAAATACACTTAACTGACTCTTTGGAAAACAATTTCTCGAAAAGAGTTTTATACATATAGATAACCCGTAGGTGATCTTTTAAAAATATCTTGGGATTATTCTTGTTACGAGATTATATACTTGATTTAACCATTGGGTTGTCCGGACATGGTATCATTAACCCCCAATTATGATAATTATCAAGTAGACGGATTAAACCGTATTCATACATTTTTGCGCAATCATATGCGACTTACATATGTAATAACCGTCCCAAGAGGCATATTTGACATCCCAAGTTTACACTAAAATAAGTCAAGAGTATTTACCTTTTTGCTAGCTTCCAATCAACAAGACTATATTTGGCATAAGCCGCAAGTCTAAGTATTATTGACCCAAGTTCGATTATCTAGGGGGTACTATAGTCTGGAATGAACAGATTTATTATCTGTTAGAATGTATACGGGTCAAACGTAGTTCCTTTAGACATGACCCGATACTTAAGAATAGGTTCGCTAGATTAAGCGTATACCGAAAAGAATGTGGTTTAAACCCAACAAGTACCAGGACTTGTATAATATGGGTAAACAATGTACATTCTGGATTTTGAGATCAAAACGATAAGGTTAAACCCTTTTTCGGTAAACTTATGTAAACTAGTTACGTAAGTCTAACCGTACGCGTATAGGCGATAACGGGTAACCGGACGAGTCATGAACAAGTTCCATATGCCAATACACTTTAAACAAGTTATAATATCAGTAGGATATCAACTTGTATGCCCGTTAAGGTTTTAAAATTAAACTATGCCTCATAAAGGGCGTTTTGGTAATTTTACAACTTATAAAAGGAGCTTGCGAGTAAACTGATGTCATGGTCATAAAAATTCTGTAAAAATGTTTAAATTATGGTATCATATCAGTAGGATATCAAATATATGTGTGGTTTATGCTTTATTACCAAACTATGCACCGTATGGGCATTTTGGTCATTTCACACATAGTTTTGAGTCTTAATTTGGGATTCTGAGTTTATGACTTATACCTACTGTAAAAACATTTAAAATGGTTTATAAATTCAGTAGGTAACAAGTCTTGGCTCATACATATGGTTTAAAGCCATACTATGCGCCTAAACGGCGTTAATGTCGTTAAATGACGATTTATGCGAAGATTTATGAAATCTAATCTTATGAACAGCTTTGAATAGTTAAAATATTTTATTTGTCATAACATATCAGTAAGTAAAAGGTTTGGTTTGAATATTATGCTTAAAACGCATTTTATGTGCCATAAGGGCATTATTGTCATTTATCGGCATTATATACGAAACTGAAGTTAAACTCAGTTTACAATCTGAATTAGCATCCCAAATAATCCTATCTATCATATCATATCAGTAGGTAATGAGTTTTATGCTAAAATTATGTTTAAAACTCATTTTAGACTTAAAAGGGCATTTTAGTCCTTTTAAAAGCATAGTTCACGCTTATATGCGTAAACTCAGTTTATGGCCAGATTATAAACATCAAAATATGTTAAACATGTTTACTTATCAGTACATAACTCATTTGCATGCTCATTTACTTTTAAAACCTTAATTTTAAACAAAAGGGCATTATAGTCAAAGTATGGCATAATAACGGAACATGCTCATAAACTCAGATTCCTAGTCCGATCGTGTAATATAACCTTATGGGGCTATACTACATTATATTACGATCATAACGGAACCTAAAATCAGTAGCATACTAGTCTAATTCAGTCTATAACCAAAAGTCAACGTAGAAGTCAAACTACGCGACTTTCGCTTGCGAACTGACCCTAAAACGGGAATTGACGAGCCGAACATGTTTACACATGTTCTAATAATTATTATTAAGTTGTTTAAGTGATAAAACATATTTTAGAATACTCTAAAACTCAGATCCCAATTATTTTAAAATCTGACCTGTTGACTTTTAAAATGTCAATACGTTGAGTCGTCAATTGACCAAGCAAACGTGATTCTTAGGAGGTGCCCTTTTGAGGGATTAACACCTACCTAATTATGATCACGTAGCCATGTTCATTGCGAACAATGGCTTGACCGTTTAAGGTCTAACTAAAAGTCAAAGCGTTTATCATAATCGCTTGACTTTTCGGCTTTAAGAGCCAAATAAAATAACTAGCCACGAAAGGATCACTTACTTGTGGTCCTTAGAACTGAAGAAACTGAAGGGGAAGCTCCCAATTGCTCAGGAACCTCTAGAGGAGAGTTTATAGAAAGAAAGAAAGAAAGACATGTGCAAGTTTGAACAAAGAATCCAACACCTATTTATAGTTGAAGAGGATCAAGGAGATCATTTCAGGTGTTTAGAGGCTTCTTAGGATGATTACAAGTGCCCCTAAACGTGTCACAAACAACATACAAGCCCTGGTTTTGATTAGAGAGGTATTGACAGCTTTGTGTGGTTGGCAAGCAAAAATTCGTATCTGCAGGTATGCTTACGGACCGTATAGGACCATTCTTACGGTCCGTATGGACCCTGGTCAGCAACAAACTTTCAAATGTTGACACGTTTGGCCCCTGGACTTTGTTTCGTCGCGTTTTGTCACCCGTAACCCCCTTTTAACCTAATTTCTAGACTTAATAAAGGTTTTAAGGCATATGTGACTTGGATTATGTCCAGGAATATCACGGATGTTGGTTCGTTCGGTTGCACGGTTACGTGTTTCAGAAAAAATGCGTAAAATGCTTTAACGTACACGAAAACGATCGAAACTTTGTAACGATGGACATCTTCACATTCTTATCAATAAAACACAAGATTTTATTGTATGTAAAATATTTGGATTTGTATATAGGGTCCGTATTCAAAATACGAGAATTAGTAGATGTCACACCCCAAAATACGTCGCAGCGGAATATAAAACGTAGTGGTGACGGAAGCTGGTGCCCATTTGTATCTTGCTGAACAATGCATCATAATGTTGTACATTTCAACTTAATTAAAACATAGATTTTAAAACATGAAGTCTTAAAGTCCGTCACAATCACACCATAGTTAAATAGTTTTGATCCTTATGGATCTTATTACATTGGTCCCATAAAGTTTTAAAATTAGTCCAACAAATTTAAGTGACAAAACATGCATCAACAACCACAAGATACGCCTTAATTTCCCGAAGCCGAACTCAAGTACCTGTAGAACAAGTTAAAATCAAGTGTCAACACAAAGGAAGGTGAGTTCACATATTCACTTACACACAATTTTAATTCAAGGAAAACTTTCTGTTTAGGTGTTTATTTGAAAACATCCATATAATTTTTGAAAGTCCGTTTTACTTCCTTAATAAAATCCATGGGCCTTCCGTCGGTTCATCAATCCGACAACTGTAATATATATATATTGCCCATGTTTTGTATATTAAATTATTGCGTCAATTTTCAGACTCGTATCTTAGCTAGACGATACGAACTATATATTAACCATGCAGGGATAATTAAAGCTAGACAATAAACAGAATTTAAATTCGTCGTTTGACTTGACACGGGGCGACCGGTCACGACGGGGTTGTCAACCCGATAGATCTACCAACAATTCATCGCGTGCAATACTTAAATGATTAAACGACATCACTGGCGCAGGGTCCTCTTTGAAGGACAATATGATGTCTGCCTCACGTACAATATATATATATATATATATATCCTACTAATATGACAATTTAATACACGACGTTGTACGAATTCCCCTGACACTCCATCATTTGAGACCCAGTCCAGAATTCGTCCCCAACTGTACGGTCATGTTTCGCTTAGGAAATACCGTACTTTCAATATTCATTCATCAAAAACGTTTTACTTCGAAACGTATGACTTATCAAATTTCATATATTTTCAACGAAAATATATATTTTATATTAAAATGTATGTTTTATTTCGAAAACATTATTAAACCCTTTTATTGACGTATTCTACCCCAAAATATATACAAAGCAGTAAAAAGAGGGGTTTAGTGACACTCACCTTTGGGTGCGTATTTTAATAGCGCAATCCCAGAGATTGATTTTTCTACACGTCCTAATATAGGAACGATTCTAAATCAATATATATAACACAAAAATCCTAAGTTTCTTCGTTTTCTTAGAATTATCACATAACTTTGAGATTATCTCAAAAAGTTGTTATTTTTGGATTATGTTGGCATGTTAATATATATACATGAGTCCATATATATATGTTTATGATTTTTGCGACTTGAACGATTTTATTTGTGACCATTATTGTGTAAATCCGTTAACTTGCCCGTTTATACGCAATATATCTACGATTTGCGCGTCGTAATATATATACATAAACGTTCATATAATTTAACACCGAAACACGCGAAATATTGATAACTTATCTATTTTGTCATTTTTAAAGCAAATATACATAAAATATCTCATATGTATCAAATTCATGCTCGACAAACAAATTACACATTTAACGCGATTTTTTACCATTTCTACCGCACAAAACGTACAAGCATACATGCGTAAGCTAGATTGCTAATATCATGTTGAAACTTAACATATTTTCACATTCTCATGTTTAAATCAAATAACACATTTTAACACATAAGGTTTACCCAAAATTTTACCCATATTAGTGTACATTGAAAAATGCGTATTTTAGCGATTCGGTAACGTTTTCGGGCGTCGGAAGTCACGTATGACCAACCAAACACCAAGTAAACTTAAAATTAGTTAAAATACTTATTTTTAAACTAAAAACATCAGTTTACTTACTGATCTAAATCAGTTTTGTAAAAATCACTCGAAAAGCCGATTTTTGACCGTTTTAACGCATAGTTTTGCGTTAAACATTACTATAATCATCCCAACTCGAAACGACTTGATATTTTAACACAATACATGTTATTTAATGATTAAAATAGTGGTTATAATCAGATTAGTGCAGTTTTGTGTAAGTTATATAAATCATGCGATTTCACGTATTTTACAATTTTTAATGCGCCAAGTACAACATGCAAAGCTAGCAAACATTATGACAAAGTCATATGTCACTTAACACTTTAAAATAACTTTATTTTAGTGTTTATAATCTGATTAAAAATGATTTTTACTAAATCATACTCAAATCACCTTTTTAAGATCACATATCATCATGCATGTTCAAGTAGATGCATCTAATGCACTCATACAACATCATCATCATCTTTTATGTTCTAATCATACTCAATAACACATTAATATCATATTTTTACATACATAAACCTATATCATTCATCATCACACAATTCATTCATACATAATTACAAGTATCTTTCATTCATGAGTATATGACCAAAATTTACATGCATGCATTCTATCATTCAAGGATCATACTATTCAATAATCACTTAATCGAAAATCAAAACACAATCATATACATACACACATATACCTACGGCTACACACATATACATATTCATCCATTTTTATTTATCCAAAAACCCATTTGTTTTAGATTTCAAGTTTGTGATTAAATTCAAGAACTTTGAGAAACTTCTATCATCATCAACATCATCAAGAGTCAAGAATATGATTTTTAAAGTAAATTTTATACCTACAAGATTTTGATGGGTTTCTTGCCAAAGTGTGATGATATGGAGCTTGGTTCTTGCTTGAAATACCTCCAAACCACCTATGGATCTTCACACTAGCTTGAAACTTGCTTGGAAAGACTTGAATATTCAAGAAAAGGGTTTCAAAATTTCGAAAATGGAGAGGTTAAGGGCTGTTATCAGCCGTGAGTTAGAGAGAGAGAGTGAGTGATATTGTTTAGGTGATGATCTTGGAAGAATGCAAGAGTAAGGAAGGTATAAGGGAGTTTTGATGGTTCCAAGAGTTACATGCAAGGCAACAAGTGTCTAACATGCAAGAAAAGTGAAGGAATGGGCTGCCAACAATCTCCTTTCTCTCTCTTATATACACGTACACACACACACACACACATATATATATATAATAGGCTTTAAACTGGTATTTTACTGATTACCGGGTATTTTATATAGCGTTTTAACCCCGTTTTAGTGCGTTTTAAATTATTTTTAACGTTCTATAAAAATAAACTCACCAAAATATTACTGAACAATATTTTTTTTGCCTGAACTGGCTTCGTTGCCGGTATTTGGCAGTATGCGCGCTGTGCTGCGCGGTACGCGCTTAAAATCGCAAAAATAGGGATTTATGCGTTTTTATTTATTTTTATCATTCTAAACTGATAAACTCATCAAATTATTACTAAAATTATTATCAGTTGCCTTGACAGGCTGTGTTGACAGTATTTTGTCGGTACACGCGCTGCTCGCGCGGTACGCGCTTAAACTCGAAAAATAGAGTTTCTTAGCGTTTTAATTTATTTTCCTCACGAATATGATTAAAATATTTATTCTAATCATAACAGACTATTTTAGGATGTTAACACTGATCGGGTGGTCACCGATGTTCGTTTCGCATTTTATCCGTTACGCGATAAGCGTTTATCTTACCGTTGCCAACACAATTTTTACCAAGGTTTAAATTTACCAACTCATTAAATATCATATATAAAAATCATAACCAATCAAATACAGCCCAGTTACCTATTTACAACACGTGTTACAATTGTACGGTGCGGCCTGAAAAGCCTGGTGTCACAGTAGACTTCTGTAGTTGTCGAAAATATTCACCGAGCTTGTAAACTTTCGTATTTTATCGTTTAATGGCATGAAGCCTTAAATGACCAATATTAGGTATTCCCAAGAGTATGATTGAATATCATAACGTTCTGGATTCGTTAAAAGGTCACTCAGAGGTACTATTAACATGTTGACACTTTTAACCCTCCGTTACCAAAACTTTTGAGTTTATCGTAAACGGTTTCACATATCCAACAAGTGGCTTAATATGAGAATATGGATACCGTATAATGTCACTCAGAGGCTTAGTTTAAGCATGTTGACACTTTCAGTCCTTTCATTTTTGAAGTTTTAACTGTTTGGCGATAATAGTCCTCCTAGTCAACGTTTGACATAATTAAGGATTAGGGACACGTGTCAATACATTATTGGACACGATTTTATGAGGTGTTAAATTCCAAGCAAGTGGGAAAAGAATCAAGTGAAAAGGTTAAGAAATGAGTGAGATATGCTCACTTTAGTGAAGTGTGATGAATCTGTCCAATCTTCCGAATTTCCAGCTGATTGATGGTGTTTGAGTGAGTGTTTAGAGGGTTTGCAAAGTGAAAAATGTGAGGAAGATGCTTGGGTTTTATAGGATAGGATTAGGGTTAGAGTTTAAATGTGTAATAAATATAAGTAGGTGGGAGATTGGAGCCAAAAATCAGCCAATAAGCTGTTTAAAAAGTTTGACAGCGGATCAAAGAGCTGGCCGCAAGTTACTGGCCCAAATCTAGCTGAAATCTTTTAACTTTTGACAAATTTGGCCTTTATATTTCATATAAATGTTGACTTGATCATTAATAATACAAAGTGGGATATTATGGAGCCATGAAATGACCAATCAAGGCTGTTTGAGTTGGTCTGCGCACAACCTTCACGTTTTTCTCTTTGGCCACTTTATGTTTGATTTTTTTTTTGGCATATAATAAGGTATATTATTTAGTATTAAGGTATGATTAAGAATTTTTCTAAACATAAAAAAAATATAGTTTACTTTTTATAGTTTAATTTACATATATAAAATATGAATTTAATTAATAGGTTTGTATTATAGTAATAAAATAAAAGTATAGGTTGCGTATTGTGAACATAATATCAAGCGTTTGTATGAAAGAAGCATATGGATTCACGTATTCACGATTGTTGTGTGTGTAAATTAAGCAAGTGTTTCTTTACGAGAAACGCGAATATGCATCGAATGAATGTATGTATCAAATGTATAAACGGATTTAAATGTTCAAACATGAATAAATAAGCAAGATATAATTTGTATTGAATACTAAATTTATTACGATCGAAGTTACGATTTACGAAAACGGAAGCGAATTACGAATACGATATGAATGTAAGTTTCCAACAATAGGTACACGAATAATCTTTCTAATTAAAGTAAGTTTCAAACAATGAGGCGTTATATTAAACTACGAATCCTTAAACCCGAATGTAAACTCCGTCCTTAAACTCCAAATCAAACACATTCATTAGTATAGTCTCGACAACTTTGTCACAATTGGATAATCAGAAAGCATATGCAATTTTGTGAGTATACTCGAACCCACTTTTCTTTTAAACACTTTTGGGTGCAACATGTATTCTATATAAAAACACGAAACACTTGAAACTATTTGAATCACACTATATCCATGTTGAAACGTGAAACTATATGATGCTTGTTAATCTCATATGCTATGTAAACTTTTCGTGTCGATATGCTCATTAACTTTGTACATGCTTGCCTTAACAATTATAGCGCTATAGGATTAACGCATCGCCCACGAAACTTGGGGTATTGTTAAGTTAAACATGTTAACCTCCCGTTATTCTTTGGGATAGGCTATATTAACGCGTTGGATTCTTGGGTTTGAACATATTGTTACACCGTTTCAGCATATTAGCAACTTGCATATTGTTATTCATGTTGGATATGAGCTGTTAAACGATTTTAATCTATATTATGCTATGTTTGAAAACTTGTATACTCGCCAACTTTTGTTGATTGTATTTTAATACATGTTGCAGGTTGATAGATGCTAAGTAAAGAAACAAGATTTAGGTGGACTTAGATACACACTTAGATTAAACTATCATTTTGATGTTATATTTGATTCAATGTTGTCTTTATTCAAATATTTGTATGACATTTTTTGTATATGCAATGAAATTTAATTTAAACTATATTGTAACATAGTGTTATGATGTTTTGAGCAATTTGTTCGTCTCATCCCGATGTTTCCGGCACGGTTGGGGTGTGACAGGTATCATTATATAAAAGTAATACACAAAAACGCCATGGCCATCTAAAAATATAAGCAATAAAGCAGATTTTTAATGATAAGAAACTCCATAAAGTTGATTATATAGGTAAGTGAACGCCATATATAAGTAAACACCAAAAATCTTTAGTATTGTATAATGAGTTAACATGATATATAAAATGCCATATATAGCATCCATGAAGGTATAAACAAATATATAGAATCCTCATCATATACACAAAAACGCCACAACAAAAAAGCACATACAAACACCAAACATCGAATCTATATAACACCACACATTGCTATAATAACTATTTATTACACTGCAGGTTTCCCTGTAACACTAAAAACATGATTAAACGTAAAACAAGTTAAAACACTACAAATGACTATTAAACACCAGGAATAATATATAACACCACATAATCCTATAATAACTATTTATAACACTACAGAGTGATGCATATAACACTACACCAATAAAACAATAATATAACATGTATATAACACTATGACGCCCATTTTATCACACTATAAAACGCTTCAGGCACCAATACAAAACCTATGGCTGATTTCCCAGTTAATTAGAACAATACAAGCATCAATAGACACCATAGATCACCATAGACTAACTTAAAATCAAAACCCCAATAAAATACCTACATGGTTTCGATACAACCGCCTATCGCTTCCTCTTCACACCCACAACCTTGGTTGAAGCTTTCTTAGAATCCATAGAACACTCTTTGACAATCGATTTTTCTATTTAACCTAAAAAATCAATGCATATCGATGTTATATAAATCCCTGGATTTTAGAGGAAGTAGACGAAGAACAATGTGTGTGCATTACGTTTATAACACAACTAGGTTTTTTGATGTTGATTATCTTCAAAGATTTCGGAGAATTGTAGATTGAGGGGTTGAACAATGATCGCTGGTTTTTAGGAGAATGATGGGGGTTTTAGTTCTGTGGGATACGATTACCATATTTGAAACATAGGAAAAGACACTATTACCCCTGAATTTTACAAAACATACCTACTAATTAAAACACAATTTACATTTTTATACCCTGTTGATCTCAACCATTAGATCAAATATCCAATGGTTTAAAACACTTCTTACACTTCTCATACTTTAGACACTTTGTACACTATCCCTACCCTATATATATATATATACAGGAGGGATAGAAAGAAAACTCATATTAGTTAAGAAAACTAAGAAACCCAAATGAACGGACCTCCTTTTGCGACGTGTAACAGCTTTTGCAGACTTTCAGCTTTTTTCTGAAAAAGTAAAAGATGTTACGTAACTCGTGGCAGCCTCTGGTTGTTACATGCAACACGTCTGTAAAAGGGTGTAACACGTGGCAAAAGGAGTTCCATTCATTTGGGTTTCTTAGTTTTCTTAACTAATATGAGATTTCTTCCTATAATTGCCCTATATATATATATACATAAACATCTTGGGTAGGGTTAGTCTACAAGGATATTTTTAAGAAGCGTGAGAAATCTATGTATGCATCATGTTTTGGACTTAGAAAATGACGTGTTTGGGTTGTTTTGGCATGATATTATATAGAAAACATAACAATTTAAAATACAATGCAATGTGTCATAGACATGCAATTTAAAACACAGCTAAAACACAGTATCCAACACTTAAAACACACTACTTTATGTTCTTGGCAAGATGTTTTAAGCCTAGAATACATTGCCTTGTGTTTTTAATTGTCACGTTTGGAACTTTTTTTATATAATATCATGCCAAAACAATCTAAAACATCATGTCTAAGTCCAAACCATGATGTCTACCTGTCAATTTCTATGTTTTCTAAGAATTTTTTTCCTTAGTAGATGAACTATTACCTATATATATACAAGGTAGAGTTCATGCAAGAACCACCCTTATTGCGAGAACCAATGTGAACAGGGGGCAATTTTGTAAATACCAAACAACTTTTAAAATATTGGACTTCAAGCACAAACTAAATTACATTTAATACAAATTTCACATCCACTCTCTCTAACCTCTGATTAGATCCAGATCTCTCAACATTTTTCAACCTTCAACCTGAATCTCTCAACAATATTCAACAGTTCATCCCTGAATCTCTCAACAATACTCAACAGTTCATCGATTACATTATCGTCTTGAATACATCATCACTTCAATGTCATCAGTTCACCATATTGAAGCATCTGGATTGAGATTTTATCTCAGATCTAAGATTTTACCAGCAGATAGTCATATAATCGAGGTTAGTTCCCAAAGTTCGTCCAAAATTAGTCGTATAACATATATTAGGAACATAATCATCGATCTTATATTCTTCATCCATTCGTAATTAGGGCAACGTGATTATAAGCATTGTGGATTTTTAATCCGTTCGTAATAGGGTAACATGATTATAAGAATAGATGATTCAATGAGTGTGTCATAGTGAATTTGAGCAAATAAAGTTAATAAAATCATTCATGTGCATAGTGAATTTGAGCAGATTTGTTTAGGATACGTGTAGATGATTTTGTGTAATTAGAATATGCTGGTGTTGTTGTTTTAGGTAATGCACAGGTGCATAGTGAACTTGGGCAGTTTTGTGTAAGATACGTGATTTTGTGTAATTAGGATATGATGGTGTTATTGTGATTTTGTGTAATTAGAATATGATGATGTTATTGTTTCATGTGATGTACATGTGTATAGCGAACATGGGCAGTTTTGTTTAATATACGTGTTTATGATTTTGTGTGATTAGATTTTGTTGTTTAAAGTGATGCATATGTTCATATTGAATTTGAGCACATAACATTGAACTTTACATATGGATTAATTTTAAATATCATTATAAGAATATGTGATGCACATGTGCATATTGATTCACAAGTGCATAATGACAATGACATGTGATGCACATGTGCATATTGATGCACAAAGTGCATATAGATGCACAAATGCATATCGTTTACGGTGATGAAAAAAGGTGTTTAATGCACATACTAATTGAAATTGCATTTTGGTTATATTATGTTTTAATTATTACTGTAGGTAAAAAAAAAGGAAAAAAGGAGAAGAAAATAACATTTGTGTTGAGATACAATGACGAAGGGGCAACAAAACTGCCAGATGATAAGGAAGGTGAGTACAAAAGTGTTAAACGAAAAGCCAAAAAAGGTTGGTTATTAGTCGATGATGCAGTTGGTAGTATATGCACATGTGCATCCAATTGTTACTTTCATGTTGAATGATGTTGTTTGATGTCATGTGCAGTTATTGCTGGAGAAAGAAATACAAGGAATAGGACAAGTAAAAAGCAGGATGTGATAGATGACAAGGGCGACGAGATGGTGGAAAACTTCCACCATTAATATACGATCGTTAATTCAGTAATTTGATATAATATGGTATTGTATATGTTGGAAATGCACACGTGCTTAAGGTGAATTAGTATGCATAGTGGTGATATATGATGTGTTTCCAGATGATTATAATCAGTTTACAATGTTTTCAAATGTTATATGGTGGTTAGTATAGTATATGTTAGAAATACACAAGTGTTTATTGTTGTAACATAAATGATTATGTTGTCAATGCACATGTGCATATTTATATATTATTATGCATAATGGTAATATATGATGGTGTTTGGTATAGGATATGTAGTTTACAATGTTGTATGGTGTATGGTATAGTATATGTTGGAGATGCACAGTTACCTATTGATGTGATATGATGAGTGGCATAGTTTATGTTGGCATTGCACATGTGCATAACGTATAGGTAGTAATGTATATTGTTGTTTGACATATTATATGGTGGGAATGCACATGTGCATAATGTATAATAGGTGGGTTGAAAATGGAGTACATGTAGTTAAAACATAATGGCATTAGAAACCGTGTATCGATAAGTTTAGATGGTATGGTTTCAATGTTGAAAACGCACGCGTTGGGTAATGCACATGTGCATGATGTTGAAACAGTGAACATGTTGGTAATTTATGTTAGTTGGTCATGAATACAACAGTGAATACTACACCGCTAAATAGATAAAAAATAAGTCTAAACAAGCAATGTAAAAAAAAAAAAAAACAAGTGATAATCACTTTATAAGCAGTTCAAGTATTTTTTGGTTGTCCTTCTTTTGAACATAATATGTACCATTCTTTTGAACATAATATGAACCGATGTATACAATGCTCAATGTAAGATTGTTCCTATATATAAACAAAAAATAAATGAATAAAAAGAGGATATAAAAATCGTAATTAATAAAACATATGGAATGTGTACGCACAAAATTTAAACGGTCAACGATGTATACATGGTCAACAATTTATCGGTGATGATTATAGTGGGTCAACAGTTTATCAGTTATTATTATAGTGGGCCAACAGTTTATCAGTGATAATTATAGGGTGTTAGAGTGATAATTATAGGGTGTTAGCATTACGATGAACATGTGCATGGGAAATGTGCTCATGGTTAACATATGATTATAGGAAGATGATTAAAGGGTGTTGGCAATGTGATGGGCATGTGCACGGTTATGTATTAATGGATAACAGTATGATTAGTTATGATTATGGGGTGTTGTTAACGTGATGCACATGTGCATGTTCATGTTAATGATGGTTAACAGTTTACGGATGACGAGTATGGGTGTTATCAACATAATGCATATGTGCATGATCGTTGTATTGATCAATCAGATAAACAAAAAAAATTGAACAATGTTAAATAAACAATGATACAGGAACATAGAGTAATCAAGCAAATGTTAATTTTTTTTTTGAACAGCAGCAAAACTTCTCATACCACAAAAGAAATACCGGCGATTAGCTGGTAAAACAGCAACAAGGGGTAAAAATCTAAACAAGACAAAAAGTGCAGAACATACTCTTCACATACACAACCATACAAAACATAAAATAACAAAAAAAAAAACAAACAAACTAACCCAACCTTCCCAGCTATCAACAGAACTTCGAATGATATTTTACCCATCTGAACGAGAGGTTAATAGCATCCTCGAAAGCCAACTCCAAAGAACGCTTGCCCCCCTTAAAGAGCCTGTTGTTACTATCCTTCCAAATTACCCATAAAGTGGAGTAATTATTGTAACACCCTAAATTTTAAACCCTTAATTTTAAACAAAATATAGTTTAATTACACATCATTCTTTAACAAAGATCATAGGTAACAAAGAACTTAGTCAACTAATGACTAAGTTAAAACATTTCAAAAATTATTTAACAAGTGTTTACAATCCATCTACAAGAGCTACAAAAGATTTAAACATTTGCGGAAGCTTCAAAATCGAGTGTTCGGTTCTTCACTTTATCACTTGATCGCCATCCGTAAGCTTCACTAATTTACCTATGATCAAAACATTAAACCCATTAGTTTTGATCGTTATTGTATAACATAATCATAATGATAAACATCACATTTGAATTAATAATCACAAAATAACAATTCTGAATTCACCGTAAATTACGGTATCACCGTAATTTACGGTGAGTCTTGAAGATGTCTGATCACCGTAAACCAGGAGGAATACACCGTAACAATTATGACCTTTACCGTAAATTACGGTATCACCGTAATTTACGGTAAGACCTGGAAATAAATGTTTAGTTTCGTTTGGTTCAACTCATTCCAACAAATCTTATAATTTGCTTTTCTATCAACCCATAACATCCAAATTCTAGTATTTCTAAACATGTGATAAATATTAACCAATATCATAACACTATCCATCGTATTCCGGAGTATATACATATCATGTTTCACTTGATTAATTGACCCGTTTGGCTCGTCTAAGGAAATCCTCCTATATGACGACTACCAACGCGCATCAACCGAACTTAAATCATCAATCAATATTACAACTTCAAGGCTTACTTCAAAACAACTCTTATGCAATTTCAATCACATATTTAAATCATCCGACAAAATAAATGTAACGGAACAAGTTACATACCTTCAAAGTTTGCCCTTTAAACGTGGTTCGCCACTCGCTTGTCCACTCGACGCTCCTGCGTCCGCTCCTATAGAGTTCATTCATAATGCGTTTTAGAACTCTAATTAAATCATAATTCGCATAATTCACCAAAACATCATGATTATGCGTTTAAGCTCAGAATTTCAGTTTTAAGCCTTCATAGAGGCATTTCATCAAACACTTCATGTGCAGAATTTTTATATCTTTTGAAATCAACTTCTTAGCTTGTTAATTAGCTAACTTGACAACAATAGAGCCATCCTATAGTGTTTTAAGCATCATATTTTCTGGAAATCACTTTCAAAAATCAAAATACACTAGGATAATCATCCTAAACCCTAGTGTTCATCTTCATCTTACAAAACCCATAACCTAGCTTCCATGGATTCTTAAAATTTCCAGAATTTGGGCATGATTTCATATGTAGTTGTCTAGGTTTCACTTCTAGACACTACATCATCTCTAATCATATCAAACAACACACATGCAATCATCTAATCTTAGATTTCCAAAATCATGAGAATTTCAAACAAGGAATTAACACGAATTTTTACATACCTTATGATCCTCTTGTGATGAGGATCGATAATTTAAACTCGGATTTCGTTTTGGATTAGAATTGCATCTTCAATTTAAGGAATTTGTGAGTTTTAGGGTTCTTGGATAGGGGGTGTCGCCCCCTGCCTTCTTCTGGTCGACCAACACCCTTGTTTGGGGTGTTTGGTTTATTTTATTTGTCCCACTTTTATTTAAGTTTTAGAGTTAACAACTATGGTCCCTCTATTTTGTTCAAGATATAGTTTGATAGCTTTTTAATCACTCTATAAGCTATTTCTAGACTAGTTAACTAACTTGGTTAAAATTCTTAGTTAGTAAACTCTCATTTATTTAAACCTTACTAATTCCAGTTTAAGGTTTTACATTTTTCGGGGTGTTACAAGTCCACCCCCCTTAAAAAGGGTTTCGTCCTCGAAACCGCAATACGTACCAAATAAGGTAGGGTGAAGACGTCGCATCTCCTCTTCGGACTCCCATGTAGTGTCCGAACCCTTCCTATGCTCCCATTTGACTTTGACTTGTTCGATTTGTTTATTTCGTAAACGTTTGACCTTTCTGTCTAGAATTTCAACCGGTCTCACCACATAATTTAGACTATTATCCACTTCGATATCATCGTAATGGATATAGGTCGTTTCGTCAGCTAGACACTTTCTTAATTGAGATACGTGAAACGTGCCATGAATCCCGCTTAGCTCCTCCGGTAGTTCAAGACGGTAAGCTACCTTGCCAACTCTCCCGATAATTTTAAATGGCCCGATAAACCTTGGGCTTAACTTCCCCTTCTTTCTAAATCTTATAACACCTTTCCATGGGGACACTTTCAGCATGACCATGTCACCGACTTGAAATTCAATTGGCCTTTTCCTTTTGTCAACATACGCCTTTTGCCTGTCTTGAGCCGCTTTCAAGTGTGCCCGAACTTTATCGAACTTTTCGTTCGTGGCTCGTACTATGTCTTGGTGGGCAAGTTCACGTGGACCCACTTCACCCCAACAAACCGGGGTTCGACACTTCCTACCGTAAAGCAGTTCGTATGGTGCCATTTTAATACTAGATTGGTAACTGTTGTTATACGAAAACTCGACCAATGGTAGGTGAACATCCCAACTGCCTCCAAAGTCGATTATACATGCCCGTAGCATGTCACTCAATATTTGTATCGTTCTTTCACTTTGTCCATCCGTTTGGGGATGGTACGCAGTGCTAATGTACAACTTGGTCCCCATTTGTTCTTGGAATTCACGCCAGAATTTCGAGGTAAACCGGGTATCCCTATCGGACACGATGGACACCGGCACTCCATGACGTGCTATGATTTCATTGGTATAGACTTCTGACATCTTTTCTGACGTATAGGTCTCACGAATCGGAATGAAGTGAGCACTTTTCGTCAATCTATCCACCACTACCCATATTGCATCAAAACCACGATTTGTCTTAGGTAACTTGGTTAACAGGTCCATTGTAATATGTTCCCATTTCCAAACCGGAATTTCTAACGGTTGGAGTTTGCCATAGGGTTTCTGATGCTCCGCCTTGACTTGTAAGCATGTCAAGCATTTTTCCACATACTTCGCCACATCCCTTTTCATTCCGGGCCACCAATAATTTTGTTTCAAATCATTGTACATCTTGGTCGCACCCGGATGAATTGAATAACGGGATTTATGAGCTTCATCCAGTAGAAGCGCCTTTACTCCACAGGTATGTGGGACCCATATCCTTCCGGATCGAGTCTTTAACCCGTGATTTCCATCCGACAAGTCTTTCAACTGGCCAATTATTCTTTCCTTCTTCCAATTCTCTTCTTTTACTGCTTCTAATTGCGCTTCACGAATACGTTCAAGTATACCCGAGGTTACCACGAGTTGCATCGATCGTACTCGTATCGGGACATAATCCGCTTTTCTGCTCAGAGCGTCCGCTACCACATTTGCCTTTCCGGGGTGATAATGTATCTCACAATCATAGTCTTTCACCGTTTCCAGCCATCGCCTTTGTCGCATATTTAACTCCTTCTGATCGAAGAAGTATTTCAAACTCTTGTGGTCGGTGAATATGGTGCATTTTACCCCGTACAAGTAATGCCTCCATATCTTTAATGCAAATACCACCGCTGCCAACTCGAGATCGTGCGTGGGGTATTTCTTCTCGTGCATCTTCAATTGTCTCGAGGCATAGGCTATTACCTTGCCTCGTTGCATCAATACGCAACCGAGCCCTGATAATGACGCATCCGAATAAACCACCATGTCTTCGACTCCGTCCGGCAATGTCAGTACCGGAGCTTGGGTTAGCTTTTCTTTTAACGTCCGAAACGCTTCCTCTTGATCGACTCCCCAAACAAACTTTGCTTTCTTTTGGGTTAGCTTTGTTAGCGGCGATGCAATCTTGGAGAAATCTTGAATGAATCTCCTATAATATCCAGCAAGCCCCAGAAAGCTTCTAATTTCCGAAGGGTTCTTCGGGGAATTCCATTTTGACACTGCTTCTATCTTTGACGGATCCACCAATACTCCGTCGGCATTTATGACATGACCTAAGAATTGAACCTCTCGTAACCAAAAGGCGCATTTAGAGAATTTCGCATATAACTTCTCTCGCCTAAGTGTCTCTAACACTTCTTGTAAATGGTGTGCGTGTTCAGCTTCATTTTTCGAGTACACCAAGATATCATCGATAAACACGATGACTGACTTATCCAACATTGGCTTGCAAACCCGGTTCATGAGGTCCATGAAAGCCGCGGGCGCATTTGTCAGCCCAAATGACATCACGAGAAATTCGTAATGTCCGTATCTTGTGCGAAAAGCCGTCTTCGGCACATCTTCTTCCTTGACCTTTAGTTGGTGATACCCCGACCTAAGGTCAATTTTTGAAAACCAATTTGCGCCTTGTAGTTGGTCAAATAAGTCGTCTATCCTCGGGAGCGGGTATCGGTTCTTTACCGTGAGTTTGTTTAACTCCCGATAATCGATACACATGCGCATGCTCCCGTCCTTCTTTCTCACAAACAACACCGGTGCGCCCCAAGGAGACACACTCGGCCTTATGAATCCCTTGTCAAGCAAATCTTGAATTTGGGACATCAGCTCTTGTAATTTCGACGGTGCTAGTCGGTATGGGGCTTTTGCTACAGGTTTCGCACCCGGAATCAATTCGATCCCGAACTCTACTTCCCGTTCAGGCGGTATCCCCGGTAAATCTTCCGGAAAAACATCTTCATAATCCCGCACTATCGGTACATCTCCAATCTTCCGTGATTCTTTCTCGGCCTCATTCGCATAAATTATGAATGCCTTGCATCCTCGCTTCATGAGCTTGTGAGCTTTCAATATCGAACATACTATGGGGTTGCCTCGTTTTTCGCCGTAAATGGTGACGTGTTTTCCGCTCGGAGATGTTAGTTTTATCTCTTTGCGAAAACACACGACCTTTGCATGGTATTGAGATAGCCAATCCATCCCCACCACTACTTGGAATTCTCCCATCGACATTGGGATTAGATTTATCAAATACTCTTCATCGTCGATGCTCAGTTTGCAATTTTCACATACATCACAAACAATAAAGCTTTTGTTATTACCTATCTCTACTTCTAAGGGCACAGGTAATTTTGTTAAAACAAATGAAGGATGTCGAATAAGTCCATATGAAACAAAAGATTTATTCGCACCCGTATCAAATAACACATGTGCAGGAATTGAATTTACAGCAAATATACCTGAGACCACGTCAGGTTCAACCTTTGCTTCTGCGGCGGTCAGTTGGAAAGATCTTGCTTTTGCTTTCGGGGCTTCATCTTTTGATTCTTGCACATCTTTCTTTCCAACCAGTTCCGGGCACTCCGACTTCTTGTGACCCGTTCGATAACAGTTGTAACAAACCGTCACTTTCTCCGGGCATGACATAGCCATATGTCCCTTTTTCTTGCATATGGGACATGGCTTATCTTTGTAACGACATTCGCCCTTATGATTCTTCCCACAAATTTTGCAACCCGGTGTACTACCTTTAGCATCTGATTTCTTTGCTGTTTCATTCGTTCTTGCTTTCTTGGTAGGGCTCGGATTTGCATCTTGTGCCCTTCGTTCACCCCGTTCTATACTCTTTTTCAGTTCGATTTCCCTTTCCCGAGCCGCATTTATGATCTCGGTAAGGGTCTCGTATTTTGAAGGAGTTATGAACTCTCTATATTCCGCACTTAGCATGTTATGGTAGTAATAGACCTTTTGTTCTTCGTTTGTCACCAAATCATTACAAAACTTCATCTTATCCATAAACGTTGCCGTAATCTTGTCTATGGTCTCGCCCTTGTGCCTAAGTTGCATGAACTCTTCCTTGATTTTGTTCATAACCGCCTTAGGGCAATGATGTTTAAGGAATGGAGTTTTGAATTCCTCCCATGTCATGACTTTAGCGGCTTCAATACCGATCTCTCTCTTCTTGTTATCCCACCAATCTTTCGCTTGACTCCTTAGTTGGCCCGTGCCATAGGCTACGTAGTCTCCTTCGTCACAATGGGTCCTCTCGAAGACCCCTTCGATATCACTTAGCCATCGTTGGCACACTATTGGGTCAACCTCTCCATTATATATTGGTGGCTTACAGGCCACGAATTCCTTGTATGAGCAAGGCTTTCGTTCTCCACGCTTTTCCTTTACTACATTTGAATCATCTTCCAGTTTCTTGATTCTATCTTCTACTATTGATAAAACCGTGTCTTGGATTTTATCAATAAAGTCCGACAAACTGTTTTCGATCGCCTTTCCAACCTCTTCGGCAATCACTTCCCTCACTTGTTCGGTGACTCTTGGCACCGCATTATCATTGTCTCCATCAGCCATCTCGATTTCTGAAATGTTTACATAGATTGTTAAACATTCTATTTGTAACACATGCTTTACTTGTTTTGATTTAATCAAGTTCGTAACTTGATTTAATCATTCTTGTTTTAACTCAATCAAGTTCGTAACTTGATTCGATCATTCATGTTTCTATTTAATCAAGTCCGTAACTTGATTTGATCATTCATGTTTCTATTTAATCAAGTCCGTAACTTGATTTGATCATTCATGTTTCTATTTAATCAAGTCCGTAACTTGATTTGATCATTCATGTTTCTATTTAATCAAGTCCGTAACTTGATTTGATCATTCATGTTTCTATTTAATCAAGTCCGTAACTTGATTTGATCATTCATGTTTCTATTTAATCAAGTCCGTAACTTGATTTGATCATTCATGTTTCTATTTAATCAAGTCCGTAACTTGATTTGATCACTCATGTTTTGAATGAGCTTATACACCTTTTTCATGCATACTGTCCATTTATCATTCTTATACGTAGTACATAATTTATTAACAAAACAAATTAATTCTTACCGGACGATCGATCAAGCTTGAACCGAACACTTATTGACAACCATGAGCTTTGATTACCAACTTGTAACACCCTAAATTTTAAACCCTTAATTTTAAACAAAATATAGTTTAATTACACATCATTCTTTAACAAAGATCATAGGTAACAAAGAACTTAGTCAACTAATGACTAAGTTAAAACGTTTCAAAAATTATTTAACAAGTGTTTACAATCCATCTACAAGAGCTACAAAAGATTTAAACATTTGCGGAAGCTTCAAAATCGAGTGTTCGGTTCTTCACTTTATCACTTGATCGCCATCCGTAAGCTTCACTAATTTACCTATGATCAAAACATTAAACCCATTAGTTTTGATCGTTATTGTATAACATAATCATAATGATAAACATCACATTTGAATTAATAATCACAAAATAACAATTCTGAATTCACCGTAAATTACGGTATCACCGTAATTTACGGTGAGTCTTGAAGATGTCTGATCACCGTAAACCAGGAGGAATACACCGTAACAATTATGACCTTTACCGTAAATTACGGTATCACCGTAATTTACGGTAAGACCTGGAAATAAATGTTTAGTTTCGTTTGGTTCAACTCATTCCAACAAATCTTATAATTTGCTTTTCTATCAACCCATAACATCCAAATTCTAGTATTTCTAAACATGTGATAAATATTAACCAATATCATAACACTATCCATCGTATTCCGGAGTATATACATATCATGTTTCACTTGATTAATTGACCCGTTTGGCTCGTCTAAGGAAATCCTCCTATATGACGACTACCAACGCGCATCAACCGAACTTAAATCATCAATCAATATTACAACTTCAAGGCTTACTTCAAAACAACTCTTATGCAATTTCAATCACATATTTAAATCATCCGACAAAATAAATGTAACGGAACAAGTTACATACCTTCAAAGTTTGCCCTTTAAACGTGGTTCGCCACTCGCTTGTCCACTCGACGCTCCTGCGTCCGCTCCTATAGAGTTCATTCATAATGCGTTTTAGAACTCTAATTAAATCATAATTCGCATAATTCACCAAAACATCATGATTATGCGTTTAAGCTCAGAATTTCAGTTTTAAGCCTTCATAGAGGCATTTCATCAAACACTTCATGTGCAGAATTTTTATATCTTTTGAAATCAACTTCTTAGCTTGTTAATTAGCTAACTTGACAACAATAGAGCCATCCTATAGTGTTTTAAGCATCATATTTTCTGGAAATCACTTTCAAAAATCAAAATACACTAGGATAATCATCCTAAACCCTAGTGTTCATCTTCATCTTACAAAACCCATAACCTAGCTTCCATGGATTCTTAAAATTTCCAGAATTTGGGCATGATTTCATATGTAGTTGTCTAGGTTTCACTTCTAGACACTACATCATCTCTAATCATATCAAACAACACACATGCAATCATCTAATCTTAGATTTCCAAAATCATGAGAATTTCAAACAAGGAATTAACACGAATTTTTACATACCTTATGATCCTCTTGTGATGAGGATCGATAATTTAAACTCGGATTTCGTTTTGGATTAGAATTGCATCTTCAATTTAAGGAATTTGTGAGTTTTAGGGTTCTTGGATAGGGGGTGTCGCCCCCTGCCTTCTTCTGGTCGACCAACACCCTTGTTTGGGGTGTTTGGTTTATTTTATTTGTCCCACTTTTATTTAAGTTTTAGAGTTAACAACTATGGTCCCTCTATTTTGTTCAAGATATAGTTTGATAGCTTTTTAATCACTCTATAAGCTATTTCTAGACTAGTTAACTAACTTGGTTAAAATTCTTAGTTAGTAAACTCTCATTTATTTAAACCTTACTAATTCCAGTTTAAGGTTTTACATTTTTCGGGGTGTTACAATTATACCCAAAAGCAATGTACTATTGACATAAGAATCTAGTCGCGTATACTCCTGAACAAGCTACTCCAGGGATGAGAGGCCTGTCAGGTCCCAGTTACACCAAACAGAGATCTTCCTCCACACCGCCTCGGCTATCAGGCACTCAATAAAAACATGCGTGACCAACTCCGAAACCCCGCACACTCTATGCAGCAACCAGTAATGGTACTAACCCCTCTCGCACGCATATTTTCCCCAACCGGAACCCGATTCTGCAGCAACCTCTATATGAAACCATTAACTTTAATAGGGACCCAGTTAAGCCACTCGGACACCTTAAAATCCGACCCAAAGCAAGCTTCTTCCAGGACTATACATATATACCCTCCTCGTCAATCTGATGGGTTCACAGTTCAAGCGGCTAGAAAAAGTCCTAGAAGAAGCTTGCTTTGGGTTGGATTTTAAGGTATTCGAGTGGCTTAACTGGGTCCCTATTAAAGTTAATGGTTTCATATAGAGGTTGCTGCAGAATCGGGTTCTGGTTGGGGAAAATCTGCGTGCGAGAGGGGTTAGTACCATTACTGGTTGCTGCATAGAGTGTGCGAGGGTTTTGGAGTCGGTCACGCATGTTTTTATTGAGTGCCCGATAGCCGATGCAGTGTGGAGGAAGATCTCTGTTTGGTGTAACTGGGACCTTACAGGCCTCTCATCCCTGGAGCAGCTTGTTCAGGAGTATAGGCGACTAGATTCTTATGTCAATAGTACATTGCTTTTGGGTATAATTACTCCACTTTATGGGTAATTTGGAAGGATAGTAACAACAGGCTCTTTAAGGGGGGCAAGCATTCTTTGGAGTCGGCTTCTGAGGATGTTATTAACCTCTCGTTCGGATGCGTAAAATATCGTTCGAAGTTCTGTGTTGATAGCTGGGAAGGCTGGGTTAGTTTGTTTTTTTTGTTATTTTTTGTTTTGTATGGTTGTGTATGTGCAGAGTATGTTCTGCACTTTTTTGTCTTGTTTAGATTTTTATCCATTGTTGTTGTTTTACCAGCTAATCGCTGGTATTTCTTTTGTGGTATGAGAAGTTTTGCTGCTGTTAAAAAAAAATTAACATTTGCTTGATTACTCTGTGTTCATGTATCATTGTTTATTTAACATTGTTCATTTTTTTTGTTTATCTAATTGATCAATACAATGATCATGCACATGTGCATTATGTTGATAACACCCATACTCGTCATCCGTAAACTGTTAACCATCATTAACATGAAAATACACATGTGCATCACGTTAACAACACCCCATAATCATAACTAATCATATTGTTAACCATTAATACATAACCGTGCACATGCCCATCACATTTCCAACACCCTTTAATCATCTCCCTATAATCATATGTTAACCATCAGCACATTTCCCATGCACATGTTCATCGTAACGCTAACACCTTATAATTATCACTCTAACACCCTATAATTATCACTGATAAACTGTTGACCCACCATAATCATCACAGATAAACTGTTGACCCGCTATAATCATCACCGATAAATTGTTGACCATGTATACATGGTTGACCGATAAACTGTTGACCATGTATATGTAACAGCCCGACTTTTTAAAGTGAAAGTACAAGTCAAAGTCAGAGTCAAAGGAAGAAAAGATGGCTAATTGTGATCTGTCACTCCTTGCTTAATCATTGAATTGTACTTCACGATTAGTATCGATACTCTATTTCATTTTCTCTTTAGTTGTATTATGTGGAGTACTTGTTAATAATCGATAATTAATCGCAGTTTAATCGCTAATCGACTTATCGCTAATCGCATCGCTATCGCATTCGCAACTCGAATTATGTGTTCTGGATATTGTTTTACATGTGTGTGCTATTATGTGTTACTTGTGCATGCTATGTTTATGTTGAGGTGTTTAATCGAAACGCAATCGCAACGCAAACTAATCGCAAACGCTAAACGCAAGTTATTTATGTTGATTGTATGTTAGATATAGTAGTTAGGTTATTTGTGTAACTAATGGGTAATACTATCGCATCGCTCACTCGAAACGCATCGCAACGCTCAACACGCAAAACGAAATGCCAAAACCTAACTCGCCGGACCACTTCGATGGAATGACCATTCGATCGGATGGTCATCCGTTCGGATGACCATTCGATCGGATGGCCATCCGATCTAGGTGTCATCCGATCCAACACTTGTGCTCCCACTTTCCTCTTTTGGCAACCTATAAATACCCCTGTCATATCACAAACAGTGATGTGACAGCTCCCTCTTCCGACCAGCGTGCTCAAGCCCTCTTTTCTCTCGATTTCTAACGATTCTTGTAAGTTTCTACCTCAAATCTTGTACTTCTATGATCTAAACACACTTCTTCATCATTTCCACCTTTGAATCTTCATTTTTAACCGTGAAATCAATGGGTTTGAGGTGTTCAAGGATGATGTCATCATGGGGTTTTCATGAACTTCAAGATTTGGCCTCATTCTACCAAGAACAACTCAGTTCTACATGATTTCCACATGATTTAACACTATTTTGTATAGATCTAAACATTTTCATGGTGAAGAAGGATTGAAAGATGGTTTCAAAACTTTCTTTCAACTCTTTTACACTCAATGCCTTCAAAACCGATAGAATCAGAGCTAGTTCGGGCCTTATACTTGTTTACTAGTGAAGTATCGGTCTGAGATCTGAATCCTATCGAAGAGACAACGGATTTCGGGTTGAACATGAACAAACCGTCATAAACAGTTAACTACTCGGACTGGGGTGATTCCCATCCGATCAGATAGACTAAACTTGGTGGGGCTCCTGTTGTTCAATACGTTGTCATACCGTCTCGAGCAAACCGCAAACTTTTCAAACTTAACAAAAATATTCAAGTTTCAAAGGATCAGACTGTCGAACGGATTGCCGTCTAATCGGATTGCCATCTGATCGAACGACAATCCGATCGGACGACACATAGTCTTCAACACTTAAACATTTTAACACTTTTCAAGGATCATCAGTTCTGACGGATTGCCATCCGATCAGAAGACCATCCGCTCGAATGACAATCCTGCTGTGAACTTGTTCTCTGATAAATGTCTAACCGACGGATCGCAATCCGATCGAACGACCGTTCGACCGGGCGACCTGAAAGGTAAAGATACTTCTCTGTTTTCAAAATGCTACAATGAAAACTTCAAAGTCATATCATACACAAACACATCCATTCCAAACGAATGTCAATCCGAGCGAATGGCCATCCGAGAAGATGACCATCTGAATGGATTGTCATTCGATCGAATGACCATCCGTTCGGATTGTCATCCGATTGGATGACCATTCATCACTTGGTACACTCTTCACCGTTTAATGCGCCGTTCATTCGCTTATGTTATCATTAACTGTTCAGGCTAATCTCTCAGTGCTCCCTTCAATCCAAGAGAGTGTTTAGTTATTAAGCACTATCTGTGAGTATACTCGATCCCTTTTTGCTTTAAGCACTTTTGGGTGTTACATACGTTACGTGTATCAAATCACATCGATCACACAACACAAACACTTTTATACGCTAACCGTTACTGCATGTTATACGTGTTACTCGATGAGTGCTTGTATGTTATGTTTACACAGTGATTGTTGCCTGACACCTTAGCAACGATAGTACTATAGTTTGGACTCAGCACCTGTCGTGGACAGGGGTTGTTAATGGCTTTTCTCGCATGTCACAGTGGTGATATGTGTTGTGCATTCTACAAATCGCAGTCATGTATGTGCATATTTCATTGTTGATAAGCTACTTGCTTCACATTATACATGTTACATACTGGTTATGCGTAAACTCGCTTTCGCTACTACTATACTATTAAACTTGTATGCTCACCTTTACACTATGTGTATTGACCTCTATTTTAACGTATATGACAGGTTCTTAAGATGCTAGGAATGCTGTGCTTTGGTGAATCAAGCTAGGGGTCTAGTTATGTCACGCTAAAATCTGAGTTGTCGGAGCAGTGTTGTTTATGAGACAATTATTTGTAATAACTTTTTTATTAGGATATGTTATGGTATGGTATGGGACGTGACGTTTAAATATCTGGTAATTAATAGTTGTTATGGATACTCATGGACAATCTGTTTCGCTCAGTGCCGTGCCCCGATGTTTCTGCCATCAGTTGGGGTGTGACAGTATACATCGTTGACCACACATTCCATATGTTTTATTAATTACGATATTTATATCATCTTTTTATTCATTTATTTTTTGTTTATATATAGGAACAATCCTACATTAAGCATTGTACACATCGGTACATATTATGTTCAAAAGAATGGTACATATTATGTTCAAAAGAAGGACAACCAAAAAATACTTGAACTACTTATAAAGTGATTATTACTTGTTTTTTTTTTTTTTACATTCCCTGTTTAGACTTATGTTTTATCTACTTAGCGGTGTAGTATTCACTGTTGTATTCATGACCAATTAACATAAATTACCAACATGTCCACTGTTTCAACATCATGCACATGTGCATTACCCAACGCGTGCATTTTCAACATTGAAACCATACCATCTAAACTTATCGACGCACAGTTTTTAATGCCATTATGTTTTAACTACATGTACTCCATTTCCAACCCACCTATTATACATTATGCACATGTGCATTCCCACCATATAATATGTCAAACAACATTATACATTACTACCTCTACGTTATGCACATGTGCAATGCCAACATAAACTATGCCACTCATCATATCACATCAATAGGTAACTGTTCATCTCCAACATGTGCATTGACAACATAATCATTTATGTCACAATAATAAACACTTGTGTATTTCTAACATATACTATCCTAACCACCGTATAACATTTGAAAACTTATTATAATCATCCGGAAACACATCATATATCACCACTATACATACGAATTCACCTTATGCACATGTGCATTTCCAACATATACTATACCATATTACATCAAATTACTGAATTAACGATCGTATATTAATGGTGGAAGTTTTCGACCGTCTCGTCGCCCTTGTCATCCATCACATCCTGCTTTTTACTTGTCCTATTCCTTGTATTTCTTTCTCTTGCAATAACTGCACATGACATCAAACAACATCGTTCAACATGAAAGTAACAATTGGATTCACATATGCATATACTACCAACTGCATCATCGACTAATAACCAACCTTTTTTGGCTTTTCGTTTAACACTTTTGTATTCAGCTTCCTTATCATCTGGCAGTTTTGTTGCCCCTTCGTCATTCTATCTCAACACAAATGTTTTTTTCTTCGCTTTTTTTCCGTTTTTTACCTACAGTAATAATTAAAACATAATATAACCAAAATGCAATTTCAATTAGTATGTACATTAAACACCTTTTTTCATCACCGTAAACGATATACATTTGTGCATCTATATGCACTTTGTGCATTGATGTGTGCAAAATGCAACATATAAATTACATCAATTGTGGCATAAAACTAACCTTTTTTTTAGTACTAATGTTGGAAAAAGTGTGCTTTTGTCTTCCTTTTGTATTTTCAGGATTAAATGAGCTCAAATTAACAAAAGAAGCAAGAAGGCAACTAAATCTAACGTAAATACAAGAAAAGGAACAAACGTAGCATGCCCGACCCCACGACAGCATCTTCCCAAGCAAAACAAGAGAACAGAAGGCTGAACACGCCCCGTGTTCAGTGAACATGGGGGCGTGCCCAAGTGTCAGCATAAAAGACAAAGCTGTCGAAGCTTCCATCGCCCACCACGGGGCCGTGCTCAGCGGACACGGGGTCGTGGTCAACTATAAGATTCGCAGAATCCAGGCAAATCTTGATAGTACAGATATGCTTCTGCATACGGGGTCGTGCCCAGCGGACACGGGGCCGTGGTCAACTAATGCAGACAAAAGCAATTAATGAAGACAGAGAAGAGGATGGACACGGGGCCGTGCCCACTGGACACGGGGCCGTGCCCGAGCTTCTGTTCAGCCTATAAATAGGAGTGCTTGGCTCAAGCTCAAACCATCCCTTGGCACATCACATCTCTCACACTTCACCCACCACCCACCACCACCATAACACCATCATCCACCACCATCATCCATTGTCCATCATAGAGTGTGTGAGTCGTCTCGGGATCCAAGATTGATCGTAAGAGTTCTTGACAATCAAGGCCATGTTTGCCTAAGTCTCTTACATCACTTGGTGAAGACAAAGTGTCTAGTGTAATACTTTTTATTTTTAATCTTTTCGCACTTTTTAATTGGTTATGTATTAATGACTTTAATAACTAGTTTCTTATGTTGAAGGTGATTCTTCCTTATCGTTTGTCCGTGGTGTCTTGGCATTATTTTACTGTCTATATAAAATAAAATATTTTCCCCGTCCATATCTCCACGGTCTATATGGAGGTATGTTGGCTACCTGGTCGAGGGTTAAGGGAACGGTTTGGTAAGAGTCTTGCCATTGTTCAGTGTATAGATCCTGCAAAGGACCTGGGTCAAATTTAGTAGGACCTCCTTCAATACTTAACGGTATTGGATGGCGGGGGTCCAAACTCTTTGATCCCCTCATAAGTTAAACTACTATTAATATTTTAACCTGGATACTTAGGACTGTATCCCTGCTGACTCAGACTACTTAGCCGAGGGTAACGTCGCCTTCAAAAGAGGGGCCTACCACATTATGCATTAATAACTTAATTAATTATCTTTCAATAATCCGACCCTTTAGGATTGTATCCTTGCTGACTCAAACTACTGGGTTGAGGGTAACGTCACCTCCAAAAGAGGGGCCTACTACAATAACTAAGATAATCTCTTAAATAGTGCAAAAGTGCGAAAATAATCAAGGGTTACACTAAACACGAGTCGGAGCCAAGTGATTCATCTTGTCTATCTGTTTTTCTTTTATTTTTATTTTTCAGCATTTTAGTTAGTTTTTATTTTCTTAGTTTAAAACATTTTTCTAAACTTTTGATTTGATTAGACGTTGAGGATAAACCGGTACTAAAAGCTCTTGTGTCCTTGGACGACATCGGTATCTTACCAACACTATACTACGCTCACGATGGGTGCACTTGCCCATATGTGTGTTTAGTGTTAGTAAATATAGTGTTTTATAAATTTAAAACTTGGCTAAAGAAAGTGTAAAAGGGCTTAAAATATACTTAAACTTATATACACACTTCACACGCATCATGCATCAATATGCACATGTGCATCACATGTCATTGTCATTATGCACTTGTGAATCAATATGCACATGTGCATCACGTATTCTTGCATTTGTGCATCAATATGCACATGTGCATCACATGTCATTGTCATTATGCTCTTGTGAATCAATATGCACAGAAATATCATTATTCTTATAATGATATTTAAAATAAATCCATATGTAAAGTTCAATGTTATGTGCTCAAATTTAATACACATATGCATCACTTTAAACAACAACATCAACAGAATCTAATTACACAAAATCATAAACACGTATATTAAACAAAATTGCTCATGTTCGCTATACACATGTGCATCACATGAAACAATAACATCATTATATTCTAATTGCACAAAATCACAATAACACCGTCATATCCTAATTACACAAAATCACGTATCTTACACAAAACTGCCCAAGTTCACTATGCACCTGTGCATTACCTAAAAAACAACACCAGCATATTCTAATTACACAAAATCATCTACACGTATCCTAAACAAATCTGCTCAAATTCACTATGCACATGAATGATTTTATTAACTTTATTTGCTCAAATTCACTATGACACACTCATTGAATCATCTATTCTTATAATCATGTTACCCTATTACGAACGGATTAAAAATCCACAACGCTTATAATCATGTTGCCCTAATTACGAATGGATAAAGAATGTATGATCGATGATTATGTTCCTATTATATGTTATACGACTAATTTTGGACGAACTTTGGGAACTAACCTCGATTATATGACTATCTGCTGGTAAAATCTCAGATCTGAGAAAAAATCTCAATCCAGATGCTTCAATATGGTGAACTGATGACAGTGAAGTGATGATGTATTCAAGACGATAATGTAATCGATGAACTGTTGAGTATTGTTGAGAGATTCAGGTTGAAGTTTGAGAAATGTTGAGAGATCTGGATCTAATCAGAGGTTAGAGAGAGTGGACGTGAAAGTTTGTATTAAATGTAATTTAATTTGTGCTTGAAGTCCAATATTTTAAAAGTTGTTTGGTAATTACAAAATTGCCCCCTGTTCACATTGGTTCTCGCGGTTCTCGCAATAAGGGTGGTTCTCGCATGAACCCTACCATATATATATATATATAGGGTCAGGATTTAGAGAAAACGGGGGAAAGTGTGAGAACAGTGAGAACGATTATGGATCGTCAGATCAAAACAATCTATGGACTAGATTGGCGCGGTGGCGTTATCGTAAATAAAACCAATTCTATCAAGTGGACGCGTTTCATTAAGGGTGAAAGGGTCTTTTACCGCTCAAATTCAAAACGCCAACAAAAATGATAACACACCATTCAAAACAAATAAAACGCCATTAAATACAAAACGCCAAAAATTAGTGATAAAACGCGTTGGAGATTACAGGAAGAGGAAACAACACAGTAACTGAAATTCAATTAGTAACATTTATTAGAAGAAATTCCATCCTAAATTACGCGCCAAAAACACCATTATATAAACGACGTTAAACATCGCTTCCATAATCACTTCAATCTATCATTCTGCAAAACATCTTTTACCAAAAACGCAAGTTTAACCAAAACGCCAAAAATGGCAACCATCGTTTGGTGGAGATACACTCTGGGAATCAAACGATTCGTCATACGTTTTGACAACAGAAGGAGGGTGTATGTTAGGACAATCAAAGCAATTTTGAAGATGGAAGAAGAGGTACGGAGGGGTATCCTATCGCTTGGCATCGCTCTGGATAACGAATATCATGAAACATATAAGCTTATGAAAAAATTAACAAGGAAATTTGGATCAAGCAAAGCAGATGGAAAATCGGACCCAGTCATAACAACATGGCGTTTTGATGAGGAAACAGACATGATGACCGTTATATATGACAACGGAGTGCAGGAAGACTACCTGCTTGAAGACATCATGACAAAGCAGGGGATTGGGTTCATGAAAGAATTGCACAACGCCACTTGTTTGAACACATACATGGACTTAAAATGGCGTTGATGAAGGACATGTTCAAATGGAGGCCTCAGAATCTTCAACAACAAGAAGCCAATGAAAGTGAAAGTGATGACATGGATGAAAGTCTACATGAAGACTCCGAGGAAGAAGACGACGGAAGTGATGGATACTTCTCGGATAAAGTACCTTCTGACGAGGAGTTTTTTTTTTTTTGGTTTTCTTCTGTGTAATCTTTTTTTTAAGATAATTAAATGCTATATTTCTCCATTTAGTTTCAAAACGCCAAAAAAATACTGCAAAAGGTTATTGCTTACAAAACGCCAAAAATAATAAAAAATATTTTTCCTGTTTAATATTTTCTCTGATATTGTATTTTGTCATCTTAGTCTACGTAACACCATTAAAAAAAGGCCAAACTTGGAAGATGGGACGTCTATCACGCTAAAACTGATAAAGCTGAACAAAACAGTAAATACACATAGTAACTGAAAAGACGGTTACTTTATTACTATCATTTATTATAATAAAAATCTCGCCTAAACTACGTGCCAAAAAACACCTATAAGAAAGAGGTCTCTACATAATGAATTGATCACACCCAGAAAACAAATGCCATGTTTCATATAAACCACTCACTTTAAACGCCAAAAAAATAGTTAAAAAAACCACAGATGGCAAAGCTTTCACTGAATGGATTCTTCTCTGAGGTGGGTATCTCTATAAGCTTTTGCTGAATGAGATGGACAAATATTCAAGAAAAAGAGACTGATGACAGTGATATGTCATCATGTGAGCTTTGTTCTTGATGACTATATGCATGGCATGAAGGGATCAATACCAGTGTAAAATGCTATTTTGGACTCCATTATTATAAATAACATTCAAGCAGGAGTTGATCTTCAATGACATGTCACCAAACAAGAAGATCACACAAAAAAACAGCATGCTACTAACAAGCTTCGTCTAAAAAGACGGGCGTTATGTAGGAAAGTTGGCATCTAGCTAATGTATTCAAAGATTCAAAACGCTAAAACAAATTCAAAAGAAGAGACTGATGACAGTGAAGATCTGGATGATAAATTAGATTACCATTTTTTATTTTTATTTTTCATTTTCTGTTGTTTTGTTATCTAATTATATGTTGTTTGTTATCTAATTCTCTACTAATAAAATACATTACTATATAAAACGCCAAAAACTACAAACACCAAAACTCTAATAGTATGAAAACTGTGAGAACGGATGCTGGCAAAGCACCTTGTTAATGTATTAAACGCCAAAAAAATTGACTAAACGCCATTAAAAACATTTGGTCTTATTGCAATCTTATGAAAATATTAATGAATCGTAATGAATTATTAACAACGCCACTAACACCAAAAAATTGACCTGGGAAACGCTATAACGCCAAAAAAATTATATATGTGACACAAAAACAATTAATTCAACGTGACAGATCCAAGAAACAATAAAACGCCAAGTAGTTAATGAATATAATTAACGCCAGAATAATCTTAGACGCCAAAAATGAAGCAGTATGTTACACAAAATTGGGAAATAAAAGAAGATTGAAAAGACAAAAAAACCCCTCACGCCCTAATCATATCCCACGCCATGTGTTGGACCAGGGTGCGTTCTCACCGTTCTCACACTACTTGTAGTTCTGCTTAAAACCATATTATTGACTTAGATCCAAATACTAGACAATTATGTGATCAAACATGAATTTTCTATATAATAACAATTAGCATTAGCAAATTTCGGTATACTCACAAATGTTGTTCATCTAACAATAACAAGTTTTTTTAATTAATTTTCAATTGTTTTATCATTAAAAGTACTCTCATCATGATTTTTTTTAATAACTTTTAATATACAATGTTTTATAAAGTTTCAAATATTTATTTGCAACCAGGAAAACATATTTACACACATGGATAAAGTTATTGTTAGAATGTCATTTGAATAAAACGTTTATGGTTTTACAAATGCATTTTTTACCTGCATTAATTGATTTTTGGTGTCCATACTTCATCACGATTTTAAAGTCTTAAAACGCAGCACACATCGTTTTTTTTTGTGTACCTTGTTCTTTATAACCTTGTTTATTTCAATGTGGGGGAATATGTTTTTGAACGGCATTTTAATAATAAAAGGGTGTCCTTGTGCTACTTTCAGGCTAAAATAGGCAACAAAAAGTATGTGATTTTAAAGGTAAAACTAAAGTACTAATAATTTAGGGATAAGGTCTCTTTTTGTTTGGTGAGAGGAGGATGAATATGAGTGTTAACTAGGAGTTTACAGTTTACTTGTTAATATATCTAGTCGAGAATCTCATACTTCCCCCTTCTATAGTTCGGTTTTCAAGTAGCAAATGGCTAATATATAAGATTATTATTGTATTTCTATGTTTCTAATTCATTTTGATATATTGAGGTCGTTAGCTAATAATGTTTGAAGGGGTAAAACCTGTTGTGGATACGTATAGAGGGATATATCTAATTTCTTCGTCCAGACATCCACTACTACGTTTTGTAAAAAGGCATGCTATAAATGTTGTAATTCATAAACACCTTGCGCTTGTTTTCGGTTTCTTAAATAACTGCAAATGAATCATTGGTAGAAGATTTTTAACATGTTTAAATAGGTGTATACCTTTATTGATTCCATTAAAAAACTTGTATACAAATCCCAACACATTGATATGTTCAAAAGTTAATCATAAGATGGGAAGTTATATATAAATTAAACTGATGGCCACCCTTCTTGAATATATGACAAGATGATTAAATCATTAATCAACACTGATTAACTTCTTTAAGCATTCTTCATAGTTTCTAAAGTATATATAGCGATGGATCTTTTGGAATTAGTACTCCACATGGCAAACATGTTATTTGCCATCACACCATTTTTATTGGGTCACTCAACAATCTGGTTCCCCACAATATAGGTTTCATGAGTTTGGGTCTAATTATAGCAACACATTTTCAAGGATGTTTATATAAAATTATGTATATGACAATCTTCTGGCCTAATTGATGTTAACGTCTTTCTTAATGTTTGAACTATATAGGAGGCCATTTATGGAACTAACTACACTATAACTTGGTTTCAAGGTTATTTACCAACCTCATTGTATTTGAATTACTTAAGTGTGTCTCGGTATTCGGTTAAGTGTTATGTGCTTATACATGTTGTTAACATCATTAAGGAGTTCCTCGACTTATTTTACTATTTGACTGGGCGCCTGCACACTCTCAGTTTGCTCTCAAAAGCTTAGGAACACCAAATTGTGTTTTTTTTTGGGAAGCCATGTTACCTTCTTTGATGATGTTCTACGTATTTCTCAGCAACAATATTTACATGAGCTATTATTACAACACATTGGACTCAGTCATTGCCCATCTATAACTACCCCCATCTCACCTCCATCCTGGGTGAAAACTATTTTCAGGGAAGCCATGTAACCTTCTTTGATGATGTTCTACATATTTTCCAGCAACAATATTTACATGAGCTATTACAACATATTCGTCTCAACCTTTGCCCATCTTTAACTACCTCCATCTCTCCCGGATGAAAAATATATCAGTATGTACGTGTGACTATACTACATGCTACTACGCTAGTGTATGTTTCTTGAACCCAACCTTATCATTTGGAGTTTCAAGAAACAACATACACCGACACGTTCTCAACTGAGGTGGAGTATCATGCATTTACACATACCATTATTGAGCTTTGTTTACATCCCTGCTTTAGAGCTACACATTCATCTTTCTAATCCACCCACATCATGATGCGACTATATTGGTGCTCCATATTTAATGCCCAATCCAATGTTTCATCATTGTAAGAACACCTTAAGAGTGATCTTCATTTCATTCGAGATACAGTTCTAACACAAAGTATCAACTTGCATTTCATTCGAGATACAATCTTAACGTTTGCTCGGTTTGATTAGTATATTAGCACGAGTAGTCGAGTACTTTTGATTAGTATTATTTCGATTGTTCTCTTGATCACATTAACATACTTTCTAATAATAACTATCTTTCTTGTAACCTTTTAATAACTTTACATCCATATCATATAAAAAAAATCATTTTCTTCACTACACGATTCCCTTTGGTTCCATTTCCTTTTTATTATATTGGATTAGGTTTGCCCCAACCCAAACCACACGGCTCGTATTCACCCGAACCTCCGCTTCGGCTCCCAACCTAAGCTCATTCTACAGTTCGTTGAAAATTTCTTACGATCACTTTATCTCTCTTGAATCCCTCATCTCCTCACCGATTCAAACCCTAAACCTCATCGGACCTTCAATTTCAATCTCTACAAGCATCCACAGCTCAATGTTCTCACGTAAGTTCCTACACACCTTTTTCACACGCCTCAAAACCCTAATTTTTTACAATCTGAAAAGCAAACACCTTTAATTTCACTTTTCGAACGAATCGCCTTTGTTGTTGTGCTTATATTCTGCTTTTTGATTGGATGAATTGCTGATTTGGTTTGAATTTAGGTGTGGAGACGGTTAGTAGGTATGATTTGTTGCTGTTTTGTGTAGATTTTGCCTTTTGGTCTGAGTTTTTGGGGTTTAGGTGGTGTTGTTTGGTTTTTGTTGATGCAATGTGTGTGTGTTTGTGTGTTTATTGTGGTTTTTGAGTGGCTAGTTGTGGTTACTTTTGGTAGTTTTTGTAATCTTCTGGTTTTGAATTAGGAGCTGCACTTTTTGTTTATTGTTTTGAAGTGTTGTTTTTGAAGTTTTCTAGATTTACTGATGCTTAATTAGCTTCTGCTATATTAGTGGATAGTGATTATTTATGGAAAGTGTAGGGGCTGTGACAATAGATAGCTAACTTCTATAGTGTTGGTAGGAGTTATCTAGGGTTGACTTAATGATCCATAACTGCATATCGTAAGTTAGCAGATAATCAGCTTGTTTATACACCTGTATATATGGTAAGTCGGTAACCAGATGTTGCCAGTTTAGACTATGGGGTATGGGGCGGGGGTTGGGGCATGGGTTGGGTACAAACGCCCACGTCACCACCCCGGGTGGGCTTGGGTTTCGGCGTGGCCCCTTGGGCGGGGGTTTCAGCCCGGGCATTGGGCGGGGCTACGAACATGACATGGCCAAGAGCACTAGCCCTTTGAAATTGGCTTTTTTTCCACGCCACCCCAGCCACGCCCCACCATACCCCTTTGAAATTTTTGGTCTTGGGTGCCCCATACTCCACGTGTCGCACCATGCCCCCAACTCACGCCCCACCATACCCCACGGTCTTATCTAAACTAGTTTGAGTTTCAGTTTCTGTTTATGAGTATCTTCATGCCACCTGGGGAACCACCTGATCATATCCATCTCCACTAGGCAATAATGCCTATATACCAATTCAGGAGGAAACCCAATAAATCTGGGAAAAGTGGAAAACCACCCTTGTGGGAATCGAACCCAGGATCTAATGGTCCCAAAGTAAGCACCCCCAAGATGCCACTAGACTATAATGCCATGGACGAGGATTTCTGCTTATAGTTTTTAAATTGGTGTTTTTATTCAATGTTAAGTTAGCTCAGCAGGATTTCTGAATTTTGAAAAATTTAGGACGAGGAGTTTCAGCCATCAAGGAAATTTTTTCGTAGAACTTTCAGCGAGGTGGCCAAGAATGTCTAGTTAGTGATATGGTTGCTAAATGAGACGGTCTTTTTTAAGCGAGGTGCACGGTTAGTGCTCTGCTGGCAAGTTATTTTTCTTTTTATAGTTACTGTATGCTATTTTTATGTCACTTTTAATGATATCAGTTTTCATATATACCACTTTTAATGATATCAGTTTTCATATATACCGTGCTTTCTATCTCTATTAATGTAAACTTGTCGTATTGATTTTATCTCAGATTTTGTAAATGAGATAATCCAACATCATATATAGACATCTGCTGCCTAAAATATTATATGATTCTCTATATATATTCTACCCAGGTTATTTTACTTAATTTCCTATTTTGTTGGTTCATGTGTAGATTTTTCTTTTCTGTTGTTTTGGCAAACAAACGTGTATATCGTATTATATTATTATATATTATCCTATATCTCTTACCTTAATTTTGCTATTTTGGTTGGTGTCCATACAAATTTATTGATACAAAACTTAATAGTAGTTACTAGCCACACAAATAAAAAGATTTATTAATGGTATTTGCTTAAATCATAACGAATGACTAATGAGACCAGACAATCTTCTGTGGTTAGTAGAAGTACATTATTGACTTACAGATCGCTATAATATTCACTTTTATGTTTTGTACTAGATCTAGACATGTTATTTCCGTATTTTCTGCGAGGGTTGACATTAATCGAAGACTAAATTAGGAAAGACCAGTGAAAACTGTAATTTTATTTTCTATTGCTCACGTGTATGACTGATTGACTGTATACATTATGGTACTAGTATTGATTAATTTCATTTGTTCCGACACTTGAAATTTGTTGTTTAAGGCTTGACCTGCACTATGGTAGTTTTAGATAAATTTAGGTCATCAGATCGTTGTACTATAATTTTAGATAATTTTAGGTCATCATATCGTTGTACTATAAATACTTCTTTTGGCCATAAGATGGTAAAACCAACAATGATCATTTGTGTATGTGTGCATAGGTTATGCTATACTTATATTTGAATGCATACCATGTCATAACACTTCTTTGGCGTCAATTGTCTATTTTGTCTAGTCGAGAGTTGCATTTAGCATGCCACTATGTTTATAATTGGTCTAAACATTTAACTCCACATGTCCTTTTTGAAACAGTCAAAATTTTAGTTAAAACCTTGTATCAAAACTCTCGGATTACCTGGTTAGTGATGATTTATGTCAACATATATTATCTAATTTGTTATTTTTTTTTTGGTATTCAGCAAATACTTTAACCAACCCTGTAGTACAAATACTACCTGCTTATAACTATAAATGTCAACTTGTTGAAATGGTAAAATTCAAAGTTGAGAATTGTAGTATTTTGGTTTGGTGTTCAAATAATTTTTCTCGGTAAATGTTCTCAATCAATAAGGACAACTAATGTAGAACAAAGTAGCCTATACTAGGAAGCATTCAAGTCATGGTATTTCTTTATATATCCATTCCTGCCAAAGATACTACATACTAGTATATGTTACATAAAATTTATTGCTTGGAAGTTGGAATCCTAGATACTGATAATTAACTTACTAAATAGTTGAATTTTGTTTGTTTCATAGCATTTAATCATTTATTAAACTCAGTCTTAGGCCTAGGAAAGAACCTTTAGAAGTTGTTGGGATTGTTGGAATAGCTTCATCATCATCATACTCAGTAAATCCCACCAATAGCACTGTTGGAATAGCTTATCTAGTAATATTTTTAATCCAGAAACGGATGTGCATGCAGTATAAATCAAAATATATCATTCTTGTCTTTCTGTCTGTATTTATAAAAGATTGTCAATAACTGAATTTTTATTATCATCTCCAAACAAACCCTTTTCTTTCCTTTTGTGTGGTCTGTAATGAAATATTTAGTATTACTATCTAACAAGAAGTAATAGCTTTTTAACCTCAAGACTCAACTATGATTATTTCTCTAGAATCTTACATGATTATTTACTGTTCATTTTTCTTATATCACGTCAGTAAAGACGGGTCAATTTAGTTACATTGGAAAGTACTAAATAAATAATCTTTAATTTAGTAAAGAAAGGATTAAACAAGAATAAGAAGTTAAGCGTTGTATTTATTATAATACAAACAAATTAATAGCTTATGATAAAAATGCTAGATTTGTTAACTTTCTGCGATATAGAGGGAAGAGATATTTGCATTAATTCTATTATGTGTTATGGATGCACCATAATACATGTTTAATCATAGGTAGCAGTCGTCCCATAATTGTTAAAAGTTCAACTTATTCATCTAGCTTTTATGATATTTTTGGCATTTAAAATGCTTTTCCCATTAACATATGATTTTGTTACAAAGTCCATCGATTATATAGGATTGATGAGTTAAAAGAAAGTACAATTTTTTTTACATAACAGGTTGTCTCGTTTTTAACTCATTTTTAAAATGTGCATAAAGTAGCTGGATTTTTATTAGCTAACACTTCATATATGATTGTTAATTTGTTTTTCATGTTCAGGATTTTTCCAAGGTGAGTTAGCTTAATGGAAGTGCGATACCAGATCACTGTATATATGCTGGAGTTACATACAGTTTTTGAAAGTACATCTGCAAGAAAGTGAGAAATCTTTAGTTTTAGCCTCAAATCGTGGGGCTTACATCATTAATGCCTGGCAACGGAGTTGGGGATAGGGTTCACAATTTCTTTGCGCAAGAAAACTTGCGATCACAGGATGGGAATTGGCCTATAAACGACAATCTGTGGGTCGGTGGTAATCAGAAACAGTTTGGTGTGTCAGATTCCAGTCCAGGAAACTACAATTCTCAACAATCAGAAACTGAGAGAGGACACGGTGGTCAACGTGTTTCGGACCCACATATCTTCAACACCACACAAGCAAATGTGAGGCCAGAGTCTGCTAGAAATATGTCTCAGTCTCACCATGAACAACCGAGCTTAAACAACTACATGTATGGACGCCAAAATTTTCAAACGAGGCCAGATGAAGCAAATTTTATGGGAGTGAATAGAGAATACGGTCAAAATATTGTGAACCAAAGGGGGTTTCCATTCTTTGAGGCCCAACAAGAACCTGTTCCTGAACAACCTCCAAAGAATCCGTTTAGACCCGAGAGTTCTGAAGCTCATGGTAGTCTTGACCTTTTTGGTGGTCAACATCAGACCAATAGTCAATATCCTGGTTTACTACAACAACAGCAGTCAGGATTTGGCGACATACAGCAACTTCAACAGCAACTTATGCTCAGAAAAATGCAAGAACTTCAACGGCAACAAAACTCGTTAAACCAAGCTTCTCAATTCGCTAGACAACAGGGGTCTGGAAGCCATACACATGGGCTTGTTAATGGCACACCAACTTCTAATTCGTCCGGTTATGGTTGGACCGAGCCTGCAGCAGTTAACCCAAACTGGTCACACCGTGCTTCACCATCGATGCACCCTGAACAGGGTCAGCCACAGCGGTCCATGGGGTTTGTTCAGCAGCAGGTTGAACCGTCATTATATGGGGTTCCTGTTTCTAGCTCAAGAGGATCTATAAATCAGTTTCCTCATAACAATTATGCTGTAATTCCGGAGCAGAATATGGTCCCCAATAAAGGTTTGTTTGGGAATGCGTTTGGTCAAGGGTCAAACCGTGGGATGAAGATGGAACACATTCAGCAACAAATTGGCCTACAAAATCTATCTGCGCAGGAATCCCCTGTAGAGATGGTGCAGGATAAGTCAGCTGCGGATGCAGCTTCTTTAGATCCTGAGGAGGAGAAATTCTTGTTTGGTTCAGATGATAACGAAAACGTGACTTTAGGAATGTCTAGTTTGTTGGATGATAACGAAATTGCAAGTGGTTTGCCTTCTATGCAGAGTGGTAGCTGGAGCGCCCTTATGCAATCTGCAGTGGCTGAAACTACTAGCGGTGAGGGTGGCGGTGGTGTAGGCGTACAAGAAGAATGGCCCGATCTTAATTTTCAGAACCCTGTACTGGAACCTGCCAACCATGAAACACAAACAGGTTCAAGTGATATCAGCTTACGTAATATAAATGATACGCATCATAGCAACATGGGGTTCCAACATTCTTTAGGACTATATGAAAGTTCTGCGCCAGGTCAGCGTACACCTCAGCAGCATGGAGCAAGCCAACCGAATAATAAAAGAAATCAATTCAATGCAAATGAGCCCGTTCCGTCATCTGTGAAAACTGGATTCAACATGAATGATACCGAGAGTTCGTTACAGCAATCTCAGAATAATGATTGGAAGAGAGTAAACACTGCTGGTGTACCAAGTTTAAGCAACTTGCAGCAGGGTGGTAATCATTCCAACCAATTCTCTCCGAACAATATTAATTACTGGAAACATGTTGATTCTTCCGGGAAATCTAAAGGGAGTGAGAATTCCGAGATTTCACAACATCGTCTGAATAATAAGGGCCCACAGATATCTGAATCTTCGTTCAATAGCTCAGATAAAGAGGATCTAAACAGCAGTAGAAAGGAGAATTCTAACGACAGCTACAGGTCCAGTTCATCTCACCATCCTAATACAGTTGGTCAACGGGAACAATTTTCATCAGATGCCGGAACAAAACAGAGTTTATTTAATCAGGCAGGTAGGATGATTTCGGGCCCAGGCCCACGGAAATTTCAATATCATCCAATGGGAAACCTGGATGAAGACGTTGGAGTGTCTTACGGAACAAGACAAGGTACCGGTACAAAGTCTGTGCCCCTGCAGCATTCTCGAGGGTTAGGAAGTCAAGATCATGGAAGTTTTGGACTTAACAAAACTGGTGGCCAGGTTTGTAAAAGCTCTACTGAACTGGCTAGATGGGCCTGTCGGGCAGGTTGTACGGTTAAAAACGGGTCGTGTTGAACAAGTTATTTTTCAGTGTGGGTTTATCTATACACACTTTATTGTCCAGTTTGTTACTTCTAATAATTAGTTGATGTGTTAAATACGACTTTCAACCTGTTTGACCCGTTTTCTTTTTAACAATTTTTTTATTAACCTAATTGATATAAAACGCTACCCGAGTTTACCCATCGTTAAGTAAGTGGTTAACGTTGTCACCTCTATCGTATATTCATACTATATGTTCCTATAACATGGCGGTTACAACTTGCAAGTGACCACTGTTCTTTTTTCAGGGTTTTGGGCCTGAGGTTGAAGGTGTCCCGAAAGGATCTGATGATACTCGTTTCAAGGGCATGATTCCTGGTCACGTGTCTAATATGTTTGCTCCCCATGACAGATCTGTAGGTTTATCTGCATTAGATAAGGCATCTCAACCTAGGTATTATTTGCATTCTGATGTTCTTTATTTCCTGCCGATTAAAATGCCATTTTCGTTCCTGAGGTTTGACCAGTTTTGTGACTTTCGTCCAAAGGTTTGTTTTTCATCTGGATCCAAAAGGTTTGAAATGTTGCCGTTCTCATCCGTCTCGTTAACTCCATCCATTTTTCTCCGTTAAGTCAGGGGTATTTTTGTCTTTTGCTAACTTAAAGGGCAATTCGGTTTTTTCAGGGGTATTCGTATTTTACATAAAGTAAAAAAAGACCGAATTGCCTTTTAAGTTAGCAAAAAAGACGGAAATACCCCTGATTTAATGTAAAAAATGGATGGATTTAACGAGCCGGACGAAATGGCAAGATTTCAAACCTATCCAGATGCGAAAAAACAAACCTTTGGACGATAGTCGCAAAACTGGCCAAACCTCAGGGACGAAAATGACATTTTAATCTTTCCTGCCTTTTGAGTAAGAGATTGTGAAAGCTTATTTTGCAATTTGTTGACTTGAGCAGTCAAAATATGCTGGAGCTTCTTCACAAGGTGGATCAATCAAAGGACGGTGGAGTTCTAAGGCATATGAACTCGTTGGAACGTAATGTTTCATCTGAGATCCCCGAACCAGAAAATTCCGATGGATCTTTTGGTGGTCATCAAAGAAGTCACTCATCCAACTCTCAGGGTATTGGTTTACAGCTTGGCCCACCTTCACAGCGGTTACCAATGACTATGCAGGCGGTCAAACCTAATTCCTTGAGTCAATCTCAGCTCTCTGCTAATTCAAGGGGCAAGGGTCATGCTGAGCTGTCTGCGTTTCCTCCGTTCCAGGAACAATTTAAGAATGATAGAATGAGTATATCAGGTCAAATTGAAAGTCAACCCGCTGGACATAAGATGACAAACTTATCTGCTGCTTTAGGTGGTACTGATTTTAATAATGTAAGAAATCAGCTTCAAAGCCATTCAACGGCCAGTAATGAATCTTTCAATGGACATGCTCCTCATTCTCGTGTTTCTCAACAAGGTGCATTTCCGAAAATGTTGCCTAATGCATTGTCAAACGTCCAAAGTCAACAACTTTTTTCAGCAACTCAAGCTCACAGAAGTCAATTAAATATTGTGGAATCAACTTCTTTAGGTACGCAAAATCTAGAGGAACAAGAAGCAGAAAAGAAGGGGAATAAAAGTTCGTTGAGTGCACAGGGGTTTATTACTTCTGTGGGCGAGCAGTCAACTGGTCAAACGATGAATGGACCAGCAGCAGGCAATGATCCTGTTAATACTGCATCTCAGAAAGATCTTGAAGCGTTTGGTCGTTCTCTTAAACCAAATAATTTTCATCAACAAATCTCGCTACTGAACCAAATGAAGGCTTTTAAACATACAGATACTGACCCAAATAACAGGGTAATGAATAGATTGAAAGACTCAGATAACTTATTGCCTGGTCAGCAAGTGCCAACAGATAATGTTGACCGGAGTCTAGCTTCTCTACCTGCTAACCCACCTTCAAAAGATGCACTTGCATCTCATCAGAACTCTCACATAAGTCCTCAAATGGCTCCGTCATGGTTTGATCAATATGGAACATTCAAAGGTGGTCAAATGTTGTCACAAAGAGCTGATGCTGTAAAAACTGTGGAACCGCCGTTTAAAGGTTCTGGTAGTTTGGAGACGACACAGGATGCAAAGGAGCCGCCAGCGAGTGGTTCAACTGATAACAGTCAGGGTGGTGTTATCTGGAAAACCCCATTGGTTCCATCATCTGTGGTGGTTGACCACCAGTTGATCTCCCCGCCACTGAAAACAGCTGTTCAGAGTTTGGTTACCGTGAGTGCAAAGAAACGCAAGTGGTCTAGAGATGATATTCATTCTTGGCTCAAGGAAGTATCCGGGAGTTCTAAAATTGTTCGAGACATCTGGTGTGTATTGAAACTGATAAATACTCTGATTTGTTGGGCGGGTTGGGTAGCAAGTCAAAATGGGTCAGGTTTTCATGAAACACTTTTTATGAAATTATGGATTTTTTAACAAATAATTTGTGTGTTAAGTCAAGATTAAATAACTTATTTTTCCCACTATATAAATTTTGAATAAATCAAGGTAGGAGGTTTTATGCATTAAAAATCCACCATGGACAACTTTTTACCTTTCTCTTCAAGCTAACTTTTTTTTACGCGCTTTGACATGAAAACATCATGTCCAAAAACTTTATATTTTACAAGTATAATTCGTCAAATATTACTAAAACCTAATATTAATTTAATACGAATGTTAGTTTTTGTATAAAATAATTAGGAGGTTTTATGCATAAAAAATTACACTTTGTGCAACTTTTTACAAGTTTGACCCATTCAATTTGCTTTTATTTAAGCTACTTTTTACTTGTTTGACATATTAGAGATACAACACAACCCGAATAAGTAAATGTGTAACATCCTACATTGCCACCTCTGCTAGCTAGGGATGAGATTTTTTCTCGCATACCGATATTCATACCGATTTTGCTTATTCGGTACATGCATCAGTACCAAGTTTTAAGGATTTCGGTATTCAGTACTTACGGTATTAGTACCGGTACTTTTTTGGTAAAAATGGTGTTGGTACCAAATTTGATATTATGCTTTATTTTCGTATTTGTGGTATTATGGTTTCGTGAACACCGGCACACGTACCAATTTAGCCTATTTGGTACCTTTATCTTATTGGTACTCGTATCGATTTACCCTATTTGGTACCCATACGTGTACCAGTACCAAGATCAATGGAGTGCTCGAAAAATTAAAAAACAAGGTGGTACTAAAGTGAGTACGGTACCGAAATTACCGGTACCGATACCCGTCCGTACCGGTACCGTACTAATATAATCGTTACACTATTCGGTACCTAGTTTTGTTCAAATTTGGTATCGGTATTGTTGGTACGGGTGTTGTACCAATCCCATTCCTACCGCTAGCTATAGGAACACAAACACCAAATAGAATATGTTTAGCCATTAGTTTTTCTTTACGAGGATGTACCTTATCTTTCAAGATTGTCATGTTAACCTGATGTTTATTTATTTTAACCTGCAGCACTGCTTCTATGGAATGGTGTCAAGCAACCAACCGGTTGATGGAAAAGGCAGGATTTCTCACATTCTCATTTATTTTTTATAATATTTTTATTAGTGTGATTCTCAGTGGTTTCTAATAAGAATTACGGTGGTGACAGGTGGAAGATGATGGGGCGTTAGTTGAATATGTACCTAGACCAAAGAGACGTATTATCTTTTCAACACAGTTAATGCAACAACTGTTTCCCCCTCCCCCGTCCACTCTTCTTTCAGCAGATGCTACTTTAAACTATGAAAGTATGGCTTTTTATGCTGCTCGGTTGGCACTCGGAGATGCATGCAATTTAGTATCATGTGGTTCTCCTAGCAAATCAAATCTGTAAGAATGATTCTGCTAGTTTGAATTTTAATACTAATATACCATTATGTGCTATATCTGAAATCATTTTTCCTTTTCTTTTTGAAATACAGCCTCTCTGATAAAAGCAGAGATTCTGAGAGAAGCGATGATAAACGCCTTTCAGAAGCCGTAGAAGACTGCATGAGTAAATTAAAGAGGGTAGAAAATGATTTTTCAAGGTATCAATTTCTAGGTGTTGATATATAAATGACCTTACACAAGTTCTAACTGTTAGTCTTTTTATCAGTTTCGGTTTATTGATCTTGTTAATATGACAGGTTGGATCAGAAAGCATCAATTTTGGATTTGAGAGTGGAATGTCAAGAGTTAGAGAAATTTTCGATCATTAACCGTTTCGCTAAATTTCATGGAAGGGGGCAAGCAGACGGTGAAGCTTCATCGTCTGATACAGTTGCAAACGCACCAAAACCTTTCCCTCAAAGATATGTTATTGCAGTCCAATTGCCCAAAAATCTTCCTGAGAGGGTACAATGCCTATCACTGTAAAAAAAATCTTCAACCATTCGCGTCTCGCGTCAATTTTGTTGCACGTAGAACCGTTGCTGACGTGCACCATGGAACCCACCATTTATGGAAAAAGCAGTAGGGCAAAGTAATTATAATATAGGTTGGAAAATGATGATGGTGGTGATGATGATATTGTGGGTTTAGGTTGCATATTCTTGAGAAATAGGTGGAGTTGGAATTTTGTTTGGGGGGGTAAATGTGGAACTGAAAAGGGTAGGCAATTAGTTAGCAAGGTTCCTTTTATAAGTAGATAAAAATGTTGACTTAAATATCTCCATGAGTTTTAATGGATCAAATATGTATTTTGATGGGTTATTCATTGTTACCTGCCTAAAATATATATTTATCTGTCAAGAGTTCCCAATTTGTTTTTAATGTAGATAAAAACGTGTATTTGTTGTGGACAAGCCTAAGCTTGAAAATCCAAGTTTATAGCTAGTTTTGTTATTTCATTCGGCGTGTTTTATGCACAAGCAAAAGCGAATCATGAAACCGTATAAGTGTTTGAAATTGTGATAAAATATAATCATATAATGTACCATAATTTAAGCAAATAGTTTTAAAGGAATTGTTAAAAGAATTTTAATACATATTTCATCATTAATGAACTCAAAAAGCTACCTATTGCAAAAAGAAAAAAAAAAACAAAAAAACCGCATTATCCCCATTTTTTCATCCCCTTGCTGTTTCAGATCACCTTAAATATACATTCTGACGATTTTTTGCACTTCAGGAAACCAAGTTAACATGCATTTCTTCTCCCACTTCAGAAAATATATCCTCCACCCTGAATAACGATCAAAACAAGACCAATATTTCACCGCTTTTTTATCATCTGACTTAACTTTTGGGCAAAAAAATGTTCTAATCTGTTTAACCATATTAAAATGAAGCATTATTTAAGAAAATGTATGTGAAAATATTAGTTTTTTATAGCGGTTAAAAATGACACAAATATGATTAGGTTTGGTGTAGAAATTCCTAGCATGTTTAATAAACGAATATGTTTGGGTTGACCTGTTTAGTTAAACAAGTCGACTTGTCAACCTGTTTAAAATTAAAATATTTGTAAGGTCAACCCGTTTATTACAATACGCTTACAACCCGTCAACACATTTACAACCCGCCAACCAGACACGATTGACACCCCTAGTATTTAGACCAGAATTGAGAAGCGTAGCCTGAAAAAGTGATTGGAAGATAATGTTTGGTGGCGTAAAAAAATATTTTCTAAACATGTACTACTTTATCAGTATGGTAGTCAAACGAATATGTTTTCTATATTTTAACCAATCAAAAATAGTTTCAAGCTTCGTATTAATATATGATGATTCCCAGTACCTCTTTTTGTCTATATTAACATCCGTCAGCCAGGCTGTTAAATAAATCTGCAAAATTATAGTAAAATTCAACGATCAAATGGTGCTATTGTATTTCAGGTTGAATCAGAAAGTCTCAAACTGCATGTCCATGCAAGTTTGAATTTTGAAATAGATAACTGTTCCAGATTAAATCGGTAGCTAGGTATTAAAGGCTTAAGGCGCAAAGGGTGAGCTTATCGCCTAGGCGCTTATAAAGCGCACGCCCGAGACAAGCAATGTTTTCAAAGATTTAGATTATTAGTGTAAGTTGTAACCATTGTTTTCATGATCATAATTAACCCACTAATTGTCTATAAAATACAATTTAGCGTTTGCATGCCAACCCGACATGACACGTGATTACCCAAACCCATTTGGACCCGTTACCCGACACACCCGCCCCACCCATCTTGCCACCTTTACTAATATAACATTGCATAATTACTTGAGCTTCTACGTCATATACCTGTAAGACATCAGAGTCTGGTTGACAATTGGGTTGCTTAATATTTTCAGATATGAAACCATCCAACTTTGTAGCAGCAGGTTCAGAAGCTTCTCTACAATCCAAGTTGCATCTGCTTAAATCATCAAATTCCCCTTGATAAATTTCATCTGACCAACACAGTTTTTCGATGATCGAATCTTCTTTACTTCTAAGTGAGAGAAATTCTATCACAAGTAAGCGCTGCACTTTCATATGCAAAGCATTGTATATATCATACAATCAATATTGTAATAAATTGTAGATTTAACTTATCTTGCTGTGATTCAAAAAAATTCAAGACGTACCTTTAAGTTTAGTTCCAGTTTGAACATCTGAACTAGTTCCGAAGCTAATTTCTCTAGCATCATTACAAATGAAAAAAAAAACGGTAAGAAAATACAGATGTTTTCTGAGAATAAGAATAGAAGTAGAGTGGTAACTATATAATATCTTAAATTACCGAAAGCAGATATAGACCAAAAAATAAAGACTGGCATCCCTCCACCGTCACCATTGTCATTTGTGTCATTGGAACTGTTAGAGAATTGTATGAGTGGGCTATTAATTCCACCCTTAAGAAAACATCTTAGGGACATACTTGTGTTGACCATGTTGACTACTGTACCCACCTGTAAATCATGATAGCATAATACTCGTTAAATCTTTATACCAAAGACCTATTTTATGGGGTAAAGCGGGAAAACTAGAGATAAAGTGAAGACTTGTATGCATGCACCGCAGGCACGCATATATACTTGATGCATTTTTATCTAATGTTGGTTTTTATTTCATGCTTTCTTTTTATTATTTTATTTTACCATGTATCCTCGCTAAACCGTACTCCAATATAACCATTGTTAATGAAATGAGCATATACCATTTCCTTGTACGAAGACAAAAGATTATCGCGATGAACAACCTACAAGGAACAAACAAACATTAGGTTAGTATACAAAATATTAAACACAAACTACATGTTACTAATACTCAACTACTCATAGGTTGTATTTGACACCATGAAACTTGATAATTTGAAAATCAAAACTGAAACAACATTCTTTCTTTAAATTCAAAAATATCATGCATGAATCCCTAATGTCAATCCCAAAAGACCAAGAAAAACATGCGTCACACACAAAATAAAGAACACAACTAGAATCAACAGGTTAAAACCCAATCAATGAATCACCTGTTGCTTTAACAACTTCCAGCAAGCTTTCTTCTGAATGTCAGGCATATCACTCAAAACACCCAATTCCATATCTTTCATGAACCTGAACCCAAAAACTGAGATACATAAATAAACAACATATCAAAAAAGAGAAAAGCCCAACTAGGATACCCAATATCCTAAACATATGTATGTGTTATAAATACACACAAAAACATGCTAACAAGGTGTTTGAGGAAATGCCTCTGAGAAAGATAAGCACTAATGAGCGAAGTTAGGATACCCAATATAATAAACAGACATAAAGATAAAGAATTGTGCATTAATTAACTATGCAAACAAGGTGTTTGAGGAAATGCCTCTGAGAAAGATAAGCGTTGACGAGTGAAGTGGCGTGTGATCTCGCAGTTGAAGATGAAGAGGCCCATTCTTGTCTGAGGGAATTGAGTTTGGACCATTGGTTTTTCATGTTTCTTTGTGCTGCAGGTCTCCATAGCCGGTTTACTGAAGATGGTGAAGATTTGGGAGTTAAATTTTGAAGGGTTCGGTGGGCTGTTTCAGATGAAGAAGAAACCCTTGATTCCATTTGAGTGTTGGATTTAACTGAACAAGGAAGGGGTTTATGCAGAGAGTTGCAGTCCGGTGTTTAAATAGAACATACAAAAATGGTGTTAAAGACTATTTTTTTTAGAATCGGAACCGGGTAGAAACTGGGTTCGGGTTTGGTCAACAAAGTCAACAACTGGTTCCGGGTATGTTTAGGTTTTTTACCAGTTTGGCTAGGTTTTGGCCGGTTTGGGTCTGGATTTTGATCAGGTAGAGGTGGAACTGGTTCCGGTTGTTCTGATTCTGTTCCTTTTCTAAACTCGGGGTCTAGAACTGGTATGTACCCGCGGTTCGGATAGGGTAGGAACCAGTTTCGGGATTTTTGTGCACCTCTAATCCAACTCAGATGGGCTAAGACCGTGGGGTATGGTGGGGCTTGGGTTGGGTTGGGGCATTTGTTGACACGTGGCTTGGGGGCAGACATGGGGCGACCCACATTTAAACACGGTATGGTGGGGCGGGGGTTTGGGGCGTGGGTTTGGTGGGCTTCGCTGGGCTGACCCGCTGGCCTGGTTGTTTAAAACAACAAATTTAATTTTTTTTAATATTTTTAATTAAAGAAAATTACATAAAAATTTTTTTTTGGGTAAAGGGTTACCCCAGGTGAATTTTATAAATAACCAAATAAAGCACAAAGGTATGCCAGAGCGGACATACCAACTAGACTTGACATACCAAGCCTAGGAAATCCAAAAGAAACAACCAGACTCAAAACCATACAAACAACCAGCTAGAAACACAGCCCTATCCCATCAAAAAACTAACAAAAATAGACCCTATATCTAGCCCGGGTCGAATTCTTCATCACTAGGAAGAATCTTCCAATTCTTAAGCAGCCTCTGATTACTGGCTTCACCTCTGAACTTGAATCCCATCAACCGTAATCGGACTGTCTTCATAATCCTCTCACTGACCGACTCCACATTTGGTTTCATATTAGAGAACAAGCAATTGTTTCACTCTTGCCATACAAAATACGTAGAAGCCGCAATGACCAGTTTGCTCACAATATCCTCCGTCTTCTTCGAACTAGCATTTAGATCTAGCCATCCCATAATAGAGTGCCAAGAAGCATCAACACTTCCCATGTTCACCATTGTTTTAACATTATGCCACACTTGAGTCGCAAACGAACACTGAAAGAACAGATGGTCTCTCGAATCACGGTCATTCCTACATAGAGGACAACACATAAGTCTTAAATTAGTTTCACTCCCCGCCTCCCAAATGGCTAACCGATCTTGCGTCTTGAGCTTATTCTTGATAACCAGCCATAGGTGAAAAGAGTGTCTTGGAATGCATTGACTAAACCAAACACCATTAACCCATGTAACCGGTTGTTCACGATGGCGAGTATTATGCCAAACTTCCATAGACCCGAAAGGCCTTGTGTTACCATCCAAATCTTTCCAGCTTGTACTATCCTCCATATTCTGAATCAACTGAGGAACACTTAAACCAATTAAAACCGGATATAGATCATACCATGCACGGGGCCACTTCCACTGGCCATTATCATCAATGAGATCCGCAAGAGAAGAATTAAGATTGAAACCCGCATTAGCAATACTTCTTGGAGTAATGAAAGAATTAAGAGGATTATGCTGGCACCAGTTATCACTCCATACATTAGTTTGAGTACCACTCCGAACAGCTTTCCATACAAATGGTCGAATAGCACTTCGAATGGCCAAAATTTTCCTCCAACCCCAACTAATACTACCTCGAGGTTGGATATCCCACAAGCTTCTACCATTTAACTTATGCGAGTAGATCCATTGAACCCAAAGGGACTTCCGTTTAGTGAGAATACTCCAAATATGGTTAGTCATTAGAGCTTTATTAACATCCGATATGCTCCTAATGCCTAACCCACCTTCCTCCTTAGGCAAACAAACCTCAGCCCATGGCACCTTCGCTTTAACCCTACCCAGATTATTAGCATTCCACAAGAACCGACGCATTAGCTTCTCCAGATCGTTTGTGACTCGAGCAAGAATGATAAACACTGAAGCCCAGTATATGTGCATAGAAGACAAAACCGAGTTGATTAGCTGTAATCTACCAGCAAAAGATAGCGACGTATTCAACCAACTATCAATTTTCTTCTTCATTCGGTCAAGCAAAGGCTTACAATCTTTAGACATCAGCTTAGTCGATATTAACGGCACCCCCAAATACTTAACAGGCAACGTACCTTGATTAAACGGCATGACTTGAAGGATTTCCTGTTTCACTGGATGCGACACATTACAGAAATACACCGTACTCTTGGCTGGGCTCGGCTTCAGGCCCGAAGCATTGGTGAACAGCTCAAGGGCATCTCTAACTTTCTTGACCGAAGTGATATCCCCGTGCACAAAAATGAAAAGGTCATCCGCAAACGACACATTAATAATCTTCTGTTTCGCACAATGAGCATTGAACTTGAATCCCGTGGCTGGACATGCACCCCGCTGAAGAAGTAACGAAAGAATTTCCATAACCAACGTGAACAGGTATGGCGACATAGGGTCACCCTGTCTTAACCCCCTTCTACCTTTGAAATACCCATGCAAATTACCATTGAGGCTTATAGAGTAGGTAACCGTGGTAACACAAGCCATAATCCATGCAACCATCTTCTACATAAAAAAAAAAAAAAAAAAAGTTTAAGAATACCTAAAGTTGCATGTTGAGATTGTTGAAACCAACCCCTCGCCAATGCAAGTTCTTCAGGAACGGTCCATTTTAGTTGTTTTCGCTTGGCGGTTTCAAGTGCTTTATCCGCCTCGGTTTTTTTCTTATGGCTTCTCTTTTTTATTGGTTTCGATGCGGAAGGACCATCGTTGGGTGGTTGAGTTTCGGGGACGGTTTCGTTTTGTGAAAGGTCGATGGAGGTTGGTGAAAGGTTGATGGGCGTTTGTGTAAACGGGGTAGGTATCGAATCATCGGTGTGTGGGAAGTTAGTAAACAAACAATTCCCAAGATACGATGCATAACTCGCTTCTTGGGGCATAGAAGAGTGTATAAAAAATGGACGAGGCATTGGACGAATGAGTGGTGGGCTAGGATTATTTTCTTGGAATGCATACGGGTTGTTCGGGTCAAAAGGACGGTTATGAGGATGCATTTTTTCGTAGAATTGAAGATGATTATAGAAGATGTGGTTGAATGTGGCAAAAAATGAAAGAAAAATGTGAGTTTTATTGTGAATTTTTTTTTTTTTTTTAAGATAGCCGTTGGCCTACGGCTAGCCCAACGGCTAGTTTGTTTTGTCCAGTGAGAGCCTGCCATGTCAGCTTGGCCAGACCGCCCCACGCCCGGCTTGAAACCCAAGCTCCAAGGGCCACGCCCCAACCCAAGCCAACCCAGGGTGGTGGCTTGGGCGTTTTCCCTCAACCCACGCCCAAACTCCCGCCCCATACCCCATAGTCTAACTTGAAACCATAAAATGTGTAAAAATAGTTAAAAAGTTTCTTAGGTGATATTTGGTCAAATTACCTGAAACATACATATATGTTTACTTGAACTATACTCATAGACATTTTTTATTTGAATTTTTGTCTACTAACGGTTTAGTTTTTATATTTCTAATAAAAGTATTTGAAAATTAGAATAATAAGAAATGTATTTAGGAATATCAAGAGGTAATTTTTAATAAAATAACATGTGTATTGGATACCCGTGGATATCATATAGCAATTGGGTGTAAGATTAAATATATTATGGTATAATATTTAATCTAGTAGCCATTATAATCATTTACATTATATGGATCAAAATATATAATAACCTATTAAATAATTAGTTGGTAATTGTTGATGGACCATATTACCCTTATTAACTAATTAGGTTTCCTCCTGGGTGCTTATATAAATGAGTCATATGTAGAGGTTGGGGGGTTACACAGTTAGACATAAAACCCATAAGCATAACATCATCATCATCGACCTCCTCTCCATACCGATTCCCTTGTCGGTTTTCTTAGTCCCCATCATCAGTTAGCACCCTAAGGAGGAACCAGATCAATCTGACAATCATGTCAAACACTATTGCTGGCCTATCTGATGCAATCAAAGGTATGTTATTTATATGTTTTCCATTATGTACAAAACAGAACTGAACCAACACGTGGTATCAGAGCATATGTTGATTAATCAGTTCTGTTTCCGTATCCATTATTCTGGGATTGAAATCTGGAAAACAGAATTTTAACCACTTAAAAAAAAATTCAAAGAACAGTAAATGAATGGAATATTATATGTTGATTCTTTTTCGTTTGATGTTCTTGTTGTATGCCTCCCCTATTTAATTCATAGGTTTAAATTATATATAACATTTGATTTAAAGAGCCCACAATCCAAATTTCATGTGAACTTACTGCACTTTCATGGCCCACCTAATATTCATGAAAAGATGCTCATAATTTTCGTCTAGAATAATTCACGTCCACTTTCAAATAGAAACTTAATGTTCCGAAATTTGTATAAAATTGTAAAATTCAGATTTCGGGTTCCAGAAATTTGGTTTTATTTTTTTAGGGTTCATCATGTGTTCTTAGGAAAATTCGAAATTCCTTTATGTTTTGGAATATAATTTGGATTTTTGAGTGTTATTTCCTGTTTTGATCTGTTTTGCATTCTAAAGATTTTCGAAATCTGTTAATAGATAATCAGATAAAAATTTTTGAAATATTTTGATAAAATTAGATCATCACTAAAACAGGAAACCATATCTCAAAATCCCTATGAATTCGAATTTTCAGTTATGTTTTCACAACAACAGCTGTTAACAGGGGTTTCGAGATCACTTTTAACGACCCGAGACCAAGATCTCGACTCGAGACCACAAGGTCTCGACTCGAAATCATAAGGGTTCTCAAATCTTTATAACTCGAGGCAACGGTTTCTACTCGAGACCATAAGGTTTCGACTCGAGACCACTGAGGTTTCGACTAAGGGCTTAAATCTTCATAACTCGAGACCGTGGTTGCGACTCGAGACCTCATCAATGAGTCGAGATCTCATAAAACAGTAGTCGAGACCATGATTACGACTCGAGAATAAAGTTGCTACTCGAGACCATAAGTGTTTTCAGTCTTCCATGACTCGAGACTAAGGTTGCGACTCGAGACCTCATAACTGACTCGAGATCTCATAACTCAGTCGAGACCTGACTCGAAACCTCATTATTTTAGGCTGTTTAATGTGAACTAAGATTTAGCTCGGGGATCCGCCCCGAACCCCGTGCGGGGGCACGCTGTTCCTCTGCAAACCCCAGCGAACTCACCGCGGAGTTCGATCCGCGCTAACGGGTGGTTTGTTATTAAATGATTGGTTTTGTAAATACTTAGTTAATTAATAAGGATCAAATAATGTTTTGCAAAACCAAAATGGCTTAACTTGAATGAGCTTCTGATGTATCACTTCTGGCCAAAGCTGATTTGATACATCTACTTATGATCCAAGTATTACGAAAGCTATGTTAAGTATGCATCATAAACATGAATGTCTTAATATCTGGCCAAAGCTGATTTAATTCCTTCATAGATGACATACTTAACGAGTGCATAACTAAAGTGATTGTTTCAATTCTGGCCAAAGCTGATTTGTCACAAATACTTTGTACACATGCTTAAATGATTACACTTCTGGCCAAAGCTGATTTGTTGTCGTTTAAGTAGAACTTTAAATAGTCTATTATTTTGATGTTAGTAATAGACATATCACAACCTCTTCACATAATGATCCTTATATTAATGATCCTTAATTAATTTTTATGATCATTTCGTCTGCCTTATTCTTAGTACCCATAATTTTACTTACTATAATTTTCTTCTATAAATCTATGTCTCATCCACTCTAATTCTTAATCTAATATGTTTTGCTTAAAGTTTCTATAAGAATTAGCTCTTAAATTAAATCCTTGATTATCTTTTAAGACACAATAATCCTATTGCTCTCTTCTGATAAAGCACTACAGAAGAAAAGTAGAGCATGATGATTAGGATAAATCGAACATGATGTCTCTTATGATAATCAAGAATAAGTGCTGTCACTAAAAGGTTATTCCAGATTAAGTTTTTCCTAAGACTAATCTATAATTGTGGAATAATCACTAGAATTCCTAAGATGCATGCCTTCATTTAAAATTATAAACTATAAAGCTAAGTGGTATATGTGAATACATAATAATGTACAATACCATGACCCATAAAGTTAAGGGCTTACGCATGGAAATAAGTACATTTTTTCCAGTACATTACATACTAATATTTTCACTTGTACAATTTGATGCCTTATAAATCAACTATAACACTCAAAAGTACCAAAGTATAATGAGTGTGTTGATAAGCAACATATGTACAAAGAAATAAATGTTTGAAGCTGGAAAATAAGTTGTTACTCACCTTAGAACCATTTAAAACTTTAAAAGAGGATTGTTCTAAGGCCCATAGACAAAATTCCAACTCTAAGGTTCTTAAAGGGAAAATCTCACTGCATAACTATGCCATTAGACTAGACATAAGCAACGAGACTATCCATTATTCTAGAGAACAGTTGGATAAATTAATTAGGTAGTCACTTACTAATGATATTTAAGTCTGCTAATTTTAAATATTCCTATTAACACATGATTAGTTGACTCTAGTTCCATACGTTTCCATACCAGAACTCGACAAATAACTAACATGAGAGTTAGTGAAAAAATTAAATGTTAAGCTATAAGAACCATAATAAGCAGTCTTTTAACAACGTCTTTCGATACCTTATATATATTCTGAAGATTAGTCAGAATATGGTATCATAATTAAACAATGTTATGAAGGTTGTGAGGTTTGCATAGTCAACATAAAGTCACACTTACTTTAAACTCTCATCTTATTTGTTCTAAATATCCGGACTGAAACATTACTAAGATAGGAACTAGATGATACCTTACACTTTCACAACTTTTGTCATCATGCAAATGAGAATTTTGACAAAAGGAAAATGAGACTTATAAATTTCATCCACTATAACTGAAATTCATGAGAAATCATGACATGGTTAATGAGGATGATTTTTTATCTAATCTCATTCTAAGTGATTTTAAATCATGACATTAAAGCCCTAAAATATTACTTGGCTTAAGGAATAAGTATGGGTCCATCATAAGTCATTCATTGACATTCGTGGAACTTATTCCAAATGGAATATTCAGACATAATTCATTTATCATTTGAAAGACTATCAACTTGAATCTAAATTTTGTCGCATATGGCTCACGGTCTTAGAAGAAATCTATTCATATATATATACTTAATAAGATTTCTATTAGATATGTCCCTAAAGTTTCTTTTGATATCTGGACATTAAAGAAATCAAATAAAGTCTAACGTATATATATGATAGGTTCCCACGTCATGTACCTCATTGAAACTTCTCTTGTAGCATTTCTAGAGATATTAAAGATCAGTGGGAGCATTAAGTGTCTTAATAATAACTTGCAATAGTTGCAAGAGGTGGGGAGTGAAAATTTTACATTACCTAAATTTGCACCTCTTATACAAGACACCGCTCCATCACGACACTGTCATAACTTGTCTCTTTAAAATTGTCTCTTTAAAATCTAATGCTACTCTTACAAAAGTTTCATTGTTGCTTAATTGTGGGCACACTTAGATTTCTTACATAAACTAATATAATCCTCAACAAAGAGAAATCACAACGACTAACGTCATTAATTTGTTTTCTCTATTAGAATATGTTGGTCGTTAAATATTGACCCTAAGCATACTGAGTTCCTAAAGATTTCTAAGGTCAGTGGGAGCAGTCAAAGTCCTTATTATGACTTGTAAGGAATACAAGAGGCGGGGGGAAGAGTGTCATTAAATTTCACTCTGAATTTAACTCCGATTACACCTCTTGTACACCATACTGCACCAACTCTTACAAACTTAGAATGAAAATGATAGCAACCTAACCAAGAGCTAATCCATAAACTGAAACTTCTAACAAACCCAATAATCAACTCAGGAGGCCATCTAGGTTTAAAAAAACCTACTAACTTTGATGATTACATAACCTCCCTAACTGAAGTTGAAATGGATTTGGAAATGTTTACTGATCCTATCTCTTCAAATTAAGCCATTAGTGTCAATCAATCTTCTAAATGGAATAAAATAGTTTCCTAGTAAAACTGATTTTATGTGTTCATATAACGTTTTGGATTTGATTGAATTACTTAAGAGTGTTCATAACTAAATCAAATCCTAATATAAGCGTTAAGACACGAAGAGGCATGATTGATTGTCAGAGGCTATACTTAGGAAGAGATAAATTATCAAAGAGGATCATCACTGTTCTAGTAGCTTATAATAGTTTAAAGCTACATTAGATGAACATTAAAAACAATTTTCCTTAACAAATGGCTGACATATTTACATGTTCATAAAACAACCTGAAAGTTCTAAACTAAAGGTTAAAGAACACTTTATTTGTAAGCCAATAAAATCCATGTATGGGTTAATGCAAACATCATAATGTGATGAAAAGCTAACGTAATTATTTTCATCAAGAATCAAGTGGATTAATGTACCTACCTCAAAATGAGTGGGAGCAACTAAATTAAACTTGTCTATGTAGATGACATTCTTTTGACAAGTATATGTTACATAAGTCAAAGCATTGTTAACACAAACTTTGATATAATAGATCTCAGAGATATCTCTTACGTAATAGATATCATAACAAGCCGAGATAGACCCATTGGGACATTAGTTCCGTTCCATAAGTTTAACATTAAATGGGTCCTTACATATGTAACAAACAATATTGCTCTCCTTTAGAGGATAATAGGATAAATGAGATTATTTACGCTTCATTAATTAGAAGCCTTATGTAAATTCAAGTCTATACTCGTTTAGATATTACTCACATTGCAACACACTAGATATGTCTAGATTAATGTGAAGCATCTAATGGAGTATTACAATATCTTTAAAGGAAACGAGAGACTATACCTTAAAGAAGAAGTGAGAATTAAAACCGGTTTATTACCTTAGCTTTGTGATATTCAAAGATGCAAGAATGTAATTCTGGGTACATCTTTATGTCAGCAGACAAAACCTATCTTATGGAGGAGTCATAATAAACTGATAATAACAACCTAAGTTATAACGACATAATATAGTCACTAAATGTTAGAAATTTATCAGTGGACTCATAAGTTTATTAACTCCATATAATTATGTTTGAAGACTTAGTGTGATAAAGCCAGCTACCATGACTCCTTGAACAATAACAGTTCAAGAGGTGCTGCATTAAATTTCGATACGCAATTAATTGTTCGTTTATGAACGAATTGAGGAAACTAAGTTTTGTATCGAATACATTCATGATATGCTTAAGGATCCTATAACTGAAGGGCTATTACCCATAAGTCTTATTAAGAGAGCTCATAGACGGGTATTAATCAATGGCCATGCGCAACTGCATATCGTACTATGAATGACTAACTATTAGTTAATTTTTCCTCATCAGTTTGATTTTGTACGTCTCTAAGAATATGTCACGCTAGCATAATGGCATATAGACAAATATAGTTACAAATCAAACAAAGGGCTTATGCGTATTTTGATCATAACGATTAGGTTTTAAATTAAGGCTATAGTATGATTAATGGGGGTCCTGAGTCGCATAATGATTCAACGACTGTATTTCTCTGCTATAGTACTTGTTTAAGGCTAAAATGAGTGTTAACTCCTGATCAGGCTTATCTAATACTCATAGTAAATGATTACTCGGCTAAGTGGGAGAATGTAAGATTAAATATATTATGGTATAATATTTAATCTAGTAGCCATTATAATCATTTACATTATATGGATCAAAATATATAATAACCTATTAAATAATTAGTTGGTAATTGTTGATGGACCATATTACCCTTATTAACTAATTAGGTTTCCTCCTGGGTGCTTATATAAAGGAGTCTTATGTAGAGGTTGAGGGGTTACACAGTTAGACATAAAACCCATAAGCATAACATCATCATCATCGACCTCCTCTCCATACCGATTCCCTTGTCGGTTTTCTTAGTCCCCATCATCAGTTAGCACCCTAAGGAGGAACCAGATCAAGCTGACAATCATGTCAAACACTACTGCTGGCCTATCTGATGCAATCAAAGGTATGTTATTTATATGTTTTCCATTATGTACAAAACAGAACTGAACCAACATTGGGTACCCAACGGGTAATATTGAGTTGGGTATGAGACATGATGGCATCCTAGAAAGGAATCGTAGAAAACTTAAGTGGAATATAAATAGGAATATGAGTTGTATTAGTGTTGGGAGATCTTATAAGAATTGGAGTATAAATTCCAATTTTCAAAGATAACATGATTGTTCAAGAACTGAAATTCAAAGTACTGTTAGCATAACCATCGGAGTGGTTGAGACGATTTGGGGGTTGATCGCGGTAGTGGCGATGACGACACAGGGGACCAATAGGTGGTGGTGTGGCGGCAGAGACCGCAAAGTTGTAAGACCATGTATGGGGGATGTCGGGTTGACGCCTGCCCAGTGTTGGAAGGTCAAGGACTTGTAGGTGGTGGCGACGATTGGCAAAGCTAAATAACAATCAACCAAAAGATAATTGATTTCCATTCCGTTGATCAAGGAAAACACAATTGACTTAAAGATAGGATACCAAGTTTACCCATCATAACAAACATACTTCATCTTTTCTACCCATTTGTAGCTTACAAGAACACATTATAGAGGCGTTGTCATACCATGATTTGAGTTTTACATATGATCCAATATGGTTAGAATCATGATAGATCAGATGGTCCTCATTTGAAAATGGTTAGCCGAGTTTTCTTACATGAGTTGTACAAAAATGGTGTGTTGCAACCTAAGCTAGTCGGTCCTTGACGGATTTTCCCTCATGGCTCGATTACAAGTAGAGGCTGCAACCAACAACAGTGTTCTTAGTCACACTATGAACAAAACAAGATACAGTCTAGACAATTCAAAAAGTTATCTCAATCAGGAGTCAGGACAATTCAAAAGGTTGCCCAAAGTTGTTTTAATGCATTGAACCTCTATATAATTCAAAGACATTTTTTGTGAGCGTAAATAGTGCAGTGATTGTTTATAGAAATGGACAAAAAAACTTTGGCATGGCCTGTTTCAACCCGTATTGATAAACGACTCATTTTGACCCGTTACCCAACCCACCGTCTTGCCGCATGTCACCTCAAACCCTATTCATGTATGAACTTCTTAAATGTGTGTGTGTGTGTGTGAGAGAGAGAGAGAGAGAGAGACCATATCCAGACTAACTGGTTTTCCATCCTCAGCAAGAATGTCAACTACCGTTCCAGATTGATCAGCCTGACAAAATAACAGATAATAAGCTGATAACATTTGACTATTTAAGTTTCAAGAAATTACATTTCACAGTATTTGCCTGTACGGACATTTAAGATAATAAGCTGATAAAACCTTCGTTGGTTCACATAATCTCATGCATTCATATATTGATGAAATCATGAAAGTTGGGTTGATATCATCACTTAGCCGATCTTTTATACACAAAAGATATTATCTTTAAAATGGTTGTTCCAAATAAACTCCAACATGGTGGGACCGTCGCATGAATAAATATTGAACCAAAAATGTAAAAAGAAATGCAGAGAATTACCTCAATCTCATTCATCAACTTCATTGCCTCAATAATGCAGACAACTTGACCTTTTTTAACCTTGTCTCCAACCTGCAAAACATAAATAAAAAATGACAATGGAAGGTTCAACTTGTTTGGAAACAAAAAAACAAAACAAAACCCAAACGACCCTTGAAAAATGGGTTGAAGTTGCTTCATCTTTATTACCTTGACAAAAGGGGGTGCGTTTGGTGCAGGAGAACGATAGAAGGTTCCAGCCATGGGGGATTTTAATGGAGGATGGGAAGACTTTGGCTTTGCAGGGGTTGCTGGTGCAGAAGGAGCTGCTACTGCCGCCGCTGCTGTCGGTGGTGGTGGTTGTGATTGATACATAGCCTGGGGTTGCGGTGATTGCATCATAACCATAGGAGATGCTGGCGGTGGTGGTGGTAGCGGCAAAGCTTCCTTCTTTCTTATCACAACTTCACAGCCCTGTTGCTTTAGTTCCAGCTCCACAATGTCTCGTGAATCCACAAGCCTGAAATACAAATGATGAGTGATCTCACCGAAACCAAAAGTTGCAATAAATGTTCGTCTGTGTTGACTGTTGACTCTGCAGGTAAGACAAAAAGTTGTGTATCGGTGGTATGTAAAAGACATACCGAACAAGCTCTGCCACTTGATTCATTAATGCAGACACTGATGCAGCATCGGGAATTGTGATGATTCCACTGACTTTTCAGAAGATGGTGAAGAATTTGATTTCTGAAGGCAACAATAAAATATTACCTAAATATGGGAAATTGGCCTGTAATAATCCCACCTAGACCTTATTGGCCATTAATAATCCCACCTCAGAATATTCCCCCCACCAGTCCCACCTTTCACTTATTTTTCCTACAATGGTCCCCCGTTAAAAAAACTTAACGGAGTTAAGCTTTTTTCCAAATTACAACCATATTTTTTAGGGCTTTTGTTTAGAACAACGATACGAGTCCATTGATGTAAAATTTGCCTCGAAACGGTGCTCCAAACGATGAAAACGGCGCTTCAATTCGGGTGTTTAAATTTCCAATTAACCAAAATCAAGTCACTTGGAGCACCATTTCGAAGTAAGTTTTACATCAATGGACTCGTATCATCGTTCTGATCAAAATCCTTAAAAAATCTGTTTGTAATTTGGAAAAAAGCTTAACTCCGTTAAGGTTTTTTAACGGGGGACCATTGTAGGAAAAATAGGTGAAAGGTGGGACTGGTGGGGGGAATATTCTGAGGTGGGATTATTAATGGCCAATAAGGTCTAGGTGGGATTATTACAGGCCAATTCCCCCCTAAATATTTCTATATATTATATAAATATGAATTTATGCAAAGGATCTATAGTATTTATAGATTGTAATAATTTCTCAAAGTGTACGGGTATTTATATATGATTTTTTGTTTAGATTGTTGTAGTTTAGTTACTTACTTACTTCAACTAAAACTCTATATAATAAATGATTACTTAATGAGTGACTAAAAACAGGATGTTGATGTAGAAATTCCTTAGACTCTATGAGGTTCAATGCCCTGCAGAGGCTTTGTAAAGAAAGATGCGATGTTGATGTGGCAATGCGTTAAATTCTGAAGGGTTTAGTGCACTGGAGATGTTCTTTATGTGCATTATAACCGTATGCATTTAATAATGACAAGTAGCTAACCTTTTTATGCTGAGCAGATATTGCCATACCTTTTTTCTCATACTTCTTTGATGCCTACACATGCAGATAAGCAAATAACAGTAATGTCAAAACTAACTCAACTTAGTTGGGCCTCATGATTGTGAACTATAAGCGTAAAATCAAAAGCAATGAGAAGTCTATGCCACACACAATGGTATAACGCAACATTCGATCATTATTACATACCCTGCAACCCTTGAGGGATAAAAAACCAACAATTTTGTTTGATAGAAAATTGTCAAGGTTGTACACAAATTCAGTAGGGATGCCAATCGTGCCGGGTTGGCCAGGACATCAACCCAAACCCAAACAATTATCAGATCTAAATAAAAACTATAAAAAAGAAACCTAAAACTTATACGGGTTAACGGGCCAACCAGTGTATTAAACAGGTCATGTTTAGGTCAACCATTTATTAAACAGTACATATTGGGTTGACCTGTTTAATAAAAAGGGTTATATTGGCCAACCCCAAAACCAGATTATTTCCATGGCATGTCCCGGTCGTGTCAGGAATTATCGCCCCTAATAAACTGACCCAAGAAATGGAGACATAGCCCGTAGGATTTGGTTACAAGATAACCACTACTGTTTGTTTGCATAACCCCTACTCCCGTAGAACTAAACAAAGGACCTTACACTCATAAGCCTAGCCATGTAATCCATTATCCATCTAGTAGAAAACAATACAGACCTTAGGACTCTAGCACTACATCACACACGTATTTTACAATGATTTATAAATTAAAAGACTATAACGTACTATGCAGTTAATATCGGTGATATATCACCGATATATCGGTTAGCGGTCTCCATGTAAAATATCGGTCAGAATACCGGTACCGATATTATCGGCGATATTTACCGTTATCTGACTGATATATCACCGATTTTCCCAACTATAAAGTAACTTAGCTAGTTAATTTCTACGCACTTAAGCACTTTACAGCTGATTTCTTAAGCATAATAATAATACACACAATTTGAACACTTAAGCACTAACACTAGTACTACACTACTACCAGTTAGATAACTTCATAATCAAGCAACAACTGAACATAATAAACAGAAATTAACTAAAAAGCAGCAAAAGTAAGCACCGTGAACCCTAGAGGGGGAGTTCCAGCAATGAAAGCAGTGTTGGATTTCAAACTCCACTTGAAATGAACACCGGAGTTTTGACCGTGCTTAGCATTGCGCCTGTTTCGCTGAAACGCGAACACAGCCGATGTTTTGGGCGAATGAACAGCAAACGACGCCATTGATTTGAAGAATTAGGTTCAGGTCGACTTCAACGGAGGAGGTTTTGGTTCAGTTAGGTCTAGTTAATCATGTTTGGCATAAAATTTTTTAACAAGAGTAAACTGCAATTTTTAGATGCTATTGGTAACCTTACCTCATATTACGAAAATCTTGTTGTCTTACCCCTCAACTATTGAAAAACGCTACGATATTACCCCCGGTGTTAAAATTTGTTTAAGGTCAACGTCATTTATTAACGGTCAAAGGGTAATATAGTCTTTTCCACTTGTGTTTGATTGTTTCCTTAACACAACACCCTATATTATAAACTTCACTTCGACCTTACCCCTCAAGTATTCCCCCAATCTCCTTTCTTCTCTCCGGCGAACATACCAGCTGCTTCTCCAAACGGATCTCCGACTAGCTCATCCTCCCCAAACGGATCTCCTACTTAATTCATCGTCGCCGCCCACCTGCCTGCTTAGCCTCCGCCACCAAACTCTCAAATGAAGCCCAATGCGTTCGATTTGTAGGCGTTAATGGTGGACTTGCCGCTACACAATCGATTTACAGGCGTGACCCTCTAAACCCAAATCACTAGTCGCTGCCGAAGATGATTCAGATCTACTTCTAACCCCTTTTGAGCACTAAACCCTAGCCGAAGTGTTGGATGGTTTAGATCTGGTTTTAATTTAGCTGGAGAAAATGATGGTTACAGGCAGTGGGGGTGGTGTCTCTTGCCGTAGAAGAAAAACGATGACGGAGATGGTGATCTCTTGCTTTTATTACCATTTAGAACTCCAAACCAAGAGGAGGTGGTTGTAGGAGACACAAAGACGGTGGTGGAGGTTGATTGGTAAAATTAAATTGATGTCGTCAATTTTTGTGAAATATGATGAAATGTTGGTGACTTTACAGGTGTTAGTGGAAGGCAATGCAAGTTCAAGAACTGTAATTCATTGTATTGAATTTTGTTTGTAGGAAAATGGTAATGCTTTTTGTGCGATATAGTCTCCGTGTGCGATATGATCAAAAAAAGTACAAAAAAACATTTTTTTAAATATGTGGTTAGTTTCAATTTCATTAAGACTTGACATCATCTTGTGCAAGCAATATTGAAGGAAACAAAGAAATATTTAACACCGGGGGGTAATATGTTTTCTTACAACAAACCATAGGGGGTAATAAGAAAGGATAATATAGTCATTTAACACCGGGGCTAATACGTTTATTTACAACAAAGCATAGGGGGGTAATAAGAAAGAGTAATATAGTCACTTAACATCTCAATTAACAGAAATGTTAAGTTTTTTAACACCGGGGGGGTAATATTGTAGCGTTTTTCAATAGTTGAGGGGTAAGACAACATGATTTTCATGATAGGGGGTAAGGTTGCCAATCGCATCTAACCCTAGAGGGTAAAACTGCAGTTTACTCTTTTAAAAATTTTGATTGCAATAGATTTTTTTTTCTAAGATTGAATCGAAAGTTTTGTCCTTTAAAATTGATAAATTTTATACTTAGTGTTTTAAAATGCTACACATTATACCTTTTAACCCTAGCCCAGTTTTTTTTTTCCAGTTAAATGTGAGGGTATAATTGTCTTTTTACTCTATTATTTAAAAAGACATCTAAAAGAAAAAAAAAAGAAAAATAAATAAATAAATAAAAAATTATATATCAATATATGAGGCCGATTATTGTACAAATTGCCTTAATGTGACAACCAGCAATTTCAGGTTAACTTTAATCTAACCACAATTAACTTAGACATACATTCATAGCACTGCATTTAACTAGGGTTAGTTAAATGAATCTACTTTGGTAATTCGGGGAATTACTGGAACACACACATGATAACTCTCGAACGTTGGTGACCAACACGGATTATATTATAAACGAACGGTTTATACGAAACTTATGTTTTGCATGACAAATATGTGAATTATATGCTTTAATTGTAAATTACTGGTTGTTATGTGCTTTGTGTGAAAGTTGCATAATTAAGGGTGCAGTGTGGTTAAATTAGAAACCTTAATAATCTACTGTATGACCCTGAACCTCTCAAATCTATTCTCTAATCATTTGGCTACACCAAGTTCTCACATAATCATCCAATATTTGATCCTTCAATCCGTCAAGATCAAACCCTAGAATCAATCTAAGGTAATGCTTTATGTTGTACTTGTTATTTATGTCTTTTTGATTTCATGCAAACTCTAGTTCTCCAAACAATGATTATGTGGCTGATTTGATCATGCTTGATACATATGTAGCCATTTGTGAATGATTGTGTAGTTGCTTGTCAGATATTAGAGATGTTGTGACATGTAGAACTGCTAAACTGTTGTTTGATTCATAACATTGTTGATGATTGAGATTAGGGTTTTGATCGTATTGTAACTGTTACTTTGAAATATGCAATTTTGGTTATTTTATGCGTTTTTATGTTACGAAGCTAGTTATGGTCACCGAACATCATATTACATCTCATAAACATTAAATACATAAAATACCTAACTATCACCATTGAATCCTAACTAAATCAAGTAACTTACCATTAAAAGTTACACTTTACCCCCCCCCCCCCATTTGATGGCCGGTTAGGGGACATGGGTCCCACACTTGATTTCTTTGTTATATTTTATTAGATTTGTTTGGAATATGCTAAGCATAATATGCTTGATGCCATCCTAATGTGGAGGTCTTTTACAAAAACCACTAAACCATAACCCTTAACATTTTAACATCCATCAAGTTCACAAAACTCCTTCCTCTTCTCTCTCAAGGCTACGGCCAAATACCCCCTCACCATCATCAATTTTTCTAGTCCATTCACAAGTGATCCAAGGTGATTCTAAGGTGTCTCGGGTCTATCTAAGAAGGTTGCAAGCAACGGAATTGGAAGGATGTGACACCTTGAAATTTCATGACCAATATTATATCGACACGTGTCATGGGCTTAAAACGGGTAAAGGATTTATTTGAAGGACTAAAGTTGACAAACAAGAAAAGTATGTGAATATAAGGGTTCAAAATGTCAACAATGGGTGAATATACCTTACAATAACCCTACATGGTGTTTATACCCTAAAACGAATGAATCATGGATCATACGAAACTAATTGTGAAAGAAAGTGAGAGGTTACAAACTACAGGGGTTAAATGTGTCAACATGTTTAAAGTATACATCTGAGTGGCCTTTTAGCAAACTCGAAGCCTTGTAACGATTAAATATGCTCACTAGAATGCATGGTAAAAATTTCATCAAGTTTCGTTATCGTATGAGAAAGTTATGATAAAATTCGTATACGAAGGGTTAAAAGCGTCGACATGTTAATTAATACCTCTGAACGACCTTATTATAAATCCCAAGACCCTAATGTATATTGTAAACATCCGATATACTCAAATTCAGACAATGATTGACCCATAATTGCAAGGGTGGACTCCTACGAAGAAATGCACGATAAACCTTCATTTACGGCACTTTCAAAAGGATTCAAGGAAACTTTAAGTCATATCAAGGTGGTGTAAACTGTACATGACCCAATCAAGAGGCCCCATACTGAAAATAATTGCCCAAAATTCGTATCACCTAAGTTTCCCTTTCAAAGCTCGAAAGAACAAAATTTTTTGCCCCTGATAAAGGGCTTACGGACCGTAAAGGTCCCCCTTACGGTCCGTAAGCCTTCGCCAGCAACAGTAAATCGACAACAGCCTGTTATAAACGATCTAACCGACTTAAGAAGATATTTTGCACTTCTTGGACGACCCCTACATGCTTTTAGACCCTAGGAGCACTTGTAAATGATCTGGGAACAATGCTAGACTTGGTTGTCATGATCACAAGCCCTCAAATTCACTATAAAAGGGCCTTATGTTGCAACATTGTGATCACACCTTCCATCTGTATTTGTGGAGCTTCCTGGAGCATAAGAGCAGACCCAAGTCACCCCTAATCGTGCATAGGACTTTGGTAAGTACCCTTGACCTTCCTTAATTGAGTTTTACTTAGTTACTAGCTTAAAAGTCAAACCGTCGTAATTAACGTTTGACTTAGCGATTAATCATTAATGGTCCAATGATTAGTCGAATTGAAGGTAGTTATAAGTTGGTAATCATGTGGGCATTAAACCCTTAAAAGAGCACCCTCTGATTCCCACTCTAACTAGACCATTTGTCGGGTCAAAGTTGATTAGAAAAAGTCAACAGAATGCTAATTTTCAAATTAACGCATAATTAGCAATGTAGGAGGCATGTAACCTATTTTATCACTCATATAACTTGGTAATAAGTATAAGAACTGGTCTAAGCTTGTTTGATCCGACAATTTTCTGTTTAGACCCGGTTCGGAACCGAAAGTCGCAAAACTTTAACTTTTGCTTTGACTTCAGTTCTGACCCGATTTAGTATAATTTGGAAATGCCTTAGAGCTTCCTTAGGACCAGGTTACATGATAGTATAACCCTCTGTGATTATACACCTTGGTTCATTAGTTATCCAATTAATATGCATGTTTCCGTTAAATGCCTAATGTTGACCAATATGCCCTTTTGACCATAAAACGAGAATTTTGGATATGTGAAAGAACAATAATTTTTGTTACTGATTTATAAACATGTCCCTAAATTTTCACATCAGTTGGAGGTCTAGATTAGGAGTTATGCTCATTAGCGTAATTAGAACGCCTTTTTGTAATTAAACGGCGTCATTAGCATAAAGCCTATCTAAACCCAATTTTTGACACCAAACCTTTTACCCACTGATGTAATATAATATTTTGGGATTTTTAAAGATTTTTAATTATTTTAACCTGCTCATAACCTAAGGTTATGGCGTTAATTCGGTAATTACCGAATATACCCTTTTTGGTTATAAAATGAGTTCTACAAAGTATTTTGACGCCAATCCAGTTGCTACTGATTTTATTTAATAAATGAAGTATTTTGAACTTTATAACCTGTTCAGAAAACTCAGATTTCCGGTATAACCCGGAAATCGCTTAAAATGGCTTTTTATGCGTATTAAACACATAGTTTAAGTTTAAAACCATTTTTGTCATACAAGACTTATCACAACTGATATGACCTATTAAAATAAGTTATTTTACTGATATATTCAGACCCGAATCTCAGAATTATAAAATAACCTCTTTTATAATCTTTAAAATGACCAAAATACCCTTACGGGGCTTAAATTGAGATTAAACTCGTTTTGGGCATAATGGAAGATATCCTACTGATATCACAACATATTTAAGGCATATTAACTTAGGAAACCTGTATATGACTCTCATGGTTACCCGTTACGCTTATGGCGCATTCAGTTCGGTTTATGTAACTAGTTTGCATAAATTAGCCGAGACGGGTCAAACCTTATCGTTTTTACCTCAAAATCCAAAATGTGTTTAGATTACCCATATTATACAAGTCTTCAAACTTATCGGATCTAAATCACATTCTATTCCGGTCTTCGCTTAATCACGCGTTCAAACCGTATCGTTCCTTAAAACTAACCGGTCTAAGCTTAAGCTTAACTAAAGACCGTTAGGATTCTAATAGGTTATTATAAACCTTCGTTCCAGAATAGGAGACCCGGTAAAAGCTACCCGCATTTGCTGTTTGTGAATTATACTTGCTCAGGTAAATACTTTTAACTTATTTTTCCCTTATACGGGCTTGGGGTACGGTATATAAAATACCGCTTGGTCCGGCATTGAATCTTTAATCGAATAGAGGTTAAATCATTGATATGCCCGTTTTGAAATGTTTTGTTTGCTTAAAGCCTTTGGGGGGGTTAATGACCATGTCCCGGATATCCTTGGCATCATCTTACGAGATGGCCACGACCTGAGCACGGGGTGTAGGCGTACACCCGTCAGTGCATAAATAAATAATGTGGTGTGTCTATTGATCTTTAACCCAGTCTACGGATTGGGCTACTGAACGCATAAGGAACATGTAATTCTTTTACAAGTATTATATTCAAATAGAGTAAATTGCCATTTTAGTCCCTGAGTTTTGTCCAAATTTGCCATTTTGATCCAAATAGTTTTTTTTTTGCATCTGGGTCCCTGACTTTTCACTTTTATTGCCATTTTGATCCAAACCACTAAAAATGTTTGGATCAAAATGGCAAATTTGGACAAAACTCAGGGACTAAAATGGCAATTTGGACAAAACTCAGGGACTAAAATGGCAGTAAAGTGAAAAGTCAGGGACCCAGATGCAAAAAAAAAACTATTTGGATCAAAATGGCAAATTTGGACAAAACTCAGGGACTAAAATGGCAATTTACTCATTCAAATAATTATCCCAAGTTATAAAAAGATTTGTGCCACGTGCATTCAAATCAATTTTATTAAACTTTTCAAAATGAGTCGGTTGATAGTATTTACCAGTGTAAACTGACGTATTTTCCCAAAAAGGTTAAGTGCAGGTACTACGCGAACTAGGCTGGCTTTCTCCTAGCGTCCACAATAAGTCTCGCAAGCTTGGATGTCAAAACTGTTGAACAATGTTTCCTATTTATTTTGATCCACCTTTGGATTATTTTCAACTGTTTGTGATACTTGATATTACAATTATATTTGGTTGAAATATATCTATCTTTTGCTTCCGCTGTGCATATTAAATATTGTGTTGTTTGACTGTAATGTTACCAACTACGTCACGATACTCCCCACCGGGCCCACCGGTAATACGTGGAAATATCGGGGTGTGACAAAGGACCTCTCTCTAGTGCTTTTATCCACCTCATTTCTTCTCTTGATCATCCCTAGCCTTGAGCTAGTAGTAAGAACACTAATCCTTTCATTTTACATCTTATTTAAGTGATTAAAAGAAGATACATGATGTTAATCTTGAAGAACACTAAGAATCAAGAGAATGAAACATGAACATAAGCTTAAATCTTAAGGAAATCTTGATGTTTAGTGTTGAATATGCTACTTAATGATTGATTGGTTATGTTAATGATGTAGACCATCATATGATCTTGCTAGATGATGATTAAAAACATAATCTAGCAAGATGAGAGGATGAAAATGTTAGAGATTAATGGATCATCCTCACAAAAGTCATGAACTTGAAAGAATAAATTGTTTTCTTGTTAAATGATGATTAAAGTAAGATGTAAGTCTTGTAGATCTAAGATTTCAAGGATGATTTTTCAAGAAATCAAGTTAAAAATAGAAAGTTTACTTAATCTTGGTTCCTAAAGAAATCAATCATGTTTTTAAAGGATAAACAAGTGTAGAAACACATGTGTAACAAGAAAAATTCAAGAAGAAACATTTTTAGAAAATGTGATCACAAGTTGTAAAGAACCATTTTCTTTAAAAATGATGTTTTTAAAGAAACAACCACACTTTAAAGGGTAAGAAGACTTACTAAACACACTAGTAAGTTACTACAAATTTTTACAAAGTTTCAAATTCATGACATAGTGTAAATTTCATATTTTTGGCACATGCTAAGTGTTGAATGATTTGTTGATGATTGATGATGATTTTAAAAGAAAATGATATGCTTTGAAAGCATGGAAACCTCCATTTTTAAGGGGAAACTATGGCAAAAATTTTCTAGAAATCAAACACTTAGAAAAATATTTTTAAACCAATATTTACAAGTATATTTTTAACCATGGATTTTCACATAAAGTTTGCCATAAATTTTGTTATAAAAATTATAAATATTGGAGGTTGGTTTTTATAAATAAAAGTGACTAAATATGTATTTAGGAAAACATATATTTAGATGTCACCATGTGTGTGATTATTTGTATAATATGTGTATTAGTTATATTATTTTAGGACTTGAAATAATATAACTCATCGAAATACCGAAAATTGCAATCCAAAATATTACCAAAAATTTCAAGGAATAAATATACAAAGAATACCCAAAATATCGGTGAAACCAAACAAAGGAATATAACTTACGAAATATTCCAGAACTTTTATTCATAAATATATTTTGGACAATAAAAGAACAAAAATATGATTTTTACAATTATTACAAAATTATATCATATTTTTTACAAGGAGAAAAATATTTTATTTTTGGACAAATAAAAATATATATTTTCTTGGAACTATTAGAAGATGTATTATTTTTGAAAGAAATATATATTTTCTCAAACAAACATGAAATATATCATTTTTGGAAGGAAAATGGATTTACATATATTTTCTAAGCTAGACTTGGAAATATATTATTTTTTAGATTTACAAATGTTTTTGCCGAGGGAAAAATTAGGAATAATTTTTCTAAGTAATATTTCTTGAAATATATATTTTGGAAATATATATTAATGTATTTTCACTAGAGATATTATTCCAGAAAAATTAATACAAAATTAAGTATATGAATACTTAACAATTACAAGAAAATACGTATTCTCGTACGTATAAATACACTCCGGAATACGACCCCAATACATGGCAAAAATATACAAGTATGAGAATATGAATACAATTACACCCATTATTGGGAAGGAAATACATGTATAAATACTTAAAAGGTATCAAGTTAAATTATATTGTTTCAACAATTATTCCAAAATTTAATAAATATAATTTAAGTTAAAATATTTATTATTTTAACAAATAATTATATAACTTGGAATAATAATAAGGACCCAAAGAAAAGTAACCCAAAGATACTAATGAATACTAAGTCAAGGCACGACCCGCTCGTCTAATAAACCGTAGTACGTTGTAGGTAGTCGTGCACACTAATAGCAGCTTGAGTTACATCAGATTGAAGAACGCAAAACCGTGAGTTCATGTTCCCCCTTTTATTTTAACTATTTTCGGTTTTATAACTCTCGAGGATGGAATACATGTTACGAATGTTTAAACGGTATGAATTGACTAGGAAATAAACTATTAAATCATGTGAGCATAGATTGAATTTGAAATGCCATTAATTCTTAATTAGGGACGAAGGTTATATCTAACGGGTACGGCCGAGCCCCACTCATGGTCCTTATGTGACCACTTGAGTGCTTCGGTGTCCCAGTCGAGGTAAATCGACAACGGTCAAGGGTGAATTGACACTGTCAAGGTAAATTGACATAGTCAAGGTAAATTGACTCAGTCGAAGGGGAAAATTCGACACAGTCGAGGGAATCGACGAGGGTATAAGCGTACTCATTTTGAGTGCTCCCTATGTCTTCACGTGCTTTAATGTCCTTGTAAAATATTAATTTGATCTGTTCATAAATGTTTTTCATACCTGTTTTCAAAGGAGTCTCTCAAAAGTTTATAAGTTTATCAGTACTCATACAAAACGCATGAACTCGCTCAACTTTTGTTGATGTTTTCCAAAATTACATGTATTTCAGGTAACAAGTTGGATCTTGGGCATGGGTGTTGTTTCTAGAAGTAGATTCCAAGTTTAGATGTCATCCACTTTTGTTAGTTTGTAACTTAGTCAAAGGTTGTGTTGAGATTACCCGCGCTACGTGTAACACCTCGAAAATTTATGTCCCATAAAATAAAGACACGTGTCACATAAGATAAATGTGTCATAAATTTCGGATCAAGTTACAAGATGTAAGGTAGAATTTAAAAGCGTCGACATGTTAATAAATACCTCTGAGCGACCTATGTATAAATCCCAAACCTTAACCTGTGTTATAAACATCAGATATACATTCAAATCCGGTTAATACTAGTAATAATTGATTCAAATTGCAAAGAAGGGATCCTATGAGAATGTATACGACAAACCTTCATTCATGGCCCATTTCAAAAGAATCCAAGACAATTTTAAAGCATGGCAAGGTTGTCACAACTGTTCAGACATGATCAAGTGGCCCCATACTGATAATAAAGGCCCTAATTCGTAATATCAAAGTTGCATGGTCAAACGCAAGAGATTCTCAAATTTTTGTCTTCTGGTCATCGGTTACGGACCGTATGGGCTTAGCCTTACGGTCCACAAGGACGGTAACTGGGCATTTCAGAACCAAGTCGGTTACGGACCGTATCAACTTGGACTTACGGTCCGTAAGATGTGAATACGGATCGCAAGGAACTTCTCTTACGGTCCGTAAGAGTATCGCTGGCAGCAGAAAATGCACAGGTGTCTGTTCAGCAAGCTTAACCGACTTAGATTGCTTGTATATCGATACCATGGGCCTTGCAACTGGTTTTTAGAGTATAGGGACACATGGGATGCATCAAAGATCACTTGTAGACTTGCTTGGCATGATCTAGTGAGATTAAACTCACTATATAAGGACCCATTGTTGAAACTTTGAGCACTTGCACTTGAAAACATTCATAACTTCATTCCTGGAGCACAAGATCAGTCCCTAAGCATCTCTAGTCGTAATTAGGACCTTGGTAAGATTCCTTAACCTTCCTTAATCGTGTTTTACTTAGTTCATTAGCTTAAAGTCATATCGTCGTAATTAAGGTTTGACTTATCGATTAATCAGTAATGGTCTGGTGATTAGCCAAATTGAAAGTAGTTATAAGTTGGTAATTAGGTGGGCAATAAACCCTTAAACGGGCACCCTCTGATTCCCGCTCTAACTAGGTCAAATGTCGGGTCAAACTTAATCCAAAAAAGTCAACAGAAACTTAATTTTCGAATTAACACATAATTAGCAATGTAGAAGACATGTAACCTGTTTTACCACTCATATAACTTGGTAATCAATGCAAGAACATGTCTAAGCATGTCCGACCCGACAATTTTCAGTTTAGGACCGGTTCGGAACCGAAAGTCGCATACTTTGACCACTGCTTTGACTTTCAGTTCTGACCCATATTAGCATGATTTAGAAATGCCTAAGAGTTTCATTAGGACCGGGTTATATGATAGTATAACCCTATGTGATTGGTTCGTTGATTGTCCGATTCGTTTACACGTTTCCGTTAATTGCTTAATGTTGACCATAATGCCCTTTTGATGATAAAACGAGAGTTTTGGAAATGTGAGAGGACAATAATCTTTGTTACTGATTTATAAACATGTCCCTAAATTTTCACACCAGTTTGAGGTCTAGATTAGGAGTTATGCTCAATAGCGTAATTAGGAGGTCTTTTATTAATTAAACGACATAATTAACGCAAAGCCTATTTAAACCCAATTTTTGACACCAAACCTTTTACCCACTGATGTAATATAATATTTTGGGATTTTTGAAGATTTTTTATTATTTTTAAACTGATCATAACGTAGGGTTATTACCTTGATTCGGTAATTACCGATTATACTCTTTTCGTTTATAAAATGAGTTTTACACGACATATTGACACCAAATCTCTTACTACTAATTTTATATGATAAATGAAGTAATTTAAACTTTATAAACTGATCAGGAATTCAGATTTCCTATTCTAACCCGGAAATCGCTTAAAATGTCTTTTTACGCATTTTAAACATATAGTTTGGGTTAAAACCATTCTTGTCATATAAGACTTATCACCTACTGATATAACTTATTAAAATAAGTAATGTTACTAATTACTTCAGACCCGAACATCAGAATTTTAGTTAATCTCTTTTATAATCTTTAAAATGACCAAAATACCCCTACGGGGCTTAAATTGAGATTAAACTCGTTTTGGGCATAATGGAAGGTATCCTAATGATATCACAACATATTTAAAGCATATTAACATAGGAAGCCTGTTCATGACTCTTTTGGTTACCCGTTATGCGTTATTCGCGTCCAGTTCGGTTTATGTAACTAGTTTGCGTAAATTAACAGAAACGGGTCAACCCTTATCATTTTCTCCTTAAAATCCAGAATGTGTTTAGTTTACCCATATTATACAAGTCTTCAAACTTGTCGGGACTAAATCACATTCTAATCCGGTCTTCACTTAATCTTGCGTTTTGAACCGTATACTTTTCTTTAAAACTAACCGGTCTAAGTTTAGGCTTAATTAAGACCCGTTAGGAATCTAATAGGTTATTAAAACCTTCGTTCCAGATTTAGGAGACCAGTAAAAGCTATCTGCACTTGCTGATTGAATACGGTTGAGATAAATTTGAATATTTGCTCAGGTAAATAGTTTTAACTTATTTTCCCTATACGGGCTTGGGGTACGGTATTATAATGATACCGCTTGGTCGGGTATGAAGTTGTACAATCAAATATTGATTAAAAAGATGCATAACCCGTTTTATTCTGTCTTGTTTGATGCAATGCCTTTGGGGGGTTAATGACCGTGTCCTGGATATCCTCGGCTCATTCATTAGAAATGGCCATGACTTAAGCACGGGGTGTAGGCATACACCAGACAGTTGCGTATGTAAAAAGGTAGTCCGCAAGAAGGGTATCTTCTTGTGGGTATTATACCAAGTGGTGTGTCTATTAATCTTGTTAAACCGGCTCTTCTAACCGGGTCCTAAATGGACGACAAACATGTAAAACTGTATACAAGTTTATTTTTAAATAATTATCCCAAGTTATAAAAGATATTTTGTGCCATGTACATTCAAACTAATTTTCTTAAACTCTTTTCAAAATGAGTCAGTTAATTGTATTTACCTGTGTAAACTGACATATTTTCCAAAAAGGTTAAGTGCAGGTACTAAACGAAATAGGCTGGCTACTCCAGGCATCAATAATCAAGTCTTGCAAGCTCTAGATGTTAAAGTCTGTTGAACAATTATCTTATTTATCTTTTGATCCGCCTATGGATCCTTTACAGACCGTTGTGATACTTTGATATTACTATTTATTCGGTTTGTAATGTGATTTTTATCTTTTGCTTCCGCTGTGCATTTAAATTGTGTTGTTTGACCATGATGATATCAACTACGTCACGATACTCCCCTCCGGGCCCACCGGTAATACGTGGAAATATCGGGGTGTGACAGGTTGGTATCAGAGCCAACATTGAGTGAATTAAACACTAGCCTTTTGTGTTTAATCTCAGTTATACAGTTGCGCATTCCTAAATTTTCGATTCTAGACAAAGAACTTAGGACTAATCCAAATTGTTTTTAATTCTAACTTGTCCTTTATATTCCTTTGTTGTATCTTTCATTAGTTTGACAGGAAATATGCCACCGAGGTTTTGAAGAGGAGGGCGAGGCAAGGGGCCAATCCACGCCCCCAACTATCACGAGGCCGGGCCTTCACACCGGCGAACTCCTTCTGCTACCATGAGTGCCGGTCCTCAAGGAGACTGGAGGATCCATTCAGAGCCCGCTAGGCGATCTACTTCGTTTAGCTCAACACCTCCTTACCGCCATTCCTTTGGGCCGTAATCAGAGAACGAGCCTGAAGACTCACGCCACTCCTTCTTGCCGTTGCAGTGATCCCTTTCGCACCATTCCTTTGGCGACCCCACTCCTGTCTTCCAGGGCCGGTTCAACTCGGCAAACTATATCGAAGAACCAGTGGGTTTTAACCCACTAGGACCTGAAGACCATTTCCCCGAAGCTCAGGGAATGGATATAGATGAGGACACGGATCCTGTCAAACCACCTTCTGGGACACCTACTCACCCCATCGAGATGTCGGATGGGTCATCCTTCCATGGATCACCTTACCATGGCCCAGACAGCTACCAGGCGAGATTTAACCAGTATGAATGGTACTTTACACCCTCTCACCATTCATCGCCCCACCACCAGCAGCAGCAGCAGGATCCCTCCGAGGATTCGCGTTTCGTGGCAGTCACGCCACCGCCACCACCGCCGCTAGTACAACTAGCACCTCCAGAACCACCGAGGCGTAGAAGAACAGGCGCACGAATGACCGTGCGAGAAAGGGATTTTCACTTTAGCACCCCCCATCAGTCAAGTGGCAGTCACTATCCGCCACTGCATGAAGACCCACAAATGGGTGGGCCTTCAAATCCAGTTTCAGAGGTGAATTCTGCACCTATTGCGCCGCCACCATTGGGTTTTGGCAACCCGATTCCTACATACGCCGGTTCAACGGCGTACAATCCATTTGAGCAGCCGGCTCACACTAACTACAACTATGCTGAAGCCGACCCATACCTTGTAATCCTGAAGGACCATATGGAGCCCCCTGGGGAGTGGGATACCCAGCTCGTGGGTATCAAACACCTGCTTAACCTCAGTTTCAGCACCAGCCGCAGCCACCACGGTTTTCCCCACCGGAACAGGAGGAAATCCTCCACAGACTAAACAGGGTGGAACGAGAATTTCAAGAAGAACGTAGGAACAACCGGGGATTTCTCAAGGGACTGGCAAGCTTGTTAAAAGGAAAGAAGAAGAGGGGTCATTGAATCTCTATATGTATTGTTGTATTTCCTTATTTCAATCAAGTCCCTGCGTGGACATTTATCTATGTACTTAGTCCCTGCGTGGACTTGTTTTTCCTTAGTCCCTGCGTGGACTTGTCTTTCTTTAGTCCCTGCGTGGACATCTATCTTAGTAATCAGTCCCTGCGAGGACTTGTATTATCAGTTTAGCCCCTGTGTGGGCAAGTTATTTATGTTAAAAGTCCCGTTTAGGGCAATATGTACTCCTTTTAATGTTTAATGGAATGTTAGATTTAAAAATTTTCATTTTGTCATTATATGCATAAATATATTATACATGAGATAAATAAATCAAAAATCATTCCTCTTATGATCATCTGCCTATTAAATATTAAATAAGAATCTTAAAGGTATAACCTAGCCTGCATGTCATTATAAGACTTGGCCAAGATGGTAAGACCCGTTTAAAAAGATTCAAAATCCTGTTAACATCTGAAAACATGTTAACGCTCCTGACAGACGTGATTCGTTAAAAAATCACACACGTCATTCTTACAATTGGATTCTTCAAAAGATTCCTAACCTAACCTGATGATCTATAAATCTTGGGTTTAAATCATTAATTAAGATGATCCTATATTAAACATCCATTAGTGATGTAGTGCCTACGGGCCGTATTCATTGTCATATAAGGCAAAAGACAGTTGTAGTCTATGACTCCCTGTCAGGAAAAGGTAAGGAACTATGTTCAAACCTTAATGCCTTGATTCTCTGAAATCATGGCTTATGATTTAGAATGTCCCTGTGACTAGGCCTTTTGTGCCACTTATGTTGCTATTGTTGCTTTATAATTAGGATAAGTTATAATAAGAATCCTAAATAAATATGATTAGCAAATTAACCAAATATGGTCTGTGTTTACCATGGTTAATGAATTGCCATAAAAGACAATTCCATAATAAACTCCCAAATAAATTATTGTCAATATTTTATGTAACAGTTCAAACTACATGGCTGACTCGGATGAGATCAACAGTCACCCAAGGGAGGATCATGATAATACCCGAATTAACATAGCGGGTGCAGAACTGCAAGCATTAATAGACAATGCTGTTACAAAAGCTATAGAGCGGCAGTATAATGAATCTAGCGGGACTCGAAGTAGGACCCTATCCGCATCACATTCCAAGCCTAAGACTCATTCAGAGGCTCACAGCAAGCCGCCCTCTAAGGAAGATGAGCCAAAGAAAGATGATAATCGACATTCCTCAAACCAAAACAGTGTTCCATCCAAGAGGATAGTATTTGATGATAAACCACGTACCAAGTCTTGCACTTATAAGTACTTTGTTTCCTGCAAACCCCGGGATTTCACTGGGGAGAAGGGGGCAATTGACTGTATGACTTGGTTAGATGAGATGGACACCGTGGTCGATATTAGCGGTTGTGCTGAAAGGGATGTAGTGAAGTATGTATCCCAATCATTCAAGGGAGAGGCATTAGCATGGTGGAAATCTCTCATTCAAGCAGCTGGAAAGATCCCACTCTACAATCTGACATGGGATCAGTTTGTTGCTCTTATTAAGGAGAATTACTGCCCTCAGCATGAGGTTGAAAGAATTGAGTCAAATTTCTTATCGGTTATGAAAAACCTAGATTGCCAAGCTTATCTTACAAGCTTCAACACGATGTCAAGATTGGTTCCTTACCTTGTGACACCAGAACCCAAAAGGATTGCTCGCTTCATTGGGGGTTTAGCCCCAGAAATCAAAGCCAGTGTTAAGGCTTCAAGACCGGCTACTTTTAGATCAACAGCTGATCTATCTTTGTCTCTTACCTTAGATGCGGTCAGGTTGAGATCGCTAAAGAATTCTGAAGAAGGTAAGAGAAAGTGTGAGGATGATAACTCACGTCGTTCAGACAAGAAACACAAAGGGAACCATGAGAACAAGAAGAGTTCGGGGTTCAACAAAGGTAACCAACAGTCGGGTGAGAAACCCAGATGCAAAGTTTGTCAGAAACATCACTTTGGAAAGTGTAGATTGGAATCGAACTCGCAGACACAATCAAGGACTTTTGGATGTGGGATCTACAAATCCAAGGAACACAAGACCTTGGATTGCAAAAAGCTAAAGGATGCGACCTGCTACAACTGCAACGAGAAAGGGCACATTAAGTCGAACTGCCCAAAATATGCCAAGAAACCAGAAGAAGGTAAAAAGACCAACGCTAGGGTCTTCAGAATGGATGCTAAGGAGGCAGTGCAGGATGATAATGTGATAACAGGTACCTTTCTTATAAATGATGTTTATGCGAGGGTATTGTTTGATTCAGGGGCGGATAAGTCATTCGTAGATAATAAGTTTTGTAAGCTGCTGAATTTACCTGTTAAAACCCTAAGTGTGAAATATGAGGTGGAATTAGCTGATGGTACCTTAGAAACCGCCTCAACCGTGTTAGATGGATGCTTCATATCCATTAGGAACCACTCTTTTCCGTCATCCTTACTTCCTTTGAAGTTAGCTGGTTTCGATATAGTAATTGGCATGGATTGGTTGTCTCGTAACCAAGCCCAGATCGTTTGTGCTAAGAAGCAAGTAGTTGTCAGAACTCCTCGTGGCGAGCCTTTGACAATCCAAGGAGATACTAAGTACGAAATGCCTGAGCAAGTGTCCATGCTCAAGGCATCAAGGTGTTTGACGAAGGGTTGTGTTATCTACATGGCGCAAGTAACTATTGATGAACCAAAGCCTAAGATCGAGGACATACCTATTATCTCTGAATATCCAGGAGTATTCCCCGAAGAACTACCTGGTTTACCCCCAGATAGGCAAGTGGAGTTCAGGATTGACATTATTCCTGGAGCAGCACCTGTTGCAAGAGCGCCTTACAGATTGGCACCAACGGAGATGAAAGAGTTGAGAACTCAACTGGATGATTTGTTAGCCAAAGGATTTATTAGACCTAGCTCATCTCCTTGGGGAGCACCAATCCTGTTTGTGAAGAAAAAGGATGGGTCTATGCGTCTGTGCATCGATTATCGAGAACTTAACAAAGTTACTATCAAGAATAGGTATCCATTGCCCAGGATCGACGACTTGTTCGATCAACTTCAAGGAGCGAGTTACTTTTCCAAGATCGACTTAAGGTCAGGATATCATCAACTGAAGGTCAAGGATGAAGATGTACATAAGACTGCATTTAGGACTCGTTATGGTCACTACGAGTTCTTAGTGATGCCTTTTGGACTCACTAATGCACCAGCCGCATTCATGGATCTCATGAACCGCGTCTGCAAGCCCTACATGGATAAATTTGTCATCGTCTTCATCGATGATATTCTTATTTACTCGAAGAGTCAAGCTGACCATGAGAAGCAACTCCATTGCATTCTGAAACTGCTTCATCGAGAAAAGCTATACGCCAAATTCTCTAAGTGTGAATTTTGGCTTCGTGAAGTCCAATTTCTTGGACATGTGGTTAGTGAATGCGGAATCCAGGTAGATCCCACTAAGGTTGAAGCTGTCATGAATTGGCAAGAGCCAAAGATGCCCACAGAGATTCGCAGCTTATTGGGATTGGCAGGATATTACAGGCGTTTTATTGAAAAATTTTCAAGGATTGCTGCACCCCTAACTTCTTTGACTAGGAAGAATATTAAGTTCAACTGGGGACCAAAGCAACAAGAATCCTTCGATATCCTTAAGCAGAAGCTAAGCAATGCACCAGTGTTGACATTGCCTGAAGGGATTGAAGAATTTGTGGTATACTGTGATGCATCACACACCGGTATGGGGTGTGTGCTTATGCAGAAAGGCAAGGTTATTGCCTATGCTTCTCGACAGTTAAAGGTGCACGAGAAGAACTACACCACCCATGACTTGGAGTTGGGTGCCATTGTATTTGCACTAAAACTGTGGAGGCATTATTTATACGGAGCCAAATGTTTGATCTATTCTGATCACAAGAGCCTCCAACATTTGTTTAATCAGAAGGACCTAAACATGAGGCAACGACGTTGGATGGAAACTTTGAATGATTATGATTGTGAGATAAGATACCATCCCGGTAAGGCGAATGTAGTCGCCGATGCCTTGAGTCGAAAGGAAAGAGTGAAGCCTATAAGAATCAATGCCAAGAGCATTGAGATAAAGAATGGTTTGAACGAAAGATTGTTAGCTGCGCAGAAGGAAGCTGTGCTAGAAGCTAACTATCATAATGAAAAGCTAGGAGTAACTGAAGAACAGTTATCCTATGGCAAGGACGGAATTCTGAGGTTAAATAGACGAATATGGGTTCCAGTTTATGGAGGACTTCGGGATGTTATCCTCCAGGAAGCCCACAGTTCTAAATACTCCGTTCATCCTGGAGCTGACAAGATGTACCAGGATCTGAAAGCAAATTTCTGGTGGATAGGCTTGAAGAAGTCTATAGCTGCCTATGTAGCTAAATGTTTGACGTGTGCGCAAGTCAAAGCCGAACATCAGAAGCCGTCAGGATTGCTACAACAGCCTGAACTTCCCACTTGGAAATGGGAAATGGTAACTATGGATTTTATCACTAAGTTACCAAAGACAAAGAAAGGAAATGATACTATATGGGTGATAGTAGATAGACTGACTAAGTCAGCGCATTTCCTACCCATTAAGGAGACTTATAGCTCCGACATGTTAGCCCAATTGTACGTAGATAAGATTGTATCTCTGCATGGCGTACCAGTGTCTATTATCTCCGACAGAGATACTAGATACACATCACATTTTTGGAAAAGTTTCCAACAATCTTTGGGCACGCGTTTAAATTTTAGCACGGTTTACCATCCTCAGACGGACGGGCAGAGTGAGCGTACAATCCAAACTTTGGAAGACATGCTTCGTGCATGTGTGATTGACTTAGGTGGTAGTTGGGATAACCACCTGCCATTAATCGAGTTCTCGTATAACAATAGCTATCATACAAGCATTAAGGTTGCGCCTTTCGAATCCTTGTACGGTAGAAAGTGCAGAATGCCCGTTTGTTGGGCGGAAGTCGGAGATGTCCAACTGACAGGACCTGAAATAGTCCTGGAGACGACAGATAAGATTGTGCAAATACACGATCGTCTCAAAGCTGCCAGGGATAGGCAGAAAAGCTACGCGGACTTAAGGTGTAAACCTCTCAAGTTTGAGGTTGGTGATAAAGTTTTACTTAAAGTATCACCCTGGAAAGGGGTAATGCGATTTGGTAAGAAAGGAAAGTTAAGCCCGAGGTACATAGGACCATTTGAGATCATCGAATGTGTCGAATCAGTCGCTTATAAGTTAAACTTACCTGAAGAGCTCAGTGGTATTCACAATGTATTCCACATCTGCAATCTGAAGAAGTGTCTAGCTGATGAATCACTAGTCATACCACATACAGATGTGCACATAGAAGAGAGCTTGAATTTTGTTGAAAAACCTGTGTTGATCGAGGATCGACAGGTTAAGAAGCTTCGAAGGAAGCATGTGCCAATTGTAAAAGTCAAATGGGATGCCCGTAGAGGTCCCGAGTACACATGGGAGGTAGAGTCTACAATGAAAGAGAAATACCCTCATTTATTTCAGTAAATCTCGAGGTCGAGATTTCTTTTAAGGGGGTGAGGATGTAACACCTCGAAAATTTATGTCCCATAAAATAAAGACACGTGTCACATAAGATAAATGTGTCATAAATTTCGGATCAAGTTACAAGATGTAAGGTAGAATTTAAAAGCGTCGACATGTTAATAAATACCTCTGAGCGACCTATGTATAAATCCCAAACCTTAACCTGTGTTATAACATAAGATATATATTCAGTTACGGATCGTATCAACTTGGACTTACGGTCCGTAAGATGTGAATACGGACCGCAAGGAACTTCTCTTACGGTCCGTAAGAGTATCGCTGGCAGCAGAAAATGCACAGGTGTCTGTTCAGCAAGCTTAACCGACTTAGATTGCTTATATATCGATACCATGGGCCTTGCAACTGGTTTTTAGAGTATAGGGACACATGGGATGCATCAAAGATCACTTGTAGACTTGCTTGGCATGATCTAGTGAGATTAAACTCACTATATAAGGACCCATTGTTGCAACTTTGAGCATTTGCACTTGAAAACATTCATAACTTCATTCCTGGAGCACAAGATCAGTCCCTAAGCATCTCTAGTCGTAATTAGGACCTTGGTAAGCTTCCTTAACCTTCCTTAATCGTGTTTTACTTAGTTTATTAGCTTAAAGTCAAACCGTCGTAATTAAGGTTTGACTTATCGATTAATCACTAATGGTCTGGTGATTAGCCAAATTGAAAGTAGTTATAAGTTGGTAATTAGGTGGGCAATAAACCCTTAAAAGGGCACCCTCTGATTCCCGCTCTAACTAGGTCAAATGTCGGGTTAAACTTAATCCGAAAAAGTCAACAGGAACTTAATTTTCGAATTAACACATAATTAGCAATGTAGAAGACATGTAACCTATTTTACCACTCATATAACTTGGTAATCAATGGAAGAACATGTCTAAGCATGTCCGACCCGACAATTTCCAGTTTAGGACCGGTTCGGAACCGAAAGTCACATACTTTGACCACTGCTTTGACTTTCAGTTCTGACCCATATTAGCATGATTTAGAAATGCCTAAGAGTTTCTTTAGGACCGGGTTATATGATAGTATAACCCTCTGTGATTGGTTCGTTGATTGTCCGATTCGTTTACACGTTTCCGTTAATTGCTTAATGTTGACCATAATGCCCTTTTGACCATAAAACGAGAGTTTTGGAAATGTGAGAGGACAATAATCTTTGTTACTGATTTAAAAACATGTCCCAAAATTTTCACACCAGTTTGAGGTCTAGATTAGGAGTTATGCTCAATAGCGTAATTAGGAGGTCTTTTATTAATTAAACGACATAATTAACGCAAAGCCTATTTAAACCCAATTTTTGACACCAAACCTTTTACCCACTGATGTAATATAATATTTTGGGATTTTTGAAGATTTTTAATTATTTTTAAACTGATCATAACGTAGGGTTATTACCTTGATTCGGTAATTACCGATTATACTATTTTCGTTTATAAAATGAGTTTTATACGACATCTTGACACCAAATATCTTACTACTAATTTTATATGATAAATGAAGTAATTTAAACTTTATAAACTGATCAGGAATTCAGATTTCCTATTCTAACCCGGAAATCGCTTAAAACGACTTTTTACGCATTTTAAACATATAGTTTGGGTTAAAACCATTCTTGTCATATAAGACTTATCACCTACTGATATAACTTATTAAAATAAGTAATGTTACTAATTACTTCAGACCCGAACATCAGAATTTTAGTTAATCTCTTTTATAATCTTTAAAATGACCAAAATACCCCTACGGGGCTTAAATTGAGATTAAACTCGTTTTGGGCATAATGGAAGGTATCCTAATGATATCGCAACATATTTAAAGCATATTAACATAGGAAACCTGTTCATGACTCTTTTGGTTACCCGTTATGCGTTATTCGTGTCCAGTTCGGTTTATGTAACTAGTTTGCGTAAATTAACCAAAACGGGTCAACCCTTATCATTTTCTCCTCAAAATATAGAATGTGTTTAGTTTACCCATATTATACAAGTCTTCAAACTTGTCGGGACTAAATCACATTCTAATCCGGTCTTCGCTTAATCTTGCGTTTTGAACCGTATACTTTTCTTTAAAACTAATCGGTCTAAGTTTAGGCTTAATTAAGACCCGTTAGGAATCTAATAGGTTATTAAAACCTTCGTTCCAGATTTAGGAGACCAGTAAAAGCTACCTGCACTTGCTGATTGAATACGGTTGAGATAAATTTGAATATTTGCTCAGGTAAATACTTTTAACTTAATTTCCCTATACGGGCTTGGGGTACAGTATTATAATGATACCTCTTGGTCGGGTATGAAGTCGTACAATCAAATATTGATTAAAAAGATGCATAACCCGTTTTATTCTGTCTTGTTTGATGCAATGCCTTTGGGGGGGTTAAAGACCGTGTCCTGGATATCCTCGGCTCATTCATTAGAAATGGCCACGACTTAAGCACGGGGTGTAGGCATACACTTGACAGTTGCGTATGTAAAAAGGTAGTCCGCAAGAAGGGTATCTTCTTGTGGGTATTATACCAAGTGGTGTGTCTATTAATCTTGTTAAACCGGCTCTTCTAACCGGGTCCTAAATGGACGACAAACATGTAAAACTGTATACAAGTTTATTTTTAAATAATTATCCCAAGTTATAAAAGATATTTTGTGCCATGTACATTCAAACTAATTTTCTTAAACTCTTTTCAAAATGAGTCAGTTAATTGTATTTACCAGTGTAAACTGATGTATTTTCCAAAAAGGTTAAGTGCAGGTACTATACGAAATAGGCTGGCTACTCCAGGCATCAATAATCAAGTCTTGCAAGCTCTAGATGTTAAAGTCTGTTGAACAATTATCTTATTTATCTTTTTGTCACACCCCCAAAAATCCACATGCGGAGTACCGCCACTTGGAGGCGTGACTGACCAGGATCAAGCCACCAATCATATTGAACAATGTATTTAAAATAAATAAAATCCAACCACGCAATATAATTGGTGTTCAAAAACAAGTTAACCAAGTTCAATTTAAACAGCGGAAGCAATAAAGGTAAAACCAAAACATAAGTTCAATAAGTTTAAATGTTAACATGGCACACAACGGTCCATGTCCCACAACGACTCCTCTTGCTCGTGCAAGCTCCATAGATACCTAACGACCTGCAAGGCATGTAACAACGAGTCAACAACAAAGTTGAGCGAGTTCACAGTTGGTGTTCATTGTTAAGTTGTTTCAAAAACCAGGAGTTCATTTGTAAGTTGTAAGTTAATCACTTTACCCTGTTTCCCAAACATATCCATAGTTGGTGGGGGCTTCCCCATGTTAACCACTAGACCTGTTTACCATATCGACCACTGACTAAAGTAAGTTGGTGCCCTAGCGTCAATGTCTATCATCATTGACGTGCCCAGATCCATTAGTTCACGCCCGTCCTCTGTGGCACGGAGTGAGGCTTGTCAAACCTAAATAGCGCTATCTAACAAATGACCCGCTCGCCATTGGCCCGGCGATTAAGTCGATATAAAAGGAGGGACTTCATGATAGAGATTTTGGTCTAGTATCCGTGTTGTCACCCTTCAAATAAGAGGGTGTGTACGTAATCTCCAAACCAGGAGACTACGCAGGTTCCGATTAAGTTCTTAGTACGTGTTGTCACCCTTCAATAAAGAGGGTGTGTACGTGTTCCAAACCAGGAGATCACGCAGTTTCAGTTCAAATCATTTACCCATTCCCAACCCCTGGGAATCCCATGCCTTGTAGAAAGTGTGAACTCACCTTTGATTTTCTCGGTAAGATTAGTTACACTACCCGTTCCAAGTTGATCAATCAAATCCTAATGTGGTTATCATAAAGCAGTCAGTTTGACAGGAATAACTTATTTACACATCGCTACACATATGTCAGCATTTGCTATCATGTTTACACCTTTCTAGTTGCCCACCCCCCCCCCCTCAACAGCTTGTTTGTAAAATCAACTTGTTATACACATAATATCATCAAACCAGATTAACATGTGTTACAAACATATAGACAAACTACCCATGTGCGTGTGTGTGGGTAGCCCATCAGGCCCAACTATGTATACTGTTAATCTAGGTTTTGTGTGACCTATATATACAAGTCCACTCAAAAGCACGGCCCACCCTCATGTGTGCGGCCCCAAATCTAATCTAGTGTAAAAAAAAACGTTTGCTAGAGTAACCTATATTCAGCATGTATAGTCCGTTCGGCCTGTAAGGCCCAGTCAACATATATATTTATACGGTTTACATGCAGCCCAAAAAAAATCATGTGGTACATTAGCAAGTTTATGGAATTATTTCCCTCACAACTACCCGGCCCAACCTTCATTACTTGGCCCAAAAGAAGTAATGTGTTTTAACCCAGTTTATCAAACAATCTCAGAAAGCATATACACATCGCATACATATTTACTAAGTTGATCAATTATCACACCCTCTTGATATCAAGTATTACTAATTGTTGAGGGGTCATTCATTAATTAACGAATCTGTTTTAGTTGTGCTTCAAAACTCTACCCTATTCAAGCACTAACATAATAGCAATAAGCACAATATCACAACACATTCATCGGTTCCTTTACCATAACACATAACAACAACAGTAATCATTCCTTTACCATAAACACAAGATCTTTTATATTCATGAGTGTTATTATATCAACAAATCCTAATCGCATATCTCTTTTATGTTCACTGTTCGATCACATGCATATACCCTAAACATATCACGATCACAAAGAACCTACAAATCAATTTGCACACATCAAACATTAAACAACAACCATTTATCTACTTCAAAACAGTTTGCATATAACCCGTTAACATTCTATCCGTCTTAACGCGATTCCGAACACGCAAACTTTCGACAATTTATGCGATTCAGAAGTCGTGAAGGTGCAACAATAGCCGAATACTCACATCGTATATGAATCGCAGTTTCCGTAACGAGTATCACGTAGCCTATTCATTCATACAATCACTCCTACGGATTAAAACAATTTTCATGCCATGTAATCTATTCCAACACATAATGATGCACATAATATTACAACAGTTGCATATATAATCTATTCTCTTGCATGACATAAGTCGAGGTCGAAGCAAAACCGAGGTAACGAAACCTTAAGATGAGACTACGAAGTGGAAGGCACTTACCGGTGGTGATCTTGGGTGGTTATTTCGGTGTGTACGGGCGTCAAACAAGGAAAGAAGAAGGAACGGCAGTGTGATCGATGTGCTTCTAGGGTTCTCAATGTAAGGGACGATGGGTGGGGGTTTGGGTCTTTAAATTAGGGGTGGCAACAAAAACCCAACCATGATATTTTGGGTTATTTTAGGCCTCTTTAAAAAAGAAAATAAGTCAGAATGGGCTGAAAATTTAGTCAAGATGGGTTAGGATGGGTTTTAAAATACCCATCTAAATTTTCACATGGGCCAGGATGGGTTTTTTAACCCTCTAACCGTATAAAACACCTGAATACCAAACTTTTGTGTAACACCCCAAAAATGGGTCTGGTAATTTAAACCCGGTTAATATAAAGGAACGGGTAAAAATACCGTTAGGGGTAAAAGTGAACCCGTAAATGAATATTAACTAGGAATAATTAACCTAGTTGAATATTAGTATCGTTGGTATTAAACGAAGGGTTGTAGCCTTATTTAATTAAAACGAAACATGAGGGACCAAAGTGAACAACTTGAAAGTTGTTTTATTAAAAGTAAACAACACACACATAGACACACATCGTGTGTGTGTGTGTTCATCAACGAGCAGGAGACTCCCAAGGAGCCTCAAACCCTAATTCCATCATTATGCTCAAACTGAAAGGCAAGATGACGCTTAAAATCATAACCGAGCATGGATAAATGATCACCATCACGAGGGGATCATAAGGTATGTCTTAAATCTAAGATTTGTGATCATGGGTGAAGTGGGTTATGTTCTAATCCGTGAGTTAATATGAAATTAACCATGTACAATGGTTAGAATCCTCGTATAGAACATGGGTTACGTATGGTTTGTGTTAATTTGATGATTAGAGGTAAAACCCGTTAGTTATGGTGAAGATGATAACTAGAATCACCCCCTATGTCTAAGTCTTGTGGAAAGATTGATGTATTATCTAGGTATGATGAATTCTTGTTAGATGAATTAGGAGAAATATGATGATGCTATGTTTGATGTTTATGTGTTAATGATACTTGTTGATTAGTAAGAAGATTTTATGAAATATGAATGAACTAGGAAGATTATGCATAAACTAGTTGTACATGGTGCCTAGGAAGTAGTACGCACACCACGTGTTTGATGAAATGTCTAAATGACAATAATAGGTGAAGGTTGTGTTATGATGATGTTGAGTATGCTATATGCTTGTTTGAATCGGCTAATGAAATACATATGTGAGATATGAACTTGATATGATCGTTCATACGAATAATCATGTATGCTAATAAGGATGTAAATGTAATGACATGAAAGTATAGGAATCATGTCAAGATGGATGGGAGCGTGAAAGGCTAACGGGACAAGAAGACTCAAGTAAGCGAATGCAAATACGGACGCGTAAGGTAAGTAAATCCCGGACTTACACTTTAGATGTAAAATGTATTGTATTATGATGATTATTGTGATTCATGTGAGAAAGTAATAAACAATGGAAGTAATAAGGTAAGTTTACGGAAAAGGAGACGAAAGTGGGTAGGAAAGTAATTTCTATTAAGTATGGGTAAGGAAGGGAATATACACGTTAGTATTATGCATAAAGGTGAAATAAGTAATTATACATGTGGGTAAGATGTAAGTTGTAAATGAAGGGGGTATGATTGGTAAGGTATTTATACATGAAACGGAAATTAGTTAAATTACACATATGAGATAAGTCTGATGATGCTAATTGTTTTCTGTTAAGAATGAAATGGAAGTGCAGGTATACTAATAATGGAGAATGAAGGTTAAGTATGGAAGTCAGACGAGAGTGTCCGAATGGATGGATGAATGGATTTATATGAACGAGATAAAGAGATGTTGATGCTTGATTATGCACGTTTTAAAGTATATGTATTATGTCACCGGTTGCTAATGAAGTAATTGGTTGTGGTGATTGCAGATTGTACAGGTTCATGGATGTTTCATTTGGAAGTGTACGCGGTTGAAGATCGAGTCAAGTCATGGATTGTACGTGGGTGTTTATGTGGTCACTTAATTTGATATAAGTTTTGTCAGTTTTTGGTTAATTTACAAATGGGATTAATTTCTTTAAGTGAAAGAAAGAATATCATTAAAGAACTTTTAGGTATGTATTTTCCGCTGCGAATCTTGGGTTAAAATGTGTTAGGGTGTCACATTTTGCCGCCAATCTTAAATCCTGTCCAGCAAACTCCAACATTAAGCTGGGAAAATCTCTTCACACCACTGCAATCAAGTTAGGTCTACGCTCTTGTCTATTAATCTCCAAAGCACTGCTTAACATGTATGTAAAATGTAACCTTCTTGATGATTGCAACAATCTTTTTACTCAAATAACTCAGCCTGATGTGTCACATGGAACATTATGTTGTCCGGTTTAGCTAGCACTCGGGTTCATGATACGGAGGTTATAAAATTGTACAATGGTTTGAATATAGGCAGCATTTCAAGCCTAGTTCGGTTACGGTTGCTATTGTATTACCGGTTTGTGTACGGTTGAAGCGGTTGATGTTTGGGAAGAGTGTTCATTCGGGTGTGATAAAAGCGGGATTGGAGTCGCAAACGCTTGTAGGGAATTCTTTGGTTTCGATGTATTTGAAGTTGGGGTGTGTTTCGGGTGATGCATATAAGGTGTTTGATGAAATGTCTGAGAGAGATGTTGTGTCTTAGGATGCTATGGTTGCTGGGTTGATGGAGAACGGGTTGGTTTTTGAAGCATTTCGGGAGTCCCAACTGTCAAACAATCAACAACCATGCCCTCATCGATAACCTTTTCTTCTTCTTCTTCTTCTAACTACGAACTAGGGTTTATCGAATTCGAAATTCGAATTCGAGTTTATCGAATTTGGAGGGTGAGCTTAGGGATTTAGCCCTAGATAGGTCACAGAATGATGATGAGGATTCCAGGTACAAATTTTAATCTAGTGATGATGGGGAAGTTATTTGTTTTATTTGGTTTTTGAAGTTGTTACAATGTATCAAAAATGCAGTTTTCTACTTTTCTGATTTTTTTTTTTAATTTTTGATTTTTTTTAATTTTCTGATTTTTTTTAATTTTTTTGATTTTTTTTTGAATTTTTCTGAATATTTTAGTTTTTCTGTTTTTTTTTTTTTTTTTTGAATTTTTGAATTTTTCTTATTTTTTTTTAAATTTTTTTGAAGTTTTTTTTTTAATTTTTCTGATTTTTTTGGATTTTTTTAAATTTTTAGCCTATCATGACCGAAACCCATTGTAACCTAAACCCATCTTGACCTTTTTCTTAAAAAATTCATCCTAACCCAAACCCATCCTAACCCATACCCATCCTAACCCATTACCCAAACCTACCCAACCCACCCATTTTGCCACCTCTACTTTAAATATAATAGTTTGAATTCTAAATTTTCATAATCACCCCTAGAGTATCCATTGTGTTCAACTTGTTTAGCAAGTTATAATTGTTAATCTTAATTTAAAATAATCATAAGTTATTATTGTTAATCTTTATTTAAAATAATCATAACTGCCATTTACGAGAAGAGATAGCGCGAATGAGTATTGAGTTTAACTAGACTTAGAGATAATAATAAGAATAATAATAATAATTAAAGAGTGGAAACCTGAAATTGCGGGTTGTCACACTTTTGATCCGCCTGTGGATCCTTTACAGACCGTTGTGATACTTTGATATTACTATTCATTTGGTTTGTAATGTGATTTTTATCTTTTGCTTCCGCTGTGCATTTAAATTGTGTTGTTTGACCATGATGATATCAACTACGTCACGATACTCCCCTCCGGGCCCACCGGTAATACTTGGAAATATCGGGGTGTGACACTACGCTGCGGGGTTTCGTTCGATATTTATTCTGGTTCAATATAACAACCAACCGAAAGAAATAAACTCCAAAGAATAGTGACACATTTTATACATCGATCGAAAACCATAAAAATAAATTTAAATTGGACAGCGAGATGGGCTTATTTTAAATTAATTGTAAATGAAAAGTTAAACATTATCTTAAATATAACTTCAATTAAAAAAGGAAAATAAAACTAAAATACTAAACATAAAGAAAAGTATAGAAATAGAAATAATAAAGTCTAGAAAAAAATCAAGAAAGAAAAAAAAGTACATAAAAATAAGCATAGAAATTTGACTTGACATATGAAGAAAAAAAATTACATCTGTCAAAACGCAAAGTGAGTCGAATTTATACCGTCTAATGAAAGCGAATTATATTGTACTCTACTCGTTTCCTAACAAAATTTACGTCAAAACGTAGAGAAATTGAAAACGTAAATAAAATAAGCGCGAAAGTGTATTATATTTGACCCGACTCATTTTCCAAAAAAAATTACGTTAAAATATAGACTAACTGAAAACGTACATAATTATACGGATGAGAACATATTATACTTGACCCAACCCATTTCCTCGAAAAATTTACGTCTAAACGCAAAATAACGCAAATCAAATTTAATTTATATCAACACGTAAATAAAAATAAACATGTAAAACTTGATTACAAAGTTTTTATAAAGTTAAAAGGTTTTAAGTGTCAATGCTAAAAGTTAAGAGATAAAAAGAATACAAAACTATAAATAAAAAGCAAAAGATAAAAGAAATCACAAAAGTATAAAAAAAAAACTCAAAAAGATAAAAGGAAAGGCAAATAAAAAGAGTTGAAGCATGAAAAAAAAAACTAAAAGCAATCAATAGCCACCTGCCATGTAGGTGACAACCATTAAAAATAAAAAGATAAAGACAAAGAAAAAAAAGAGTCAAAAAGCAAAAAAAAAATACTATAAAAATAAAAAAAAGAAAAGACAAAAAGGCAAAAAAAATAAAATAAAAAAAATAAAAAATATTAATAAATCACTGTTCATCCATATTGATAAATGATAAATAAATAAATGTTATAGTTATAATTATTATATATATTAAATTACAACTTGGAATCACTGTAGCGAAGCTACAATGCTACAGTGAAAAGTGCTACAGTGAAAAGTAATAATTTCTTTTTTTATTGCATTGTTTTTTACTCATACAATTCTCTTATCATTTCTTTTCAAAACACATACCCACAAACACAGCTCTGCACTCTGCAGAGAAGGAAGGGAGAGCGACGGGTAGTCGGCCAAGAGTTTTCTGGCGAAACCCTAGAGTGCCGACGATAGTGGTTACGCAGAACCAGGCAACGGCGATGAAAAGGTACGAGATGCGGCGAGGGCTGCGAGGGTGACGGTGTTGATTCGAGTATGCTGATCGGTGATTGTGGTTCAGGAGGTGGCGTGCAGAAACAGATTCCGACGAAGGCTTCGGTTCCGACGAAGATCCGGTAAGTTCCTTTTCAGGTCAGTGAATAATCTATCATAATATTCATACTTCATTTCTTGCAGGGGCAAAACTGGTATTTACGAGTTGATCTGTTGGTTCAAAATCGGAATTTACCCTTCTAAAACATCAAGAACTAATTTAAACACTTTGAAAGAATATATGCAGTAAAACACAATGCTTGAAGCTTAATTTGTTGTTAATTGCACTTTAGGTGTTTGATTTTATGCCCCAAAGAAGTCGAATTCCTTTAATGTCGATTTAGATGCAGTCTGCTTAAATTGGTGCACCTATACCAGCCCTTAAACAAACCTCGATTCCACTCTGGTTAGGAATCCAATAGAAAACAGAATCATTGGTAGTAATTAGGATGATTATGATGATAATCAAAATTCAAGAAACAGTAAGGGGTGGTGTTGCTTTTTTAACCATTTTTTGGGGAATGCGAATTGTTGAGTAAGTTAAAGACAAAAAGTTGGTTGCTTCTGTTTGTGTAAAGATTAAAAAAGGGGTGGGTTTTTGTTCTTAAGGCAGGTAAAGTAAGATGGATGACCATACCATTATACTTTACAATTTCATGTGTATAGATGTGAAAATGGAATCATTGGGAGAAATACACTAGAACCACAGAGTATCAATTCTCTCACTAAGTATTCTTTAATTAATTCCTAGAAATCCATTTTTCAAATCATTGATGTTTTTTTCAATGTTTCTTTTTTTGGGTATTAGTCTACCACATTGGATTACATTTGATGATTTTAAACTTATTCGTCCACTTATAGATCGAAAGAGGTTTAGATTTGCAAGAGATACATTGTTTGGAAGAAAACACATGAACTTTTGGACCAAATCTCCCATTCTATTATGGATATCAAGTAACTTTTTAAAACCTGATTTTGTTCCTTCATATCGTCAATCATATGGTTCATGTTTAAAACCTGATTTTGTTCCTTCATATCGTCAATCATATGGTTCATGTTGTGCGTATATATAGAGGGTCGTTTATTACTGAAAACCAATTTTATAAAAGACATGTATAGAAAGTGAGAAGAAAATTATCAAAGGTAATAATAACCCGTGATTATTATGCCTTTATTTCGAAATTGCATGCTTATTTCAAGATTTTTTATTGAAGCAATTCAATTTATATGGTTTGATCACATCTTTGCTTTATAGTTGAACCAAGTTTTTGCTATATGGTCGGCTTTGGCATATAAGTAACTCTTTATTTTCTGGTTTTGTTTGGTGATGATTAACAATTTTAGGGTTTTTACTAATTACTAAGATGTTTTTATTTGCAACGAAAAGAACCAATTCCATGAAGGCCAATGGTCATAGGAGAGGAAGGAGACATAACATTAACCACTCCAAATAAATTTGACCTATGAATTTTATAGTTCCATCTATGTTGTAAACTTGGCTTGATCCGCCGCAACGCGCGGGGATGCCAGCTAGTTATAATATAATAATATAAATGTTTCCGAGTTTAGAGTGTTATCACATGTCCGAATTCAACTAAAAAGAATGTGGGCTGAGTTACAAGGTTAGTGGGTCGGGCTTATGAGGTCCAACGGGGTCTAGATTTCAAACAAATGAGGAGTCAGGACTTATTATCATGTTTCCAAATATGTGAAGGGATCTAGGAGGGGTCCGAGTATATGCTTTTTGGTGGGCCAAGTTTTATATAATTTGGTGGGGGTCCGGATTAAGTTAAATAATCTGAATTTCATGTTGAACAATGGAGTCCGAATTTACAATGATTTCTCTTGATCCGGAATTATATGTAACATCAGCTGTTCAGTCGAATTTATATGTATGTTAACATGAATTCCGAGCTTATGTATATGCAACTGAGTTAACATGTCACCAACCAGAGCAATCCAACTAGAGAACCTACTGAGTGTTACTATCACTGTATGTGAAACTTGATAACTTAATCACAATTGGTTGTTTGAAAACTTAGGGTATTGTTAACAAACTTGATAACTTAATCACAATTGGTTGTTTGGAAACTTAGGGTATTGTAAACCCTACTACATAAACTTACTTACATGATATTAAACCTTAGGTCGCGTGTAACGGACCTAACACTTAATTAACGCTAGAAGCACGTAACACAAACTGTCGCAACCCCCGTCCCCTATCTGTCCCGGGAACGGGCGGCCGCGAGACCAGTTTCGGTGGTATCGGTGTTTATCATTTTGGCAGCGGAAATTTCATCAGGACCGTAGTTAGGAAATATTTTATCAGAGTAAAATACCACGCTTTTATATTATTAAATACATAGGAAACTCCCAAGTTCAAGTACACACATTTTTTATAGGGATAAACCCTATTTTATTTAATAAAAACATCTCTTTATTCAGGTAACTTTTATAGCCACTTTTTCCAAGCCTTCAGTGCTGTCCAGCTAGCTTCTATTTGGCTTTCACATTTTGTTACCTGAAACGCGTTTAAAAACATTTTGTCAGTGAGAAATACTAGTGAGTGAATCCCAGTTTAATCAAGAAGAGTTTTATCTTTTAATAGTATTGAGAGCTATTACAATGTTTATTTCTACACAGTTACTCATTCAGTACTATCAATCCTGACTGGTGGGTCATATTACTCATTGGCTAACTCTTTGTCCAATGGTAACGTGTTCCACATTTTGTATACAAAACCCCAACATACCGGCAGTAATTGAAGAATTACAAAGACTCAATCACTGCTAATTACATTATAAAATATTTTAAGGTTTTGTAAAAATAGTTTACAAAAAAGGAGATTACTCACATTGCTGTCTTAGGGTTTTCTTTAAGGATTTCCTGGTGATTATCTATTAAATACACAAATGCACACGCGTTAGTATAATAACCCAATATTTACATTAGTAATACCCTCCCCGAGATGGCATTCCAACGACTACGTCGGGCAGAACCTCGACAGCCGTTACGGAACCCTGGATCAATCGGGGCAACGTATCTAATACGTAACCGGGGTTATAATACTTACAACGGGGCAGAACTTCGTTAATTAGGGGGTATAATGCCCGAGAATACCTTATACTATAAGAAAATTCGAGAGAGAAAGATTTGTGAACGATTTCGACTGAATAGCCGATGGCCTCTATTTATAGGGCCTGATTCTGGTTCTGTCGCGCCCCGCGTAGGAGTCCTCCAGGGGCTTCGCGGCCCGCGAGGCCAGCTAGGGTAGGCCCTAGCTTGGCTGATTCGACTTGTAGCCTCCACACGCGTCCTGACACGTGGCGCCCTAGGGTGCGGCCTGATCTCCCATCTGTCGTGGCCCGCGTAAGATTCCTAAGGGGTCTTCGCGCCCCGTGACAGCCCATTAAAATTTGTTTTTATTTCATTTTAATAAAATTAAAGGTATTCGGGGCCCGTTTTCGCATACGGGGTGTATTTTAGGACGTATTGGGACATTCTAATTATTTTTAGGGTGTCGAAAAATTTAGGAGGGTTGTTATATCCTCCCCACCTTGCATTAGAACTCGTTCTCGGGGTCTTACTGGAATAGGTGCGGGTATTTCCTTTGTATTTCTGATTCAAGCTCCCATGTATACTCTGGTCCTCTTTTGGAGTCTCATTTTACTTTGACCAGAACTAATCTCTTGTGCTTGGGTTCTTGACTTTCCTGTCTTCAATCTGTATAGGTCTTTCTACAAATTTTAATTGTTCATTTACCTCTATATCCTTAAGAGGTACTACCAGTGATTCGTCAGCTAAGCACTTTTTGAGATTGCATACATGAAATACATCATGTATTCATGCCATTTCCTCTGGCAGTTGTAGCTGATAGGCTACAGGTCCTATTCTTTTAATAATTTCAAAAGGTCCAACAGACCTGGGACTTAGCTTTCCCCTTTTGATGAATCTTACCACTCATTTCCAAGGAGAGACTTTCAATAACACTTTATCTCCTACCTGAAATTCTAATGGCTTTCGTCTGTTATCTGCATAACTCTTTTGTCGATCATGTGCTGCTTTTAGTCGTTCCTTGACTTGAATGATCTTGTCTGTTGTTTCTTGTACTATCTCAGGTCCAGATAATTGTTTTTCTCTAATTTCTGCCCAACAGACTGGCGTTCGGCACTTTTGTCCATAAAGTGTTTCGAATGGTGCAGCATTGATACTTGTGTGATAACTGTTATTATAAGAAAATTATATTAATGGTAAGTGATCGTCCCAATTACCTCCGAAATCAATTACACAAGCTCTAAGCATATCTTCCATTGTCTGAATTGACCTTTCGCTTTGTCCGTCCGTTTGAGGATGATAAGTTGTGCTTAGATTTAACTTGGTTCCCATTGCTTTTTGGAAACTTGTCCAAAAATGAGAGGTAAAACGAGTATCTCTGTCAGAAACAATTGATAGAGGAATTCCATGTAATGAAACTATTTCATTTACATATAATTTAGCTAATTGTTCCATACTGAAAGTTTCCTTCATGGGTAGGAAATGAGCTGACTTAGTTAGCCTGTCTACAATCACCCGGATTGTATCATTACCTTTTCTTGTTTTGGGTAATTTAATAACAAAATCCATTGTTATCAATTCCCATTTCCATACAGGCATTTCTAATTGCTGTAATAAACCTGAGGGTTTCTGGTGTTCAGCTTTGACTTGTGAACAAGTTAAACATTTTGCAACATATGCTGCTATATCCTTTTTCATTTCTATCCACCAAAAATTCTTTCTTAAGTCCTAATACATTTTATCACTTCCAGGATGCATCGTATACTTAGACTTATTGGCTTCTTCTAATATACGGTGGCGTAGGTTTCCTAATTTAGGTATCCACATTCTTTTCTTATGGAATCTCCAAATTCCATCTGTTCCTTGTTCTAGTTCCTTAATCATTCCTTTCAATTTTTCAGTATCATCCTTGATTACTGATTCTTGTGCCTTTCTAATTTGTTCATTTAAATCTACTTTCAGATTTAGTTTAAGTGAACATACTCTTTTTGGTTTTTCGTGATATTTTCGACTTAAGGCATCGGCTACTACATTTGCCTTTCCTGCATGGTACTGGATATTACAATCATAATCACTAAGTATCTCCATCCAGCGTCTTTGTCTCATATTCAATTCCTTTTATCCGAAGACATACCTTAAACTCTTATGGTCGGTGAAAATGGTAAACTTACTACCGTAAAGGTAATGTCTCCAAATTTTAAGGGCAAAAATTATAGCTTCTAATTCTAGATCATGGGTTGAATAATTCTCTTCATGATTTTTAAGTTGTCTAGAGGCATAGGCTATAACCTTTTGACGTTGCGTTAGCACACATCCATAACCTAACTTAGAAGCATCACAATAGACTATAAAGTCTTCAGATCCTTCTGGTAACGCTAGTATGGGTGCATTTGTTAGTCTTTGCTTAAGAATTCTAAAGGCTTCTTCTTGTTTTGGTCCCCATTCAAACTTATCAGATTTACAGGTTAGCTTAGTTAAGTGAATGGCTATTCTAGAAAAATCTCGAATAAATCTTCTATAATAACCGGCCAATCCTAAGAAACTTCTAACCTCGGTTGGTGACTCAGGGGTTTTCCATTTGGTAATTGCCTCGATCTTTGTGGGATCCACATGAATTCCTTCATGATTGACTAAATGTCCAAGAAACTGTACTTGTTCTAACCAAAATTCACACTTCGAAAACTTAGCATAAAGCCTTTCTTTTCTCAATAAACTTAAAAGTGCGTGCAAATGCTTTGCATATTCCTCTTTACTTTTAGAATAAATAAGAATATCATCTATAAAGACAATTATGAATTTATCCAAATATGACTAACATATTCGGTTCATCATGTCCATAAATGCTGCTGGGGCATTGGTTAGACCAAATGGCATGACAGTAAATTCATAATGGCCATACCTTGTTCTGAAAGCGGTCTTAGGAATGTCCTCTTCCTGTACCTTTAATTGGTGATATCCTGGTCGTAAATCGATTTTAGAGAAAAATCATGCTCCTTGCAACTGGTCGAACAGATCATCGATTCTTGGTAATGGATACCCATTTTTTATCGTGACTTTGTTCAATTCACGGTAGTCAATGCACATACGCATTGATCTGTCTTTCTTTTTGACGAATAGGATCGGTGCTCCCCATGGCGATGAGCTTGGTTGTATGAATCCTTTTTCCAACAGTTCATCTAACTGTTTCTTCAGTTCCTGCATTTCTGCGGGTGCCAGACGGTAAGGTGCTTTGGCAATTGGTGTTGTTCCTGGTATCAAATGGATTCTGAATTCAACTTCTCTGTCTGGAGGTTGCCCTGGTAATTCTTCTGGAAATACATCTGAAAATTGAGATACTACTGGAATATCCTTTAATTCTTTTCCTTTAGTGTTAATGATTATGGAAATCAAATACACTAATGATCCTTTTCTTACATAACTGGTTGTTTTCATTACAAAGATTAATTTTGTAGATCTAGAGGGTTTATCTCCTTTAATTGTGATCTTTTCACCCTTTGGTGAATTTACTTGGATTGACTTTTGATCACATAGAATATTGGCCTTATTGGCTATTAACCAATCCATTCCTAACACAATATCAAATCCTGCCAGATTTATTTGGTAAAGGTTTGCAATAAATTTTTGATTTAAAATTTCTATTCTTGCTCCCTGCAAGATTTCAGAAATCTTAATGGTTTTCCCATTTGCTGTCTCTACTAGACATTCTTGTGGGAGTTTAGTTAATGGTTGATTGAGAAGTTTGCAAAATGAAGTATTATTAAAACTTTGGTTCGCACAGAGTCAAATAATACTTTAGCAAAAACATCATTAACTAAAAACGTACCGGCGATCACATCCGGGATCATTTTTGCTTCTTCTGCAGTCAGAACAAATGCTCTAGCATTTTTAGTATTCTTGGTGTTCGTGGCTGGAGCTAGTTTTGGACAGTTTGGCTTGATATGACCTTGTTCTCCACAGTTGTAGCATATCCTGTTATTACACTTCTTCCTGCAGTCTTCCTCCTTGTGTCCAGATATTTTGCAAAAGTTACAGTATATAGAGCATCTTCCAGAATGCTTCCTTTTTCAATACTTGCAGTAGGGTGCAGAAGTAGAACCTACATTTTTCCCACAGTTAGAATTTCCAGAACGGAATTCTTGGGTAAGCCTCTGGGCTAGGTTCCTCCTCTGATCCTCTTCTCGCATACGAACTAATTCATCAGTCAAGGTATTTGCTAGTTCTACAGCTTCTTCTATGATTTGAGGTCTAGCTGCCTTGACTACATGCCTAATTTCACTGATTAATCCCGAGATGTAACGGGAGATTAATACTGGTTCAGGTGATGCAAGGGTTGGCACTATTCTAGCATATTCCAAGAATAATGTAGTGTACCCCTTACTATCTACCCCAGTCATCCTAAGGTTTAGGAACTTATTTGCTATCTGTTCCTTTTCATTGGGAGGGCAGAATTTTCTTTCTACCATGTTCTTAAATTCCTCCCATTCCATATTGTAAATCCTATCACTTCCCCTAGACTGGAGGATAGTGTTCCACCATTCTAAGGTTGAATTCTTAAACAAATTGGAAGCAAACATTATCTTATCCTCTTCTGCACACTTGCTTATTTTTAAGACTGCCTCAGTCTTTTCTATCCAGCGTAAAGTTGCAACGGCTCCTTCATTGCCCGAGAATTCCATTGGTTTACAAGACCAGAATTCTTTATAAGAACAACCATATGACATGGTTCTTCTTCTCTTGGGAATGGGCACTTGAAGTATGGGTCCATTGTTTATGCTGTTTTCAGGTTCAGTTGGTCGCTTACTGCCATTGTTACTTTTATTATCTGCTTCCTTAACTGTTTTGATAATATATGGCATTGCATATATTATCCCTTGTGCCACTATGTGTTGGATGGCACTGTTATCCACTTGGTTTTCATTATTGTTGTTGTTCAGGTTATCGTTATCCGGGTTATTGTTACTCTGGTTATCGTTATTCTGATTTTCCTGGTTCACTTCGTTGTCCATCTGAATTTTAAACATTTGCCAATTATTAATATCACAAAATAATATTTAATGCAAACGTTCACATAACACGCATTTTGTTCAAAAGCGTCGAACATTGCGACTTACTCTTTCTTATATATTATGCATCCAATACAAACTAGAACTGGAATTTAAAAATTACAATACTAATATGCGTCACTAACCACAAAGTGGTCTATACTACGATAGATATATATATATATATATATATATTTCATACACACATATTATATATATATATATATATTATTACTATCACCATCACTGATATGGGTTCATCCAGAACTCCATATTACGCTCGTCATACTTCCAGACGAGTAGTTCTCCAACTTGTCTTGTCCTCTCGCTACTTTCTAAAATCTCCACACCGAAGGTACGGAGTTCTTGCACATTTTCTGCACTCATTGGGGGTGCAGGTGCTGGTACTGGATCTGGGTACTGTGGCATGGGTTCTTCTGTCACACCCCGAAATTATCAGAGTTGGCGTGACTGGACTGGTATCTTCATTGCACAGCGGAAGCAAATAAAGCTAAGACTTCTAGAAATTGAACGCCCGCTAAGTACTCGACTCCACATGGTTCTCCTATTCCAACCGTTCCATAGTTTGAAAAATGCAACCTGAGAAAGAAACATGCGAAAAATCAACATAAAGTTGAGCGAGTTCATAGTTTGCATTGGAAAAGATTTGAAATAAATCTTTTTGAATAACTGGTTTGTGAAATATTATTGAGAAAAAGAATTTAGAAATCATTTTCTTGTCAAGTTATATGGAAACTTCGTATTTGTAACGCATTATGTTCGTAGAACCATGTATTTGTAAACTCTTGTATTTGTAAAGTTTGTATAACCGTTAATGCCCACCCTGACTTTGACTTCATGCCCGCATAATCCTATGATTTGAATTTGTATAAAACATGGTATGTAATTAATAAAATCCCGGTATGAAAGCAAACAAGGAAAAAATCACCAATGGTTTGCAAGGCCACTGATATGTGTGACGGTATAGGAAGACTCAAACCTAGCAAAGTTGTATCGGGCTTCCGGCTGGAAGACAAAGTCACACTATGGGCCACCCTGGTCCTCATGGGTGTGGGCTCGCTATACCCAAATAGATCTATCACTCATGCCCCTCGGTCCTTATACGAGGATTAATGGTCCCAAGTATCCGCCTACCCATTCACATGATCTATGGTTCTTTCCTAGGCTAACCATACCAATTGTATCTGTATGTAATCCTTTTGTAACATTTACTCACTGGGTGTCCCGTTTCTCAAACGCGGACCCACCCAACCCTCTTATTATAACTAGACGATCCCATCCCTAGTCATGAAAATCATTCACTTTTCGATAATACGCATTTGTTTGAAAAACCGGTATATTTAATATGATTCATTCGTAAACCATTTGAGTTCCTTGAAATCCGTTCGTAACATGTCTTAAAAATATGAGTTTTCGTTCATTCAAAAACCTCGTATGTTCCTGCAAAACGTGCCTTGTCTAAAATATGGAATCTTTGTTCACCGAAAATTTTGTATGTTTCTGCAAAACGTGTATGTCTTTCCACCCCGAAAACATTTACAAAAATGTAAAACCGTAAAAAGGTGGGGTTATTAACTCACCTGAATTGCCTTGTGCGAAACTAGTCTAATTACGACTTCGTGATGTCGTTTCCAAGACGAGACTCGCTAGCGTGCATTCTACAATATTCCCAAGACGGAATATCTTATAAGTTTCTAAATAAACGCAGTAACTAAACTATGTGCCATCGAGCTCTACCGAATCGTTAACCGAATGATTCAACGGTAAGTTGTTAAGTAAATGGAAACGATTAGGTCATATTTGATAAGTACCGTTTATTTTCGGTAATAACTAATAAGTCTTAAAAAGACTTAATTCTCGAGATATTTAAAAATAAGTAAATATTTATATCAAAGTATATAAATATATCGTTAAGATCACTTGTCGTCCCGCGAAGTCGTACGTGTATAAAAGAATATCTGCACGAAAATAATATATAACAAACTCGTATTATATATCGCGTTTCGTATGATCTTTGTCAAAATATTCGTATACGCCGTTTAGGCGTATAAAATAAATATGAAAAGTTATATTTATTCTATAAAAGAATCGTCGAGTTGTCGTGTTTGAAAATAAATATGACTATATTTATTTTATAAAAGAATTCGACTTGTTTGTGTCGGAAATAAATATATAGCTATATTTATTTATAAAAGGATTCGTTTTGTACGATATTGGAAATAAATATATAAACTATATTTATTTTCATAAAAGAATTGTCGAAATTTCGAAGTTTAGAATAAATATAATAACTATATTTACTGTCGTAAATATTATCCGAATTGTTGTTTTCGTACGTTGTAGAGTGTCGTGAAAAGTAATTATATATTTGTTTTACGAAAGATAAGTAACATTCCGGTTGGTTTTGTTTTATAATAAAACGTAATTACTTTACGGATTTTCTCGAAAAACGGGCAGAGTTTCCTCTGTTTTTGGACGCCCCGACAACATAAGTTGTCGTTATTTATCAAAATTCAACAATATACGCAATAACTATGTAAATTTTTTCATCAATTATATCCAAAATGTAACGATATTAAACCGATTCGGGCTCGTTTCACACGTAATATTAAAATTGTATAAAAATAACATATTAACTTTTGTCGTTAAACCTTTACCAAAACTCTTGCGTCGTTTGCTGAAACGGTTGACTGGGTTGACCGAGTCAACTGAGTTGGCTCGCTGAGTTGACTGTGTTGACTCGGTTTGACCGAGTTGGACTGAGTCGAGCCGAAATGCACCGAGTTGGACTGAGTCGAGACCCGAGCCATAAATAAACTGAATCGAAACTGAATCTGGCCATACCGAAAATTCTGACTTTGATTCGGCTTGACCGAACCCGAACCGAGACTGAGTTAACCCGTTTTGGACTTGAACTCGAAACCAAATCTGAATCGCCGAACATATCCCAGAATCTAAACCGCCGAACATCATAGCAACAGCAACGTCACTAACATTTTCAAGTTTCAGAAAATAAAGGGAACGGAGATTTACCGGGAGTTTTTCGGAGAGGGACCTAAGACCACCGCGGCTGCTGTCTTTACTTCCAGCGGCTACAGCCGCCGTCGATCACGTCACCACCATCATCATCGTCTTCATCGGTCGGAGAGAACCCACCATCCCTGCCGCCGCTGGTCGTTGCCGGTGTGGCTCCGGTCGTCGGAGTGACGGCTCCGTCGCTGTGCACTGCCATCGTCGGTTACCTCTTTTCTCTGTTCTCTCTCTCACGAACCTCGTCGCCGCGCCGTTCTGTCGCCGGACACCGTGCCATCATCCTTGACGACAACAACAACACCATCATTGTTACCGGGAAAGAAGAAAACATAATATATTATTTAGAAAAAATAGAACAGGTCTGTCGATCTGAAGTGGGGTGAGTGGAATGTGCTTACCGGAAACATCACCACCCAATCGTGGACACCATCATCATCATCGCGGCCGGTGGGGTCCCCGGAAAACCACTCCGACCGCTGTCGCCCTCCCTCCCTCTTCGATCTCTCTCTACCTCCTGAATTCTCTCTCTTGTTCTCTTGTGCCTGCCCGACCTGATGTGGTTCCCGTCGCCGCCACGCCACGCCACCACCGTGGCTCCGCTGCCCATGGTGGTGGTTGGCCGGTTTATTAGAAAGAGAGGAGGAGATGTGTTTGGAAGATTGAAGGCTCGGCTTGATTGTGGGAGGTGATAGGAGGGCAAGTAGTTATAGGTTACAATTGTTATAGATTCTTGATAAGGTTCTCAAATACACTTAGTTTTGTATCTTGTCTGTGTGTATAATCAGGAGAGAAATAGGTAAGCACTGTGAATTCTTTGTGTGTGTTGGTAGTGTGAAGGAGATTTGAGAGGATATGGGTCTTATATAGAGATGTTGAGATCTTTGTAGAGATCTTGTGTGACCAACTTCTGAGACAAGATCCTTTGTAGAGATTTTGTGGAGATTTGATAGAGATTCTCAAGATAACTAAAAATGTATAGATCTTGATCTTGATATAGATCTTGATAAGATTCTCAAGATTCTCAAGATCTTGTGTGGTTACTTGATTAGTTTTTTTTATTTTATTTGTGGGCTTTGGGCTTGGGTCCAAGGCCCACAAGCCCATCTCGTGTTTCAAATGGCTCGTCAGCTCCTACGAGCCCGTTTCCAAGTCCCGAGTTCACCGTAACATGGTAAAATAGAATTTTAGATTTAAAACGTGTAAAATAATGCCGGTAGATGTCGTTTGCGCGTTCGTTTGTTGATAACGTAAAGTCGCGTGATTTTCGTCGTTTGAGACCATTTTCCGATCCGGTTTCGGCTTCGGTAGTTAAAATTTAATTTTGAACTAAATATATCGTAAAAATTTAATATTTGCAGGCATTGTCAGTATTTTGTTCGGTTTCAGTTTGTCAGTGTTTAATTTTCAGCTGTTTCTCCGCAGACAGTCATACGCGTACTGTAGAACCAAATAGGCGTTCCTAGGCACTCCAAAGGCCTAATTAAGTTACTTTGCGCTGTAAACACTATTTATTATCACGTTAATCACTTGTTAATCATGTAATTAAGAGCCGTAAATCACCGGTTGTTACATTCTCCCCCTGTTAATGAAATTTCGTCCTCGAAATTTAGACTACGTTAACTCCTTAGAGTTACGTTATGTGTAGGTAAATACGAATAGTATCAAAGTGGATGACCACGAAATTGGATCAAGACTTATTTGAATCATGTGAATTCAAGGACATTCCTCAACAATAAGAACCCAACGGTTTAAAAGAAACATGTTTCAGAAATTGATGCCAAAGAAAACAAAATGTGCTGATACAGTCATCAGTGTGACTAAGTTAACAGGGATCCAACAATGAACTAGAACTTCGACCAATCGAATTCCATATGAACGTTCACAATATGTAATTGAGTTCTAAAAGCAATAACATCCACTGGATGAACTTAGAATCAACAAGCTCAAATGCAATAGTTTGCATGAAACGCTCGATCGTGATCAGCACAAGCTGCAAGTTATACCGACGCCACAAGGTGTCGTAGAGAATGAAACAATCTCAGTATAGCAGTGATCGAACAAGTATCACCTATGTTTTGCATGAAACGCTCAATCATGATTAGCCCAAGCTACAAGTTTGTACTGACACCACAAGGTGTCGTAGTGATTTAAATAATTCAATAATAGCGGTGATCAAACAAATTCACCGTGTTTGAAGTCAATTGAAAGCGCAATGAAGTAAATATGAAAATTTGTTTCTAACAACATCATAGGATTTTCAATTGAAATTTGAACATCAAAGAAATAATGTTTTCGATCGAAGACGAAGAAGCAATGAATATCGCAAAACATTCTATCGATGTTGAAAGGACCGTTAGGAGGTACACCGGAATATGAAATGAATTTTGTGTACCATTGTCTTATCACACGATTGTGTTAAGACTGTTGTAATGTGATAAATCAAAGCGGATTTAATCTAAATCAATAAATAAATAATTAAATCCGTGCATGAGATATGTAAACGAGTTTAGCGCAAGCTTCAAATAAGTGAAAATACCACCACAAGGTGTCGAAATCAACAAACAATTTAATGGAGTCGAATGCCAAACAAGTTTACTTCGACTCGGAACAAATGAAACACTTGTTAAAACGAATTTTGTATATGATGCTCCCAATACATCATATGATGCTCTGAATTGAATATGTGTAATGGTCAAGTTCGAACAATTGAATTTGATTTCGGCGCAAGCCGACAATAAATACATGTATCGACAAGAATCTTTCGGCATGGTCACAACGAAAAAACCATGTATGTAACTTGAAAAGAATAGAAATTTCAATAAAATGTGTTGACTTGATAACAAAGGAGCCAACAATTACAACAATGTGGGTAATTCGAATCACAAATCAAAAATTAGGTTTAGCGAAACAGTATTTGAACTTTAATGAAACGCTTATTCGAAACGAAACCACATGCGTAACAAACGATGCATGCGTAACATATGAATTTTCAAGAAATGAAGCAACGAGTGTTCGCTATAATGAAAGAAGTTATTGTGATGCAATGACCATTAAGAGGAGTAGAGATACGAAAATCTACTCAGTAAACACGAAAGTCGAAATTTCAATAAAAGAAATTTGAGGACTTTACCTGGGGTTGCATGTGATGACCGGTTGTTAGTTGACATTACCATGGAATGTCGAACATAGCGTATTCGTCGTTAATAAGATAGGGGAAAACGAAGGCATGCGTCTTCTCCTTAGCGTGACTCGTGTCGTTTGCAGGACCGCATACCAAACCGTCGCTTCCTGATCGATAGTTTTCGTGCTGACAGGATTAGCATCATCTTTGAAATGCTCCACAGTGTCTTCTTGGTGACTTCACCTCATAAGTCGTATGTGACATACTTCAACCTCCGTTGATGTATAGCTTAAGTTTCACGTATACTTGTGCACTAGCGTTTCGTTCAGCGTAGAATGTGATGTACCCCGACATCCGTTGACGTAAAGATTGAGTTCCATGTATTCTCGTGCAGTAGAGTTTTGTTATGCGTAGGCTGCCTGCTCGGGAAGTTAAAATATCCTAGACAATATGGATAATAGTGTGTGCCCAAGTTAGTATTCGCGGTTCCTACGTAATGACCTTTAACGAACTTCAATATAAGTTTTCGAAGGTCTTAAATGCATGTTTCCTAAACTCTCAGAGTTTTCTGTACTGTATGTAAAACACTACTTTAGCGTATGTTTGAGATCAAAATTTTGACTGTTCGCTTTTCGGCAACGGTTGGAGACCATATTCGAGTCTTAGGCGTTCTGTATCTATTCAAGGTCTTAATTGTCTAAGTCCCAAAGAAAATTGAGGTTAGAGCCTAGGTATCACAACGGAAACCTAATTCGCTGTAACCTATAGCTCTGATACCAATCTGTCACACCCCGAAATTATCAGAGCTAGCGTGACTGGACTGGTATCTTCATTGCACAACGGAAGCAAATAAAGCTAAGACTTCTAGAAATTGAACGCCCGCTAAGTACTCGACTCCACATGGTTCTCCTATTCCAACCGTTCCATAGTTTGAGAAATGCAACCTGAGAAAGAAACATGCGAAAAATCAACATAAAGTTGAGCGAGTTCATAGTTTGCTTTGGAAAAGATTTGAAATAAATCTTTTTGAATAACCGGTTTGTGAAATATTATTGAGAAAAAGAATTTAGAAATCATTTTCTTGTCAAGTTATATGGAAACTTTGTATTTGTAACGCATTATGTTCGTAGGACCATGCATTTGTAAACTCTTGTATTTGTAAAGTTTGTATAACCGTCAATGCCCACCCTGACTTTGACTTCATGCCCGCATAATCCTATGCTTTGAATTTGTATAAAACATGGTATGTAATTTGTAAAATCCCGGTATGAAAGCAAACAAGGAAAAGATCACCAATGGTTTGCAAGGCCACTGATATGTGTGACGGTATAGGAAGACTCAAACCTAGCAAAGTTGTACCGGGCTTCCGGCTGGAAGACATAGTCACCCTATGGGCCACCCTGGTCCTCATGGGTGTGGGCTTGCTACACCCAAATAGATCTATCACTCATGACCCTCGGTCCTTATACGAGGATTAATGGTCCCAAGTATCCGCCTACCCACTCACATGATCTATGGTTCTTTCCTAGGCTAACCATACCAATTGTATCTGTATGTAATCCTTTTGTAACATTTACTCATTGGGTGTCCCGTTTCTCAAACGCGGACCCACCCAACCCCCTTATTATAACTAGACGATCCCATCCCTAGTCATGAAAATCATTCACTTTTCGATAATACACATTTGTTTGAAAAACCGGTATATTTAATATGATTCATTCGTAAACCATTTGAGTTCCTTGAAATCCGTTCGTAACATGTCCTAAAAATATGAGTTTTCGTTCATTCAAAAACCTCGTATGTTCCTGCAAAACGTGCCTTGTCTAAAATATGGAATCTTTGTTCACCGAAAATTTTGTATGTTTCTGCAAAACGTGCATGTCTTTCCACCCCGAAAACATTTACAAAAATGTAAAACCGTAAAAAGGTAGGGTTATGAACTCACCTGAATTGCCTTGTGCGAAACTAGTCTAATTACGACTTCGTGATGTCGTTTCCAAGACGAGACTCGCTAGCGTGCATTCTACAATATTCCCTAGACGGAATATCTTATAAGTTTCTAAATAAACGCAGTAACTAAACTACGTGCCATCGAGGTCTACCGAATCGTTAACCGAACGATTCAACGGTAAGTTGTTAAGTAAATGGAAACGATTAGGTCATATTTGATAAGTACCGTTTATTTTCGGTAATAACTAATAAGTCTTAAAAGGACTTAATTCTCGAGATATTTAAAAATAAGTAAATATTTATATCAAGGTATATAAATATATCGTTAAGATCCCTTGTCGTCCCGCGAAGTCGTACGTGTATAAAAGAATATTTGCACGAAAATAATATATAACAAACTCGTATTATATATCGCGTTTCGTATGATCTTTGTCAAAATATTCATATATGCCGTTTAGGCGTATAAAATAAATATGAAAAGTTATATTTATTCTATAAAAGAATCGTCGAGTTGTCGTGTTTGAAAATAAATATGACTATATTTATTTTATAAAAGAATTCGACTTGTTTGTGTAGGAAATAAATATATAGCTATATTTATTTATAAAAGGATTCGTTTTGTACGATATTGGAAATAAATATATAAACTATATTTATTTTTATAAAAGAATTTTCGAAATTTCGAAGTTTAGAATAAATATAATAACTATATTTACTGTCGTAAATATTATCCAAATTGTTGTTTTCGTACGTTGTAGAGTGTCGTGAAAAGTAATTATATATTTGTTTTTACGAAAGATAAGTAACATTCCGGTTGGTTTTGTTTTATAATAAAACATAATTACTTTACGGATTTTCTCGAAAAACGGGCAGAGTTTCCTCTGTTTTTGGACGCCCCGACAACACAAGTTGTCGTTATTTTTCAAAATTCAACAATATACGCAATAACTATGTAAATATTTTCATCAATTATATCCAAAATGTAACGATATTAAACCGATCCGGGTTCGTTTCACACGTAATATTAAAATTGTATAAAAATAACATATTAACTTTTGTCATTAAACCTTTACCAAAACTCTTGCGTCGTTTGCTGAACAGTTGACAGGGTTGACCGAGTCAACTGAGTTGACCGGCTGAGTTGGCTCGCTGAGTTGACTGTGTTGACTCAGTTTGACCGAGTTGGACTGAGTCGAGCAGAAATGTGCCGAGTTGGACTGAGTCGAGACCCGAGCCATAAATAAACTGAATCGAAACTGAATCTGGCCATACCGAAAATTCTGACTTTGATTCAGCTTGACCGAACCCGAACCGAGACCGAGTTAACCCGTTCTGGACTTGAACTCGAAACTAAATCTGAATCGCCGAACATATCCCAGAATCTAAATCGCCGAACATCATAGCAACAACAACGTTACTAACATTTTCAAGTTTCGGAAAATAAAGGGAACGGAGATTTACCGGGAGTTTGTCGGAGAGGGACCGAAGACCGCCGCGGCTGGTGTCTTTACTTCCGGCGACTACAGCCGCCGTCGATCACGTCACCACCATCATCATCGTCTTCATCGGTCGGAGAGAACCCACCATCCCTGCCGCCGCTGGTCGTTGCCGGTGTGGCTCCGGTCGTCGGAGTGACGGCTCCGTCGCTGTGCACTGCCGTCGTCGGCTAGCTCTTTTCTCTGTTCTCTCTCTCACGAACCTCGTCGCCGCGCCGTTCTGCCACCGGACACCGTGCCATCATCGTTGACGACAACAACAACACCATCATTGTTACCGGGAAAGAAGAAAACAGAATATATTTTTTAGAAAAAATAGAACAGGTCTGTCGATCTGAAGTGGGGTGAGTGGAATGTGCTTACCGGAAACATCACCACCCAATCATGGACACCATCATCATCATCATCATCGCGGCCGATGGGTTCGCTGGAAAACCACTCCGACCGCCGTCGCCCTCCCTCTTCGATCTCTCTCTCTACCTCCTGAATTCTCTCTCTTGTTCTCTTGTGCCTGCCCGACCTGATGTGGTTCCCGTCGCCGCCACGCCACGCCACCACCGTGGTTCCGCCGCCCATGGTGGTGGTTGTCCGGTTTATTAGAAAGAGAGGAGGAGAGGTGTTTGGAAGATTGAAGGCTCGGCTTGATTGTGGGAGGTGATAAGAGGGCAAGTAGTTGTAGGTTACAATTGTTATAGATTCTTGATAAGGTTCTCAAATACACTTAGTTTTGTATCTTGTCTGTGTGTATAATCAGGAGAGAAATAGGTAAGCACTGTGAATTCTTTGTGTGTGTTGGTAGTGTGAAGGAGATTTGAGAGGATATGGGTCTTATATAGAGATGTTGAGATCTTTGTAGAGATCTTGTGTGACCAACTTTTGAGACAAAATCCTTTGTAGAGATTTTGTGGAGATTTGATAGAGATTCTCAAGATAACTAAAAATGTACAGATCTTGATCTTGATATAGATCTTGATAAGATTCTCAAGATCTTGTGTGGTTACTTGATCAGTTTTTTTTATTTGTGGGCTTTGGGCTTGGGTCCAAGGCCCACAAGCCCATCTCGTGTTTCAAATGGCTCGTCAGCTCCTACGAGCCCGTTTCCAAGACCCGAGTTCACCGTAACATGGTAAAATAGAATTTTAGATTTAAAACATGTAAAATAGTGCCGGTAGATGTCGTTTGCGCGTTCGTTTGTTGATAACGTAAAGTCGCGTGATTTTCGTCGTTTGAGACTATTTTTCGATCCGGTTTCGGCTTCGGTAGTTAAAATTTAATTTCGAACTAAATATATCATAAAATTTTAATATTTTCCGGCGTTGTTAGTATTTTGTTCGGTTTCAGTTTGTCACTGTTTAATTTTCAGCAGTTTCTCCGCAGACCGTCATTCGCGTACTGTAGAACCAAATAGGCGTTCCTAGGCACTCCAAAGGCCTAATTAAGTTACTTTGCGCTGTAAACACTATTTATTATCGCGTTAATCACTTGTTAATCATGTAATTAAGAGCCGTAAATCACCGGTTGTTACATCTTCCAGGGGATATGGACTCTCTAGGATTTCCCTAATGAAAAAGCCATTATCATAATAGGGATCTAGAGGATCCAGACCTGGGTAAGCTGCTAGGTTTGGCTTGGGTTCATCTGTTAGATGGTAGGGTTGCTGATAATCCTTATGATCATCGAACCACGGGTCGTAGTCTGGGTCTAAAGGATTAGGTGCTGGTATCCTAGGTATATCTTCTGGGTTAAAATCATGCATTTGGATTTGGTTTTCTGGGTTGTTTTCAATCTCCATTGGCTGTGTGGGAAACAAGGGTAACGGTTGAGGGGCTATGAGTTGCTCCAGGTTTGTGTCGGCAGTTGTGGTTGCTAAGATATGGAAGTTTGCTAAACTCCTATTAAGCATGTCTTGGGTGTGGGCATCTGTTTCTCTCTTAGCGGCTGCTAGAACCTGTAGCTGTTGTAACTTTTTCATTCTCTTCCTACGCTCATGCGCTCGCCTACTGAACCATCCTCTCTTTTTAGGAGGGAATGGCTCTTCAGACTGAGCCTTAAACACGAATATCCCATCTTCATTGTCAGCTGAATACCATGAGAGGGCAGGCTGTGAAGAGGGTCGCTTCTAGGTGAGCCAGACAACTGACGATAGGCGTCGGAGGGTCCTTGATCGCTCATACTGTAAACTAACAAATAGTCAAATAACACACAACAATAAAATACAGATATGCACGTATTTCCGTAATTAATTTCCTAACAATTTGAATAATATCTTGGTGTCAGCAGAACACTTCTGTGGCTGAAACTTGGTGTCCCCTATCTGTCCCGGGAACGGGCGGCCGTGAGACCAGTTTCGGTGGTATCGGTGTTTATCATTTTGGCAGCGGAAATTTCATCAGGACCGTAGTTAGGAAATATTTTATTAGAGTAAAATACCACGCTTTATAATATTAAATACATGGGAAACTCCCAAGTTCAAGTACACACATTTTTCTATAGGGATAAACCCTATTTTATTTAATAAAAACGTCTCTTTATTCAGGTAACTTTTATAGCCACTTTTTCCAAGCCTTCAGTGCTGTCCAACTGGCTTCTATTTGGCTTTCACATTTTGTTACCTGAAACGCGTTTAAAAACATTTTGTTAGTGAGAAATACTGGTGAGTGAATCCCAGTTTAATCAAGAAGAGTTTTATCTTTTAATAGTATTGAGAGCTATTACAATGTTTATTTCTACACAATTACTCATTCAGTACTATCAATCCCGACTGGTGGGTCATATTACTCATTGGCTAACTCTTTGTCCAATGGTAACATGTTCCACATTTTGTATACAAAACCCCAACATACCGGCAGTAATTGAAGAATTATAAAAACTCAATCACTGCTAATTACATTATAAAATATTTAAGGTTTTGTAAAAATAGTTTACAAAAAGGAGATTACTCACATTGCTGTCTTAGGGTTTTCTTTAAGGATTTCCTGGTGATTATCTATTAAATACACAAATGCACACGCGTTAGTATAATAACCCAATATTTACATTAGTAATACCCTCCCCGAGACGGCATTCCAACGACTACGTCGGGCAGAACCTCGACAGCCGTTACGGAACCCTGGATCAATCAGGCAGCATATCTAATACGTAACCGGGGTTATAATACTTACAACGGGGCAGAACTTCATTAATTAGGGGGTATAATGCCCGAGAATAGCGTATACTATAAGAAAATTCGAGAGAGAAAGATTTGTGAACGATTTCGACTGAACAGCCGATGGCCTCTATTTATAGGGCCTGATTCTGGTTCTGTCGCGCCCCGCGTAGGAGTCCTCCAGGGGCTTCGCGGCCCGCGAGGCCAGCTAGGGTAGGCCCTAGCTTGGCTGATTCGACTTGTAGCCTCCACACGCGTCCTGACACGTGGCGCCCTAGGGTGCGGCCTGATCTCCCATCTGTCGCGGCCCGCGTACGATTCCTAAGGGGTCTTCGCGCCCCGCGACAGCCCATTAAATTTTTTTTATTTAATTTTAATAAAATTAAAGGTATTCGGGGCCCGTTTTCGCATACGGGGTGTATTTTAGGACGTATTGGGACATTCTAATTATTTTTAGGGTGTCAAAAAATTTAGGAGGGTTGTTATACAAACCGAGCAAACTAAGGTGAATTTACTACTTTTTCACAAGCATGCGTCCTGGGGGGCAAACTATTATTATTCCTGGGAGGAATACTCTTTAAATGTTGTAGTTTAAATTTGATGTTGGATAATAAACTTAAACTCTATCACGAAAGTCCCTACTTACTACCGAGCTAGTTGCCTGGGAGGCAACGGGGTATTAGTTGATAGCGCTATTAGGTTTGATAAACCTCACACCGTGCTTGGAGCCGGGTGTAAACTAAGGACCTTAAACATTTGTATCAATGTTGATAGACATTGATGAGGGCACAACAAACACAACAATCATTCGGTATCGAGTTTATTATTCTTGACATGTCTTTAAACTAAACACTTACATGATTTACGTTAAACAAAAATGTGAACTCGCCAACTTTATGTTGCCACACTTTTCTGCATGCTTGCAGGTCGTTAGATACATCATGCTTTGGAACTTGCAGCCTGAGGAGCGAAGAGTGTCTGGGACGTGTTGCTTAATGAACAATGAATGTTATGTTTTTTAAACAATTGGTTTCATATGATTAAAACATTTACAATTGCTTCCGCTACACGTATACATCGTTGAAACGTTTATTATTGAACTGCACTATTCATGTTGGACATGATGTTTGTGTTTGTTATTAATTATTATTAGTTCGACATGATTAGTGGCTATATCCTGGTACGTCACTCACACGCATCATGGTGAAATCCACATATGGTATTTTGGGGTGTGACACTTAACGTACGTTGCGTACGAGATGTAGTATCAACATGCGATTTTTTTGTGAACATTTGCTTTTGGTTTTTTCAGCAACATGCGAAATTATTTTTTTAACATGCAAAATTATTTTTTTTACCATGTGATCTTTGGTTTTTTTCAACATGCGAGATTTCCTTTCTTGGGTTATAACATGCGAACTTGCCATAGCGTACGCTTTGTACGTTAAGGCATTTTGTACAATACACTTTTTTCTCAATATATAATTATACATCTCTCTTCCTCTTTCTACACAAACACTTTCTATCTCTATCCTTCCACCACCAACACTGACCCCATCGCTGTCACCGTAAACTCTCACTGTTTATTGTAATTTACCCTTTAATAAATAATAATAATAATAATAATAATAATAATAATAATAATAATCAAACAACTCTTGGTTTCAAATAAGATATACTTCTCCAAAAGAATAATACCAAAAAGAAGCTGAAGAATTTGGTCACTTATATTTCTCCAAAATCAATTTTCTTGCTTTCTTTATAAATTCCTGATCTGATCTAATATAATGTACAATTGCTTCAACTTCCTATTTCCCTTAATAAAACTTGAATCTGCATATTTTTCTGAACTTTCATATGCTATGGGAACTGTGAAAGCCAGTCACTCTATCTTATTTCTCTTAGGCTGGAGAGTGTGGGATAAAGCTCCTAGGGGCTTTATCATGCCACATCAGATTCGCGTCAGCCAGGGGGCTTTATCACGCCTTTCCTTAACTTGCAGGGTGTGGGATAAAGCTCCCGTCATCATTACCTAATTATTATTTTTTATTAAATTTAAACATTATTTAATTATGATATATTAATTTATAACTCATAATTTAAATAACAAAAATAAAATGCCATAATTTAAATAAAAAAATACAATGTCATAATTAAAAAAAATACAATGTCATAATTAAAATAAAAAAAATACAAAGTCACTCGCCGTCTTCGTATACAATGTCATAAGCAAAATGATGCACGTATACAAGACGTTTCTCATTTTACCTTTTTCAAGCATCCTCGACGGCTGGGCGATGATAGACCAACTTTTTTTAACACACGGAAAGCCCACTCGATATCTTTTCTTGCTGACTCTTGTTTTTTCTTGAAATGTAATATTTTTTCGTCATCTGGACACGAAAGAGTTTTTACCAACGTCGCCCACTCGTGATAAATACCGTCTGTGAGATAGTACCCATACTTATACTCCACGTCGTTTGCATAGAATGAAGTATCTGGTGCAACACCACCTATGACATCGTCGAAAAGTATCTGGTGTTGCCCTTTCCAAGCGGTTGGACATGCCGCCCAATCCCAGTGCGTATCAAGACTACCCAACATCCCATGAAACCCATGTATCCGCTGATGGGCCTCGTATAAAAGTGGAACGTCGGCAGTGGTTGGCATCCTCAAATATCGTCTCCCGTACAGAAAGATAACACCTAATAAAATAGTGTTAATAAAAAATAATAACAACGTAAATTAAAAATAATAACAATAAGAATAAAAATAGTAATCTGGAAATTAAAAAAATATTAATAACAACAATAAGAATAAAACTTACCTTTACAAAAATTTTCAAGAGAATCACGACACATTCTTGACGACATCCTTAAATATTCATCCCACGCATCACTCGTTGTGCCATACGCTAGTTGCCTAATTGCTGCTGTACACTTTTGTATTTCAGAGAAACCAACTTTGTGACTAGCACTTTCTCTTTGTGTGAAATAAGGGAATTCGTCTGCAAGACCATTAGAAATTTTAAGGAAAAGACGACGGCTCATATGAAACCTACGCTTAAACTGAACATCATTGTACAATGGATTTTCACAAAAATAATCTTGCATTAGACGTTCATAAGCACCTAACCGATCTCGTTCAAGAGCCGGCTGTCTGGTATGCGATGTAGAGGATTGAGCTTCTTCTCGCAAATAATTAATCGTCTCCTGTGTAATTACGATAATTATATCGTCAAGAACACCGTTGAATGAAGAGCTCGAAGAATCGGATGACATACTTAAAAATGATTGGGTGGAATTTATGTGTTTTTTTGTGATTGTTGTGTGTTTTAGTTTGTGATTAGTGTGTGTTTTAGTCTGGGATATGTTTGTATTTATATTTGAATTTTTTTTTTAAATTCGAACGTTACCAACGGTTGGATTTGACCAACCTACCTCAGCGAAGACACCATGGCACCCCCCTTTTAATTGGCTAGGTATGGGTGGTGGCGCCCCTTTGGCGCTATCAGAGGTGAGGTGGCAGGGGTGGCGCCCTCCACACTCTCCGGCCTTAATAAAACTTGAATCTACATTTTAAAAAGGATTGGGTGAATCAAATCCCCATTAAAAAATGTATGTCAGTCACTCTATCAAAGCCAAGGTCACTGACTAAGTTTGAACTACAATATTGATAAGAAATTAGTAACGGAGTTTCGTGCAATTTTCTTTTTCCCTCTCATAATTCTTTAATGTTAATAATTGTCATAATTTCTTTGATGTTAAGAATTTATGCAGATTTTGCCCATGGAGACTTATGATAAAAACCCATGAAGAAAAAAAGGAGATCTTGACCCATTTGAGAAGTAGAAAGAGAGGTATAGGAATAAATTGGGGGGAAATGGGAAGGGTGGACGAAATGACTGATTTGCCCTCATGTATCTTGCATATTATCAGATTTAACTGATAGTTAGGACTAAAAGGCATAATGTGTACTATTTTAAAACATTAAGTACAAAACTCATCAGTTTTAAAGACAAAGGACACCGCCTGAAATTTGATACATAGATAAAGGACAAAACTTGTATTTCACTCTAATTTCAATAATTATAGTTACAATACATTACGTCCTTTGGTTCTAACCTGATTAAAATTTTCAGTTAAGTCATATCACGTCATTATCATGTGGGAGCATTTATGTCTTTTTACACCCAAACTAAATAAACATAAAAAAATAACAACTAAAATCAAAAATATTTTTATTATTTATAGGTCAACACATCTTATCTTTCTCTACTTTTCTCCTCTGTTCTTCAACAACCCTCAAAACTTCATTTATCTTCTACATCTGAAACCCTCCACCTTCTACTTTACCAGAGCTAGCCTTCAAGCAAACAAATCAATGAGACTAACAAAGTTACATATAAGTATGTTTCTTTTCGAAACTAGCATTCAAGCAAACAAATATGTCTCTGTCACAGTGGTAGTGGGGGTGGGATTTGGTGGTGGGACTCGGTTATTATTGTTCACCTGTGTAACCCTAATTTGGCCAATCTTCTAAAATGCAGACTTCGTTTGTTTACAGATCCTCCCGATCTAGTAGACCAGCAGTCTATTCATAATAATCAGACTCGACTGACTCGTAGTTTTAAACCAAGGGTTCTGGTGACAACCGACAAAATCACAGGTTAATCCGTACGATCTAATCACTGTTTATATTATTGGTTACGTGCATTTAGACTTAACTAAATGTTAATTGAGTCCATAAAGTCTAGTAATGTTCGGGAATGCATGGATATTTGCATTTAATATAATCGTTATCGTGTTGTCGCCTTACGATGGAATAAGTTTTAACGAACGTTGGTGGGTTATCCGGTTAACATGTTTAGGCCAAAATTGTTCTAATATGCCTAGAACATTAAACCGATGGCAATATGTGTGCAATATAGATAATGGATAAAAACTTATTTCGAAGAAGTATATATATTTTAATTTTCCGGTGAAACGCACAAGTATTATTTTAGTCCATTTTTTAACGCCGAAACTTATAATTTTCACCAAATGAATGCTAATATGTTGTCATCAGTTTAAGTTGATTAGTAATCGGGGTGTTAATGGGATAAAAGTTGTCATGTAAATACCTAATTAATAAATCCGAGATTCTATTTCGTAAAAGTTCGTTAGCTGATTTATTAGCATAAATAAGAGTCGTTTTGCATCAAATCATCAACTAAGCAATGTTTGAGGAAAGTCTTGATTAGTGAGTTAACACCTAATTAGGGTCCTAATCACTCTAATTAGCCTAATGACCCTAAACTACAAGTATTAAGGGTAATTTGACATAAACGCAATTAAAGACATACTTAGTCTAATCTAAAGACTAAGTGGGACCACTTTCACTTTTCATCATCTATACCCTCCAATCATGTGGGTCGTACCCCATGCCTCCATACCCTTATTGATTTATTTATTTAAAATGTACACGAAACATAAACTTAGGCCTTAGTGTCTTATTAAATCAATACACTTGTAGGTCAGGGACAATAAACATTGGACATTGATTGCTAGCATACGCACGGAACACAAAGTTGTGAGTTTCACGACCCCTCTTTTAAACGTTTTTACTTTTAAAAATTAGGGGGAGATACATGTTTGCTCAAATGGTATGGCAGTTAGGGAATGAAATCAACTAGGTAAACCACCCGGGGGATATTCATTTGAGTAGCCATTAGCCACATACGGACCAATGAACAATTGGATAGATCTAGTAGGTATTGACAAGCTCCACTCCTGGTCCCCGAGACCCTGTGGGAGTGCTTTTGTGTCCCTAGTAGCGCGCCACTGGAATTTAGTGCCACAGCACGACAGAACATTGTAGAGGTCTGGTTACTAGCTTATGGCAACACATCGTTAATGACCCAGCTAAACATTAATTGACCAACGAATTTCATAGACACTATGCATACCAGTTTATTCAAATGTTTTTAAAGATTCATCCGTGTCAAGAAAACCTGTGAACTCCCCGATAATGTGTTGACATTTTATAAATATGTATTTCAGGAAAGTAGTTGCGTTGCAATAGCTCGAGGTCAAGGAATAGGATGCATAGACGATGCTATTTTTGTAACAATCCTCAAGAAAACCGACACCCTTGAATATTTTTCCGACACCCCAAAATATTTTAAAATATCCCAATATGTCCCAAAATACACCCATACGTGAAAACGCACCCCGAATACCCTAAATATTATCAAAAATAATAAAAAAAAAATTAGTTTTTAGGTTTGTCGCGGGCCGCGTAAACCTCTTAAAGGTCTTACGCGGGCCGTTTAAAGGTAAAACCTGATTTTTTGAGTTGAGGCAGGCCGTGTAAGCCTCACCCCAACTCTTATGAGGGCCGCGTGAGATCATAAAGTGTGGCGCAGCCTGGTGATGACACGTGTCATCATCGTGGCGAGTCTAGTGTTGACCCGGATCAGCTACACGTGTGACAACCCGAACTTCCGAGGTTAGTTTGTAATCTTGATTCCACGCTATTTCTCTTTCATGTTCTTTGCTATGTTAAACCGGTTAAACGAAAACGTATTTGGGTGTCATTGAACCTTTTATTGCCGATAAGTTGCCGGGATGGGTCGTGCACACTATGGGCCGCAAACACGCTCTAGAAACATGTGACCTGATCCGGCCCACACTAATCAAATCATATAGGTTGTTTGGCTTATCTTTGGCCCACATGACTTGGCCACTCTTGTACCAGTAGCAAATATACGACCGGCCCATTTGTGTTGTGTGTATCTGTTATTTAATTTGGCCCACTTGTGTGTTAGTTAACAATTATGTGATCGGCCCACTTGTGTGTTGTTTGATGCTATAACTAAAATACGTATTATGCATATATCCCACAAATTACAACACAACAAAGCACCACATAATAAAACCCTATTCCTCACCTGTGTGTGCGACGGCATAGCAGACCCCCTTCTCGTGAATCACTATTCCAGCTGATCTGATCTGGGTTAGTGATTTCTCTTATTTGTTTTGTTTTGATAATCATGTATGTGTGTATTTGTGACCTTGATATGCATGAACTATCTTGGGCCATTAATTACTTGATTGGATAACTATTAATGTTATTGGAATCTATGTCAATATCGAGATGATGGGACAAATCGGTGGACCATGGTTGGGATTTGTGAACTGTCGATTAAATGATGATGTTGGTTATGTGAGTTGATAATTTCGATATCATGATAATATTAGCCAAAGATTATAACCAACTGTTTGTGCACATGATTGGGAGGCAACATGTTATATGTGATTTCTGAATATATATAATGATGGATCTGTTTAAGAGTCATGAACTAATGATTAACGATTTTATATGATAACATGGCAAAAAAATGGAATGATGAACCGAATAATCTTGGGTGAGAGGCAGGGATACTTTGTTAAATTGTTTTGGATTATTGGTCACTGTTAATATTACAAGAATGCATGGGCTTGCATATTCATCAAACCCACACGTTAATTAGTTGTTGATGGGCCACACAATCACTAAACTGGATCAAATACGGTTTGGGTTACATATGCAGATAGGGGCTGTGGGTTAGTGTAACACCCCGTATTTTCACGAGTGAAAGTCAAAGTCAAGGTCAAAGTCAACGACCGATTTCGCGCGACTTGACTCGTAGAAATGTTTTTATTTTATTTATATTATGTGGAGTAAGTGTCGTTCATTGCAATAATCGAATCGTGTTAATCGTACTTCAATCGACCTACGACTGTGAACTATAGGAAGTAACAATGCGATAAAGTTAATCAACTAATAATCAAGCTATACTAATCGGATCGACATCAAATCGTAACTCGAGCTATGTATTTTTACTTGTCGTTATACGTGTGTGTGTGCCTTACGTGTTGCCTGTGCGTGTTTATTTATGTTTTGTTGTGGGAATCAAGCGAACTTAATCGAACTCGAAGTCTAACTCGAAGGTAATCGAACCCGAACCCGAATCGAACCGTATCATATACGAAGTAGTTGGGACTGAAAGTAATTTGACTAGGAAACCCTATTGAATCGCTCGCAATCGAAACCGAAGCGTCATCGCACCCGAACGCACCATTCAGTCGACATCCGGATAGATGGTCCATCCGCACGTAGTGCCAAGCCGCACGGATTGCCAGTCCGCACGGATGACCAATCCGCACGGATTGCCAGTCCGCACGGATGACCAATCCGCACGGATAAGCAATCCGGGTGGCCTGCAATCCGCACGGACCACCCCTTTCCCCTTTTAGCATCCTATAAATACCCGGGTCACTCCCCTAACTTTCCACTTTTGGCAAGTGACGTCCGACCAGCACACTTTCTTCACCTTTTCTTTGATTTCTCTCAATCCAGGTAAGATCTTACACTAAATCTTGTACATTCTTGATCTATGCACAATTCTACACCTTTCTATCTTTCAAATCTCAACTTTTAACCGTGAAACCATCAAGATTTGAGGTATTCTCGGGTGACGTCATCATGAAGTTCTCATGAACTTCAAGCTTGACTTCATTCCACCAAGAATAACTCAGATCTGAACGGTTTCCATAAGATTTCACAACAACTTCACCCAAATCTAAGCTTTTCTAAGGATAAAAGAGTTGAAAGAAATAAACTTAAGTTTTCTCCTTCTTTTACCCTCAAAAAGCGGTAGGAATCGGATCCGTTCTAGTCTCCTACTTAATGATAGTGATGCACTAGTCCTAGATCTAGATTCTACCCGCAAGACACCTGATTTCGGGTTAGACCGGGATGACCGTTCTGAACCGCCGACGGGCCGAGTTAGGGTGATTCCTGGCCGGCTTGGTCGTGCGGCTAAGGATGCGATTCCAAATGGTTGACACGTAATCAGAACGTCTCGATAAACGACAAAGGCGACCAAGGGTAGCCGGACGGAACAACCAGGACGAGGAAGTTGTCCGCACGGGTAAGTTGTCCGCACGGACAAGCTGTCCGCACGAACAAGCTGTCCGCACAGACGATCCGGACGGGTTGTCACCCGGGCGAGCTACACTTGGGACCCACATTCAAAACGAGGTTTGAGTACCGACGAATGAACAATCCGGACGGACGACCTCTGAACGGATCACTCTTCGGATCATGAGATACTAAGACCTTAAACAATTTCAAACAATGTGCATCCGCACGGACAAGTTGTCCGCACGGACAGACTATCCGGACGGATTGTCTTGTCCGCACGAACAAACTATCCGGACGGATTACCACTGTCCGCACGGATTATCATCCGGACGGATTCCACAAATTCATCAAGTGACTCAGCCTTGGAGACGCGTCCGCACGGATTACCATCCGGACGGATTGTTGTCCGCGCGACCGGCTTGAAGGGTAGAGATACTTAGATGTTTTCTAAATGTTACAACGAAAACTCCAAAGCACAAGCCATCATACACAAACACATCCTTAGGAAGAAACAATCCACTCGAATAGTAATCCACACGGACTACTTGTCCGCACGGATAAACAATCCGCACGAGTGACTAATCCGGACGGATTACCATCCGCACGGATTGTTACTCGCACGGATAGTTTATCCGGGTGGATTACCACTCGCACGGATAGTTTATCCGGATGAATCACCATCCGCACGGATTACCATCCGCACGGATTACCATCCGCACGGATTACCATCCGCACGGATAGTTCACTCGCACGGATGACCTACTCGCACGGATAGTTGATCCGCACGATCAACTATCCTACCCGCTCTCACTTCGTACTGTTTTACGTGCCACTTATCGTTACGTTATCAAATCTGTTCAGGCTAACCGTACTCGCTGAAAAGCGCTCCCTTCAATCCATAATCGCTGTGAGTATACTCTAACCCTTTTTGCTTTTAGCACTTTTGGGTGTTACATCGTTACGAATATTCAAACTACAACTATCACACTACTCAAGCTATTTTAACGCTAAACCATTTACGCATGTTATACGTGGCTTATGAATGCTTGTTTGTTATGTTTACACATGGAATGCTGTCTACCTGCCTTAGCAACGATAGTACTATAGTTTGGACTCAGCACCCGTTCACACGGGGGTTGTTAAGGATCTTTTACTTGCATGGATTACGGTGGTAATCATGTATTGCGAACTGCCTCGGGCAGTCAACCCGCAGTCATTGGTATCGATGGATCTATGTCGATAACTAACGTGTTTCATTTCACTATGTGTACGTGCTGGTTATGCGTAAACGAATTCGACTCTATATGCTATTATCAAACTTGTATGCTCACCTTTACATTTTATGTATTGACTTTATTTTAACGTATGTGACAGGTGCTTAGGTTGCTTTTATGCTCTTTGTGCTGTGATGAACTTGAAGCTAGGAACTGGAGTCCTAGAAACCAACGAATAAATTTGTCATGTTTAAATCTGAGTTGTCGGAACAGAATATTTGTCTTGATGCTTTGTCTGTAATAACTATTTAACTGTTTGAGATACGGTATGGGACGTATTATTTAATTAAATGGTAATGATAGTTGTTATGGAAACTTCTGGACAATCTGTATCGCTCAGTGCCGCGCCCCGATGATTCCGCCATCGGTTGGGGTGTGACAGATTGGTATCAGAGCCATAACTATAGGGAATTAGGCAAGACTCGACCTAGTCCGGGTCGAAGTCTTAGAGACCTAGTCTATAGTCAGGAACCAGCAGACCGACTCAAGTGCATCCCTACTAGATAGTATACGAGCTTATTCCCCACTATTTTCATTTACCTACACTATCGCTGCACTCGAATTTTCAAATTATGAACGGGTAATGAGGCCGAGAATAGGTGTGAAAACCACAAACTCTCGACTAAAGTTGCCTAATCAGCTTGCGTTTTAGCTACAAACGAGGAGAATCATACCAAATTAGGAGTGAAATCCATATTTTGATGAATAATCTCCTCAATTTTATTAAGAACAAGGACGAAGTTGTAAGATAGGGGTGAAACCCTAACATTGACAACTTGTCCTGCTTTTATACAAAACTCCCACCAAAGTTTCGATGGACTCCAACGATATGAAGACACAATATAACCAATGGGAATTGCGCCAACGCCCAAGAATCGAGGCAAAGGCATAGTCCTGAAGGTAATTGTGCACACAGGATCCTTGTGAATAGTCAAACCACTTTGGTTAGTCGAAGTCTAAATAGCCGCAGACAATCTATTCTCGATTTTATGTGTTTCAAGTTTTCGTCGCTTTTATGTGAATTACGTGTTTTATGCCTATTTGTTAACGTTTTGAGGTACTACCGGTTTCAACCTGATGCTTTTGGCCTTGGCTACCCACACAACACATCACTAACGAATCGCTCACACTACACTACGTTCGAACACTCGCAAACTCTGAATACTAGGTTTCTGTTTTCTGAATGCCCCTAGTGACTAAGGCGTATGTGTTCCTTGCTATTGTGCTTACGTGTTTAGGAATGTTGTGACTATGTGCCCTATGTGTATGTGATTTTGTGAAATTATGTGATTTTGTGACTATATGCGTTTACATGGTATGTGTTACTGAGCTTTAGTAGTAGTAGACGTGTGAGGTGACATTCGAATACATGTGTTGAATTCCGTGGCGATGTCTATTGCAGACAATGTCGTCTGGATCTCGTCATCCACTCTCTCGTCAAGAAAAGAGGGACAGACGCCTTGCTTCTATCATCGCGAAGAGTGTAGCTAAAGCCGTGAGTGATGCGTAGGAGAATGCTAGCAAATCATCCGAGGAATCGAGAATCGAAGCTCCCAAAGCCAACGCGAGGCCTTTCAGTTTTAAGCAATTCAAGTCATGTGGGCCAAAAGAATTCACAGGCGAAGGAGGTCCTACTGCACTATTCCACTGGTTTGACTCTATCGAGGTTACTCTGTGACAAAGTGGTTGCCCTGATGACCTTCGAACTCTGAACACTACCGGCGTCTTTCAGTCCCGTGCTCTAGACTGGTGGACGGCCGAGAGGAACAAGCGAGGGAATGATGCAGCCTACGGTCTGTCGTGGGATGAGCTCAAGGAAGTCATGCTAGAGGAATTCTGCCCTCCTCACGAACGTCAAAAGCTCGAAGATGAATTCTGGCACATACATCAGAAGGATGGAGACAATGCTGGTCTCACTGCTCGTTTCAAACAGCTCAGCATTATCTGTCCCGACCAGGTCAAGACTCCCGAGATGACCATCAAGAAGTACATCCGAGCTTTGCCCGACTGCGTTGCTGATTTCGTGCAAGCGGCTAAGACTACCACGATCGAGGAAACCTATCTACTAGCCGCTGAGATCAATGACAAAAGGGTTAAGGCTGGGGTGTGGGATAAAACCTCCAAGCATCTGCATCAAGCTACCGCTACCGCACCAACTGTTGAACCTACCTCATCAAGCAGCAAGAGAAAGAACAAGAGAAAGAACAACTCCACCAACAAGAACTGTGCGATCACTGCTGCACCGGTTCAAACCGTACCCGCACAACAACGTCAAGTGGCAGCGCCTGTGGCCAATGCACCGCCCGCAAAGCGTGCATATACTGGGCCACACCCACTCTGCCATACTTGCACTTATCATCACCCGACTGCTATCCAATGCCGCTTTTGTGCACATTGCAACGTGTATGGCCACTTTACCGCCAACTGCCGTATTCGTCAAGCTCCTGCCAATCAAGCTCTACTCACTGCCCCACAGGGTCAACAAGCTCCTCCGGCACCCGCAGTCAAAGCCAGAGCCTGCTTCTCATGTGGCGACCCGAACCATTTCGCCAACATGTGCCCGAACAGGGTGGTGAAACAAGAACCGTAACAGCAGCAGCCACAGCAGCAACAACAGCAGCAACAGCAACAACAGGCCGCACGCGCCAGAACTTTCAATCTTAACGTGCGTCAAGCCCAGGCCGACAACAACGTGGTCAATGGTACGTTCCTTGTGAATGGTATTTATGCTTCATGTTTGTTTGATACTGGAGCGGATAATTGCTTTGTGTCGTTCGAATTTGAGAAACTCCTTAGTCGTAGACGTTCCAAACTCTCCTCGGCATTCGAAGTTGAAGTCGCTACCGGAAGAACCGTCGCTGTTAATTCTGTTATCCGTGATTGTACTCTTGAGCTTAACAATCACATCTTCTCGATCGACCTTATTCCAATGCAACTCGGAAGCTTTGATATCATAGTAGGCATGGATTTTCTTCGAGAGAACCATGCCGAAGTGGTGTGCTTCGACAAGATGATTCGTTTCTCGCTCGCGAATGGGGATTTATTATGTGTTTATGGCGATACTACTTCAAAGGGGCTCAAGCTTATGTCATGCCTACAAGCTAGCAAGTATCTCCGCAAGGAATACAGGGCTTTCTTGGCTAACGTTGTAGCAGCGGAGAAGGAAAAGAAAGAGAAGAAGGAAGTAAAAGACGTTCCCGTGGTTCGGGAATTCCCTCAAGTTTTTCCAGAGGACCTTCCCGGACTACCTCCAAAACGCGATATTGATCTTCGCATTGATCTCATTCCTGGAGCTAATCCTACCGCCAGAGCTCCTTATCGACTCGCGCCGTCCGAAATGCGCGAACTCTCAACCCAACTCCAGGAATTACTTGAGAAAGGCTTCATTCGCCCGAGCACCTCTCCTTGGGGCGCACCAGTCCTTTTCGTCAAAAAGAAGGATGGGTCGTTCAGGATGTGCATCGACTATCGGGAATTGAATAAGCTAACTATCAAGAACCGCTATCCTCTGCCCCGCATCGATGATTTGTTTGACCAACTACAAGGCGCTACATGTTTCTCAAAGATCGATCTACGTTCCGGATATCATCAGCTGCGTATACAAGAAGAGGATATACCCAAAACCGCGTTTCGTACTCGTTACGGCCATTACGAATTCGTTGTCATGCCGTTTGGCCTAACAAATGCACCAACAGTTTTTATGGATCTGATGAATCACGTGTGTAAACCCTATCTCGACCGTTTCGTCATCGTATTCATCGACGATGTCTTGATCTATTCCAAGTCGAGAGCCGAACACGCGCAACATCTACGTTTGGTTCTCGAGTTACTCCAGGGGAACCAACTCTACGCCAAGTTCTCCAAGTGTGAATTTTGGTTGGGGGAGGTTCAGTTTCTGGGTCACATTGTAAATAGTCAGGGTATTCACGTCGATCCTGCGAAGATTGAAGCTGTTAAGAGCTGGGTTACGCCTAAGAATCCGTCTGAAGTCCGTTCTTTTCTCGGACTAGCGGGCTATTATCGACGATTTATCCAAGGATTCTCGAAGATTGTTGTACCACTTACCTCTCTTACACATAAGGACCAGCCTTTTGTTTGGGGAACCAAACAAGAGTCTGCCTTCCGAACCCTCAAACACATGCTTTGCAATGCTCCTGTTCTCACGCTACCCGACGGAAACAATGATTTCATTGTCTACTGCGATGCTTCCAACCTTGGTCTTGGTTGTGTCCTCATGCAACGGGACAAGGTCATAGCTTACGCATCTCGACAGCTCAAAATCCACGAGAAGAACTATACAACCCATGATCTCGAGCTAGGCGCGGTTGTTTTTGCATTAAAGATTTGGCGACACTACCTGTATGGTACTAAGTGTACGATCTTCACCGATCATAGGAGCCTACAACACATCTTTAATCAGAGGGATCTAAATATGCGTCAACGCCGATGGGTAGAACTTCTCAACGATTACGACTGTGAGATTCGTTATCATCCAGGCAAAGCAAATGTTGTAGCCGACGCACTTAGTAGACGGAGCTATCTGCTTAGCACTCGTAATGTTCAAGCCCAGCACAACCTCGAAGCTCTCATCCGCGACGCCCAGCATGCATGTTTCAACGAACGCACTCTGAAGAAGGAACGAATCTACCACGATGGAGCCCAGCTGGTAAGCAAATCAAACGGGATATTCCACTTTTTAGACCGAATTTGGATTCCCAAGCGAACCGATTTACGACAGATTATCATGGACGAAGCCCATAAATCCCGCTATTCTATTCATCCCGGAGCTGACAAGATGTACCAGGATCTTCGCTATAGGTACTGGTGGCCGGGTATGAAAAGGGATATCGCTCTCTACGTCGGAAAATGCCTAACATGTGCTAGAATCAAGGCTGAACATCAAAGACCCTCTGGCTTGCTCGAACAACCACCAATTCCTATGTGGAAATGGGAGAGCATAGCCATGGATTTCGTAACCAAGCTTCCAACCACGTCATCAGGTCACGACAGCATTTAGGTTGTTATTGACCGTTTGACTAAATCAGCTCACTTTCTGCCAATACGAGAAGACTACAAGGTGGAACGATTAGCCCGAATCTACACCGACGAGATCATCTGTAGACATGGGACGCCTCACGATATCCTCTCTGACCGTGATGCTAGGTTTACGTCGCGATTGTGGGAAACGTTTCAAATGGCACTCGGTACAACGCTTAATCTAAGTACCGTTTTCCACCCACAAACCGACGGTCAGACTGAGAGAACGATTCGTACTCTTGAAGACATGCTCCGTTCGTGTGTTTTAGACTTCGGTGGTAATTGGGATAAACACCTGCCGTTAGTCGAATTCTCATATAACAACAGCTACCAGGCTAGCATCCGGATGGCACCTTTCGAGGCCTTATACGGAAGAAGATGTCGATCGCCTATTGTGTGGCACGAGATCGGTCATTCGCAACTAACTGGTCCGGAACTGCTACAAGAAACGACAGACAAAATTTTCCAGATTCGAGACAACCTAGCGAAAGCTCGGGATCGACAGAAAGTTTACGCCGATAAAAAGCGCAAGCCCCGGGAATTTGGCGTTGGTGACTACGTACTCCTAAAGGTATCACCTTGGAAGGGTGTAGTCCGATTCGGCAAAAAGGGAAAACTCGCGCCTCGATATGTTGGACCTTTTAAGATTCTGGAAAGGATCGGAAAGGTCGCCTACAGACTCGAATTACCGGAGGAACTTAGCAATGTTCACCCGACTTTTCACGTGTCAAACCTCCGAAAGTGCATCGCCGACCACGACCTACATGTCTCTCTAGACGATCTGCAAGTGAACGAAACATTACACTTCGTGGAAAAACCTGTCGAAATCATGGATCGCCAAACCAACCAGCTCAGGCGCTCACGCATTCCTATTGTGAAGGTCCGATGGGAAGGCAAACGCGGCGCGGAGTTCACTTGGGAACTCGAAAGCGACATGAAGACAAAGTACCCACAGTTGTTTAATTGAAAATTTGTAGGCTTTTAGATCATGTATATTCGCACAACATATCCAAATTTTAGCCGACTTTAACCGTAAAAATCTTGTCTAACTTGACGTTTTTCAATTAGGAACGTGAAATAGTTGAAAAGTGAAGGAATTTTGAATCTGTGTGAATTTGGCTCTAAATCTGATCGATCCCTGTACGAATCTAGTGCGTTTGATCTGTGCAATCGAGAACCTGCTTAGATACCACTTGTAGGTCCCGGTTTCAACTCCGTTGCGATTGTGTTTGGTCACGATCGTGCACGGATTCCGCACGTTACACGAGTCAAAATCGGTCCAAACGAAGAACTTTCACACGTGATTCACGACCTTGTTACGACTTTCAGCTTAATTTCGGGACGAAATTCCCTAAACAAGGGGAGGCTGTAACACCCCGTATTTTCACGAGTGAAAGTCAAAGTCAAGGTCAAAGTCAACGACCGATTTCGCGCGACTTGACTCGTAGAAATGTTTTTATTTTATTTATATTATGTGGAGTAAGTGTCGTTCATTGCAATAATCGAATCGTGTTAATCGTACTTCAATCGACCTACGACTGTGAACTATAGGAAGTAACAATGCGATAAAGTTAATCAACTAATAATCAAGCTATACTAATCGGATCGACATCAAATCGTAACTCGAGCTATGTATTTTTACTTATCGTTATACGTGTGTGTGTGCCTTACGTGTTGCCTGTGCATGTTTATTTATGTTTTGTTGTGGGAATCAAGCGAACTTAATCGAACTCGAAGTCTAACTCGAAGGTAATCGAACCCGAACCCGAATTCCGAATCGAACCGTATCATATACGAAGTAGTTGGGACTGAAAGTAATTTAACTAGGAAACCCTATTGAATCGCTCGCAATCGAAACCGAAGCATCATCGCACCCGAACGCACCATTCAGTCGACATCCGGATGGATGGTCCATCCGCACGGATTGCCAGTCCGCACGGATGACCAATCCGCACGGATAAGCAATCCGGGTGGCCTGCAATCCGCACAGACCACCCCTTTCCCCTTTTAGCATCCTATAAATACCCGGGTCACTCCCCTAACTTTCCACTTTTGGCAAGTGACGTCCGACCAGCACACTTTCTTCACCTTTTCTTCGATTTCTCTCAATCCATGTAAGATCTTACACTAAATCTTGTACATTCTTGATCTACGCACAATTCTACACCTTTCTATCTTTCAAATCTCAACTTTTAACCGTGAAACCATCAAGATTTGAGGTATTCTCGGGTGACGTCATCATGAAGTTCTCATGAACTTCAAGCTTGACTTCATTCCACCAAGAATAACTCAGATCTGAACGGTTTCCATAAGATTTCACAACAACTTCACCCAAATCTAAGCTTTTCTAAGGATAAAAGAGTTGAAAGAAATAAACTTAAGTTTTCTCCTTCTTTTACCCTCAAAAAGCGGTAGGAATCGGATCCGTTCTAGTCTCCTACTTAATGATAGTGATGCACTAGTCCTAGATCTAGATTCTACCCGCAAGACACCTGATTTCGGGTTAGACCGGGATGACCGTTCTGAACCGCCGACGGGCCGAGTTAGGGTGATTCCTGGCCGGCTTGGTCGTACGGCTAAGGATGCGATTCCAAATGGTTGACACGTAATCAGAACGTCTCGATAAACAACAAAGGCGACCAAGGGTAGCCGGACGGAACAACCAGGACGAGGAAGTTGTCTGCACGGGTAAGTTGTCCGCACGGACAAGCTGTCGGCACGAACAAGCTGTCCGCACGGACAGACGATCCGGACGGGTTGTCACCCGGGCGAGCTACACTTGGGACCCACATTCAAAACGAGGTTTGAGTACCGACGAATGAACAATCCAGACGGACGACCTCTGAACGGATCACTCTTCGGATCATGAGATACTAAGACCTTAAACAATTTCAAACAATGTGCATCCGCACGGACAAGTTGTCCGCACGGACAGACTATCCGGACGGATTGTCTTGTCCGCACGAACAAACTATCCTGACGGATTACCACTGTCCGCACGGATTATCATCCGGACGGATTCCACAAATTCATCAAGTGACTCAGCCTTGGAGACGCGTCCGCACGGATTACCATCCGGACGGATTGTTGTCCGCGCGACCGGCTTGAAGGGTAGAGATACTTAGATGTTTTCTAAATGTTACAACGAAAACTCCAAAGCACAAGCCATCATACACAAACACATCCTTAGGAAGAAACAATCCACTCGAATAGTAATCCACACGGACTACTTGTCCGCACGGATAAACAATCCGCACGAGTGACTAATCCGGACGGATTACCATCCGCACGGATTGTTACTCGCACGGATAGTTTATCCGGGTGGATTACCACTCGCACGGATAGTTTATCCGGATGAATCACCATCCGCACGGATTACCATCCGCACGGATTACCATCCGCACGGATAGTTCACTCGCACGGATAGTTGATCCGCACGATCAACTATCCTACCCGCTCTCACTTCGTACTGTTTTACGTGCCACTTATCGTTACGTTATCAAATATGTTCAGGCTAACCGTACTCGCTGAAAAGCGCTCCCTTCAATCCATAATCGCTGTGAGTATACTCGAACCCTTTTTGCTTTTAGCACTTTTGGGTGTTACATACGTTACGAATATTCAAACTACAACTATCACACTACTCAAGCTATTTTAACGCTAAACCATTTACGCATGTTATACGTGGCTTATGAATGCTTGTTTGTTATGTTTACACATGGAATGTTGTCTACCTGCCTTAGCAACGATAGTACTATAGTTTGGACTCAGCACCCGTTCACACGGGGGTTGTTAAGGATCTTTTACTTGCATGGATTACGGTGGTAATCATGTATTGCGAACTGCCTCGGGCAGTCAACCCGCAGTCATTGGTATCGATGGATCTATGTCGATAACTAACATGCTTCATTTCACTATGTGTACGTGCTGGTTATGCGTAAACGAATTCGACTCTATATGCTATTATCAAACTTGTATGCTCACCTTTACATTTTATGTATTGACTTTATTTTAACGTATGTGACAGGTGCTTAGGTTGCTTTTATGCTCTTTGTGCTGTGATGAACTTGAAGCTAGGAACTGGAGTCCTAGAAACCAACGAATAAATTTGTCATGTTTAAATCTGAGTTGTCGGAACAGAATATTTGTCTTGATGCTTTGTCTGTAATAACTATTTAACTGTTTGAGATACGGTATGGGACGTATTATTTAATTAAATGGTAATGATAGTTGTTATGGAAACTTCTGGACAATCTGTATCGCTCAGTGCCGCGCCCCGATGATTCCGCCATCGGTTGGGGTGTGACAGTTAGTAAAATCACAATGTTTGAATTAGGCTGTGTAGTATTGGTTTGGGTTGGGGAAAAATATCGGGCCAGACACCCCCGGGTTTATCCTGCTGGACCGCACACAATGATTAAACACACACCTATGTTTTACTAGCTATATGAATATAGTTAGCCAGTGTTAAAAATTAAAGCATGAATTAAGAAATTATGTTTACATGTATTTCGTCAACTTGTTGTGTGTCGGGTGTAACACGGATTTGTGATGTGAGTGTTTAGTGAACCAACTATGTGTATATAAATGGAAGTTGAGTTGTTAACATGTGACATTATGGTATATGGCTTGTGATGTGAAAATGTATGTACATAACTCGAATATTCGCTGTAATTCATGTGATAATATGTGCCGAGCTTGTTCATACTTGCATAAGAAAAGATATGTGATCTGGGTGTGTAAGTAACCGACCGGTACTGAAATCATACTAGGATTGTATTGATCAAACTGTGAACACCTACTTAAATCTTACCGAGCAAACCAAAGGTGAGTTCACTACTTTGAGCATGCGTCCCGGTGGTTGGGACAGTCAGTGGGTATCCCGGGGAGGGATAAGTCTTTTGGGTAAAACTGTGATGTTGGATAATATTCTCACTCTCTATCTCTTAAGTCCCATCTTTTGCTATCGGGGGTGGTAGCGGGGTATTAGTTGGTAGCGCTACTTAGGTTTGGCACCCTCACCCCGTTCCTGAGAGAGGGCGGGTGTGAACTAATGACCCAGTCGGGCCCAGTGCTTTGATAGGAGCACTGGGGAACGGGCAAAACATACATCAAGAGCCGTCTTGTTCAGTATCGAGATATTATCAACATTGCTTTCGTATTTGTTAAACAAACTGGACTAAATACTTGGTAACTAACGTTTTATTAAAACTGTGAACTCGCCAGCTTTGTCTGATACACTTGTTGCATGCTCGCAGGTCGTTAGGTATTTTGGATGGTGGAACTTGCTGTCTGAGGTAGCTGGAGTGGTCATGGGTCGTACAGAAGAGATTCATGAGATGGTTCTTGATATTGTAACTTGGTTTTGATACTGTTTAACTTTAGTTATCTATTTTGCTTCCGCTGAACTTGTTGGGATTTACTAAACTTATTATTGGTACAATTCTTTAATGATTGGTATTTCATTTACAAACTTATTATGAGTTCAATATGATTGGTGACTCGTTATTGGTTTGTCACACGCCTAGCAGGGACACTCCCTAGGTGGTATTTTGGGGGTGTGACAACACGTTTGACCGGGGTTGACACGGGCCGCGTAAGGTCCTTGCTTTGTTTTACGCAGGCCGTGAGAAAACCAAAGTGAAGCCCTATATAAAGGAGGCATCGGATCTTCAGTCCACTCGCTCATTTCTTTTCTTTATAATCGAATTCTGAAGTAGTAGAAGTTATAGTCGGGTATTATACCCCCTAATAGCAAAGTTCTGCTCCATTGTAAGTATTATAACCCCTGGATACGTATTAGATACGCTGCCCGATTGATCTAGGGTTCCGTAACGGCTGTCGTGGTTCTGCCCGACGTAGTCGTTGGAATGTCGTCTCGGGGAGGGTATTACTAATGTTAAAATGGGTTATTATACTAACGCGTGTGCATTTGTGTAAATTATAGATAATTCTCAGGAAACCCTTACAGAAAATCTAAGACAGCAATGTGAGTTGATTCACTTTTTGTGAACCTTTTGTTAACTATTTTTACAAAACCTCATACAATTAAATGTATATGAAGCAGTTATTGAGTATTTGTAAGAATACAATTATCTTGAGTATGTTGGGGTTTTGTATACAAAATTTGTTACCACCTGGTCAAGGAGTAACATTTCCACAAGTCGGGTCTGACAGTACCATGGATGTTAATTGGTATATCTTGGAAACAAATGTAATTGCGAGATCGCCCTCAATACTGTACACTGGGTTTTTATTAAACTTGATTAAACTGGGATTCACTCACCAGTATTTCCCACTGACAAATGTTTTTAAAACACGTTTCAGGTAACAAATTGTGAAAGCCAAATAGAAGCCAGCTGGACAGCACTGAAGGCTTGGAAAAGTGGCAATAAAGTTACCTAAAATAAAATAGATGTTTTTATTAAATAAAATATGATTTATTCCTATGAAGACGTGTGTACTATGAACTTAGGTTTATCCCATTTGTTTAATATTATGGAAATGTGGTATTTTACGCTGATCCAATATTTCCTAACTACGGTCCTGATGAAAATTTCCGCTGCCAAATTAGACAATACGCGATACCACCGAAACTGGCTCGTGGCCGCCCGTTCCCTGGGATGTGGGATCGGGGGTTGCGACAGAAGGTGGTATCAGAGCTAAGCCACAGATTCAGCCACAGAAGTGTTCTGCTGACATCAAAATTCAATCTGTTAGGAAATAAATTACGGGAATACGTGCATAAATGTATTTTATTGCTATGTGTTATTTGACTATCTGTTAGTTTACAGTATGAGCGACCAAGGACCATCTGACGCGTATCGTCAATTGTCTGGTTCGCCAAGAAGCGAAGGCACCTCCTCTTCTCAGCCTGCCCTCTCAGGATACTCTGCTGATACGGAAGAAGGAATCTTTGTGTTTAAGGCTCAGTCAGAAGAGCCATTTCCTCATAAAAAGAGGGGATGGTTCAGTAGAGGGCACACGAGCGTAGAAAACGTATGAAAAAGTTACAAGACCACAGAGCACTAGCAGCAGTCATGAGAGAGACAGATGCCTATGACCAGGATATGATCAATAGGGGTATAGCCAATATCCACATCCTGGCCACCACTGCAGCTAACCCTAATCTGGAGTAAATAATAGCACCCCAACCACAACCACCAATCCCTGACCAACCGATGGAGTTAGAAAACCCTGAAAACCAAGTAGAAATGCATGACTTCAATCCGGAAGAAATACCTAGGGTACATGCACCAAACCCCCTAGACAAAAATTACGACCCCTGGTGGGATGAAATTAGGGACTATGTGCAACACTACCCGATACATGAAGACACACCCATGCAGAACATAGGAGCCTACCTAGGTTTAGATCCTTTAGATCCCTATTACCACGATGAATACATTAGGGAAATTTTAGAAGATCCTTACCAATTCCAGGCACCTACACCCCCATATCAGGAACCCGCACCACAGATTCCGAACCCAGTCCTAGAACCTGCACCCCCAATGATTGCAGAAAATGTACAAGAACTTAGGACATTTGGTGAGAAAATTTTAGAAAGTAGTGAACAAATGAGACAGGTGGGAGAGCGACTAGTCTGGAAGTATGACGAGCGCAATATGGATTTTTGGATGAATCTATATCCGTGAATGTGAGAATGGAGACGGTAGTAGAAATAATATTAATAATAAAATAATATAATATGTGTGTATGTGTATAAAAAAAAACTACGGATGCCTAGGGATGGCAAAAAAGCCCAAGCCCGACGGGTATACCCGAAACCCGAAAAATACGGGTCGGGTATACCCGAAGCCCAATGGGTTTGGGCCGGGTACGGGCTTAAAAAAAGAAAAAATTCGGGTACGGGTGCGGGTATGGGATTTAGTGATACCGCCCGATACCCGGCCCATTTACCCGAATAATACCCGAAAGTATCATATTTTAGATTTCCATATATATATATATATATATATATATATATAAACTTAGTACATGTACTTATTACATTCTTTATAGTCATATGTGGATATGTATTTGGCAAGTGTTTAGTGAACATATAACTTATTTTTGAGCATGTATATTGGATAGGGAAGCTATCACCCTTTATTATGTGGATGTTTATGCAATTAGGTGGTCCTGATACAATTACTTAATTAAGTAATCGTTTTGATTTAGTTTGGTATATGTGGTATGAATATGATATGTAAGTTATTAATCATGTTTTCATTTGTTATAGTCATTAAAACAATAAATTATATAAACATCAAAGTAAAAATTGCACATTTGTCCCAATGGGTATTTTTAAGAAATTAACGGGTATACCCGATACCCGCGGGTATGCCCGATACCCGACGGGTAATTACCCGACAAATACCCGACGGGTAACGGGCCGGGTATGGGCCAAAGAATTACAACCGGGTACGGGCCTGGGATTACCAATACCCGGCCCAAGCCCGACCCATTGCCATTCCTACGGATGCCTATTACTAGTAGTGTAGTTTTAAAGTTCAGTCGGTATTGTAATTTTTAATTTCAGTACTAGTGTGTAATAGATGCATAGTATATGAAAATAGAGTAAGTCGCAATGATCGACGCTTTTGGCTAAATTGCGTGTCATGTGATTGACTATATTAAATATTATTTTGTGACATTAATACGGGGTAAATGTTTAAAATTCAGATGGCCGACGAAGGAAATCAAGGAAATCTGAATAACGATAACCAGAGTAACATTAACTTGGTTAATGAGAATCCAAGCATCAATAACAATGGAAACCTAGTGGATAATAGTGCTATCCAACACATAGTGGCACAAGGAATTATAGATGCAATGCCATTTATTCTTCAAACTATTAAGGATGCTGATAATAAAAGTAAACATAACAGTAAGCGACCAACTGAACCAGAAAACAGCGTGAACAATGGACCCATATTTCAAGTGCCCATTCCCAAAAGAAGAAGAACCATGCCTTATGGTTGTTCTTACAAAGAATTCTGGTCCTGCAAACCAATAAAATTCTCGGGCAATGAAGGACCCATTGCAGCTCTATGCTGGATAGAAAAGACTGAGGCTGTTTTAAAAATAAGCAAGTGTGCTGAAGAAGATAAGATAATGTTTGCTTCTAACTTGTTTAAGAACTCAACCTTAGAATGGTGGAACACTATCCTCCAGTCAAGAGGAAGTGATAAGGTATACAACATGGTAGAAAGGAAATTATGCCCTCCCAATGAAAAGGAACAGATAGCGAATAAGTTTCTGAACCTAAGAATGACCGGGGTAGATAGTAAGGGTTATAATACTACATTCTTTGAATATGCTAGAATAGTACCAACCCTTGCATCACCTGAACCGGTATTAATCTCCCGTTACATATGGGGATTAATTGGAGAGATTAGACATGCAGTCAAGGCAGCTAGACCTCAAACTATAGAAGAAGCTATAGAACTAGCAAATACCTTGACAGATGAGTTAATCCGTACTAGAGAAGAAGACCATAGGAGAAACCTAGCTCAAAGATTTACCCAAGAATTTCGTTCTGGGAATTATAACCGTAGGAATATAGGTTCTACCTCTGCACCATACTGCAAGGTCTGCAAGAAAAAACATTCGGGAAAATGCTCCACTCTTTGCAATTTCTGCAAGATGCCAGGACACAAAGAAGAAGATTGCAGGAGAAAATCCAGTAATGGACTGTGCTTCAACTGTGGAGAAAAAGGTCACATCAAGCCGAATTGTCCGAAATTGGCTCCAGCTGCGAACAACAGGAACACTAAAAATGCTAGAGCATTCGTTCTGACTGCAGATGATTCCAAACGTGATAACTGGTACGTTTTTAGTTAATGATGTTTTTGCTAAAGTATTATTTGACTCTGGTGCAAACCAAAGTTTTATTAATGCTTCATTTTGCAAACTTCTAAATCAGTCATTAACTAAACTACCACGAGAATGTCTAGTAGAGACAACTAGTGGAGAAACCGTTAGGATTTCTGAAATCTTGCAGGGAGCAAGAATAGAATTTTTAAACCAAAAGTTTATGGCAAATCTTTACCCAATGAATCTAGCAGGATTTGATATTGTTTTAGGAATGGATTGGTTAATAGCCAATAAAGCCAGTATTTTATGTGATCAAAAGTCAATTCAAGTAAATTCACCAAAAGGTGAAAAGATCACAATTAAAGGAGATAAACCATCTAGATCCACGAAATTCATCTCTGTGATGAAAACTGCAAGCTATATAAGAAAAGGATCTATAGTGTATTTGATTTCTATAATCACTAACACTAAAGGAAAAGAACTAAAAAACATCCCAGTAGTGTCTCAGTTTTCAGATATATTTCCAGAAGAATTGCCAGGGCTACCGCCAGACAGAGAAGTCGAATTCAGAATCCATCTATTACCAGGAACAACACCGATTGTCAAAGCACCCTACCGTTTGGCACCCGCCGAAATGCAAGAATTAAAGAAACAATTAGATGAATTATTAGAGAAAGGATTCATACAGCCAAGTTCATCGCCATGGGGAGCGCCAATTTTATTTGTTAAAAAGAAGGACGGATCGATGCGTATGTGCATTGACTACCGTGAATTAAACAAGGCCACGATTAAGAATCGGTACCCATTACCGAGAATCGATGATCTATTCGATCAACTGCAAGGAGCTCGATTTTTCTCTAAAATCGATTTAAGGTCAGGATATCATCAATTAAAGGTACAGGAAGAGGACATTCCTAAAACCGTATTTAGAACAAGATATGGCCATTATGAATTTACCGTCATGCCATTTGGTTTAACCAATGCCCCAGCCGCATTTATGGACATGATGAACCCAATATGTAAGCCATATTTGGATAAATTCATAATTGTTTTTATAGATGATATTCTAATTTATTCTAAAAATAAAGAGGAACATGCAAAGCATTTGCATGCACTTTTAAGTTTATTAAGAAAGGAAAAGCTTTACGCTAAATTTTCAAAGTGCGAATTTTGGTTAAAGCAGGTACAGTTTCTTGGACACTTAGTTGATCATGAAGGAATTCATGTGGATCCCACAAAGATCGAGGCGATTACCAAATGGAAAACCCCTGAGTCACCAACGGAAGTTAGAAGTTTCTTAGGATTGGCCGGTTATTATAGAAGATTTATTCAAGATTTTCTAGAATAGCCATTCCTTTAACTAAGTTAACCTGTAAATCCATTAAGTTTGAATGGGGACCAAAGCAAGAAGAAGCCTTTAGAATTCTTAAGCATAAATTAACCCATGCACCCATATTAGCGTTACCAGAAGGAACTGAAGACTTTGTAGTCTATTGTGACGCTTCTAAGTTAGGTTATGGATGTGTGTTGATGCAACGCCAAAAGGTTATAGCATATGCGTCTAGACAACTTAAGAACCATGAAGAGAATTATTCAACCCATGATCTAGAATTAGGAGCTATAATTTTTGCTCTTAAGATTTGGAGACATTACCTTTATGGTAGTAAGTTTACCATATTCATTGATCATAAAAGTTTAAGGCATGTTTTCGGGCAAAAAGAGTTGAATATGAGACAAAGACGTTGGATGGAAATGCTTAGTGATTATGATTGTAATATCCAGTACTATGAAGGAAAAGCAAATGTAGTGGCAGATGCTTTAAGCCGAAAGTATCACGAAAAGCCAAAAATGGTACGTTTTCTTAAATTAAATCTACAAGTGGATTTAAATGATCAGATTAGAAAAGCACAAGAATCAGTAATCAAGGATGATACTGAAAAATTATAAGGTATGCTAAAGGAATTAGAACAAGGAACAGATGGAATTTGGAGATTCCATAAAAAGAGAATGTGGATACCGAAGTTAGGAAACCTGCGTCGTCGTATATTAGAAGAAGCCCATAAGTCTAAGTATACGATGCATCCAGGAAATGACAAGATGTATCAGGATTTAAGAAAGATTTTTTGGTGGATAGGAATGAAAAAGGACATAGCAACCTATGTTTCTAAATGTTTAACTTCTTCACAAGTTAAAGCTGAACACCAGAAACCCTCAGGCTTATTACAGCAGTTAGAAATGCCAATATGGAAATGGGAACTAATAATAATGGAGTTTGTTACTAAATTACCCAAAACAAAGAAAGGAAATGATACAGTCTGGGTGATAGTAGATAGGCTAACCAAGTCAGCTCATTTCCTACCAATGAAAGAAACTTTCAGTATGAAACAGTTAGCTAAATTATATGTAAATGAAATAGTTTCATTACATGGAATACCTTTATCAATTATTTCTGATAGAGATAGCCGTTTTACTTCTCATTTTTTGTCAAGTTTCCAAAAAGCAATGGGAACCAAGTTAAATCTAAGCACAGCTTATCATCCTCAAACAGACGGACAAAGCGAAATGACAATTCAGACGATGGAAGACATGCTTAGAGCTTGTGTAATTGATTTCGGAGGTAATCGGGACGATCATTTACCTTTAATAGAATTTTCTTATAATAATAGTTATCACACAAGTATCAATGTTGCACCATTCGAAGCACTTTATGGACGAAAGTGCCGAACCCAAGTCTGTTGGGCAGAAATTGGGGAGAAGCAACTATCTGGACCAGAGATAGTACAAGAAACAACCGACAAGATTATTCAAGTCAAGGAACGACTGAAAGCAGCACGTGAACGACAGAAGAGCTATGCTAATAACCGACGCAAACCGTTGGAATTTCAAGTAGGAGATAAAGTATTATTAAAGGTCTCTCCTTGGAAAGGAGTAGTAAGATTCATCAAACGGGGAAAGCTAAGTCCCAGGTGTCACGGCCCCCGACCCGACCCTGGGAGCGGGAGCCGTGAGCCAGTCAGATGGTATCGGTGTTTATTAATTACGCAGCGAAAATTTTTTCATCAGGATCGTAGTTAGAAATTAATTTCAGAGTTTGTAAAACACCAAACTTTTAATATTAAATAAATGGGCTCAAACCCATATTCAATTCAATTGTTTTTATAAGGATAAATCCAAATAAATAAAACATAATTTTCTACTTTTATTATAGCCACTTTATTTAAGCCTTCAGTGCTCCATAGCTGGTTTCTACTATCCTTACATCAAGTTACCTGAAACGTGTTTTGAAAACATTTTATCAGTAATAAATACTGACGAGTTCATTCCATTTTTTATAAAAATATATTGTTATACTTTACAGCATCAAGGTTTTTATATTTGTTTATATTTACCCAAAAACTCAATCAGTATTTGTCACATGGTGGCAGTTTCCATGTGACGGTGGTCATATCACTCATTGGCTAACTTTCGTCCAATAGTGAATTTATCAAGTAATTATATTTTACTATTATTCAAAGTATCCGTCACTAGGCAATTCCTGTGACGGTGGTTAAATCACTGTTGATCATTCTTTCAACTAGTGACTCGGGTCATATCACTGTTGATCATTCTTTCAACTAGTGATTCTGGTCATAACACTGTTGATCGTTCTCTCAACTAGTGCCTTTGGTCATGTCACTGTTGATCATTCTCTCAACTAGTGACTCTGGTCATATCACTGTTGATCATTCTTTCAACTAGTGATTCGGGTCATAACACTGTTGATCGTTCTCTCAACTAGTGCCTTTGGTCATGTCACTGTTGATCATTCTCTCAACTAGTAACTCTGAACTTAGTAGTGTCCCATGACATTATTTTGTCAAATATATTTTCGATGGCATAAAACCAATTAGCCCAAAAATAAAATATATCATTTTGTCAAATATTACTAAATAGTGTTAAATGCATAAACTATTAGTATTTAGTAGTTTTTCGTATTAAAAGTAAATTATTATGTTGTACGTCACTTAGTTTATCAGGCATTTTGTATGTTCATGCTTTTTGATATTTGTATGTTAATTTAAGTTTAAAATATTTGAGAATAGATATAAGACAAAACAATATTTTAATATAACAAACAAGTATGTTAATTCTGAATATGATTAAATAATTAAGAACTATATATTAACTAATCAGAAAAAGTTACTTCGGAAAGGAATGCTATACACATTTATTGTGTGAAAAAGTCAATGATGTGTATTAAAGTTAAACAATATATTTATCGTTTAATTTTTTTTTTTATTATGATAGACATCAAAGTTTATAGTTTATAATAGAATATATTAAATATTATTTAAATCATATTTAAACATTAAATATAATACTATTTTGAAATAACAAAGCCATAAATAAAGGTTTAAATATACTATTACTAATATATGACATTGAATGTTCATGCCTCCATTAAATCATATTAAACCATATTTGTGCTACTATTGGCTAAATCTTTGGTCAATAGTAACGAGTGTCAAGTAATTTATAAAACACCACATATTGGCAGCTATTGCAGAATATAAAAACTTAATCACTGTAAGTATAACTGGTAAACATTTAGGATTTTGTAAAACATTTTTAAATATAAGTGTATTACAAAAAGGTGACAAAACTGTGAGAAAAGAGAATGAACTCACTTTGTAACTTTAGGGTTCAACTAGAAAGCCTCCTGGTAGAATCTTGGGTATAACTTCTGAGTTATTTAATATATATATATATATATATATATATATATATGCACTCGTGTTAAGTATAATAACCCTAATTCAACCTTGTCCCTATGTCACGAGACAGAACCCCAACGAACTTAGTCGGGCAGAGCCTTGACATGCGTTATGGGGCTCCAGATCAATCGGAAAGGGTAGCGGTGATCGGGAGTTAAAACACTTAAAACGGGGCAGGGCTTTATTATTATTATTGGTGATATATTTAAAGAAAAAGAAAAGGAAAAATATATGTGAAGAGATTGAAGGGATCGAGACAAAAGACAGAAAGAATGATAACTTTCGAAGTTCTCATATATTCTATATATAGTTGATGCCAAATTCCCTTTAGATGACACGTCCATCATCTCAACTCAATTTTCAAACACATAGACAACTAACAATAAATGTTAGTTTCAATTCCATGACACACGTCCACTTCTAAAGTTATATATATATATATTATTATTATATTATTATATTCAAAAAAATGGGACACGTACGTTTAATTAAATGTAAATTTTTATTATTTTTATTTTACTAATTTATATATTATAATTAATTCATCTGCTTCATTTATTTGGCGCTTATAACTTATAAAATATGGCGTTTTATAAAACAATAAATATGTCATTAGAACGAGAATAATCTTATCTACATTTTGAACCAAGTTTCACTAAAAACAGAATAAGTCCAAATACAATGTATTTTTTATAATTTAATTATTAGATGGTCACTAGGGCCGTCTAGGTACTTTATATTTCTAACATTCAACTTACCCGTAATCTACCCGTCTAATAATATAAGTTTTATATACTTTAATTTAATATAGAAAATAAAAATGTCACACATATATAAGCCAATTAATTAGTCTAACATTCCAACCAAAAAAATAGTTTTTAAAACTATTTGGGTTGAATAATTATATTAAAAATAAAACTAGTTACTACTGATTAATAAATTTAAACAACCTATAACTCTTATATGAAAAAAATGGATACGTTACATCCTCCACACCTTGTTTTAAATCTCGTCCTCGAGATTTGGGCTATGATGTCTTTTAAAGTTATGTCATGTCATAGTCAACAAGAACTGTATTAAGGTAAATGATACAGAATCAAGACATGTTCAAATGAATACGTGTTTTATAATAAACAAGGCTTAATGGTTCAACTGAATTATTTCAAGGAATCGATGCCAATTGAATGAGATGAAATGATATAATTTTCTAGGTGACTAGGTTCAAGTCAAAAGAGATATATGATCAATAGATATCTAAATTGAATGTTTACAAGTTGTAAATGACTTTTAGAATCAATAGAATTCATTGTCAAAGGAAACTTACTTTGATTGTCAACTGAGAAAGACTCAGAATCAAAAGCTCAAAATGATATAGAAGCTCGAAAATGAGTTGTCAACTATCAACCCATGATATGAGAAAAATCAATGTGTTGACATTTATGGAATTGCAATGATACACCGAAATACAACAGAGTTTAGTGTATCATTGTCTTAATACATAATTGTATTAAGACTACCTTTGAATGATGAATCAAAGGAAAGACATACGTAGTTTTGCATGATCCGTATGATTATGATTAGCCCAAGCTACAAGTTTATACCGACGCCGCAAGGTGTCGTAATGATTGAAATAGTTCAATAATTACGGTGACTGAACAAATTCACCGTGTAACCAACTGAATGCTTTAATGAAGTAAATTTGGATATTCATTTCAAATAAATCTTATAGGATTTTCAATTGATGATGAAAGACCAAATGAATATCATAGAATTTTTTTTATCAATGATGAAAGAATCTTTAGAGGTACACCGGAATATAATACAAATTTGTGTACTCTTATCTTAACACATAATTGTATTAAGACCGTTTAAGATAATGAACCAATAGAAATTAAAATTCGTACATCAGGATTAGCGCAAGCTTCAAATTAAAGAAAACGCCACCACAAGGTGTCGTAACCAATTAAATGATTCAACGAAAGTGAAGGCCAAACAAGTCTGTTATGGTTTTGAATAGATGAAGTACTTGGCAAGATGCATTTATTTATAAACTTTTGATTTATATTAGGGTTAAATAATAACTTAACTTAGATATTACATATCAGCGATTATGTCTCTGCTTCTTGCGTAGTAAGTACGAATGCTCGAGCGTTCTTCTTAGCTCCGTCGGTCGTTTTTACCTTGTTGTCAGGTGCTTTAGTCAGTTTCGAGCAATATGGTTTGATGTGTCCCGTCTCTCCGCAATTGTAACAAATATTAGCCTTCCTTCTACACTCTTCCTCTATATGCCCGGTCATCTTGCAGAAGTCACAGTAGGGTGTTCTCCTAAAACGACATCTTCCTGAATGCTTTTTGTTACAGTTTCTGCAGGTAGGTTGCTCCAATGACGGTTCAGTTCCTTTCTTCTTAAATTCTTGAGAAATTTTCTGGCTAACTCCTTCTTCTTGTTTTCTTCTCTTGTGCGGATTAGTCCATCTGTCAGGATGTTTGCTAGTTCAACTGTTTCTTCAATAGTCTGTGGTCTAGTGGCCTTGACTATGTCTCGGATTTCGCTCACTAATCCCTAAATATAACGAGAAATTAGTACGGGTTCTAGCGAAGCCAGAGTTGGTACCATTCTTGCATATTCGAAGAACGTTGCCGTATATTCACGACAATTCACATCTATCATTTTATGATTTAGGAACTCGTTAGCCATTCGTTCCTTTTCATAAGGGGGACAAAATTTCCTTTCTGGCATTTCCTTCAATTTTTCCCAGTTCATGGCATAAGTCATGTCACTTCCTTTTGCCTGAAGAATTGTATTCCACCATTCTAAGGCTTCTTCCTTAAAGAGGTTGGACGCATACATCACCTTATCTTCTTCGGCACATTTACTGATTTTAAGAACAACTTCCGTCTTTTCCAACCATCGTAGAGCAGCCGTGGCTCCTTCACTGCCCGCGAACTCAGTTGGTTTACAAGCTAGAAATTCTTTGTAGGTACACCCGAGAGTCGTCGCCTTCATTTTCTTGGTAAATGGGGTTTTGATAATATCATCATTGTCTCCATTGACATTATGGCTAAAACTGTAGTCACGAGTATGCTTGCTACTCACAACTTTGGTGGGTTCTACGAGGGTTTTAACGGCTTTAATTATTAAAGGTATAGCATTAGCTATTCCTTGGGCTATTATATTTTCTATAGCATTTTTATCCAAAGGATTTTCATTATTAGCATGAACTTCTGGATTATGTGATACTTCATTCGACATCTGAATTATAAACATTTTCAATTATTAATATCACAGAATAATTAAAACAAAACAATACTTCCAGAAATCATATGTGCATATCTACATATATATATTCATATATTTAAATCTACAAAAATAACACATATGTTACTTTGTATTAATTTCCTAACTTTATTGTTTCAGATTAGGTATTAAAAGAACACCTAAATAGCTTAAACAAGTGGCTCTGATACCACCTTCTGTCACGGCCCCCGACCCGACCCTGGGAGCGGGAGCCGTGAGCCAGTCAGATGGTATCGGTGTTTATTAATTACGCAGCGGAAAATTTTTTCATCAGGAGCGTAGTTAGGAATTAATTTCAGAGTTTGTAAAACACCGAACTTTTAATATTAAATAAATGGGCTCAAACCCATATTCAATTCAATTGTTTTTATAGGGATAAATCCAAATAAATAAAACATAATTTTCTTCTTTTATTATAGTCACTTTATTTAAGCCTTCAGTGCTCCATAGCTGGCTTCTACTATCCTTACATCAAGTTACCTGAAACGTGTTTTGAAAACATTTTATCAGTAATAAATACTGGTGAGTTCATTCCATTTTTTATAAAAATATATTGTTATACTTTACAGCATCAAGGTTTTTATATTTGTTTATATTTACCCAAAAACTCAATCAGTATTTGTCACATGGTGGCAGTTCCGATGTGACGGTGGTCATATCACTCATTGGCTAACTTTCGTCCAATAGTGAATTTATCAAGTAATTATATTTTACTATTATTCAAAGTATCCGTCACTAGGCAATTCCTGTGACGGTGGTTAAATCACTGTTGATTATTCTTTCAACTAGTGACTCGGGTCATATCACTGTTGATCATTCTTTCAACTAGTGATTCTGGTCATAACACTGTTGATCGTTCTCTCAACTAGTGCCTTTGGTCATGTCACTGTTGATCATTCTCTCAACTAGTGACTCTGGTCATATCACTGTTGATCATTCTTTCAACTAGTGATTCGGGTCATAACACTGTTGATCGTTCTCTCAACTAGTGCCTTTGGTCATATCACTGTTGATCATTCTCTCAACTAGTGACTCTGAACTTAGTAGTGTCCCATGACATTACAGTAGAAACTCGATAAATTAATACTCGATTATTTAATAAACTCTCTAAGATAATATTTTTTGCCGGTCCCAACTCGGGGATAGGGTGCTAAATTAATAATTCGCTAAAATTATAAGATAATACATTTTTGATAATTTCTTTAGACCCCGTATAAAATATAAATTAATAATTCCTTATATATAGCATATTACATGAATGGTTTATGAAGGTTTCTTGAAAAAATGACTCAATTGTCTTTTGTTTTTTGCATAATGCTCTTCGAATCTCGTCTGTCATTGTTATTTTTTTTCACACCTTTAAGATGGGAAGCCATGTTGTGTGTATGATTTGTTTATGTTAACCTATTTTGATCTTGTATTTATATAGAAAATATTTTTAAAGTCCATAAAGTGATACATTGAACACAAGAAGCATAATAAGGTGGGAGATTGAAGGTTTCTTTCAAATTGGGCCGTTCATTTGATATACATGCATTGTATACAATAATTAAGTGGAAGCTTGAAATGTGTTTATAAACTAAGTATTCTACTATAAATTAATAATTATTAATTTATCGATTAATTAATAACTCTTTTAATTAATAAATTTTGGTGGTTCCAAGTGCATTATTTTATAGAGTTTCTACTGTATTTTGTCAAATATATTTTCTATGGCATAAAACCAATTAGCCCAAAAATGAAATATATCATTTTGTCAAATATTACTAAATAGTGTTAAATGCATAAACTATTAGTATTTAGTAGTTTTTCGTATTAAAAGTAAATTATTATGTTGAACGTCACTTAGTTTATCTGTCATTTTGTATGTTCATGCTTTTTGATATTTGTATGTTAATTTAAGTTTAAAATATTTAAGAATAGATATAAGACAAAACAATATTTTAATATAACAAACAAGTATGTTAATTCTGAATATGATTAAATAATTAAGAACTAGAACTATATATTAACTAATAAGAAAAAGTTACTTCGGAAAAGAATGCTATACACATTTATTGTGTGAAAAAGTCAATGACGTGTATTAAAGTTAAACAATATATATATCGTTTAATTTTTTTATTATGATAGACATCAAAGTTTATAGTTTATAATAGAATATATTAAATATTATTTAAATCAAATTTAAACATTAAATATAATACTATTTTGAAATAACAAAGCCATAAATAAAGGTTTAAATATATTATTACTAATATATGACATTGAATGTTCATGCCTCCATTAAATCATATTAAACCATATTTGTGCTACTATTGGCTGAATCTTTGGCCAATTGTAACGAGTGCCAAGTAATGTATAAAACACCACATATTGGCAGCTATTGCAGAATATAAAAACTTAATCACTGTAAGTATAACTGGTAAACATTTAGGATTTTGTAAAACATTTTTAAATATAAGTGTATTACAAAAAGGTGATAAAACTGTGAGAAAAGAGAATGAACTCACTTTGTAACTTTAGGGTTCAACTAGAAAGCATTCTGGTAGAATCTTGGGTATAACTTCTGAGTTATTTAAAATATATATATATATATATATTTGCACTCGTGTTAAGTATAATAACCCTAATTCAACCTTGTCCCTATGTCACGAGACAGAACCCCAACGAACTTAGTCGGGCAGAGCCTTGACATGCGTTATGGGGCTCCAGATCAATCGGAAAGGGTAGCGGTGATCGGGAGTTAAAACACTTAAAACGGGGCAGGGCTTTATTATTATTATTGGTGATATATTTAAAGAAAAAGAAAAGGAAAAATATACGTGAAGAGATTGAAGGGATCGAGACAAAAGACAGAAAGAATGATAACTTTTGAAGTTCTCATATATTCTATATATAGTTGATGCCAAATTCCCTTTAGATGACACTTCCATCATCAAAACTTAATTTTCAAACACATAGACAACTAACAATAAATGTTAGTTTCAATTCCATGACACACATCCACTTCTAAAGTTATATATATATATATATATATATATATATATATTATTAAAAAAATGGGACACGTACGTTTTAATTAAATGTAAATTTTTATTATTTTTATTTTATTAATTTATATATTATAATTAATTCACCTGCTTCATTTATTTGGCGCTTATAACTTCTAAAATATGGCGTTTTATAAAACAATAAATATGTCATTAGGACGAGAATAATCTTATCTACATTTTGAACCAAGTTTCACTAAAAACGGAATAAGTCCAAATACAATGTATTTTTTATAATTTAATTATTAGATGGTCACTAGGGCCGTCTAGGTACTTTATATTTCTAACATTCAACTTACCCGTAATCTACCCGTCTAATAATATAAGTTTTATATACTTTAATTTAATATAGAAAATAAAAATGTCACACATATATAAGACAATTAATTAGTCTAACATTCCAACAAAAAAAAAATAGTTTTTAAAACTATTTGGGTCGAATAATTATATTAAAAATAAAACTAGTTACTACTGGTTAATAAATTTAAACAACCTATAACTCTTATATGAAAAAAATGGATATGTTACACCAGGTATGTTGGACCTTTTGAGATTATTAGAAGAATAGGACCTGTAGCCTATCAGCTACAACTGCCAGAGGAAATGGCAGGAATACATGATGTATTTCATATATCTAATCTCAAGAAATGCCTAGCTGATGAATCGCTAATGGTACCTCTTCAGGATACAGAGGTAAATGAACAACTTAAGTTTGTAGAGAAGCCACAACAAATTGAAGACCGGAAAGTCAAGAATCTCAAGCATAAGAGACTAGTTCTGGTCAAAGTGAAGTGGGACTCCAAAAGAGGACCTGAGTACACATCGGAACTTGAATCTGAAATGCAAAGGAAATATCCACAGTTGTTCTAGTAGATCTCGAGGACGAGCTCTAAAACAAGGTGGGGAGGATGTAACAATCCTCAAGAAAACCGACACCCTCGAATATTTTTCCGACACCCCAAAATATTTTAAAATATCCCAATATGTCCCAAAATACACCCCATACGTGAAAACGGACCCCGAATACCCTAAATATTATCAAAAAAAATAGTTTCTAGGTTTGTCGCGGGCCGGGTAAACCTCTTAAAGGTCTTACGCGGGCCGTTTAAAGGTAAAACCTGATTTTTTGAGTTGAGGCGGGCTGCGTAAGCCTCACCCCAACTCTTACGCGGGCTGTGTGAGATCATAAAGTGTGGCGCAGCCCGGTGATGACACGTGTCATCATCGTGGCGAGTCTAGTGCTGACTCGGATCAGCTACACGTTTGACCGGGGTTGACGCGGGCCGCGTAAGGTCCTTGCCTTGTTTTACGCGGGCCGCGAGAAAACTAAAGTGAAGCCCTATATAAAGGAGGCATCGGATCTTCAGTCCACTCGCTCATTTCTTTTCTTTCTAATCGAATTCTGAAGTAGTAGAAGTTATAGTCGGGTATTATACCCCCTAATAGCGAAGTTCTGCTCCGTTGTAAGTATTATAACCCCTGGATACGTATTAGATACGTTGCCCGATTGATCTAGGGTTCCGTAACGGCTGTCGTGGTTCTGCCCGACGTAGTCGTTAGAATGCCGTCTCGGGGAGGGTATTACTAATGTTAAAATGGGTTATTATACTAACGCGTGTGCATTTGTGTAAATCATAGATAATTCTCAGGAAACCCTTACAGAAAATCTAAGACAACAATGTGAGTTGATCCACTTTTTGTGAACCTTTTGTTAACTATTTTTACAAAACCTCATACAATTAAATGTATATGAAGCAGTTATTGAGTATTTGTAAGAATACAATTATCATGAGTATGTTGGGGTTTTGTATACAAAATTTGTTACCACCTGGTCAAGGAGTAACATTTCCACAAGTCGGGTCTGACAGTACCATGGATGTTAATTGGTATATCTTGGAAACAAATGTAATTGCGAGATCGCCCTCAATACTGTACACTGGGTTTTTATTAAACTTGATTAAACTAGGATTCACTCACCAGTATTTCCCACTGACAAATGTTTTTAAAACGCGTTTCAGGTAACAAATTGTGAAAGCCAAATAGAAGCCAGCTGGACAGCACTGAAGGCTTGGAAAAGTGGCAATAAAGTTACCTAAAATAAAATAGGATTTATTCCTATGAAAACGTGTGTACTATGAACTTGGGTTTATCCCATTTGTTTAATATTATGGAAATGTGGTATTTTACTCTGATCCAATATTTCCAAACTACGGTCCTGATGAAAATTTCCGCTGCCAGATTAGACAATACGCGATACCACCGAAACTGGCTCGCGGCCGCCCGTTCCCTGGGATGTGGGATCGGGGGTTGCAACAATTTTGTAACACCCTAACACATTTTAACCGAAAACACGCAGCGGAAATACGAACCATAAAATTTATTTCTTTATAATTGTTCTAACATACTTGAAAACCGTTTAAAATAACTTCTTTAAAGTACGTACATACTTGGTTAAATGCAGACGAGTTGACAAATCTCTCAAAAACCTACCTTTTTTCCTCCCCCTCCCACAAAACACTCCCTTCCTCTACCTTATGCATTTCTCCTCTACCAAAATGTTCATGAAAATCAAAGAATCCATTATAAATGCTCTAATAAAGTAATCTATTGTAAAATAATATATTTATGACCATAATACATGGATGGGCAAAACTATTTTTTTATATAAAATTGACAAACAAACTTTTCTATATTAAATAATCTGTAATCATATATTTGTATATTCGTTCGGATATATATCATGTCATGTTTAAATACCCTTCATTTATAAGAACAAACCCTAATAATTAGACCTGGCAAAACAAGCCTATCCATTCTATTTTGGGTTGATATGGGTATTATTTTAAGATGTGTTAAAATGAGCCAAACAAAATTAGTCACTAGGTTAGAATGAGTATGAGATAAAACCCAAACGGGTCAGGATGGATATAAGATAAAATCACTAAACTATTTACTACCTGTGGATATCTATTCACAACTGCGACTTCACAAATCGTCGCCGTAGTAGTCTCCCGTTGTTCTTCGTCAAAAAATTATAAAAATTTAAAAAAATAATAAAAAAATTAAAAATAAAAAAAATTATAAAAAATAAAAAGATTTGTAAAAAATAGAAAAATTAAAAAAAATCATAAAATCATAAAAATTCTAAAAAATCATAAAAAATTCTAAATAATCAAAAAAAAAATCAAAAAAATCAAAAAAAATCAAAAAATTCTAAAAAATCATAAAAATTCCAAAGAATTCTAAAAAAATGAAAAAAAAAATCTAAAACATCAAAAAAAATTCTAAAAGGTGAAAAAAATCTAAAAAATAAATAAAAATCATAAAAAATCCAAAAAATCTAAAAAATCATAAAAATTCAAAAACATCCAAAAAATTCTAAAAAATAAAAAATCTAAAATATCAAAAAAATTCTAAAAAATAAAAAAACTTCTAAAAACTAAATAATCTAAAAAATAAAAAAATCTAAAAAATACAAAATCTAAAAAATTCTAAAATTTTTAAAAATCAAAAAATAAAAAAAATCATATAAATTCAAAAAAATAAAAAAATCCAAAAAATAAAAAAAAAACCTTAAAAATCATAAAAATTCTTAAAATTCCAAAAAATTCTAAAAAATCATAAATATTCTAAAAAATCCAAAAAATCTATAATATCAAAAAAAAATCTAAAAAAATAGGATTTTTAGATTTCTTTGATATTTAGATTTTTTTTAAATTTTTTATAATTTTCTGATTTTTTTGTTTTTTTTAGATTTTTATAATTTTTCGATATTTTAATTTTTTTGATTTTTTAGTACTTTTTTATTTTTAGATTTTTTTGGATTTTCTAGAATTTTCTATGATTTTTTTTTTTTTTTTTAGAATTTTTTTTATTTTTTTTGAATTTGTATGATTTTTTTTTTTTGAATTTTTATAATTTTTTTGATTTTTTAGAATTTTTTGGATTTTTAGATTTTCTTATGATTTTTTTTATTTTTTAGAAATTTTTAGAACCCATCTTAAGCTAACCCCATCCTAACCTAAACTTATCTTGACCCATTACCCATCCAACCTTTTTTTTTTAAAAAAATTACTCATCCTGACCTATAATCATTCTAACCCAAACCCATCTTGACCCATTAACCAAACACATCCAACTTGCCCACTTTACCACTACTACTAACAATGTATGTATCCTTACAACTAGCCTTACATTTTCTTAAACAAATTACATGAACCGCTATACATATTTGTATGTGTCGTAAGTAAAATAATAATCTAAAGGCATTCATACTTCCATTCTAAAGATCAGTGAGGGGGCTTGAACAGAAACTCGGTTGAAGGTCCCCCGGGACCCCTTGGATCGATGACGAACAACATTCACTGCCCTCGATTCAAGACGTGAAATATTAAAAACAAACAAAATAAAAAGATGTAGAAGATGAATCTCTTTATTATTGAAACAATCATCACATATTTACAAACCGAAAGAGTATACATCATCTACAAGCTAGTTTAGATCACTAAGATCTAAACCTAGCTTTCTCTCACTAACACATAGTCTCCCTCTCTAGAATGTACACACATTGTTGAGGAATTACAGGAGTTTGTGAGAGTTGATTGCCCTAATCTACCATATACACACATATATATAGTCTAGGGACTAAACCCGGACAAATATATGTCCGGATACCACAAACTCTGACTACATAAGTCTTAACAGACTAAGTCCGAATATAACTAACATATTCGGACCTTATACATTAAATCCTGACAACATGTAAAGTCCGAATATAACATAAATTCGGACAAAACTATTACAACCAAACCTTTGACAAACTCGGACATATCCAATCTAAGGCATCCGAATTTACCAAGTAAATTCGGACTAAACCTTCCAATAAGTTCGGACATGACTTGGACATTTGACTAGGTTTATTCTTTGACTTGGACCTTTGACTTCATTGACCAGAACTGATAAAGCACGGTTACCCCGCAGGAACTGCACTTACAGACTCCCCCTTAACTGTTGCTATAAGTTATGTGTGGCATCGATAATTTTCAGTCACTGGATACTGCACTTACATCGGTGGAAGCCAAACTCTTAAAAATCTAAATTGATGGGGTCCGACCTCTTAAAAATCCAATATTTTACACTAAAAATAAATTTTCATAAATTTTATTGAAACTAACACTACGCGCAAATAATCAGCAAAGGCCGGAGCACCCTCAGGCTTCCTTTATCCTCCACCCATGCTAAAGACGGTAAATAAAATAATAATCTAAGGACATTCATACCTCCATTCTAAAGACATTCACACCTCCAATATTTTTATATAAACTAAGATAATAATCTTTATTTAACATATATAACAACTAGGTTATAACCCGTGAATACTCACGGGTTGTTAATCTATCTTTCAAAACAAATAAATATATACATTTATATTAATAAACGAAAACATTGTATCATGAATAAGGTGTATGAATAAATGACATGTTTATACTTCTGATATAAATGATTTATGTTAGTCATCATAAACGGACTGTACGGATAAAATTATAATGGTAATCTGAATTTAAAATAATAAAAAAAAACAAACGCATTGTACCACAAACATAAATAAAGGGGGATCGAAAAGTAAATGTAAGATATATGTTTTTTGGGATTTTAAATAAAAACTGAAAGCGTATTACTGTAGCGCTTCTGCATGCTGGAGTTTCGTAACCAATAACTTGGAATTCGTTTTAGACCAGTTGAAAAAACAATCGTCACCTAAGGAAATATGTTCAGCTTCAAGTATATCATGCCATCCAACAACACCGTACCTATGGTAGATAAAATATGAAAAAAAATTGTTAGTAATACATATACAAATAGGGTAAAAGATAAATAATAAATAAGATAATAAATTGATTGACAAACCTTCTTTGACCATCAATATTGTGTGTACGAAGATTCTTAACCCAAGTATTTCCTTTAAGAACTTTGATCTTTAGTTCAGAAAACTCATTTAAACCACTTAAGTCAGTAATCAATTTGGGAAGGATCTACATTTTGTAAGAACACTAAAAATATATAAATGTTATCAAATGAAAAACACTAAGAATAAAAAAAAATTAAACATAAAACAGCATAGTATAATACCAATTCATTAGTTACTGTCATTGCGAAAAAAGGATAGTTAGGATCGTCACTAACTTGTCGATAACCTTCCACATTGCTAATATGTTCATATTCTTGCTCAATCAAAGGAGTGTTGTTTAACAAAACTTGACGACCGTGTTTATTGAATATGGTAATATTAAAATGTTTCACGTCGTTTATTTTAAAACACAGAATATCCCCAGGATTTAACCTTAGATCTTCAATAAATTTAAACCAACCATCAGCAAAACAATAATTTCGACCAATCTTTCTAATACGGACTTCCCATTTATGATTCTTGGATACGTTAAGTATTACCATGTTATCCGGTAAAGGATAATCATAATGTTCTGCAAGAAAAGTATCTGGTAGAACCTGTAAAAAAATCAATTATTACAAATTTATGTGTATTATGTTTTTTAATAAATCGAAATAAAAAAATTAAAATCTATAATAAAATTACGTACCATTGGACTTTGTAAAGGATTTTGAATAATTTTACAAAACGGTTTTCCAAACTCTTTATTTGGATCATGACAGAAGAGCTTGAACTTGAAAGTACGATCACCAAGATAGTTGAAAATAATGAAGAAAGATCCATGGCCAAAGTAGTTTAAAACCTCAGACCATCCATCCGTAAAGTAGAATACATCTTCTATTAATTTGATAACAACACACCATGAATGCGTTTCATCAAATTTAAGACTAACAGTTGACGATTCTAACTTATTCATCCATATAAATCTACTCATACATATAGGTATTGCCTGAAAACCAAAAAAAGAAACGGAAAATTTATTTCGAATAAAAGATAAAACAATACGAATCATTAGTTTAAAAAAAATAATGAAAGTTATGTACCTGTTGAAGGGATAGCGGATCAAGTATAGTTATGATAAAATACGGACCATGACGATACATGTTAACCCAAACACGAAAGTTCAGAAAGAAGACTAACAATCGAATAGTACTGCAGCACATAGAATGAAAGAAAAAATTATGAGTATGTATTTATAAGAGAAAATTGCCAAATTATAATTAAAAATACAATAGAATCAAAAGTTGTTGTAACTATTTATGTAAATTATTATTCAACTGAATATTGGGAAACAAATATTCAAATTAATGTAAATGTGTAATAAAAATTTAACTGATTTATAAAATGTTGCTAGTAATAAAAAATTTAACCGATTTATAAAATCTTGGTAGTAAAAAGTCAATATCTATTTAAGTATAATATTCAAATAAATAATGGCAAAAAAAAACGTTAATGTAATATCATAAAACAAACGGATATATACAAAATAAAAATATCAATACTTAAATATTAAAATTAAAATACCTAATACAATCGTCACATATCAACTGAAATCTGCTTCAACACGCATAACATCTTCAATAAAAAATCACAAGGCTCAAGAAACTTGGAAACGGCGGTTGAAGAAGAAATTGGTAAAGTTACTTTACCGACTTATTTTCCGATCATTTTACCGGCAATCTTCGCTTTGATTTACACACTTATTATCCAATCAGTTGAACGCCAATTTTCGCTTTGAGTTACTTTACCGACTTGTTTCCGGCGATTATTGAAAAATTACACGTGAAATCAGGTTTTAGTTTTTTATGAAATTAAATGCTGTGTATCTTATATGTATCAAAAAGAGATTAGATTCTATTGCATGTGTTTCAAAGTATAGAATTTCGGGTAATTAGATGATTTGGTTGATATATTTTGTGGATCTTGTTGTGAAATTTAAAATTACTTGATTAGCATTGTTATTTGGATGATTGAATAGGTTATAACATAAAATTTAAGATTGAAATATTTTTTCTTGACTCAAAAGGTGTTTGTATCCGGCTATTTAAAATTTAGACGTGAAATCTGATTTAGGTTTTTATAAAATTGAATGTTGTGTATGTTATGTGTATGTAAGAGGGATTAGATTGTATTGTATGTCTTTCAAAGTATACAATTTAGGTTAATAAAGTTATTTGGTTAATATATTTTGTGGATCTTCTTGTGAAGAAAATTATGTTTTTTTTGGTTAACATTGTTATTTGGATGATTGAATAGTTTATCAGGATCACATAAAATTTAATATTGAGAATATTTTTTTTTACTTATATTGAAATAGGATTACATTGATGGCATATACGTTTATTTTTCATTATATATGAAAACATATTTATACACTAAGATTCAACACTAAAAAAAGAGGTATCTTGTTATAAATTGATCGACTAAATAGAGTATTTTTTTAGTTGTAATCAAATACATTGATCAGATAACAGTTCCTTTGTTATTTTTTATATGTATATTGTATTATTGAAAATCTACATAGACAGATTTTATGTAGATTATGAATTAGGATTAGGAATAATGAAAATATTGGTTACATTATATCAGTATACATTTTAGAAATATAAGAATAATAAAGGCATATTTATAAAAACGTGTCTATCTAGTATTGCTTAAGATGTAATTTTGTTATTCATATAAAGTTATATGTATGAATTCAAGTTGAATACTAAATGTTTATAACAGTTGTTGCTATGTTACAGGTATATAAAAATGAGTTCATCATGCGTAGCTGTGTTGGATGAGGATTCCTCGTTAAAAGTGGTATGCTACAAATGTTAGAAAAAAGTATATATAAATTGTGTTACATACGATATATGACATAAATTTAAACACAGGTGCTGCCAATTGATTTTGTTAAGACTGTATATGGCGATTATTGGCAAAGAAGAAAATTAATGATACATCATGAAAGTCAAAGAAGTTGGCCAGTTTCTTTGAGAAGTGTAAGCGGGGAATCTGTTATCACTGACGGATGGCGTGACGTGGTAAGGGATCTTCAGTTGACAAAGCAGATGTTATTGCGCTTAAGGATAATCGAAGATAAAAATATGCAAATAGATTGTTTCGTCGATAACATGTGTGGTGAATCTTTTTTAACAGTAAACCGTTACGGCATTTTAAAGATAATAGTAAGTATACTAATATGTATGAATCACTTTTTTTATAGTTGTAAAATGAATGGTATACATATATATTTAACAATAAAATGCTACATAACTTTTCAGGTGATTCCAGAAGCGTATGTCACAAAATATTACTCTTACACGCCAGTCAACGATTCTTATAACATATATGCAGCAGGTCAGATTTGGAAAGTTGAGACGGACAAAATAAATGATATTTATGTTTTTACAAAAGGTTGTCCGAAGTTATTTCATGATCTTGGGATAGAAGATGATGATATAATGTTGTTAATGAAGACGGACAGCAACACATTTGAGTTAAAAATTTATCGTCGAGGAGTTGAGGTTGTTTTGACCAACAAAGAAGAAAGTGAAGATGATTCTGTGCTGGAAATACCTAAAGACACATACTACAAAAACGTTCAGTTTGTAAGTATTTTCAACTAAACTATAACGGTTTACTAATAAATACGACTTATTTACGTATGTTATTATATAACAGACATTCTGTGATGATGATGACTCGATAGATCAGTTGATTTCTGAGGTACTAACTTTACATTTATATAGAATAAAATACATTACAATCAGATTTTGTAATATTATTAACTATCATACACAGAATCATGAAGGTAGTAACAAAAAGGAGATGAATAAAAACATTGCTGGAAAAGAAAAGGTGGAAGGAAGAAACAAAGATTTCGATGAGAGAAGAGACAAACCAACCAACAAAAGATGATGTAATTATTTCAAACATAATAATAGATGATTTGTTTCATTAATATATGTAGACATATTTAGTTAATAATCATTGCTTATTGTTATCTAAAGTTAGTGTTTCTCTTAACAGCTTAAGAAGAAAGGAAAACAGGTTGAGGAATATTGTTATGCGGAGGACAGTAAAGAGCTGATATGCGGGACAGAAGTTGAAATGCCAAAAGTCTCAACAGTTGGACAGAGAACTCGGAACCGGTTGGTAAGTATATGATAAGATAACAACATTGATTTATCAATATTTATTATAAATTAAGATATTAGTCTAAATATAATGTATGTCTTAAAAAATAAGGTAAACGAAAAAAGAAAGAGAAATAATAAGGCTTTGAAGAAACTGGATGTTGAACGAAAAGTTGTTGCAAGGAATAATACTGTTGAGGGAAGTGGTAAATATGAATTCACAACAAAAGGAGAAAACCGCGTGGTATGTCTTTTTTAACTTAGTCAATAATAAACAGAAATAATATAACATGCATAAGCCTAATTTACTTGTTAATTATGGCATTCATGCAGAGAATGCCTGCTAATGTTGTAAGATTTGTCGGATTCAGAAATAAAGTGCATGAGTTAAAAGTGATAAACATGAATGGAAAAACCATCGATATGAATCTTAGGCGACAGAAGAATGGAGATGGTGTAAGATATGCAATCGAAGGTTGGCCGATGTTCATGAAGGAGAATGGCCTTCGTTTGGGTGACACAATGCATTTCACATTTGTAAGTGCAGGAAATCTCCTGATCTTATCACACGTGGATGGGGTTAATGCAGGTTAACAACTACTCTAATGATGAAGGTGTTAGTGTGGAACAAATCATGACTCTTTTATGCTACTTATTTTATGTTAATTTTGTTTTGGACACGTAAGCAGTGGTTATGATGTTTTATTTTGTTACCTGGTAGTTTAAGTTTAAAGACAATTAGTGTTATATCATCAACCCAGAAACCATATTTTTGTATGTAAGTAACGTTGGTATTGTCTATAAACGGTTGTTGATTATCAATGTTTAAGTAGATATATTTACATAATAAGTTGTTGATGTTTATATGTGATACCATATTTTGAAATGTACGTAACGTTGGTATCTTTTATAAATGGTTGTGGATTATATATCAATGTTGAAATATATATATTTACAAATTAAGTTGTAATTATTTATAGGTCATTCAGATTGTTTACATAATTGGTAACTAATCAAAGAACCTGAAGTAAAATTTAAAAAAAAAATATTTAGAAAAATCAATCTCAATAAAACTTATAAAGTTGGTTATTAATATAAAAATAATATTTTTTTTTTAAATCAAACTATAAATTTCATAATATGTCTTTGTAAACTACATTGAAGTCTTATTATAAACCGGTAAATGTAACAACCCTCGGTAAAACCAACACCCTTATAATAATTCCGACACCCTGTTATATGTTAAAATACCCTTATATGTTTTATATTACACCCCGTATGTGAAAACCGAGCCTTAAATAGATTATAATATATAAAATAAAAACCAGAAATGTAAGTTGAGGTGGGCCGCATAAACCCACCCCAACATCTTACGCGGGCCGTATGGGAGTGTTGACCGGACTTCGCTGAATCCTTTAGTTCAAGCGAGCCGCATAAGACCTCGTCTAAGTTGACGCGGGCCGCGCGGACTCATAACACGCGATTACACCAGAGGCCGACACGTGTCGACATCGTGGCGGACCTACTCAACGACTCAGCTAAGCTATAGTGTTGACTGGTGTTGACGCGGGCCGCGTAAGGTTACCTTGTCTTTTACGCGGGCCGCTTGAGGACCAGATTACACAACTATAAATAGATGGCATCAGATTACAGTTTCCGTCGCTCATTCTCAAATCTCATTCACGAATTCTGAAGTTATAGACATAATATTTTGGGTATTATACCCCTAATTAGCGAGGTTCTGCTCCATTGTAAGTATTATAACCCCGGTTTCATAATAGTTACGTTGCCCGATTGATTTAGGGTTCCGTAACAACTGTCGTGGTTCTGCCCGACGTAGTTGTTGGAATGCCGTCTCGGGGAGGGTATTATTAATAATTTCAAAGGGTTATGATACTAACCAATGTACATTTGTGTAAATTGTAGATTATACCCAGGAAACCCTTACGAAAAGCCTAAGATAGCAATGTGAGTTTATTCTCTTTTTGTTAATGTTTTTGGTAATGTTTTACCAAACCTTAAATGTTTTACTATGAAAATTAGCAGTAATTGAGTCTTTGTAGTTATTCAATTACTGCCGGTATGTTGGGGTTTTGTATACAAAATTTTGTACTACTTGCGAGTAGTAAGTCGGGATGACAATATGTCACGACCCCCGACCCACCCTGGACGGAATCGGGAGCCGTGAACAGCCCAGTGGTACCGGTGATTATTTTGAAAAATGTTGCAGCGGAAATTTCATCAGGACCGTGAGTTAGAAAAATATCAGAGTTTTAGAAAACACCGGATTTTATTTATTAAATAGATGGGATAAACCCATGTTTTACAATGGTAGCTTTAATAAAACAATATTTCTTAATTTGATTTAGTTAATAAAATAAGCCACTTCTTGAAGTCTTTCAGTGCCGTATCCATCTCTACTGTAATTACCTGAAACATGTTTGAAAAAGGTTTTGTCAGCGGAAAATACTGAGTGAGTTCATTCATTTTACTAAAACGACACGTTTGTTATAATTCACAGTATTAAGAGAGATTACAATGTTTCTGATATCAAACCAACTACCCACAGTATTTGTCACTCGACTCTTTTCGGTGACTGTGGTCATATCACCATTGGCTGCCCCAATGAATGACGAATATCACTAATTTTAGGTTCGCTCACCTAAAGTGATAAAATAGCAATACTGTGCACAATACCCCACATACCGGCTGTAATTTGGTGATTACATAAACTTAATCACTGTAATTATAACTTTGAAAATATTTTAAGAATTTATAAAGCAATTTGATAAAAAGAGAATGACTCACTTTATAAGCATGCAGTATTGATTTAACAAGCTTCTTGATTCTACTCCTTCTGATAATTAAGCGTATACTTTATTGTTCTGAATCTTCTGATGATTTAACAGCTTGTTTGATTGTATATTTGGGAGTATTCTGGTAGTTAAACATATAGTTTAACAGAATGGAATACGTATTTGTGTAAAACCCAAATCAAACCTTAACGGTAGTCACGAGATTCGAACCTTAACGAAATTCACAAAGTATAGTCTTGTTTAGACAGTATTTTGGCATCCGTTTAACGAACTCACAAAATACAATACTTTGGCATCCGTTAGTTGGTTCCTGAATCGATCGGACAGAACATCGCATAGGTGATTATTGGTTAGAACACCAACGTATAGAGAAAAGAATATAAGAAATGAACAAAGGAAATGAATTCCTAAGCTTTCTATTTATAGGTAAGAAGTAGGAAATTTCTAGGAAGTTTCCTATAGCTTTTCTAGGAAGTTACCTATACATTTTCTAGGAAGCTTCCTACTTACATATATATCTTCTTACACCTTCCTAGCACCTTCCTTTGATATTATCAATCTCATATATATATATATATATATATATATATATTTCATGTATATCTATTTAATAAATCTTACTTAGCTTAATTAATCTTGCTTAATCTTAATTAATCGCACTTAGCTTAATTAATCTAGCTTAGCTTAATTAATCCTGCTTATCTATTTAATTAACAGATTAATTAATCTACTCTGCTAAGTTTATTTAACTAGTAAATTTACTTAGCTATTAAGTATTCTAGCAGTTCCCTGATTACGAGTTCTAGTTTCTAGACACAATGGAACTCGTATTAGTGTATTAACTCAATTCAACTTTAACGACAACTCACGAGATAGAAACCCTCACAACGAATGACAAAGTGCGATACTTAAACATCCATCGAATTCACGACGAATGACAAAGTATAACCCGAGTTTGAGCAGCACTTAAACATCCATCGGATAGTTTCAATCGATCGGACATTGAATCGTAGCAACGATTAGAGTTATTACCCTAATAACGGGCAGAGTTTCGGGATTTAGAAGGTATAATCCCGAGCTACTAATTACTATAATAAAAGCTGAAGGAAAGGAAAGAATTGTAGCAGTGATCGAGTTAATACCCTGGATTCGTAGCAGCGTCTCTCTACGTGAAAGTGTGATTTTGAACGAATTGGAGTATAACTCTGTGTAGGAAACGAATTTGAGTGTCGAACGAACGCCAGAAATCAAGTGCCAATGCCCACTATTTATACTGAGAAATTGTTCCTCTCGCGCCACGCGAGAGATCCTTGTGTGCGCGTCGCGTGGCGCGACGGGTTACTTTTAATATCAGGTTGCCGCGTGTATTTGTAGGTTAGCTGAGTCGACTGATCGAGAAAATTCGATTCTAACAGCAAACTGTGATGATAATCGTAAATGGGAAATACCCCCCCTGAGTTTTAGGAGCCCTGATCCTGATTACGATTGTTCTGAAATTTTTAGGGTTTGTGCAGGATTACTTGAGTGTCTCATTTAGGGTTTCCTTTTGGGCAAATTAAAATAAGAAATAGTATTTTTAATAAGAGTTGTTACATCAGGGGTCCGGGTTTATACTTACGGTACGTTTTTAGGACATTTTTGTGTGAGTCGTTACATTCTCCCCACCTTGTTTTAAATCTCGTCCTCGAGATTTAGGCTACGGTATTTCTTTTAGAATTATGTCACGTTTTAATTAGTAAGAACAGTTTTAAGGTAAATGGTACAGAATTAAAATATCAAATTTTTGTGAATATGAGTTGTACAATAGATAGGACTTAATAATTCAACTGAATCAATTCAAGAAAACGATGTCAAATGAATGAGATGAAATGATAAAATTTTCAAAGTGACTAGGTTCAAATCAAAAGATATGTGAATAATAGATGTGAATGTTTATAAGTTGAAAAATGACTTTAGAAACAATAAAAGTCATTGTCAAAGGAAACTTACTTGATTGTCAACTGAGGAAGACTCAGAAATGATAGGTTCAAAATAAAAAAAACATGAAAATGATTTATGATATGAGAAAAATCAATGTGTTGACATTTATTGATTTGCAAGGATACACCGAAATACAATAGAGTTTAGTGTATCATTGTCTTAATATTAAGACAAATTTTTTTTTAATGATGAGTCAAACGAAAGACATATGTGGTTTTGAATAATTCGTATGATTATGATTAGCGCAAGCTACAAGTTTATGCCGATACCGCAAGGTGTCGTAACGATTGAAATAGTTCAATAATTACGGTGACCGAACAAATTCACCGTTACTGAAGAAAATTTCAAATTATAGGTTTTTCAATTGATGATGAATAGATCAAATGAAAATTATAGAATTTTAAATGAAAGAATCTTTAGAGGTACACAGGAATATAATATGAATTTGTGTACTCTTATCTTAACACATAATTGTATTAAGATTGTTTAAGATAATGAACCAACAGGAACAAGTAAATAAATCCGTACATCAGGTATGAAAAATGAAATTAGCTCAAGCTATAAGTTTATTGTGACGCCACAAGGTGTCGTAGTAATCGAAATAATAGTAGGGTGAATGAAATAAGTTTCACCATGTTTTCAATTAAATGAGGTAAGTTCGAATGTTTGTTTCAAATAATCTAGTAGAATTTGAAAATGAAATAATTGAATAATGTTTTTCGATAAAAGATGATAAAGCAATAAAGATTACGAAACGCTCGATGGATGATATAAGAATCATTAAGAGATACACTGAAATATGAAATGAATTTGTGTATCATTATCTTAGCACACGATTGTGTTAAGATTGCTTTTATAGAACAAACCAACAAAGCGGATTCAATATAAATGAATAAATAAATTAAATCCTTATATAATGTGTGCAAACAAGATTAGCGCAAGCTTCAATTTGATGAAAATGTCACCACAAGGTGATCAAAGAAACGATTCAATGAAATCGAAGACTAAGCAAAACAAATGAAGTGCTTGTTGGGAATATGATAGCTTCAATCCATCATATGGGACCTTGAAATGAATATGTAATGCGAGCAAGTTTAAACAATTAAACTTGGTTCAAATAAAACGAGTTCATGTATCAAATAAGAAAGTTCGGACATGGTTACAACAAAAACCATGTATGCCAAAGGAAATTGAGATTTTCAAGAAATTCATTGACTCGATATCAAAGAGTCATCGTTTTGCAATAATGTGGTTCACAATACAAAGATCAAGTATAGCGAAACGATATTTGAGTTTGGATAAAACAACAATTTGGAATGAAGTCCTCCAGTGGTCTTCACAAATCGAATGAACCACATGCACAACAAACAGTGCATGTGTAACATGTGGATTTACCAAGAAATGAAACAGATCAATATTTACTACTATGAAAGAAATCCTCATGGTATGATGACCATTATGGGAAGTAGAAACGCGAAAGTTTACTTAAGATATACGAAAGTCAGAATTTTTAAAAAGAAATTTAAGAATTTTACCGATGCAGTTCACGTAGCTCTGGCACGACTTCTAGACATCTTAAGATAAATAACGCAGTCCAACATGCTGTAGAGGGGTTACTCCAAATCTGATACAGACTGTCACCCATAATGCACACCGAAATACTCCCTTGGCGGGATTCATATTATTTGTAGGATTTCGTGGTCATGTGCTGCTTTTTGCTTAGTAGTTCTTTTTACTGACGGAATCCATATTGGTGTCGTTATGCCCATTTATATTTTCCAAAGGTCTTGCCTTGAAAGTCGTGTGTGATATATGTTGACGTTTGTTTAAGTTTCATGTGTTTTCTTGTGCACTAGCACAACTTTACATGCTTCTTATTTGCGTTAATAGTATATGGTAACGCATTGGTAATTCTTATACTTTTGTCAACTTAAAGAGTTTCCATTGTTTATATTGTCGCACGAGTTATGAGGTAGATGATCAAACAAAATAATGTTTTATATTGGAAAAGAGATTCCTGATAAAGAAATCTAGACACATATGCTTTTGCTTTATTCTTAATTGACTTTTGGAATTCCTTATAGATATACATATCTATATAATCATATATTTCACATGCTGTAACATACATACCCTCTATAAGGTTAATGTATTTAACAGATTCTTATTTCCAAAAATAAATCAGATATCAAGTCATGATACTATTTAGGGAAAACTTGTCACTTGTTTGACATATTAGATACCCCGTTTTATCCGGTTCGCGCCGGAGAGGTAATCCCAGTATATCCGAACAAACTGGAGAGTCTGCTACACCATACCCAGTATTGCCGGAGAAAATTTTCTATTTCCCATAAATAGTAATTTTAAAAGTGCCTCTTCTATTAGGGCTTTTATCCAGAATTAAGGAAATTTGTATTCCCGTAACATATCTTATTCTAGCCCAAGTAATATCAATAAACAAGAATTAATAGCAATTAAGTGCTATTGCCTGCAATGTTCTAATCATTCTTACGGTATACCAAAATCCATCATACTTTATTTACACAAGTATTTAACTTATCTCGAAGCTTATACTAAGGCATCTTTTCTTAAGTTCCAGTTTAAATGCTATCATGTGTGCTACCAGTTAATAGCAATCTCCTAACTCTTTTATATAAACTTAGGTATTATTATTACAACACCTATTGGCTTTAAGCAGTGGCTCTGATACCACCTTCTGTCACGACCCCCGACCCACCCTGGACGGAATCGGGAGCCGTGAACAGCCCAGTGGTACCGGTGATTATTTTGAAAAATGTTGCAGCGGAAATTTCATCAAGACCGTGAGTTAGGAAAAATATCAGAGTTTTAGAAAACACCGGATTTTATTTATTAAATAGATGGGATAAACCCATGTTTTACAATGGTAGCTTTAATAAAACAATATTTCTTAATTTGATTTAGTTAATAAAATAAGCCACTTCTTGAAGTCTTTCAGTGCCGTATCCATCTCTACTGTAATTACCTGAAACATGTTTGAAAAAGGTTTTGTCAGCGGAAAATACTGAGTGAGTTCATTCATTTTACTAAAACGGCACGTTTGTTATAATTCACAGTATTAAGAGAGATTACAATGTTTCTGATATCAAACCAACTACCCACAGTATTTGTCACCCGACTCTTTTCGGTGACTGTGGTCATATCACCATTGGCTGCCCCAATGAATGACGAATATCACTAATTTTAGGTTCGCTCACCTAAAGTGATAAAACAGCAATATTGTGCACAATACCCCACATACCGGCTGTAATTTGGTGATTACATAAACTTAATCACTGTAATTATAACTTTGAAAATATTTTAAGAATTTATAAAGCAATTTGATAAAAAGAGAATGACTCACTTTATAAGCATGCAGTATTGATTTAACAAGCTTCTTGATTCTACTCCTTCTGATAATTAAGCGTATACTTTATTGTTCTGAATCTTCTGATGATTTAACAGCTTGTTTGATTGTATATTTAGGAGTATTCTGGTAGTTAAACATATAGTTTAACAGAATGGAATACGTATTTGTGTAAAACCCGAATCAAACCTTAACGGTAGTCACGAGATTCGAACCTTAACGAAATTCACAAAGTATAGTCTTGTTTAGACAGTATTTTGGCATCCGTTTAACGAACTCACAAAATACAATACTTTGGCATCCGTTAGTTGGTTCCTGAATCGATCGGACAGAACATCGCATAGGTGATTATTGGTTAGAACACCAACGTATAGAGAAAAGAATAGAAGAAATGAACAAAGGAAATGAATTCTTAAGCTTTCTATTTATAGGTAAGAAGTAGGAAATTTCTAGGAAGTTTCCTATAGCTTTTCTAGGAAGTTACCTATACATTTTCTAGGAAGCTTCCTACTTACATATATATCTTCTTACACCTTCCTAGCACCTTCCTTTGATATTATCTATCTCATATATATATATATTTATTTTTTTCATGTATATCTATTTAATAAATCTTACTTAGCTTAATTAATCTTGCGTAATCTTAATTAATCGCACTTAGCTTAATTAATCTAGCTTAGCTTAATTAATCCTGCTTATCTATTTAATTAACAGATTAATTAATCTACTCTGCTAAGTTTATTTAACTAGTAAGTTTACTTAGCTATTAAGTATTCTAGCAGTTCCCTGATTACGAGTTCTAGTTTCTAGACACAATGGAACTCGTATTAGTGTATTAACTCAATTCAACTTTAACGACAACTCACGAGATAGAAACCCTCACAACGAATGACAAAGTGCGATACTTAAACATCCATCGAATTCACGACGAATGACAAAGTATAACCCGAGTTTGAGCAGCACTTAAACATCCATCGGATAGTTTCAATCGATCGGACATTGAATCGTAGCAGCGATTAGAGTTATTACCCTAATAACGGGCAGAGTTTCGGGATTTAGAAGGTATAATCCCGAGCTACTAATTACTATAATAAAAGCTGAAGGAAAGGAAAGAATTGTAGCAGTGATCGAGTTAATACCCTGGATTCGTAGCAGCGTCTCTCTACGTGAAAGTGTGATTTTGAACGAATTGGAGTATAACTCTGTGTAGGAAACGAATTTGAGTGTCGAACGAACGCCAGAAATCAAGTGCCAATGCCCACTATTTATACTGAGAAATTGTTCCTCTCGCGCCACGCGAGAGATCCTTGTGTGCGCGTCGCGTGGCGCGACGGGTTACTTTTAATATCAGGTTGCCGCGTGTATTTGTAGGTTAGTTGAGTCGACTGATCGAGAAAATTCGATTCTGACAGCAAACTGTGATGATAATCGTAAATGGGAAATACCCCCCCTGAGTTTTAGGGGCCCTGATCCTGATTACGATTGTTCTGAAATTTTTAGGGTTTGTGCAGGATTACTTGAGTGTCTCATTTAGGGTTTCCTTTTGGGCAAATTAAAATAAGAAATAGTATTTTTAATAAGAGTTGTTACATCAGGGGTCCGGGTTTATACTTACGGTACGTTTTTAGGACATTTTTGTGTGAGTCGTTACACAATACGTTACCATTGGACAATGAGTTAGCCAATGGGTAATATGACCCACAAGTCAGTATTGATAGTACCAAATGGAGTAATTGTGTATACATAAACAAAGTGATCACTCTCAATACTGTTCACTGTGACTTTAAACTTGATTAAATTGGGATTCACTCACCAGTATTTTCCGCTGACAAATATATTTATAAAACATGTTTCAGGTAACCCAATGTGACAGCCAATTAGTAAAAAGCCAGCTGGAGAGCACTGAAGGCTTGGGAAAATGTGGCTATAAAAGTTACCTAATAAACGATGTTTTAAATTCAATAAAATAGGGTTTGTCCCTAATAATGTATTCTAATAAGAAACTTGGGTTTTACCCATGTGATTATTAATATGAAATGAGGTGGTTTTACTCTGATAAACATTTCCTAACTACGGTCCTGATGTAAATTCCGCTGCAAGATTAAATAAAACTGATACCACCAAACTCTGTGATCACGTCCGCCCGTTCCCGGGGATCACGGATCGGGGGTTGTGACAGAAGGTGGTATCAGAGCCTAGCCACTGGTCTGAGCCAAAGAAGTGTTCTGCTGACACTTGAAATTATAAAATTTTGTGTTAGGAAATAAATTATGGAGATACATGCATAACTGTATTTAATTGTTATGTGTTATTTGACTATTTGTTAGTTTTCAGTATGAGTGATCAAGGACCATCAGATCTGAACCGTCAGTTATCTGATTTACCTAAGAGTGAAAGTACATCATCACAGCCTGCCCTTTCAGGGTATACTGCTGATCAGGAAGAAGAGATGTATAACTTTAACCCAGAAGAAATCCCTAGAGTGCCTGCACCAAACCCCATAGACCCGAATTATGACCCCTGGTGGGACGACAATAGAGACTTTGTGCAACGTTATCCTATTCAGGATTATCCACCCATACAGAACATAGAAGCTTACCCAGGTATGGACCCTTTAGATCCCTATTACCAAAATGACTATATTAGGGAAATTTTAGAGGATCCTTACCAATTTCAGGAATTGTCACCCCCATATCAGGAACCCGTACCCCATATTCCAAACCCAGTCCGAGAACCTGCACCCCCCAATGAGTGCAGAAAACGTTCAAGAACTTAGGACTTTTGGGGAGGAAATTTTAGAAAGCAGTGAGAGGATGCGTCAGTTGGGAGAGCGTCTCGTATGGAAATACGATGAACGCAATATGGATTTCTGGATGAATCCATATCCATGAATGTTAGAATGGAGGAAGCAGTAGTAATAATAATAATATAATAAAAATAAAATAAAATATGTGTGTACGGATGCATATTACTATTTTATTTCTATTGGTATTGTAATTTTATTTCTGTACTAGTGTGTAATAGACGCATAAGTATATGAAAAGAGTAAAAGTAGCAATGATCTACGTTTTTTACTAGATTGCGTATAGTGTGAGTAACTATATTATTTGTAATATTAATATGGGATAAATGTTTAAAATTCAGATGGCCGACCAAGGAAATCAAGTCAATTTGGATAATAACCCGGAAATCCAGAATGATAATATTCAGAATGACGATAATCTGAATAATGAGAACCCAAACAACAATAACAACGGAAACCAAGTGGATAATAGTGCTATCCAACACATAGTAGCACAGGGAATTATAGATGCTATGCCATTTATACTTCAAACTGTTAAAGATGCTGATAATAAAAGTAAACATAGCAGTAAGCGACCAAGTGAACCAGAAAACAGCGTGAACAATGGACCTGTACTTCAAATGCCTATTCCCAAAAGAAGAAGAACCATGCCTTATGGTTGTTCTTATAAAGAATTCTGGTCTTGTAAACCAATGGAATTCTCGGGCAATGAAGGAGCCATTGCAACCTTACGCTGGATAGAAAAGACTGAGGCAGTCTTAAGGATAAGTAAGTGTGCTGAAGAAGATAGAATATTGTTTGCTTCTAATCTGTTTAAGAATGCAGCACTAGAATGGTGGAACACTATCCTCCAGACTAGAGGAAGTGATAGAACTTACAATATGACATGGGAAGAATTTAAGGATAAGGTAGAAAGGAAATTCTGCCCACCCAATGAGAAAGAACAGATAGCAAAAAAATTCCTAAATCTTAGGATGACTGGTGTGGATAGTAAGGGATACACTAAGATATTCTTTGAATATGCTAGGATAGTGCCAACTCTTGCTTCACCAGAACCCGTGTTAATCTCTCGTTATATTTGGGGATTAATAGGGGAGATTAGACACATAGTCAAGGCAGCTAGACCTCAAACCATAGAAGAAGCTGTAGAACTAGCAAATACCTTGACTGATGAGTTAGTCCGTACTAGAGAAGAGGATCAAAGGAAGAACCTAACACAGAAGCTCACTCAAGAATTTCGTTCTGGAAATTCTAACCGTGGGAGAAATCTAGGTTCTACCTCTGCGCCTTACTGTAGGTACTGCAAAAGAAAACATTCTGGGAGATGTTCCATATATTGCAACTTTTGCAAAATGTCGGGACACAAGGAAGAAAACTGCAGGAAGAAAGCTAACAGCAGGGTATGTTACAATTGTGGAGAACCAGGTCATATCAAGCTGAACTGCCCAAAATTAGCTCCAGCTCCAGATAACAAAAATACTAAAAATGCTAGAGCATTTGTTCTGACTGCAGAAGAAGCTAAGATGATCCCAGACGTCATAGCTGGTACGTTTTTAGTTAATGATATTTTTGCTAAAGTATTATTTGACTCTGGTGCAAACCAAAGTTTTATTAATACATCGTTTTGCAAAATTTTAAATCAGTCATTAACTAAACTACCATTAGAATGCGTAGTAGAGACAGCTAATGGAGAAACTGTTAGAATTTCTGAAATCTTGCAGGGAGCAAGCATAGAAATTTTAAATCAGAAATTTATAGCAAATCTATATCCCATGAATCTGGTAGGATTTGATGTTGTTCTAGGAATGGATTGGTTAATAACCAATAAAGCCAGTATTTTATGTGATCAAAAGTTAATCCAAGTAAATTCACCAAAAGGTAAAACGATCACAATTAAAGGAGATAAGTCTTCTAAATCCAATAAATTCATTTCTGTGATGAAAACTGCAAGTTGTATGAGAAAAGGTTCTATAGTGTATTTGATTTCTATAATCACTAACACTAAAGAAAAAGAACTAAAAGATATTCCAGTAGTATCTTAGTTTTCAGATGTCTTTCCAGAAGAATTACCAGGACTACCTCTAGACCGAGAAGTTGAATTCAGGATTCATCTAAAACCAGGAACATCACCAATTGCCAAAGCACCTTACTGTTTGGCACCTGCAGAAATGCAAGAATTAAAGAAACAATTAGATGAATTGTTGGAAAAAGGATTCATACAGCCGAGTTCGTCGCCATGGGGCGCGCCGATATTGTTTGTTAAAAAGAAGGACGGATCAATGCGTATGTGCATTGACTACCGTGAATTAAACAAGCTCACGATTAAGAATCGGTACCCATTACCGAGAATCGATGATCTGTTTGATCAACTGCAAGGAGCTCGATATTTCTCTAAAATCGATTTAAGGTCAGGATATCATCAATTAAAGGTACAGGAAGAGGATATTCCTAAAACCGCATTTAGAACAAGGTATGGTCATTATGAATTTACTGTCATGCCATTTGGTTTAACCAATGCCCCAGCTGCATTTATGGACATGATGAATCGAATATGTAAGCCATATTTGGATAAATTCATAATTGTATTCATAGATGATATTCTAATTTACTCTAAGAGTAAAGAGGATCATGCAAGACATTTGCACACACTCTTAAGTTTGTTAAGAAAGGAAAAGCTTTATGCTAAGTTTTCTAAGTGTGAATTTTGGTTAGAACAAGTACAATTCCTTGGACACCTAATCAATCATGAAGGAATTCATGTAGATCCAACCAAAATCGAGGCAATTACGAAATGGAAAACCCCTGAGTCACCAACCGAGGTTAGAAGTTTCTTAGGATTGGCAGGTTATTATAGAAGATTTATTAAAGATTTCTCTAGAATAGCCATTCCTTTAACTAAGTTAACCTGTAAATCTGTTAAGTTTGAATGGGGAATAAAGCAAGAAGAAGCCTTTAGAATTCTTAAGCAAAGATTAACCCATACACCCATACTAGCATTACCAGAAGGAAATGAAGAATTTGTAGTCTATTGTGATGCTTCTAGATTAGGTTATAGATGTGTGTTGATGCAACGTCAAAAGGTTATAGCTTATGCATCTAGGCAACTTAAGAATCATGAAGAAAATTATTCAACCCATGATTTAGAGTTAGGAGCTATAATTTTTGCTCTTAAAATTTGGAGACATTACCTTTACGGTAGTAAGTTTACTATATTCACTGATCATAAGAGTTTAAGGTATGTTTTCGGGCAAAAGGAGTTGAATATGAGGCAAAGACACTGGATGGAATTTCTTAGTGACTATGATTGTAATATCCAGTATCATGAAGGAAAAGCAAATGTAGTGGCAGATGCTTTAAGTCGAAAGTATCATGAAAAGCCAAAAAGGGTACGTTCTCTTAAATTAAATCTGCAAGTAGATTTAAATGATCAAATAAGACAAGCACAAGAATCAGTAATCAAGGAAGATACTGGAAAATTAAAAGGTATGCTAAAAGAATTGGAACAAGGAACAGATGGAATTTGGAGATTTCATGACAAGAGAATGTGGATACCTAAATTAGGAAATCTACGTAATCGTATATTAGAAGAAGCCCATAAGTCTAAGTATACGATGCATCCAGGAAGTGATAAAATGTACCAGGATTTAAAGAAAAATTTCAGGTGGATAGGAATGAAAAAGGACGTAGCAGTCTATGTTTCTAAATGTTTAACTTGTTCACAAGTTAAAGCTGAACACCAGAAACCTTCAGGTTTGTTACAGCAATTAGAAATGCCGGTGTGGAAATGGGAATTAATAACAATGGATTTTGTTACTAAATTACCCAAAACTAGGAAAGGAAATGATACAATCTGGGTGATTGTAGATAGATTAACTAAGTCAGCGCATTTTCTACCAATGAAGGAAACAATTAGTATGGAACAATTATCTAAATTGTATGTAAATGAAATTATTTCTTTACATGGAATTCCTTTATCAATTGTTTCTGACAGAGATAGTTGATTTACATCTCACTTTTGGTCAAGTTTCCAAAAGGCAATGGGAACCAAGTTAAAGCTAAGTACAGCTTATCACCCACAAACAGATGGACAAAGTGAAAGAACAATTAAGACAATGGAAGATATGCTTAGAGCTTGTGTAATTGATTTTGGAGGTAATTGGGATGATCACTTACCTTTGATAGAATTTTCTTATAATAATAGCTATCACACAAGTATCAATGCTGCACCATTCAAAGCACTTTATGGACGAAAGTGTCGAACCCCGGTATGTTGGGCAGAAATTGGGGAACAGCAACTATCTGGACCTGAGATAGTACAGGAAACAACTGATAAGATTATTCAAGTCAAGGAACGACTGAAAGCAGCACGTGACCGACAAAAGAGTTATGCTGACAACCGATGCAAACCATTGGAATTTCAAGTAGGGGATAAAGTATTATTGAAAGTCTCTCCTTGGAAAGGAGTGGTAAGATTCATCAAACGGGGAAAGCTAAGTCCCAGGTAAGTTGGACCTTTTAAGATTATTAGAAGAATAGGACCTGTAGCCTATCAGCTACAACTGCCAGAGGAAATGGCAGGAATACATGATGTGTTTCATGTATCAAATCTTAAAAAGTGTTTAGCTGATGAATCATTGATAGTGCCTCTTAAGGATATAGAGGTAAATGAACAACTCAAGTTTGTAGAAAGGCCTCTACAAATTGAAGACAGGAAAATCAAGAATCTTAAGCATAAAAGACTAATTCTAGTCAAAGTGAAGTGGGACTCCAAAAGAGGACCTGAATACACGTGGGAGCTCGAGTCAGAAATGAAAAGGAAATATCCGCATTTATTTCAGTAGATCTCGAGGACGAGCTCTAAAGTAAGGTGGGGAGAATGTAACAACCATCGGTAAAACCAACACCCTTATAATAATTCCCACACCCTGTTATATGTTAAAATACCCTTATATGTTTTATATTACACCCCGTATGTGAAAACCGAGCCTTAAATAGATTATAATATATAAAATAAAAACCTGAAATGTAAGTTGAGGCGGGCCGCATAAACCCACCCCAACATCTTACGCGGGCCGTATGGGAGTGTTGACCGGACTTCGCTGAATCCTTTAGTTCAAGCGGGCCGCATAAGACCTCGTCTAAGTTGACGCGGGCCGCGCGGACTCATAACACGCGATTACACCAGAGGCCGACACGTGTCGACATCGTGGCGGACCTACTCAACGACTCAGCTAAGCTATAGTGTTGACTGGTGTTGACGCGGGCCGCGTAAGGTTACCTTGTCTTTTACGCGGGCCGCGTGAGGACCAGATTACACAACTATAAATAGATGGCATCAGATTACAGTTTCCGTCGCTCATTCTCAAATCTCATTCACGAATTCTGAAGTTATAGACATAATATTTTGGGTATTATACCCCTAATTAGCGAGGTTCTGCTCCATTGTAAGTATTATAACCCCGGTTTCATAATAGTTACGCTGCTCGATTGATTTAGGGTTCCGTAACAACTGTCGTGGTTCTGCCCGACGTAGTTGTTGGAATGCCGTCTCGGGGAGGGTATTATTAATAATTTCAAAGGGTTATGATACTAACCAATGTACATTTGTGTAAATTATAGATTATACCCAGGAAACCCTTACGAAAAGCCTAAGATAGCAATGTGAGTTTATTATCTTTTTGTTAATGTTTTTGGTAATGTTTTACCAAACCTTAAATGTTTTACTATGAAAATTAGCAGTAATTGAGTCTTTGTAGTTATTCAATTACTGCCGGTATGTTGGGGTTTTGTATACAAAATTTTGTACTACTTGCGAGTAGTAAGTCGGGATGACAATACGTTACCATTGGACAATGAGTTAGCCAATAGGTAATATGACCCACAAGTCAGGATTGATAGTACCAAATGGAGTAATTGTGTATACATAAACAAAGTGATCACTCTCAATACTGTTCACTGTGACTTTAAACTTGATTAAATTGGGATTCACTCACCAGTATTTTCCGCTGACAAATATTTTTAAAACATGTTTCAGGTAACCCAATGTGACAGCCAATTAGTAAAAAGCCAGCTGGAGAGCACTGAAGGCTTGGGAAAATGTGGCTATAAAAGTTACCTAATAAACGATGTTTTAAATTCAATAAAATAGGGTTTGTCCCTAATAATGTATTGTAATAAGAAACTTGGGTTTTACCCATGTGATTATTAATATGAAATGAGGTGGTTTTACTCTGATAAACATTTCCTAACTACGGTCCTGATGTAAATTCCGCTGCAAGATTAAATAAAACTGATACCACCAAACCCTGTGATCACGTCCGCCCGTTCCCGGGGATCAGGGATCGGGGGTTGTGACAGTAAGCCATGTAGTACATTACATCTTTTGCTATCCAAATACAATTTCCGTACCTTACGCCTCTCATTGCACTCGTCTTGTGTAACTGTTGGAGTTAAAACTGTATTAAAATGAAAAACCAAAGAAACGATAAAGTAGCATTGGGTGTCTAAAAAAATTAGTAAAATTTATAAAAATTAAATAATTAGATATTAAATACTTTGAATATATATTTCGTATTGTTAATTACATAATTAGATATTAGATACTTTGAATATATATATAAAGTTTATATGATTTTCAAGTTATATATTACTAAAATACTATATCACGAAATATATGACATTTATTAAGACAACATCATTTATATTTCATTATTATAAATCCAAAATTGTGAATAAATGGTTGGATCCAATGCAAATTAATGGTAAATTGATTTAAAAATAAATTTACCAAATATTTATGGATTAAGTATTTATGTAAGTTATTAGACTAAATATTGGAAATATAAAACAAAATAAATAAAGGTAAATGTTCATTATGAAATAACCGAATTAATAACACAATGATATCATCTACAATCTACTGCAAGTTCACCAAATACTTATGGATTATGTATTTATGTAAATTATAAGAGTAAATATTGGAAACAGGAAACAAAGATAAATGTAAATTATAAAATAAACGAATTTAAAATAAACAATACTTATCTCTTTTACAATATCTATGACAATCATCAAATCATATCACCTAAATATCTACTGCAACTTCACTTCACTATCCTTCACATAGCTCAAGAAGTACCCAAAAGGAGGTTGAAGAAATTAGTAAAGGTAAGTTTCCGATTTCATCTCCGATTACTTCTAAGACGACTGTTATCTTGTTAACCTCAACACCAAGTTGTCTTTATTATTCCAAATAACCCATAGGATGTTTCTTTTGAACCGATTAAGGAGTAAGTAGATGTGAAATCGGAGTTTAAGTATTTGTTAAGAAAAATCAATTATTAATATGTTATGTAAATTTAAATGGGATTATATGTATTGCATGTGCTTGGAACTTTAGTTTTTTGGGTTAATACTGTGATTTCGTTTAAATATTCTGTTGAAAATCTTATTAAAAATTTGATTTTCTTGGTTTATAGTTTGATTTGGATGATTAAATGGTTTTGGTTGTTGCAAAAAAAAATTATGATTTACATTATTATCTTTTCATCTATAACTGACATACAATTTTATTAAAGTTATGTATTTATATTTTTGCTCATGAATTACAATATGTGTATAGCATAATATTCAACAATGAATCATTCTTTATTTGTAATCAAATACATTCATATGATAACAGTTCCTTTAGTATTGTTTATATGTAGATTACAAATAATGAAAATATTAATGACATCAAATCAGTTTAAAATTTAAAAATATAACAATCATAAAGTCATAGTTATCAAAAATGATTGTCTAATATTACTTAACACGTAATTTTTAAATTGCGATGAACAAATATGTATGAACACCAGATGTTGGAACAAATGATTGTATGAAAAATGTTGTAGTTAACGAAACTATCATTATCTTAAACGAAACAATAATAAGGTGTCTTATACGATTAGGGTGTAAAGTTAACTTGTTCTCGTCTATTGACTTATTGGGTAATAAAAGATGTAACAACAAAGACGTTTAACGTAATTTTGTTTTTGTATGTAATGACAAATGCGTTTGTGTAATTTAGATTGATTAAAAATGATTAATAATATAGGATATGTATGTTATTCCTTTAAAGTAAGTCAAATAAAATAGAAATGAAACATCAAAAGAAATTAGCGTATTTAACGTATGTATGTCGTTCATTTAAAGTACAACAAAAATATTGCATTATTTGTTATGACTTGATATTTTATTTTAAACGGGTTAACGTTTTATATGTTTCTTAGAATGGCTGGAGCTGAAAACGATGTTGTCGTCATATCGGATTCTGAACACTCTTCGGCTGAATCAGAGGAGTTTGATGATGATGATATTGGTCCGCTGATATTTTTTGTGCCATACACGAAACGCTTTGTAAGTTCCGACAACAAAAATATGTTAATACGCGTCAAATATGTTTACATAATTTGGTTAAGTTTTGTATTTTTTAAATACGTTAACATCATTAATGGAAATTATTATTATGTTTTGTAACTTATAGCGCATACCAGTTGAAGTAGCACGGATCACAGGAATTGACGAAACCTTGAAAGTTAAAATCGCCAACAGGCAGAATGTGGAGACAAAACATGATGTTAGGGCAGAGCCAAATAAAAACAGTATCAAGTATGTGGTGAAAGGTTGGGCGAAATGGCTTAAAGATAACAACATAAAAGAAGGTGATCATTGCAAGTTCCAGTACTTTCCAGATATTTGTGTTTTCTTCCTTACCGGTGTTTTCCGCTAGTTGTGATGTTTGAAACTTTGAAACAGGGTTGAACCATAATATATAGTAATTTTGGCTAACGAAGAAAGCTACAGTAAGTTATGTAGTGTTAAAAGTTGTTTTCTAGTAGGTTAACTTGTTTAATAGTTACGATACTTATGTAGTTTGAACTTCTATTATGTAACCGTGTCTATAAATATCTACATGTTCTAGTTTTTGTTTATATGTTATATTTAATACATAGTAATATCATCTTCTATTGATATAACAATGAAAAACCACAAAAAAAAAATAAAACAAAATACATAGTCAATAAAAAAGTAACTTCAACACATGGCATAGAAAAAACCCAACATACAATAATAGCATATAAAAAAACCCACCATATTTCCCGAATAAACCTCATAACAAAAGTTTAAACTACAATTTCCCGAATATTTCTTTGTAAACAACGTTTGCAGTTTTATTTGTTGGCCTCCCATCTTTGTCGAATATTAAAACCTTAACGCCATCTTTAGTCTTTACTCTCGACAACGCAACATAAAGCTGACCATGTGAGAACACGGGGTCTCTCAGGTATAAACCAACTCTCGATAGAGATTGTCCTTGACTTTTGTTAATAGTCATCGTAAAACATACGGTTATTGGAAATTGCCTTCGTTAAAATTTGAAGGGTATTTTCTTGTCAGATGGTATCATGCTAATTCTTGGGATGTAAGTTCTTGAACCAACATTACTTCCCGATAATATCTCAGCCTCGATAACACGTTTACCAAGACGTGTGATTTGAAGACGCGTACCATTACACAAACCGTTTTGCTGATCAATATTCCTCAAAAGCATAACCGGAACGCCCAATTTTAATACCAATCTATGATTTGGTAACCCTGATACTTTCACATTGTTTAACACATCTGGATTATATAAATCTTGATGTAACGGATCGTTAATTTCCTCAGTCGGACATAAACTATCAGAGCTAAGATACTCTACTTCTTCACCGGGAAACAAAGCAAGCAAACGATCATTTATCTCATGAACAACTTCATTCTTAGGAGCGAGTATAGCTCTCTCAGAAAAGTAGTCACGGTCTTTATAACGATGAAGAACTGATGGATATACAAAGTCAATCAAACCTTGAATTGGATCATTTTCATCAGTTATTAAAAGATGATCAGGTATTTCAATATTTGCATCACCATCGTTAGAATCACCAACATTACCTTCGCCGATCTCAAGAAGCTATTTACCAAATTCGTTTGTCTCCTCGATGTTTGAGCTACCGGATCCAACCGAGAAACGCATGTTGGTTGTCAATTTTAACACCTTGCAACTGGACCAGAAGTGGGATGAACATAAAGAGGCGTTTACGATTTCTTGCATGCTTCCATTTTGTACAACAGGTAGGATTTATCTAAAGTCACCACCAAAGACGATAGCTTTTCCACCAAATGGAAGTTCTGAATTTCGTGAATCAAACACACTCAAAACATCCTTCATTGTACGATCAAGAGTCTCGAAAGCATGTTTGTGTACCATCGGTGCCTCATCCCAAATAATCAACTTGGCTTCGTATAGAAGATTCGCGACTTCAGTATTAGGCTTGATATGGCATACCGAATCTTCATTGAGATTAATTGGAATATGAAATCGAGAGTGAGCAGTACGACCTCGTGATAACAACAAAGATGCAATACCACTTGAAGCAACGTTAATAACAATCTGTCCATTGCATCTAATGGAAGCACCTAAAGTTTTCCACAGAAAAGTCTTGCCCGTACCACCATAACCGTACACTAAAAACACACCACCCTTCCCACTTCGAACAACATCCATAATTTCATTATACACTGCTCTTTGATCGTCGTTTAGATACCTGTGAAGATTATTGAACTCAGCCCTAACTTCATACGTGTCAAAAGAAAGCTCCTCGTTTATCAGACGGTTGCTCTCGGACATTAGATAGTCATCATCAGGATAAGGCATTGGTGAGAACCTGTGCAAGCTGGATCCATTATGAAGAAGGAATTTTTCGATTTTGGACAACGTTATATTCTTTAAACGTTCATCAGAAACAACGAATCCTACAATGAAAACGAAAATTATTTAATATAACGAAACAACTTGTTAATATAACATCACAAAATATAACAAAAGGCTGAAAAACATACCGCTCATGCCAGAATCTTTCCGCATATTGTATAAAATGTCCTCAGACAATAGCTCCCACGTTTTCTCCCAAACAACTTCAGGTCTTGAAAGGGTATTAGACAATAGAAGTGTTCCAAACAAAGAACGAAGATAATGACCGTTTCCAGTGAAACTGGATTCTTTAATACACTCGATATATTCATTGTCATCATCTAACAGACCACATGCATAACACGCGTCCCTAAAAGTAGGATAAACAACACCATCATATGTTCTGATTTCTTCAAATGATCGTGGTCCTTTAACCTTAGTAAGAAGAATTCTTTGGTAATAAGACTCACCAAGAGAAGGAGACGCGGAATAAATTCTCCCAATAACAACATAATTTTGGCGTTGCTGCCAGCAACGATCTTTTAACTTCCACACATATTTTGAAGGAAACTCAACATAAGTAAGTTCTCTTGCTTCAGGCTTAGAATTGTTCATCTTCATCCATTCTAAGAAAATTGAGGAATTTACTTGAGGTTTGTTTAGGACATCCTCAATATCGTCGTCACAACTAAATACAACATTTTGTTGTCCTGGAAGATGAAAGGGTAATCTCATAACAGAAGGATACCTATAATGAACATCATTGGCAAATATTCTCCAGCTGGCTTCACATGCGGAAACATATCTAGCTTCGTAATATTCTTTAATTTCATCTTTTGGGATCTCCTCATCGGGGCCTCTGTCTGAATCAAAAACAGCAACAGTGGCTCGATCAGGTCCTTTATTAATGTATTTAAACAAATACTTAATTGAGCCAGCCTGATTGCACCACTCCACGTTGATGTGCGCCTGATATCTTTTAAGAAGCTTTTTGTTATATGGAACTACACTCCTATTGTCCAAAGTAACACCCTTCTTCACAACCGTGTGACCAGAATCTCTTCTCCTATAAACGGGAAATCCATCAGAATTAATGGAAGTGGATTCCAAAAACCTCTTTGGAAAATTCTTAGAACAACGGTTCCCAACCATGCATGGACATTTCATGTTGGCATGTCCGCAAGGACCATGAATCATAAAGTCACTAACAAGAGAATACAATTCAGGATCCTCGTTTTTTATCAGGAATTTCAGCTGAGATAAAGGGATCGATGTGTTCAACCGTAGGAAGCTTATGATCAGCTTTCATAAATAAGCAAATATGCGCATGTGGCAAACCACACTTCTGAAACTCAACTGTGTAAACAACTACACAAAAAAAAATATACTAACGATGAGTAAAAAATAGTAAATAAAATGTATGGAAAGACCAAAAAATTGTATAAATTGAAAGTAGGTGTAGCATTGACATACCTGCATTAATATCACCAAAAAATTTTTTTTGCTTCATATCTTTTATCAATTCATCAAGTTTCATCTTAAACAATCGACAAAGTATGTCAGGTCTGTCTTCTGGCTTAATTGAAGAGTCACCAATAAATCTTACAATCTCAGGCCATTTCGGATTACATGTGATTGTGATAAAGAAATCAGGATACCCATACGTCCTACATAACGCCATAGCATCCAAGTAATTTTGCATCATGTAGCGAGAACCACCAGTAAAAGATGACGCTAATATAACAGGTTGTCCTGTATGACTCAAATCAGTCTGACCAACGTCTTGAACATTTTTAAGACTGTTAAGCGAATCAGGTCTCAGTTTGATTTGCTGAAAACGTATGTAGTTTAGCCTCTCACTTTCAATCATTGTGTAGGCATCGACTAAAAACTGCTGAAACAACCTTCTTGCATTAAGAATTAGAGAAAACTTGTTATGCCTATCCTGAATTCTATAAGAAAAAAACTCCCTCATAGTACAAGTTGGTCTTGTCTTCTTTGTATTAGGACCAAAATCCCTATGAGGAATGTTAATCCTATAGCCATCATCTCCGTACGGAAAAAGAATTGGATACTGTAGAGCAAGATAAGAAGGATGTAACTCGCTAATACGCTTAAGAACTCCCGAACACTTTTCGACAATAATATCACGGCTTTCTATCTTGAGATCAGGTTCATCAACTATTAAAGCAGCAACTTCAGAACACGTAGGTAAATTGTAAGTCCTACCGTCCCGATCTCTCTGTGAGATTATACGAAGCTTAAGGGTAACATTAGGATTCTCATGGAGATGGTCTCGTACCATCCTGTAAGTTTTAACCAACATATTTGTAGAATCTAACATGTTCGTAAGAAACTTTATAAATTTAACATCAAGTTCCTTTGCCCTTAAAGATGCTTTGCTTGAAGAATCACTGTAAGAAAATGATACGTTTTAAATTACAGTTTCAAACGTTGAAATGGAAAAAATAGAATTCTACGTTGTAACTTAATATTAAGATACTGATAAGTAAAAAAAAAATACCCGAATAACAACTCTCTATTAGCAAGCTCATTCTCAGTATCATAGATATAAAGCTGTGAAAATTTTGGCTGGTCTCCGTGCTTAGGAAGAAGACTACCCATACTATGTGCATTCTGACCGCTGATTCTATAAACATATGGAGCATTACCTTTGTTTATTTTAGTATCTACTTTTCCTCCCATTGAAGTAAAGGAAAACATAGAATTGTAACATCTTATGTTCTTAAGAAAAACTTGCTTTCCTGATCTAAACAGCGAAAAAGCATCTGATAAGATGGATTAGAATCTTTATATTCAGGCAAGTCAACTTTACCATATCCACAACATAAGCTATATGTTTGCTTTTGAAGTGTAATGCGACCCTTTCCACCTTCGGTTGGCCATAACTTTGCAAAGCATAAACCACACGTAAGAGATTGGTCACCATGGTCAACATAATCTGAACATTTAACATAAATTGAATAATAAAGTAGGTAAAATAAAATATGAAACAATAATGAGTTACCTTTAGATACGCCTTTGGTGGCGTTTAACACAACCTCGTGAACATGTTTTTCATCATCAGAATCAAGAACAGCCATTGGTATGGGTTCTATTTCAATTGGTTTATGAATAAGTCTACGCTTTCCAGAAGACATCTTTTTTATCGAGCTAAATTCCGAGGTCGAAGATGTTGTGTTACGTTTATTCGTTATTCTGGGATTAAGAGAATAGCAATCATTCAATGGTAAAGTTGATGAGCTTGCAATATTATCTGAATAAAAAAGAAAAAATAATTTTTCGTTAACTATATGAATTAAACAATTAAAAATGTATGTAACAATATAATTATAAAATTTACCAGGTGATATACGATTCAAAGAAGACATAGCATTAGAAAAATGCGGTATACTTTGAACTTGAGAACGTATGTTTGTAATACACGAAGTTGGTGTTATGTTTTCTTTGTTTGACCTCGTCATTCGTCGTGTTGAGGTAGAAGAATCTTGCAAAACATTTGTCTTTCTATTCTGATTTGAAAATGCTCCAGATGAATAAGCTACATTTCTCGAAGAATTATAATTATTTCCTAAACAAAAAAAAATAATAAGATAATACAAATAAGTATTTTAAAAATAATTTGTTCAAATATTATATGTAGTAAAAACAAACAAAATGTGAAACATCAGCAAGTAGTAACTGTTTGTTTTTTATTTACAAACCTGGGATTATGTTTTCTATGTTTGCAAACGGTGTACGGTTGGGTGTTGTAAACTGATCTTGTAGTACATTTCCTTTCTTCTTCAAAGTAGAATGTGTAATAATGGAAGATCTTACATTAACGGACGAATTTAAATGATTACCTAATAAGATATAAACAATCATTATATAATATGTAATATAACCGAACTGGAGTTGACGAACTAAATTAGTAATGTGAAATTTGTAACAATATCTAACATAAATGTAAACTTACTTGTCCCTATAACAGTTGAAGATTCGGTAGGAAAGGTTGTGATTGAAAAATTGGGAATTAAATTCTCTTTGTTATTTAAAAGGATTCGTGTTGATGATGACGACGTTGAAGCACCACCTCTAGAAATGAATTTTTTAGTAATCTTTGATCTCTTACTATCAAGGTATAGTTTTCTTAACTTGCGCATGTGTTTAGCCTCTACAGCTATAATATAAAAATAGAATAACGAATAAAATTTGACACATGTAACAGTAAACATTAAAAATAATACAATAGTAAAAAAAATTACTTTCTTTAATGACAAAAATGTGATATATACAACTTAAATATGATTAAATATATTCAAAACATATATGCATAGAAAAATGATAGAAAATTTACCTCTAAGAAAATAATCCGGAAATGCATCTGCACTTGATTTCTTATTATCAAGATATAGTTTTCTTAACGAACGTGTACATTTAGCTTGCTCAGCTAAAATGCAAAAAAAAAAACTAAATAAGAAGAAACAAATATAGAATTTAGAACATAAAACGTTTTCAAAAAAAGAAATTGAATACTATTTAAAATGTTTGAGATAAAAGAAAAAAAACACTTACATTTATTATCAAGGCCAATATGTGGACGTTCAGAAGAATACGACGTAAGTTGTTCAAACCTATTATGCATTTTTTAACCAAAACAAAGAACTACAACAAAAAAACTAATAGCCTTACAATGAAAACCAAACGCATGAATAAATAAAATTATAACGAACTACATAAAAACTTACTGGAAATGTAAAGAATGATGAAAAAAAATTATTCAACCGTAGAAGGAAGCTAAGAATGCAAATTCAGATAACCATGAAGATGTTTCAAAAGTCTGTGAAGTATATGAATTTATAGACCTAAGGTATAAGTTATTTATGGAATTCATAATATACATTACAAAAATAAATTGTAACCAAATTAATGATCATAAATATGAAAACAATTCTATAATTATTAGTTTCGAAATTTGAAGATAGTGTGTCATTTCGTAAAAATAGAATTGCTAAAATTATGAAATTTCTAAAAATAAGTTTAGAAATGTAACTGAATAATAAAAATTGACATGATTAGCATATTTCTTAAAATAACTTTAGAATTGTAACTGAATAGTAAATCTATATAAACACACAAATGATTAATGTTCAGTTCATGAAAAGTAATTAAGTAAGGTCAAAACTAATACACCAAAATTATTTTATTTTTCCAGTATTTATATTATCGCATTATTACATTACAAAAATAAAAAAGTAATCAACGTAGTGTCATACAATAAAGAATATAACAAAACATAATTCTCAACCAAAAATATTATAGGATAACTCAAAAAGTGACAATATATAGGCAAAACATAAAATGTCTTGAAACATCAAAAAGTCATACGAACAAAACAAAATTCCAATATTCAAATACCAAATAAAATGTTTTTTTATTAAAACCACCATTTGCCATATCTCCTTTATCAATTCTTCTCAACACACATGCGAGACTTACTTGCTGACGACGCCAATCCTTCTTCATTCAAATAAACATCATCAAGGTTATGCTTCATATCAGAAGATGATTGTTTCAAGTCAGCCACATAATCCTTTGAAACAGGTGTGGTGTTATCCCCAGTGTAAGAATCAGCATCCTTAAAGAAATAAACAAATTATAACTAAGACAACTATTAAACTTATATATAAGTTTATTTTTTTAAGTTATACCTTCAAACATTCACCACCAGAAGTTTGGAACTCAGACTGACTCGTACCAAAAGAATCAGAAACATCAAGCTGTGAAAACATGAAAAGCAAACAACAAATAGTTCAACATATTTTAAACGGTTTTGAAAGTGCAACTATATATTAATAAAACAATAACTTACTTGGTCAATTTTAAATTTTTTGTTGAGCTTCTCCAAGATGTCATCATCAGTCGTAACAACAGATATTCCATAATTCTCAACAGCATTGACAATATTAAAGTCAGTTACTTTAATCACGAAAGCACACTTTAGGTTAACCAACGATTCAAATTCAACTGGATACTCTCTTGGAAAATCATTTGTCTTCAATAACTATATTAAAAAAAATATAATGTGTCATTAGAATAAATGTATAAAAATTTAATTTAAATAAATATAAAGTATAACTAAATATAACCTCGTCCTGAATTTGTATAAGTTCCTTTGCAGTTTTCCCAACAAACTTCAACGCCTCATGGTCAAATAATGTAAGCGTCACAGTACCGGTTGAATCTTGAACACGAACCGGAATTTTAAACCTTAAAAATGGTATTTAAATAATTAACAAACATATGTGAATAGATAATATAGACGACCTACGTTGTTGTTGTTGTATGAACAATAATTAGAAGTATGACTAACAAACACTTTACCTGGACAGCGGGAAAACTTCTTTTCCATTACAATCCTTGTTAGAACATTGATACAACTTCTCATCTCTAACATCACTTGTTCCATCATCCTTATCATAGGTTTCAAACTTTTGCTCAACTTTGGACTTGCAATAGTTACACCCATCATAATACCACATCTTATCTGAAACGATTGCTACAATAGTTCCAACAACAACAACTTTCTTTGGCTGTTTAATATAATAAAAGAAAAAAAATTCATTAAAATTTTGTTAAAATAAAAAATATAAAACATGAAATGTTAAGGAAAACCTCTAAGATTGATGCAAGATAAGCAATTGGTGAAAAAACATCATTCTTTAAAAATTCATCTTCGACAGAACACATCATATATGACCCAGCATGGCTACTTGACTCAGTTGAAGCAGCAAGTTTTGCAAGAAACCTAAAAAACATTTTGAATAAACAAAAATGTTTAATTAAAAATAAATACAAACAATACGTAAAGTTGATAAAATTTAAAAAATATGTTTAAATAATAACACTTACTTTTGCTTGAACGATAGCATGTCATCAAAATTGTCGTTAATGAAAAGTCGTGAACCATCAAAGTTATTAGAAAATCCCCATTTGCCTATTGTCAGTTAAAAATAATTTAAACAATAAAAAAAATAGATACAAAGTAACAACATCTATTGACATTTGTTTGGTATAAAATGCACTATGAGTTAAATACCTTTGTATGTCTTAACAGCACCAAAATGGACAACAACGACAACATGTGCTTCACGCTTTTCACTAACCATGTAAGAATACATGTCCTTAGCGTAATCATCCCAAAGAGTTAAATCGATCTGAACATCTCTACAATAGAATATAAGAAAAAAATATAAGTTTAAAAACATTTTGTAAATTTGAAAGCATAAAATGGAAAAAAAAAATAAACACAATTTCGAAAATGTATTACTCAAGATCTTGAAGCTTAAGATTAAGGCGTTTCCCTTTACTACCATCCTTTTTGTTAGTCTCCTCGATGTTATAACAAACACCAACATAACCAATGAAATCTACCAAAAATATAAAATAGATGTCAGCATATATAAGAACATAAAAAAATCTATAAAATCAGCAAACAAATATTATGGTATATAAATATTGTAAATAAAAACTAAACATACCTACTGTCGTACCCTCTTTTATTTTCTGGGAAAGAACATCATTAAACTCAACAAAATTGAAAACGTACTGCGGACCTTCCCATATATTGCACTTTTCCACAAACGTATGATAATAAAAAGATAGCTTCTGATTGTTAGGAACAATCTTGAAAGATGCAGTGTTCGCAGCAAGAGATGGCCGTTTAATGATAAGGCATTCATCAACATTAAGATGCCTCTCAAACTTTGAAAATAGCTTATGCAAGCAAGAAGCTTGAATCTTGGTACCCTGTGTGTAAATACAGAATAACATGCAAAGGGTATGTTAAAATGCAATCAAAATCAGTATAATTAAAACAAAAAAGATTAAATCATTAATTTACAATTTCATCCATCAGTATCATATCTATACGATATGTCTCTCTTTCATTATCTCTCATCTTCTTCCTCCACAAACTAACAATTTTAACATTGATAGTGTAGTTTGTGCTAAGAGCATCGATATCGTTCAGCAATGTGATCTGACCTTCGTTTTCCATTATAGCTAAGAAGAAATCAAATAAATGAATGGACTCTTGCAAAAATATTAGTTTGGCTTAAAAAGAAAACAAATGATCTATTTATATCAAATTAATAAAGTTAATATTTTTAGTAATATATTATCAATATTTCTAATCAAAATAAACCTCCTTTTTAAAATACAATAAATAAGGAAACGGTATAATTTATAATTAGATAAAACGAATTAACATAAATTCAAATTTGTAAAAACGGAAACTGTACATATTAAGTATATAACTTCGGGTTCACATTACGAATTTAAAAATTATTTACAATTATTAACCTAAAATTTTATATTTGTAACATATTTTATATAATTGACAACCTTTACTAAAATATAAAAAAATAGATTTTTTTACATTTTTATGAATAATCAGTTTGCATAATTAGAAGTTTGAAATTGCAAAGTAAGGACGAAATTTTATGATTAATCACTTGCAAATTAAGAACGAAATTTTGAAATTGCAACATACTAAGTGACAGTTGATTTTCTATAATTAAAATGAATATAAAATGGGTTATTTATGTTAAATCTTATATAAAAACCTTATAATAAAACATCTCAAAACTATAATGCAAGGTTTAAAAATGACAATCATAGTGTTATCTATCTATTCTATATGTAGTACTAAAGGTTCATAATACTATCTTATAATAATAACAACACTATACTCTCTGTACATAAATGAAAAAGATAAAAGAAAGAATGGGATCCAGATTATTTTAAATCATGTTAAATGCTTAATTGATTAACATAAAATTGTGTTTGATATACTTTTTAAAGAAATTTGTAACATCATTAGCATCAGTTAACGATTTATAAAATTTAAGAAATTAAGAAATGACTACTTAACACATAGATTAAACTTTCAAGACATGACAAATGAGTGGTTAAAAACAAAGTTAACATATGAAAAAATGTAATAACTTGAAATTAAAAACCATAACGAATGTCAAAAACCAAAAAACCATATAAAAAGTTAATATCTAACATATGAAAGGCAAAAAACATGCCCTAAATGTCATATAACTAATGACTACGCCTAACGTAAGGTACAACTCGTTCAACACTCAACACCTGGTCATTTTCATCAAAAGAATAGTGAACCGTGTCACGGACCTTAATTCTAGTAGCTTTCATGAACTTCTTCCAACTGGTTAACGCGTATCGCCAACATCCGTCGCTTTTTTTTCACGTCTGGTACCGTTGGTAATTTGCTTTGGTGGATCCAGATGCATAAGCCTAACGGTGATATCTTTTAAACCTTCATCAAGTCTGGCCATCCGTGAAACAGGATCAGGAATCCTCTGTATTGTTGTAAAAATAAAATTAATAATAAATATGAAACTAAAAGAACAATGTTTATTAAGTAACAAAAAATTGTAACACTTGTTTTTTAGAGGTTTGTAAAATGATATTAAAACTTACAAAATAACGTTCACCAGCCATACGAGTAAAACGACGAACACCACCATGTATTTGTTCATCAACTTCATTTTCAGCATCGATAGGTGCAACTTCAGCCTGCAAATTAGATATATAACATGTATCACATTAACATATATAAAATATATAATTAACTAACAAAATTTAACTTACCTCATCGACATCTACATCAGGAAAATTCATTTCAACACCGTTTTTTCCAAAAAAATTTAAATGGAAAAAGTTACCAAAAGCTTTTGTAAATAACAAAATACAACCAGCCTTCAACTGTAACTGACTAACAATTACGTCAATACCAACGGTAAAACCAACTTTACCGTCAGACGTTTCAATGGCAACTTCAAACGTTTTGTTATCTATAATTACAGTAGATATTACATCATTTGAGGAATAATCATAAACTTTTGGCAGGATACATTCAGGAATGACCTGTGGGAATGATAAAAAAAGAAAAAAAATTAGTCTTAATATAAGTAAAGTAATACATCAATACAATACGAAAAAAAAATAGAATTTATCTTACATAAAAATGAGATGATGGAGGGAGCAGATACATCCAGAAAGAGCCACGACTAACCCCATCAACGAAAGATGTTAATTTAAACATAGTAGAATCTACAGGATTAAATACTACCAAACAGTGTTGTAAAAGTCGCTAGGCGGTCCCTAGTCGGCCGACTGGGGAGTTGGGAGTAATCGGAGTACTCGGGGAGTACGCGGACATGGTAAATATAAAGAAAATTAATTGTTATATATTATTTATGTGTTAAAATAAGCATAATTCATGTCAGCTGGGTATAATTTAAAATGAAACATGTTTAAAGTTCAAATATTCTGAATACAAGTCCGACTAGTCTGAGTACATGGCCGAGTAGTCCGAGTACAAGGCCGAGTAGTCCGAGTACAAGGCCGAGTAGGCCAATTTTGACCGAGTTTGACCGATTAAAAGTCAACAAACCACATTGACCGCCTAGACCGACTAGGCCGACTAGGCTCCGACTAGGCCGACTAGGCCGACTAGGCGCCGACTAGGACCGAGTACTCCCGAAGCCGACTAGTTGAGACCGCCTAGGAAGAAGTCGCCAAGGTGGAGGTCCGAGGACCGAGTACTCGCCGAGTACTCGGCCGAGGAATCCGACTTTTACAACACTGCTACCAAACAGCCTTTGATTAGTCGCAAATGTTCTACAACATTGGACTAACCATGGAAGAAGAATAACTTTCCTTTAGAAGCGCTTAAAGAAACATTAAATAATCGGTCATCTTCAGTTTCCATTTCAACATTTGTAGGGCCTTTATCAACACCCCATAGTTTGCACGCAGCGTCATCTGGAATGGACTAATAAAACAAACAAATGCAAAATGAATTATAATTATAGTGAAAAGATATAAACAATACAATAATAATAAATTGTATTTAATAATAAGAAAAAAAAACAAGTTATGTAATAATTTATCATTTACCAGAATAAGTTCGTCTGCTACATTCATTAGCCTTAAGAACCAGGGTCCTCTGAAACTGATTTAAAAATGACGATGTTAATAAAGTGTAACATGTTAAGGTTAGTGTGAGAAAAAAACAAATAAATGAAAAAAAAACACAGATTGTACAAATGAAATGTTACATAAACTAACAACATGAACAAAAAATACCTTGATGAACTTTCAGCCATATCAGCCACCTACAAAAACAGATTACATAAACAAAACACGTCAGATGAATTATTAAAAAAAATATAAATAACAACAAAAAAAAAAACAATGTGAACGACATGTTATAATAACATTCAATATGTAACAAACACCATAAAAAGTATCTTTTATTCCAAAATCTAGAACAAATGGAGGCAACCGATGATATAACAATTATGATAAATCATAATAAAAAATCTTGTAACCAAATGATTTACACTGACAATTAACAACATTTAAAACACCTAAAAATATACAATCATATTATCCTATCGTCAAATACAGATAAAGTGACCTCAAAAATTGATAAATTACATAAACATGTGAAATAAAAACAAAATCATAAGAATTTCCATGACAATCAGAATCAGGGTTTGTATAACATAAAGTTAAACAATACATCAGACTGAAAAAATCATATAAACATAATCATACCAAATAAAATTCATAAAAAAACTATATTCAATTACAATCAGATTCGGGGTTTCCTATAAACATCACATTCTGCATCAAAATCGGTTCTAGGGTTTTGCATAAACATCATATTATATAACAAAACCATATTCTTAAAACCCCTAAATCAACCTATTTTACAATACCAAGAGGATTTATGCTTTTGAATGACATTCACAAAGTTATTAACAATCACAATCAAATAAAAGTTATTTTACATCAATTCAAATAAAACGTAAGACAGGTATTCATAACAATCAGATGTAGAGTTTCGTATAAACTTGATAGAATAAATAAACATTAGAAATAAAAAATATTCTGCATCAAAATCGGTTTTAGGGTTTTGTAGAAACAACATATTCTTTAACAAAACCATAATCTTAAAACCCAAAAATGAACATATTTTTCAATCCCAATCGGATTTAGAGTTAAATAAACATAAACATAGTTTAAACACATTAAATAAAAGGAAGAACACATGAATAATGATTAAAGAATGAATTTAACAAAAACAACTTACAGGTTTATAGAGCGATATGTCAAATTCAGATATCGATTCAAGAAAAAGTAGATGTAGATGAAGACGGTGAAGAATGTAAAACCATCTATATATGTAGATCCACTGAAGAAATTCATTGTTATATGGAAACCGATGGTATTCTTGGAAGAAGATTGGAGGGAAGTTGAAGAGTTGATTGGAACCATAACTGCAAAGGAAAGTATTTTTTTTTAAATATAACGGCAACTTAATTATAGAAACAATGTATAATTACAGAAACAGACTTAGAATTTCAAATTCATAAATTAAGCTTAAAAACGTTACTCTGTTTATAGAAAAAAACATTTTTAAAAATAAATTAAAGATATCTTTAAAGCAAATTTTAAAAAATGATAACTGAATAATCAAATTATAATATTTTCAAAACACTATTAATTTAATAAGAATAAGGCATAAGGCAGACTATATATCTCAAAAAACAAACAATATCAATTAAATTCAATTAAATATATTATTAATTAAAAAACGATAAACCATAAAACATTCATAATATACTATTAATTAAAAAAAATTGAACAGAAAACATAAAACTATATATGATAAAGTTAAAAAAGATAAAAAAAAAAAAGTATAAGATTTAACTAACCTTTGTTGCTTGACGAATGATGGGATTCCGATTGTTATGATGGAGTTAGGGATTCACATGAAAAAAAATCAAGCAAAATCAGTAACTGCGATAAATATGATCGGATCTGACGAAATCAAGATAAATCAAAAACTTGATTTTGTTTCAAACAAAAATCTACAACAACCTCTGGTATAGATTTTGGTTTATAAAAAAGTAAACATGTTGAATCGGTTAGATTAAAGATGAATACTACATAAACAATAAAGTAAAACAACATACCTTCAAGAGTTATGCTCGGATCTACAGAAATCATACAAAATAAAAAGTTAATAGAAGTACAAACAATGTTTATAAATTTAACTATACATAGAAAGGAATAACATAAAATCAAACTCCGATCTTGATTCAGAACATATAATAACAAATATTTAGCTTCAATTTAGTGTATTTACCTTTGATGTTGACCTAATTTTTGTAAACTTGGTGAGAAGATAACCGATTGAAGAACAAAAGGAAGAGAGAAGAGGGTAAAGTTGAGGTAGGTATGAATGAGAGAAAAGAAAATGAAGTAGGTTTTAAATGATCCGAATATTTTTGATAAGGTGTATTTCGGAAACATAAAACTCGACCCAAAACATTTCGGATCCCGCCTCATTTTCCTTGAAACCGTGATTGTAGAAGACATATGTGATTTCCCTCCTAAACGAAATTGCCACATCAGCCAAGATGGCCAAATACAAATGCCACCTAGCCCAAATCCATCTCATTTATATATATATATAGATGGGATGAGGATCATTACAGAACACTAACTATTGCGAGAACAAAAAGAACAACTCTAAAACACTAAATTTTGGGATTTAAGTTTCATGTTTTTTTTAATTTCATGTTTCTTACATATGTGTATTATATATATATATAACCATATTTTTTACCTACACGTAGCTTACATACATGTTGGTAATTTAACTTATCACATAACCTACATATGTGTAGGTTATACAAAAAGTGAAAATTTTTCATATTTTGTTTTGAATTCTAATGTAAGAAACAATAAATCTTACATTTGCAACATTTTCATTTACTTTTTAGGTTTGTAGGATTGAAAAAATAGGTGATTCATTGTGTTCTGCGTGTTCTCGCAATATTTTGTGTTCTGCATAGAACCTTCCCCTATAATAATGCTAAATAATAAAATTTAAAAGAAACTATTAAAATTTAAAATTATAGATTAAAATAACAAAGTAAATAGTTAATTTCTTTTTAGCTAAATAATATGATAAAGCTTCCGTGACTGGCCTTAGATTGGAGGTGTCTATATACCGGTGAAACTGGTTGAGCCGTTTGAACCAAAGCAAATTAGTGGTGTAAACGCGTAAATAGAATCAACTAGTCTGAACAATCTAACTAATCCTACCAATTTAGTATAATTAGTAGTGCAAACGCGTAAAAAATACATCTATTATAATTATAATTATAACTGATAACAAAGCTCAATGAACTTGGGTTGTGGCCCAGTGGTAAGTAGTCAAAGACTACTTTGGGGTACCCAGGTTCGAACCTGGTTAGGGGTGTTATAAAGGAGGATATAATTTGCTGTTAAAAAAAAACAAAGCTCAATGAGGTTTTTCAATGGGGAGAAGTGATGAGAGAGAGAAGAGAGAGAGGAGGGAGAGTTTTTAGCCACTAATAGCTCTTGAAAGATAAAATGACAAAGATGCCCTCATGTGTAAGTCAGATTATCATACTTAACCAAAAAATCTAACTGAGTTTGGCCTAAAGGACATAACGTGGAGGATTTTGAAACGTTCAAATTTAAAGACAAAGGATACCGCCTGCAATTTGGTACAAATATAAAGGACAAAACTTGTAATTTACTCTTATTTTTAAATACGCTTGTACCGAAAAATTTATGCTGAAAAGTGTAATTCAAAACATTAAGGGCATGTTTGGCTAAGCTTTTCAAAACAACTTATTGGCTTTGACTTATCAAAAAGCCAATAAGTTGTTTTTTTTGTTTGGCTAAGCCAAAAGTCCTTTTAGAAATGGTTTTTTGCAAAGAAGAAAAATGAGGTTTCAAGAAGTCACAATATTGTGACTTCTTGGCCAGCTTTTAACTTTTCAAACTACAAATTACCAATATACCCCTTCTTTACCCCCTTATATCTAAAAGAATGCCCATTTTAGTCATTTTACATCAATAAGCTAATCTAAACACTTTTTTTAAAAACTCATTTTCAAAAAGTCCTTTTCCCAAAAGTCCTTTTCCAAAAGTCCTTTTTAACTATAATAAGCTTAGCCAAACATGCCCTAAAATTTTAATAAACAAGAGCATCAATATTATATCCCTGTATCTTAGCTTATGAATTGTTATTGGGCAGTGGCGGACTCAAGATTTTTGGACAATGGGGTCCAATCTTTCCGGTGTTTAAATTTTTTGGGTCGGTCGTTGTTCGGGTCGGGTCGGGTCGAGAAACATAATAGAAAACAATATCATAACTAAATTACAAGTTTCATTTACTACACATTCAGCTAAATATAGGTGAGAAAAAATTGAAATAGGAAAAAAAAATAGAGTGATTAATTTAAAATTAGGTTTAAAAAAAACACAAAAAATGAAACAAACAGGTATTAAACCCAAGACCTTTTGTGTGCAAACAAGGGGTTTTACCACTACACCAGGCTCAATCTCATTGTTATGAGGTCCAACTAAATTATTTTATGGGGTCCATAGAAAATTTTATATACCGCTTCTACTACTTTTTAAAAAAAGATTGGGGTCCGGGGACCCCGTTCCGCTTAACGTGGGTCCGCCCCTGTTATTGGGTGGTTTTTTTTTTTTCATAAGCCGACGAGCTTACAGATCTCTCACGAACCTGCTTTTTTTCCTTCCCCTCCCATAAAACACTCCATTCCTCCACCTTATGCATCTCTCCACCAAAATGTTCATAGAAATCAATGAATCCATTACAAATGCTCTAATCTATCTATACATATAATAAAAGAAATTAATTGATGGATACGTGTCGACACAAGAGGCATTTACTTTTTAGTTTTCCCACCATATATATGTTTATTTTTATCTTAAAAATTACAAGTTTTAAAATAATTTATCAAGTTATCCCTTTAAGTCGACCGTTTATCTATAACTATATCTCTATATTTATATTTATATTTATATTTATCTTCTAATATAATCTTTATTTTATTATTTTACGAGTAAATTGCACAAAATGTCCTTTATATTTCCTCCAACTTGCAAGTTCCAACCTTAATATTTAAAACTTGCTAAAAACATCTTTTAAGTTTATTTTTAACCTGTTAATAAATAAAAAAAAAACAAAGTAAAATGTTATAATTTTTGTAATACACAAGTTTATAACCTAATAATAGAAAAAAAAATCAAAGTAAAATGTTCTAATATGTAAATAGTATATCAAAGTTATTTTTACCAAAAACGTATTTTGACGACTGTGTGTGTTAATTGATTACATTATATTTATTCAAAACGTGTAGCACACGTGCTTATTCAACTTATGTTATACACGGGTAATTAAAGATGTAACCTTTTTATTATATAAAAATGTATTTAATCAACCCTTGTAATACACGGGGTTCTAACTAGTAAAGTAATATATTGTAAAATAATATATTTATGACCACGAGACGTAGATGGGCAATGCTAATTTTTTTTATATAAAATTAACAAACAAACTCTCTTTTATATTAAATCATCTGTAATCATATGTTTGTAGGGGATGGTTCAAATGAAAACCACTTTTATTGTGAAAACTCGAAAACTAACTAAAAAAAGCCTAAAAAACACTTTCAAATTTTTTTTTTATAAAAATCGCTAGTTTTTATATATGAAAAAAAAATTTTCAAAAAAAAAAAAAAAAATTTTTTTTTGTAGTACACATTACACATGTGCACTACACAATTTTTTTTTTTTTAAATTTTTTTATAAAAAAACCTGCGAAAATTAATATGCAAAAAAAAAAAAATTGGTATTTTTTTTTTGGCTTTTTTAATTAGTTTTCGAGTTTTCACAATAACTAGTGGTTTTCATTTGAACCTTCCCCTATGTTTGTATATCCGTTTCGATATATCATGTCATGTTTAAATACCATCTATAAGAATAAACCCTAACAATGTATGTGTCCTTAGGGTGAGGGGGGCACTCCCCTAAGAGGGGAGTCCCCTCTCTTACGCACACCCAATCAGGTTATGCCACGTCAACTCCCCTCTTAAACTCCCCTCACACCCCAATTTGATGGCGTCACTCCCCTCTTAGGTGACTTGTTTTTTTATTAAAAAAAAAAAGTTTTCATTGGTTGATTGAATGGTGGCCCCACCTTCTCTCTCCTCCCCTCTTCGGTGCCTCCTCCCCGATTTGGCTCCCCCATTTGAGTCCCCGCATGGATGGCAGCACTCTCCCGATCGGCAAAGTCGGTCCCCGCACGGGGTCACCGAGGGTGCCCCCTCACCCTTACAACTAGCCTTACATTTTCTTAAACAGATTACACGTGTTACACTAAGGTCACGAACCACTCTACATGTTTGTATGTGTCCTAATAATCTAAAGGCATTCATACTTCCATTCCAAAGATCGTGGCGGAGCTTTAACATAAACTCGATGGGCCGGACTCTAAAAATCCAAATTGGTCGGGGCCGGACTCTTAAAAATCCAAAATTTTACAAAAAAAATAAAAAAAATCCGTAAAATTAACATTACGCGCGAATAATTGGCGAGGGCCAGGGCATCCCCGAGCCTCCATTATCCTCCGCCCATGCTAAAGACACTAAATAAAATAATAATCTAAGGGCATTCATACCTCCGTTCTAAAGACATTCACACCTCCAATATTTTTATATAAAATAATATAATAATCTTTATTTAACATATATTATAATGCTAAATAATAAAATTTAAAAGAAAATATTTAAATTTTAAATTATAGATTAAAACAACCAAGTAAATAGTTAATTTCTTTTTAGCTAAATAATATGATAAAGCTTCCGTGACTGGCCTTAGATTGGAGGTGTCTATATACTGGTGAAACTGGTTGAATTGTTTGAACTAAAGCAAATTAGTGGTGTAAACGCGTAAATAGAATCGACTAGTCTGAACAATCTAACTAATTCAACCAATTTAGTTTGTCGGTTTTTTTTTTTTTTTAATCTTAGTTAGTATTTGACCTAGATTTTTTTGGAAACTGGAAAAATTGGAACGTTAACGTCCAACTTGGACACCTTTTGACGGTAGATCTCATCTCTTATTTTGTCAAAATATACGTGTTTATTGTTGGGTGTCATATATCATTAGTTCTATTATTCATGGATACTTTAACCCCATTAGTACTTGGTAGAGTATATTTGAAAATGATATAACATATAAGGTGGGCCGAAACCCACACTCCCTTGGAAAAAGATGTATTTTTAAGGGTTATGATATAATAGGAAGTTTATTTGGCTAGGAAATAATTTTGATCATCAATTAATTTAATCAAGGGCTAAGCCTAAGATTAAATGAGGGAAAATGAAGGGAAGAAAAGAGACGCGTGGGTTTGTGTAAGGGCATTGTAGTCAATCCAGGACAATAGTTTCCCTCTCCTCCAACCCCCCCCCCCCATTTTTTAAACGTTAATAACTTTTTCATACGACATTATTTTTTTTTATAAAAATTGCACAAAAAACGAGCGTTTTTTTATCTTTAAAACGAGTATACTATTGTTATATTTTCAAAAATAAAAAATAAAAAATTGAAAACCCAGTTGCGTAAAACGCAATGGAAAAAACCCAGTTGCGTAAAACGCAATGAAAAAAAAACGTATAAAATGACTTTTTCTAAAACGCAATGCACACAAAACACAAAAAAATGTCTTATTTCTAAAACGCAATGGCCATAAAACACAAAGAAATGTCTTATTTCTAAAACGCAATAGCCTAAAAACACAAAAGAAAGTGTACTTTCTAAAACGCAATGGATTAAAAACACATAAAAATGTGTTTTACCTAAAACGCAATGCACAAAAAACACAAATAAATGTCTTATTTCTAAAACGCAATGGCCAGAAAACACTTAAAATGTCTTATTTCTAAAACGCAATAGCCTAAAAACACAAAAGAAAGTGTACTTTCTAGAACGCAATGGACTGAAAACACATAAAAATGTGTTTTACCTAAAACGCAATACACCAAAAACACTAAGAAATGTCTTATTTGTAAAACGCAATGGCCGGAAAACACTTAAAATGTCTTTTTCCTAAAACGCAATGGTCAAAAAACACATAAAAATGTCTTATTTCTAAAACGCAATGGACTAAAAACACAAAAGAAGCTGTTATCTCTAAAACGCAATGAACTGAAATACATAAAAATGTGTTTACCTAAAACGCAATGACTAAAAACACTTAAAAAATGTTTTATTTATAAAACGCAATGAGCAGAAACCCCAGCCAGGGGCTGCCGCCCCTTGGACCCTGCTCCGAGGGGCGCTGCCCCCGGACCCCCGTTAAGATCGTAAAACGCAATGGCCTAAAAACAAAAACCCAGATCGTAAAAATGAAATTAAAGAATTTCTTACATGGATCGAAACCGATTGACGAAATTTGAATGATAGAAACACTTATCAGCGATCGAATCGAACGGATTGAGTGATTATCTTAAAAATCACGGGAAAAAATGAGATATTGTATGAAATTAAACTGGGTTTTCTTCAAAAAAACTGAAGAACACGTTGATCGGGTGTTTGAATAATTGATTGGTTACGAAAATCGTACTATAATGTAGGGGTTATTGAGATAGAAAGTGAAAAAATGGTTGAAGATGGTGGGTTTTGAAGTTACTGGGGAGAAGAAGGAAGAAGAAATGATGCGATTGACTAAAATACCCTTACTCTTTATTTTAAATTTTGCCACATGTCATAATCCTATTCCTTCCTATTTTTTCTATTTGATCCTCACCCTATTTTTAATGCTTTATTTTTTTTCTTATTAAACTTTTTAAAAATACTCTTCTTTTCAAAATTTATGGGCTTTTATTAGTGTGTTTAAATTTTAAATTAATAACAATAATCTAAAACATAGCTGAACATAATATTGTTTAATAGGTTATGGGTTCGATTCCTGTAAGAGGATTTTTTTCTATATTTATTGGGTTTCTTCCTTAATTAGTGTATAGACATTATGCCTAGTGGAGACGGATATGATCGGGTGATTCCACCAATGACACGATGATACCCCAGTGGTCCGTCAGTGATTCCAATTTACTGTTCAAAAAAAAAAAGTGAACATGATATTGTATAACAATTGACACGGTATAGAATCTAACAATATAACAATTGATACACTATAGAATCTAACAATAGTAAATAACCACACTGAGATTAAAACTTCATAATATGTGTTGTAGAGGTTAAAAATAGATTTATCTAACACAAATGATGATATGACGGATACATTAAACTTTATTGAGCCATAGAGGTATAAGTACATACACAATACATGTTATTAAAGCGACATAGCTGACTCCATTAAAAAAAACTGATTTATGCCAAAGAATCTTGAACTAGAGTGAAAATGGTAACGTTTCAAATCTTTAGACTAAACTGGGAAAATAACTCAAACACAACGACTAAAATGACATATAACTCTAAAATATATAAACATATCACAAGTAGAGACGCAATGAAAAGTTTCTCTAATAAAAAATAAAAAATCAAGCTATTCACACATCAAATACATTTTGACACCCTAACATGTATACAAGCCGTATATTCGTATAAGATGTTACAAATCTCTTATACGATCCGTATACAGTTATACAAGTCATGTATTTTGACAAAATATTAGTTATACAACCCGTATACACCTATATCGATCTATAAATGTCACACAATCGTGTGATGTGAATTTTATACGGGCCGACATATAGCAAGCCCCTTAAAGAAATAAATCAAATGATGTGACAATGTATAGTTATGTGTCCCCTTGCTACGGATCCGCCGCGGGACCGCCACGTATAAACCGAGGAATGATATCCCGGTCTGGCGCGCACATAACACTCGAAAGAATCTGAATCTTCTTTCCTCTTCTATTCTTTTCTTTTCCCACAGAACAACAAGAACAAGAAGAAGAAGAAACATTTCCATATATATATATCTAAAACCCACAGATCTATCTATCTATCTATCTATCTATCTATCTATCTTTGCGTGATTCACAAGTCTTCTTTCTTCCCGGTTAGGGTTTAATCTTCTCACTCTTCCAATCCAGCCTTCTTTTCTTCTATTTCTCCGATCATTCATGACGCACACATACGCTTTTTGTAAGTTTTTATTATTCATTTTAACGTTTTAATCATGATTATTACCGTTTCTGTTGTTCTGTATCACTCTATGTGTATGTTTTCTCTTAATTTCTGATGAATTCAGCCTGGTAAAATGTAAATGATGATAAACTGTCGCTGAATATGTGGTTTTAGTATTGGAAACCCTAGATTTTTTTTTTTTTTTTACTGAAATTGCATTTGTTTTGATTCACTTATTGGTAAATCAAAGACATGAAACTGCTGCCTACTTAATCCTCTGTTTAAGTTTTATGATGATGCTGTTAGGTTACCTTGCAATTATCTGAATTCGTATCGAAGTAGTTACTGTGAAACTGTGCAGTTAATGCGGTAAAATATCGGATATCGATCAAGGAACGATATTTGAGATATAGGTTATCTCGGTGAGATATCGGTAACTTTAATATCATGCAGAATATTTATATATATAAAAATTTAACACTAGCAATTCAATGATATATCGGTGAAATATCGGTTATATCAGTGAAATATCGGTGACATATCGGTCAATATCGCCGATAATATCGGTACCGATATTATTTTACACGGGACCGATAACCAATATATCACCGATATTAACTGCATAGCTGTGAAATCATAGTTTAATCGGGTGATATGATTGTAACATTAATGGAGGTATGGGTGTAAGTACAGTGTAGTTATGGAAGGATAGGGTTGTTGAAATTTATACCTTGGTTTAAAAAAGCACAACAAGGCTCACTCCCCTGCGCTTCTGGTAGCATAAGGCGTGATTTCTTGGCAAAATGTTGACGCCTCATGTATTTCCCATATTTTTGTGCAGCAGGTTGTTGTACAACATGCTTTTTAGGTTGTACATGTATGTAATTTCCATATTAAAACATATATAAAGCTTACTTGTCTCTAAATATTGGGTAAATGATGCTAGAACTAGAAACGTGTAGGAAATATATAAAAAGATATATAATTATTTGCGCCTTGGGTACGAAAAGCAGTGCTCTTTTGCGTTTGGCCCCTCGGTTTTAGACCTTGTTGCTTTATTGTGCTTCTCGCTTTATAAACCCAAGATTTATAGATTAAATTAGTTTTGTTGTTGCTGTTGTTGTCAGATTTGCATTCTTTTTTTGTAATCTGTCTAATTAGCGCTTTCACACCAAAGGGCATGTAGCCCAATGGTACCAAGGTGTTGAAATGGTGTCCCTCTCAAGTGGTGATGTTCTGAGTCCCATTGTGAGCATATGGTGTAGTCGTGTAGATTTAGCTTGTTGTTAAAAAAAACAATGCTCACACAATTTATTTTGTTTTCTTAGGTGATGTATAGTTGTTATCAAGCTCTTAGAAAAAAAAATCTTGGTTCATCTACATCCAGATTAACTTTCGAAGACTTGAGTGTTGAAGATTGCAGGAGGACCTGAGAATGTTTTAAACTTATCGTGTAATCTTTATATCTTGGTATCTATACATCTGTTACTCTGAACACGGACATTATTTGTATTAGGTGTGCTAGATGTATAATACCTGAAATTTGCGAATGGATGACTACGGACAACCCGAGATTTTGTCTCCAGCATGGATAAACAAGGATCCATTTGAATTAGCAGAATCACATGTCTTCATCATCGCATGTTTTGTTGCTGGGGTTATCGGTATCCTAACTATTGTATATACCGCTTTCCAATGGAGAAGAAACATAAGTCTAAGTTTAATGAAAGCTACCGTAAGAAAAAAGAAGGATCCTGAGTCAAGAAGCAAGGTTCCTCTAGCCGCTCATACCTGGTATCTGGAGCCTGGATCGCGTGGGAAAAACTTAAACTGTTGTGTGTGCTTAAAATCACTTTCATCCTCTCAGACTCGTGGACCAATGGTGGGTTCGGGTTCAGATAGTTTTATTCACCGTTGTCGAATATGCGGGGCTGCAGCTCACCTCAGTTGTTCAAGAAAGGCTCACAGAGATTGTAAATGTGTATCTATGATTGGGGCTACTCATGTCCTGCACCTATGGGCTATACGGTGGACCGAGGTGGTTGACCAACCTGATGAAATCTCGTTTTGCAGCCATTGTGAAGAGCCGTGTAGCGCTTCTTTTCTTGGTGGTTCGCCAATATGGTGTTGCTTATGGTGTCAACGGTTGGTTCATGTTGATTGTCATAGTAGTTTTTACAGTGACACAGGTGATGTTTGTGATCTGGGCCCATTTAGAAGGTTGATTGTGTCACCCCTTCATGTTAGGGAATTGAGCCGGGCTTCATCCGGTGGAATCTTGAGTTCCATTACTCATGGTGCTAACGAGATTGCATCTTCGGTGCGGGCGAGTATTATAAACCAAAGTAAGAAAACTAAGCAAGGAAATGAAGTATCTGTCGAAAGCGTAGAGGAATCTTCTACAGAAAGCACAACTGACCATAATTTGGTAAATGATGCCACAAATAGAACACAAGAAAAAGAAAACTACAATGGGAACATGAACATGAACACAAATGGTATAAGTCAAAACCAAGATGGTGATGTGGTCAACAAGTTGGGTAGAAAGTTGAGTATTAAAAGAAGCTTATCCGATATTAAAAAATACGAGTCCTATGTAGCATGGATGAAACATAAATATGAGTTGACTGATTTGGATCCAGATGCAAGGCCTCTTTTAGTCTTCATTAACAAGAAAAGTGGTGCTCAAAGAGGAGATTCACTAAGGCTCCGGTTGAATATACTCTTGAACCCTATTCAGGTCAGTAGATTTTAAGTAAACATGTCAAAATGAACGTGCCCGGTTGGTTGATTTATGGGGTCATAGCTCAAAAGTAAAAAAAGGCCCGATTTGAAAGGGATTATTTATTTGGGACCGGTCGAAACATGCTGGGTCATCTGGGTTGACCCGCAAACTCATTTTTGTTTACGGTAATGTTTTAGAAATACCTAATGTGTTAATCATGATTAAAAAAACAATATCATTAATAAAAATGATTTAGGAGGTTGTATGCATTAACAATATACTTTGGCCGACTTTCAACCTGTTTAGCCCTTTACGTGTTTAAACATGCTTTAAACTCTTTTGATGTATTTGCCTATATCTGAAGAAAACATGCTTTAAAACTTTTAGGTTTTTGAGTTGAGCTCAACAGAGGGGCCTGAAGTCGGTCTTTATATATTTAGAAAAGTACCCAATTTCAGAGTTCTTGTATCTGGCGGTGATGGGACGGTTGGATGGGTACTGGACACAATTGAAAAACAGAATTTTGTTTCTCCACCACCTGTCGCTATTCTGCCAGCTGGAACTGGAAATGACCTGGCGAGAGTTTTAGGTTGGGGAGGTGGTTTGGGATCAGTGGATAGACAAACTGGCCTCTGCACAATGTTGCATGACATCGAACATGCTGCTGTAACCCTTCTTGATCGTTGGAAGGTTTCCATAACTAACCAAAAGGGTAAACAGCTTCGAGCACCGAAATTTATGAATAATTATCTTGGTATGTGAAATGTGATTTCCTTAGAATGGTTTACAACTATTTTTGTTATAATTATGGATATTAATAGTTATATAAAAGGTTTTTAAACATGTTAACGTAGGTGTCGGATGTGATGCAAAGGTTGCTCTAGAAATCCACAATATGAGGGAGGAGAATCCGGAGAAATTTTATAACCAGGTGTGTATTTTATTCTTATTTTCCCCTGTTAACTGTAAGTTTGGAGTACATCAACTACTAAACTCTTTGTTTAGTATATGTCAGGGGTGAGCACGGGTCGGTCCGATTCGGTTTTATGGTAAAACCGTAACCGAAATGTTCGGTTTTCGGTTTTAGCAACGGTTCGTTTTTTCGGTTTTTGGGACAAAATCACGTAAGATTCAAAAATAAAAAATATAATCCAAGATTTAAGAATCTTTCTTAGATGTTTACATTTAAGTTATTATATTTAATCTTTTTAATTAATATTGTTCACATAAACCTAACCCCCTAATCTATTTTTATGTTTGTCCAAAGTTTTTGTCAAGACATATTTTTTATAAGACTCTGAAGATCATTTTAATTTTGATGTTAAATTTTGTTATTTCTTGTAGGCAATGGATAAATCATTTTAAAGATAAATAAACATGTTAATGTTTTTATTATAAATATTTAGCATTCAAGAGTAAAATTAATAATTTCTAAATCAATATATAACAAACATTAAAATTTTGATTTTTAGGTTATTTGGTTCGTTTTTTTTTCGGTATTCATTGGCATGCAAGCAAATCACTTTATTACATGCGGCTCAATTGGCTGATGATTTGTATTAAGTGACAACTGGTCATTTTTTATTCCCTGAACTCACTTATCTTCACTAAGCTGAAACTAGTTTTTATAACTGCAGTTTATGAATAAAGTTTTGTATGCTAGAGAAGGTGCTAGAACTATTATGGATAGAACATTTGCGGATTACCCTTGGCAAGTTAGAGTGGAGGTAGATGGCGTTGATGTTGAGGTCCCTGAGGTTAGTTACTTAGTTTAATAATTTTCATCCTAGTTAATTTCGGTTATTTGTTACTTGTACTGAACATTGATCTATTTTTGTGGTTTTCGATTTTTTAGGATGCTGAGGGTATTCTTGTTGCCAATATTGGTAGCTATATGGGTGGTGTAGACTTGTGGCAGAATGAAGATGATAATTATGATAATTTCGATCCTCAATCTATGCACGATAAGATACTTGAAGTTGTGAGCATATCGGGGACCTGGCATCTTGGAAAGCTTCAGGTAAAGTTATTTCTGTATCAAGTATAGTGCACTTGGTATGCAATTGACGTGTTGCAAAATTTAACCACTCTATGGTTCTCGTTTCTGTCCAATATAAGAGCGGTTAACATGAGAAAATACGTATTTTTTTTTGTTTTAAATATCAATCTAAGGAGGAAGCATTTTGAATAATTTCCCAGGTAGGGCTTTCTCGAGCTCGAAGGCTTGCACAAGGGCAGACCATTAAAATTCAGCTTCTTGCTCAATTACCTGTTCAAATAGACGGTGAACCATGGATGCAGTCACCTTGCACGTTGACCATCTCACATCATGGCCAGGTTCTCTCTCTCTCTCTCTCTCTCTCTCACACACACACACACACACACTGGGATGTAGATATAGTTTTTGTGTAGTTTTCCTTCATTATTGAATTCGCCTATGTATTCTTACCTTTATTCGAATAATAAAATTAAAAAGTGAAAACATTAATCCTTAACTACAATGAGCTGAAATTTTTGTTGGGTTTGGTGTTGAATAGGCTTTCATGCTGAAAAGATCCTCAGAGGAACCTCTTGGTCATGCTGCAGCTATAGTGGCTGATGTGCTGGCACATGCCGAAACAAAGCAAGTGATAAATGCAGCACAGAAAAGAACTCTTCTTCAGGAAATGGCACTCAAACTATCTTAATACACACACTCCTAGTGAGTTTTACTTGTTGCAAATCGTATGTTTATAGTTCTTATCTTTTGCCACGCGTGTCATGTGTTTCTTTCACACTTGTATACAAACCTTATTATAAATATAAAATGAAAAAGTTTTTGACCAAATTAACCCGTTAAAGATGCACCATAAGCCAAACCGACCCATTCATTAGTAAAAGATCTGAAGTTGCCTACTAATATCAATGAGCATGAAATTGTGTCTCTATGCTTTTATCTAGTGGGAGTTGAAACTAGAAATGGGTTGCTGATTCTAAGGTTGTTGCGGTTGAGGTATTTTATCATGACTCGAACCTTGTACGGATCAGAGTTTTTGCTAGGGTGGCAGGAATCATGGTGGTCCAGTTAAAGTTGGCAGTGACGAGGGTGTGAACATGGTGGTTGTGGGTTTATAGGTGGAAGTTCCAGATCATAAACTTTTAGTTATAAAAACAATGTAAAAGAGTTATAACAGTTATGTGTTGCATGTTGTTTATTACTACATAATCACATGACTAATAAAGATCCACCTCATTATAAGTATAAGTATGTATCCAACCTTACCTTTGGGCATGTTTAATCATCTTGCTACCAAGTACACAACGATTTTTTTTTTTGGATGATAACCTGCCAAAATCATAAAACAAATAAAAACATCTTATATAATCTAAAAATCTAGCATCATTCCTTCTTGCTATGCCCCTTCTTGTCAAATTCCATATTATATATAGATCTAATTTGTAACATAACTATGCATTAGTGGTTGTACATTTCGCTATTTCTTTTTCTTGTGCAACTCTTAGTTGTACCTTGTGCTGTTTGGGTTGTAAGCTTCCAAAATAAGCTTTATTCCAGAAGAGGGTATGTCTCACCTCACCCGCACTCACGCAGATGAGAGAGAGCCATCCCTCTGCATAACACCTCTATCGGAATCAACGATACTAAGTAGGTGATGAAGGTTCCGTAGACGATTAGCGGCAATCACGATAGAGGGTTTTAAGGGAGAGTAGGTCGATGGCTTAGGATGGTTGAATGGTCACATCAGACGCAATCTGAAAACACTTGTGTGTTAAATGACTGATGGTGGTGTATATGGTTCAACAGATCGGCCTTGCTAGGGTTCCGACAAGATTTTAGCAACATTCTGGTAACATCGGTTTTGATTTTGTTAGATATTTTCATGTATGTCCACTGTTTCCGACCTTTCTCTCTCCAAATCAGGTAAGGTTTTTAATTGTTAAGTGTTGAGTTTTGTCATATTGTTGATAATATGTGTTGAAATTACCTTTCTTGGGTTTCCATTGTCTCAGTTGTCAACATTTGTTCGTATTTCTAGGGTGTTTTTTTGTCTTTCCAGGGTTTAATTGTGGTTTTTGTGCCGCTGGTTTCAGGTTTAATTGCGGTTTATCTGTGGCTGATTCTGGTTTTGCTTCACTTTGTGTTTTCAAATCGAACGAATGCCCTTTTGAAACGATCTATGTAGGGAATTTGTGGGTTGCTTCTCTTTGGGCGTACGATTTGTGTAGGTATGTATTCGATTTCAGCTTCTGATGGTTTTAATCATGTTGATTCTGTATTGTGGTTAGGTTATTTTGGCCGTTATTTATTGTTTTTTCTTTGTATTTGTGTTTCTTTGTTTTGGGTTCGGTGCATGCATTGTATGCTTCCAATGATTTTTGTTATAGGAATTGTGTTTTGTTTACTGGATTGCTTATTTGTGGACTAAGATCCATTATTTTTATTTTTATTTTTTTTTGTCTGTTTTTGTTAGACATTAGGAGTTGTTTGTTTGGGTGGCTTTATCTTAATTTCGTGCTTATTTGGTAATCTTGGCTCAACTGTTTGATAAGAATCAAAATGTAAGCGCAAATATACAAAAGTTTGTAACTTCATGTTTTACCTTCTTTTTTTTCTAGCTTACTGCTTCAGTTTTGCGTACCCATTGAAGAGGTGGTGCCAGTAATTAAAAAAAAAGTCTAGCATTGATGCACTGATTATGGGTCACGAGTCAGCGGGTTGTAGAGTCAAATACATAGTCGGGTCGTGGGTTTGAAATGGGTCAAGGTAGCTGCCAACAAACTGTCTTACTGATGCAAAAGTTTTGAAATTTTTAATAAGAAAAAAAGTATCCTTGAATGACACTGCTGATCGTGTTGAGCAGTACTCTCATTCTCATTTGGGTAACAGTATAATTGTGAAGGAGCTGGCATTTTAGTGCAAACATGGCAGCAAATGGGTTACAAGGGTGGTCAAGTTTTGCTGATGTTAGTATTTATTTTGCTGAATATGCCTGATATCCGGTGTGCTAATAGATTTGCTCTAAAAATGTTTAAAAGAACTTATAAAACCTTTTCAAATATCCATCCTTGCACATCATGGTGCTAAAATGTTATCAAAACTACAGTACGACACAACCATGTCCATTCCGCGTATCTTGATTTTTGTGCAGGTTTCTGCTATGTGTTGTGATGGTCAATCTACATCTGTCCCTCTCTCCTGATTTCAGATGTTCAATCTAAGATGTTGAAACAACACCATTTTATTCATAATGAGGCGGAAAAAGTCCCCCACATTTAATGTATGATCTGATTTCTACAGGTGAACTCTTTACAAACAGCAAAGGATGAAGCTTGGAATTTTGAAGTTGATGTGTCCCCTAGATTTCAGCATTCTGGAGGTACCTCACGAAATAATATGGTAAATTTCGTCCTACAACTTAAGTATATCTAAAAATGAATACGTTTTGTATCTTTAATTTTGATAAACTATATAGAATTTCCATGTTTGGAAACTGTCTGTTTATCTAGAGAAATCTCTTCACTCATTTTGTGAACTCAAGGTTTCATATGCACACTCTGTTTTGATGTGTTAATGGTTTACAAGAAGAAAGAGCAAGAAATGGGTGTTGACTTCTCTTATTGGATTTGTATGTTACCTTATTATTATCAGTACCTCTTTGTTTGTTTGTGGATTTGTTTGTTTATCTATACCTGATATTAATGCCATCATCTCTAATCTTTTCAATCAGGCACCAAGTGTAATGTTTGACGGTCACTAGCTTCCTGTTGGTGCTAAAGTTCAAGTTGTTTATAGTGAAGATGGTGAAAGGTCTATATTATTTTAATGTTTTATTGTTAGTGGGGTTTCTTATTTGATCACACAGTTCAAGTTTTTATCCTTCATATGCAGGTATGATGCAACAATTGACGCTCTTACACCTAATGGGCATTTGGTTTTATTAGTTTTATGTTTGAACATTCATAGTTGAAGACATTATATTGTATATCATCTTCTTAGGCCCCACGAAGTTAAAAAGTTCATTTTATGTGTCGACCTTAGTTGCCCGCGCTCTAGTTAATTACAACATATTAACATTATTAATTGAGAGAAAATGCTTTTATAGAAGTTCATATAGATTGTTGATGTAGCATATGGGTTTTGAACGAGTCATATACAAGTTAGAGGATTAAAATGATTATTTTGCACATTATGTGCTAGGCATGTGATTAAATTAACTAAGAAAACTAATTGGGTTTGTGGTAAAGGACGTGCACAACAACAAAAAATAAACATAAAGGACGTGCACTGAAACCTTTGAACATAAAGGACGTACAATATAATGTAAACGTAAAGAATGTGCACTGCAATTGACTAATATAAATCTCGATTGCATTATGGTCTTGTAGACACTCAAGAATCTTTGGTTAATAGCATCTTAGTGTGTGTGTATTCACACAATTATATACATGTCTTTTAATGAATATAAAAGTTAGCAATATGTGACATGAATGCTAACTACAACATATCCACAAGTACATTCAAATGATCCAAAATAAAGATGAAAAACTAAGACACGTAATTGGATTCTCTTCTTGCAATTCTACCTTTATAAAATGGTCACCATTCACGTGTACACCTGCAATTATATTTTTTTTTTCTGGGAACTGGTGAGGGCATCTCCAAAACGAAAAACAAGTCGAACTATTTATATTTTCATCAGATAAAAAATGAACGATTATATTAAACTTGTTCGCAATCAAGAATCCCGCCTATGGCATAATCATCCAATGTTTTTGTGGTGCAAACCACGACCTTGACCAATCCAAGGACGTAAACACATTTTCCAATGAGCCATAGAAAGCCTTAGTGTACTTATTTCTAAACTCCATTAGCTCTTCCATCAGTGATCTCCGGATAAATAACCATTCATCTTCACCGTACCCGAGAGCAGAAACTATCGCCCGAAACCCACAATTTCCATCAAGAAACACGTTATGTATGGGTGTAACATATGCATGAAATATTTTTGGAATTCGATCAATATATTCGTGTATTACTTGTGATGTTTGATCTTGGTTCAATCCTATGAATCATAACCCGACGCACTTGTAGGGTTGGCGGAAGAACTTTGTCCGACAATATCTTAGTTCGACCCCATGAAATCATAGCTCGGTGCATTTAAAAGGTTGGCAAAAAAAAAAACCTCGTCTGTAAGTATCTTGGGTCATGAACGGACTTGGTTCACTAGGAACTTGGTAGTTCACAAATGGACTGGCATAACCCACATTATCATGTAGTCTTGAATGGTTTTTTTCCGTCAATATCTTGATTTATGAACGAACTTGGTTCACCAGGCACTTGATAGTTCATGTATGAACTAATGTAACCAACATAATCATTATGGCCTTTTAATGAACTTTGTGTAGCAACCTTTGGATACCCGAATGAACTATGCCTCTAAGGCTCTTGAGTGTAATCATGCTCTTGGAAGTTCACAAATGAACTATGCCTTCAAGGCTCTTTAGTAGTTAAATATTAAAATTCTTCTTAATAATGTTACACCTAGATCTTTCGTAATAAAATAATGCCATAAGACCACATGTGTTATTGGGACGGTGAAGGAGGCATGGAATCCCCACCATGTAGGCCGAAGGGTACGGAAGCCCCTAACTGTGAAAGGGGCGCGCCAATTGGTTTTGGACGGAGGCAACGCTTGTCGTTCCAATTTTTTTAATTATTAATTAATATACAAACAAATTATTCAACTAAGCTCCTCTTTTTTTTTTTAATAATTTTTTAACACCCACTAGCTATATCACACTTTTTTTTTTCTTCTTCATATTTTACATGTTCATATCACATGATCCAATAAATAGAAAGGCAATGTCATTTATGTGATTCATATAGATCTTTTTATAAAAAGTAGGAATCATAACTATGATTAGTATTCCTAAATTTAAATATATAAAATTAACTAACTTAATCAGATATTTACACAACACAATAAAAATATGTACCAGGATAAAAAGAAAGAAATATATGTATATCCTAAGAATAAAAAAATTAAAAAAATTGAATATTATTTTTCTTTAAATTTAAAATTTTAGCATGACCTACGACAAACGCTGACCGCCGCTTTACCCTTTTTCCCGCACAATTCGTGTTCCTCTTTTCATCAAATCCTCTATTTGCAAACCCTAATCCCTAAATTCGTTCTGAAATTCCACCGATTCTTTCGATTTCCTATCAATTGACCTCTTTTTCAACGCCTACTGTTCCTGAAATCACTTTCTAGGGTTCCATTTTTTCGTCGATTCTTATTCAGATCTAATATCTTTGTTAGGTAAATTAATCTTGATATATTGTTACTGTTTCTTAATTCGATCTACTTTTGTGATTCTTATTGTTCTTTATTCTTTGATTGTTGCGAATTCTTGAAGATATTCAATTTGGGGATCTAGGGTTAGGGTTAGGGTTAGGTTTTCGTCGCTAAATTAGGGGATTTTTTTAACGGTTAAACAGTTAAGTTAGGTTTATTACACGGTTGTTGAAATTGGGTTGCAATAAAAATTTAATCTTTTACATTTATTTTATTTTTAGGGTTAGGGTTTCGTTGCAAAATTATTAGGGGAAGTTTTTTTTAACGGTTAAACAGTTAAATTAGGTTTTTTACATGGTTGTTGAAATTGGGTTGTAATAAAAATCAAATTTTTATGTCACACATTTGTTTAAATACCCAAATATTTGTTTATTTTTTTTCTTTTCTTGTTCACGTGACAATTGTTTTGGGCTTCCTATGCTGTTATGGGAATATTGTACTTTCTAAATCTTGTCAAAAGAATGTTGATTTCCGTAGGTATTTTCCTAAAGTTTAAAGATTTTATTGTTTCTTGCCACGTCATTGGTGTTAAATGTTTTCATGTATGGGACATTAATGGAGAAAGTTGCTAGTCTAGAACATGTATTCATATCAAATAGCTTTTGATGAAGATTGTGGTGAAAGTATATGCAGTTTTATGATCATAACATGGGTTTCATTGTGCAGTTAGACATGGTACAGAAACGTCAACTGGCCGAAGAAGCGTATGATGTTTCGTCGAAACATTTGAAATTGGAAAACAGTTGCCAGTTAGTTTCATGCTTGGAGTTTCCTTCAAAAGACGTGCCCCTAAAACCTTGCAGTTCAGGTAATAGTAGTCTGATTTTGTTTTATCATAAACAAGTTTTATGCATTCGAATACATTTTCGTTGACTTTCAACCCGTTTGGCCCGTTCGAACTATTTTCTTTTTCTGTTAAATCTTTTATCATTGACCCATTTGTCACTTTAAACTTGAGATGATTGTACTTCCAGGCACATGTTCGTTTTGTTTCTTTCTTTCTTAATTAACTCATGCTATGCTATGTGATTCTTTTAGCCAAGGGGGGCAATTTCCCTATAGAAATTCCCGAAAACAACCGCCAATTTGAAAGTGGCATAATCACAGACAAACCAACAAGATTAGTTCCGACAGATGATACATATTCCTGTCTCTTAAGATTTCCTCCTGTAAAAGAAGTCCCCGTGGGACCCGAATATCAAGCCCATATTCCAGAATGTTGCGGATACGACTCAAATAACGATGACAAGTTTTTGGGGTCGTGTGTCATCCAAATGCCCGAATCATATTCAACTGTAAGCACCGATTTTGCAGTCGGAAAAGGAAGAAATGACTGTTTTTGTGAAGACCGTGGTTCTCTTAGATGTGTCAGACAACATATAACCGAAGCAAGAGAAAATCTAAGAGTAAACATCGGTCATGAACGATTCTCAGCCCTTGGATTTGACTCCATGGGAGATGCCGTTGCCTGCGAATGGACCGAAGAAGACGAACAGTTATTTCATGAGATTGTGTACTCAAATCCAGTATCGTTAGGGAAAAATTTCTGGGAAAAACTTGAAGAAACGTTCCCTTCACGAACTAATCAAGAAATCGTTAGTTATTACTTCAATGTGTTCGTGCTGCAAAGAAGGGCTGAACAGAACAGATTTGATCCAATAAACGCCGACAGTGATGATGATGAGTTGCAGGTAACCGACTCGTCTGAAGAAGATGATGATTCATGTCTGGATGAGATTCAAAAACCCGGGTCTAGTATTAAGAATCCTGTTTTTGATCATGATGATGATACGAGGTTTATATTCGACGATTCCAAGGTTTGGGATGTTGATTACTTTTCATTTCCAAGAAGTAAAGCAGATTTCTTGCCCACTGGTAGCATGATTGAAGAAGTATTTGGAGTTGAATCTTGGGACGTTGAGGTTACAGATAATGAATGATAAAGTGTCTATGAATTGTTATTGTATTTATCTTCTGGTTAGGATGATTAGTTGGTTTTTTTCATTGAAGTCATCAAGGTATGACTCCCCCCTAAATTTTGTAAATATTTGAAGATTATTTATATATTTATATTAGACTAGTAGGGTGCCCGCGCGATGCGGCGGGGGCGACACTTTGGATTGCGGCACTCGTTGCTGGTAGTTTTCTTATTTGTATATGATAACATTATTGTGGTGGATATATGTCATAAGTGTTACACATGGGAGCCTAACACTTATAATGTCTTGCAATGTTCGATCAACTGCCTCTATCGCCTGACGTTTCGCCATCGATGCCTCATCCCATATAATTAACTTGGAGGACCTAATTAGTTGACTTATAATTCCTAAAATTTTGGGACATAGTTTACTATTTATCTACTAAATATCGTAAATTAGTATTAAATAATTCCTAAAATTTTGGGATATAGTTTACTATCTATCTACTAATATCGTAAATTAGTATTAAATAATTCCTAAAATTTTGGAACATAGTTTATCTTCTATCTACTAAATATCAAAGTTTTGTTTTGTTATAAAAATTAGAGTAAATTACACAGATTGTCCTTTAATTACACCATAAATTGCAGTCCCTGCCATTTCCCTTTAATTTGTGCATTCCATGTCCTTTAAATAACAAATTTGCACTCCTTGTCCTTTTCTCCAAACCCCATCAAACAACCCAGTTAAATGCACCCATGTGCCTCTCACATGATGGGTAAAATTGTAAATAACCTTCCACCTACCCTTAAAAACCCCAGGAGTCTTCTTTCTCACATAACACACTCTCAAAACCCTTCACTCCACACGATCAACCCAATACCATAGAAACCCTAATCAAATCGATTCAAATGCGATGACGGACACTTACGAACTGCGACCAAGGTGGTCTATTCGTGCAAACATTGATCAAGAAACGGTTGACAATTACTACAGCGAGTTGCATTTGCTCAATTTCCGTTAAAAAATATATGTTTGGCTGTTGAATTTCTGAAAAATTTATACTTTTATTTAATTTCAGGGCGTTTTCCCCATTTGTTCGCTATAAAGCTACATCATGGTGGTTGTTTCACTACCTTTCCAAACTTTGAGTATGTGGAGGGTAAGCACAACTATGTTGATCAGTTGGATCCTGACTTTTTCTCTGTTCATGAGTTGGATTTGGTATTGAAAAAGTTAGGGTATGCAATAGATGTTATTAGGTATTATCATTATAAGATACCTAATCAGGAACTAGGATTTGGCATTCGTGCTCTAGGTAGTGACTTAGATGTTATTGGCTTTTGCAAGTACACAACTGATTATAAAACCATGCATATTTACACTGAGTTTGAAGTAACAAATGTGCATACATATTTCTATTCCCCTGCAAAAATTAGGATTGCTGAAGTTGGTGATGGACTGGATGGTGTTGAGATCATTAGCAAAAATCCAAGGATGATGTTAGGCTGGCATCCCTTAGCAAATGATTTAGGTGAGAATAATGCTAACAATGCAGGTGATAATGTAGATGAAGGTGTTATTGATAACAATGTGGATGAGAACCTTAGTACTTGTGATGGTGCATATAAACCTGTACTTGATAACAATGTGGATGAGAACCTTAGTACTTGTGATGGTGCATATAAACCTGTACTTGGAGAAGGTGATAATATTACTATTGAAGAGAGACAAGCACAAGAAAGTTCAACTTTTTTTGCAGATTTCATGAGTGAGTTTGATCCCTTCTTGGGTCTAAATGACAACCTGGTTAATAATGAACACCAAAACAATGCCAAGGCTAGTGTTAGGCATGTTGTAGATGATAGTTTAGATGAAGAAACTGGTGCAGAAGATGAAGATGATGACAGTGACTTTCTAGGCGATGACACAGCTAGGGAGGATGTAGAGGTAGATATAAGGGATTTTAGACTAAACATTGATGAGGGGATTGATGACAATAATGATGCAGTTGGTGATTTAATTGATGAAGATGTTTTAAATGATGATATATTAGAAAGTGGAAGTGAGTCTGATTTGGATGAGTCTAGTGCTAGGAAGAAAATGCTTAAGGGTTTAAGGAATGCCAATGAGAAAAATAATATGTATGGTGGGAAAGGAACAGAACTACCTGAGACATTTGTCCATCCAGTGTACACAATGGATAGGTGGAAACAGGTATACAAGTATAAGGTGTATCCAATCAATGGGAGGACTTTGTGGCCTAAGTCTAATGTCCCTACCACTTTAACACCACCACACCATCACAAGCCTATTGGTAGGCCAAAAAAGGCCAGAAAGAGGTCAGCCCTGGAGTTGGAGGAGTCAACAAAAGATGGAAGATTGACAAAGAAGGGAACCATGAAGAACTGTTTGAAGTGTGGCAAAACAGGGCACAATCGCAGAACATGCAAGGGACAGGAGGAACCCTAGGAAGTTTGATAGTTTGTTGGAATTAAAACTATGGTTTTATGTTTTGTTTACATGTTTGAAATGTTTGGATGGTAAACCTTTGTCTTTTGTTAAGTTGGAATTTTATGATATTAGTTATGTTATCGGTTGTGTATGTTTGGAATGATATGTTATGGTGCAGCAAGTGACGTATTTTATTGCAGGTTTATGGTGTGTATGCTTTGGCTTTTGGTTTGTGCAGTGCAGGGTTAGATAATCTAGGTTGGTTTGGTTTGGGTTATAGTTTGGGCAGCCGGAGCAGGTGTGACAGGGGTGTGTTTCGTTTGGCTTTTGGTTTGTGCAGCAGGTTATTTGAGTGGAGTTTAGATAGTATAGTGAAGTATAGTTCAGGTTGGTTTGGTTTGGTTTGGGTTATAGTTTGGGCAGCTGGAGCAGGTGTGACAGGGGTGTATTTGGTTTGGCTTTTTGCTTTTTGGTCAATTTACTCATATGTTTAGTTTAGATAGTGTAGCGCATCGTATTGTACAAAAGATTAGATAACCAACTTGCATTAATCGACTTGCAACTTACAAATTACAAAACACTTCCAACTAAACATAGACGAAACCAACTAAACATAGACCTGCACATTACAAAGCAGAGTAGCATACCAACTTTACATCATATTACATTAAGAAAAAACGAGCAAACACAATGAAAACAACCCAACTCATGATCAGAAACACCCAACTCATGATCAACATCCTGTACAGGTTCATATTTGCAACTTGTGATGTTTCGACTTTAGATGCTAAGTGTTGGTTAAGAGTCGCTGTTGTTCCACCTTGTGATCTTTCACAAACCGCGGTATCAAACCAGCAGATGAATCCACATCTAGGGCATCCATAAAACCTTTTCCCTGGGTTCTTTGAAGTACAAGATGTCTTAAGAGTCGCTGCTGTTCCACATCTGCAATATACCATGATTTCGTATTTTTAGTTTGATGAGGAAACTGAATTTATGTGAGGAAGTGCTTATAGTCTGATGAAGAAATCGAAACCCTAATTTATGTGGGGAGGAAGAAGACTCCTGGGGTTTTTAAGGGTAGGTGGAAGGTTATTTACAATTTTACCCATCATGTGAGAGGCACATGGGTGCATTTAACTGGGTTGTTGGATGGGGTTTGGAGAAAAGGACAAGGAGTGTGCAAATTTGTTATTTAAAGGACATGGAATGCACAAATTAAAGGGAAAGGGCAGGAACTGCAATTTAGGGTGTAATTAAAGGACAATCTGTGTAATTTACTCTAAAAATTAATAATAAATAAAGTATAGAAAAACTGTTTTAAACATGTAAAGATTCGTTTGTTAATAAAAAATACTAAACAAATGACAAAAGTATATTAGTTCAATCGAGATGTAAATTATAAGTGCAATAAAATAACACAAAACATAAACTTCAAATATAAAATAAACTTTATTATTCATGGGATATTCTAGATCAAGCAAAAACAACTGAAAATGAAAAAAACATAAAAACACTTGATATATTTCATCTAATTTCTCTTCTTTTTTGATCCGTTTTTCTTGTTTGTGCTCGAATCAGCAGTATCATCTAATTCATCTTCTTTCTCATCGTCCTCAGAATCATCTAAATTTATAACCTCGACCCATTTCCATTCAGAGAGTCTCTTAGATCTTTTCTTTTGATTCTCATACTTCCGATCCTTAAAAAACAAAAAATTAATAAAAAAGTTAAAAAATGATTAAATAAATTTTATAAAAAAAACAAATATTGAATATAAAAATTTAAAAAAGATTAAATAAATTTTAAAATTACCTCTTTACTAAATTGACGTTGAAGATTAGACTTGTATGGACTGAACATTGCACCATAAGAAATAATTTCAACACTATTATCACCATCATCCTACAATAAAACACCAAATAATAACATAACGAACTTGTTAATATGAAAGATTATAAGCGAAAATATTACTTAAAAACTAACGAAAGCTTGTTCGACAACTGGGGTGTTTAAATTGGTGTGTTGAATATGAAAAATCAAATAAGTTAGTATTCACATAAAAGTAAATAAAAGAAAACAATTATTCATTATTGCGATATAACAAAACTGATCATAGAACCGACCTTAGATTTTTCAATATCACATGCTTGTTTTTTAGCATCAAGTGAATTTAGAACTGGCTCCATATTTTAAATCTATTTAGCAATAGAAATGTAGAATTGTGAGTGTTTGTTATGTATTTATAGTAGTCCATTAGGGTTTAGTTTTAGATTGGTCATCCACTTATTTAGAAAGTTTGTTGTGAGTTTTAAGTTTTTAAAATAATATGCACATATCCTGTTTAGTTTGTTGTGGCATGTTTAATAGGAAGTTTGTTGTGAGTTTTATCTATACTATATTAAACATGTCACAACAAAGTGACTCTGTACAAGTAAAATTAGGGAATATTTTAGTTTATTAATGTCGTTCAAAACAAAAAACTTGGGTAAAAAACAAATGTTAATGCACGGTAGCTAGGTAATGGTCAAAGCTGGCTTGGGTAAAAAAACAAATGTTGGCTTTAATCAATTGTACATTTACGCATCGGCTATTTGTACTTTATGAACGCACGGCGAAACTAAAAAAGACAACTATCGAAACGTTTAAAAAAATGTGCCGATCGTCATGGTACCTTTGGATTTTTTTAAAACATTACGGGTTGTAAGATATCGCAGGAATACATTAAAGAATTAAAGAGGGGGGGGGGGAGTGTAACTAATTACCCATAATTATGTTAAATGTCAAGGATTTAAATGTAATAGATTGAGGGACTAAAAAATAATTATGGTTTAAAAGACCACTTTACCCTCATTCTAGGGGTTTATTTATAAATAATGGGGGAAGAATTTCTTAACTTTTGGGAATCCTTCCCATGTATTATAATATAGTATAGATAAATAAATCAGAAGTTATCTAAATAGAATTTATTTAAAGTTTAAAAAATCTGAAAAGAACTACATAAGGTCCAAGGCAGCCATTTGCTAAACCGTTGTGCTAGAGATGATTGGGCCGGACAAATGTTAAGTTTGTGTTAATTTGATATTTTGATGTATAAAGCCTATTCTATCTAGATAGAAATCAAATCCAAACCGTTGAGCAGGCTCAAAATATTTGGGATGGGTATAGGTCGGGTGGGTAGGAGTTGGCTACAAAGCCATTTTTTTCTACAAAGTGTAGGAAGTCTTCTACATGTGGCAATTAGAGTTTTTAATCAAAAGGGTATTAAGGTAATTTAATTATAATTGTAATTATGGATTATATTAATAGATTAACTAACTAAGAAGATAATTAAGGAAAGCAGATATCTCATTGAAATCAAATCAACAGTTTCGTTTAAATTATACAATTGATACAACATATTCCCAGAGCATTCATATTGCATCTGGTTCTTCATAACATCTTTACTGATCAAAATCATGGCGTTAAATGTTATGGTTGATTGTGGTGATGGTAAAGTTTTATGATATTGCATAACTTGAATTTTTGTTTGATGTGTTGTAGCAATTGTATGATTTATCTAACAATGATTACGATATTGAATTAATGTTGGAGGATTTCTTGACAGTGTGTTTTAACAGCAAGCAGACTAATATCGTCGTGCTTTAGGAGTTTATAATTATCCTATATATTAAAAAAGAAAGCTTATGAATAGTAACTCAACACATGGCCCACCCTCCGTTTTTCACTTCATGTTAAATACAACAAACTTCAACTCATTAAACAAAAACTCAACTTGGTAAATTGGCTTTGCTGTGCACCACTAAGAGTAGATACCCGAGTTCGAATCCTTTGTGCCTTTTTTTTAAGAGGATGCTTCATCTTCTTGGCTGGTGGTTTTCACAAAACCATTCACACCCCCACATAAAATTCTAAGCCTTTTTTTTTGAGAGGGTGCCTCATCTTCTTGGCTGGTGGTTTTCACAAAACCATTCACACCCCCACATAAAATCCTAAACCATCCATCTGCCCGTCATTTTACACTTACATACAAACCCTAGAGAGGGGGTGAGAGAGGGAGAGATATGTAGATGTCTAGAGATAGTAAGAGAGTCTGGGAGAGAGAATCGTGATGGAGTGGTAGCTGACCACCGCCATCGTTGGCTGCTCCACCTGATTCCGGCGCGTCAACGACCCAAACCGACGGAACAATGAGTGTTTAAGAGAGAGAGAGAGAGAGGGGTTGTGTAGACGATGGACTTGACGACGGTTAACATTCCAACCAAATCAGACCAGATTCCGGTAAGATCCGAACTCATTTGCATGTTTCATTCTTTGTTATATCGGTTCAAAATGAGTCTTGTAAGGAGAATCAGCTGAATATCCGGTGAGCAGATTAAAGTGTGTACGGGAGTTTTTCAAGTGAATCGGCAACTCTCCAGGCCGACTCTACATATAAGGTAAGCCACGAACTACTTCTGGCCACATATGTGAATTTCGGTTATATAATCAGGTCTAAATGTGTAGAAATAATGACGAGGAGTAGGGCACAGTTGGAATTGGGGGCTGGTTAGGTGAATTTTATTTGTGGGTTTGGTGTGTTTTAAGCATTTATGTTTTGTTAATCGCAAATGCATCTTCATTGTTGCAAGAATCAATCCTAAAAAAACTGATTTTTGGGCAACTGCAGCTCATGTTCTTGACCTAAAAGTTAGATGAGTTAGGGTTCTACAAAGAGGAGTAAGAGAGACAGATTAGCAAGGGGAGAGAGGAGCGAGGGGAGAGCGGAGCGGCGGTCATGGAGGAACCGGCCGTCGTCTTCGGGTGTCGCCATCAAGTTAGGCCGGTGGTGATGGTTTGGTGGTATGCCGCAGCGTAGTTGACGGGGACCATGACGGCTATGGGTCTAGGGTTTCGGCGAGGGTACCAGTGTCTCTCATCGGCCGATCTAGATACAGAATGGGAAACTTGAAGATGATCTTAAACTTCTCTGGTTTTAGGGTTTCTCCGCAAAATGGACGCCGGCGATTGTGGTTGTACTGTCGGATTCTCCCCTGAAAGCAACATACACTCGATTTCTCTTCGTCTTCTCTCGAATTTGTTGTTAATTCGATTTTATTTGCGTATTCATTTGCTTTTGCAGATTCAACAAACCCTTAAATTGATCTTTAGAGAGAGATAAATACACAGCGGTGGTTGTTCTTCCGATACCGCCTGTCGCTGGCGAACATTCCAGCGAAGAGTCCCGATCTATCATGAGGTTATTTCACAGATACCCCCATTTCATCTCGGTAGCTTGCGGAATCTACAATATGTGTATGCATGTTTCTTTCTTTAGTTGTTCCTGAATTGTTAGATGTGTTTTGGGGGTATTGATTGTAGGTTTTCTGTGGAGGAGTAGAAATTTGGTTTCTTTAATTAAATTCAGTTGAATGATGCCCTTATTGCAGCGAAACATAATGAAACATTCTTGGAGTTGAAATACAGCCCGGGTGATGACAGGCTTCACTATTAAAATCACTATTCATAAACACCCATCCTTTAAAGTTTAAGCGAATTTTATTTCCATTTGGTTTGTGATATGTATCTGGTTTTAAAAGACAGGGCAACACATATATTATTATTTTAGGACTGTTATAGCATTGGTATATGCTGGATAGTTTTGAGTTTTCATTTTATACAGTTTACTTTTTTTTTTGTCTATTGATTTAAATCTTTACTTTGCTATACTTTTTTTTTTGTTTCTGCTTTTACATTAGATTTTTTTTTTTTTACGTTTTTTGGAGTCTAATTTGGGGACATTCAATTTAGGTAATATGAATTTGGGGCTTTTGTTTTGACCTTATTTAAGCTTACCTTCATGCTAAGAAAGGCGTATAGATAATTCTAGCGGAGGCTATGATGTTAGGGCGCAATGCCATTTGGCATATCGGTGTCGCTCTGTATCTTTTATTTCTTTTTTACCGATCCAGAAAAAAAACTTGCTACATATCACCTTCAATATCTAGGTAGAAGATAATTGTCAATATTTAAATTGAATAGAAAAAGTCAAAGAAACTGTATGGATCTTTGCCAAATATATAATCTAATATGCATTTTTTAAAAACCCTATACAGGCAACTCATCATGTACAATTGAGAAGTTGAGTTACCACTCACATTTCTATACCAGTTTCTACCAACTTGTCTACTTATCACCATTACGTGGGGCAACAGCGACTCGGGTTATTTTTGGCTGCGTGTGAGGTGCGTTGGGGCTACAAATGGTAGTGAAATAACATTGGATAGTAGGGGTGACGACTACCATAACAGAACAGCAAATGGACAACAACGACTTGCAATCAGGTGCAGTCTTGGGATTGATTACGGGTCGAACTGTGAGTAACGGCACAACAACAAGCCGAGATATTTGGCAGTTATGTGGGAGTGTTTTGGGCCTGCTAACGGTGTCTAAACAACCATTATAAGTGATGGTAATGGCTGCCAGAAAAGATCATAATCAGGAGCCCATGCTCAGGTTATTTGGGGCCGGTTTCAGTGCCGAATCATAGTGTACGAACTGTCAATTCGTAAGGTAATTTTATTAAATGGGATTATTTAATGAAAGAGATTTTTTAAATTAAGTTACTTGATTGATATATACTGATTGAAAAAGTTTTATTCATAGAATACACATATGGTAGTAATGACATAGTACAAAAATGGATAAGAGAAGAGCTGGGTCTACACTCATTTGGACGGTGTAACACATCATCCTTGTAAAAGTGTTCCTAATGAGTAAATGTTAATGACACTGATATGTATGCTAGACATACCCCTTTTTTGATGGTTGCTTCCGTTAAAACAACATGATAATTAATGATCTTCGGCTACTAATTTAACGAAATCCCACACCGACAATTAACTGAAACTAACATTTAATGTCGCACTGACAACCAATTGAAACTAACATTTAATGTCGCGCAACGCGCGAACGCTTGAATACCCCTAGTTGGATTAATTAGAGGATTTGTTGTCGTTGTGTTTTAAACATTCACAATGTAACATGTGTTTTACCAGCTGCAATCCTTTATGAACAATTTCTTGATGATGTGTTTTACCAATTACAAGTTAATTCACAGTGTGTTATAGCAGTTTATGTTTTAGGAAGGAGATGTATTTTGTAATTATTAACGTGTTTTTAGGAAGGAGATGTATTTATAATTTCTTGACGTTGTGTTTTACTAGTTACAGGTTAATTCACAACGTGTTATACCAGTTATGATTCACAAATGACATGTCTTTTGTGGTTTCTTGATCTTGTGTTATATAATTTTTGGGTTCTTCACGATATGTTATATTGTATAACACACCATACAAGTTAAATGACGTGTTATATTGTATGATTCACGATATGTTTTCTTGGGTTTCTTCACGATGTGTGATATTGTATGATTCATGATGTGTTTTCTTAGCGTTGTGTTTCTTCATGAAGGAGAGAAGGAAATAAAGAGAGAGAGAGAGAATCGCTATAAATGTGGTGTGATTTATGGGATGACTATTATTTCCATGTTTAAAACAAGCTAAATGACACATCTACCCCTAATTAATTAAACCATCCTATTTTTAAGACAAACATATTACCAAAATGCCACCAAGATGATCTCAACCATCAAACACACTCATCCAATGGTCAAGATCACTTCCTACACTTTGTAGGAAAAACACACTTTGTAGAGGAACCTCACCCTAGGTCAGGTAATTGGCTATAGGATTCATTTTATATTTTTCACGGGTTTGCAACGGGTATGAGATTTGGTGATATACATGTTTACTCTGATTAATATGTTAAATGTATCTTAAAAATCCAAATTAAAATGTTAAAAAAAGTTTTTCGAAACTTTTGTACATAATAAAGATGTATAGAAGCTATTTTAATAAAAAAAAATCATTTTTGTAATTTTTATTCTTTTTTTACTGTTTTTTAGATTTTTTTTTTTTTTTTTGTAAATTTTTTTAGTTTTTGAATTTCTTTATCAAAAAGGTTATTAGACCCAAATTATAACCCCACCTGAAAAATTAAGAGGAATCTTTGTTTCTTTTCTTTATATATATATATAATACTATATAAAACATCTCATATGTCCACAAAAGTAATTTCCATTCTATTTTTAAGATGACATACCAAAAGCCAAGAACAAGCTCCTATATTTTTACACTTTTCTTCCTTTCTTGCCCCTACTCATTTAATGCCATTGAGTATCATCCGCTATGTGTAGAATGTAATCATCAGTTGGCAATGAAATCATTGATTGAATGGTGAGAGAAAATTGAAGATGCGAATTGGATATGCCCTTTCGTTTCTAGATCCCACTCCCTCTAAAAACGAAACAATTATCGTCATCTACAAGCAATGTTCAAGACTAGGAAAAGTAGCCCGCGCTACGCGGCGGGAAATCGGTAAGTCTCAGTTGAAAAACTCAAATACGGCAGGAATTTGTTAATTCCTTTTTCAAAGACCACTCTTTATTTATGAATCTTAAGCAGTGGAGAGTGATGAGTTCAATGGTAAAAGCAGGTCCGGTATCCAACCAATTTTAATGGTTTTAGTGATCGGTTTCAAACTAAAAAGGTCACCAGTTGTTGCAGGTCTCAGTTTCGACCAATTCGGTAAAGGGTTGCGGCGAGTTGAGGATTTTCGGTTTCACCACCGAACCGCTTGATATGTTCTGACCTCTGATATATCGTCGCCTCTAAGCAGCCGCCACCACCTTGCCGCCACCACTAACTGGCACCACAATATCACCGCCACCACTACCAAACCATCGCCATCTTCAAACACGACGGTAAACAGGAATGCGCAATAGTGTAGAAATGCATTATATTATAAAGGACGATGGCTGATGAGTGGAATGAAGAAGCGGTTGCAGCTTGTGATTTGCTTGAGTTTGAAGATAGGTGTTTTTAGAAGTGGGGAGTAAGCAGATGACCAGCAGATGTAGGTAATGTGTTACCTGGAAACCGGCACTGTTCATAAGACATTTCATCATTTGTTATATTATGCTATGGATTCGAGCTCCATTTCCCTCTCGGTACTTAGATCTTCCAAATCTCCCCTGATGAACTATACACCGAGTGGGTTTTTACCAATAAAGAGAAAAAGAACTCTGACCATCTGTCACAGAAAAAAGAACGAACGGATCTTGTAGGATTCCCAAAGGCGTCCTTGGGTTAATCTCATAGTTCCTACTCGCGATGCATTGCTACTAGAAATCAAGATATTGGTTCGGCCATTATACATGTTGTGTTAGATAATCATAGTAGATGAGAACAGTGATCTAAATTATCGGATCAATCTGAATCTTAGCAGGAGAGACAAATTGTTAGGTTATTACTTATTCCCCAACTTGATTATATCAAATTTGTTGTTTTTTCATTCAATTTTCTGGGTGAAATCAGGGACGAATTTGTAGGTTATATGGGAGAAAGTATGCAAATTTCCATAGTTATGAATATCAGATCTGAAACCTTTTAATTCTCTGTTTATAGAAATGGCTGCAATTTCTTCGAGGCCGTGCACTGTAAAAGAGATCTTTAAAGATTACAACGCCCAACGTGCTGGAGTCGTTCGAGCTCCCATTTACGGTATTGTTCATTGAGTTTCGGTGATTGTTTTTTTTTTTTTTTACGTTTTTGTTGCCTTTGACTTTGTGTAGTTGCGAATTATTAATTGTATGTTGTTATTTTGTTGCAGATGTAGATGAATTTTTACACAATTTGCGATCCAGGTTTATTTTATTGTTTAAATGCAGTTAAATAATTCATGTGCTTTTGAGCAATTTTATGATATAATTAGTGATTTATGTATGGTGGGAGATAAACTTCAAACACTGGTAACTAACAGTGAGTTTTTTTGATCATAAACATTGTAAGTTTGAAATTTATTATATCTCCATTTCATGATAACAGTGTACATTTGTTTACTTAGGACTTGAAGGACCATGTCTTAACTTGAGTTTAGATCGAATTGTTGTTCAATTAAAAACTCTAAGCTACATGTACCCATACAATGATTATTAATATCTTGGTTTTAAAGAGCACAAGGTGCTTTGAGACGTTTACGTCTTAAAAGCCGAGGTGCACGGAGTTGCTCTATATACAGCCATCCAAGTTTTTACATATCACCTTGTTACAAACTCTAATTTTGATCAACGTTGACCTAGATGTACATGAGGCAAAATATTTTTCTTGTCTTATTCAAAGAATAATCATGGTCAAACTTAGACTTTTCAAAAGGTCAAACTCTTGATTTATTGTCTCAGTAATTGAATCTTGGTTCTTTGGTTATGATTTCACAGGGTCATCATCGCGGTTCTTACAGTTTTTGAAAGAATAGGTGATATATTCGTTTCATGGTACGTATCATAGAATATCTATGCTAATCGCTTACTGATGACGTAATGTATGTATGCATGTTTTAACATGAGAATTCACCGTAAGTCTTTTGTTTGAAAAATGTTTCTTAGGCTACCGATGTATGGAGAGATGAAGCTAGTGCTCATCATCTACTTATGGTATCCTAAAACTAAGGTAAAACTATGCAGTTAATATCAGTGAGATATCGGTGATATATCGGTCCCTTAGTAAAGTATCGGTGTCGAATATCGGTCAAAATATCAGTACCGATATTATCGGCGATATTGACCGATATTTGACCGATATAACCGATATATCACTGATATTTGACCGTTATAACCGATATATCACCGATATTTGACCGATATAACCGATATATCACCGATATTTGACCGATATAACCGATATATCACTGATATATCCCTTAGTAAAGTATCGGTGTCGAATATCGGTCAAAATATTTGACCGAGGTACCATTTTCCCCCTTCTCGTTAAAATTTAGGTCATTTGTTGTAAGTGTGAGGCTATATGCCACGCGAATAAGCCGCAAGATAGTAATAATAATAAACGAAACCAATGGCTTTTTTATAGAATAAGCTTATCCGAACACTTTGTTGGTGTGGTCGAATGATAAAAAGAAATTTGCATTTGAGATCAAATAATTTGAACCACTAATTTCATTTGTTGTTCCGTTCTGTTTAGGTGTTGGCGGGACATTCGCCACTTCCTCCTACGGTTGCTCCACCGGTGGTTCCTCGACTAGATCAGGCTGAAGATAAGTGGATGCCGACAGCTCCCACAGCTCCACCGCTACCAAACGTTAGTCATCACCAACCAGTATATTCGGAGGAGTTTCATATTCCTGGATTCGTCAACCACCACATCAGCAGGTTTTTCTTTCCCTCTCTGCTGGTTTTGTTTATAATTTCTTGTAATACTAGGCTACGGTCACTGTTCATGTTGGTTTTTTTAAGTCATTAGTAGAGCCAATTGGATGGAAATTATCCAATCAAATTATACAAATTATGGTTGTTCCGGTTCATCTTGGCTATTATTAGATCAAATCCTGCTACATTCACCTAACTGGATACTACAAATATTCGTTTGGATCCACTATGTGCCTATGTTTAACTTAAAATTTAGGTCATTTGTTGTTAAGTGTGAGGCTACATGCCACGCTAATAAACCGCAAGATGGTAATAATAATAAACGAAACCCCTTCGAAGTGTTTCAGTAAAGTCGATCAAATTATTGGGATATACATGTATTAAGGGTAACTGTATCGTCTCTTCAAGCTCGCATTGAAGCCATTAACCTTACCAAAACCCCTTGACTCCCTGCGCTGTCCTTGTATTCCAAACACTTTGTACGCTAGAATGTATATGTTCCAAATAACATGGTTCATAAATATTATGCCAATAATCCCTTCATATGAGACATTCAATAGCTTACCAATCATGGTTTTTATAGCTACTTGACAATTACTTTTAGCTACTTGACGTACCCGCTGCAACGTGCCGGCATTCCCACTTAAAAACTTATTATTCTTTCTTTATGTTTGAATTTACTAAACATGTTTGTTTACACTTTATACATGGACTTGGTAAGTTGTCTGTCATTGCGGCATCTGCTGCACAGTCGGCTGCAAACGTGGTTCAAGCCAGCACAAAGGAACTAACAACAAAGCCTTTTTTTTTTTTTTGCATCCCTGCCCTTTGATGCGTGTGAAGTGTGTATATAAGTTTAAGTATGTTTTAAGCCCTTTTACACTTTCTTTAGCCAAGTTTTAAATTTATAAAACACGATATTTACTAACACTAAACACACATATGGGCAAGTGCACCCATCGTGAGCGTAGTATAGTATTGGTAAAATACCGAGGTCGTCCAAGGACACAAGAGCTTTTAGTACCGGTTTATCCTCAACGTCTAATCAAATCAAAAAGTTTAGAAATATGTTTTAAACTAAGAAAAATAAAAACTAACTAAAATGCTGAAAATAAAAATAAAATAAAAATAGATAAACAAGATGAATCACTTGGTTCCGACTCGTGTTTAGTGTAACCTTTGATTATTTCCGCACTTTTGCACTTATTTAAGAGATTATCTTAGTTATTGTAGTAGGCCCCTCTTTTGAAGATGACGTTACTCTCAACCCAGTAGTTTGAGTCAGCAAGGATACAATCCTAAAGGGTCGGATTATTGAAAGATAATTAATTAAGTTATTAATGCAAATTATGGTAGGCCCCTCTTTTGAAGGTGACGTTACCCTCGGCTAAGTAGTCTGAGTCAGCAGGGATACAGTCCTAAGTAGCCGGGATATAGTATTAATAGTAGTTTAACTTATGAGGGGATCAAAGAGTTTGGACCCCCGCCATCCAATACCGTTAAGTATTGAAGGATGTCCTACTAAATTTGACCCAGGTCCCTTGCAGGATCTCTAAACGCTGAACAACGGCAAGACTCTTACCAAACCGTTCCCTTAACCCCCGACCAGGTAGCCAACATACCTCCATATAGACCGTGGAGATATGAATGGTGAAAATCTTTTATTTTATATAGACAGTAAAATAATGTCAAGACACCACGGACAAACGATAAGGAAGAATCACCTTCAACATAAGAAACTAATTATTAAAGTCATTAATACATAACCAATTAAAAAGTGCGAAAAGATTAAACATAAAAAATATTACACTAGACACTTTGTCATCACCAAGTGATGTAAGAGACTTAGGCAAACATGGCCTTGATTGTCAAGAACTCTTACGATCAATCATGGATCCCGAGACGACTCACACACTCTACGATGGATAATGGATGATGGTGGTGGATGATGGTGTTATGGTGGTGGTGGGTGGTGGGTGAAGTGTGAGAGAGGTGGTGTGCCAAGGGATGGTTTGAGCTTGAGCCAAGCACTCCTATTTATAGGCTGAACAGAAGCTCGGGCACGGCCCCGTGTCCAGTGGGTACGGCCCCGTGTCCACATCCTTCTCTTTCTTCATTTATTGCAGCTTGTCTTATTAGTTGACCACGCCCCCGTGTCCGCTGAGCACGACCCCGTGTGCAGAAGCATATATGTACTATGAAGATTTGCCTAGATTCTGCGAATCTTATAGTTGACCACGGCCCCGTGCCGGCTGAGCACGGCCCCGTGGTGGGCAATGGAAGCTTCTACCACTTTGTCTTTTCTGCTGACACTTGGGCACGCCCCCGTGCTGGTTGAGCACGGGGCGTGTTCAGTCTTCTGTCTTCTTGTTTTGCTTGGGAAGATGCTGTCGTGGGGTCGGGCATGTCACGTTTGCTCATTTTCTTGTATTTATGTTAGATTTTGCTGTATTTTTGCTTCTTTTGTTAATTTGAGCTCATTTAATCCTGAAAATACAAAAGGAAGACAAAAGCACACTTTTTCCAACATTTTACTAAAAAAGGGTTAGTTTTATGCCACAATTGATGTAATTTATATGTTGCATTTTGCACACATCGAATACCCCCACACTTGAATCTTTGCTTGTCCTCAAGCAAAACTCTTTATAATGTGGCTTTACACTCCCAAATGGAATGGGTAGAAGAGAAAGTTTTTTGGGCTTGTCATAGAGTGTCGGGATTTCCAAGATTCTTTATTAAGTTTTATTTTTATTTATTTACAATCCTATTCGTCATGATTTATTTAAAACTTTTCATAAGATAAATTACTTATTAGGGCATAACATGCCTTTTTAAAATTCTATTTATATACAAGTTCACATACCTCACGGGGATCACTCAACACTCGGCCGAAAATGTATTTTTTTGGATCACTCGAGAGTGGCATGGAACTTACTCCTACCATAAGCTTGCCAAGCAATCAATCCTCCTCCTTTTTAACTATATCTTTGTAAATATCAAGAGGACTTTTTGGGTGAAGGGTTAGGCTTGGGTTAAAGGTAGGTGGTTGGGTTAGTGGTTAGTAGAAAAAGGGCGAAAAGCGTAACAAGCGTCGGTTTTCGTTATGACTTTTTAATTTTTTGCAACTTTTATTTTGATGAAGCTTTTATTCAAAAAAAGTTATTTTTGATAAACTTGATTGTTTATTTTCTTTTGCTTCATCATCAACATTTTTTTTTTATTTTTTTTTTTTGAAAAGTCATACGGAAAAAAAAACCGAGCAGGTTACTAAAACAAATGGTTAAAAATGAAAAAGATTTTGGTGGGTAAAAGGGTGTTTGGTTTGGGTTATGAAATGAAAAAGTTTAGGCTCAAAGGGGCTAACTAGGGGGATTTTGGGTAGGTGGTAAAAAAAAAGAAAAATAATGGTGTAGAAATAAAAAGGGTTAGTCCTAATGCCTCCATCATTTACTTACTCGGGTTTAAGTTGGTAAGGACCGGGAATGTATCGTCGTGACAAGTTCTAGAGTCGTAAGAACCAAGCGGCTATTCACACAAGAAACGAAAAATGAGCATTTAGTTTAATGATGTGTAATTGTATGCTCAATAAAGGCTCAAAACTCACTTTTGTGGGAATGAGTTTTTATGTGATCAAGTATATATAATCAAATTTTAACTAAGCTTGTCATGCCTTTTCATAATTTTCTTATGTTGGTTCTTTTTATCACGTCGCTATCGGTTGTAAATTTATAAAAATATAACCTTTTTTTAGAATTTGAAATTCTCAAGTTAAACCTAGACAAGTAAAAAAAAATTGAAAATTTTTGAAAAAATTTGGGGTGATTAGCGGTTCCAATAGAGTTTTGTGTAAGGCTTGTATTTAGGACTTGCAAGATTCAAGGTTTTAGCATCCCCCCACACTTAAATTACACATTGTCCTCAATGTGTCCCAAAAATAAGTTTTTAGGTTGATTGAATGTGTAAAAAGGTGTGAAAAAGCAAAAATTTTGTGTTACTGGGCGCTGAACACGGCCTCGTGGTGTCCGGGCACGGCCCCGTGTTCAAGTGCCAGTAACAAAATTGAATCAAGAGAAACAGAAGCCTGGACACGTGGGCGTGTTGGGTGAGCACGGCCCGTGTCTAGTTTACCTGAACTGGGTATTTCTGCAGACTGTGCAGCACGAGGCCGTGTTGGGTGGACACGGCCCGTGCCGAACTTACTGTAAACGAAGAAATTTTGTCGGATGGTCCTGTTTTCCTGCATGGGGTGCTGGGTCAAGCTTCCCTTGGTTCCTTTGCCATCTCAAGTGTGTTTTATTTATTTCAACACCATCCAAACACCAAATTAACTAAAACCATCATTCATTAAGTCATAGAGAAAATTACATAATAGTTCTAAAAAAAATGAAAAATAAAAGTTAAAACTCCTAAATTAGATAGGTCAAGTGATACGTAAAATCGTCCCTAGGAGCTCTACTTTTTTAATAAGAACCAAAATTCCGGAAATAGTTTTCCGGTTTCTAAAAGTCTCGTAGAACTCCAAGCCGAGCGGTGTCCCTTAGATGTTGTTAGAGCCATTCTTCTATCTCCCTCGGGAGAAGGGAGGCAGCTTCAGGTTCCTCAACATCTTGTGGAGGGGGAGCGACACCAATCGGAACCCCTTGTAGTATGTCTCGAGGGGGCTCCGGATGTAAGGCGTACCATTCGGCTGGAATGATGACTTCCGGTACCACATTCCATGCCCTTTGTGTGATAATCGGCACCAAAGGAGGAGATGCGAGAATGTTCAACCTTTGGTGCAAAAGGCTGACTTCCCGGAGACATCCTTCTAGTCCCACCGTTAGATGATTAATACGGTCGACCAATGCTTCTTCCACCCCCGTTATCTCATCAATGGCTTCTCTTAGGGCGTAAACATAGTTTACAAGAGAATCCTCAACCGTTGATGATCTTCTCCCCTGCCGGTTGTTTCTGGAATGTGACGAAGAGTTTCCGCTTGTTCTGCTTGCCATTCTGAGAAAACAAACCGAAAAGAGTTCAATTTTATGGGACCAGTACCTCGGACACGGCCCCGTGTTCAGACATCTGCATGATTTAGGAACAAGGAATCTTGGAGTTTTAATTTGTTTTTGTGATTTTTAAAGCATTTTTGAACAGAAACAACTTAAAACATTGTTGTAGAACTTATTCTTAACAAGATTCTATGAACAAAAATCTAACAAATATCTCAATAAAGCTTGAAATTATGGAACTCTCAAGCTTTAATGGAGGTGTAAGGAAAGAAAATTTGAAGAAGATGATAGTGGATAAAAGAGGAAAGGACAAGAAGATAGTTGAGAAACTTCTTTTAGAAAATACCTAGGATGGTATGTGAGAATATTTCCCAAATCTCTGTCCCTGGAATGGTTCAAATGTGCAGGATTCTTGGCTGCATTTATAGAAAACGACAGTACGTTGCGCACTGCCCCGTGTCGGCTGGACACGGCCCCGTGTGCAGATGGAATCCTGACACATTTTTGTCCGTATTCTGACAAAATCAGAAGGGAATCTTTGGGTGGACACGGGCCCGTGCTGACCTGGACACGGCCCCGTGTCTAGAAGCTGTCTTAAGGAGTTCGTCTATTTTCAAGGAATTTCTTCAGATCGGGTGGTTCCTTACTGGATGGAACAACCCCAAAGTGCCTAAGATACCTTAATTGCTCTAGATTAAGACGAGAACGCAAGAGGTTGTCGGTGAGGGTGATTCCTATGCTATATGTAGGTGGACAAGTCCAACCTTTTTCCGGGCTCTCGTTAAAGAAGGTGTATATCGAATCGCTCAGGTCTATGTATGCATCGAACGAAGTCAATGGGGAGTCCTTCACGGCACAATCGACACAGGGACGACTATCGCTCAAGTCCTCACTAGAGTTAGAAGTATCGTTGGAAACAACGAAGTTGTTTGAATGCAAGCCCAACCTTTCTTCTTGGTTATCGTCTTGGGATAGATCATTGAAATCTTTCCTAAGTTCTTTTAACCAATTAATAATTAGATCTTCTAATTGAAATAATTCATCGAGAAGCATTTCTCCTAGAAAATCTGGTTGAGAGCATTCGAGGGAGAGATAGGGATTATTTTTACTTTCGCCCCTCTTAAGGATACAAGGAAACGATGGGTCTATATAGTGGGGCTTATAATTTAGAAAATAACATTCTAATTCCTCATGGGAACCACCACATAATTGACACCACGTACCATAAGAGTGCCGAAAGTAAAAAGTATCAGTATCACTCATGTTTGTGTCAGAAATTACCAACCGTCGGGATCTTACGGTTCTGTTTTCAGTAACTGAATCTTGGGCACGTGGGCGTGTTGAGTGGGCACGGCCCCGTGTTCAGCTTACTGTCTGACTTAAAACAAGATTGCCAGTTCCAATGATTGGGCACGGGGCGTGTTCAGCGGGCACGGCCCGTGCTGAGTTCTGCAGAAGCTGAAAAACTAAGAAAAATCCTAAAAAAATGAAAAATAAGAAAAAACGATTAGGCCATTGATTCCTAAGTTTCTTAAAATCCTTGTGTCCCCGGCAACGGCGCCAAAAACTTGATGCGTGTGAAGTGTGTATATAAGTTTAAGTATGTTTTAAGCCCTTTTACACTTTCTTTAGCCAAGTTTTAAATTTATAAAACACGATATTTACTAACACTAAACACACATATGGGCAAGTGCACCCATCGTGAGCGTAGTATAGTGTTGGTAAGATACCGAGGTCGTCCAAGGACACAAGAGCTTTTAGTACCGGTTTATCCTCAACGTCTAATCAAATCAAAAAGTTTAGAAAAATGTTTTAAACTAAGAAAAATAAAAACTAACTAAAATGCTGAAAATAAAAATAAAATAAAAACAGATAGACAAGATGAATCACTTGGTTCCGACTCGTGTTTAGTGTAACCTTTGATTATTTCCGCACTTTTGCATTTATTTAAGAGATTATCTTAGTTATTGTAGTAGGCCCCTCTTTTGAAGGTGACGTTACCCTCAACCCAGTAGTTTGAGTCAGCAAGGATACAATCCTAAAGGGTCGGATTATTGAAAGATAATTAATTAAGTTATTAATGCAAATTATGGTAGGCCCCTCTTTTGAAGGTGTCGTTACCCTCGGCTAAGTAGTCCGAGTCAGCAGGGATACAGTCCTAAGTAGCCGGGTTATAGTATTAATAGCATGGTTGTAAAACAAGGTCTCCAAGGCCGAGTACTCCCCGAGTAGTCGCTACAAGGTAGGCTGCCGAGGCGACTTTCTTCAACTCCGACAAATTACTCGGAATCGATCGAATGCAGTCAACATCGGCCAAAATCGGATCTAGTAGGTCAACTCAGGCCGAGTTTGACTTAAAATAAAATAAACCATAATTTCTATGCTTATAATATTAAAGAATGAATATCAATTTCACGTATTTTGCTATAAATATTAGTAAATTTATGTTATTTGACCTATATTTAACTTCCAAAAACTAATTTCTTTATAATTTGGCATGTCCGAGTACTCCCCGTGTACTCTCCGCCTAGGCCGAGTACTCTCAACTCCCCGGTCGACCGACTAGGGAGCGCCTAGCGACTTTTGCAGCCATGATTAATAGTAGTTTAACTTATGAGGGGATCAAAGAGTTTGGACCCCCGCCATCCAATACCGTTAAGTATTGAAGGAGGTCCTACTAAATTTGACCCAGGTCCCTTGCAGGATCTCTAAACGCTGAACAACGGCAAGACTCTTACCAAACCGTTCCCTTAACCCCCGACCAGGTAGCCAACATACCTCCATATAGACCGTGGAGATATGAATGGTGAAAATCTTTTATTTTATATAGACAGTAAAATAATGCCAAGACACCACGGACAAACGATAAGGAAGAATCACCTTCAACATAAGAAACTAGTTATTAAAGTCATTAATACATAACCAATTAAAAAGTGCGAAAAGATTAAACATAAAAAGTATTACACTAGACACTTTGTCTTCACCAAGTGATGTAAGAGACTTAGGCAAACATGGCCTTGATTGTCAAGAACTCTTACGATCAATCTTGGATCCCGAGACGACTCACACACTCTACGATGGATAATAGATGATGGTGGTGGATGATGGTGTTATGGTGGTGGTGGGTGGTGGGTGAAGTGTGAGAGAGGTGGTGTGCCAAGGGATGGTTTGAGCTTGAGCCAAGCACTCCTATTTATAGGCTGAACAGAAGCTCGGGCACGGCCCCGTGTCCAGTGGGCACGGCCCCGTGTCCACATCCTTCTCTTTCTTCATTTATTGCAGCTTGTCTTATTAGTTGACCACGCCCCCGTGTCCGCTGAGCACGACCCCGTGTGCAGAAGCATATCTGTACTATGAAGATTTGCCTAGATTCTGCGAATCTTATAGTTGACCACGGCCCCGTGCCGGCTGAGCACGGCCCCGTGGTGGGCAATGGAAGCTTCTACCACTTTGTCTTTTCTGCTGACACTTGGGCACGCCCCCGTGCTGGCTGAGCACGGGGCGTGTTCAGTCTTCTGTCTTCTTGTTTTGCTTGGGAAGATGCTGTCGTGGGGTCGGGCATGTCACGTTTGCTCCTTTTCTTGTATTTATGTTAGATTTTGCTGTCTTTTTGCTTTTTTTGTTAATTTGAGCTCATTTAATCCTGAAAATACAAAAGGAAGACAAAAACACACTTTTTCCAACATTAGTACTAAAAAAGGGTTAGTTTTATGCCACAATTGATGTAATTTATATGTTGCATTTTGCACACATCACCCTTACATATTTTTTTGAAAAAAAAGTGGTAGACCATTGATATCTTCTCATAAACAGGTGAGAGATGGGGATTACAACGTCAATTAAACGGTCAATGTTGTTACCGCAAAAACCACTGAAATCGGACACAGGACATGGGGAATGGTGAGCGGCGTAATGGCGTTAGCTACACAAAAGACCGGTACCCCTCGTAAAACTGATACTGGCCAAGAAACAAAAACCAAGGTGACCAGTTTAGTCAAGAATTAAAAGCTTGGAATTCGAATGGTGGGAATGGTGGTGTCTCGGTCAACAGCTCATCGGGTAGGAACGCTGGTTCCAGTCCTTGGGACGATTGGGATAATGACGGGTACAGAAAGCATGCGTCTGATAACGGAGGTAGCTGGGCAGGTTGGGATGACGATAAAGATGATGATGATAGTTTTGGCCAAGCACCGTCTAACGGTAAAACCACTGCTACTCAAAGTGGAAAGTCAGATGGAAACTGGTCTGGTGCAGGCTTTCATTAAGAAATTTGTCTTTTAAATTAACTTGTTGAGTAAGGGTTCTTAGTTGAAAGAAGTTCAAGTTTATACTACACATGTACATTTCTGAACAAAGGGTTGGTAAGTTGTCCAACTAAAAAATAAGTAATGCTTATTATATATTTTGATCATTTGTTTTATGATTCTGGTTATAATGTATATTGATATAAACATTATCCTCATGTTCACTGTTGAAACTTTTTGGACAATTTTTTTTAATAAGATGGGTGCAAAGATTAAACGAAAAGGGAGGGGGAGAGATTGAAACGGCTAGGGGTGTCAGTTGTGAGACAGTTTTGGCTTAGCAGGTTGAATTGATAAACCCACAGACGGTTTTATATGAGTTAGTATCAAAGACATCAATCCTAACACGACACATTTAAAAACGTGTAACCTGGACATGACCCGTGTAACCCATTACCCATTATTAAAACAAGCCAAACAGGTTGACGGTCGTAAATGAGTTGTAATAAATTTGGATATGCTAAGTATGAAATGTGGTGGTTAAGTTATCACATGTGTTTGACAGCTTTTAGTTCCATAAGTAAAGTTGGCCACAGTTAAGGTCAATGAACCTCACATTTTTAACATTTGAATTATGTTCTCACTCAGTATTGGTGAATCCGCAACAACGTGGGGGTTTCCCACTAGTAATCACATAATGTTTTACTTCTACTTATCGTTCATTTAGGACTTAGGAGCTGTTTGTTTAGCTCTTTAAAGGTTTTTAATGGTTCAGACTTCTTACTGATTCAGCACTTAATGGTTTAGACTGTTTGTTTCGTAAGCAGATGTCTGAATGATTAAGACATTTGCCTCTGAATGGTTAAATATTATACCGAGTCTGAATGGTTCAGACCTCTTATCTAAATTGGTCAGATATTTGCCTCTGAACGGTTAAGCATTATACTGAGTCTGAATGGTTCAGACATCTATTACTTCAACACTTAATGGTTCAGACCTCTTACTGGTTCAACACTTAGGGGCTGTTTGTTTACCTCTTAATGAAGCTCTTAATGGTTTAGACCTCTTACTGGTTCAACACTTAGGGGCTGTTTGTTTACCTCTTAATGAGGCTCTTAATGGTTCAGACCTCTTACTGGTTCAACACTTAGGTGCTGTTTGTTTTTTCAGAGGTAAAACATCTCCAGTCTGCGGACCACATCTGCAGACATCTGTAGCAGAAGAGGTGGACCAAACCTCTGCAGTCTGCAGGGGGAAGACTATTTGTTTTTTAACTTCTGCAAGCTGCTAATAAATTTCTGAAATTTAACACCAAAATTCATCAAAATACCACCAAATTTCTGAAATTTAACACCTAAATCAGCAAAATACCACCAAATTTCGGAAATTTAACACCAAAAATCATCAAAATACCACCAAATTTCTGAAATTGTGAGATTTACGTCAACATGATTTCAACAGAGTTTAAATCCATTAAAAAGATTAAAACTTTATAAACACTAACCAAAATGCAAACATAATTATCAAGTAAAACAATAAGATCACATAAAAAATCAAACGAATTTTGAAATTTGAATAATTTATAAACCCTAAAAATGAATAATTTACTTTTTACTCACCTGGATCTCAAATCAGTCGGTGGATATGTTGCAGTTTGCTTCAGATCTCAGATAAATGAAGGATAACAGGAACAGGAAGAGGAATGCGGTGGAGGGGTGGAGATCGATAGGCTGCGGCTATGGAAGGGGTTCAGATCGGCGGTTCTATGGCTGGATGGGGTGGAGATCGAGGTGGAACGGCTGCTGGAGAGGGTGGAGGGCAGCGTGGGGGCGGCTGGAGACGGTGGTGCTCGGCGTGGCGGCGGCTGGAGGTGGAGGAGTAGGGGAGGTCGGCTGATGATATGGAGAAGGGAACTAGGGTTTTGAGAGTTTTGTATTTGGAAGAGGTTGAAGAGGTATGTGAAGACATAAGACAACATCTGTGCGAGGAAGAGCTGTTGAAGACGTTTTTTTTAATGAATTATCTTCTAAAAAACAAACAAGCTGCAGACCTCTATGTCTACGCGTGGTCTGCTTGGTGAAGACAAAAGAGGTCCTGAAGCTCTTTTAACAAAAAACAAACAGCACCTTAATAGTTCAGACTGTTTGTTTCACGAGCAGATGTTTGAATGGTTCAGACATTTGCCTCTGAACGGTTAAGCATTATACAGGCTCTTAATGGTTCAGACCTCTCTCTTACTATTCAGCACTTAATGGTTCAGACCTCTTACTGGTTTAGCACTTAAGCATTCAGATGTTGCCAAACAGCCCCTTCCCATTCAGAAGTTGCCAAATAGCCCCTTAAACTGGTAGTAGTTATATCTACGAAACGTTTTTAGATATTTAAAACTAATATAAGGAAGAACACTACATTTGAAACAACCTATAATTCCGCTAACTATATTGAAAATCTACACTCTAAAGAAGTTGAAACCAATGGGCAAATTTAATAAACAAACAGGTTTACCTTAAACCTACGAGTATACCCGATATCAGTTTGGGATTACTTAAACCCGTCCCTAACTCGACCAATTTCCATTCCTACTCAATCCTTCCCCCTTTCTACTTCCTCGTCCTCCTAATCCCTAGTTCCCCAACTCCCCACACATGTTCATCTTCTTCATCCTCTCTTAGCACTTTCTTTTTTTCATCCTATTGTCGATGGACTTCTTCCAACCCGTTCCTAGTCCCAACGACGTCCATGTTGTGAACCTCTCCCCCTTCAACTCTCTTCTGCCATCTTCTTCCTATAAAAACCAACTCTCATTTAACTCCCTTCTTCATCCGTTTAGAGCTACCACCCATTCCAAGCCCCACGACTTCATCGTCTTGAACAAATCCAACCCAAATTGGACTAATGATTAAAATCCTCTAAATTCATCATATGTGGCCGGTTTTTTATATTCTCTACGTACGCATAATGATAAGACCATTGAGCAAGTTTGGGTTAGCCACCTAAGTTCATATGCTATTAAATTGTATGTTGTGAAATGGAGATGGTGATCGAGACGTTGAAGAGACAAGAACATGGGTAATTCAAGTTTTATTTGATATATTTTTTAAAAAGATGGGTAAAATGGTCGCTAAAAAGTTCTAACGTTTATCCACTCTAACCTGAAAGGCTAACATACAAAGATTAAATAGATGATTATGTATATTTATTCATGTCAAAGACATTAATCATAATCCAGACACATTTAAAACTTTGTAACTTGAATACAACTCGTTTAAATCATTTATTTAAACAGGTTAAATGGGTTGACGAGTTGACATGTTATAAACGGGTTATCATTAAGTTGTAAACATGTGAATTGAGTCATTATAAATGGATTGATAGTTGTAATTAATAGGTTAAGTTGGTTGTAAAAGGGTTAAGAAGTTGTAATATATGGGTTAAACGGTTTGACTTGTCGGTAGGGCTGTAAACGAACCGAACGAACACGAACAAGGTCTTGTTCGTGTTCGTTCGTTAAGGAAATAAATGTGTTCACGAACTGTTCATGAACACTTACCGAACAAGATGTTATGTTCGTGTTCGTTCATTAAGGAAATGAGCATGTTTGCGAACGGTTCACGAACACAAATAAATTTGGCGAACGCGACGAAGGATAAAGGTAGATGGCCCAGAGAGTAGCACTGGAACTTGAATCCCTTATTGTGGAACGAAGGTCAATCCTATTCGCTGATATAAATAATGAGAAAGGAAAAGGAAATGGTGTGTAAGCAATGTGAAAGAGGGTTTCCTAGTTTAATTGTTAGAATAATAAAATAAATAAAAGTATAGATAAAATATACGAAAGTACAAAAATACTTAATTAAAACACAAACATACGAACATAAACGAATGCAAATGAACTAATGTTCACGAACATCTTACCGAACGTTCACGAACACAATCGAACGAACGAGACCTCTGTTCATGTTCGTTCATTTAACTAATCAAACGAAATTTTTTGTTCATGTTCGTTCGTTTATTAAACGAACGAACATAAACGAACTTCCCGCCGAACGGTTCACGAACTGTTCGCTGAACGTTCGGTTCGTTTACAGCCCTACTTGTCGGCATATTTACAAACGGGTTATTCTAGGCAACCACAACACAACTCTTTAATTAAACAAGCTAAACATGTCGAACAGAACGGTCATAACTAGTTCATAAAATGTGTTAAAGCATCCACATGTGAGTCTTTATTCTTATCCTTATCCTAAAACTCTAAGGAAACACGAAAAAATGTTCACTTTTACTTCTACATTAGATTCCTTATCCTTATTCCTCATTCATAAAATTTTAATGAAAAGCACAATCAATCCATATATTTATAACTCACTATTCATCCCTTACAATTTTTTTTTTTTTTTGTGAGTGAAGGAAAGAGGGTGAATTGTAAAATTTGATTAAAGAGTATTATTTAACAGAATATAGATAGATATAACAAATCAGATGTGAGAGATTTTTTGAGAATCCTAAAATTGATAAGGTAGATGTGTCTTTTAGCTAATAAAGATGTGGATAGAAATCGGATGTGAATGTTGTTACATATGCTAGCCTAAAAACTTACTATTTTATGTAGTATCGTATTTCATGCCATTATATTTTAAACATGAATTGTAAAATTATATATATATATATATATATATATATATATAAACTAAACTCACATGGATACATAGTTCTTTCGTTACCCTACATATGGTCCATTGGTCTGGTGTATGATCCAACCAATTTGGTAGCTCGTAAGTTCTACCACCATCACCAAGCTTTTAATTTTATCTTGGTGATATGACTCAAGGGCTTATTTGACATTTTTTGAGCTTAAAAGGATTACTTTTTAAGCATGGTTGGTGTACCGACACAACATATCACACCATTATCACGAGACACATGCACCAAAATCATTTGTCACATACAAGACTTCTTTATATACTCTAAAAATAAATGTAAACCAATCTTGTGTAGTAGCTTCTGTATATGTAGTATAACTAGTGTTTAACAACGCGCTTTCGATGATGTCGTAACTCACGGTTAATATTGAAGGTATAAAATAAACATAAGAAAAGAAAAAAAAACAGAAATCTAAAAAAATATCCGGAAAAGAAACAAAATAAAAAGAAAATGAAAAAAAAAAGACGTTAAAAGTTATATAATAAAAGAATTAATAAAATGGATGAATGGTCCATGCAATGGTATCAAGACCTTGGTGGTAACAACCCACGAAAAAGACGAATGTGAGTTCTCTAACTTTTAACAAAACTATTATATAATTCATTTGTGTAATTGTTCATATCCAAAATTCTCATAATTAAATATGCAAATAATTTATAAATATTCTAAAGAAGTATTATTATGAAGTCGTTAACAAACCATGCTTTACTTATTTGATTTTTTTTTTTTTTGGAGACTAAGTTTTATAAAACGCAAAGTATATGAAAACAATGCTAATTATAATTTTACATTAACATGGGTACTAGTATTCATGCATGAAGTACAACTAATAAAATCAAAATTGCTAGTTAGTGGTTAATGGTCAAATTATACTAAAATAGATGCAACTAAAGGTGGTGGTCGTTGGACAACTCCTCAACAACTGAAGATGAAACAACTACCTCCTCAAAGTTCCACCAAAACCTTTTTTATAACAATTATTGAGGAAAAAAAAAACCCATATAGTTTAATGATTTTCAAGCATGTAGATGACATTGACATGAACCGGTTCTAAGGACTCCTAAACCGGCGGTTCATCAAAAATACTAACGAGTTCAGAGCATATGGTGAGTCCACTCATTTGACTATGTCGTTGGTGTCAAACACTGTGTCGTGGGTGCCAATGCCAAGGGCACTCCGTGAGTGCAGTAACAGTAACGAGCACTAATGGCATTTGACTGTGATTCTTTTAGACGATAAAATGACTCCATTTGTTGGGTGGGGGATGCCAATGGCTCAGCCACTACAAACAGTCTAGCAATATAAAACTAGCTACTCGTATGAAGGATCATCATCATCGTCATACTCAGTAAATCCCACCAATAGCAAAGCTAAGGTAAGGTTTGAGGAGGGTAAGATATAGACAGCCTTGCCTCTACCCCATAGGAATAGAGAGACTGCTTCCAGTGAGACCCCATCTCGATAGTAGTCGCAAACTTACACATCAAAAATGATAGAGCACTCTATAGTAGGTCGCGGACATCGGCCAATCACATCGATCAAATGAACCACATAAATTCCTCTATTATTTTTCCTTTTTTATGTAAGCTTATTTATGGTGCCTTGTCAGTTTGTGCATTTTAACGATTGTGTGAGGTTAACACACCAGCTTCCTAACATTTATTGATTTATTTTAGAGCCACAAACACATTACTAACAATTCTTCATAGAGAAACAAAATTATTGATGAATCCAATAATATTGCTCTAGAATAAAGTTCCATTTTTAAAGCAGAACTAAAAGTTAACACAGAAGAACTATCTTAATGCGATAGATAATAGGGTGTAAATAGGCCTGTAAACGAACCAAACGTTCATGAACTGTTTATGAACTTGTTCGGCGGTAAGTTCGTTTATGTTCGTTTATTTAATAAACGAACGAACACGAACAAAAAAATTTGTTCGTTTAATTAAATGAACGAACATGAACACACCTTATGTTCGTTCATTTATGTTCATGAACGTTCGTTTATGTTCGTTCATTTATGTTCATGAACGTTCGTTTATGTTCGTTCATTTATGTTCATGAACGTTCGTTTAAAGTTTAGTAAATACATAAATAGTTAGATTTATATAAATATTAGGTTTTCTAACTGCTTATATTAATATGACTAATTAGTATATTTATGAACTCTAATTTAGATGTGTTTTCGGATGAATTGTAATATATTAGACTTGTTTGTTCAATCATGTTAATTTATGTTTGTTTATATTTATTCAAATATCTTCAGTTAATTTTTTTTTGTTTATGTTCGTTTGTGTTCGTGAACTGTTCGTTTAGGCTTTAAACGAATGAACACGAACATGCCCTGAACGAACACGAACAAAAAAATGTGTTCGATTATATGTTCGTGTTCGTTCGGTTCGTTTACAGGCCTAGGTGTAAACGAGCTCAGGCACATTTCAAGCGCTCTATCAAAAACTCGAGCTCGTTTTATTTATTATTTATCAAGCTTGGTTTGTTTATTATATATCAAATATGTAAGAATTTTGTTTAATGTATATATTTATATTTATAGTTTTATATATAACAAGATATATATTATTTAGTTATTTATCATAATTCTATGTATAATAATAGTTCATATGTAATTATATATATTTATAATTATTTAAAAAAATATGGTACTTTAAGCTTGTGAGCCTAGTCAAGCTCAGTATGAAAAACTCGTGTTCGAGTTCCTTTATTATATGAGCTTCAATTGCTCATTTAAGCTCGACTCGTTTAACGTTTTATCGAATCGATCTCAAGTAATTTACAAACAACATGGCTCGTTTACATGTATAACGTAATACTCATACAACTTGAGACTAAGTTTTTAACCTGTAGTTTATAGTGAATAATTTAGAGAATTATGTAACCTAATCCAACAAAATTATGTTCTATTTATTCGATTTTATGGCCTTGGAAAAAAAGGACAGTTGGTAGAATAGTTAAATCAGTTGAATCCTTTTGGAAACTTGCACCAAGATGACAAGAAAGGGCTCCCACCACATAACTGCTTCCCTACTTGCTAAAGCTTTTACCTTTCTAGCTTTCAAATTTCAACTACAATTATGCTAGTTCTTTAAATGCCATTTTAGTTAATGTGTTTTGGATTATTTTGACAGTTTAGTCTAAATGTTTTATTTTTCGTCTGTATGTCCAAAAAAGTTTCATCGTTGCCATTTTAGTCCTTCATTCAATTTTTCTGTTAACGAGAAGGACAATTCGGTCATTTTATATGGCTGAATTACCCTTTTAGTTAACAAAATTATATCTAAAATGACCGAATTACCCTTCTCGTTAACAGAAAAAATGAATGAAGTTAACCCGGTGGACTAAAATGACAACGGTGCAACTTTTTTGGATTCACGGGCGAAAAATGAAACCTTTGGACTAAACTAGCAAAATGGCACAAACCACATGGACTAAAATGACATTTAACTCTTATAAAAATATATATTTTAGAATTACTGTTTTAGATTATTTTTAAAGGAAAACTCAAACTTGTAGAAGTTAATTTTTTTCTTCATGTATCTCCTCTAAATCATTGTGCCTGTGCTTAATGGTTGAACCATGGCTTTGTGTTGGATTAAACAAATTTGTCACTAGAGATATCATTATAAAAGTGTAAGGTTATTCGGGTCAGGACGGGTCAAATAAATATCTCTAGCTAGTTTTTCATTGCATCAACATAACAACTAAACAATCATTGTATAGTGGGATCTTTTCATAAAAGAAAAAAACAACAGTTTTGCTAACTAAACCAAGAAAAAATAACAATTTTACCTTAAATTTGGAAAGGGGTTAGTGTCTCACAGCTTTTTGATGTAACCTTCTCGTTTTTATATATAAAAAAAAGGACAAAATAACAATTTTAAACCCTCACAGATGTAAAAAAAGAAATACATAAATGGAATTTATGATGGCAAAGCATGCCAAAAACAATTTTGTAATGGAAGTAGATAGTTAGGTTAGAAATCTTGAGCCTGAACATAAGCATTATCTTTATAATTGACTTAAAGATTAACAATTTTACTTCTAAAATGATTATTTTCTAAAATAATGAGCTTCTATGTTAGCACTGTCACAAAATATTAATAAAACTAAATGTAAGCCTAGTGGTATCTTCGGGATGGGATAAGGTTTAGGGACCATTAGATGGATATGATGGGGTGGTTCCGTTGGTGATACGATAATACTCTAGTAGTCTGTCAGCAGAGGCGAAGTATAGAAGGGGCGGGGAGGGGCGCCCGACCCCCCGAACTTTTCGCTCAGTAGTGTTATATATGTCGTTTTCATATAGAAAGTTTTGGGTATATACGTTTTCGACCCCCTGTTCTATAGAAATTTTTTGTTACATACGTTTTCAACCCCCCTATCATTCGGGTCAAGCTTCGCCAATGTCTGTCAGTGATCCAAATTTGCCCTTAAAAAAATATTAATTTGTTTTTAATTAATGGGTAGAGGAACATTTCAACTGTGTATGTGCTGTGCTTACAAGGCAAAGAATAGTTAAAGATACAGGTGGGTAGGATCAGGTGGGAGAGGATCTTTGCTACCAGAACCTATGAACTGCCACGTGGAGAGATCTAAGCCGTTGGTTTACTTGCTGGTACTCAAGTACACGTGCGACCATCTTTGCTTTAGCTTCTTTTTATCCTTGCTTTCATGCATGATTTTCTCCATCTTCCTCCAAATATACCCCCCCTCGCATATAGTTTTAGTGAGAGAAACAGATGGTCAGTGTGAGTGTATCCCACTCCTTTCCTTTATGTTTCCCTTTGCTTGTTCATTGTCATCATTAGCAACAAACAAAGGTAACCGACCCATCATCTTTACCCTTTCTTTAACTTCCAATTTCAACTAACTATATAGCTTCTTCTACTCTTTACCACCTTAAAGTTTGGTTCTTTGAGGCTCTTGATCAATAAAAAGATGAAATTTGAGATGGGTATTTTGTTTTTGTCATCAATCTTGAATATTTCTGAATTCCCATTCAAGATTTCACCTTTAGATCTTGTTTCTTGATCTTTTAACTTTCATTTTCAACTAACTATTTAGCTTCTAGTTAAAACCACCTTAAAGTTTGGTTCTTGAAGGTTCTTGATCAAGAAAAAGATGAAATTTGAGATGGGTTTCTTGTTTTCATCATCAATCTTGAAAATTTCTGAATTCCCACTAAAGATTTCACCTTTAGATCTTGTTTCTTGATCTGGGTCTCTCTCAATTTACTTTGTTTTTGAATCTTGAATTCTTGGTTCTGAATTACTGATCTGAATTGTTCGAAATCGGTCGGAATTTGATGGAAGAAACCGGTGAAGAATCGATGAAACACATGTGTAAATTCTGTAACAAGAGCTTTCCTTGTGGAAGATCATTAGGGGGTCACATGAGGTCTCATGTGATCAGCTCCACTGATCATGGTCAGGTGAAAAACAAAAGTTGTTCAGGTGGTGTTGATAAAGTTTGTAAAGCATGTGGAAAAGGGTTTCACTCTTGGAAGGCTTTGTTTGGGCATATGAAATGTCACTCTATGAAAGTTTCAAGCAACAAAAACAAGAAGATTGCAAGTTTGAATCAAGAGTCTTGGACTAGCCATTCAGATAATGAGAATTCAGATGCCAAAAATGGACCAATAAAGAGATCAAGACCGCGATCGCCATCGCGATCAAGATCTGGAAAAGGACTAAAGAAAAGGTACATAGTTGGTTCTGGTAAAACTGCAATTACAACACCTTCTTCTTCAGTCTCTATGAATGCTAATTATCAAATTAGTAGTATGGTGTCCGAAATCGAACAAGAAGCAGAAGTTGCTATGTCTTTGATGATGCTCTCTAGAGATTTGGGATCAAGATGCTCAAATTCCTCTGTTTTGGTAAAGTTGAGAAAAGTTGAGGGTAAAGATTTGATTAAAAAGGGTCCTAAGATGAACAAATTTGCAAAAACCGAAGTTGGTTTTGATTTTCTTGGAAGATCTGAGGCGGGATTGATGAAATTCAACGAATTCGATTTGGGTTTTGGTGGATTGAAAGACTCAAACAAGAGAAAGTTTGAGTGTGTCACATGTAACAAAAGTTTTCAATCTCATCAAGCACTTTGTGGACACAAAGCAAGTCACCAAAAAGTACTCAAGAAAGATTTTGATTCAAAAATCCAAAGCGAAAACAAAATCGAACACAAACCCGTGTTAGATCATGATCAAACAAACAATGGGTATGATTCAAGAACATCTAATGATCATCAAGAATCATCAAGTTTCAATCTTGATGTTGGTTCTTTGAAGAAAAAGACAGTGGAGTTGAGAGCACATGAGTGTCCAATTTGCTTCAAGGTTTTTACTTCAGGGCAAGCTTTAGGGGGTCACAAAAGATCACACATGATTTCTGAAGCTAAACCGAATCAACAAAACAACACCAATGTGATCAAGAAACCCGATGAGCTGGTTCATGAGACTCGAGGGTTTCTTGATCTCAACATGCTTCCTGAAGAAGAGGAAGAGATGAACATGAGTAGTAGTAGCACAGAGTACAAGTCATACTGTTGGGAAGATAGTAGTGACCACCAAAGCCATGAATCAAGAATACTATGTTTGCTTTCAACAATCTAATAGTAGTACTAAAGATTACTAGCTTCATGATTGTACATGATTCATTATCCTCTAATATACACACATACTCATGTCCAAAAGTTTAAACACCAAATTTCACATATATATAGATATATTTCAAGTAGAACCAAGATTGCTTGTTAATTAGTTTTGAGTCGCATATAATCCAATGAATTATGATATGTTCATATGTATGTCTTCAGATGATTACATGTTATAGTTTATACTCAATTATTATTTAATGTATGTATGTTCAGTTTTAAATGGTTTATATATTTTTTAGGTTTTTGTCCCAAACTGTTTCGAACTAATTACCCAAACCGCCCATTTTGTCACCACTAGTTGTAAACATATTTCTGGTTTAACTTGTACTTTGATGTTGCTTCAGGACATATGTATATTTTGTTTACAATTTTAGATATTTAAACATTCGAAATTTCGTTATGTGGACATTGGATATCTCGAAATTACAAATATTCGAATTTCAAGGTATCCAAACTATTCCTAGTACCATGGCAAAAATGAACTCATGCTTCCATAATCTCTTTCAAGTTGAGGTCCCGGATTCTAATTACCAGTTCGGTTAGCATAGGTTGAACCCGCAATGGTTGCATCAGCGAGTTTTTTGAATAAAAAAAATAGCTTAAAGTTTTTTTTAGATAATAAAATTTGAACTTGGACATCTCATACACATGATCAAATGTGGTGGGTGTTACATATCTGCAAGAGGTATGTTCTTTGAAATGGTCTAAATGTTTCTCTCAGCCGGTGATCTCAATTCGGTTATATAAGAGGTACTGCTGCTGATTAAGTTTTTTGAATGTCCAAGAGACTGTGATGACAAAACTTTTTAAATCTCGATCCAAATTTCGTATATTATAAAAATTTATATTATGCACATATACACAAGCCTTAATTTTATCATGTGAGAATGTATGTATGTTATTTCAAGACTCTCATACAGGCAGAGATTTTGGAGAGATTTTTGGGTATATACGTTTCGCTCAGTAGTGTAATATATGTGGTTTTCGTATAGAAATTTTTGGGTATATACATTTTCGACCCCCCCCCCCCCCCCCGCGGTCGGAAATCTCAGGCTTCGCCACTCGTGTCAAACGGGCTGGGTTGGGTTGGCCTGTTAATTATGTCTCTTTTATAGCCTTCTTTTATGTTCTTGAACAACCAATATAAATAATATCAACGTAATGATAAAAAATATACATTTTAGTAAAAGTAAATGTGACAATTAAATGCAGCTTCTATTATCAAAATTATTGTTTACTAAATAAAAAACTAATAAGGGATAATAAGAAAGTTTTGATATTTTATTTGTGAGCAGCAAGAAAAAGTTGGAAACAATCACCACATCCATTCTATTATAAAAGCATATACCTCAGAGTAACTCATTCGGCCTGGTTGTTTTATTGCTTTCTTTTTACTTCCATTTCAACTCGCTGGGAAGTTTGGAAAACGGATTGTTTGGGTTCTTTTCTAAGACTAATCACAACGAAAACAAAACTCGACTTGTAAGCGACTCGAGTTTATCTAAAAAAAATTAAAACTGAGTTGATCTCAAGTATTAAAACACTTGGCCCGTGTAGCTCGCAAGTCTGATTGAGCACATGCCTTTTTATATCTATACCCTTTGTGGTTGTGTATAATTACTGTTCTATCTTACCGAATCAAGCAAATCGAGTCAAACCAAGGTCGAAAGTATCAAGTCATCAAGCTGGGCTTTAAAAGTATGGAGTTGATTAATGCTATAACCTTGATTCACATTATTTTTAGTGTTTTGGTATATAGATAACCGAATCGATTCCAGTGGAGGCTTGATAAAGCTCAAATCAATTTTCAAACTTGATTTTTTGTATTTGAGTCAACTCAGCTCAGTTACATTCTTAAATGAAATCAAACTCATGTAGTTTGTGAAAATGGCAATAACCTAGCTTTTTGTATTTCTTTGCAGGAAAAACAATGAGTCAGTCATCATCCATCACTCATCAAAATGACTTGTCTACCCATACATAATGTGTTGGAACTCAGAAACAATACTAGGGTATCTGAATCTTGGCAAGAGACTAGAAGAAGCCACCCTGAGGATGATGATCTGAAGTGTTTACAGTCAAAGGCTTTCAGCAGCGAACATTGCAGAAAATCCGATAAGGCTTTCAGCAGTATGTATGTTGTTTGCTTTTGCACACACAGGTTCCATTCCAAAAGTTGGAAATAGGATCAGTTCAACCTGTTTGTTTACCATCATTATGATCCAGGCCAGTATGCTAGGTGCAGAATTCCTTCAAGTTGTCAGTCAGTCAGTCAGTCAGCAATTTATGGACTTATTTCTTCCTTATTATACTGAAGTTTTCATTTTTATATTTTCATCACTAGACTTCAATTATTTATTGTTATACAAGGTTAGGACCTACATATACTTCTTTTGTTTTTTTTTTTTGAACGGCAACAACACTTTATATATATATATAAAGAGCCAGCAAGGAACTGGAAACAAGCAAAGACAACAACAAAACAGAAACCGCAAAAACGACTAAGATTACAACAGACTAACAATATTGAAATCCAGCCAGTCTTCCCACACTAGGGTCTTCAGCTTGGTTCTATTATTGATCCAGGAGAAGACATCCTCCTTAATAAGGTCGACCGTCTTCCTAACCGGGACAAAAGAATCTTCAAACGACTTCTGGTTTCTAGCTCCCCAAATTCTCCAAACAGACGCCATGCCGACTGTGTACACAATACGTTTCCACACTTTACTTCCCGGGTCTTCAGCTTGGTTCTATTATTGATCCAGGAGAAGACATCCTCCTTAATAAGGTCGACCGTCTTCCTAACCGGGACAAAAGAATCTTCAAACGACTTCTGGTTTCTAGCTCCCCAAATTCTCCAAACAGACGCCATGCCGACTGTGTACACAATACGTTTCCACACTTTACTTCCCGGGCTCTCTTTTAGGATATCGATGAGATCCATAAGCTTGTTACAATTAACAGGGAATGATATCCGCATCCATGTTAGAACTTGCCACCAAATTCTAACATGGATGCGGATATCATTCCCTGTTAATTGTAACAAGCTTATGGATCTCATCGATATCCTAAAAGAGAGCCCGGGAAGTAAAGTGTGGAAACGTATTAACTTTACTAATTTTCGCTTACTTTTCATTTCAACCCAGATTAACTTTTATACAGAAACCATGCATCACATCTATTTACAACATTTGAAGTTTTCGTTAACTTATTATTAATTTAAACTAACTAACAATAACATATTTTTTTTAATGTTTCTATATCGATACCGGTATTCATAATATACATTAATCTGTTTAAGTTTTATTAATTTGATATTTCTAATAGTTTGTGTTCGTTAACTTTAAAAAAAAAAAAATTGAGCACACGACTATGTGTAATTTTTTTTCTAGACATTTGGGTATAAATTTGTATATAAAATAGAGTATTTTTGGTATCTTATCTTTTGCAAGTGCCGCTACCATGACGAACTGATTCCAACCGAGCAGCATCGGTACCGGTATTGGTATTACTGGAACCTTTATTCATATATGTTATTATGGTTTTCAATTGATGTAAAAAAACGTGTCAATATTCTTTTGAGCATATCAAGATTTTATTTTTTTGGGTTTTCTCTTTTAGTTGTTATAACGAGTGCCGATACCATAAAAAACCGAAGCGAGACCGGGCGAATTCCCGCAGTGTAGCGCGATGAGAATCCCACTAGTTTTCTTAAAGTCATATATGCTTGTAAATGTTTGGGCCTAAAAATAGTTTTTTGACTATTGGGAGAGAACCATTGAACTATATGAACAAATTAACATTAGATTATCCCCGTTCATAACACAACTCAACCCAACCTTTAATAAAAAACTAATTTCTCTTTCTTGAATCTACACAACTCAACCTTTCATTCCAACTAAGGGGGGAGGGGGTGGTTATCACTTGCAAAAATTCCATCACTCACAACATCCAATCAAGTTCCGCTATCTCATCAACCATTATTCCATTACTCACAACCTTTTTTAGTGGCAATGGTCATCACTCACAACACCCAACAACAAACCCTCACACCCCTCACATCCAATTATCACAAAATAAGCCATAACGCGTGAATTTTATCACGTACAAATTCCATCACCCGTTGAAGAAAAGAGTGGCGGTGGTTTGTTTGTTCCCACCACGCGTGGAAGAAAAGTATCACGGGAACTTTTGTTCCCCACCCCGCCTCCCATAACAACCCAAACCCAAACCTACTTTTATTAAATATATATTTATTTTATATTAAAAATGTGTTTTTTAAACAAAAACTATTTTTAATAAAACTTATATCGGGGTGTTCAGGAAATTATTTTAAGAAATACTGTGTATTTAGTTTTTCTTATAAATTTAATTATAAAAAGTTATTTGAGTAATTATCCTATATATTAAAAAACAAAGCTTGTGAATAGTTCCTTCACCATTCAAAGCTTGCCACGTGGCAAGCCTTTTGTTTTTTTTTTTCATTTAAAATGAATAGTACCTTCTTCATTTAAACATTGCCACGTGGCAAGGTTTTTTTTCCCATTTATCCATCTTTTATCAAAATACCGGTACGCTCCTGTTCGGTCTCGGTACATGAAGGTAAAAACCGGCACCAGCCTGGTACAGAAAACATCAAATGTAGGTACCGAATTGATATTGAAAATTTTTAGTTCGGGAAATTCGGTACTTCTATCCAATACCATTTGCTCATCCCTGATCACGGGTACCGTACAAACACCAACGGTATCGTACAATTTTTTTATTGATTTTCTTCAACTTTAGTGTTTTTTTAGTTTAAGGGCTAGGGATGAGCTCGGTGCCAACCGATACTAAATTGGTACTGGTACCGAAAATACCGGTTACGGTACAGGTATATGAAGGTAAAAACTGGTAGCAAACCGGTACTAGGAACGCCAAAAGTTAAAACCGAATTGACTTAAAATCTTTCGGTTCGGGAAATTTGGTACCGTTACCCAATACCATTTGCTCATTTCTGACCACGGGTTTCATACGAACAACATCATTACCATAAAACTTTTTTTGTTGATTTTCTTTCGGTTATACTATTTGCTCATCCCTGATCACGGGTACCGTACAAACACCAACGGTATCGTGCAACTTTTTTTTATTGATTTTCTTCAACTTTTAGTGTTTTCTTTTTTTAGTTTAAGGGCTAGGGATGAGCTCGGTGCCAACCGATACTAAATTGGTACTGGTATCAAAAATACCGGTTACGGTACATGTATATGAAGGTAAAAACTGGTAGCAAACCGGTACCAGGAAAGCAAAAGGTTGCTACCGAATTGACTTAAAATCTTTCGGTTCGGGAAATTCGGTACCGGTACCCAATACCATTTGCTCATCTCTGACCACGGGTTTCATACGAGCAACATCATTACCATAAAACTTTTTTTGTTGATTTTCTTTCGGTTATCTTATACTGTTTTTTTTCTACATTTTCTTTTTATTCTTGTCAGCGGTTCTGTGCGTAACGCGCTCGTAGTGATTTCAAAACACCTGTAGACACAGACTAAATGACAAAAGAAGTTCGCCGCAACGCGGCCATAGTAATAAACCTAGTTCAATTAGGAAGGGAAATAGTAATTAATAAAAAATGGTGCACCAATCAAGTTTGGACAAGTGGATGAAGTTGAGCATGGTTTTGGATCATAACCTAGGTTGCTCCAACAACCTGGTTATGGTTTCAATTTTTTTTTAATTTTAATCAACCAATATTATTTTGCCAAGTGGCAACCAACCTAAACAAAGGTCACCAATGAGGATAGTCTTAGAAGTCTAATTTAGTAAAAAAAAAAAAAAGAACTATTACGATCATGTAAAGAGCTATTAGACTATCTCCAATGCTAAAGACGTCCTTAGTGCATTTAGCTGCCAAGTCATCTGACACATAATATCCTTACAAATCCTTAAAAACCCCTATTTCATCTACAACCCTACAAATACCCTTACCTTCTTTAATTTCCACCTCATCAACTACCCATTACACATAATATTTCAATAAAACTTTTCTTTTTTTTTTACTTTGAGCCCACCTCATCACATAAGTTAAGACAAACACATGCCCTTGTGCAAGGGCATCTCACCTAAGGGCCTCTAAGGATGGATGAGCTCCAACGGTAAAGACATCCAAAGGCCTCTAAAGGCTTGGTCTCCAAGGGCCCATTGTAGATATTCTTAATATCTTCTCTCTTATAATATTTTGTAGGTTTTACTCAAGATGCTCCTGAGCTATTATGATCATGTAAAGATGTATGATAACACTGATCACAATTTTTCTGGCCTCTGTGAGATAGCATTGAAAGGTGGCAGGAACATAGTTACCTAATTCGAGGTTCACTCCGGTACGGGTACGCGATTCGCTAGAGGTGACGTTTTCGGTACGAAGGGGGTAGGTTCATTTCGGTACGAACCGGTACAGTGTGCCATGGAGTCCGGTTCGGTGTACACATATTAAAACATAAATTACCAAATTCCAAAATTCAAATTACCAAACATAAACATTGAAGGTTGAAGATAAAAATTGAAATTGAATAGGAGTAGAAATTGATGTAATTTGGTTAAATGTTATATATATATATATAATGAATTTATACTTTTTATGTATAAGTTTATAAGTTTAAGGATCAAACGTAAACAAGTGAAGATAGAGGGGGTTAAATGTTCAAATACACAAACTACTTTTACACTATTTATGTAAAAACTACAAGTTTTAGGGTTTAAATGTAAACTAAAAAACATAGAGGGGTTAAATGTTTAAAGAGTGAATTTCAAGGATTGTCCTTTATCTTTATACCCTTTTTCAGGCGTTGTCCTTTATGTTTAAAATTGATGAGTTTTATCCTTTATGTTTTAAAATCCATCATGTTATGTCCTTTAGGCCTAACCCAGTTTGTTTTTTCAATTAAATGTGACCATGTGCAAGTCACGTGAGGGCAAACAAGTCATTTAATATCAAACTCATATATCCTCTCTCTAAACAAGCACTTTTTCTTATCTCTGCACTCCATGTATCTCTCTGTACCTCCTCTTTCCACCACCACAAATTCCTTTCACCACCACTCTTCCTCTCTGTTTCTCTACGCTACACGACCCCTACAACTGCCCACCACCAGATTGCACCACCCACCATTCCGATGGTGAAGACAGGAGACGAAAGGGATGGCTTGCCGTGAAGGAACAACGATGGCGGCGACTAGGGTTCCCAATAATCAAGTCCAGTTGTGATATTTGGTGGTCCAAATGTTCAAAACGAACATCAATCAAGGTCGAGCAGATAGGTTAGGGTTCATATACGAAAGAGAAGACACCAGAAGGAGAAGGGCAGTTGCTAGTTAAGTTTTCTGTTGGTTTCTATTGAATTGATAGCTATGTTCATATATGAGTCCTGCTATAAAACGTGTTTTGTTTTAGTTCTGACAGTAATCTGTTGAGCTTTTGTTTCACAATTTTATCAATTTAACCAACATTGGATTCCCTGCGGTTTCTGTGATCGTTTGTGTTTCAGATAAGAAAACGTACCTGCAGATAATCTCTGATGAACTAGGGTTTGGGTGACCGATGGCTAAGGGTGGGTGGTCGGAGTTGATTTGGGGACAACCGGTGAACTAGGGTTTGGATGGATATAAATTGGGGGAAATGGGAAGGGTGGGAGAAATGACTTATTTGCCCTCACATGACTTGCACATGGTCACATTTAACTGAAAAAACAAACTGGGTTAGGCCTAAAGGACATAACGTGATGGATTTTAAAACATAAAGGATAAAACTCATCAATTTTAAACATAAAGGACAGCGCCTGAAAAAGGGTATAAAGATAAAGGACAATTCTTGAAATTCACTCATGTTTAAATAACTAAACTTCTTTAAACCTAAAAAGCCTAAAACAGCCGGATAACACACAGACGCAACCGCTGATCTTCTTCTTCCCCTTTCTTCCTGGTTCCCACCTAAAATAGTTATCGATCGTTGTACCCTAATTGTCACACCCCGATATTTCCACGTATTACCGGTGGGCCCGGTGTGGAGTATCGTGACGTAGTTGATATCATCATAGTCAAACAACACAATTTTAAATGCACAGCGGAAGCAAAAGATATATTTATTTCAACCGAATAAATTGTAATATTTAAGTATCACAAAATAGTTGAAACAGATCCACAGGCGGATCAAATAAAAAAAACATAGTTCATCAGACTTAATGCATCCAAGCTTGCGAGACTCTTAATGATGCTAAGGAGAGGCCAGCCTATTACGCTTAGTACCTGCACTTAACCTTTTTGGGAAAATACGTCAGTTTACACTGGTAAATACAATTAACTGACTCATTTTGAAAATATTTAAGAAATTTGATTTGAATGCACAAGGCACAAAAACATTTTATAACTTGGGATAATTATTTATATATAAACTTGTAAAAGAATTACATGTTCGTTATACGTTCAGTAGCCCGGATTGACGCCGAGAAAAGATTAACAAACACACCACATGATATAGTCCCGCGGCGGGTTATTCCCGAAACCGGCGGTTATACCTTATTATTTATTTATGCACTGTCGGGTGTACGCCTACACCCCGTGCTTAGGTCGTGGCCATTTCGTAAAATGATGCCAAGGATATCTGGGACATGGTCATTAACCCCCCAAAGGCTTTAATCAAACAAAACAATTTAAACGGGACATTTCAATAAATTAATCTTCATACAATTAAAAATTCAATGCCCGACCAAGCGGTATTTTATATACCGTACCCCAAGCTCGTATAGGGAAAATAAGTTAAAAGTATTTACCTTTGCAAGTATTAATCACAAATAGCAAGTGCGTGTAGCTTTTACCGGGTCTCCTATTCTGGAACAAAGGTTTTTAATAACCTATTAGATTCCTAACGGGTCTTTAATTAAGCCTAAACTTAGACCGGTTAGTTTTAAAGGAAGATACGGTTCAAACGCACGATTAAGCGAAGACCGGAATAGAATGTGATTTAGACCCGACAAGTTTGGAGACTTGTGTAATATGGGTAAACTAAACACATTCTGGATTTTGAGACAAAATGATAAGGTTTGACCCGTTTCGGTCAATTTATGTAAACTAGTTACATAACCCGAACCGAACGCGAAAGAGGCGTAACGGGTAACCATAAGAGTCATGTACAGGTTTTCTAAGTTAATATGCCTTAAATATGTTGTGACATCAGTAAGATATCTTCTATTATGCCCGAAATGGATTTAAACTCAAACTATGCCCTGTAGGGGCATTTTGGTCATTATAAAGGTTATAAAAGAGTTTAAATAATAATTTGAGTTACAGGTCTGATTTAATCAGTAAAAATATTTATTTTTATAAGTCATAACAGTAGGGTATTACATATATGTGAATTTTATCATTTAAAACCAAACTATGCACCTTAGGGGTATTTTGGTAATTTCACATAGGCTCAAAAGGTCAAAACTGGAAATCTGAGTTTAAAACTTTTGCTTACTGTTAATATATAAAAATTTACTGAAAATATCAGTAGGCATCAAACCTTATATGTTTAAAATAGTTTTAATACATACTATGTGTTAAAAACGCTTAAAAGGCGATTTTGAGCTATTTCCGGGTTTTTAAAGGAAAGCTGATATTTTTATTATTCCGGAAAGCTCAACATGTTTTATTTATCATATTAGATCAGTAGAAAAAAGTTTGGTATCAAAATAATTTGTAAAACTCATTTTATAGCCCAAAAGGGCAAAACCGGCAATTACCGAAACAAGCTTAGAACTCTATGTTATGCTCAGCCTAAAATTAAATAAAAATATTCAAAAATCCCAAAATATTATTTTATATCAGTAGGTAAAAATTTTGGTATTAAAATCGAGTTTAGATAGGCTATATGCTAATCATGTCGTTTAATTAATAAAAAGTTTTTCATTTACGCTAATGAGCATAACTCCTAATCTAGACCTCCAATTGATGTCAAATTTTAGGGACAAGTCTAATAATCAGTAACTAAGGTTTCTTTTCTTTTACATTTTCAAAAAATCACATTTTAAGGTCATATGGGCATAATAGTCAACATTTAAGCATTTAACGGAAACATGCATATGAATCGGATAACTAATGAACCAAGTTGTATAATCACAGAGGGTTATACTAACATGAAACCTGGTCCAAATAAGGCTCTAAGGCAATTCTAAAAATGCTACATTGGGTCAGAACTGAAAGTCAAAGCAAAAGTCAAATTATGCGACTTTCGGTTCCGGACCGAGCCTAAACTGAAAATTGTCGGGTTGAACATGTTTAGACATGCTCTTACATTAATTACCAAGTTATATTAATGATAAAACAGGTTGCATGGATCCTACATTGCTAGTTATGTATTAATTTGAAAATAAGCTTTCTGTTGACTTTTTAAGATTAACTTTGACCCGACAATTGACCTAGTTAGAGTGAGAATCAGAGGGTGTCCTTTTAAGGGTTTATTGCCCACATAATTACCAACTCATAGGTACTTTCAATTTGAAATTTGACTGGACAATTTATGATTAATTACGAAGTCAAACTCTAATTACGACGGTTTGACTTTAAGCTAATTAACTAAGCTAAACTGAATTAGGAAGGGTTAAGGACACTTACAAGAGTCCTAAGCATGACTAGGGATCTTAAGAAAGCTTGTTGCTGATCAGAGGAGCTCCAGAAATGAGTCTTGTGAACTTTGCAAATGAATGAGTTCAATGTTGCAACTAGAGGGATGCTTATATAGCAAAAATGATGCAACAAGATGATGCCAAACAACTCTACATGTGTTTCCAGATCAAGACAAGTGCCCCTAGTGCATGAAAAACCATTGGCTCTGCCCCTGGAACTCGAAAACAAGCCTTCAAAGGCGGTGCAACAGGCTGGACTTGCACCTGTCAAGGTTTTCTGCATCAGATGACCCCTCGCGTGACGCGTAGGTCTCCTTAAGGAGCATACGCGTAGCGCGACGCCCCTTGTGACCGAAATTTCAACTTTCAAGGTTTGCTGTTTTGGTCCCTGGTCCATAGAATCTTTATTTAACTTTCATTTATTGCATTTTGGACCCTCTAACTTGACTTTTAAGGGCTCCAAGACATATACAACTTTTTTAAGTCCTTGGTTAACTTTGTGATCACCCGAAAGGCCCTAGAATTCAACGTTGACGCTTTTAACCCCTCGTATAAGAATATTGTCATAACTTTCTCATACGATAACGAAACTTGGTGAAATTTTTATCACATATTCTAGTGAGTATAATTTATCATTACAAAGCTTCGGGTTTGCTAAAAGGTCACTCAGAGGTATACTTTCAACATGTTGACACATTTAACCCCTGTAGTTTGTAATCTCTCACTTTCTTTCACAATTAGCTTCGTATGATCCATGATTCATTCGTTTAAGGGTATAAACATCGTGTAGGGTTATTGAAAAGCATATTTATCCATTGTTGACACTTTGAACCCTTATATTCACATACTTTCTTTGTTTGTCAACTTTAGTCCCTCTAAAGTAATCTTTTACACGTTTAAAGCTTATGACACGTGTCGATACATTATTGGACATAAATTTTCGAGGTGTTACACTAATCGATTTGGAACGTTGACCTTGTGTATTTGGTTTGCTGAACCGGATCAATTAGGATCGTCGTACCTCCGCAATCAAGAACACCGTACCGACGCAACTCGGTTCGCCGGACCATGTCGTTCCGGTACGCTTACGATTTCCGATTGGGTACACCACGATCCAATACGTGGATCGTGGCTACCCTAGCGATTTAGGTAACTATGGGCAGGAAAGTGACTCTTACCAATGAATAGCCCAATTTTGTTACGAATTGTTTTAGTCTATCAATAATTACCAGCAACGTCACTATAACAAATAATCCGTAAACGCCATCCACACACCACAAACCCTAACAACTCCGAGGAGACAATACAGACGCACCATCACAACACGCGGGTATTCCAATTTACTTAATAATGATTCCAAACATATTATCTTTGTGTACAACATGTTTGATCTCTTTTTGAAAAGAAAAAGGACAAAAGAGTAACTCCAATATCCCCTCATTTAATTATTAACTTCCTTGCAGATACGTGACATATATGTGGTGATCAATTTACATACATATGCAGATACATCGAAAGATCATTTTTTCATAGGTTCAGATTTCTGTAAACATCGAAAGATCATTTTTTCATAGGTTCAGATTTCTGTAAACAGGGTGAAGTTTGTGAGAAGTGTGAGGAATACTATGGACACAACACATGGAATTATTTTATTTTATGGATTAAGGGTAATAAGTTAGTTAACTTTAAAAACCAATTTAATTATAAAATAGATCGTAACCGATTTAGGAGTTATTTTAGGAGATAATTTTTTTTGCGTATCAATAAGTGATCATGGTGGTTTAATATCCGATTTTTTTTTTGTTTTTGTTATTTAAAATGAATAAAACACCATACAGATTCCAAAAACACCACGACTTGAATCGTAATACAGTCATGGTGTTTTAACTTCTAGAATGATTGTATTGCAATTCAAGTCATGGTGTTTTAACACCATCTGAGGATGATTATATTGCTATTCTAGATGTTAAAACACCATGACTTGAATCACAATACAATATTTCCAAATTTCAGATGTTAAAACACACTAACTTGAATCACAATACAATGTTTTCATATGTTTAAAACATTACGTCTTGAATCACAATAAAATTAAAACATCATTGTATAAACATAGACAAAACACTATGGACTAAAACATCCGATTGAAACGTAATTTTTTTTCTCTATATACGTATAACAATATGGTACTCATATTAAAGAAAAAAAAAACGCTCGTTGTTATGGTGTAATTTTTTTAAAAGTTACGTATAAAAAGTTATTGACGTTTAAAAAAGACGGGGGAAACTTGCATGTGCATGGAGGTTGATGATATTTTCTTTATTTAAACAAAAAGACACCATTACCCCTAATCTAGCCAAATTAGTAAAAAAATTAAAACATAATTTATATTTAAGCCATTTTTTTTTATCTCAACCATTAACTAGAAGAAGATTTAAGAGTTTAAAACATTTTTTTCCAATTCTCACAAAAATAACCCTCTTTTTACAATAAACCCACTCATATGCATTTCTAAAAAAAGAGAAAAATGTCCGGTTAGTCCATGTGGTTTGCTCAATTTTCATCTATAGTCCTTACACTTCTAAAATTACCGCTATAGTCCTCAACTTTTGCACATTCGTTCTCAGATAGTCGCTAGCGTGGATGGAGGTTAATTTTTGATGTTAAATGGGTATGAAATGACCTAAATATCCTTATTGTTAAATTAAAACTAAAAGTTAAAAGAAATATATACAAAATGATATACGTATTGCAATTATACCACATAGAAGATTATTTTTGTAATTGACAATCCCTATGGACGAAAATGTATCTCCCCCTCTCTCACACACCTATACATATAACTTATATATATGCATATTAGGGGGGAAGGATTCATTAAAAAGTGGATTTTGCATAAGTAGCCTAAGAAGGATTGTGATGATGACATGTGGCACTCCTAATAAGTAGGAATGAAGGGCATTTTGGTCCTTATAAATAGGAGTGAAAATGACATGTGGCACCCCTTTTATTTTTTAAAAATACAACAAAAAAATATAGTACAAAAAAATCTAGCACAAAAAAACTAGTACAAAAAAATATAGCACAAAAAATCTAGTACAAAAAATATAGCACAAAAAATGTAGTACAAAAAAATATAGCACAAAAAAATCTAGTGCAAAAAAACACAGCACGAAAAAATTCAACAAAAAAATCTAGCACAAAAAATTGAGGAAAAAAAATTTAAGACAAAAAAAATTCAGCACAAAAATATAGTACAAAAATTCAGCACAAAAAAATGTTATACAACATAGAAATACAACACATTTAAGTGGGTTTTTTTAGTCTTCATATTTTATATAGCAATATGGTACTCAAATTAAAGATAAAAAGACGTTCGATTTTACGGTGAAATTTTTATGAAAAAATAATGTCGTATAAAAAATTTATGAACGTTTAAAAAATGAGGGTGAAATATGCATGTGCCTTGCATGTGGAGAGAGAAAGTCCATAAATAGGATTTTCCCAAGATACCCTTGGACTCCTCCTTTCTCCTACCCTTTCATCTTAACAATTGATTTGAAAAATGAATGGTTAAGATTCCTTCTCATCCTACTTAGGGAAAATTAACTTTTTATTTGATCTTACCCCGCATATTAGGATCATCCCCCATTTCCTTACCTTCATCCTCTTTGCCCCATCCTCATGTCCATCCTAAGTGGCGCTTACGTGACGGACCATCCTCCAAAGGAGGACCATCACTATACCGTGTAGCCTAAAAAGTAATACACAAAAAAATAAATGGAAGCGCGTGCACACATACACACTGCTAGGCTCTCATTTTATATGACTTAAAATTGCTTAGATACTACAATGCTTCCTTTCGTCGATTAATAACTCATCAATTACTAACACGTCTCTAGGCTCACTTTATGTGACTTAAAATTGCTTAGATACTACAAGGCTTCTCTTCGTCGATTAATAACTCATCAATTACCAAACTTGCAATACAAAGAGTAAAAGAAATGGGAGCGCACACACCACATTCACATTCATGTCACTTCAAAAGATTATTAAGTGTACTTGTAAACATTAACTAGCATATATAGTATATCATTATCATGAGATCTTCTCTTTTCGATTACATATAAGTTTTCTAAACAATTTTATATTGTAACAAAAGTAGATACAACTACACAAAAACATATATTGAATCTATTGTTATTTCACAGTGTTTAATAAAGTCATCTAGTATCTACATACATGTATAAAAAATAATCTTAACACATAAAATTATTCAAAATATATGAATTTTCCCTTTCAAAGTTTAGGAGAAAAATGATAGAGTAAAATGCCAAAATAGTCCATGAATTTAGTACACTTTTACCACTTCAGTCTGAAAATGAAACTTTTTGTATCTGGGTCCCTAAGTTTTTATTTTTGTTGCTATTTTCATCCAATTGGCAAACTGAGTTATAATTTTTTGTTAACTTCTTCCTTTTTTTTCGTTTTTCTCATTTAACTAAAATATACTATGATATATAATGATGATATACCTTTCATTTAAATGATGAAACTGACGAAAAAGGGAGAAATTAACAGAAAATTCTAAGCAAGTTTGCTAATTGGACGAAAATGACAACAAAAATGAAACCTCAAGGACCCAGATACAAAAAGTTTATTTTTGCACCGAAGTGACAAAAGTGGCTTAAACTCATGGGCCATTTTGGCATTTTACTCAAAATGATATAATGATTTTTGAATTTAAAAAGTCTTACATCATGCTAAATAACACTAAATAGATCCTAATTTACTTATTTCTTGGGATTGAACCCAAGACCTCTCACTTAGGGTATACGGGGCACCATGCGGGGAGTGGGGCGGTGACCCAAGTCCCCGAGCGGGAACACCGCCGCCATCCCCGCGGTGAGGCAAATCGGGGAGGGGGATCGGGGAGGGTTCACCGCTGAAGGATTGCGAGGATCGAGATTGAGACGTTGGGCAACGGTCGAAATTTAAAAAAAAAAATTCAATTTTAACCAATATATATAACTAACTTAATCTAATTTTTTACCACACCCATTCTCAAACTCACTCTAAAAATCTATCAAATACAACACAAAGCCAAACCGAGCAATGGAGAACCAACCCCGCGAAGCTAAGAAAAAATCTAAGGGACGCGGCTCGCAACCGTCTCGTGGTGGTTCGAGCGGTGCAAGTGCACAACCACAACCCCCTTTCGGATATACTTCACAACCCCCGGTTTTTTTCCAACAACCTTCACACCCCTCCTTTTACAACACCCAACCTTCAACCCACTTTCGGCTATTTTCAAAATTTGTTATCAATGGATCCTCCACAATCCCCCGCCTTCGACCCGTATGGTTTTCGTTCCCCACAAGTTCCATCTACACGAGGAAATGTTGAACGTCCTCTACCTATTTACGACGACGAGGACGAGGAAGTAGTGCCTGAAACTCAAAATTTGGGCGACTATGAAGATGACACCGGCGACGATGAATATAATGTGGATGAAGACGCCGGCAACGAAGAAGATGACGCTCGGGATAAAAAGGGAAAAATGGAGAGCCAAAAATGGACAAAGGTCCAAGAAGAGGCGTTGGCGAAGGCGTGGGTACATTGCTCTACCAATAAAAAGAAGGGCAATCAACAAAACCGCGATAGTTTTTGGCGTAAGATTTTAGATCATTATAACGCCACCGTTGGTGGAAGTAACCGGACCGTGCATCAAGTACGGTCTAAATGGGGCCCGATGATGACGAAAATAAACTTTTTCAACGGCCTATACCAACAAGCGGTAAAAATTATATTTTTTAACGTTGTATATTTTTTAATTTTGTTTACTAAGTTCATATTTTTTTAACACTTATTATTTTATAATATGTAGGATCGCACACGAGGAAGCGGGTGTAGCGATCTCAACGTGATGAAAGTCGCTTTAAAGGAATTTAAAGATAGATATCCGAACGGTTTTCAACATGTCGAGGCATGGGAGGTCGTTCGAAAACACGACAAATGGGCCCAAGTCCCATTGTTGGGTGAGGAAGGGGAAGGTTCGGCACAAAAAAGAAAGCCCGTTGACGTGGACCCTTCCATACCCGATATGAACGAAGACCCCTCGCCACAAAGAACACAACGGCAAGACAAGCGTCAAGCGACATCGTCCGAGGGCTCGGCCGAGTTGGCGGCACAATTCAAAGAGTACACCGCCATGAAAGAAGCAAAGCACGCGATGAAATTGGAGGCGATTGAATTGAGGAAGAAAAGAGAGTCGGAGGCTCGCGAGCTCATAACGGAACAACGCGAGACGATGAGAAACTACGCGTACGATCGAGATATGAAAACATTCCTCAAGCCGCACGACGATGCTCTGCCGGAAATGTTGCCGTTCATCCTCGCCCGAAAGCGCGACATCGCTAACAAGTACGGGTGGCCGTGCAATTTGTAAAATTTTTATTTTCTAGTTTGAATGTAATTTTTATTTTCTAGTTTGAATGTAATTTTTATCTTTATTTTCTACTTTGAAATGTCTTTTGTTAAATTTTATTTAATATTTATTAATATTTTTTTAATTTATAAACATGCATAATTTTACAACAAATAAAAAAAACAAAAATAAAAAATAAAAAAGCAAGTCCCCTAAGAGAGGAGTGTCGTCATCAAATTGAGGGTGTGAGGGAAGTTTAAGAGGGGAGTTGACGTGACATAACATGATTGGGTGTGCGTAAGAGAGTGCCCCTCTCACCCTAAGAAACAAAAACTCTAACAAGTGAGCTGGTACCAAGCGACAAAAATGATATAATTATAAAAAGCAATTTTATATTAAAAAAAAATCCAAGGTTCAATTATCAAGCATTAAATGTTAAAACTTTGTTCATAATTCAATGAATTTAATCATTAAAAAGACAAGTCTTAAATGTCAAAAAAAAAAAAACCCTTCATGTGAAATAAAATCTAACGGGTCCAAATTCGAATATTAAAAACAACACACAAAAAATTGTTGGTTGGGATCGTCTAAAAAATCGCCACAAATTAAAGTAAAAAAAAAACCCTTTTCATCTTCTACAATCCAAAACCCTAGAGTTTTGATTTGGATCCACAAATGTCAGCAATTATCCCCAACATCACCTCGTATTCGACTCCAGACCCTAACCCTCCACCATACGCCTTTGGATTGCACGATCTATCTGAATTGGAGCTTGTTGGAGCTGCAACTGATGCGCCTCCGCACGAACATGTAAATCTTTTCTTTCTTTTTATTTGCTTGCTGATTATCTGCATTTTCTCTATGAATTGTAGTGTTCAAGTTATTTATGCAGAAAGATTTACAGGGTATGAGCAGGTTTTTTTTTTTGCAATTTTAATTTAGGGTTTTTTCTTTGGTGTTGAAGTTTTTTATGCAGAAAGATTTACTGGGTATGAGAAAGTTATCTTTTTTTTTTTTGCAATTTCATTTTAGGGTTTTTTTTTTTAAATTTATGCAGAAAGATTTACTGTGTATGAGCAAGTTATGTTTTTTTTTTTTTTTTTGCAAATTTATTTTAGGGTTTTTTTTTTTCATTTCTTTGGTGCTCAAGTTGTTTATGCAGAAAAGTTATGTATTTTATTTTAGGGTTTTATTTTTTTATAAATATGTTTTTTTTTTCTTTTTTTCTAAATGTGCTAAGACAATCAAATGGGATTGAGATGTAGTTTTTTGGTTTTTATAAGATGGTCTGAGGTAATGCTTTCTTTTCTAAATTTGTGATGACATAATTGTAAGTTGATGTGTAAGGTTTAAAGGGTGTGTGAGTGTTCCAAATTTAGAACTTTAGTGATGTCACATGTCATCAATTTCAGTTGAATGTGCGAAAACTGTCGAATAATAAGTATTTTCTTTTGTGCTACACTTCATTGTTCTCTTTTTTGTTTTTGTTTTTTTTTAAAGATTGAAGGGTGTATGATTGTTCCAATCTTTGAACATTAGTGATGCCTCACGTTATTGATGCCTCACGTTATTGTGTAAGGTTTAAGTATTCTTCCATGTGCTACACTGTGTTGTTCTCGTTTTTTTTTTCTTTAATTTTGAAGGATGTATGATTGTTCCAAATTTTGAACATTAGTGATGCCCTTCATTGCACGTGTGACTGTGTGAGTAGTTGATCATAGGTATAACCATAAGAAGTGTTAAATTGCACTTGTCTAATAAAAGTAGCTCGGTGGGCCCATGGTTATTGATAGCGCAGATAGCGTTCGCTATCGCGCGCTTCGTAGCGAAGCGCCAAGGTCTCGCAATCTGTATGTAGCGACTGAATAGCGTGATTGTAGCGGATTCCGGCGATGAATTCCGGCTGGAAACCTGCAATTTCTGCCGGAAACTTGCTGGAAGATAGGAGAAAGAAGAGCGGGCTGTGTTTTCTTGCGTTTTAGTCTTTTTAGGGTTAAAAAACTTTATGGATTATAACATTTAACCTCTCTATCTTTCATTAGTTTACATTTAGTCCCTAAAACTTGTAAAAAATTACATAACAGTGTAAAATTAGTTTGTGTATTTTTAACATTTAACCCCCCCTATATTCACTAGCTTACATTTGGTCCTTAAACTTCTAAATTTATACATAAAAAGGTATAAAATTAACATTATATGTATAAAAAATTTATAGATAGGTATTTTTTATTTCTTAAATTTTTAACTACCTTATCGCTAAACACGAAATAGCGGGCACTATTTCATTGCTATCGCTACGTCGCATATAGGTACCTTGTCGCTATATGTCGCTATTCGCTATCGATAACTATGGGTGGGCCAGTGTATAACGAAAGTGTAAAGTCATTAGTACAGTTTTAACATTTTTCATATTTAAGTAAAGATTTGGTTAGGAACTCCATAGTTGCTATGATGATGAATGGGGCCCTATGAAATGATGATGTTGAGGTTATAAAACAATAAGATAAAATCATATTAACCAAACTAGTTGTTATGAGGTGGTTAATCGTATGATTTATGGCAGGTCATGCGTAATCGATATATGTTCCTTGTTTAAATATTAACCTTATCGTGTATAATGTGTGAACATGAAGTTTCTCTTTAACGGCAAAAAAACTTGCAATCCTGTTAAGAACAACCTAATTTGGTTTTTAGTTTACAGTATTCATTTTGTTTTGATGAAGTTTAAACGTACCACTTTGGCATCTTCAGGTCGTTGCGACTACGAATGAGACTACAAACGCTGTCTTTGTAACAAGACAACCTGAAAATATCCTACCCTTTCAATGTGAGGTATGTAATATTTCTTGTGATACGAAGGACGTGCTCGAGAAACATAAACAAGGTAAAAAACACTTAAAAAGGATGAAAAGGTTAGCCGATTCATCTGCCAATCCACCAAATATGGTACCGCCACCTGTTGCAAGTGAAACTGTAGCTGGTGAGTTGGAGAATAAGAAGCAAAGGCTGTTGCAAAACGGAGCAACGGCTGAAACATTGCTATCTTGTGATGTTTGCAATGTGATATGCAACAATCAAGAAGGATTTCAGCAGCATATCGCTAGCAAAAAGCATGCTGCGAAGGTAACTTCAATAATGTTACATGCTTTTGATTTAAACATCTGAGTTTCTATAAGTTTTTATGATCTAATTTTTTATGATTCCATGTTTGTGTTACTTTTTAATGCTTTTTTTGGATTACTATCTCTATGTTATATATTTCTTTCTGCTAAAAATATTTCATTATGATTTAGTGAAAAGTTTAAATACAAAAGGCTCTTAACGTGCGACGGTACACGGCCACCAGTATAACATGCATAATTATGCAAATAACATGCGTAATTAGGGTTAACCCAATCCATGCGTAATTAAGCAAATAACGTGCGTAATTAGGGTTTAACCCAACCCATGCGTAAATGCTTAATTATTCAAACTTGTGTAATTATGTATTATAACGTGGGTAATTGTGCAATAACGTGCATAATTATGCAAAGGTAATTACTATTGTGCCGCCGCGTTCAATTGAAGGCTTAGATTAGATCAGATGTGCGGTTGAGATGCTCGCGTACGCATCGCACGATAAGGTGGTCTTGTGCGTTAACTGGCCTCTGATTTATAAATCTGAATTTCTGTAAGTTTAGGTAATTGTTTTTGTATGTTACCATGCAGTCAGTCATCCAGCTGGCAAGCACGAATGCAGTCTTTGATGCCACATCAGATTCCAGTGGTGGTGGTTCACAAAAGAAACCCATCGGCTTTCCATGTGAAATCTGCAAAATCGTTTGCACGAGTGGTGAACTGTTGAACACGCATATAGCTGGGAAGAAACACCTTAAGAAATTAAAAGAATTGGGCCAAATACCAAACTTGCCCTTGGCTGCTATTGCTTCACAGGACACACCGCCTGTGGTAAATCCAGAGTCCAATGAGGGCAATACGGTCGATTTAGATGGAGCTATACCGTCAAATGTGCCCCCGACTCCTATTGCTTCACAGGACACACAACCAACCGAGCCTATGGAAAATCAAGAGTCCATTGAGGACAAAACAGGCGATTTAACCGAAGCTAAAATGTCTAATCTGCCCTTGACCCCTATTTTTTCACAAGACGCACCACCTACCAACCCTATGGCAAATCCAGAGTCCACTGAGGACAAAATTGACAATTTAACTGGAGCTATCTCGTCAAATCTGCCTGTGGTAAATCTGGAGTCCAATGAGGGCAAAACTGTCAATTCACATGGAGCTAACTGGGTGTGTGAACTTTGCGGGATTAGTTGTAACACTGAGGAAGTGTTGAATATTCACCTAACAGGAAAAAAACACCGAAAGAACTTAGAGAAGTCTGAAAAATTAATTGGACCGAACCCTGCGCTTACTACGGAGCCTGCAGAAACAACAAAGGTGATTGGACCATTGCAAAAAAACGGCGAACGTATCGGTTCTAAGAGGAAGGGGAAGAAAGGTGGAGGTGATGATGACGTGGAGACGAAGAAGCAGAGGCTTTTGCAAAGTGGGACGGCTTCGGATGCTTTACAAATTTGTAACTTGTGCAATGTTGTTTGTAACTCCGAAAAGGCGTTTTTTACTCATCTTGCTGGTCAGAAGCATGTTGCAATGGCGGTAAAAGAAGCGGAAACTCAAGCAAGTGCAGCGGGTCAAGAATCTTGAAGCTTATCTCGTTTTGATGCTGCAAGTCGAATTTTTAGTAATTTGTGGTTGAATCTTTTGAGTTATTGTAGAAGAAAACTCGACATGATTGACCATCGATCTTGTCTATTAGATAAATGTTCTTGTTGATGATGGTTCTCAGTCTCCTTTGATGGGTTCATCATTGTTGTTATTTTGGTTTTAAATAAGAACAAAGGGAATTTGTCTTTCCATGCCATTTTGTGCCCTTTATTTCTTATTTATGCTCTCTTAGACAATCCTTGATTCTTTTATGTATTTGTGCCTTTGCTTTGGAAATACTACGACGAACGATACAGTATGATCTATTACGCAATACAAATACTTCAAAGTAGCAAATAATATCATTTGAAAATCATTATACGAGGATCTTTTCGCTTGTTCAGTTAGTTAGACGCGATGATAACAGCGGATACGTGAAAGATTAACAATAAGTTTGCGTGGACCATGTAGTTCACCTCTGCTGTTAACGAAATATGTGGTATTTTCATTGCTCCATTAGAATGTGTTGTGGAACAACAATCTCACTTAATGACTAGCAAATAAGTGTCGCTATGTCACCGTGATAGGTGTAATAAAAAAAACTACAAAATAAATAAATAAAGGAAAAAAGAAAAAGAAGTGATTCGTTGTTGGGGTTGTCCGCTATTGGAATGACGGTGACTTGGATGGTGCCCCAAAATAGTTGTTCGGCATGGTGTTTGATGGGTTACTAATCGACAACAGATAACCGTGTACGGTTGTACCACATAGGCGTTGTATGTTTCATGATAGCTATGTATCAGCAAGACATGAAAGGATATCCAGTTGCAAGCTATATTTTACTTGAGCAATATCTGTTATTGTTATTACTACAACTTTAATAACTAAATCTTTAGTTTTTTTAATGTAACCCGATGTTTATATTTAGGCTCAGATTGTTTAATATGGGTTTCGTTTAACTAGAAATACAGGTTTTAATTATTAGGGTCGTTTATGGGTTGATGAATGTTTTCAAATAATAGAGCTCAATTTAGTTATGTTTTTCACTAGGGTTTTTAATCGAAAACACTATAAACATAAAAATAATTAAAAATAAATAGATAGTAATAATAACGGTAATAATAGTTATTAGTTGACAATAATACTAGCCAAAAATTTCAAAGTAAATCAAATGGTATCATATACAACCAATGATATTTAAAGTTTTTGTATAAAATAACTATTTTTTATTAAAAGTTTGATTATATTTTTAAAATATATTTCTATAATAAAGAAATGATTCTTATATAATATTTTTTAAAGAACTCTAAATAAGTTCAAAATTTAGTGTACCATTAAAGAAAATAACATGGATCCTTACATGGAGTGTTGTGTCTACTTTCATTTATATTAGGCCGAAGGGAGTGTAATTAGGTATTCAGCCACACCGTCGGCATCGTATGGGTGGGGGCGTGGGGCGGTGTTCCCAATTCTCCATCCCTCTTCTTTGTGTTCAAGTGGTGATCACCGGCCAACATGGAGATGTCGCATTGGTGTAGTTTTTCTGCACCTAGAGGTGGGGGCGATGTTCCCGCGCTGATAGCGCCTTGCCACTTCAACCATCCCAAGTTCCATCCCGCTTCCACTCCCCCACCCGGCCACCCTTATATGGTTTATGTTTAAATGTAATAAAATATATTAGATGATGTCTTTGTTTGTTATGGTTAGTCCATTTATATTAACAAATAATAAACAAGTAGCTCTCGATGAATAAACATATAAAATTGGTTGGTATTGTTGTGACTTGTGACAACTTAGGTAAATTTCACATGTAGCAAATAAATGTTGAGTTCATAAGATATATTTAGGCTCAAATACTATTGTAATGAGATGGGAACTACACATCTAAGTGTTCTTGGGTAGTTAAAAGTTCAGAGAACTCTTCAATCGGGTAATCAAATGCAACATTGCAAGCTCTCGATAGGCAAAACGAATATATTGAATGATATGAGTAATCAGATATTGCAAACTTGTTTACAGTGGCAAGATACTTGCTACTTAGGCAAACGTATACTCCCATCTATTGTTTCATAATAAAACGTCAACTCCAAACTAATATATCACGATAATTTTTTAAAACTTTACTGAAACCAAGCTATCTTATTTTTCAAAATAAAAACTAGGTACTAAAAAGTGTATATACTATATACCGGTTTTGGAAGGGGAGGTTGAGATTATTTAGGCATGTCAGGTGGAGACAGATGACGACCACAGTTAGAACTGTGGAAACTTACTGTGGAGGGAAAGAGGAGTAGAGGCCGACCGAAACTGACTTGGGAGGAGCGGATTAGAAAGGATTTGATAGACTTGCACCTCTCTGAGGATATGGTCGAGGATAGGTGTTGGTGGAGATGTAGGATTAGGGTTACTTATAGGATAGTAGTATGGTAGGGTATTGGAGTCTTGTCTTAGGAGTCTAGTCCTTTTTTTTGGTGGCCTATGCATGTTATCACTTGCTGGTGTGTCTGTATATTGTGGAATTCGTTTCTTTTATGTGTTCTCACCTATTTCTTATATGTTAGTTTTAAAAAAGGATTTTTTTGGTACCATATATTATCTTGTTGTGTTTAGTGTAGCTATCTGCCTCTTTATGTTTCATTTGACTCTTATGGTTGGGTGTGTCTTTGGAGCGGGGGTCTCAACGGAAGCAGTCTCTTTATCCCCTAGGATAGAGGTAAGGCTTGCCTACATCCCACCCTCCCCAGACCCTACCACTAGCTTTGCTATAAGTGAGATTATACTGGGTATGATTGATTGATTGACGAATCATATGGACTTGTACTTTCAAATTCCATCCCGTTTGTAAAACTTGATAATTTGACATTTTTCAATAAAACATAATATAGACTTGTACTTGTCTTTAAAACCTGTTAAAAATTCTTCTCAAACTAGTAGAGCATATGAAACAACCAAAACTTTTATGATTTGTCATCCATCTTAACAAATCATAAAAGTTTTGGTTGTTTCATATGATCTGTTAGTTTGAAAAGAATTTTTAACAAGTTTTAAAGAAAAGTACAAGTTTATATTATTTCTTAATGAAAAAATGTCAAATCATCAAGTTGTACAAATGGGATTGAATTTGAAACTATAAGGGATTGTTTGTTTATCTCTTAATGAGACTATTAATGGTTCAGATCTCTTATTGGTTCAGCACTTAATGGTTCAGACTGTTTGTTTCACGAGCAGATGTCTGAATGGTTCAGACATTTGCCTCTGAATGGTTAAGCATTATGCAGAGTCTGAATGGTTAAGATCTCTAATCTGAATTGGTCAGACATTTTCTTTTGAACGGTTAAGCATTATACCGGCTCTTAATGATTCAGACCTCTTACTGGTTTAGCACTTAATGGTTCAGACCTCTTACTGGTTCAGCACTTAACCATTCAGATGTTACCAAACAACCCCTAAGTCTATATGATTCAGGGGTGGAACCAGAGGGGAGTCAAGAGGGTCCACCGACCCACCGGACATAGAAATTTGTAAGATTTTTATATGTACAATCGGAGATTTTTCTAAGAAAAAACATGTTTTAGACTCTCTAGTTATAGTCTGTAGAAAAGAGAGTCTTATAATGACCCCTTGACAAACAAGTTCTGGTTCACCACTGATATGATTCATTGATTCTTCAAAATACATGGTACATAGTGTTAGTTAGGTTTAATGAAAAATGTGTTTATATGGGCCAAAACTAAATATATTAATGGGTATAAAAATCATATTGGGTTGTAAGTATTATTGGTTTTCAACTTTTATAGGCTTTTATTATAAAAAAATGATATGATATAAAAAATATTAAAAAAATAAAAAAATTAGGCCCATATGAACGTGGGCCTGGATAGTCGCACACTTGCCCTTGGCATGTGCCGGCCCTATGTAAATTTGTATAGGAGAACGAAAGAACACATATTATTTTAATTATAAAAAATTGTAACAAATATTTTTCAACATATAATACATTATTTTCAATAAAGAATACAAATAATGACTTTTTTGACAAATATTTAGGTTATCTATACTATATAATAAAAGAGGGTGGGGATCAAATAAGAAGTTTATTTTGGCTAGAAATGATAGGAAGCAATAGGATTATGACATGTTGCAAAATTTAAAATAACGAGAAAGGGTATTTTAGTCAATCCAATCATTTCTTCTTCCTTCTTCTCTCCCCAATAACTTCAAAACCCACCATTTTCAAAACCCACCATCTTCAACCTTTTCTTCACTTACTATCTCAATAATCACTACATTATAGTGCGATTTTCGTCATCAATCAATGATTCAAACACCCGATCAACATGTTCTTCAGCTTTTTTTTTTTGAAGAAAACCCAGTTTAATTTCATTCAAAATCTCGTTTTTCTCGTGATTTTGAAGATAATCACTCGATCCGTTCGATTCAATCGCTGATAAGTGTTTTAATCATTCAAATTTCGTCAATCGTTGAAGAAATCGGCTTCGATCCATGTAAGAAATTCTTTAATTTCATTTTCACGATCTGGGTTTTTGATTTAGTCATTGCGTTTTACGATCTTGGCGAAGGTCCAAGGGCGGCAGCCCCTGGCGGGGTCCAAGGGGCAGAGCCCCTGGCTGGGGTTGAGCTGCCAGGTTCAGACAATTCACAGCACAGACAAAGCTATTTTCCTGGTTCAATGCGTTTTAGAGAGAATTAAGACATTTTTATGTGTTTTCTGGCCATTGCGTTTTAGAAAAACATATTTTTGAAGTGTTTTTAGTTATTGCGTTTTAGGTAAAACACATTTTTAGGTGTTTTCAGTCCATTGCGTTTTACAGAGAACGCTTTCTTTTGTTTTTTTTAGGCAATTGCGTTTTAGAATGAGACATTTTTAAGTGTTTTCTGGCCATTGCGTTTTATAAATAAGACATTTTTTTGTGTTTTTGGTGCATTGCGTTTTAGGTATAACACTTTTTTATGTGTTTTCAGTCCATTGCGTTTTAGGAAATAGACATTTTAAGTGTTTTGTGGCCATTGCGTTTTAGGAATAAGCCATTTGTTTGTGTTTTTGGTGCATTGCGTTTTAGTTAAAACACATTTTTATGTGTTTTCAGTCCATTGCGTTTTAGGAAACAGACATTTTAAGTGTTTTCTAGCCATTGCGTTTTAGAAATAAGACATTTCTTTGTGTTTTTGGTGCATTGCGTTTTAGGTAAAACACATTTTTATGTGTTTTCAGTCCATTGCGTTTTAGAAAGTACACTTTCTTTTGTGTTTTTAGGCTATTGTGTTTTAGAAATAACACATTTCTTTGTGTTTTCTGGCCATTGCGTTTTACAAATAAGACATTTCTTTGTGTTTTTTGTGCATTGCGTTTTAAAAAAATGTCATTTTTTAGGTTTTTTTTTCCATTGCGTTTTACGCAACTGGGTTTTTTCCATTGCGTTTTACGCAACTGGGTTTTTTCCATTGCGTTTTACGCAACTGGGTTTTTTCCATTGCGTTTTACGCAACTGGGTTTTCAAATTTTTTTTCGAAAATATAGCAATAGTATACTCGTTTTAAAGATAAAAAAAACGCTCGTTTTTTTGGTGCAATTTTTATAAAAAAAATAATGTTGTATGAAAGAGTTATTAACGTTTAAAAAATGGGGGGGGGGGGGAATTGGAGGAGAGATAAACTATTGCCTTGGATTGACTAGAATGCCCCTAAACAAATTCACACGCCTCTTTTCTTCCCTTCAATTTCCATCATTTAATCTTAGCCATTGATTAACTAAATGGATGATCAAGATCACTTCCTAGTCTTCTTAGCCAAATAAACTTCCTATTATATCCTAACCTTAATAAAAGAAACCATTTTAGGGACACTTGTCATCATATTAGGCTATGGCTTATAGATAATTATTGTTTTACTTTAATATCTTCTAATTAATTATAGATAACCCTCATACTAAATATTATTTAATTTAATATTTTATGGATAATTATTATTTAGTTTAATCTCTTCTAATTAATTATAAATAACTCTCCTACTAAATATTATTAATGAGTAAACTGCCAAAATGGTCCCTGAGGTTTGGTCACTTTTACCATTTTAGTCCAAAACTCAAACCTTTTGAATCTGGATCCATGTGGTTTCAATTTTGTTGCCATTTTCATCCAAAATCACAATATAGTCAGATTTTTCAGTTAACCTTCAGCTTTTTGTCTTTTTCCTCCCTTTTAATGAAGGGCAAAATGGTTAGATTTTAGAATTTTCTTTTAAATGAAAATGACAACAAAATTGAAACTACATGGGGTTCAGAAGTGGCAAAAATGACCAAACCTCAGGGACCATTTTAGTACTTTACTCTATTATTAATTTAAGATATTTTAAATAACCAAATTATTTATCACCAAAACCGAACTTTTTATTAACATATTATTTATTTTTATTTTCATTGTTAAAAAATTATTATATCGATTTTGTTACATAATTTTTAATAAATTGTATATAACTTTCAATATTACTTTATATATAAAATTAGATTTATTACGGGTTTTTTAAATATAATTTATATTTTATCACTCAAATGGCTGATTATTTGCTTCTTGAATAGCATGTTTGACCACTGTTTCTTCTTTTCAATAATCAGCTCCGCAATCATCATATCTGTCGCGTACCGAGTATATCCATTAGTTTTTTAAAATATAATTTTCTTTATTTGGTATATAAAATTATATTTATTCAAGCCATGTAATACACAGGGGTTTTTAAAAGATGTAACTTTTTTATTATTTGGTAAACAATATTCTATTTATTAAACCCGTGCAATACACGTGGTTTTAAATATATAACTTTTTTATTATTTGGTATATAAAATTACATTTATTCAATCCGGACAATATGGTTCTTATAAATATAACTTTTTATTACTTAATATTTAAAAATGATATTTATTCAACCCGCGCAATAAAAGAGGTTTTTAAAGATATATTGTTTTATTATTTAGTATATAAAATTCATTTATTCAACCCGTATAATACATGGGGTTATAACCTAGTTTATGTATATATATAATCATAACTGAATCATAAAACTTGGTTATTGAAAAAACCCTAACCAAACAATCAGTTTCCCATTTGATATAGTTTTCTTGGTTATGATTCGGTTTTTTTCTGCTCCCCCAATTATTTTGCCTAAATATTTATACAATATATATATTGGGTCCTATGACTTTCCGCCCCCTCAGAACTTTTGGTCAAAAGCTCCGCCACTGACTTTGATTCTTTATTGCAACATGCCAACATATCATCCTTGACTCCTTAAGGCCTTGTTTTGATCCTCCTTTTTGTCATTGTAAATACATCATTAGAAAGGCTCTAATCTTTCTATTTTTCGAATAAATTTGCGCAAAAAAGTTATAAGCATTTGAATACACTTTAAATGATAAACGCGGTTAGATACATACACGACACACGCACAGCTTTGTATTTAAATGGCTTGGTTGAAGAATAGTTAGAATTTCATCTTTTAAAAAGTTTGATGGAACAGAAGATATGGAGACAAAACATTGCCTTGTTACTTCTTACAGTTTTAATGAGGGAGGTACAAGTCTTAAATGCATATAGTACACCCCTTTAAAGCTGTTTAGTTTTCAACATGTGGGATAATGGAGGGTATGGTAGTAGTTAATACTCATATATGAAGGACAACTTTAACTGGCTATTTGCAGCTTTGCAAACAATAAGCATTTGTCCCAGAATGTCCAATCTCATATCCACATCTACCTTTTATTTTTACCGGAGTAAATAACATACATTTATAAATCTTGAATAGTTGCAACTCTTAAAATTTAACTATGATATATATATGCCTATATTATGTTTTATTATTTTAAGCGATCATCTGAATTTTTTTTTTATTATTTACTATCAATAAATTACACTCCTATATTGTCACCATTCAAACCTCTATTGTGTTGTTAGGAGTCTAATTTATTGATACTAAATAATAAAAAAAAATTCAGATGATCGGTTATAATAATAAAACATAATATAGGTATGGGCGAAGGATAGTGGGGGCGGGAGGGGGCGGCTGACCCCCCGAACTTTTCTCTCAGTAGTGGAGAGTATGTAGTTTTCGTATAGAAATTTTTGGGTATATACGTTTTCGACCCCCCGTTTTATAGAATTTTTTTGGTATATACGTTTTCGACCCCTCGGTCGGAAATCTAAAGCTTCGCCACTGAATATAGGCATATATTATAATTACTATTACTATTTGAAGTTGTAGTTGTAACAGTAAGAGATAAGTAGTTTGAATGTTTATCAAATTCTCAATTATTTAAAACACTAACAAATAAAAGAGATAATGTAATAAAATTAGGATTAATACCATGAAAAACTGAAGTACCTTTTCATTTTCAATTTAAGCAATAACAAGTTTTACTATATTAAAATCTTTGAACTTGTTTAAGATACAAGTAGTTGAAAAATCATTGACAAAACATGAGCTATTAGTACCCTTGTTACACATGTTGAAGCTATGTAAATGGTCTTTTTGTTAATATGGATGCCATGTGAACTCTTTTGTTAACTTGAAACATTACCTCATCAATTTTTAATTGTTTTATATTCTGAAAGCAACCTCACTATACTTATAGATAGAGGTAAGGTTTGTCTACAACTCCCTCTTCTCTGATCCTACCACTAGTATTGCTATTGGTGGGATATACTGGGGTACGGTTATTATATATACAAATACATACCATTTTATATAATATTCCTGTAGTAGAGTAGGAGTAAGCGTTGCTATTCAAAAAAATACATATATATGATATTTCTGTACTTTTGGAATGCCACTTCATAAGACTTATGTGACTGTATTTTAAACAATTTAGTGACTTTAATAAATCAAAACTTAGTTAGGAGGCAATTTCCATACAAAATGACAAAAAGTCTGTAGATTTTTTTTATAATATTGTCTAAAAAGTAGCCAAGGATCTATATTTTAACTATAAGAAAGAGTATATGATATCTAACCAAAAGATATTAAAGTCAAATTTTATAGAATATATTTTTTTCTGACAAAATTAAACTGTCTAAATACATAATTTATTGAAATTAAACTCACTCGTGTGTTTGTCAAAATTAAACTTACTCCTAAAAATATACTAGCATTTAATATTTCATCCAACCAACTAAAAGAGAATGACATGTCAGCTTTATACATGACCATTTTTGTAAAGCTTTTTAGTCAACTGTTGGTAATTGTGGTCAACAGCAGTCTGGGTAGCATTTGGGCGAATAACCTACAAATGGGGTCCAACCCTAACCAAATAACAACATTCTCCAAATGACTCGAGTCAACTTAACCCGTTTTGACACCCACATAACGACCAATTTTGAACCGAACCCATTTTCACCCTCACGAACATCACCTATTTAGACCACAACCCCTTTTGACCCGTACACAGAAATGAATGGCAAAGGACTAACAGTCAGCCTTTAGAATTCGACGAAAAGTGGCATATTTGTTTGAAAACTAGCACCAGTTGTTAGAGTGGTAGAGTGGAAATGATAATAAATGCTTTCCATCTTACAATGGCATTGACACTGTTAAAAAACTGTCATCATACCTGCAATCAGTTACTGTTGCAATATATGAAACCACACTTAATCAGACACATTCCTAAATCCTAAAGCCATTTATGTTGCTTAACTACTAGTACATCATGCACAGCAATTTGTATCTTCATCCACTGCAAAATCCAAAAATTCAGAACAATTTAAATTGTAACAAACTCCTCCAGACAGAATTTCCAACACAAGCCCGGGCCATGCTGACGTTTCATTAATTAAAAAATGGTAATATTTAATAAACTTCAGAAGCTCCAGCAAGTTTAAAGCCAGTTTCACCCAGCCCGTATTTCATGCACCCAGCCCATCCCACCTGCCTTACACATCTAAATGATCAGAAAGATATCATGACAATTCACAAGTAGTAAAAACTTCAAGAACAAAACAACACTATCCTACTTTTGCTGTCACACCGTAAAATATTCATTCATTAACAGCATTACGCAGCTCAAAATATATCTTATTTATTCCCACAAACCATCAGCATGGTTGTTTGTTACAATCACAATCTGACCACAATGAAGATATTGTTTTTCAGCCACAAGATTCTTGCTGCAATTTTTCTTTGTTGCCTGATTGCAACAATGAAAGCAGCAGAAATTTCTACTAAGAGCCTCCCAGAAAGAGAAGGTAAAAATCATCATCAGCCTAAAAAGGACGCTTGCTTATGTTTCCGGTGTCGATTATTGAATGAAGGCCCACTACCACCGCCTATCTTATCTGACAAGAGTGATGTAACGTTCAGCATAGAAAAGCGATTGGTTCCTGGTGGCCCAAACCCTCTTCATAACTGAAACTTATGTCAATCTAAGCTAAAGGTTATAATATGTATTGCTTTCTTTGCTTTCCTCAAGGTTCATGTACAACTTAGTGGGCTGAAGTTTAGAAGTATTCAAGAGCTTTAAATTTGTTTATTAGTTGATTCCTAATGTTTCCTATTTGTAATTCTTGGCTTGTTCTGCTTTACGACACATAATCTCCTCTCTCTCCCCACATCTAACTACAATGATCATCACATAACATTTCAATTATTCACCATGGCTAATGAGCTATTAGACTATTATCATCACTTCTCTCTATCATCAAATAGAAATAGGGAAAAACCATGATGTCTTGAATATCAATAATTACACTCATACATTTATCTCACCTTGATTAAACCATAGTTGTCAAAGGCGCACTCAAAGCACAAATGGTATGCTTTGAGCCTAAGCACCAGGTGCTTAAAAAGCAAGGGCCCAAGATAAGCAAGGCACATAACATAAACATACCATTTTTGGGGGGTTTAAGCTTGTTTAGAGCTAGTTGAGGCCAGTTCCAAGCCATTTTTTTTAATGTTTCAGAGCAGTATACCCAAAACTTGCAGAGTTTTCCCGAGCTTACAAGATTAGGCTGAAATCTTGCCGGAATCTCGCCCTAAAATCGCTAGAGTGCCTGACTGCCTGGATGGCAGCAAGGCGTTGCGCCTACAGACCTAGGCGCGCACCCGAAGGGCTTTTGACAACATATATAAGAACTATTAGGGTTTAAAGTTAATACCTTTTGTGTGTGTTACATAGTTGTTAAAGGCGAATAGCGACAAATCGCGATAAGGTACCTATATGCTAGACAGCAAATAGCGATAAATAGCGGGCGGGTATTTTATAAATAGCGATACACTAGATTACTAGAAACCTTTTTAAAGAAATTTATATGTAAATTATATCAAAATACCCTGGTATATATGCTATTTTACATGTACATTTAACAAAAACCTAGGATCCAGCTATTTGATAGCTATATTTAATTGCTATTTATATTAAAAAATTTTAAAAATTTGTCACTATTATATCTATCGCTACAACCCTAATAGCGCCACTATACCTATACGCTATGTAGCGCGCTATAGCGATCGCTATTGACAACCATGGTGTGTTATATAACTCAAGTTAGACTCAGATTCTGAACAATAAGCAAACAAATAATATTATAATTCTGATTAACCACAAGGTAGACAAAATTAGTGTTGTAAACAATCTCAGAGACTATAAACTGCACTAGAATGTAAAAAGCATTAATCTTGTAATAATGATGTCTTTAATACACATTTGATGTAAATTTCAGAAGCAACAAACACATGAGAGCAACTAGAACAAAACTCATCATTCCAAAATACTAAAATACATAATCAACATCAAATTATTATTAGGCAAAATAAAGCTCAATATCAAGTATTGAAACAAATAAAACAAACCCTAGAAACAACAAAAAACAGATACCGTTTAAACAAAATCAATGTTTAATATCCATAATACTCTTGATTTTGGGAGCATAGAGTGAGTAAACAACAGCTTGCCTTTTGGCAACCTGAAGCTGCGACTGGCCGTCGGAGAATGCGGCGGCGATGGACGCCGGCTCCGATAGGGTTTTGTTGTGGCGGAATGCGTCGATTGTACGGCGCTTGGTGTATTCTCTGATGTTGTAGTCTGGAAACTGACGAGCTGACCGGAGAAATGACCGGAAAAGAGTGAGGATTTCCGATCGAGACGGCGTCGCCATTTTTGTCCGGTGATGGAGGTAAGGGTTTTTGTGTGGTTTTTTGTTTTCTTCACTTATTTTCGTGAATAATAAGTAATTGCATTGTAGTCCTTGATGTTTATAAACTAGTTTATTTGTTTCCTCCTATTTATAAGTTGTTATGATTTTTTCTTTTCTTTTTTTAGTTTATGTATCTTGATATAAATCTCATTTCAATCGTACTTGTCTAGTTACATCAAACTAGGGGTGAGCATGATGCGGTTCGGTTCAGTTATTACCTATAACCGAAACCATAACCGCACACTGCGGTTATCAAAAAATCATGACCGTTCGGTTTCGGTTAATGCGGTTTCGGTTAATCGGTTATTGCGGTTAATACGGTTTCGGTTCGGTTATAGGTCGGTTATTATTAGTGTAAACTATAATGGGCCAATAAGGTTGGGTCATGGTTAGTGTAAAATGTAATGGGCCAATAAGGTTGGGTCATGCTTAAAAGTTAAAACATTCAAATACTTCACCAAAGATACATATAGATTAGGCCATGGTTAAGCATTTAAATACAAACTTAAAGACTTATGGTGCTACGGATTTGGCTATGTTTAAAATATTCGGTTCGGTTCGGTTATTTGCGGTTATGAAAATAAGAATAACCATAACCGAACCGCAAAAATCGGTTATTAAAAATATAAATAACCAACCCTTCGGTTATTTCGGTTATCGGTTATTTCGGTTATTTCGGTTACGGTTCGGTTAATTCGGTTATATGCTCACCCCTACATCAAACATAACGTAGACGGGCAACAAGATGCGTCGCCGCCCCTTTTTGAATTGTAAACCATAATCTACCAAAGACAAAACATTGCCCCTGGGGCTGAACAATTGTTGTGGATGACCCGTTGGACCCTGGCCAGGAAGCGGATAGCTTCTGGTGCTAAGGAGTCAAATGTGTCAAAGGCAAAGGGAACAAAAACATGCTGGATCTCTTCATAAGCTTTAGCGTGCTTATCTACTTTCTTCGATTTTGTTTTTCTTGTTGCTTGTCCAGTTACCATGGGCGGATCTTAATAGGGCTGTGGCAGGGCCACGGCCCGGGCAAGTTTTTCGGCCGTAGTGCTAATTTTCCGCATTTCGATCGAAATTTTTTATATGTACTATGTTTGGCCCGGGCTTTCCCGGGCTTTTTTTAGTGTCTGTGTCTTTCGGCCCTGGCACGTTCAACGGGCAAGATCCGCCACTGCCAGTTACAAACCCGTTTTCCCTTAAACCAACCAGAGGGGAAACCCCCTGTGAGGTCCACACAAGCATGTTTCCCCTTAGCCCAACCAAAGACAAGCAGATCCGCCGGTCGCAGTGTAGATCTCCCTTCCATAGAGCGAGTAAAAAAATACAAGCATAAATATTTAGGGTTAAGTTATTGTAGAAATGAGTCTTAACATACAAATTGGGTTAACGTGAAAAGTGAAGGAGATAATTTTTTCTCATTTTATTAATCCTGTATTTTGGTTATAGAATCTAAAAAAATCCGTTATTTTACACCAGTAGAGTAATTATATAAAACTGTAGAGTAATTATAATTACTCGAAAAAAAAAGCTTTATTCACTTTTTAAGGATATCTTAAGGTTATTTTATATGTTGAGACCTATTCTATTTGATCTTTATACTATATATTTATATTTATTAGTTAGTATCTAAAATGGTATTTTTTTATATTGGGTGTTATAAGGCTAAGCAAATACATTGAAAATATTAGTTTTGATGTTGCATCTGTTTTCTTTACATCATGATAGATGGAAAACTTAAAAATTTGCGTCTTTTAACTCTGGATGTTATTTAAGCTTACCATATTATGAAAGTATCGGTTTATATTGACTTTTAACCATTTTTTACTAAATTCCTTTTTAGCTAATTTAATCATTTACTCATTTGGCTATTTTTAGATTGACCTTATTCTTTATCATTTACTCTTTTGAGATTGATCTTACTCGGATTCAATTCAAGTTAAACGTGCTAACCCTTTTAAAATTTTACCAACCGGTTTATGAATTCTTAAACGTGTTCACAACTTGTTTACGAATCCTGACCCTTTTAGATAAACGTGTTACATGAATTATGCTTTGCTTATAAGATTTAAGTTAGCCTGAACATGAATAATCATGATCAATGGAAATTTGAGTAATGTTTTAACTTATAATGTCCCTATATTATATCATCCTCTCCCTACACTCATCATAAAAAATCTTTTTGAACAGACCTTGATACAAAAATGGTAAATCATGGTATTTTTAACAATAACATACTTAATTCATCCATGGTGGAACACCTATTGTCGATATATATTATACGAATTTTGAAATTTTGTAAGGTTTAATGGTTTAAGACTATTATATCTTTGTTGTTGGATCGTTATAAAAAACAATTAAGTTATAGTTATATAAAAATTTGAACTGCATTTTATATACTTATCTAGGGGTGTGCAAAGTCAATAAGTTAACATGAGTTCAATTACACCTTATTTTTTTTAACCGCAAGGAACGTGTCAATCACTGTGACACACTGACATCGGGCGTTGTGGCCAAGGTCGACTACTCGACCGCCGCCAGCCCCTTGGCTCTCCTCAGATGCGCGGAAACCCGACCTCCACTCACCCGAAGGTACGACAATAAAATAATCAGTGAAATCTCGCCTCCAATCCAAGTCGAACAGACGCCACCCGTATTCGCTCTTCACCTGAATGCCGCATAAAATAATGAGAGTGGGAAGCGAACCTGGGTCACAAGGAACACCAATTCTTTCGCCAACCACTCCACCACTACCTCATTGGCAATTTTACACCTTATCTCCAATGTAAACAAATTTTAATTGGGGGTTGGGTTAAACCAAATTTTGATTTACAGAAATTGTATTGGGCTACGTTTAAACCAACTTGAAGATAACCTAAACTTGTCTAGTAGTATTCATATTTTTTTCATGGTAAGTTTAGTTTTTTTTTTTTTTTTTTTTTTATAACAATCCCTTAACTCTTTTTTTCATGGCAAGTTTAGTCTTTTTTTTTTTTTATAACAATCCCTTAACTCTTTTTTTCATGGCAAGTTTAGTTTTTTTTTTTTTCCTATAACAATCCCTTAATTATCTGTAATTGCTAGTTTTAAAAATTTAAGAAAACCTAAGTGAGATGCAATAGACATCTATGAAAAACACACATGAAACCAAACATATGAAGACCACGTCATCGGTTCGGTTACGGGAAACTCTTAACCATAACCATAGCCAATGTTTCGGTTAATCAAAGAATCTTAACCATAATCGTTAGCTAAACTCGGTTACGGATTAATTCGGATCAACGACGGTTCATTTGGGTTTCAATTAATTGGCTTTTAGCTACTTCCTTTTTTAGTTGATTTCGGTTTCATTTGTTTTCAGTTTGGTTTCAATAATTGTTCACCCTTAGACACTGTTAATTACGTAACATACCAATTTTTTTAAATAACAAAATATAGCAATAGTATACTCAAATAAAGAGAATAAAATACTCATTTTTATGGTGTATTTGTTTAAATATTAATGTATAAAAAGGTTATCAGTGTTTAAAAATCATGGGGGTTAGCTAGTTTTTGTAAGAGGATATAGTGTAACATACTAATTAATAATCTATAGGTAAAGATGGGAGAATTAAAGTGTAATTAAGATGAGTGGATTAAAGTTTCCTTAGGGTCTGTTTGGTATGGGGTAATGGAATGAACGAAGGAATGGAATGGACGAGGTAATGGAATTGACGAGAAAATGCAATGGATCATTACCATTCCATGTATTGTTTGGTTAACATGTGTGAATGGAATGAATTATTATTGTGTATTGTTCAGTAGGCAAGAAAAACGGAGTAATAAAATCAGCGGTGAGTGGTGGTGGTGGTCGGTTGTCACACCCCGATATTTCCACATTTGACCGGTGGGCCCGGTGGGGGAGTAACGTGACGTGGTTGGTAACATCATAGTCAAACAACACAATATTTAATATGCACAGCGTTAGCAAAAGATAGATATATTTCAACTGAATAATATTGTAATATCAAGTATCACAAATAGTTGAAAATAATCCACAGGTGGATCAAAATAAAATGGAAACATTGTTCAACAGTTTTGACATCCAAGCTTGCGAGACTTATTGTGGACGCTAGGAGAAAGCCAGCTTAGTTCGCGTAGTACCTGCACTTAACCTTTTTGGGAAAATACGTCAGTTTACACTGGTAAATACAATTTAACTGACTCATTTTGAAAAGGTCTAATAAAATTGATTTAAATGCACGTGGCACAAACTTTTTATAACTTGGGATAATTATTTGAATATAATCTTGTAAAAGAATTACATGTTCCTTATGCGTTCAGTAGCCCGATCCGTAGACCGGGTTAAAAATCAATAGACACACCACATTATTTATTTATTTTGGCACTGACGGGTGTACGCCTACACCCCGTGCTTAGGTCGTGGCCATTTCGTAAAATGATGCCAAGGATATCCGGGACATGGTCATTAACCCCCCAAAGGCTTTAAGCAAACAAAACATTTCAAAACGGAGCATATCAATGATTTAACCTCTATTCGATTAAAGATTCAATGTCCGACCAAGCGGTATTTTATATACCATACCCCAAGGCCGTATAGGGAAAATAAGTTAAAAGTATTTACCTTTGCAAGTATTAATCACAAAGAGCAAGTGCGTGTAGCTTTTACCGGGTCTCCTATTCTGGAACGAAGGTTTATAACAACCTATTAGAATCCTAACGGGTCTTTAATTAAGCCTAAACTTAGACCGGTTAGTTTTAAAGAAAGATACGGTTCAAACGCACGATTAAGCGAAGACCGGAATAGAATGTGATTTAGTCCCGAAAAGTTTGAAGACTTGTATAATATGGGTATACTAAACACATTCTGGATTTTGAGATAAAAACAATAAGGTTTGACCCGTTTCGGCTAATTTATGCAAACTAGTCACATAAACCGAACCGAACGCGTAAGAAGCGTAACGGGTAACCAGAAGAGTCGCTAACAGGTTTCCTAAGTTATTATGCCTTAAATATGTTGGGATATCAGTAGGATACCTTCCATTTCGCCCAAAACGAGTTTAATCTCATTTTAAGCCCCGTATGGGTATTTTGGTCATTTTAAAGATTATAAAAGAGATTGAATGAAATTCTGAGATTCGGGTCTGAATACATAAGTAAAACAACTTACTTTAACAGGTTATATCAGTTGGTAATAAGTCTTTTATGACAAAAATGGTTTTAAACCCAACTATGCGTTTAATACGCTTAAAAAGCCATTTTAAGCGATTTCCGGGTTATACAGGAAATCTGAGTTTTCTAAGCAGGTTATAAAGTTCAAAATAATTCATTTATTATTTAAAATCAGTAGCAATTGGATTGGTGTCAAAATATTATGTAGAACTGATTTTATGAACAAAAAGGGTATAATCGGTATTTACCGAATTAACGCCATAACCCTAGGTTATGAGCAGGTTAAAAATAATTAAAAATCTTTAGAATTCCCAAAATATTATATTACATCAGTGGGGAAAAGGTTTGGTGTCAAAAATTGGGACATGCTTATAAATCAATAACAAAGATTATTGTCCTCTCGTGTTTCCAAAATTCTCGTTTTATGGTCAAAAGGGCATTATGGTCAACTTTAAGCATTTAACGGAAACGTGTAAACGAATCGGGTAATCTACGAACCAACCACAGAGGGTTATACCAACATGTAACCTGGTCCTAAGGAAGTCCTAAGGCATTTCCAAACTCTACTAAAACGGGTCAGAACTGAAGTCAAAGCAAAAGTTAAAGTTTTGCGACTTTCGGTTCCGAACCGGGTCAAAACAGAAAATTGTCGGATCAAACAAGCTTAGACCAGTTCTTATACTTATTACCAAGTTATATGAGTGATAAAATAGGTTACATGCCTTCTACATTGCTAATTACATGTAAATCCGCAAATTAAGCTTCTGTTGACTTTTTATAAACAACTTTGACCCGACAAAAGTCCTAGTTAGAGTGGGAATCAGAGGGTGCCCTTTTAAGGGTTTATTGCCCACATAATTACCAACTTATAACTACCTTCAATTCGATTAATCACTGGACCATTCATGATTAATCGCTAAGTCAAACGTTAATTACGACGGTTTGACTTTTAAGCTAATAACTAAGTAAAACTCGATTAAGGAAGGTCAAGGGTACTTACCAAAGTCCAATGCACGACCAGAGAAGCTTAGAGAAGGCTCTTGAGCTCCAGAGATGTTCCACAAATGCAGATGGAAGGTGTGATCATAATGTTGCAACATAAGGGCCTTTTATAGTGCTTTTGATCTCATTAGATCATGACACACAAGGCTAGCATTGTTCCCAGATCATTTACAAGTGCCCCTAAGGTCTAAAAGCATGTAGGGGTCGCCCATGGAGTGGAAAGTATCTTTTTAAGTCGGTTGTTGCGTTTAAATAGGCTGCTGTACCATTTTTCTGTATCTGGGCGTGCCAGGCGGCCCGCGTAAGGGTCTTCCTGGGCTTACGTGGCCCGCTTGAGGGTGGGGCTCAGGTAAACAACTTTTCTAGTTTTTGCATCTTGGCTCTTGGTCCTTCGAAAGGTCATTCTTCTTTATTTCTTGCATTATGAGCCCTTCGAATTTACTTATAAGGGCTTCAAGACTTATACTCACTTTGTTAAGTCCTTGGTCACTTTATGTTTACCCGAAAAGTCATAATTTTCAACGTTGACGCTTTAACCCCTCGTTTGCGAATTTTATCATAACTTTCACATACGATAACGAAACTTGGTGAAATTTTTATCATGTATTCTAGTGAGCATAATTAATCGTTACAAAGTTTCGGGTTTGCTAAAAGGTCACTCAGAGGTATACTTTAAACATGTTGACACATTTAACCCCTATAGTTTGTAATCTCTCACTTTCTTTCATATTTAGCTTCGTATGATCCATGAGTTATTCGTTTGAAGGTATAAACATCGTGTAGGGTTATTGTAAAGTATATTTATCCTTTGTTGACATTTTGAACCCTTATTTTCACACACTTTTCTTGTTTGTCAACTTTAGTCCCTCTAGAGTATTCTTTCACACGTTCAAGCTTATGACACGTGTCAATACCTTATAGGACGTGAATTTTCGAGGTGTTACATCCTCACCCCCTTAAAATAAATCTCGACCTCGAGATTTATCAAAACAAATGAGGGTACTTTTCTTTCATTGTGGCCTCTACCTCCCATGTGTACTCGGGACCTCTACGGGCATCCCATTTAACCTTTACGATCGGTACATGCTTCCTTCGAAGCTTCTTAACCTGTCGATCCTCGATCGACACAGGTTTTTCAACAAACTTCAAGCTCTCTTCTATGTACACATCTGTATGTGGTATGACTAGTGATTCATCAGCGAAACACTTCTTCAGATTGCAGATGTGGAATACATTGTGAATACCACTGAGCTCTTCAGGTAAGTTTAACTTATAGGCAACTGATCCGACACGTTCGATAACCTCGAATGGTCTTATGTATCTCGGGCTTAACTTGCCTTTCTTACCAAATCGCATCACTCCCTTCCAGGGTGATACTTTAAGCAACACTTTGTCACCTACCTTGAAGTTAAAAGGTTTACGCTTTAAATCTGCGTAGCTTTTCTGCCTATCCCTGGCAGCTTTCAGGCGGTCACGAATCTGGACAATCTTGTCCGTCTTTTCAAAGACTATTTCCGGTCCTGTCAGTTGGACATCTCCAACTTCCGCCCAACAAACGGGCGTTCTGCACTTTCTACCATACAAGGCCTCAAAAGGCGCAGCCTTAATGCTGGTATGGTAGCTATTGTTATATGAGAACTCGATTAATGGCAGGTGGTTATCCCAACTACCACCTAAGTCGATCACACATGCACGAAGCATGTCTTCCAAAGTTTGGATTGTACGCTCACTCTGGCCATCCGTCTGAGGATGGTAAGCCGTACTAAAATTTAAGCGCGTGCCCAAAGACTGTTGGAAACTCTTCCAAAAATGTGACGTGTATCTAGTATCTCTGTCAGAGATAATAGACACAGGCACGCCATGTAGAGATACAATCTTATCTACGTACAATTGGGCTAACATGTAGGAGCTATAGGTCTCCTTAATGGGTAGGAAATGTGCTGACTTAGTCAACTATCACCCATATGGTATCATTTCCTTTCCTTGTCTTTGGTAACTTGGTGATGAAATCCATCGTCACCATTTCCCACTTCCACTTGGGAAGTTCAGGCTGTTGCAGCAAACCTGACGGCTTCTGATGTTCAGCTTTTACTTGCGCACACGTCAAACATTTAGCTACATAGGTAGCTATAGACTTCTTCAAGCCTATCCACCAAAAATTTGCTTTCAGATCCTGGTACATCTTATCAGCTCCAGGATGAACGGAATATTTAGAACTGTGGGCTTCCTGGAGAATAACATCTCGAAGTCCTCCATAAATTGGAACCCATATTCGTCCATTTAACCTTAGGATTCCGTCCTTGCCATAGGATAATTGTTCTTCAGTTACTCCTAGCTTTTCATTAGGATAGTTAGCTTCCAACACAGCTTCCTTCTGTGCAGCTAACAACCTTTCATTCAAACTGTTCTTTATCTCAATGCTCTTGGCATTGATTCTTATGGGCTTCACCCTTTCCTTTCGACTTAAGGCATCGGCGACTACATTCGCCTTGCCAGGATGGTATCTTATCTCACAGTCATAATCATTTAAGGTTTCCATCCAACGTCGTTGCCTCATGTTCAAATCTTTTTGGTTAAACAGGTGCTGGAGGCTCTTGTGATCAAAATAGATCACACACTTGATACCATATAAATAGTGCCTCCATAGCTTCAGTGCAAATACAACGGCACCCAACTCCAGGTCATGGGTGGTGTAATTTTTTTCATGCACTTTTAACTGACGTGAAGCATAGGCAATAACCTTGCCTTTCTGCATAAGCACACACCCCATGCCAGTGTGTGATGCGTCGCAGTAAACCACGAATTCTTCGGTACCTTCAGGCAATGTCAGTACAGGAGCATTGCTCAACTTCTGCTTCAAAATATCGAAAGATTCTTGCTGCTTGGGTCCCTAGTTGAACTTAATATCCTTCCTAGTCAAGGAAGTTAGGGGTGCAGCAATCCTTGAAAATTTTTCAATAAAGCGCCTGTAGTATCCTGCCAATCCCAAGAAACTGCGAATTTTTATGGGCGTCTTCGGCTCTTGCCAATTCATGACAACCTCAATCTTAGTGGGATCTACTTGGATTCCGCGTTCACTAACCACATGTCCAAGAAATTGGACTTTACAAAGCCAAAATTCACACTTAGAGAATTTGGCATAGAGTTTCTCTTGCTGAAGTAGTGAAAGAATACATCGAAGATGTTTCTCATGGTCGGCCTGATTCTTTGAATAAATCAGAATGTCGTCAATGAAGACGATAACAAATTTGTCCAAGTATGGTTTACAGACACGGTTCATGAGGTCCATGAATGCCGCTGGTGCATTTGTGAGCCCAAAAGGCATCACTAGGAACTCGTAATGACCATAACGAGTCCTAAATGTCTTCATCTCTAACCTTCAGTTGATGATAGCCTGACCTTAAGTCAATCTTAGAGAAGTAACTTGCCCCTTGAAGTTGATCGAACAGATCGTCGATCCTGGGCAATGGATACCTATTCTTGATAGTGACCTTATTAAGCTCACGATAATCGATGCACAGACGCATCGATCCATCCTTCTTCTTGACAAATAAGATTGGCGCTCCCCAAGGGGACGAACTAGGTCTAATGAAACCCTTGGCTAGCAATTCATCTAGTTGTGTTCTCAATTCCTTTATCTCTGTTAGTGCCAACCTATAAGGCGCTCTAGCAACAGGTGATGCTCCAGGGATGATGTCAATTCTGAATTCTACTTGTCTATCTGGTGGTAAACCAGGTAGTTCTTCCGGGAAAACTTCAGGGTATTCAGAAATGACAGGGATATCCTCAATCTTAGGCTTCGGCTCATCAATAGTCACTTGTGCCATGTAGATGACACAACCCTTCTTCAAACACTTAGAGGCCTTGAGCATAGACACTTGCTCAGGCAGTCTGTCACACCCCGATTTCCACGTGTCACCGGTGGGCCCGGTGGGGAATATCATGACGTGGTTGGCAACATAATAGTCAAACAACACAATATTTAATATGCACAGCGGAAACAAATGAAAGATATAATTAAACCGAATATAATAATGTAATATCAAATATCACAACTGTCGATTGTTTATCCACAGACGGATCGAAAATAAAATGGAAACAATAGTTCAACAGACTTTAGGCATCTTAAGCTTGCGAGACTCTTTATTGATGCTAAGGAGAATATCCAGCCAATTACGCTTAGTACATGCATTTAATCTTTTTGGGAAAATACGTCAGTTTACACTGGTAAATACATTCAACTGACTCATTTTAAAAATGATTAAAAATTTTTTTGGATGCACGTGGCATAAACATTTTATAACTTGGGAGAATTATTTAAATATATAATCTTGTGAACGAATTACATGTTCCTTATGCGTTCAGTAGCCTGGACGTACCGGGTTAAAGATCAATAGACACACCACATCAACTATTTATGCACTGACGAGTGTACGCCTACACTCCGCGCTTAGGTCGTGGCCATTTCGTAAAATGATGCCAAGGATATCCGGGACATGGTCATTAACCCCCCAAAGGCTTTAAGTAAACAAAACTGTTTAAACGATCCGATCAAATTATTCAATTAACCACCCAACGATGGAAGATTTGATGCCCGATCAAGCGGTATTCTATATACCGTAACCCAAGCCCGTATAGGGGAAATAAGTTAAAAGTATTTACCTGAGCAATGTAATAATCACAATAAGAAAATGCAAGTAGCTTTTACTGGTCCTCCTAATCTGGAACGAAGGTTTATAATAACCTATTAGAATCCTAACGGGCCTTTAGTTAAGCTTAAGCTTAGACCGGTTAGTTTCGAAGATACGGTTCGTACGCACAATTAAGCGAAGACCGGATAGAATGTGATTTAGACCCGACAAGTTCGGAGACTTGCTTAATATGGGTATTTCATACACATTCTGGATTTTGAGATAAAACCGATAAGGTTTGACCCGTTTCGGCTAATTTATGCAAACTAGTTACATAAACCGAACCGAACGCGTAATAAGCGTAACGGGTATTCATGAGAGCCATATACAGGTTTCCTAAGTTAATATGCCTCAAATATGTTGTGACATCAGTAAGATGTCTTTTATTATGCCCGAAACGAATTTAAACACAAACTATGCCCCGTAGGGGTAGTTTGGTCATTTTTAAGGTTATAAAAGAGTTTAAGTGTTTACCTGAGTTACAGGTCTGATGTAATCAGTAAACATACTCAATTTAATAAGTTATAACAGTAGAGTAAAGTATATATGTGAAATTTATCAATTATAACCAAACTATGCACCGTAGGGGCATTTTGGTAATTCACATAAGCCGAAAAGCTCAAAACTGAAGTCTGAGTTTAACAAACTTTGCTTACTGTTAAAATATTATAATTTACCTATAATATTAGTAGGTATCAACCCTGTATGTTTAAAATAGTTCTAGCACATACCATGCGTTAAAAACGCTAAAAAAAGCGATTAAAAGCCATTTCCGGGTTCTATACATAAAGCTGATATTTTTATCATTCCAGAAGGCTTAAAATAATTTATTTATCATATGTGATCAGTAGAAAAAGGTTTGGAATCAATTGGATATGTAAAACTCATTTTATAGCCCGTAAGGGAAAAACCGACAATTACCGGATTAAGCCTACGACTATAAGTTATGCTCAGCCTAAAATTAATTAAAAATCTTCAAAAATCCCAAAATAATATATTACATCAGTGGGTAAGAGTTTTGATATCAAAAGGTATGTTTAAATAGGCTATACGCTAATTACGCCGTTTAATTAACATAAGGCCTCTTAATTACGCTAATGAACATAACTCTCAATCTTCACCTCAAAATGATGTCAAACTTTGCATACAAGTTTGTATATCAGTAACTAAGGTTTCTACACTTTTACATTTTCACAAATCACGTTTTAAGGTGAAAAGGGCATAATGGTCAACATATGAGCAATTAACGGAATCATGCATATTAATTGGTTAACTAATGAACCATGGTGTATAATCACAGAGGGTTATACTAGCATGTAACCTGGTCCAAATAGAGCTCTAAGGTATTTCTAAATCATACCAAAATGGGTCAGAACTGAAGTCAAAGCAAAAGTCAAAGCTTTGCGACTTTCGGTTCCGAACCGGGTCTAAACAGTAAATTGTCCGGTTGAACATGTTTAGACTTGTTCTTACACTAATTACCAAGTTATATTAATGATCAAACAGGTTGTATGTGTTCTACATTGCTAATCATGCATAAATTAGAATTTAAGTATCCTGTCGACTTTTTAATAACAAGTTTGACCCGACATTTGACCTAGTTAGAGTGGGAATCAGGGGGAACCCTTTTAAGGGTTTATTACCCACATAGTTACCAACTTATAACTACTTTCAATTTGACTAATCACTGGACCAACAATGATTAATCGTTAAGTCAACCGTTAATTACGACGGTTTGACTTTTAAGCTTAAACTAAGTAAAAACTTAACTAAGGAAGGTTAAGCAAACTTACTGAAGTCCTATGCTTGATTAGGAAGGTCTTGTGTCTGCTCTTAAGCTCCCAAAAGCTCCAGAATTGCACAAGAAGTGAATGATCAAATGGTTGCAACTTCATGGCCTTTTATAGTGTTCTTGATCTCAAGGATTGTTGACACATAAGTCTAAACATGTTCCCTGATCACTAACACATGTCTCTAGTGTCTAGGAGCCACTTAGGGGTCGTCCAAATATGAGGAAAATCGTTTTAAAGGTCAGAATTACGTTTAAACAGCAAACAACAAGTTTTTTAGTCGCTGGCACCCCCTTACGGACCGTAAGGGGGTGGCTTACGGTCCGTAAGCCTGTGGGCAGAAACAAAAATTTGTTGTTCTTTCGGGTTTTGAAGGGGCAACTCATGGGTTTTGAATTTGGGACATGTTTTATCAGTATGGGGCCTTATATTATGGGTCTTGAACAGTTAGATACCCTACCATTTGGCCATGTTTCTTGAATTCTTTTGAAAGTGCCGAAAATGAAGGTTTACCGTAGAAATTCCATAGGATCCTATCTTGCACTTCGAATTCAATTATTGTTAACCATTCACTGGATTGAAGGTATATTAGATGTGTGTAATATATGTTAGGGTCTCGGGATTCATAACGAGGTCGTTCAGAGGTAAAAATTTAACATGACGACACTTTTAAATCCTGCCTAACATCTTTATTAAATCCGGGTTTATAACGCTTTTCGTCTTACATGACACGTGTCGTTATTTCATTGAACACGAATTTTCGAGGTGTTACATCCTCACCCCCTTAAAAGAAATCTCGACCTCGAGATTTATTGAAACAAATGAGGGTACTTTTCTTTCATGGTGGATTCAACCTCCCACGTATATTCGGGACCTCTACGGGCATCCCATTTTACCTTTACAATAGGCACATGCTTTCTTCGAAGCTTCTTAACCTGTCGATCTTCAATCGACAATGGTTTTTCCACAAATTTCAAGCTCTCATCTATATCCACATCTGTATGTGGTATGACCAGTGATTCGTCAGCGAAACACTTCTTCAGATTGCAGATGTGGAACACATTGTGAATTCCACTGAGCTCTTCAGGTAAGTTTAATTTATAGGCAACTGACCCGACACGTTCGATAACCTCGAAAGGTCCTATGTATCTCGGGCTTAACTTGCCTTTCTTACCAAATCGCATCACTCCCTTCCAGGGTGATACTTTAAGCAACACTTTGTCACCAACTTCGAAGTTCATAGCTTTACGCTTTGGATAAGTGTAACTCTTCTGCCTATCTCGGGCAGCTTTGAGGCGGTCACGAATCTGGACAATCTTGTCCGTCGTTTCAAAGACTATCTCTGGTCCTGATAATTGGACATCTCCAACTTCTGCCCAGCAAACGGGCGTTCTACACTTTCTACCGTATAAGGCCTCGAAAGGCGCAGCTTTAATGCTGGTATGGTAGCTATTGTTGTAGGAGAATTCGATCAATGGTAGGTGGTTATCCCAACTACCACCCAAGTCAATCACACATGCTCGAAGCATGTCTTCCAAGGTTTGAATAGTACGCTCACTCTGACCGTCCGTCTGAGGATGGTAAGTCGTACTAAAATTCAAACGCGTGCCCAAAGATTGTTGGAAGCTTTTCCAAAAATGGGACGTGTATCTAGTATCTCTATCAGAGATAATAGACACAGGTATGCCATGTAAAGCTACAATCTTATCCATGTACAATTGGGCTAGCATGTCGGAGCTATAAGTCTCCTTAATGGGTAGGAAATGTGCTGACTTAGTCAGTCTATCAACTATAACCCATATCGTATCATTTCCTTTCCTTGTCTTGGGTAACTTGGTGATAAAATCCATAGTTACCATTTCCCACTTCCACGTAGGTAGTTCAGGCTGTTGTAGCAAGTCTGACGGCTTTTGATGTTCCGCTTTGACTTGCGCACAGGTCAAGCACTTAGCTACATAGGCAGCTACAGACTTTTTCAAGCCTATCCACCAATAATTTGCCCTTAGATCCTGGTACATCTTATCAGCTCCAGGATGAACAGAATATTTGGAACTATGGGCTTCCTGGAGGATGACATCTCGAAGTCCTCCATAAACTGGAACCCATATCCGTCCATTCAATCTCAGAATCCCGTCCTTGCAAAGAGATAACTGCTCCTCGGTTACCCCTAGCTTTTCGTTAGGATAGTTAGCTTCCAACACAGCTTCCCTCTGTGCAGCTAACAACCTTTCAGTCAAACTGTTCTTTATCTCAATGCTCTTGGCATTGATTCGAATGGGTTTCACCCTTTCCTTTCGACTCAAGGCATCAGCGACTACATTCGCCTTGCCGGGATGGTATCTGATTTCACAATCATAATCATTCAACGTCTCCATCCATCGGCGCTGCCTCATGTTTAAATCCTTCTGGTTAAACAGATGTTGAAGGCTCTTGTGATCAGAATAGATCACACACTTGATACCATACAAGTAATGCCTCCACAGTTTTAGTGCGAATACAACGGCACCCAACTCCAAGTCGTGGGTGGTGTAATTCTTTTCATGCACTTTTAATTGTCGTGATGCATAGGCAATAACCTTGCCTTTCTGCATAAGCACACACCCCATGCCGGTGTGCGATGCATCGCAGTAAACCACAAAATCTTCTATTCCATCTGGCAATGTCAGTACTGGGGCGTTGCTCAACTTTTGCTTAAGGATATCAAAGGATTCTTGCGGCTTAGGGCCCCAAACGAACTTTACTTTCTTCTTAGTCATGGACGTTAAGGGTGAAGCAATCCTTGAAAAATTTTCAATGAAACGCCTGTAATATCCTGCCAATCCCAGGAAGCTACGAATCTCTGTAGGCGTCTTTGGCTCTTGCCAGTTCATAACAGCTTCCACCTTAGCGGGATCCACTTGGATACCACGCTCACTAACCACGTGTCCAAGGAATTGGACTTCTCGAAGCCAAAATTCACACTTAGAGAATTTGGCATAGAGCTTCTCCTGATGTAGAAGTTTAAGAATACAGCGAAGGTGTTTCTCATGGTCAGCTTGGTTCTTCGAGTAGATAAGAATGTCGTCGATGAAAACGATGATGAATTTATCTAAGTACGGCTTGCAAACGCGATTCATGAGATCCATGAACGCGGCAGGTGCATTAGTGAGCCCAAAAGGCATCACTAGAAACTCGTAATGACCATAACGAGTCCTAAATGCGGTTTTATGTACGTCTTCATCTCTAACCTTCAATTGATGGTAGCCTGACCTTAAGTCAATCTTTGAGAAATAACTTGCCCCTTGCAATTGATCGAACAAATCGTCGATCCTGGGTAAGGGATACCTATTCTTTATTATGACCTTATTAAGTTCACGGTAATCGATGCACAGACGCATCGATCCATCCTTCTTCTTGACAAACAAGACAGGTGCTCCCCAAGGAGACGAACTAGGTTTAATGAAACCTTTAGCTAGCAATTCATCCAGTTGCGTTCTCAATTCCTTCATTTCTGTTGGAGCTAACCTGTAAGGTGCTCGAGCGACTGGAGCTGCTCCAGGGATGATATCAATCCTGAATTCCACTTGCCTATCTGGTGGCAAACCAGGTAGTTCTTCAGGGAAAACTTCTGGGTATTCAGAAATGACAGGGATGTCTTCCAACTTCGGTTTCGGGTCATCAATAATCACTTGTGCCATGTAGATGACACAACCCTTCTTTAAACACTTGGAAGCCTTGAGCATAGTCACTTGCTCAGGCAATCCATACTGGGTGTCTCCCCGAATGGTAAGTGCTTCACCAGACGGAGTCTTAATCACCACTTGCTTTTTGTTGCAGACAATTTGGGCATGGTTATGTGATAACCAATCCATACCCAAAACTATGTCAAAACCGGCTAACTTAAAGGGAAGTAGGGACAGAGGAAAAGAGTGGTTCTTAATGGATATAACACATCCATCTAACACCGTTGAGACGGTTTCTATGATGCCATCTGCTAACTCCACTTCATATTTTACACTTAAGGTTTTAACAGGCAATTTCAACAATTCACAAAACTTATTATCTACGAAAGACTTATCAGCGCCAGAATCAAAACGTACTCTCGCATAAACATCATTTACAAGGAAGGTACCTGTTATCACATTGTCATCTTGTACTGCTTCCTTTGCGTCCATTCTGAAGACTCTAGCATTGGTCTTTTTGGCCTCTTCAGGCTTCTTGGCGTATTTAGGGCAGTTGGTTTTGATATGCCCTTTCTCATTGCAACTGTAGCAAGGTGCATCCTTCATCTTTTTTCAATCCAAGGTTTTGTGCTCCTTGGACTTGCATATCCCGCAAGCAAAAGTTCTTGACTGATTCTGCGAGTTCGAGTCGAGTCTGCACTTTCTAAAGTGCTGTTTCTTGCAAATTTTGCACTTGGGCTTCTCACCAGACTGATGCCCATCTTTCCTTGACTCAGACCCCTTCTTGTTGTCACCGTTTCCACGGTGCTTCTTGTTTGACCTCCGTGAGTTATCATCCTCACGTTTTCTTTTCTCAGCATCCTTGTTTCTCAGCGATCTTTGCCTGACCGCGTCCAAAGTGAGTGACAAGGATATATCAGCCACCGATCTGAAAGTAGTCGGTCTAGAGGCCTTCACGCTTGCCTTTATCTCCGGGGCTAAACCCCCGATGAAACGAGCTATTCGTTTGGGTTCCGGGGTCACCAAGTACGGAACCAACCGGGACATTGTGTTGAAGCTCGTGAGGTAAGCTTAACAGTCAAGGTTTGTTATCACCAATGATAGAAAATCAGACTCTATCTTCTCCACCTCATGCTGGGGGCAGTAATTTTCCCTGATAAGGGCAACAAATTGTTCCCATGACATGTTGTACAATGGGATTTTCCCGATGGCTTGAATCAGTGATCTCCACCAGGCTAAAGCTTCACCCTTAAATGATTGCGACACAAACTTGACCACATCTCTCTCAGCGCATCCGCTGATATCCACAACCGTGTCTATCTCGTCTAACCACGTCATGCAGTCAATGGCTCCCTTTTCCCCAGTAAAATCCCTGGGTTTGCAAGACACAAAGTATTTATAGGAGCATCCCTTATTACTGGGTCCTTGATTTAGTACAATGTGTTGAGATGGAGCACTGTGGTAGTTTGAGGAGTGTCTATCATCATCTTTCTTGGGTTCTTCCTTTTTGGAAGGTGGCTTCGAATGCGGTGTAGATAGGGTCCTACTCCGAGTCACACTATACTCTTCGTACTGCCGCTCCAATGCCTTTGTAACTGCGTCGTCTACCAACGCTTTCAATTCAGCACCCGTTAAATTAATTCGGGTGTTATCAATATTCTCCACTGGATGGCTATTAATTTAGTCCGAATTAGCCATTTTAATTGAACTGTTACATAAAACAAGGACAATAGTTTATTTGGGAGTTTATTATGGAATTGCCCCTTAGGGTAATTCATTAACCATGGTAAACAGAGACCATATTTGGTTAATTTACTATTCACATTTATTTAGGATTTCTATTATAATTTATCCTAATTATAAAACAATAACAATTTTATTAGTGGCACAAAAGGCCTAGTCACAAGGACATTTATAAATTATAAGCTATGATTTCAGAGAATCAAAGCATGAAGGTATACTGGCACAACAGGCCTAGTCACAAGGACATTTATAAATTATAAGCTATGATTTCAGAGAATCAAAGCATGAAGGTTTGAACCTAGTTCATTACCTTTATCTGACAGGGAGTCATTGCTACCACTGTCTTTTGGCTCATGGAGAAATGAGCAAGGCCCGTAGGCACTATATTACCAATGTATGGTCAAATATGATCATCTTAATTGATGACCTAAACCCATGATTCAGAGATCATTAAATTGGGTTAGGGATCTTTCGAAGAATCCTTATATAAGAATGACGTGTGTGATTTTAATGAATCACGTCTGCCAGGAGCGTTAACATGTTTACAGATGTTAACAGGGATTTGAATCTTTTAAACAGGTCTTACCATCATGGCCAAGTCTTCATAATGACACTCAGGCTAGGTTTCACTCTTAAGATTCTTATTCAATATTTAATAGGCAGATTATTATCAAAAGCAATGGTTTTGATTTATTTATTTCATATATAATATTTATGCATATAATAGCAAAATGAAAATTATAAACATCACACTCCATTTATTTATTAATAGGTTACACGTCGCCCTAAACGGGACTTTTTAATACATAAACTTACCCACGCAGGGGCTTAACAACAAACATCATAATAGTCCACGCAGGGAATTAAACAATAACATACCCTCGTAGGGGTTAACAGAAAGATAGACCCACGCAGGGGTCAAAACAAACAAGCATACCCACGCAGGGGTTTATACAGTAAGACAGGCCCACGCAGGGGCTCAAATGATACAAGGAAATTACAACAACAGTGGAAGGATTCAATGGTCCTTCTTGCTCTTCCCTTTTATTAGGCTTGTCAATCCTTGGAAGAAAGTCTGTCGCTCCCTGCGATCGCGGTGAAAGTCTCGCTCGACCTGGTCTAGCCTCTGAAGAATTTCCTCCCGTTCTGGGGGAGAAAACCGTGGCGGCTGCGATTGCGTCTGTATGATAGGTCTGGCAGGTATCTGGTATCCCTGGGTTGGGTACCCTGCTCCCCAAGGAGCTCCATACGGTCCTTCAGGGTTAAAGGGGTTGTAGTTGGCCGCTACCATGTATGGGTCGGCTTCAGCGTAACCGTAGTCGGTGTGAGTCGGCGGCCCAAACGGGTTGTACATCATAGAACCCGTGTATGCTGGTATCGGGTTATCAAAACCCATCGGTGGTGGTTGCGGTGCAACTGGGTGCGAAGGCCCACCCATCTGTGGGTCTTCCTGAAGTGGCGGGTAATGACTGCCACTTGATTGGCGTGGGGAGCTAAAATGGAAATCCCCCGCTCGCGCAGACATACGTGCGCCTGTTCTCCTACGCCTCGGCGGTTGTGGAGGTGCCTGATTAACTGGTGGTGGTGGGGGTGGTGGCGTGACTGCCACAAAACGTGGATCCTCTGAGGGATCTTGCTGCTGCTGTTGCTGCTGTTGGTGAGGTGATGAATGGTGCGAGGGTGTGAAGTACCACTCGTGCTGAGTAAACCTCGCCTGAAAGCTGTCTGGACCACCGTAGGGTGATCCGTGGAAAGAAGATCCATCCGAGATCTCTATGGGGTGGTTCGGTGTACCACTGGCAGGTTCGACGGGATCCGTGTCCTCGTCCATATCCATAGCGTTGTCTCCCGAGAAGTGGTCCTCCGGTCCCAATGGGTTAAAACCCACTGGTTCTTGTAAGTAGTTGGCCGGGTTAAACCGGCCCCTGAAGACAGGTGTTGGGTCTCCAAAAGAATGGTGCGATAAAGATCGCTGTAAAGGTATGTAGGAAGGTTGAGGGTTATTGGGCTCATTTTCCGAATGTGGCCCATAAGAGTTATGTACGGGAGGTGTCGAACTGTGCGAAACCGACCGTCTAGCCGGTTCGAAAAGGTTCCTCCGGTTCTGTCGAGGATCGTCACTCTCGGTGGTCGAAGGAGCTCGCATATGCGATGGCCCTGCCTCGTCGTCATTGGGGGCGGTGATTGGCCCCTTGCCTCTTCCTCTACGTCGAAAGAATCTTGGCGGCACAATTAATCCTGTCAATACAACATAAGATAACGACAAGAATATATATAAAATAAAGGACAAAACATATCAAAACAAAATAGAATTTGTCCTATGTTATATGTCTAGACTCGAAAGTTTTTGAAATGTGCAATTGTGTATCTGATATTAAACACAAAAAGCTAGTGTTTAATTCACTCAGTGTTGGCTCTGATACCAACCTGTCACACCCTGATTTCCACGTGTCACCGGTGGGCCCGGTGGGGAATATCGTGACGTGGTTGGCAACATAATAGTCAAACAACACAATATTTAATATGCACAGCGGAAGCAAATGAAAGATATAATTCAACCGAATATAATATTGTAATATCAAATATCACAACTGTCGATTGTTTATCCACAGACGGATCGAAAATAAAATGGAAACAATAGTTCAACAAACTTTAGGCATCTTAAGCTTGCGAGACTCTTTATTGATGCTAAGGAGAATATCCAGCCAATTACGCTTAGTACCTGCATTTAATCTTTTTGGGAAAATACGTCAGTTTACACTGGTAAATACATTCAACTGACTCATTTTAAAAATGATTAAAAATTTATTTGGATGCACGTGGCATAAACATTTTATAACTTGGGAGAATTATTTAAATATATAATCTTGTGAACGAATTACATGTTCCTTATGCGTTCAGTAGCCCGGACGTACCGGGTTAGAGATCAATAGACACACCACATCAACTATTTATGCACTGACGAGTGTACGCCTACACTCCGCGCTTAGGTCATGGACATTTCGTAAAATGATGCCAAGGATATCCGGGACATGGTCATTAACCCCCCAAAGGCTTTAAGTAAACAAAACTGTTTAAATGAGCCGATCAAATTATTCAATTAACCACCCAACGATGGAAGATTTGATGCCCGATCAAGCGGTATTCTATATACCGTAACCCAAGCCCGTATAGGGAAAATAAGTTAAAAGTATTTACCTGAGCAATGTAATAATCATAATAAGCAAATGCAAGTCGCTTTTACTGGTCCTCCTAATCTGGAACGAAGGTTTATAATAACCTATTAGAATCCTAACGGGCCTTTAGTTAAGCTTAAGCTTAGACATGTTAGTTTCGAAGATACGGTTCGTACGCACAATTAAGCGAAGACCGGATAGAATGTGATTTAGACCCGACAAGTTCGGAGACTTGCTTAATATGGGTATTTCATACACATTCTGGATTTTGAGATAAAACCGATAAGGTTTGACCCGTTTCGGCTAATTTATGCAAACTAGTTACATAAACCGAACCGAACGCGTAATAAGCGTAACGGGTATTCATGAGAGCCATATACAGGTTTCCTAAGTTAATATACCTCAAATATGTTGTGACATCAGTAAGATGTCTTTTATTATGCCCGAAACGAATTTAAACACAAACTATGCCCCGTAGGGGTAGTTTGGTCATTTTTAAGGTTATAAAAGAGTTTAAGTGTTTACCTGAGTTACAGGTCTGATGTAATCAGTAAACATACTCAATTTAATAAGTTATAACAGTAGAGTAAAGTATATATGTGAAATTTATCAATTATAACCAAACTATGCACCGTAGGGGCATTTTGGTAATTCACATAAGCCGAAAAGCTCAAAACTGAAGTCTGAGTTTAACAAACTTTGCTTACTGTTAAAATATTATAATTTACCTATAATATCAGTAGGTATCAACCCTTGTATGTTTAAAATAGTTCTAGCACATACCATGCGTTAAAAACGCTAAAAAAAGCGATTAAAAGCCATTTCCGGGTTCTATACATAAAGCTGATATTTTTATCATTCCAGAAGGCTTAAAATAATTTATTTATCATATGTGATCAGTAGCAAAAGGTTTGGAATCAATTGGATATGTAAAACTCATTTTACAGCCCGTAAGGGCAAAACCGACAATTACCGGATTAAGCCTACGACTATAAGTTATGCTCAGCCTAAAATTAATTAAAAATCTTCAAAAATTCCAAAATAATATATTACATCAGTGGGTAAGAGTTTTGATATCAAAAAGTATGTTTAAATAGGCTATACGCTAATTACGCCGTTTAATTAACACTAATGAGCATAACTCTCAATCTTCACCTCAAACTGATGTCAAACTTTGCATACAAATTTGTATATCAGTAACTAAGGTTTCTACACTTTTACATTTTCACAAATCACGTTTTAAGGTGAAAAGGGCATAATGGTCAACATATGAGCAATTAACGGAATCATGCGTATTAATTGGTTAACTAATGAACCATGATGTATAATCACAGAGGGTTATACTAGCATGTAACCTGGTCCAAATAGAGCTCTAAGGTATTTCTAAATCATACCAAAACGGGTCAGAACTGAAGTCAAAGCAAAAGTCAAAGCTTTGCGACTTTCGGTTCCGAACTGGGTCTAAACAGTAAATTGTCGAGTTGAACATGTTTAGACATGTTCTTACACTAATTACCAAGTTATATTAATGATCAAATAGGTTGTATGTGTTCTACATTGCTAATCATACATAAATTAGAATTTAAGTATCCTGTTGACTTTTTAATAACAAGTTTGACCCGACATTTGACCTAGTTAGAATGGGAATCAGGGGGAACCCTTTTAAGGGTTTATTACCCACATAATTACCAACTTATAACTACTTTCAATTCGACTAATCACTGGACCAACAATGATTAATCGTTAAGTCAACCGTTAATTACGACGGTTTGACTTTTAAGCTTAAACTAAGTAAAAACTTAACTAAGGAGGGTTAAGCAAACTTACTGAAGTCCTATGCTTGATTAGGAAGGTCTTGTGTCTGCTCTTAAGCTCCCAAAAGCTCCAGAATTGCACAAGAAGTGAATGATCAAATGGTTGCAACTTCATGGCCTTTTATAGTGTTCTTAATCTCAAGGATTGTTGACACTTAAGTCTAAACATGTTCCCTGATCACTAACACATGTCTCTAGTGTCTAGGAGCCACTTAGGGGTCGTCCAAATATGAGGAAAATCGTTTTAAAGGTCAGAATTACGTTTAAACAGCAAACAGGAAGTTTTTTAGTCGCTGGCACCCCCTTACGGACCGTAAGGGGGTGGCTTACGGTCCGTAAGCCTGTGGGCAGAAACAAAAATTTGTTGTTCTTTCGGGTTTTGAAGGGGCAACTCGTGGGTTTCGAATTTGGGACATGTTTTATCAGTATGGGGCCTTATATTATGGGTCTTGAACAGTTATATACCCTACCATTTGGCCATGTTTCTTGAATTCTTTTGAAAGTGCCGAAAATGAAGGTTTACCGTAGAAATTCCATAGGATCCTATCTTGCACTTCGAATTCAATTATTGTTAACCATTCACTGGATTGAAGGTATATTAGATGTGTGTAATATATGTTAGGGTCTCGGGATTCATAACGAGGTCGTTCAGAGGTAAAAATTTAACATGACGACACTTTTAAATCCTGCCTAACATCTTTATTAAATCCGGGTTTATAACGCTTTTCGTCTTACATGACACGTGTCGTTATTTCATTGAACACGAATTTTCAAGGTGTTACACAGTCCATACTGGGTATCACCCTGAATGGTAAGTGATTCACCAGACGGAGTCTTGATCACCACTTGCTTCTTATTGCAGACAATCTGGGCCTGGTTATGAGATAACCAGTCCATGCCTATCACTATATCAAAGCCGGCTAACTTCAAAGGAAGTAGGGACAAAGGAAAAGAGTGGTTCTTAATGGATATGAAACATCCATCTAATATGGTTGAGGCGGTTTCTAAGGTGCCATCTGCTAATTCCACCTCATACTTCACACTTAGGGTTTTAACAGGTAAATTCAGCAATTTACAAAACTTATTATCTACAAATGATTTATCAGCTCCTGAATCAAATAGCACTCTCGCAAAAACATCATTTATAAGGAAGGTACCGGTGATCACATTGTCATCCTGCACAGCTTCCTTTATATCCATCCTGAAGACCCTAGCATTGGTCTTCTTTCCTTCATCAGCTTTCTTTGCATATTTTGGGCAATTGGTCTTAATGTGCCCTTTTTCGTTGCAACTGTAGCACGTTGCGTCCTTCAGCTTCTTGCACTCTAGGGTCTTATGTTCCGAAGACTTGCAAATTCCACAAGGCCTCGGCTGAGATTGGGATTTTGAGTCAAGTCTGCACCTCCCAAAGTGGTGCTTCTGACAAATCTTACACTTGGGCTTATCTCCAGATTGATGCCCATCCTTCTTAGAACCAGACCCCTTCTTGTGGTCATTGTTTCCCCTGTGCTTCTTGTCTGACCGTCGTGAATTGTCATCTTCACGCTTCCTTTTCTCGGCATCCGTGTTCCTCAGCGATCTCTGCCTGACCGCGTCCAGGGTGAGGGACAAAGATATATCAACTACAGATCTGAAAGTAGCTGGCCGAGAGGCTTTTACACTTTCCTTGATCTCTGGGGCTAAGCCCCCAATGAAATGAGCTATTCTTTTAGGTTCCGGGGTCACCAGATATGGAACCAATCTTGACATTGTATTGAAGCTTGTGAGGTAAGCTTGGCAGTCCAGATTTTTCATAAACAACGACAGAAAATCCGATTCAATCTTCTCTACCTCATGCTGAGGGCAGTAGTTCTCCTTGATCAACGACATAAACTGTTCCCAAGTCATATTGTACAATGGGATTTTCCCTGTAGCTTGGATCAAGGATCTCCACCAGGCTAAGGCCTCACCTTTGAACGATAGAGACACAAACTTTACCACATCCTTCTCAGCGCACCCGCTGATATCAACCACGGTGTCCATCTCATCCAACCAGGTCATGCAGTCTATAGCTCCTTTCTCTTCAGTGAAATCCCTGGGTTTGCATGAAACAAAGTATTTATAGGAGCAACCCTTATCACGGGGTCCTTGATTCAGTATGATCCTTTGAGATGGGACACTTTGCTGATTAGAGGACTGATGATCGTCTTCGTTTTTCTTTGGCTCGTCATTCTTAGAGGGAGGTGGCTTGCTGTGAGCCTCAGATTGAGTCTTAGGCTTGGAATGCGGTGCGGATAGGGTCCTACTCCGAGTCCCGCTATATTCCTGATACTGCCGCTCTATGGCTTTCGTAACAGCGTTGTCTATTAACGCTTTCAGTTCAGCACCCGCTATATTAATTCGGGCATCATCCTGATTCTCCTTAGGGTGACTGTTGATCTCGTCAGAATCAGCCATTTTGGTTTGAACTGTTACATAAGATAGTGACAATAATTTATTTGGGAGTTTATTATGGAATTGTCTTTTATGGCAATTCATTAACCATGGTAAACATAGACCATATTTGGTTAATTTGTTACTCACATCTATTTAGGATTTCTATTATAATTTATCCTAATTATAAAACAATAACAATACTATTAGCACAAAAGGCCTAGTCACTGGGACATTTTTAAATCATAAGCCATGATTTCAGAGAATCAAGGCATGAAGGTTTGAACATAGTTCTTTACCTTTTTCTGACAGGGAGTCGTAGACTACTACTGTCTTTTGTCTTATATGACAATGAGTATGGCCCGTAGGCACTATTTTACCAATGGATGGTCAGCATATGATCATCTTATGGATGGTTTAAACCCAATGATTTATAGATCATTAAGTTAGGTTTAGGAAATCTTTTGAAGAATCCTTATATAAGAATGACGTGTGTGATTTTAACGAATCACGTCTGCTAGGAGCGTTAACATGTTTTCAAATGTTAACAGGGATCCGAATCTTTTAAACAGGTCTTACCATCTTGGCCAAGTTTTATAATGACATGCAGGCTAGGTTATACCTTTAAGATTCTTATTTAATCTTCAAATAGGCAGATATATATTTTTTAAAAGGAATGATTTTTGATTTATTTATTTCATGTATAAAATATTTATGCATATAATGGTAAAAATGAAATTTATAAACTTAACATTCCATTAAATATTTAAAAGGATTACACATTGCCCTAAACGGGACTTTTAACCGAAACAAATTGCCCACGCAGGGGCTAACCCGATAATACAAGTCCACGCAGGGACCAAATACTAAAACAAATGTCCATGCAGGGACTAAATACTAAAACAGATGTCCACGCAGGGACCAAAAAGATAAGTCCACGCAGGGACTAAAGACACAGATAAATGTCCGCGCAGGGACTTGATTGAAATAGGAAATACAACAATACATATAGGGATTTAATGATACCTCTTCTTCTTCCCCTTCAACAAGCTTGCTAGGCCCTTGAGGAATCCCCTGTTATTCCTACGTTCTTCTTGGAATTCATGTTCCACCCGACTTAGTCTTTGGAGGATTTCCTCCTGTTCTGGTGGGGAAAATCGTGGTGGTTGCGACTGTTGCCGAATCGGAGGTCGAGCAGGTACTTGATATCCATGAGTTGGATATCCCATTCCCCAAGGGGTTCCATATGGTCCTTCGGGATGAAGGGCGTTGTAGTTTGCCGCGACTAGGTACGGTCGGCTTCAGCATAGTTATAATGAGTGTGAGCCGACTGCTCAAACGGATTGTACGCCGTTGACCCGGCGTATACAGGAATCGGGTTATCAAAACCCAATGGTGGTGGCTGTGGTGCAACTGGTGCAGAATTCACCTCAGGATTTGGGTTTGAGGGTCCACCCATTTGTGGGTCTTCTTGCAATGGCGGGTAGTGACTGCCACTGGAGGGTCGAGGGGTGCTAAAGTGGAATTCCCCTCCTCGCGCGGATATACGTGCGCCCGTTCTCCTACGCCTTGGTGGTTCTGGAGGTGCTTGATGAACTGGCGGTGGTGGAGGCGGTGGCGTGACAGCCACGAAACATGAATCCCCAGAGGGATCCTGCTGCTGCTGCTGCTGCTGGTGAGGTGATGAATGATGAGAAGGTGTGAAGTACCACTCATGTTGGTTAAACCTTGCTTGGAAACTGTCTGGACCACCGTAGGGTGATCCGTGGAAGGATGAACCATCAGAGACCTCAATAGGGTGTGTGGGGGTTCAAGTCGGTGGTTCCATAGGGTCGGTGTCCTCATCCATATCCATTGCATTGTCTTCTAAGAAGTGGTCCTCTGGCCCCAATGGGTTAAAACCCACTGGTTCTTGTATATAGTTTGTCGCAACCCCCGATCCCTGATCCCCGGGAACGGGCGGACGCGATCACAGAGTTTCAGTGGTATCAGGTTGTTAAATCTCGCAGCGGAATTTACATCAGGATCGTAGTTAGGAAATGTTTATCAGAGTAAAACCACCTCATTTAATATTAATAAACAGATGGGTAAAACCCAAGTTTCTTATTACAATACATTTATAGGGACAACCCCTATTTTATTGAATTTAAAACATTGTTTATTTGGTAACTTTTATAGCCACATTATCCCCAAGCCTTCAGTGCTCTCCAGCTGGCTTTTTACTAATTGGCTTTCACATTGGGTTACCTGAAACGCGTTTTAAAAACATTTGTCAGTCGAAAATACTGGTGAGTGAATCCCAATTTAATCAAGAAACATTTTATCGATTAAAACAGTATTGAGGACGATTACAATGTTTATGTCTACACAATTACTCCATTTGGTACTATCAATCCACTGACTTGTGGGTCATATTACACATTGGCTAACTCATTGTCCAATGGTAACGTACTGTCAACCTTGACTTACTACTCACAGTGTAGTACATTTTGTATACAAAACCCCAACATACCGGCGTATCCGCACCCCTCCACAGTCAAGCAGCAGCCGGTACTCGCCGGTCCACGAAGAATCGGAGACGGGGGAGTCATCGCATCCCATCTCTGAAGTAGCAACGGCGCCAGTCGCGCCACAGCCACAGCCACAGCCTCAGCCACCATTGGGATTTGGAGAACCAATCCCCGCTTACACTAGTGCTGCAGCATTTAACCCCTTTGAGCAACAGTATCCCACGGGTTATAACTTTACGGAGGATCCATACTGGATTGCAGCGAACTCTAACACCTTCCACCAAGAGGCTCCCTTCGGAGGTCCCTGGGCTACGGGACCCTCGACCTATGGGTACCCATCATATGGGTATCAACAGTCGCAGCCTTTTCAACCTCCACTGTATCAGCAGCCGCAACCGCCCCAACCTCCGCTTTATCAGCCTCCTCAGCCGTCGTACTATCAGCAACCACCTCAGGCGCCGACAATGTCGCCACCCCAAGTTCAGGAAATCATACAGGAGATTCAAGGGGTGCGTCAAGAATTTCGGCAGGAGTTGGAGAATAATCAGAGGCGTAACCGGGGAATGATTCAGAAGGTGGTAAACTTGCTCAAGGGTAAGAGCAAGAAGGATTACTAAAATCCTTTGGTTATTTTAGTGATAGTCATGTCCCTGCGTGGACATATCTTTATGTACTCTACCCCTGCGTGGGTAATTTTTTCTTCTGTTTCGCCCCTGCGTGGGCATATCTTTTATTTCGACCCCTGCGAGGGTTTGTTATTTGTTTAGCCCCTGTGTGGGCATGATATTTATGAAAAGTCCCGTTTAGGGCAATTTTGTACTCGTTAATTTTTAAATTAGAATGGTAATTTCAGCTTTTCATTTTTAAATTATATGCATAAATGTAATAAATGAATAAATGGAAAATAGCATTATTATTGTAATTCACCATTTTAATAAGGATCTTAAAAGGTAAAACCTAGCTGTTATGTTGTCATAAACCTAGCCAAGACGGTACAACCTGTTTAAAAAGATTCCACTCTCTGTTAACATCTGTAAATATGTTAACATTCTTGACTAATGTGATTCGCAAAATCACACATGTCACCCTTTTTAATAAATTATCCGAGATTATATTTTTATATAATTGAAAGTGACATAATGCCTACGGGTCATAATAAATGTCATATAAAACAAAAAGGCGGCCGTAGCTTATAGACTCCCTGCCAAGAAAAAGGATTAATTCGTTTTGATTATTCAAACCTTAACCCTATGAAAAATCTAAATCTATAATTTAGAAATTGTCTACGTGACTAGGCCTATTGTGCCAACATATATATTTCATTTTAGGATAAAATTATTGATAAAAAGTCCTAAATGAAACTACTTAACAAATTAACTAATATGGCTTTTAATTACCATGGTTAATAAATCGTCAAGAACGATAATAATAGTTAGATTTCTAAATAGACTTTGTCCTTGTTTTATGTAGCATTTAAGACTACATGACTAAGTCGGAAGAAATGAATAGTCATCCAGCAAACAACCCTGATAACACGAAGATACTAGTAACTGGTGCCGAATTGAAAGCATTAGTAAATGAAGCTGTTGTCGAAGCAATGAATAGACAGTATAGTGAATCCAACGAGACCCATAGTAGGACTCGATCTGCATCTCATCCCAAGTCGAAACCCAGGGTTCAGTCAGAGGCTCACAGTAAGCCGCCCTCTATGAAGGTTATACCTAAGAAAGAGGAACCCAAGAAAGACAATGACAAACACTCCTCCAACCAGAACAGTGTCCCCTCTAAGAAGATTGTGAGAAATGATGCGCCTCCTGCTAGAGGATGCACGTACAAGTACTTTGTGTCGTGTAAACCCCGAGACTTTACTGGGGAGAAAGGGGCAGTCGACTGCATAACCTGGTTGGATGAGATTGATACAGTGGTAGACATAAGTGGATGTGCAGAAAGGGACATTGTGAAATTCGTATCCCAATCCTTCAAGGGTGAAGCCCTAGCATGGTGGAGGTCACTGATCCAGGCCACCGGAAAGGTACATTTGTACAGCATGACCTGGGAGCAATTTGTTGCTCTCATCAAGGAAAATTTCTGCCCGCAGCATGAGGTGGAGAAAATAGAGTCCGATTTTGTGTCATTGGTGATGACAAACCTGGACTGCCAAGCCTACTTAACGAGCTTCAACACGATGTCTCGATTGGTTCCGTATCTTGTAACCCCTGAACCAAGGAGAATCGCTCGTTTTATCGGGGGGTTAGAACCCGCAATAAAGGCAAGTGTGAAGGCCTCTCGGCCAACGACTTTCAGGTCAGTAACTGACCTCTCCTTGTCCCTCACAATGGACGCGGTCCGACTAAGATCGCTGAGGAACAAAGAGGCCGAGAACAAGAGAAAGCGTGAGGATGATACCTCACGAAGGTCAGAGAAGAGACACAGAGGGAATGACGACCACAGGAAAGGGTCGGGATCGAAGAGAGATGGGCAACAATCGGGGGATAAACCCAAATGCAAAACTTGCAAAAGGAGACACTTCGGGAAGTGTCGGTTGGAGCAGAACTCCCAATCTCGCCCGCGACCCTGTGGAATTTGCAAATCCACAAATCATAAGACGTCGGAGTGTAAGAATCTAAAGGACGCGACATGTTTCGGCTGTAACGAAAAAGGGCATATTAAGCCTAACTGCCCAAAGTATGCCAAGAAAGCCGAAGACGGAAAGAAGACCAATGCGAGGGTCTTCAGGATGGACGCTAAAGAAGCTATTCAGGACGACAACGTGATTACCGGTACGTTTCTTGTAAATGATATTTTTGCTAGAGTCCTGTTTGATTCTGGAGCAGATAAATCATTTGTAGATAATAAGTTTTGTGACTTGTTGAAATTGCCTGTAAAACCCTTAAGTGTGAAGTATGAAGTGGAGTTAGCTGATGGAACCATAGAAACCGCCTCAACTGTTCTAGATGGATGTGTTATATCCATTAGGAATCACTCGTTTCCATTATCCTTACTTCCCTTTAAACTAGCTGGTTTTGACATAGTAATAGGCATGGATTGGTTATCACACAACCAAGCCCAGATTGTGTGCAATAGAAAGCAAGTGGTAGTGAAAACTCCGTCAGGTGAGTCACTCACTATTCAAGGAGATACCCAGCATGGATTGCCTGAGCAAGTGTCCATGCTCAAGGCATCCAGATGTATGCAGAAGGGTTGTGTCATTTATATGGCGCAAGTTACTGTTGATGAGCCTAAGCCAAAAATTGAAGACATCCCTGTCATTTCGGAATACCCCGAAGTTTTCCCAGAAGAACTACCTGGTTTACCACCAGATAGGCAAGTGGAATTCCGAATTGACATCATTCCTGGTGCTGCACCAGTAGCGAGAGCACCATATAGGTTGGCTCCAACGGAGATGAAGGAGTTAAGGACGCAGTTAGATGATTTGTTAGCAAAAGGTTTCATTAGACCTAGCTCGTCTCCCTGGGGAGCGCCTATTTTATTCGTCAAGAAGAAGGATGGATCGATGCGTCTGTGCATCGATTACCGCGAGCTTAATAAAGTTACTATCAAGAATAGGTATCCTTTGCCCAGGATCGACGATCTGTTCGATCAGTTGCAAGGGGCAAGCTACTTCTCCAAGATCGACTTGAGATCAGGTTATCACCAGTTGAAGGTCAAGGATGAAGACGTACACAAGACAGCGTTTAGGACTCGTTATGGACATTACGAGTTCCTAGTGATGCCTTTCGGGCTCACTAACGCACCAGCCGCATTCATGGATCTCATGAATCGAGTCTGCAAGCCTTATCTGGATAAATTCGTCATTGTCTTTATTGACGACATCCTTATCTACTCGAAGAACAAGGCTGACCACGAGAAACACCTTCGTTGTATTCTCAAACTACTTCATCAAGAGAAGCTCTATGCCAAGTTCTCGAAGTGTGAATTCTGGCTTCGAGAAGTCCAGTTTCTTGGACACGTTGTTAGCGAGCGCGGTATCCAAGTGGATCCCGCTAAAGTTGAAGCTGTTATGAATTGGCAAGAGCCAAGGACGCCTACGGAAATTCGTAGCTTTCTGGGTTTAGCCGGATACTATAGGCGTTTCATCGAAAACTTTTCAAGGATTGCTGCGCCCCTTACCTCGTTGACGCGTAAGAAGGTTAAGTTTGATTGGGGCCCTAAGCAGCAGGAATCCTTCGACATTTTGAAGAAAAAGTTGAGCAATGCTCCAGTGCTAACACTGCCCGATGGCATAGAAGAATTTGTGGTGTACTGTGATGCATCACACACTGGTATGGGCTGTGTACTCATGCAGAGAGGCAAGGTCATTGCCTACGCTTCACGACAACTAAAAGTACACGAGAAGAACTACACCACCCATGACTTGGAACTGGGTGCTGTTGTATTTGCATTGAAGCTATGGAGGCATTACCTGTATGGAACCAAGTGTGTGATCTATTCAGATCACAAGAGCCTTCAACATTTGTTTAATCAGAAGGATTTAAACATGCGACAAAGACGATGGATGGAAACTCTAAACGATTATGATTGTGAAATAAAGTACCATCCAGGTAAGGCAAATGTAGTTGCTGATGCCTTAAGCAGAAAAGAAAGGGTTAAGCCTATAAGAATCAATGCTAAGCGCATTGAAATCAAGAATGATTTGAACAAAAGGATATTAGCTGCACAGAAGGAAGCTGTGCTGGAAGCTAATTATCCTGAAGAAAAGTTGGGAGTAACTGAGGAGCAGTTATCTCATGACAAGGACGGAATGCTTAGACTAAATGGAAGAATATGGGTTCCAATTTTTGGAGGACTTCGGGATGTTATCCTCCAGGAAGCCCACAGTTCCAAATATTCTGTTCATCCTGGAGCAGACAAGATGTACCAGGATTTAAAAGCAAACTACTGGTGGATTGGTTTGAAAAAGTCCGTAGCTGCTTATGTGTCTAAATGTTTGACTTGTGCGCAAGTCAAAGCGGAACACCAGAAACCGTCAGGTTTGTTACAACAACCTGAAATTCCCACTTGGAAATGGGAAATGGTAACGATGGATTTCATCACCAAGTTGCCAAAGACGAGAAAGGGAAATGATACGATATGGGACATAGTAGATAGACTGACGAAGTCAGCACATTTTCTACCCATCAAAGAAACCTACAGCTCAGATATGCTAGCCCAGTTATATGTTGATAAGATTGTAGCTTTGCATGGAATACCTGTGTCCATTATCTCTGACAGAGATACGAGATACACGTCACACTTTTGGAAGAGTTTCCAACAAGCTTTGGGCACTCGTTTGAATTTTAGTACGGCTTATCATCCTCAGACTGACGGTCAGAGCGAGCGTACTATTCAAACGCTGGAAGACATGCTACGTGCATGTGCGATCGACTTAGGTGGTAGTTGGGACAAGAACCTACCACTAATTGAATTCTCCTACAACAATAGCTACCACACCAGCATAAAAGCTGCGCCTTTTGAGGCCTTATACGGTAGAAAGTGTAGATCGCCTATTTGTTGGGCAGAAGTTGGAGAAGTCCAACTGTCAGGACCAGAAATTGTTTTTGAGACAACGGACAAGATTGTCCAGATTCGCGATCGTTTGAAAGCTGCCAGGGATAGGCAGAAAAGTTATGCGGATCCGGATCGTAAAGACTTTCATTTCGAAGTAGGTGATAAAGTGTTACTTAAAGTATCACCCTGGAAGGGGGTGATGAGGTTTGGTAAGAAAGGCAAGCTAAGCCCGAGATACATAGGACCTTTCGAGGTTATCGAACGAGTCGGGTCAGTTGCCTATAAGTTAAACCTGCCTGAAGAACTCAGTGCTATCCATAACGTGTTCCACATCTGTAATTTGAAGAAGTGTTCCGCTGATGAACCACTGGTTATACCGTATACGGATGTACATATAGATGAAGGCTTGAAATTTGTGGAAAAGCCGTTATCAATTGAAGACCGAAAGGTAAAGAAGCTTCGAAGGAAGCACATACCTATTGTTAAGGTCAAATGGGATGCCCGTAGAGGTCCCGAATACACGTGGGAGGTAGAATCCACGATGAAAGAAAAATACCCTCATTTGTTTCAGTAAATCTCGAGGTCGAGATTTCTTTTAAGGGGGTGAGGATGTAACACCTCGAAAATTTACGTCCAATAATGCATTGACACGTGTCATAAGCTTTACATATGCGAAAACATACTTTAGAGGGACTAAAGTTGACAAACAGTGAAAACTATGGAACGTAAGGGTCCAAAGTGTCAACAATGGATAAATAGACTCTATAATAACCCTACATAATGTTTATAACCTTAAACGGATGGATCATGGATCATACGAAGCGGAAAATGCACGAAAGTGAGGAATTACAAACTATAGGGACTAAAAGTGTCAACATGTTGAATTTATACCTCTGAGTGAACTTTTGGCAGCCCCGAAGCTTTGTAATGCTAGAATATACTCACTAGAATATGTGGTAAAAATTTCATGAAGTTTCGTTATCGTATGAGAAAGTTATGGCCAAAACCGTACTTGAGGGGCTAAAAGCGTCAACGTCGAATTTCATGGCTTTTCGGGTGAGCGCAAAGTTATCCGAGGACATTACCATGTTGGTAAATGTCCCAAGGTTCTTAAAAACCAAATTTGGGGGTTTACGAGTCAAAATAAATAGCCGAAACCTCGCGTGCAAAGACAGGGACCAAAGCTGCCATTTTTAATCAAAGTTTGGCAGCCCCAGGTGCAGAATTCGCGATCAGCTGCTGTTAAGTCCGAATTTTTGAGTGTTTGACAGCTAATATCACCTCCCTTATGCACCAATGGATGGACATGCAAGTATAGACACATGTAGACTCCTCACAACATCTGATTTCCTTTATAATTCAGATCAAAGCTCACATTTTGGGCACTTGAATTAGAGAAACAAGAACATAGCAACTATCAAAATTTCACAAGGCTTCTCCAGGAGCAATCTGATCGACAAGGCAGCCTCCAAGTGCTTTCTAGGCTTCATTAGGACCTTTGTAAGCATTCATATCATCCTCTAATCCGTTCTAGCATAGATTATTAGTTAAAAGTCAAACCGTTGTTCATATAGTTTGACTTTTCGATTAAACGAATTTGGCTCTGTCATTTCTCAAATTGAAACCACTTATAAGTTGGTATTTATGTGGGAAACAAACCCTCAAAAGGGTATTCTCTGATTCCCACTCTAAGCATGCTATTTGTCGAGTCAAAGTTGTTCTTAAAAAGTCAACAGAAATTGTTTTTGTGAAATATAGCATAAATGGTAATGTAGATGACATGCAATAAGTTTGATCATCAAAAATAGCTTTATAATGAATGTAAGAATATGTTTTACCATGATCAACTCGACAATCTTTGGTATAAACCCGGATTGGAACCGAAAGTCTTATAAAACGACTTTTTCGTTGACTCTCGATTCGGATCCGTGCATGCATGTTTGAGATCTGTATTAGAGTTTATTTTTGACCATTTTTATTTATGTATGACTCTCTGGAATTTTTATAACTTGAGTCTATGCTTAACCGATTCATATGCATGTTACCGGGTTATGCTCAAATATGACTATTTTGCCCTTTTTAATATAAAACGCGATTTTTGAAAAAGTGAAAGAGTAAAATCATTTGTTACTGATTTATAAACATGCACCGAAAATTTCATATCAGTTTGTGGCCTAGTTTAAGAGATATGCTCATTATCGTAAATTACAAGCTTTATGTTAAGTAAATAGCGCATTTAGCGCATAGCCTATTTTAACCCACTTTTTGGTATCAAACTTTTATACACTGATGTTATATATTATTTTGAGATTTTTAAAGATTTTTATTTAATTTTTGGCCGATCATATCATAGGTCTCTAAGCTTAATTCGGTAAATACCGAAATTGCCCTTTTTGGCCATAAAACGAGTTTTATAAATCCGATTGACCCCAAACCACTTCCTACTGATTTTATTTATTAAATAATGTATGTTGAACCTTCTGGAAATATAAAAATCCCAGCTTTCTTTTACAAACCCGGAAACGGCTCCAAATCGCCTTTTTAGGCATTTTTAACGCATAGTATATACTATAACCATGTCAAGCATATAAGACTTATACCTACTGATGTAATTAGCATATTTTCATATAAAAACAGTAAGTACAATTTTATGAACTCAGATTTCCAGTTTTGGCATTTTTAGCCCTTGTGAAATTACCATAATGCCCCTAGGGTGTATAGTTTGGTTTTAAATGATAAATTTTATATTTGAGTCATACCCTACTGTTATAACATAATAAGTTAAGTATATTTTCTGTATAAATCAGACCCATAACTCAGATTAACAAATAAACTCTTTTACAACCTTTTAAATGACCAAAATGCCCTTATGAGGCGTAAGTTGAGTTTAAATACATTCCGGGCATAATAGAAAATATCTTGCTGATATTATAACATATTTGGAGCATATTAACTCAGGGAACTTGCATATGACTCTCATGGTCGCCCGTAACGCACTTTTCGCGTTCGGTTCGGTTTATGTAACTAGTTTACATAAATTGGCCGAAACGGGTCAAACATTATCATTTTCGTCTCAAAATCCAGAATGTGTTTAGTAAACCCATATTATACAAGTCTTCAAACTTTTCGGGTCAAATTCACATTCCATCCGGTCTTCGCTTAATCGTGCGTGAACCGTATCATCCTTAAAACTAACCGGTCTAGGCTTAGGCTTAAATAAAGACCCGTTAGAAATCTAATAGGTTATTATAAACCTTTGTTCCAGATTAGGAGCACCAGTAAAAGATACTTGCATTTTTCTTGATTGTGATTGATACTTATTCAGGTAAATACTTTTTGACTTATTTTCCCTATACGGGCTTGGGTTACGGTATATAGAATACCGCTTGATCGAGCGTTAAATCCTACACCCTTGGGTGTTTAGTTTGAATAATTTGTTCGGCTCGTTTAAACAGTCTTGCTTACTTAAAGCCTTTGGGGGGTTAATGACCATGTCCCGGATATCCTTGGCATCATCTTACGAGATGGCCACGACCAGAGCACGGGGTGTAGGCGTACACCCGTCAGTGTATAACTCATTTATGTGGTGTGTCTATTGATCTTTAACCCGGACAAGATCCGGGCTACTGAACGCACAAGTAACATGTAATTCGTTCACATGATTATATTAAAATAATTGGCCCAAGTTAATTAAAATGTTTTATGCCTTGTGCATTTAAATCAATTTTCAACCTTTTCAAAATGAGTCAGTCGAATTGTATTTACCAGTGTAAACTGACGTATTTTTCCCAAAAAGATTAAGTGCAGGTACTACACGTAATAGGCTGGCAGGCTTCTAGAGCGTCCACAATAGGTCTCGCAGCTTGGACGACAAATAAACTGTTGAACAATTATCCTATTTTATTTCGATCCGCCTGTGGATCCGTTTCAACTACTCGTGATATTTATTATTACATTTTATTTAAAGTTGAAATGAATCTATATTTGCTTCCGCTGTGCATTATTATATTGTGTTGTTTGTCTATGATGATACCAACTACGTCACTATACTCCCCACCGGGCCCACCGGTGACACGTGGAAAATAGGGGTGTGACAGGTTGGTATCAGAGCCAACTCTGAGTGAATTAAACACTAGCCTTTTGTGTTTAATCTCAGTTACACAATTGCACAATCCTCGATTCTCGAGTCTAGACAAAGAACTTAGGAAATTTCCAAATTTTTGGTTTTTATTTCTAACTTTGTCTTATATATATCTTGTTGTATCACTTGTTTGTTTTTGACAGGTAGTTAAACATGCCGCCAAGAATGAGAGGACGAGGGGGACGAGGAGGATACGCAGCTCCAAATGACCACGAAGCCGGGCCTTCGCACCGGCGAACACCTTCGGGCTCTCATAACACAGATGCCCAAAATCTATGGAGGTCCTTCACTGAACCAGCCTCCTCACCATCCATTCCCCACTCATTTGGGCATCATTCAGAGAATGAGCCCCACCACTCACAGCAGTCCTACATTCCTCTAGGACCCTCATCGCCTTTTGATAACACATCACCCACCTTTCAAGGGCTGTACAACACTGACGATTACCTGCAAGAACCAGTGGGTTTTAACCCACTTGGACCCGAGGACCACTTTTCGGGTGGCAACCCGATGGATGTCGACGAAGATACTGATCCTGCTATGCCACCATCTGGAACACCAAACCACCCCATTGAGATATCTGATGGGTCGCCATTTTTTGGATCACCTTACAATGGTCCCGATAGTTTCGAGGAGAACTTCAGGCAGCACAACTGGGTGTACACTCCCAGTTACCACAACTCTCCTCTCCACCCGTCCTACCACAGCTCTCCCCTGCACCACCAGCAGCAGCCAGAGCAGCAGCAGAATCCATCTACGGATTCTCGATTTGTGGCGGTTACTCCACCGCCACCACCACCTCCGACTCAGCCTCCCTCGCCCCCGAGGCGAAGGAGAGGAACGAACGCGAGGATGTCCTCGCGAGGAGGAGTGCGTATCCGCACCCCTCCACAGTCAAGCAGCAGCCGGTACTCGCCGGTCCACGAAGAATCGGAGACGGGGGAGTCATCGCATCCCATCTCTGAAGTAGCAACGGCGCCAGTCGCGCCACAGCCACAGCCACAGCCTCAGCCACCATTGGGATTTGGAGAACCAATCCCCGCTTACACTAGTGCTGCAGCATTTAACCCCTTTGAGCAACAGTATCCCACGGGTTATAACTTTACGGAGGATCCATACTGGATTGCAGCGAACTCTAACACCTTCCACCAAGAGGCTCCCTTCGGAGGTCCCTGGGCTACGGGACCCTCGACCTATGGGTACCCATCATATGGGTATCAACAGTCGCAGCCTTTTCAACCTCCACTGTATCAGCAGCCGCAACCGCCCCAACCTCCGCTTTATCAGCCTCCTCAGCCGTCGTACTATCAGCAACCACCTCAGGCGCCGACAATGTCGCCACCCCAAGTTCAGGAAATCATACAGGAGATTCAAGGGGTGCGTCAAGAATTTCGGCAGGAGTTGGAGAATAATCAGAGGCGTAACCGGGGAATGATTCAGAAGGTGGTAAACTTGCTCAAGGGTAAGAGCAAGAAGGATTACTAAAATCCTTTGGTTATTTTAGTGATAGTCATGTCCCTGCGTGGACATATCTTTATGTACTCTACCCCTGCGTGGGTAATTTTTTCTTCTGTTTCGCCCCTGCGTGGGCATATCTTTTATTTCGACCCCTGCGAGGGTTTGTTATTTGTTTAGCCCCTGTGTGGGCATGATATTTATGAAAAGTCCCGTTTAGGGCAATTTTGTACTCGTTAATTTTTAAATTAGAATGGTAATTTCAGCTTTTCATTTTTAAATTATATGCATAAATGTAATAAATGAATAAATGGAAAATAGCATTATTATTGTAATTCACCATTTTAATAAGGATCTTAAAAGGTAAAACCTAGCTGTTATGTTGTCATAAACCTAGCCAAGACGGTACAACCTGTTTAAAAAGATTCCACTCTCTGTTAACATCTGTAAATATGTTAACATTCTTGACTAATGTGATTCGCAAAATCACACATGTCACCCTTTTTAATAAATTATCCGAGATTATATTTTTATATAATTGAAAGTGACATAATGCCTACGGGTCATAATAAATGTCATATAAAACAAAAAGGCGGCCGTAGCTTATAGACTCCCTGCCAAGAAAAAGGATTAATTCGTTTTGATTATTCAAACCTTAACCCTATGAAAAATCTAAATCTATAATTTAGAAATTGTCTACGTGACTAGGCCTATTGTGCCAACATATATATTTCATTTTAGGATAAAATTATTGATAAAAAGTCCTAAATGAAACTACTTAACAAATTAACTAATATGGCTTTTAATTACCATGGTTAATAAATCGTCAAGAACGATAATAATAGTTAGATTTCTAAATAGACTTTGTCCTTGTTTTATGTAGCATTTAAGACTACATGACTAAGTCGGAAGAAATGAATAGTCATCCAGCAAACAACCCTGATAACACGAAGATACTAGTAACTGGTGCCGAATTGAAAGCATTAGTAAATGAAGCTGTTGTCGAAGCAATGAATAGACAGTATAGTGAATCCAACGAGACCCATAGTAGGACTCGATCTGCATCTCATCCCAAGTCGAAACCCAGGGTTCAGTCAGAGGCTCACAGTAAGCCGCCCTCTATGAAGGTTATACCTAAGAAAGAGGAACCCAAGAAAGACAATGACAGACACTCCTCCAACCAGAACAGTGTCCCCTCTAAGAAGATTGTGAGAAATGATGCGCCTCCTGCTAGAGGATGCACGTACAAGTACTTTTTGTCGTGTAAACCCTGAGACTTTACTGGGGAGAAAGGGGCAGTCGACTGCATAACCTGGTTGGATGAGATTGATACAGTGGTAGACATAAGTGGATGTGCAGAAAGGGACATTGTGAAATTCGTATCCCAATCCTTCAAGGGTGAAGCCCTAGCATGGTGGAGGTCACTAATCCAGGCCACCGGAAAGGTACATTTGTACAGCATGACCTGGGAGCAATTTGTTGCTCTCATCAAGTAAAATTTCTGCCCGCAGCATGAGGTGGAGAAAATAGAGTCCGATTTTGTGTCATTGGTGATGACAAACCTGGACTGCCAAGCCTACTTAACGAGCTTCAACACGATGTCTCGATTGGTTCCGTATCTTGTAACCCCTGAACCAAGGAGAATCGCTCGTTTTATCGGGGGGTTAGAACCCGCAATAAAGGCAAGTGTGAAGGCCTCTCGGCCAACGACTTTCAGGTCAGTAACTGACCTCTCCTTGTCCCTCACAATGGACGCGGTCCGACTAAGATCGCTGAGGAACAAAGAGGCCGAGAACAAGAGAAAGCGTGAGGATGATACCTCACGAAGGTCAGAGAAGAGACACAGAGGGAATGACGACCACAGGAAAGGGTCGGGATCGAAGAGAGATGGGCAACAATCGGGGGATAAACCCAAATGCAAAACTTGCAAAAGGAGACACTTCGGGAAGTGTCGGTTGGAGCAGAACTCCCAATCTCGCCCGCGACCCTGTGGAATTTGCAAATCCACAAATCATAAGACGTCGGAGTGTAAGAATCTAAAGGACGCGACATGTTTCGGCTGTAACGAAAAAGGGCATATTAAGCCTAACTGCCCAAAGTATGCCAAGAAAGCCGAAGACGGAAAGAAGACCAATGCGAGGGTCTTCAGGATGGACGCTAAAGAAGCTATTCAGGACGACAACGTGATTACCGGTACGTTTCTTGTAAATGATATTTTTGCTAGAGTCCTGTTTGATTCTGGAGCAGATAAATCATTTGTAGATAATAAGTTTTGTGACTTGTTGAAATTGCCTGTAAAACCCTTAAGTGTGAAGTATGAAGTGGAGTTAGCTGATGGAACCATAGAAACCGCCTCAACTGTTCTAGATGGATGTGTTATATCCATTAGGAATCACTCGTTTCCATTATCCTTACTTCCCTTTAAACTAGCTGGTTTTGACATAGTAATAGGCATGGATTGGTTATCACACAACCAAGCCCAGATTGTGTGCAATAGAAAGCAAGTGGTAGTGAAAACTCCGTCAGGTGAGTCACTCACTATTCAAGGAGATACCCAGCATGGATTGCCTGAGCAAGTGTCCATGCTCAAGGCATCCAGATGTATGCAGAAGGGTTGTGTCATTTATATGGCGCAAGTTACTGTTGATGAGCCTAAGCCAAAAATTGAAGACATCCCTGTCATTTCGGAATACCCCGAAGTTTTCCCAGAAGAACTACCTGGTTTACCACCAGATAGGCAAGTGGAATTCCGAATTGACATCATTCCTGGTGCTGCACCAGTAGCGAGAGCACCATATAGGTTGGCTCCAACGGAGATGAAGGAGTTAAGGACGCAGTTAGATGATTTGTTAGCAAAAGGTTTCATTAGACCTAGCTCGTCTCCCTGGGGAGCGCCTATTTTATTCGTCAAGAAGAAGGATGGATCGATGCGTCTGTGCATCGATTACCGCGAGCTTAATAAAGTTACTATCAAGAATAGGTATCCTTTGCCCAGGATCGACGATCTGTTCGATCAGTTGCAAGGGGCAAGCTACTTCTCCAAGATCGACTTGAGATCAGGTTATCACCAGTTGAAGGTCAAGGATGAAGACGTACACAAGACAGCGTTTAGGACTCGTTATGGACATTACGAGTTCCTAGTGATGCCTTTCGGGCTCACTAACGCACCAGCCGCATTCATGGATCTCATGAATCGAGTCTGCAAGCCTTATCTGGATAAATTCGTCATTGTCTTTATTGACGACATCCTTATCTACTCGAAGAACAAGGCTGACCACGAGAAACACCTTCGTTGTATTCTCAAACTACTTCATCAAGAGAAGCTCTATGCCAAGTTCTCGAAGTGTGAATTCTGGCTTCGAGAAGTCCAGTTTCTTGGACACGTTGTTAGCGAGCGCGGTATCCAAGTGGATCCCGCTAAAGTTGAAGCTGTTATGAATTGGCAAGAGCCAAGGACGCCTACGGAAATTCGTAGCTTTCTGGGTTTAGCCGGATACTATAGGCGTTTCATCGAAAACTTTTCAAGGATTGCTGCGCCCCTTACCTCGTTGACGCGTAAGAAGGTTAAGTTTGATTGGGGCCCTAAGCAGCAGGAATCCTTCGACATTTTGAAGAAAAAGTTGAGCAATGCTCCAGTGCTAACACTGCCCGATGGCATAGAAGAATTTGTGGTGTACTGTGATGCATCACACACTGGTATGGGCTGTGTACTCATGCAGAGAGGCAAGGTCATTGCCTACGCTTCACGACAACTAAAAGTACACGAGAAGAACTACACCACCCATGACTTGGAACTGGGTGCTGTTGTATTTGCATTGAAGCTATGGAGGCATTACCTGTATGGAACCAAGTGTGTGATCTATTCAGATCACAAGAGCCTTCAACATTTGTTTAATCAGAAGGATTTAAACATGCGACAAAGACGATGGATGGAAACTCTAAACGATTATGATTGTGAAATAAAGTACCATCCAGGTAAGGCAAATGTAGTTGCTGATGCCTTAAGCAGAAAAGAAAGGGTTAAGCCTATAAGAATCAATGCTAAGCGCATTGAAATCAAGAATGATTTGAACAAAAGGATATTAGCTGCACAGAAGGAAGCTGTGCTGGAAGCTAATTATCCTGAAGAAAAGTTGGGAGTAACTGAGGAGCAGTTATCTCATGACAAGGACGGAATGCTTAGACTAAATGGAAGAATATGGGTTCCAATTTTTGGAGGACTTCGGGATGTTATCCTCCAGGAAGCCCACAGTTCCAAATATTCTGTTCATCCTGGAGCAGACAAGATGTACCAGGATTTAAAAGCAAACTACTGGTGGATTGGTTTGAAAAAGTCCGTAGCTGCTTATGTGTCTAAATGTTTGACTTGTGCGCAAGTCAAAGCGGAACACCAGAAACCGTCAGGTTTGTTACAACAACCTGAAATTCCCACTTGGAAATGGGAAATGGTAACGATGGATTTCATCACCAAGTTGCCAAAGACGAGAAAGGGAAATGATACGATATGGGACATAGTAGATAGACTGACGAAGTCAGCACATTTTCTACCCATCAAAGAAACCTACAGCTCAGATATGCTAGCCCAGTTATATGTTGATAAGATTGTAGCTTTGCATGGAATACCTGTGTCCATTATCTCTGACAGAGATACGAGATACACGTCACACTTTTGGAAGAGTTTCCAACAAGCTTTGGGCACTCGTTTGAATTTTAGTACGGCTTATCATCCTCAGACTGACGGTCAGAGCGAGCGTACTATTCAAACGCTGGAAGACATGCTACGTGCATGTGCGATCGACTTAGGTGGTAGTTGGGACAAGAACCTACCACTAATTGAATTCTCCTACAACAATAGCTACCACACCAGCATAAAAGCTGCGCCTTTTGAGGCCTTATACGGTAGAAAGTGTAGATCGCCTATTTGTTGGGCAGAAGTTGGAGAAGTCCAACTGTCAGGACCAGAAATTGTTTTTGAGACAACGGACAAGATTGTCCAGATTCGCGATCGTTTGAAAGCTGCCAGGGATAGGCAGAAAAGTTATGCGGATCCGGATCGTAAAGACTTTCATTTCGAAGTAGGTGATAAAGTGTTACTTAAAGTATCACCCTGGAAGGGGGTGATGAGGTTTGGTAAGAAAGGCAAGCTAAGCCCGAGATACATAGGACCTTTCGAGGTTATCGAACGAGTCGGGTCAGTTGCCTATAAGTTAAACCTGCCTGAAGAACTCAGTGCTATCCATAACGTGTTCCACATCTGTAATTTGAAGAAGTGTTCCGCTGATGAACCACTGGTTATACCGTATACGGATGTACATATAGATGAAGGCTTGAAATTTGTGGAAAAGCCGTTATCAATTGAAGACCGAAAGGTAAAGAAGCTTCGAAGGAAGCACATACCTATTGTTAAGGTCAAATGGGATGCCCGTAGAGGTCCCGAATACACGTGGGAGGTAGAATCCACGATGAAAGAAAAATACCCTCATTTGTTTCAGTAAATCTCGAGGTCGAGATTTCTTTTAAGGGGGTGAGGATGTAACACCTCGAAAATTTACGTCCAATAATGCATTGACACGTGTCATAAGCTTTACATATGCGAAAACATACTTTAGAGGGACTAAAGTTGACAAACAGTGAAAACTATGGAACGTAAGGGTCCAAAGTGTCAACAATGGATAAATAGACTCTATAATAACCCTACATAATGTTTATAACCTTAAACGGATGGATCATGGATCATACGAAGCGGAAAATGCACGAAAGTGAGGAATTACAAACTATAGGGACTAAAAGTGTCAACATGTTGAATTTATACCTCTGAGTGAACTTTTGGCAGCCCCGAAGCTTTGTAATGCTAGAATATACTCACTAGAATATGTGGTAAAAATTTCATGAAGTTTCGTTATCGTATGAGAAAGTTATGGCCAAAACCGTACTTGAGGGGCTAAAAGCGTCAACGTCGAATTTCATGGCTTTTCGGGTGAGCGCAAAGTTATCCGAGGACATTACCATGTTGGTAAATGTCCCAAGGTTCTTAAAAACCAAATTTGGGGGTTTACGAGTCAAAATAAATAGCCGAAACCTCGCGTGCAAAGACAGGGACCAAAGCTGCCATTTTTAATCAAAGTTTGGCAGCCCCAGGTGCAGAATTCGCGATCAGCTGCTGTTAAGTCCGAATTTTTGAGTGTTTGACAGCTAATATCACCTCCCTTATGCACCAATGGATGGACATGCAAGTATAGACACATGTAGACTCCTCACAACATCTGATTTCCTTTATAATTCAGATCAAAGCTCACATTTTGGGCACTTGAATTAGAGAAACAAGAACATAGCAACTATCAAAATTTCACAAGGCTTCTCCAGGAGCAATCTGATCGACAAGGCAGCCTCCAAGTGCTTTCTAGGCTTCATTAGGACCTTTGTAAGCATTCATATCATCCTCTAATCCGTTCTAGCATAGATTATTAGTTAAAAGTCAAACCGTTGTTCATATAGTTTGACTTTTCGATTAAACGAATTTGGCTCTGTCATTTCTCAAATTGAAACCACTTATAAGTTGGTATTTATGTGGGAAACAAACCCTCAAAAGGGTATTCTCTGATTCCCACTCTAAGCATGCTATTTGTCGAGTCAAAGTTGTTCTTAAAAAGTCAACAGAAATTGTTTTTGTGAAATATAGCATAAATGGTAATGTAGATGACATGCAATAAGTTTGATCATCAAAAATAGCTTTATAATGAATGTAAGAATATGTTTTACCATGATCAACTCAACAATCTTTGGTATAAACCCGGATTGGAACCGAAAGTCTTATAAAACGACTTTTTCGTTGACTCTCGATTCGGATCCGTGCATGCATGTTTGAGATCTGTATTAGAGTTTATTTTTGACCATTTTTATTTATGTATGACTCTCTGGAATTTTTATAACTTGAGTCTATGCTTAACCGATTCATATGCATGTTACCGGGTTATGCTCAAATATGACTATTTTGCCCTTTTTAATATAAAACGCGATTTTTGAAAAAGTGAAAGAGTAAAATCATTTGTTACTGATTTATAAACATGCACCGAAAATTTCATATCAGTTTGTGGCCTAGTTTAAGAGATATGCTCATTATCGTAAATTACAAGCTTTATGTTAAGTAAATAGCGCATTTAGCGCATAGCCTATTTTAACCCACTTTTTGGTATCAAACTTTTATACACTGATGTTATATATTATTTTGAGATTTTTAAAGATTTTTATTTAATTTTTGGCCGATCATATCATAGGTCTCTAAGCTTAATTCGGTAAATACCGAAATTGCCCTTTTTGGCCATAAAACGAGTTTTATAAATCCGATTGACCCCAAACCACTTCCTACTGATTTTATTTATTAAATAATGTATGTTGAACCTTCTGGAAATATAAAAATCCCAGCTTTCTTTTACAAACCCGGAAACGGCTCCAAATCGCCTTTTTAGGCATTTTTAACGCATAGTATATACTATAACCATGTCAAGCATATAAGACTTATACCTACTGATGTAATTAGCATATTTTCATATAAAAACAGTAAGTACAATTTTATGAACTCAGATTTCCAGTTTTGGCATTTTTAGCCCTTGTGAAATTACCATAATGCCCCTAGGGTGTATAGTTTGGTTTTAAATGATAAATTTTATATTTGAGTCATACCCTACTGTTATAACATAATAAGTTAAGTATATTTTCTGTATAAATCAGACCCATAACTCAGATTAACAAATAAACTCTTTTACAACCTTTTAAATGACCAAAATGCCCTTATGAGGCGTAAGTTGAGTTTAAATACATTCCGGGCATAATAGAAAATATCTTGCTGATATTATAACATATTTGGAGCATATTAACTCAGGGAACTTGCATATGACTCTCATGGTCGCCCGTAACGCACTTTTCGCGTTCGGTTCGGTTTATGTAACTAGTTTACATAAATTGGCCGAAACGGGTCAAACATTATCATTTTCGTCTCAAAATCCAGAATGTGTTTAGTAAACCCATATTATACAAGTCTTCAAACTTTTCGGGTCAAATTCACATTCCATCCGGTCTTCGCTTAATCGTGCGTGAACCGTATCATCCTTAAAACTAACCGGTCTAGGCTTAGGCTTAAATAAAGACCCGTTAGAAATCTAATAGGTTATTATAAACCTTTGTTCCAGATTAGGAGCACCAGTAAAAGATACTTGCATTTTTCTTGATTGTGATTGATACTTATTCAGGTAAATACTTTTTGACTTATTTTCCCTATACGGGCTTGGGTTACGGTATATAGAATACCGCTTGATCGAGCGTTAAATCCTACACCCTTGGGTGTTTAGTTTGAATAATTTGTTCGGCTCGTTTAAACAGTCTTGCTTACTTAAAGCCTTTGGGGGGTTAATGACCATGTCCCGGATATCCTTGGCATCATCTTACGAGATGGCCACGACCAGAGCACGGGGTGTAGGCGTACACCCGTCAGTGTATAACTCATTTATGTGGTGTGTCTATTGATCTTTAACCCGGACAAGATCCGGGCTACTGAACGCACAAGTAACATGTAATTCGTTCACATGATTATATTAAAATAATTGGCCCAAGTTAATTAAAATGTTTTATGCCTTGTGCATTTAAATCAATTTTCAACCTTTTCAAAATGAGTCAGTCGAATTGTATTTACCAGTGTAAACTGACGTATTTTTCCCAAAAAGATTAAGTGCAGGTACTACACGTAATAGGCTGGCAGGCTTCTAGAGCGTCCACAATAGGTCTCGCAGCTTGGACGACAAATAAACTGTTGAACAATTATCCTATTTTATTTCGATCCGCCTGTGGATCCGTTTCAACTACTCGTGATATTTATTATTACATTTTATTTAAAGTTGAAATGAATCTATATTTGCTTCCGCTGTGCATTATTATATTGTGTTGTTTGTCTATGATGATACCAACTACGTCACTATACTCCCCACCGGGCCCACCGGTGACACGTGGAAAATAGGGGTGTGACACTAGGGCTCGGTTTTCACATACGGGGTGTAATATAAAACATATTGGGACATTTTATAATATACTAGAGGGTCGGAAATATTTATGAGAACATTGGTTTTACCGAGGGTTGTTACATTCTCCCTACCTTGTTTTAGAGCTCTTCCTCGAGATCTACTGGATTAAATGCGGATATTTCTTTTGCATTTCTGATTCGAGCTCCCATGTGTACTCAGGTCCTCTTTTGGAGTCCCACTTCACTTTGACTAGAACTAGTCTTTTGTGTTTGAGATTCTTGACTTTCCTGTCTTCAATTTGTAGAGGCCTTTCTACAAACTTGAGTTGTTCATTTACCTCTATATCCTTAAGAGATACTATCATTGATTCATCAGCTAAACACTTTTTGAGATTTGATACATGAAACACATCATGTATTCCTGCCATTTCCACTGGCAATTGTAGCTGATAGGCTACAGGTCCTATTCTTCTAATAATCTCAAAAGGTCCAACATACCTGGGACTTAGTTTTCCCCGTTTGATGAATCTTACTACTCCTTTCCAAGGAGAGACTTTCAATAATACTTCATCTCCTACCTGAAACTCCAATGGCTTGCGTCGGTTATTGGCATAACTCTTTTGTCGATCACGTGCGGCTTTCAGTCGTTCCTTGACTTGAATAATCTTATCGGTTGTCTCTTGCACTATCTCAGGTCCAGATAGTTGCTTTTCCCCAATTTCTGCCCAACAGACTGGGGTTCGACACTTTCGTCCATAAAGTGCTTCAAATGGTGCAGCATTGATACTTGTGTGATAACTATTATTATAAGAAAATTCTATTAAAGGTAAGTGATCGTCCCAATTACCTCCGAAATCAATTACACAAGCTCTAAGCATGTCCTCCATTGTCTGGATTGTCCTTTCGCTTTGTCCATCCATTTGAGGATGATAAGCTGTGCTCAATTTTAACTTGGTTCCCATTGCCTTTTGGAAACTTAACCAAAAATGAGATGTAAAGCGGCTATCCCTATTAGAAACAATTGATAATGGAATACCATGTAAAGAAACAATTTCATTTACATACAATTTAGATAATTGTTCCATACTAATTGTTTCCTTCATTGGTAGAAAATGAGCTGACTTGGTTAGTCTATCTACAATCACCCAGATTGTATCATTTCCTTTCCTAGTTTTGGGTAATTTAGTAACAAAATCCATTGTTATCAATTCCCATTTCCAAACGGGCATTTCTAATTGTTGTAACAAACCTGAGGGTTTCTGATGTTCAGCTTTAACCTGTGAACAAGTTAAACATTTAGAAACATAGACTGCTATGTCCTTTTTCATTCCTATCCACCAGAAATTTTTCCTTAAATCCTGGTACATTTTATCACTTCCTGGATGCATTGTATACTTAGATTTATGGGCTTCTTCTAGTATACGATGACGTAGGTTTCTTAGTTTAGGTATCCACATTCTCTTTTCATGGAATCTCCAAATTCCATCTGTTCCTTGTTTTAATTCCTTTAACATACCTTTTAATTTTTCAGAATCATCCTTGATTACTGATTCTTGTGCTTCTCTTATTTGCTCATTTAAATCTACTTGCAGATTTAATTTAAGAGAACGTACCCTTCTTGGCTTTTCATGATACTTTCTACTTAAAGCATCTGCTACTACATTTGCTTTTCCTTCATGATACTGGATATCACAATTATAATCACTGAGTATCTCTATCCAGCGTCTTTGTCTCATATTCAACTCCTTTTGTTTGAAGATATACCTTAAACTCTTATGATCAGTAAATATAGTAAACTTACTACCATAAAGGTAATGTCTCCAAATCTTAAGAGCAAAAATTATAGCTCCTAATTCTAGATCATGGGTTGAAAAATTTTCTTCATGATTCTTAAGTTGTCTAGATGCGTAAGCTATAACTTTTTGGCGTTGCATCAATACACATCCATAACCTAATCTAGAAGCATCACAATAGACTACAAAGTCTTCAGTTCCTTCTGGTAATGCTAGTATGGGTGTATGGGTCAATCTTTGCTTAAGGATTCTAAATGCTTCTTCTTGTTTTAATCCCCATTCAAACTTAACAGATTTACAGGTTAACTTAGTTAAGGGAATGGCTATTCTAGAGAAATCTTTAATAAATCTTCTATAATAACCGGCTAATCCTAAGAAACTTCTAACCTCAGTTGGTGATTCAGGGGTTTTCCATTTAGTAATTACCTCGATTTTCATTGGATCTACATGAATTCCTTCATGATTGACTAAGTGTCCAAGGAATTGTACCTGTTCTAACCAAAATTCGCACTTTGAAAACTTAGCATAAAGCTTTTCCTTTCTTAACAAACTTAAAAGTTCGTGCAAATGCTTTGCATGATCTTCTTTACTCTTAGAGTAAATTAGAATATCATCTATGAATACAATTATGAATTTATCCAAATATGGCTTACATATTTGGTTCATCATGTCCATAAATGCAGCTGGGGCATTGGTTAAACCAAATGGCATGACAGTAAATTCATAATGACCATACTTTGTTCTAAATGCGGTCTTAGGAATGTCCTCTTCCTGTACCTTTAATTGATGATATCCTAACCTTAAATCAATTTTAGAGAAAAATCGAGCTCCTTGCAGTTGATCAAACAGATCATCGATTCATGGTAATGGATACCGATTCTTAATCGTGACCTTGTTTAATTCACGGTAATCAATGCACATACGCATTGATCCGTCCTTCTTTTTAACAAACAGTATCGACGCTCCCCATGGCGACGAACTTGGTTGTATAAATCCTTTTTTCAACAATTCATCTAGTTGTTTCTTCAATTCTTGCATTTCGGCAGGTGCCAAACGGTAAGGTGCTTTGGCAATTGGTGTTGTTCCTGGTAGTAGGTGAATTCTGAATTCAACTTCTCTGTTTGGAGGTAGTCCTGGTAATTCTTCTGGAAAGACATCTGAAAACTGAGATACTACTTGAATATCTTTTAGTTCTTTTCCTTTAGTGTTAGTGATTATAGAAATCAAATACACTATAGAACCTTTTCTTATACAACTTGCAGTTTTCATTACAGAGATGAACTTAGTGGACTTAGAAGACTTATTTCCTTTAATTGTGATCGTTTTACCTTTTGGTGAATTTACTTGAATTGACTTTTGATCACATACAATATTAGCTTTATTGGCTATTAACCAATCCATTCCTAAAACAACATCGAATCCTGCCAGATTCATGGGATATAGATTTGCTATAAATTTCTGATTCAAAATTTCTATGCTTGCTCCCTGCAAGATTTCAGAAATCCTAACAGTTTCTCCATTAGCTGTTTCTACTAGACATTCTTGTGGTAGTTTAGTTAATGACTGATTTAAAATTTTGCAAAATGAAGTATTAATAAAACTTTGGTTCGCACCAGAGTCAAATAATACTTTAGCAAATATATCATTAACTAAAAACGTACCAGCTATAACGTCTGGGATCATCTTGGCTTCTTCTGCAGTCAAAACAAATGCTCTAGCATTTTTAGTATTCTTGTTATCTGTGGCTGGAGCTAATTTTGGGCAGTTTGGCCTGATATGACCTTTTTCTCCACAGTTATAGCATAATCCATTACTGGATTTCCTCTTGCAATTTTCTTCCTTATGTCCTGGCATCTTGTATTAGTTGCAGAGATTGGAGCATTTTCCCGAGTGCTTTTTCTTGCAGACATTGCAATAGGGTGCAGAGGTAGAACCCATATTCCTACGATTGAAATTTCCAGAACGAAATTCTTGAGTAAGCCTTTGGGTTAGGTTTCTCCTCTGGTCTTCTTCTCTAGTACGAACTAATTCATCAGTCAAGGTATTTGTTAGTTCTACAGCTTCTTCTATGGTTTGAGGTCTAGCTGCCTTGACTATGTGTCTAATCTCCCCAATTAATCCCCAAATATAATGAGAAATTATCACTGGTTCTGGTGAAGCAAGAGTTGGTACTATTCTAGCATATTCAAAGAATATCTTAGTATACCCCTTACTATCTACACCAGTCATCCTAAGATTTAGGAATTTGTTTGCTATATGTTCCTTCTCATTGGATGGGCAGAATTTCCTTTCTACCTTATTCTTAAATTCTTCCCATTCCATATTATAGGTTTGATCACTTCCTCTTGTCTGGAGGATAGTGTTCCACCATTCTAGTGCTGCATTCTTAAACAGATTAGAAGCAAACAATATTCTATATTCTTCAGCACACTTGCTTATCCTTAAGACTGCCTCAGTCTTCTCTATCCAGCGTAAGGTTGTAATGGCCCCTTCATTGCCCGAGAATTCCATTGGTTTACAAGACCAGAATTCTTTATAAGAACAACCATAAGGCATGGTTCTTCTTCTTTTGGGAATAGGCAATTGAAGTACTGGTCCATTATTTACACTGTTTTCTGGTTCAACGGGTCGCTTACTGCTATGTTTACTTTTATTATAAGCATCTTTAACAGTTTGAAGAATAAACGGCATTGCATCTATAATTCCCTGTGCCACTATGTGTTGGATAGCACTATTGTCCACTTGGTTTCCATTGTTATTGATGCTTGGATTATCATTAACCACGTTAATGTTACTCTGGTTATCGTTATTCAGATTTCCTTGATTTTCTTCGTCGGCCATCTAAATTTTAAACATTTATCCCATATTAATATCACATAACACACAATCTAGCCAAAAACGTAGATCATTGCTACTATACTCTTTTTCATATACTTATGCGTCTATTACACACTAGTACAGAAATAAAAATTACAATACAAACAGTAATAAAATAATAATATGCATCCGTACACACATATTTTATTTTATTTTATTATATTATTATTACTACTGCTTCCTCCATTCTAACATTCACGGATATGGATTCATCCAAAAATCCATATTGCGCTCATTGTATTTCCATACGAGACGCTCTCCCACCTGACGCATCCTCTCACTGCTTTCTAAAATTTCCTCCCCAAAATTCCTAAGTTCTTGGACGTTTTCTGCACTCATTGGGGGTTCAGGTTCTAGGACTGGGTTTGGAATCTGGGGTGCGGGTTCCTGATATGGAGGTAAAAGTGCCTGAAATTGGTAAGGATCTTCCAAGATTCCCCTAATGTAGTTATCATGGTAATAGGGATCTAAAGGGTCCATACCTGAATAGGCTCCTATAGGTGTGTTTTCAGGAATAGAGTAACGTTGCACATAGTCCCTATTCTCGTCCCACCATGGGTCGTAATTTGGGTCTAGGGGATTTGGTGCAGGTACCCTAGGAATTTCGTCAGGGTTAAAGTCATGCATCTCCACTTGGGTTTCCTGGTTTTCTATCTCCATGAGTTGTTCTGAGTTTTGTGGTTGTGGCGCTACTAGTTGTTCCAGACTTGGGACAGCAGCAGTTGTAGCTAGGATATGGAAATTAGCTAGGCTTCTATTTAGCATATCTTGAGTATGAGCATCTGTCTCTCGCTTAATAGCTGCTAAGGCCCTTTGCTGTTGCAATTTTCGCATTCTCTTCCTACGAGCAAAAGGTTCTTTACTAAACCATCCTCGTTTCTTATTAGGAAATGGTTCTTCAGATTTAGCTCTAAAGGCAAATATTCCCTCCTCCTGATCAGCAGAATACCCTGAAAGGGCAGGCTGTGATGATGTACCTTCATTCCTAGGTGAATCAGATAACTGACGATTCACGTCTGATGGTCCTTGATCACTCATACTGAAAACTAACAGAGAGTCAAATAACACATAACAAATAAATACAGTTATGCACGTATTTCCGTAATTTATTTCCTAACACAAAATATAGAATTTAAGTGTCAGCAGAACACTTCTTTGGCTCAGACCAGTGGCTAGGCTCTGATACCACCTTCTGTCGCAACCCCCGATCCCTGATCCCCGGGAACGGGCGGACGCGATCACAGAGTTTCGGTGGTATCAGGTTGTTAAATCTCGCAGCGGAATTTACATCAGGATCGTAGTTAGGAAATGTTTATCAGAGTAAAACCACCTCATTTAATATTAATAAACACATGGGTAAAACCCAAGTTTCTTATTACAATACATTTATAGGGACAAACCCTATTTTATTGAATTTAAAACATTGTTTATTTGGTAACTTTTATAGCCACATTATCCCCAAGCCTTCAGTGCTCTCTAGCTGGCTTTTTACTAATTGGCTTTCACATTGGGTTTCCTGAAACGCGTTTTAAAAACACTTGTCAGTCGAAAATACTGGTGAGTGAATCCCAAATTAATCAAGAAACATTTTATCGATTAAAACAGTATTGAGGACGATTACAATGTTTATGTCTACACAATTACTCCATTTGGTACTATCAATCCACTGACTTGTGGGTCATATTACACATTGGCTAACTCATTGTCCAATGGTAACGTACTGTCAACCTTGACTTACTACTCACAGTGTAGTACATTTTGTATACAAAACCCCAACATACCGGCAGTAATTGAAGAACTACAAAGACTCAATCACCGCTTAATCACATTGTAAAACAATTAAGGTTTTGTAAATTATTCCAAAAACATTAACAAAAAGAGGATAAACTCACATTGCTGTCTTAGGCTTTTCGTAAGGTTTTCCTGGATATAATCTATAATTTATACAAATGTACATTGGTTAGTATCATAACTCTTTGAAATTATTAATAATACCCTCCCCGAGACGGCATTCCAACAACTACGTCGGGCAGAACCACGACAGTTGTTACGGAATCCTAAATCAATCGGGCAGCGTAACTATTACGAAACTAGGGTTATAATACTTACAACGGAGCAGAACCTCGCTAATTAGGGGTATAATACCCGTGTATTATAACTTTCCTACAGAAATTGTGATTTGAGATTGAAATGTGAGCGATGAAAAATGTAAACTGATGGCCTTCTTATATAGTTGTGATATCTGACCGCGTCAAACGCACGGTCAACACATAGCTTATCCGGATCATTACTAGGCTTGACACGATGACGACATGTGTCAGCTCAGGATGTATCCGCGTTTGATGAGCTCTTGCGGCCCGCGTCGACTAACCAAGACTCTTACGCGGCCCGCTTTAACTTATAGTTTTACCGGAATCAAGTTTAGACCTTGATACCGCCCGCGTGAACTTGGGGTGAGGTATTACGCGGCCCGCCTCAGCCCTATATTTCTTGTTTTTTATTTATTTTATAATTATAACATAACTAGGGCTCGGTTTTCACATACGGGGTGTAATATAAAACATATTGGGACATTTTATAATATACTAGAGGGTCGGAAATATTTATGAGAACATTGGTTTTACCGAGGGTTGTTACATAGTTTGCCGGGTTAAACCGGCCCTAAAAGACAGGAGTGGGGTTGCCAAAGGAATTGTGCAAAAGGGATCGCTGGAGAGGTATATATGAAGGTTGTGGGTTATCGGGCTCGTTTTCCGAATGCGGCCCAAAGGAATGACGATAGGGAGGTGTTGAGCTGTGCGAGACAGACTGTTTAGCGGGCTCTGTATAGGTCCTCCAGGCTCCTTGCGGATCGGCACTCGCAGTAGTAGAAGGAGCTCGCCGGTGAGAAGGCCCGGCCTCGTGATCGTTGGGGGCAGTGATTGGCCCCTTGCCTCTTCCTCCTCTTCTGAATCTTGTCGGCATATTTTCTGTCAATACAATTGAAATAAACAACAAACAATAAAAGACAAATTAAAGCAAAATTAGGAATCGTCCTAAGTTTTTGTCTAGACTCGAGTATGTGCAATTGTGTCATTGAGATTAAACACAAAAAGGCTAGTGTTTAATTCACTCAACGTTGGCTCTGATACCAACGTGTCACACCCCGATATTCCACATTTGACCGGTGGGCCCGGTGGGGGAGTAACGTGACGTGGTTGGTAACATCATAGTCAAACAACACAATATTTAATATGCACAGCGGAAGCAAAAGATAGATATATTTCAACTGAATAATATTGTAATATCAAGTATTACAAATAGTTGAAAATAATCCACAGGTGGATCAAAATAAAATGGAAACATTGTTCAACAGTTTTGATATCCAAGCTTGCGAGACTTATTGTGGACGCTAGGAGAAAGCCAGCCTAGTTCGCGTAGTACCTGCACTTAACCTTTTTGGGAAAATACGTCAGTTTACACTGGTAAATACAATTTAACTGACTCATTTTGAAAAGGTCTAATAAAATTGATTTGAATGCACGTGGCACAAACTTTTTATAACTTGGGATAATTATTTGAATATAATATTGTAAAAGAATTACATGTTCCTTATGCGTTCAGTAGCCCGATCCGTAGACCGGGTTAAAAATCAATAGACACACCACATTATTTATTTATTTTGGCACTGACGGGTGTACGCCTACACCCCGTGCTTAGGTCGTGGCCATTTCGTAAAATGATGCCAAGGATATCCGGGACATGGTCATTAACCCCCCAAAGGCTTTAAGCAAACAAAACATTTCAAAACGGAGCATATCAATGATTTAACCTCTATTCGATTAAAGATTCAATGTCCGACCAAGCGGTATTTTATATACCATACCCCAAGCCCGTATAGGGAAAATAAGTTAAAAGTACTTACCTTTGCAAGTATTAATCACAAATAGCAAGTGCGTGTATCTTTCACCGGGTCTCCTATTCTGGAACGAAGGTTTATAACAACCTATTAGAATCCTAACGGGTCTTTAATTAAGCCTAAACTTAGACCGGTTAGTTTTAAAGAAAGATACGGTTCAAACGCACGATTAAGCGAAGACCGGAATAGAATGTGATTTAGTCCCGAAAAGTTTGAAGACTTGTATAATATGGGTATACTAAACACATTCTGGATTTTGAGATAAAAACAATAAGGTTTGACCCGTTTCGGCTAATTTATGCAAACTAGTCACATAAACCGAACCGAACGCGTAAGAAGCGTAACGGGCAACCAGAAGAGTCGCTAATAGGTTTCCTAAGTTAATATGCCTTAAATATGTTGGGATATCAGTAGGATACCTTCCATTTCGCCCAAAACGAGTTTAATCTCAATTTAAGCCCCGTAGGGGTATTTTGGTCATTTTAAAGATTATAAAAGAGATTGAATGAAATTCTGAGATTCAGGTCTGAATACATCAGTAAAACAACTTACTTTAACAGGTTATATCAGTTGGTAATAAGTCTTTTATGACAAAAATGGTTTTAAACCCAACTATGCGTTTAATACGCTTAAAAAGCCATTTTAAGCGATTTCCGGGTTATACAGGAAATATGAGTTTTCTGAGCAGGTTATAAAGTTCAAAAATACTTCATTTATTATTTAAAATCAGTAGCAATTGGATTGGTGTCAAAATATTATGTAGAACTGATTTTCTGAACAAAAAGGGTATAATCGGTATTTACCGAATTAACGCCATAACCCTAGGTTATGAGTAGGTTAAAAATAATTAAAAATCTTTAGAATTCCCAAAATATTATATTACATTAGTGTGTAAAAGGTTTGGTGTCAAAAATTGGGTTTAGATAGACTTTATGCTAATTGCGCCGTTTAATTAACAAAAAGCTTCTTAAATGCGCTATTTAGCATAACTCCTATTCTGGACCTCGAACTGATATGAAACTTTAGGGACATGCTTATAAATCAGTAACAAAGATTATTGTCCTCTCGTGTTTCCAAAATTCTCGTTTTATGGTCAAAAGGGCATTATGGTCAACTTTAAGCATTTAACGGAAACGTGTAAACGAATCGGGTAATCTACGAACCAACCACAGAGGGTTATACCAACATGTAACCTGGTCCTAAGGAAGTCCTAAGGCATTTCCAAACTCTACTAAAACGGGTCAGAACTGAAGTCAAAGCAAAAGTCAAAGTTTTGCGACTTTCGGTTCCGAACCGGGTCAAAACAGAAAATTGTCGGATCAAACAAGCTAAGACCAGTTCTTATACTTATTACCAAGTTATATGAGTGATAAAATAGGTTACATGCCTTCTACATTGCTAATTACATGTAAATCCGCAAATTAAGCTTCTGTTGACTTTTTATAAACAACTTTGACCCGACAAAAGTCCTAGTTAGAGTGGGAATCAGAGGGTGCCCTTATAAGGGTTTATTGCCCACATAATTACCAACTTATAACTACCTTCAATTCGACTAATCACTGGACCATTCATGATTAATCGCTAAGTCAAACGTTAATTACGACGGTTTGACTTTTAAGCTAATAACTAAGTAAAACTCGATTAAGGAAGGTCAAGGGTACTTACCAAAGTCCAATGCACGACCAGAGATGCTTAGAGAAGGCTCTTGAGCTCCAGAGATGTTCCACAAATGCAAATGGAAGGTGTGATCATAATGTTGCAACATAAGGGCCTTTTATAGTGCTTTTGATCTCATTAGATCATGACACACAAGGCTAGCATTGTTCCCAGATCATTTACAAGTGCCCCTAAGGTCTAAAAGCATGTAGGGGTCGCCCATGGAGTGGAAAATATATTTTTAAGTCGGTTATTGCGTTTAAACAGGCTGCTGTACCATTTTTCTGTATCTGGGCGTGCCAGGCGGCCCGCGTAAGGGTCTTCCTGGGCTTACGCGGCCCGCTTGAGGGTGGGGCTCAGGTAAACAACTTTTCTAGTTTTTGCATCTTGGCTCTTGGTCCTTCGAAAGGTCATTCTCCTTTATTTCTTGCATTATGAGCCCTTCAAATTTACTTATAAGGGCTTCAAGAGTTATACTCACTTTGTTAAGTCCTTGGTCACTTTATGTTTACCCGAAAAGTCATAATTTTCAACGTTGACACTTTAACCCCTCGTTTGCGAATTTTATCATAACTTTCACATACGTTAACGAAACTTGGTGAAATTTTTATCATGTATTCTAGTGAGCATAATTAATCGTTACAAAGCTTCGGGTTTGCTAAAAGGTCACTCAGAGGTATACTTTAAACATGTTGACACATTTAACCCCTATAGTTTGTAATCTCTCACTTTCTTTCATATTTAGCTTCGTATGATCCATGATTTATTCGTTTGAAGGTATAAACATCGTGTAGGATTATTGTAAAGCATATTTATCCTTTGTTGACATTTTGAACCCTTATTTTCACACACTTTTCTTGTTTGTCAACTTTAGTCCCTCTAGAGTATTCTTTCACACGTTCAAGCTTATGACACGTGTCAATACATTATAGGACGTGAATTTTCGAGTGTTACATCGGTGGTAGTGATTGTGGGTGGTTGTAGGTGGCGGTGGTAGGTGTCGACGACGGCGATGGGTGGTGGTGGTGGCGGCGAGTGGCGGTGCGGCGGTGAAGACGAGTGGTGGCGGCGGCAAGGTGGTCGTTGGTGGTGGGTGGTAGCAGAGGTGGCGGTGGGTGGCGGCGGCGGTAGTAGTTGGTGGTGGTGGTGGTGGTGGCGTAGACGATGGTGGTGGGCGGCGGCGGCGAGTGGCGTTGGCAAGTGGTCGCCGCTATGGGTGGTAGCGGCAGCGAGAGGGCAGCGGAGGCGACGGTGGCTGTCGGGGTGATGTGGTGGCGGGTGGCGGCGATGGCGTCGGTGGTGGTGGTGGGTTGTGGCGCAGGTGATGGGTTGTGGTGTTGATGAATGGTGCAAGATGGGATGGAATGGAAAAAAAAATAGGAGTGCAATGAATGATTTTGATGGAATGGAATGCCTTTTGGAATGGGTGATTCCATTCCATTGACCAACCAAACATATTTTTCTTCATTCCTCATAATCATCCATTACATTCCACCTCTCATTCCTGCATACCAAACACTACCTTAGTGTTTAAAGACTAATTTACCCACATTTTATGTATACATAATAAAACCACATTTTATGTATACATAAAAAAAAAGAGTGAATTTCAAGTTTTGTCCTTTATCTTTATACCTAATTTCAACCGGTGTCCTTTGTCTTTAAAATTGACAAATTTTGTACTTTATGTTTTCAAATCTTACACGTTATGTCCTTTAGGCCTAACCAAGTTAAGTTTTTATGTTAAGTGGAGGGCAAATTGGTCTTTTTACTTATTAATTTAACAAAATCATTATAATAATAATAATAATTATAACAAAATAAATTATATATAAAGTCACACACGCTCTCTCTCAATCTACTCTCTCTCTATATATATCCAGCAACACCAATCATCACCGCCACCACCTACCCTCACACAACCAGCAACACCACCCCTACATCACCACCGCACAATCCCTACATCCCCATCTGCCACCACCTACAACCACCGCCACCCATCCTTACAACCAACCATCACCAACCGACCACTGCCACCAACGACTAACAACCACCAGTCAACTAACGCAACACAGCCCACACCCTTTCCGTAAACCCTCAAACCACACCCAGACACCACCCTCCGACATCCCCGACACCTCCCTCAAACCACCAAGACATCCCCAATGATCCTGGGAGCAGAAGATGAGGCCTCATCATCGTCATCTAAAGAAGAAGCAACCCCCAATTTCAAAACCCACAAATTAAACCCCCCCCCCCCCCCAGTTCAAAACTCTAATTCAAACCCACCTCAGTTATCATTTGAATCAGAATCAAAATCAGATTATTCCAAACGAAAAATCAAACCCACCTCAATTATGTTCGTATATCTGGACGACGTTGCAGACTTCAGCTTCGCCGGAATCGACTATGGCCGGAGTTTGCAGGTGTATGCGGAGTTTTATTAATGAGTTAAGGTTAGGGTGGATGATAATGTATATGTGTTTGAAACAGGAGGATGAATTTGGGTGGGATGGTTAGGATGATGATGCATATGTGTTGATTTGGCAGTCTCCTAATATATATGGAGAGATAGAGTAGAGAGAGTGTGTCTGTTTTAGAGAGAGAAGAGCATGGGCGTTTAGATATATTTAATTCATTTTGTTTTAATTATTAAAATCATTAGAATGGGTTTTTTAATAATTAAATAAAAAGACCAATTTGCCCTCCACTTAACATAAAAACTTAACTTGGTTAGAACTAAAGGACATAATGTGCAAGATTTGGAAACATAAAGTACAAAATTTGTCAATTTTAAAGACAAAGGATATCGGTTGAAATTATGTATAAAGATAAAGAACAAAACTTGAAATTCACTCTAAAAAAAGTTAAGAAAAAAAGTTCTTTAACTTTTGGGGGTATTTTAAAATGTCATTTCGTATGCATTATATATAATTATTATATATAGTATAAATAACTCAAAAATCTAAATAAAAACCCTTTTACAAACCCTTCATAAGTTAAAGGTTAACCCACTTATCAAAAGGAGATTAACCTTTTTAATAAGATGAGTTATATTAACTGACCCAAAAACCTGATCATTTTAATGTCGTGTTTGGGTAATGACAAAAATTGGCAGCCCCCAAAACCTAATTATTTTTATGTCGCGTTTCAGGTCATGTCACAAATAGTCACCCCCATGACTGAGAATCTGACCCAAACTATAATATATCTACTACAATGTGCTAGTTCTATAAAGTTTAAACACGATACAAAGTTGCATGATGAGCAAAAAACATGTACAAAAACATAATTACATAAAAAACCAAATACCCACCAAAAGAAGATAACTAACTTGTCATCTTAACGTTCAATTACAGAATCACATATTCTTAAACAAACGTTTCTTCGACAAATTCATATTTACGAAGCAAAAGGGTGAGCCCAATGAAAACCCTAATTGATGGTCACCCTAACCAGCCATGATCTCCCTAACCAGCCAATCAAGACTCGGGTATGCAAAATACAAAACAAGAAAAGACGGAACCGCAAACAGAATTGTAATGAGAATGTACACGGCTAAGATGATTGCGCTTGCGGGTATGGCATATAGCACAATAAGAAGAAACATGAACACCAAGGGAAACTTAGCCGTTAAGTGAACGAAAAAGATCAGCGACTTACGAAGAGACGAGTGCAGTCTTTCAGTGCGAGAATCTTGATTATGATCAGGCTCACGGTTGCATGGGCCAATCGTGGTGTTAGCTCGGGTGGTCTGATTGGCGGTCCAACCAGAGTTCCATGACCACGAAGACACAGGTAGATGATCTCCACAGGATGATGAATGGGACTTGACTCGATCACCATTCATGCTCTCAACCATCCAAAGAAGAAAGTAATTCTTTTTTGGGAACTTTAAATTCCCTTTGTAAACGAGCCGGAACGATAGCAGGTTGCACCACGGGCAAGATATGAAAAACGGGAGCTGAATTGGAAGAGTTGGTAGTTTGACAACGGCCCATTGGAGCCCGAGAACACAGTTCTTACAGAGGGTGTGACCACACCATAACACATAAGGCACATTTTCTACGATATTAAAGGATTCCCAGCAAATCGGGCAATCAAAACCTTCATCTCCACTATTGGTTTCTGAGATCTCGTCATCTGAGCAGTCGTGTGGAATGCGTTTTAGTGCAGAAGTACCAGGAATAGAGTTTGAAGCAAAACCCCACATGTTGAACACCGAAGTTTTATTCCCAAATGCACCAGTTGGTCAGATCCATGCCTACAAACAAGAAAAAGATAATCATAACTTTACTTACATGACAACAAGAATAACAATAAAAAAAAGCCAAATAGAACCATACAAAGAACATTACTTGAAGCCAAAAAGTAGATACATCAGCCAAATTTAACAATTGTTCATAGTCAAACTAAGTACCTAAAAGTTGAGAAACTTGTATAAGGCTCACCTAATATACCTTTGGAATTACATAAGAAGAACGGTGTACAATTCAGCTGAATAATGACAGAAGTCAAGAGACAAGATGAAGAAAAAAGAATCTATAAACGATCGACCACTCATAAACAATTTCCAGGATTCTTGTACTGAATTATACATCTTTTATTAAGTTTCCAGTCACTGTATGATCACTGAAGACGACTGAAAATTTTAAATTGTATCATGAAGTTTAAATACTCTCATGAGTCACACATCTTCTATCATCGAATATACAGTGACCACACCATGAATTTGTAAATATTCGAAGGAGTTCAACATAAATATCAAAAGAAACCCAACTAGAACCAAACAAAGAACATTGCTATGACCAAAATATTGATACATTAGTCAAGTTTCAGGCACCTAAATGTTGAGAAACTTGAATAAGGCTCACCTAATGTTGCTTTGGAATTACATGAGACAACAACAACAACAACAACCATACCCAGTCTTGGTTTTAAAAAGCGAGAGGCGCACAAAAGCGACGAGGTCTAAAATTGAGGCGCGAAGCGCAAAGCGCAAAAGCGGTGGGCTTTTCGTACCCGAAGCGCAAGATGTTTATATAATTTTTTTTATATATCCCATACATATCCCATAGGTTTTTAGCTTCCTTTAATCAAAATATAGCTATAAGTAAGGCTTTTATACCATTTTATTTATGCAGTTAATCTAGGTATGGGAATGAAAGTCTCAAAAGGTGGGGTAAATACTTTGTCCCACATCGGTGTGGGGACAAAGTGAGTGGTTGTTTATAAGGTAAAGCCTTTACTACTCCATTGTAGCTTTATGACATGTTTTACCACAAGTCCTACCCGCGCGCAGGGGGGGGGTGCAAAAAATGATTTGCTTGAACTCGTGCCCGCCCGCACGTCCTGCGGACACGAATGCAGCTCCTTGTGGTTTTTTGCTGAAAAGTGTGAATAAAATGCCTAGGGTACATGAAAAATCATCAAAAATTGCGCTTTTTTGGCGCTTCCTGGAATTACACAAGGCGACAAGCATAAAAGCCCCAGACCCTGCGCCTTATGTCGCCTTGCGCCTAGGCGCGCTTTTTAAAACCACCCAGTAAATCCCACAAATAGCAGAACCATTGGTAGGGTCTGGGGGAGGTGGGATGAAGGCAAACCTTTCCTCTATCCAAGAATAGAGAGGCTACTTCCTGAGAGACCCCCGGCTCCAAAACAACCAACAGACAGATAGACGAAAAACGGGTAAGTAAATCGCGTAGCAGTAGTCAGATAAACCATCAGTAAGCAACATATATGCATATATACAAGAAAATCATCATATGTTGGTCTACATGAATAAAATGGTCTACAATTTAGCTGAATAATGACAGAACTCAAGAGAAATGATGAATTTAAAAATCTATCAAACGATCAACCCCTCATAAAAAACTTCCAGGATTCTTGTAACAAATCATACATCTTCTATTAACAAGTTTCCAGCCACTGTATGATCACTGGAGACCACTAAAAATTTTATAAATTCCATCATTAAGCTTAAATTCTCTTTTACAAATCACACATCTTCAATCATCAAATTTCCAGTGACTATAACCTAATTTTCACTTAAATTTTAACTAAAATCAATAACAAATGTGAGAAACAAGCATCAACAGTCCAACACGAAAGATCAAATGTTCAAAAACTGCAAGTCTGCAACAATTTCTTCCTTCAACCATGATCCAAATACCAATTGCTCAAATTAAAGTACATAAACTGTGTTTAAAACTAATTAATCATCCAAATCCTAATACAACCGTCATAAACTCGTAATTACGTGAACAACCGGAAAATTCAGATTCAAACTTCACAAAAACAGAATAAAACATTAAAACCTAACGAAACAAACGGAAAAAAAAACATTACGTTAATGACTAAATCACGCAAACTATCAGCGATCAATATCATTCATCAAACCCTAGATAACATTGATAATACATAGAGCACGCAACATTTCGGTCCGAAATTGGTGTTAACAACGAAAAGGCATAAAAGTCAAAGTAATTTTGATTGAATAAGGTAATATGAACCCTAATATTGTTGAAATTGAAGAGAATGTTTACCGATTTAATGATAAAATGAAGATCGGTGGTGGAAGAGATTCATATTATTCACAGAGAGTGTGTGTGTGTGTGTTTGTTTCTCTCTCTCTCTAGAAAGGGTAAGATTTAGAGAGAGAACATCGGCGACCACATGCATCCAAGTGTGAGGATGTAAATGATTTGGTGTGTTGCAGGTTCACTTTAGTTACCTTGCACTTTGTGTGAGTGAATGGGTCTATTTGGGTTGGGCTTACACTTTGGCCCAGTTCAATGTATGTCATGTCGTCATGGCTAGTCATTATATTTTGTTTTATTTCTTTTCAAGTCAAAATGTTTTGTCATCTATTTCTTCTAATTATAACATAGTATATTTATATACAACTAGACGCGGGGGGGGGGGGGGGGGGGGGGACTTTGCCGCGCGGAATACCGACACTTGGTAATCGCATAACACGTAAAAGTTCTTTAAAAAAAAATTATAGCAATACCATACTCAAGTTAGAGAGAATAAAATATTCGGTTTTATGGTTGTTGGACCTACAAAAGAACAGATGATATTTAAAAGTCATAACATGATTCACTGATTAATAAATAAGTAAAAGATCGAACCAAACTCTCCTCAAAGATGGTGAATCTTGAACAGATGATATTCAAAAGTCATAATATAGTATAGACATATGCATACATATTATTCGGGCAAGTTCAAATGGCTTTCATTTGTACTTAGGTCAGATTTACCCTCGACGAAAACAATGAACTGCGCATATGGAGTGAATGTCATATAGAGAAATCAATCAACCTTAAGAAGGTAATTTGGGATATTTTTCCATTCATGTTCGTTCATTAAGGAAATGAAGATGTTCGTGTTCGTTCGTTAATTTTAGGTAACGAAAATAAACAAACATTCATGAACACAAACAAACTTTAACGAACATAAACAAACATTCATGAACACAAATAAACACAAACGAACACAAACATGCGTTCATGGAAAAAACGTACACAAACAAACATATATTAAAAGGTATGCAATATAAAATACTCTGATATTTATTAAATATTTTATTAGCGGGAATTTTGAAGTATTCAAATAAAATATAAAAATTAAAAACCTTAATGAACAATCGAACACAGACAAACATAAACGAACGTTACCAAACGTTCACGAACATAAATAAACGGACACGGTCTTGTTCATGTTCGTTCATTTAACTAAACGAATTAAATTTCTTGTTCGTGTTGGTTCATTTATTAAAAGAAAGAACACAAACGAACTTCTCGCCGAGCGGTTCACAACTGTTTGCTGAACATTCGGTTCATTCATAACGCTAATAATGTAATCTAGAAGGATAAATATGCAAGAAACTGATAATCTAGTCAAATAAAGGTGTAAAATTAGCAAGTCACAAGTGGAATAGAATAGGGAAGACAGAATAGTTTTAAAGGGTTGGTGTTGATCATGTATAACATAAAGCTAGGGAACAAAACGACACCCAAACATAGTAAATCTACTTTTTTTTCCCGTTTGCGGCCCATTTTAAGACGGTTTCCTAAAATTAAGGGTTACCAACTCACAAGAGGAAGCATGAAAAAACCCAAGTAGCATCTTGTATGCTGCAAAAAGAAAAAAAGAATTTTGATACAACACTAAAAACAAAACCACACCAAGTCAAATTATATTTCTCTATTTTGCAAGTCCGACTTCATATGTTTTGTTATTGTGAAAGTGCACTAGTTTTAACGTTATATTACTAATTTTGTGAAAATAATGTTAAAATGGGGGGGGGGGGTTAATTATGCATCACGTGGTGGCGTTGATAGTCAAAAGACAAGGGAGTACATGCACTAATTGGCCTTTGGCTTAATTGCTGAGTATTATGCCTTATGTCCAAGGCTTGATGCAAAACTACCATCGAGCCGGAGGTTTCACTGGAAGAAGCCTCTCTATTCCTACGGGGTAGAGGTAAGGTTGTCTACATCTTACCCTTCTCAGACCCTACCTTAGCTTTGCTATTGATGAGATTTACTGAGTATGATGATGATATTGAGACTAGTTATGTATTTAAGTGTAAGGGGCTGTTTGGCAACATCTGAATCAATAAGTGCTGAATGAATAAGAGGTCTGAATGGGTAAGAGGCTCTGAACCAGTAAGTGCTGAACCAGTAAAGTGCTGTTTGGTTGCACATCTGAATGACTGTGTAAAATGACATTTTTACCCCCTTTTAATTAAAAAAACCATTACTGAAAGTACATGTTCTTCCTCAATTCCTCTGAACTACACCGTCACCACCATTCAATCGATCTACTCAAATCGACAAACAATCAAACAAATTAAGCACAATCCAGCTCCAATTCAACAAATCTACTCAGATCCACACACAATCAATCAACAAAACACATAAAACCTAAATCAAACTTGTTCAACAATCAATTCGAGCTACAACATCAACCGATCGAAAGTAATTTTAGAAGAAAAAAAAAACGATAAATCTACTTACGCAGATCCTTGATTGTAAAGATCGATCGAAACGGAGACTTTTTCGGCGCCGGATTTGAGTCGGCTGAGTGTAGCTTTCTTGTGCGCTACGATGAAGGGAGAATCGGAAGTGGCGATTACCGATGATGAAATGATGAGGAGGAGTGTTACGATTGAGATGAGAGAGTTGTTCATCGTGAAGTTCGCCATTTTCGGTGGTGAGGAGGAGACGGTGGAGGAGCAGTGGAGGGGGAGGAGGAGTTGTGGAGGAGATGGGAGGAAGGGGCAGGTATGTCAAGTTTTTCATTCAGCAACTTCTCAAATCTGAACCATTCAGACTGAATGAAACCATTCAGAGGTAAGGGTTTTGTGAACCAAACAACCCAACCTCTGACCGATCCAGAGGTTAAGCTCTGAATGGATCCATTCAGATCCAAACAAACAGCCCCTAAGTAACATTGTCCAGAAGGTACCTACTTGTAATACAAGACTCTATATAATGTAACCATTCTCAACTACTACAAACTCAAGTGTCGGCCGCCGACACGGTAATAGTTGTGGGCTATCATTGGGCTAAATGGGCGGCAGGGATAATAGTGCCAGGCAGCTGCCTGGCACTCCCCTATTGGCCCAACAAATTTACGATTTTATCCCCCTTTAAAATTACGATTTTGCCATCAGTTAAAAATTATGTTTTCGCCCCCGCTTAAAAATAAATTTACGCTTATGCTCCCAGCTAAATATTTCAATTTTGCCCCCGGTTAAAAATTACGATTTTGCCCCGTTTCAATTTACAGTTTTGCCATTAGATTTTTCCCCTTAAAAATACGATTTTCCCATCAGTTCAATTCTATGTTTTTACCCCCACTTAAAAATAAATTTACGCTTTCGCTCCCAGCTAAAAATTCCAATTTTGCCCTCGGTTCAAAATTACGATTTTGCCCCGTATAAATTTATAGTTTTGCCATTAGTTTTTTTCCTCACAGCCAAGTTACGATTTTACCCTCAACTTAAATTTACATTTTCCCCATCGTTTTTCTTTGTTTTCCTGCTGACATTACAAGTTTGCCCCCAGTGTAAAATTACAGTCGTGCCGGCAACTTCCTGGCACTCCCCCGTTGGTCCATTTAGTTTGCAGTTTATCCCCGAATTAAAGTTATGATTTGGCCCTCAGTTAAAAATTACGTTTTTCCCATCGTTTTAGTTTTTTTACCAAAACTATAAAGGTTTTTTGTTTTAATTGGTTTACTCGATTTAATTTTTTTTTCGTGTCAAGGAGTTGCCTAACACTAGCTCATTAGTCCTGAGAAATTGCAGTTTTGCCCTAAGCCCAAAATTACGGTCTTATCATCGTTTTTGTTTTTTTTTTTCCTAGCAAAATTATAGTAGTCTTTTTTTAATTGGTTGAGAATTATTCGGTCATCGTCCCGTAATGCGGGCGGGGCATCTACTAGTATTATACATATGTTGTGAGGTAACTAAGATTTGTTGTGTTATCAAACTGTAATAAGACAGACCCACAAAATATAAATATCAAACAGTCAAAACTAATTCAGAAACAGGGTGACTTTCGCGTTCTTGACAATATTCAAGAAAGCATATATGCACTTGGCCATGATCAAAGTCACAAACAAGAAACTCAGAATATCATTTCATACAATTCAAAACAGGTAACCTTGACAAGGTTGATGATCGAATCGATGACCATAAAACACAAAAAAAACCAGTAAACAAAATTGACACAAAAACATATTAGATTTATTTCTTACATATATCTTAAGCAACTAAGACTTATGGTTGACGTCGAGACAGGACCCACAAAATGAAATGTTGATAAACCGAAACTAGTCACGAATAGGGTATTTCTGCGCGTTCTTGACAATCTTGGATAGAGCAGCTTGGCCGAGATCAAGACCACAAACATCAGCTAGCTGGACCAAATACAACAAAACATCAGAGATTTCTTCCTCCAAATGCTTTTTATCATCACTACTCCAGTTTGGTAACCCTCTTTCCACTTCTCCTTTCCATTGGAATATCTCCGATAACTCGCCCACTTCCCCTACCTGCCATGCATACATTAGTAACGTAAATCTTTAGACTTAACAAAACCCTAAACCCTAAACCGTAAAAATGACTTTGATCATATTTTTTTAAAGTTAAATAAGGTTTTTAACAGAAGTAGTATATTACCAAAGCTAAGAGTAGATTTCTTGGACTGTGAAATTTGTCCCAGTTCCTTACTTTAGCGAATTCCGCTACCTTATCTCTGAGTTCCTCTAGTGAAACATCTTTGAATTTTTTTGGGAAGTTATTTGTGCTCTCCATGTTCAAGCTCCTACACATGTGATGTGTGTTAGTTAACTTCTACGCTCCTATTTATAGCCAAACCATACAACAGTTAGCATGTGAGTGAAAGAGGTAGGTAGTGGATGCTGACTTATAATTTCGGTGACTAGATGTCACTCCCTTTAATAATACATGTGACTAAAGGTCCAGACATCAGTCCCAAAATCATTCATTTAGAGCTCTGAATTGGATGTCTTTGGTTTTATTTTGTTGATCATCTTTTAATTATGATCACTTGAACAGGAATGTTTCATGTTTGCATTTGTATTTTAAACTTATACTTGCTAAAAATAAAACCATCAACAAGCACATCTCTTGTAACCTTGAGATGATTGTTGAATATATAAAGACTCATCCCTCTAAAAAATGTGTTTAGGACTTTAGGGTAACAATTCTGATCACAAAACTTAAAATAAACAAGTTTTAGATAAGTGTGTCTAACCATGTCATTTTTAGCTTGACCTGATTGACTCGTCATGTGGGCGTAGTAAAATTAAACGGGTTGACATGCTAACCCGTTAAAGCTTAACGGTTCTTTAAAATAACATTTTTAGAAGGGGTTGTTTAAAACTTAAGGTTTAATGTATTCAATTTTTTTACTTGAATAGATGCACGTATATATCACTACAGGAAAAAACATCTTGAGGAAACCGAATTTTTTTACCGACGACATGTCGTACCTATAGGGACCAGGGGCGCAGGATTCAAGGGGTGGGAAGGGGCGCCCGACCCCCCGAACTTTTCGGTCAGTAGTGTTATGTATGTATGTTTCATATAGAATTTTGTAGGTATATACGTTTTCGACCCCCCGGTTTTAATTTTTTTTATTTATATAGCCCATATAAAATATTTAATTAGCCCAAATATTACATAGCCCAAATCATTATACTTGGAAGAATGTATATTATATAGCCCAAATAAAATCCCACCCTATAAAAAAAAACCCAAATTCGTTTACCTGGGACTACGACTAGAAACATAAGGGGGGAAAATCACTGCTTTCTTGGTCGTCTGGTCTTCTTCAGTTGTTTGACTGCAGCTGCTGCTTGTTGAATCTTTCTAGTTCGACTTCTTCAATCTTCATAAGGTTAAAGGTATGTGTTTTTTATCTTTAGGTTTAACTTAGGGCTGCAATTTATGTGATTTAGGTTGAAATTAGGGGTGGAATTGGTTCGAATTTTTGCCTTTAACTTGTTGAATCTTTCTGTAACTATGTCTAATTTTATTTGTTTAATCTTATTGTGATTTGATTAAGATAGAAATTAGAGTTTGAAATATAGGGTGATTTGTTAACTTGTTGTTTAATTAAATTATGCTATAGGGAAGTATAAAAGCATAACTTCTTTTTTTTCAAAAGAAAGAATGAAGAACAAGTAGAGCGAATTGTTGATGGAAACAATGAGATTAAACGTCTGCAATGAAAATATTTAAGAATCGTCTTCGCAATAAGATGTCAGATCAGTATCTAGCAAACAGTATGGTGATTTACATAGAAAAGGAGATTGCTGTGAACTTTGATTCGGAGTCCATAATTGAAGAATTCAAAAATTTTAAAGGAAGACAAGCAGAAATATAATTCTTCATCCAGGAGAACCGGGTACTACATTCCTCTCTCATTTTTAATGTTTTGGTGTCTTTGTTCATTTGTTTGTTAAACAATGTTTACGTTTTAATGTTTGAGAACGTTTTTTATTTGATATTAATGTTTGACCCGACCCGAATCGAATCACCGACGTCCGACCCGAACATATCACCTTGAAACAACGCGATAGAAAAATTTTATAGGTCCGATACCTTCCAACCCCCCGGTGGAAATTTTCAAGCTTCGCCACTGATAGTGACGACATGTGGTATCCACAACTTTTGTTCCTACAGGTTGCGTAGGTCGTCTCTATAGACGTTGTCTCAATAGACCAACTTTTATGGATGATAAGTCGTTCCTATAGATGTAAAATACAAAATTGTTTTAAAGTTTAAGGACGACATTTCGTTCCAATAGGTTAAAAATCTTTTTTTGTTCTTTTCTCATCTATAGGGACAACTAGTCGTCCCAATAGGTCAAAAATATTATTTTCTAACATTGGATGTATTGAGACGACAAATGGTTTCTAGGAACATTAAAAAAAAGTTAAATTAGACACTTCGGGACGACAAGTCGTCCCTACATTACCACAAGGAAAATGAAAAAGAAAAGTATTTAACGTGTAGTGATGAAAAGTCGTTTCTACAAGTTGAAAATGTTTTTAAGGTTTCTAACTTATTATAGTGGAATTAAGAAAAAGAAAAAAATAATTATTTTTAGCTTATAGGACAATATGTCGTCCCTATAGGTTAACCTAGTTTGAAATACAGATAAACCTTATTGGGATGACGTGTTATTCTATAGGGAGGACTTTTGTCGCCCCAATAGGCTTCGTACCTACAAATGTTCTTGCTTGTAGTGATATGAGACTTTTCACTCACTTAGAAATTTGAAATATTAATCCTTTTAAACCTATCTTATCTTCGTTTATCTTAATACTGTTTAATTCCTCATATCACGTATGACTCTCCATCTCCTCATCCTATAATCACCACTTGGCTGCTTTAACATAACAAAATCTTGACAAGATTTCAGAAGATTAAATCCAAATTCCATTAATTTTCTTTATGAAAATACACATATGACAAAACCCCACTTGCCCATCGATCTACCAGTGTTTACACATTAACCCGTTTAACTTGTTTAGATAAATACATTAGTCATGTAGGGGTTACATGTTTAATTATGTCTGGGTTAGGGGACGATATCTTTGACGCACATAAATATATGGGTCATGTTCGGGTTCACAGTCCACCAACTCAACATGATTGTCTCCACACTTGTTTCACTTTGTTCACTCCACAAAATATTACAAAGTCTACTATTATTATCATCACCAAAATAATTGTGTGCCAACTTCACTTGTGTGTGTATATGTGTCAGCATGACTAGCGTAAATAAGTACAGTTTTGCTTTACAAAAAGCTCCAGACATCTTTATTTCCATCCATCTACTTTCACCATCTATCCCAAAACATATGTCCCCATTTGTACATGTAATTCTTTTTTTGCATAATGCATCATAATTAGATAATATATATTTACAGAAGAATATATATGTCATGGATGCTGATCAGGATTTGCATCATATATAATTCTGGATCATGGGCAATCCTGAATAATATTGGATATCTGATATGGACTACTACAGGCAAATTCTGCCTATAATACGAAGAAAGATTCACAAATGGACCTGCACTGCACATTATGCATTCATCACCTGGCTGGCTGTTTATACTCCTTTCATAATTATCTCTTTCACCCTTCATTTAAATTCTGATTTTCTAACATCTATGCCTTTTCATCACTTCATCATGTGTCGATATTCTGGGGGCCCGTTACCACAACTTGGGTTAGTGTATGTCAATTATTAATATGACTAAAGTTCTACGGGTTACAAAAACTAAGCGCGTCAAGACTTGTAGTGATTAAACATCACTACCAAAAGTGTTTCATACTTTCCATGTGTCAATTAGTGCTTCATCATGTGTTTTCTAGGAAAGCTTCTAAGACTCGGTGAAGTATGTTGGATCGTCCTTACTCGTTAAATTTGACATTTGTCTCGTAAATGATTTTTTTACAATGAAGTTTCATGGATAATGTTTAAGAGTCGGTCACAGTTTGTTGGATTTTTATATATAAATTCTGAAAAAAATAATAAAAACATGAGTTGGACACATATAGCTGAAACCAGTAGATATGTAAAACCTGAACTTTAACAAGAACCAACAGTCTTTTAACTTATTAATGTTATGTAACATCACCAAAAAATAAAGAAACAACATATCCTAAGTTGAAATTGCATAAACTACTAAATTGAGTGCTTGAGGCATATAAGAAAACAAAGATCTGGCTTTTATTTATTTATATATATTTATATTTATGAGCTTCCTTTTAGAAACTTTAAGTTATTATTGTTCAACAATAGCATGTTTTCAACTATTGCTTCATTTTCAGAAACTTACCCAATGGCATGTATGTTTTAGAATTATCATCATACTCTAAACTATGGCTCGATCTCGACATCGATTCTGCTCGGAGGGCGGCTAATGCGGCCCTCCGTCTTTGCTTCTGTTCCTTCCACTCCTTTACTTGCTCTTCGAGGGCGGCTTTTGCCTGCTCTGCCACCTCAGCTCGTGTTGTCGCCTGTTCTGCTCGTGTCCTAAATTCACTCACTTTCGCCATCGCACTCTCCAAATCTTTTTTCAATTTCTCAATTTCTTCGCGACTTTTGGACTCAATTTGTGGCTCAACTTTAGCTTCTTTGGATTTTTTCACCAAGTTTTCATATTCTTCTAATGAAATAGTGATCTCGGAGTTTGCATCTTGAAACTGGACTTCTTCGTGTTCGGATTGTAATCTTTGGTTTTCTTTTTTAACTTCTTGGGTTTCAATCGCCATTTGTTGAAGAGCAAAATAAGCAGCGGATTTTTCGCCTATTGCTTTTAACTCGGCTGCCTCAGCAGCCGCGGCTTTTGATCTTTCTTTATGAATCTCGGCTTGCAGTAATGCTATTTCGACTTGCGCTTCATTCTCTCTCTCACGAATCTCGTCCAGTTCACTTCTCATTGTTTCTAACTGAGTCAACTCGCTTTCGTCCCTGAGTTGGAGTTCCTGTCTTAACTGAGTCAACTCACTCTCTAACAACTCAATATATTTCCCTTGAGTTTCCATTTCCTCCATTTGTTTTATGGTTTTGAGTTTATCACTTGTGGCTTCCATAAGTTGTTTTTCAAGTACACGAAGCTCGTCTTCTGTTGACTTTAACATGGTCAACTCATCAGCCATTTCTTGGATCTTTGTTTCAAGTTCTGATACACGGATTTTTGATTCTTTGCATTCATTGATGTATACTTCTTTCTCAAATTCAGAATTTTTTAGTAGCGTTTTGAGCCCGTCAACGGTTGTTTCGTGGTTATGTTGGTTAAGAAGGGCTTGTTTGTGGGCAGCATCCATGGCTTCCAGTTGAAACTTGCAGTTGGCCAAGTCTCTTAGTATAACTTCAAGATCTTTCTCATTCTCCACTTCCTGTTAAAAGATTGACCCGCGGTCCATTGTAACACGTTATAAAACTTGGTTACTATTTAATGATTTTAAAGACGGGTTACAAAACTTTTAGTGACCCAAAAAAAAAAAAAAAAAACCGTTACAAACCCTGACATGTGGGATATTACTAGATACGTTTATTTGTTAGGTAAACAAAAGTTGCCATGTTTAACTTGGTCGACCAATGAACCCATTTAAAATTAGTAGAATCTTTTAAGATCATCCCGTCCGCGCCCATTTCATATATCACAACTTGTTTACAACTCATTTATAACATGTTTGACCTTTTCAGATAAATGGTTACACGGGTCGTAGAGGTGTAAACAAGCTAAGCTACTTGAGACCAACTTGAAAACAACTCGAAACGAATCTAAAACTAAGCTTGATTAGTAAACGAGCCCGAGTTTGAGCTTCACTTATCGAGCTCGAGCCGGTTCACGAGCCTAAACAAGCCTATTATTTATATTATTTTAATTTAATATACTAAATATATTTATATAAATAATTATATTAATTTATGAAATTATGATAAAATAACTAAACTATATATATATATATAAATTAATGAAAAAAAATTATAATTAATGTAAATTGATTAATAACGAGCCGAGCTTGAGCTCGGGCTCAACTCGACTCCTTTGCACCCTAACGGGTTGTATTCAGGTCACACAACTCGGCTCGTTTGCACCCCTAACGATTGATGGGTATGAAACAAATAAATATACGAGTCATGTTTGAGCTGAACGACTCAACCGGTGAAACCCAAGCTAGAAACTTACTTCTTCGCTACTAGACCGACCTTTGATCTGAACACATTTTTCACCAAAATGAGAAACGGATACTTTAACGGGTTTGATTGGATCCGTATCGATCTCCCCCTTACTTTCTTCCCCGATCAATTCCATCGATATGATTTCTGCAAGGCATGTTAGTTACATTATCATGTTAAACACAATTTTTGTATGCATGTGTTTGAGAGGGAGGGAAATGTACCTTATAAAAGTTGAGAAGATGTGAATGAAATTCGATTGGGGGAGATGGAACAAATAAATGTGGTTCAAACCATCGGACTAATCGTTTTCCATTTAGGGTTTGTTTGATTCCGATGAAACCGAAGATAAAACAGTGCTGTTTTATTGATGTACGTATATGCATGTCGAAAGAGAAGTGGAGGATAATATCGCCGTCCTCCGCCGCCGCTTAGTGAAGATCGTCCGCCGGCCAGCTGTCTGAACTAAAACAATGTGAAGATACCATCGTTTTCTTTTGTTATTTTCTTTGTGGACAACGTTTGACTTGACTCTATCGTCCCCACCTTTTTGTAACAACTAGTATTTTACGCCCGCGCTACGTATGCGGAGGCTCGGTTTCAGAGGCAGACGCTCCAGCGGTAGTGTAAATTTTGGAAAATTTTGACGTTTTTTCGATTTCGTTATCTCTTTTCTTTAAAATGTTGTCTCTATACGAACTTTCTAGATCCGCCACTGCTGGGTTTGTTACATGGTATGATATCCATAGCTTTATAAGCTGAGTAAAGTATAAAGTGGTAGAGTCCGGGGGTGTAAATGCAAATTTACTAAACAACAAAGTACTAAACCAGAAAAGAGTAAAGTACAAGGAGCGTAAATGAAGAATGTTTCGGTCAGATAAAAATCCAGATTGCACATCAGAGACAAGTTTGCCAACCACATGTTTAACCCTTCTCGCCAAAACTTTGGATATCACTTTGGAAATACATCCAACCAGGCTGATAGGTCTGAAGTCGTTAAGGCTGGCGGGGTCACCCACTTTGGGGATGAGGGCAATAAAGCTAGACGCTTAATGACTCCATCCAAGAAGAACTAGCAAAAAACCCGCAAAACTCTTGCTCCAACAAGGACCAATACCAACGGATAAACAAAAAACTGAAACCATCCGGTCCCATTGCGCGCTCACCATCACAATTATGCGCTCACCATCACAATTATAATTAAGTTTTAAAATAAAGAGTTAAATGCTATTTTAGTCCCTGTGGTTTGAGTCACTTTGCCAGTTTAGTCCAAATATTTCATTTTTCGACTGTGGGTCCAAAACGGTTTCACTGTTGCCATTTTAGTCCCCTAGGTTAACTTCATTCATTATTTCTGTTAACGAGAAGGGTGATTCGGTCATTTTATATGGCCGAATTGACTTTCTAGTTAACATAATTACATATGAAATGACCGAATTGCCCTTCTCGTTAGACCATGTGTAGTGGTAGTGGGTTATAATGCCCCCACCATGGGGCATTATCCGACACGTGGCGTCCTAGTCAGCGATGGGGCATTATAGCAAAAGTGGTGTAGTGGGTATAATGCCCCATAATGCCCCTACCAATCATTAAAAAAAAAAAAAAAAAAAAAAAAGCAAGTAATTGCTCATTGGTTAGTCAAAGATTTGACCTCTCCCCATTGGCCAAAACCAAAATGCATGTGCCCACTTAAGCGTTATATTTAAAACGCCATAATGCAAATTTTCAATTTATAACGCCTTATAACGCCCCATGTAATGGGGGTGGGGGCGTTTTGGGGCGTTATTTTTCAATTTTTTTTAAAAATCACGCCCCACTACGGGTGGTCTTAATAGAAAAATGTATGAAATTAACCCGGTGGACTAAAATGACAACAATAAAATCTTTTTGGACCCACAAGAGAAAAAATGAAATATTTAGAGTAAATTGAAAAATTGTACAAAACCACACAACGCCTAAAAAGACATTTAACTCTAAAATAAGAAATGCTTAAAAAAGAAAAAGAAAACAAGGGGGTGAACTGGTGAAGATCTTGTTTTGCTTGAACACATATTAAAGGAGTTACTTTTGTAGTCATGAAGAACGATAACAAATGCTGGTCCCAAAAATAACTACCTTGTTGAATCACTCTCTAACCACCAAACAATTGGAGCAAATTCATGGATCTATACTCGTTCACGGCCTTAATCACCTCGATAGACTATTAACCCACCATCTTGTAACCTCTCAATCCGATTACTCTCAACCCACTGCTCATTACCTTCGATTAATCCTCCACCATTCGAAGCAACCAGATGTGGATTCAGCAACATCCGCCATGCGGTATTTCAGCAAACACGGCAACTTTCAACAAGCACTTGCTCTGTATTCAGGGCTGCAAACATCAGGACTCTCACCTTCAACATTTGCAGTTGCATCTGCTCTGAAAGCATGTGCCAGAGTTTGTGAATTAAATGGTGGGGTTATGATTCATGGGCAGGTATTTAAGTATGGGTTTTCTGGGGATGTTTATGTGGAGACTGGTTTAATTGGGTTTTATGCGAAAGTTGGGGACATGGGGAATGCATGTAAGGTGTTTGATGAAACGTCTGAGAGAAATGTGGTGTCTTGGAACTCGATGATTGATGGGTATTTGAGATCTGGGGATTTGGTTATGGCTGAAGGTTGTTTTGCTCGTATGCCGGATAAGGATGTGGTTTCTTGGAACTCGATGGTGACGGGGTATGCGAGAGTTGGGGATATGGAGAAGGCGTTACGGTTGTTTGAGGAAATGCCAGAGAGGAATCAGACCTCGTGGAATGCGATGGTCAGTGGTTATGTTGAGTGTGAAAAACTGGAATTAGCTCGAAAGTTTTACGATTCAATGCCACAAAGAAATACCATTTCTTGCATCACAATGATTGGTGGGTACTCGAAATGTGGAGATATTGTATCTGCACGTGAGTTGTTTGATGAGATGGGTAGGAAGGATCATTTGTTATATAATGCTATGATCGCGTGCCACGCTAAAAACAGTCGACCAAAAGAAGCACTCCAACTGTTCGATGAAATGCTTCAACCCAATGTTAACATTCAACCTGACAAAATGACATTAGCTACTGTAATATCCGTGTGTTCCCAACTGGGAGACTTAAGTTTTGGATCGTGGATTCACGAGCTTTACATGAATCAAATGGGCATTACGATGGATGACCACTTACGTACCGCCTTAATCGACTTATATGCGAAATGTGGTTCCATTGATAAAGCTTTCAAGCTATTTGACAAGTTGCACAAGAAAGATGTCGTTGCTTATACAGCCATGATATTGGGTTGCGCCATTAACGGGAAAGAACAGATTGCTATCAAACTGTTTGATGAAATGATGGAGTCTAAAATCCGACCTAATTTAGTCACATTTTCAGGACTGTTAACCGCATTAAGTCATGTTGGTATGGTTGAAGAAAGTTACCATTGCTTCAACTCCATGAAAAGATACGGGCTTGCACCCACACCTGATCATTACAGTCTCATGGTTGAAGTTTTGGGCCGGGCCGGGCGACTAGAGGAAGCCCACAACTTAATAAAGGGCATGCCAATGCAACCCCATGCTGGTGTTTGGGGTGCATTGCTTCTTGCTTGTAGTACACATAATAATGTTGAGTTGGGGGAAATCGCAGCCAAACATTGCTTTGAGTTGGAAGCCGATAGCAGCGGTTATGGTTCCCTTCTTGCTAATATATACGTGAGTGCCGGTCGGTGGGATGATGCTAAGAGGTTAAGAAAGAGTATATACGAAAAGGGTTTGGTTAAGGTTCCTGGAAGTAGTTGGATGGATCATGTGCAAGAGTAAAATGGTAAAGCATGCTAACACTTTTTTTTATGGCCCAAATATGATTACAGAATTCTTAATAAAAAAACAATATTTAACTTTGTTTAGATATGGTATAAGTTGCGTGTCCTTTCTTCTATGAAAACAATATTTAACTTTGTTTAGATATGGCAACTTCATACTAATTTATGATGAATAGATTGGTTGAAGTGTATTTTATACTAGCAAGAGTCGCTTAAAAGTTAAAACATTACTTACATAGCATCAATTAAGTATATTTAACGCAGTAAGTTTTAAACACTGATTCATTTAAGGACATTTCTGAATAGAATGACACATTGGTTGCTTGTACTGTACAAGAACATCTATGTCTTTTTGTCCTGTTTCCCGTGGTAGATTCGATATATGGAACTAGGGTGAGGTTCGGCTACAAAGTCCATTTTTCCTACAAAGTGTACAAAGTCATAAAACACTACAATTTCAGCCATAAAACACACTCAAAACCCACAAATAACATAATGAAGATTACTAAAACACAATATCCAAACACTAACAATCCTTAAAAACTTCAAACACACCATCTTACAAATATGAATATAAAACACAACATGATAATCAACATAAAACACACTAATGTTAGTCATTCGATAATCAAAGCCTTATCATCCAAAACACAACACAAAACCAACAAATATGGTGTTTTAGTAATCTTCACTATGTTATTTGTGAGTTTTGAGTGTGTTTTATAGTTGACATTATGGTGTTTTATGACTTTTTACACTTTGTAGGAAAAATGGACTTTGTAGCCAACTCCCACCCTATGGAACTAATTCAGCCTTTTTGTTTATCTGATTTGCAGGTCTCTCATGTCAGCCGTATGACTACCAGATGATTGATATTTCTGAGGATGGATTTGTACGATTCCTTATTTTCAGCCCTGATGAATTACTTATAATTTGTTGTTTTTGAGTTTTGATCATAAACAAATTATCTCAGGTGAATTTACTGACTGAAAATGGCAACACCAAGGATGATCTAAAGCTCCCAACTGGCGACACTCCTCAGCTTCATTGTGTTCTTGTTTATAAAAAGCGCGCCTCAGGGTCTTGAGCTGGCACTTCATGTATATGCGGGTCAAATTTGTAAAATATGGGTGGCTGCTGTATAAAAATGTCCAAAAGGTTGATATTATAACTGGCTTGCTTGATTGAAAGACTGTCATGCAAAAGAGATGAGAGATGCAACTTTTGGTTGTGCACAACGTGAACCATGCCCGTTGAGTTTCAAGATCCAAACGCCTCAATGTACATTTTTATGGATGCGGATCAAAGATTGATTTGCAGAGGGAAAGGACCTTTGGTGGCCGGTGATTGTGATGTCAGCAATAGGGAGGACCGGATTTGTGCTTACAAGGACATCGGCCCCAAACAGCGTGTATCTGGATTTGATCTTACTGCAGTTTGAAGTTCTTTCACTGTAATTGTCTAATCTTTTGTGTTTTATAATCAATGGGATAAGGTAAAATGCAACTCGTGCAAAAACTGGTTGCCGTTAAATACGAGCTCCTTGACGATAGATATTTATTTTTCTTTGTTTTAAGCAAACATCTTTATTGAACCAAACTTGGAGTCTAGTCAACAAAATTCTTCAAGTTCTCATGTGAAGTTCGAGTTTAGTTTACACCGTTGAGTCAAACCGAGCCCTCTTGACGTTCAGCTCAACTCGGCGCCTTTATTTTATATGGTGGCTAGATCATTAAAAGTAGGAGTTGAGGGCTAATTGTGTAAATTATCCCCTAAAACAAGGACTATGACTAAGAATTTTTGTTATCATTGTTTTGTGACTGGCAAAACTTATCATCATCAACAAACACACGAGTCTCTTTCAGTCTCCTTCACACCCTTATCCAGAAATGACTAGAAAGAATCTATGATTCAAGTTTCACTCTATCTTATCTAAACACGAGAAAAAAAATGAGATATTTTATTTAAAAATGTACAAGTGACAGTGACCTCAACGTTATAAAACTAAAACATATTATACACCGATCAAGTTCATATAATTCAAAACCAACCATGGACCGAGAAGAAGCTCGACCACAACGAGTCATAGTAGCGATGAAAGGCCACCCTGGCTCGGGCAAAACCACGCTAGCTCGGTTCATAGCCGCATCGCTAGGGTGCCCACTCATCGACAAAGACGACGTGCGTGACTCGACTTTTACAATCGAGTCACAGCTAGCGTCCGACACCACTATCCAAAAACTCCTTAACCATCTTTCATATGAAGTAATATGGCGGATGGTCGAGACCCAACTAAGTCTTGGCCTTAGTGTAGTCATCGACTCGCCTCTTTCCCATCGGGCCCACTTGGACCGGCTGGCTAAGCTAGCCGAGTCTTTTGAGGGCACTCAACTCGTGGTGGTTGAGTGCAAGCCCGAGGACGAGGCTGAGTGGCGACGACGGCTGGAGAATAGAGGGAAAAATGGTTGTGATGGAAGCTGGCATAAGCCGGCCACGTGGCGGGATTTGGAGAGGCTGTTGGAGGGGTACAACGGGTGCACTGATTATGATGTGGGTGAGGTGCCGAAGCTGGTTTTGGACACTATGGCGAAAGATGTTAAAGTCACGGAGCATGCTGAGTTGGTGTTGAGGTTTCTTGATGACTGTGCTCATTGATCATATTTGTATGTAAAGTTTGACTAATAATAAGTCGTGTTTTTAGTAATTAGTATCCTTGGTTGTTAGAAAACTGTTGTAAGATCATGTATATATATGTTGCCTGCAAGGTAACGTGTTTTGGGGTTTTAAACTTGACCGGACTCCGATTTTATACCAGTGGTGAGTGAAATTCAAGTCCCTCCCTTGGGCATTATCCGACATATGGCTGCCTAATCAGCAAAGGGGTATTATGGGGCTTAGGCTAGAGGGTATGGTGATGGTCTTTCAAGGGAGGATGATCCGCCACGTAGGCGCCACGTCATAGTCCTCCCAAGGATGGTCCATCCCACTAAACTAGAGGGTATGGGAGGATGGTGCTAGATGATCCTACCCCACAAAACTATGTACAAGCATTAAAGCCTAATGTACAAATCCCATTCACAAACAAAGAGAAAAAGAAAGAAAGGGGCCCACCTGTTTTGGATCGTCCTAGACGTCGAGAAAAAGACGGAGAGGACGGGGACGGGATGAAGACGGGGGGGGGGGGGGGGGGATGGGGTGACGCCGGCGCCGGGATGGAGGATGGGACCATACCGTCTAGCCTTAAAGTTAAAAGGAATGTAGTGGTATAATGTGTCATAATGCCCCTTGCAATGATTACCAATTATTTATTTTTAATTTTTGTTTTTTGAAAATTAAAACAAATAATATTTCATAAAATAAATAAAATTACATAAATACTACAACACACACAAATCGGCTAAAACTCGCTGCGAGTGGAGGCTGACTAACGTGTTTCATACACCTCGCCGTGAGTTCACACGCACTTGAAACTGCCTCTTGTTCAATCTCCTCGTCGGTCGACTTATCCTCGTTGGCTAAGAACTCTTTGTAATAATTGGCAACAGATGAGTAAGACGTAGGGGAATCCCTTTTTGGAGGAGGTGGTTTGGTGTTGTGTTTATTTTTGAGGTATTTTGAGTTGTGAGTGTGTGTATGGATTGTGAGTGTGTATATATATAGATATTGAATTTTAATTAAAAAATAAAATAAAAAATAGGCGTTAAAGTTACCGTTGTCAATAGTTCATTGGCCAAATCAATTCTCAATCCGGCGTTTTTTAGGAAACGCCCATCAATTTTTTTCATCAAAAAATGCCCAGGGGGCGGTCAACATGGCGTGGTGGGGCGTTTTTGAGGGAGAAAACGCCCAAAACCCCTTCCACCACTGGTGTTCTTTGAATAAATATCTATTGCGCGGGGGGGGGGGGGGGGGGTTGATGTTCTGGTGAAGCCCGAATCATTTCAATTCTCCCGTATATTATTCCTTCGTTTGGTGGAATGCTGGTCTAGTTGTTGCTTGATCCGACCATCTAGAACATCCGCCATATCTTTCCTAGTCCAGGTTTGAAGTTGGCAGGATAAAACTCTTGTGGTTTGGCCAAGATGCTAACAGAAAGAGTGAACACAAGTCAACGTGTTACACAATAACGACTATATATACTTTTTAAACACCTAATTTCACTTGTCTAGTATCACTCGGCTACAACCAAAGTGACACAACTATATATGTATAGATTATGGATCTTGTACAAGACAACAAAATGGTACGAAGCATATGTGACATGCTTAACCATTGATCTCACAAGATCAATGGTTTAAAATTAGGCAGTGGCATTTTTGTAAATCTCAAGTTCAAACAATCGAATAAACAAAAAACGAAGGGTATTCTGGTCCTTTCTCAATTGAACTCCCCCTGATTTTCAAACGTCTATAACTTTTTCTTACGTTAATAGTTTTTTTTTAAATTACACTGTATTAACGAGCATTTCATTCTCTTTAATTCGAGCATCCTATTGTGTAACGCCCTGCTTCTTCGTACTTTTCATAATTAGAAAGCGTTGTTTGTATTTCTATTTTTGAAAGTCTTGTATTCTTGTAATCATTATAAAATCCGAGATTTGGATCATAAATAAAATTCGTACTTCTTTAAATTCATGTTATACATATTTCATACATGTTCATACGTTCGGATTAATCATACATGTGATACTTTATCCATGATTCATGCAACACGTGTTAAACTTGTCATACATGCTCAATTCATGCAAATACGATACATATTCTCGACATCCATACTTATTTATACTTGTTTTATATTTGCTTTTATGATTTAATTACATTACATACCTTTACATATGGTCCTTTATACTTAAACTACCTAAAAACACCTTAAAACACTCAACAATGAAAGTATAGGGACTAATATCATCAAAATATCAAAGAAATCACCAACCTGGGTTGGCTCGCGGCCCGCGAGCGAGACTCCCATATGGGTCGCCCCCCGCGAGGCAGTCTGATCCGCAGAATCCTTAATCAGCTTCGTGGATTGGGCGATTTTTGGTTAGTTTAAGTGTGTTTTCTCCATTAAATGCCCACCAAACTTAACCTAATCATTCCCTATAAAACCCAACCCTTCTCCATACATTCTCCACTTTGCAAACTCATCTTTTCTAATCTCAAACACTCTAAATCCAGCTGAGGAATCAGTAGCAAGGCAGAATCATACAAAGTTACAAAAGTGAGCATAACTTCACTTATACTTTATCTTTTTCATTCATTCTTTCTTCTAAGCACTTGGAACAACCTTAGTTATGTTTCCACAGGTTTCCAATGGAAAACCAAGGCTGGAACATCAACCAAATAGGGTTAAAAGTGCAAGAAAGTTTCTGTTTTGTACAAACACTTTGATAAGCATGTTTAAACTTATGATTTCTTCATACAATCCTATGTCCTTGTGCCACTAATCAAGACTATGATTATGTATGCTTAAAACAAGGTTATAACATATAAATCCAGAGGTTTTAAGCCTCAAAACTTTCTGTTTTAGAAGGGTTTTAACCCACAAGTGATGAACAAGTCTTGGACTTGAATATGTGTAATTATTTGGATAGCCTGGGCTATCCTACTTACAAATCCACACATCACTTGATGTTTTCCTTGTTAGCTAGTGTGTATTCATTTCCTTATTGTACATTCATGACCATCCTTGTTGTCTTATGACAACTTGTGCATTGGTGAATACAAAAGAGGTTCCAAAATAGAAGATTTATCTTCCTACCTCATGCATGACTTCTATGATAATCTTGTTATACTTGATGGACTAGAACTTATAATATATACTATATAACATATATAATTTCCAAAGTAACTGAACCTTTGATGATAACCTAGTGGTTATTTGTCAAAATATTAAGTTACATGATCTAAGAACTTAGCTCTCGTTACGATTCTAATGGGTACTATAACCCATGAAAACATTCAAACCCACATGGGTTTCATAGTGTCAAGAACGAGTACTAGGTGCTAGATGGTTATCTTTCTCATATGTTACTTTCCATATACTTTAAATCCCGAATTCCTACTCCTCCGTTATCATCCAATACTCATACACCTATGTTTCCTCGTGTAGAAGGACTCGGTGTTCCATCCTAAATCAACCAATAAACTCTTCACGGATTAACAAGTGGAAGCTTGCAAAATCGTGAGTATACTCGATCTCATTTTACTTTTAACACTTTGGGTGCAACATGTATTCTATACAAAAACACACAACACTTGAAACTTATTTTAATCACACTCAATCCACGTTTAAACATGAAACAATTTGATGCTTGTTAATCTCAGATGCTATGTAAACTTTTGTGACTTTATATGCTCATTAACTTTGCTAGCCTACCTTTACAATTATAGCGCTATAGGAGTAACACACCGCCCATTAGTCTTGGGGTATTGTTAAGTTAAACATGTTAACCTCCTATTAGTCTCAGGGAAAGGCAATTTGCGTTGTAAACTCGGGTTTGAACATATAACTTACACCGTTTCAGCATATTAGTAACTTGTATCTATGTTATTCATGTTGGATATGAGCACGTTAAACATTTTATCCTATTTATACTATGTATCAAACTTGTATACTCGCCAACCTTTTGTTGATCATATTTTAATACATGTTGCAGGTTGTTAGACGAGATGATGCTAGTGAAAAAACAAGATTTATGTGGACTTAGAAACACACCTAGAATAAACGATTATTTGATGTTATGTTTGAAATTATTATGTTCATGTTTGAATCTTGTATGACGTTTTAGCATGTTTATGAAATTGAATTTAAACTATATTGTCACAATTGTGTTATGACGCTTTGAGCGATTTATTCATCTCATCCCGATGTTTCTGCTATCGCTTGGGGTGTGAGAGATTGGTATCAGAGCCATAACTATAGGGAATTAGGAAAAGTAGGAATGCTTTTGCCTAGTCTATAGTTTAGGAACTTTATTCTTATTTGTTGTTTAAAACTACTTGCATTCTACCTTATTTGCTTCTTGTCTATTCTCTTTTGGTCTTTTAAACATACATGCCTTTCCTAAGGCTAACACAACACACCTTTGAAGACTTGAAGACCCTCGTAACACAAACGAGACGAGTTTACCAAAATAGGCGTGAAACCTACAATTTGGTAAACGACTCTCATTCCGCTTAATTCTATTTTGCACGAAATTTCGCCATTAAGTTAGGAGTGAAATCTACATCTTAATGGTAAATTTCCAATTCAAACTCTAGTGGACCCTCGTCAAAGTGTCGAAATTAAATTTTGACCCGACGAGTACCAACCACCATAGGGTACGAAATCGTCAAGTTAGGGGTGAAACCCGCATCTTGTCGATTAAGTCCCATTCCTCGATTTTCAATCTCGCCAAAGTTTCGAATGATTCAATCAATTAGAGACGTGTAGTAACTGGAAGGGTAAGATACCGTTAATCGTTTCTCGACGAGAGTATCTTACCTATAGACCAAAGCACGTTTCTCTAATTTGAAAGGACTTTCGATTCACTTTGGAATAGTCGACGTTTCTAAACTCGAAACAATCCTATGTTTTATGAGCCTCTCTTTTATGTTATCTTAATTTATATGTGATTTTATACTTGTTACCTCGTTCATTTAAAAATCGTTACACAATTCGCACGCCTCTCGCAATAAAAAACAATAATAATCTCTCGTGAACAAACTAAATTTACGATGCTTTCATTATCTATGTTATACTACGTAGAATTTATGATTATGCTATGTGAAACAAATTGAACATTTTATATGCTATGTGAAACTATATGTTATGTGACGCATTCATGAAAACAATTTCCTTAAATAAACATTATGATCAAGTCACACCTATTCATTCTTTTGACTCTTAGATGTCTTCAAGTCAGCTCTCCAACTCGACCAAGAAGTCTAAGACCAGCACTCAAAAGAAGATGATGGTATTCATTGCCAATCAGATTGCTCGTATCGTCCCCAAGATCGTCAGTGAAATCCAAGCTACCTTTACCCCAAACTCCTCTGTCGATTCTAAGATTGATGTGCGCAAGCCTGTGTCGTTCAATTTCAAGCATTTCTCGTCTTGCAACCCTAAGCCATTCACTAGCAACGATGGGGTGACTGCTATGCTAGAGTGGTTCAACAGCATAGAGGTCACATTCATCAATAGTGAATGTCCTGAAGAGCTCAAAACTCGCAGCGCGATTCGCTCTATTGAAGTAGCTTATGCACTACCTTGGGAGGAAGTTAAGCAACTCATGATGGACGAATTCTGCCCTCCTCATGAGCAACAAAAACTCGAGGAAGAATTCTGGGCGCTCAAACAGATTGGTGACGACAACTTAGCCTACACCACCCGTTTTAAGTAACTCAGTTTCATCATACCACACTTAGTGTTAACCACCGACCGCATGATCAGGAAGTACATCAATGGTTTACCCTCTCCCATGCGTGATACCATCGAGGCAGCCAAACTTGACAACATTGAAGCTGTATACCGTCTGGCAGCTACCCTAAACAACAATCGCATACGCGATAAACAAGTTGCTACCCCTACCAACACCTCAAAACCTGCCAATCAAATCACCCAACAATCGAATGCTAGCAAGGGGAAGAAGCGGAAGTTTCAGAACCCTGGCTGCAATGCGATTGTACCAGCCGTTAACCCCCTGTTACGCACGAGAACACACGAAAGCCATACACTGGGATTCATCCCAAGTGTACCACATGCAATTATCATCACCATTGCACTACTTGCAACCGTTTTGGTCACAATACCGCTTATTGTCATACTAACCCTTCACCACAAGCCCAATAAGCTCCTCAAAACCCAAAACCAGCTAGAACCTGTTACAAATGTGGTGATACTATGCATCTTCATCCTCAATGTCCCCAGCTAAACCAAGAACAACAACAACAAGCCACTCGAGGACGAGCTTTCAATATCAACGCAAATCAGGCACAAAACGACAATGAAGTCGTCAATGGTACGTTCCTTGTTAATAATCTTTATGCTTCGATACTATTTGATACTGGTGCGGACAAAAGCTTTATGTCCGTTGAATTTGCATCTTTGTTAAATTGTGCACGCTCTAAACTGCCTAAGCCGTTCTCAGTCGAAGTTGCCAATGGCAAATCTATATTAGTCGATTCCGTTCTTCGCGATTGCGTCCTCACTCTTAATGAACGCGCCTTCCCTATCGACTTTATACCTATGCAACTGGGTAGTTTCGACATCATAGTAGGCATGGATTGGCTTCATAAGAACCATGCTGAAATTGCTTGCCACGAGAAGTACGTTCGTTTGCCTCTTCCATCTGATGACAATTTACACGTCTATGGAGACCGACCTTCAAGAGGACCGAGATTGATGTCCTGCACACAAGCAAATAGATATTTATGTAAACAGTACTTTGCCTTTTTAGCCCACGTTGTGGAAGAAAAGGTCATGGGAAAGAGTGTAAGTGATGTTCCAGTGGTGCGCGATTTCCCTGACGTCTTTCCTGAAGACTTACCTGGTCCTCCTCCACCTCGATCAGTTGATTTTCATATTGATCTCGTACCTGGTTCAACTCCCGTTGTCAAAGCTCCTTATCGTCTTGCACCCTCTGAGATGCAAGAGTTATCTAGTCAACTTCAAGAACTCCTTAATAAGGGCTTTATACGTCCAAGTACCTCACCTTGGGGTGCTCCTTTTCGTCAAGAAGAAGGATGGCTCGTTTCGCATGTGCATCGACTATCATGAGCTTAACAAACTCACTATCAAGAATCGTTATCCTCTTCCGTGCATCGATGATCTCTTTGACCAACTTCAAGGCACAACTTGCTTCTCCAAGATCAATCTTCGATCTGGTTATCACTAACTTCGTGTTCTCGAAGAGGACATTCCCAAAACTGCTTTTCGCACTCGCTATGGACACTACGAGTTCGTGGTTATGCCTTTTGGCTTGATCAACGCCCCCGCTGTGTTCATGGATCTAATGAATAGTGTTTGTAAACCGTATTTGGATCGTTTTGTAATCGTTTTCATCGGTGATATTCTCATTTATTCTAAAACCCAAGCTGATCATGAATGTCATTTACACCTCATACTCGTGCTCTTATGTGGTGAACGCCTATACGCGAAGTTTTCTAAGTGCGAATTCTGGATCAAAGAAGTCTAACTCCTTGGACACGTTGTTAGTGAACAAGGAATCCATGTTAACCCTTCCAAAATCGAAGCAGTGAAGAATTGGATCGCGCCTAAATCTCCTTCTGAAATCCGCTCATTCTTAGGACTGGCGGGTTATTACAGCCGATTCATCTTGAACTTTTCGAAAATCGCCGTTCCTCTCACCTTGCTGACTCAAAATGAGAAACCTTTTGCTTGGGGTCCTGAGCAAGAGGAATCTTTTCAAACTCTCAAGGACTTGCTCTGCAATGCTCCTATTCTTGCTCTCCCTGATGGGAATGATGATTTCGTGGTATATTGCGATGCCTCGAACCGTGGTCTTGGTTGTGTTCTCATGCAACGAGACAAGGGCATCGCTTATGCCTCTTGACAGCTCAAAATACATGAGAAAAACTAGACTACCCATGATCTCGAGCTTGGCGCAATTGTTTTTGCGTTAAAGATTTAGCGCCACTACCTATATGGTACGAAGTGTGTGGTTTTCACTGACCATAAGAGCCTACAACACATCTTTAACCAAAAAGAGCTTAACATGCGTCAACGTCGTTGGGTAGAATTGCTTAACGACTACGACTGCGAGATTCGCTATCATCCTGGCAAAGCGAATGTCGTGGCCGATGTGCTCAGTCGTAAAACTCATGTTAGTAGCATTCGTTGTTTTCAAGTCTCTAGTGACCTTCATACTTGCATTCGTGAAGCTCAATATTCGTCAGCCAACGAAGGTAGCCTAATTGTCGAAATACGAGGTGCTTCTATAGACCAACTTGTGACAAAATCTGATGGACTTCAATAATATCTTAATCGCATCTAGGTGCCAGATCGCGACAATCTTCGTGAGCTCATCATGAATGAGGCACACAAGTGTCACACCCCAACCGATGGCGGAAACATCGGGGCGCGACACTAAGCAAATCAGATTGCTCAAGAGAATCCACAACACTACTTGTTTCGATATGGATTAATTCAAATTTCATAAATATGTCTAAAAATGTCAAACATATTCCACAACCACATAAAGTATCAAAATAACATCATGATTCAAATATTTTTCGAACTTGTCTAATTAACTAAGATGAGTTTCTAAGCATCATCCTAGCTTGTTTTCTTGATTCCTCGGGTACTATCAACCTTCAACATGCATTAAAATAAAATAAACAAAAATGTTGGCGAGCATACAAGTTTGAATACATATAACATAATAGTTTAAACGTTTGAAACTCATACCAACATGAATAACATATCACAAGTTTCAACATGCTAGTTAACGTGGTTCATATGATAACCCAAGTCTCCAACGCGTTAACATGCTTTTCCTACTTCGACGCATCGAAGAGGAGGTAATAGAATCAAAACTTAACAATACTCCCCAAGACTCAAGGAGAGGTGCGTTACCCCTATAGCGCTACAATTGTTAAAGCGAGCTACACATAAGAATCAAACGTTCACATAGCATAAAAAGTCTCAAGTATCACAAGTATCATGTTTTCATGTTTAATAGCAGATAGAGTATGTTTCAAATAAGTTTCAAGTGTCAAGTGTCTTGATATAGAATACATGTTGCATCCCAAAAGTGTTTAAAACAAAAAGGGATCAAGTATACTTATAGTGGGTGCTTAGAACCAAACACTGCTAAATTGGATCGAAGGGAGCGCTGGATCAGCCAGCGTGCAGGGAACATAGCATAAGTCCTCTAAGTGCTGACCCGGTCGGGAACAGAGTGTCGAATAGTGCGAAAATCGAGTTAAAGTGTCTGACAGACTACCTGAGCGGATGGCCATCCGGACGGATGGGCTCCATCCGATCGGATGGTCATCCGGACGGATGACCATTCAAACGGATGTCCATTCGAACAATGTGTAGGTGTTTGTGAATTTGTTTAAGTGTTTGATCATAGTGTCCTGTAACAACAAACAACAAGTGTTACCATAATCAGATCATCTGATCGGATGGTCATCCGATCGGATGGCCATTCGTATAGATGGTCAGTGTGTGAAGTTTCGTGAGATTTCTAAGTTTGAGTTAGCGGTGACGGTGTGACGACGTGTCAAACATAGGAAACGTACCAAACCCAGCTCGTTCGACTGGATGGGTACCACCCCTTTTCAAACCGACGAGCTGTTTCTGATGAGGTTTCATGATTGGACCCGTCAATCGGCCCGTTTTCCAGTGGAATTCAGTTATCAACCTGACTTTCGACTAAGGAATGAGTCGAAAGTCCATTTGAGTCTGATTTTACCCAATGTTTTGTATAAAAATTGAAGAAAAATTTGGAAATCAGTTGCAGAACGTGAAGTTCATCAGATTTGAGTCGGAAACATGTGAATTTCCGTCAGATCTGGTGTAAAGAGTGTGAGATTCCTTTAGATTTCGTATAAAAGTTGTGAAAATCCACTAGATCTTGCACCAATCTTGGTTAAACGGTGCTCCACCACAGTTTGCATTAGCAACCGAGTGGAAACCACCTTCAAGAGGTCCAAATCAGTTGGTTTTCGGGAAAAAGTTGAAGTGTTTGTGTGATTTTGATGAAGAATGTGGTGTAGAAGTAATTAAAGATGAAAGTTGTACAAGATGTGAGGTGAAATACTTACGAGAAGGCCTTGAATTGTGATTGAAAGGGTCTGGGAGCTTGAGAGCAAATGAGCCGAATGAAAGGTGAAAATGGGGGTCAAGTGCTCTATTTATAGGTGACAGTGACAGCTCCAATTGAATGGCATCGATCGGATGGGGTTAAGTCGGTGGAAGTGTGCAGGCGATCGGATGGCCTTCTGGTCGAATGGCCATCCGATCGGATGTCCATTCGGACAGCCGACTCACGTTTGCTAGTTTCCGACTTTGGTTTGTTTCGCGAGTTAGGTTAAGCGTTGCGTATTATTGTGAATAACCATTACATATTATTATATAAATAACACAAAAGTTTCCGTGTTTCCAGTTCGCGTCCAAGCGTCAAGTTCCTAGAATATACATACCGTTCACATATAAAGCATCACAAGAGTCAAGTATCGCAAGAGTCAAGTATCACAAGAGTCATGATTCACAAGAGTCAAGATTCACAAGAGTCAAGATTCACATCGTTCATATAAAGCGTCACAAGAGTCAAGATTCACATAGGGTAAAAGTTTCACATAGTTTAACACAATTAAGATTCAAATAGTTCATTCCTCATTATGGTCGATCGTCTCGAGCGTAAAAATATGACAAAGCAAGAAGTACGACAAGACTTGCCTAGAATTATAGAAGCATCGAAAACGCAGGGCGTTACAACAAGTCCCGATACTCCATTCATCCTGTTGCTGATAAGATGTACCATGACCTATGTACGTCCTATTGGTGGCCTGGTATGAAGAGAGACATTGCCATCTATGTTTTGAAATGCCTCACTTGCTCAAAGGTCAAAGCTGAGCATCAGCGTCCTTCTGGTTTGCTCGAACAACCTGAAATCCCTGTTTGGAAGTGGGATAGCATTGCCATGGACTTCATAACCAAACTTCCTCGCACACCTTCACGTCATGATAGCATTTGGGTAATCATCGACCGTTTGACCAAATCAGCTCACTTTCTTCCTATTCGCGAAGATTTCAAAGTTGAGAAACTTGCTCGAGTCTACACTGCTGAAATCATATGTCATCATGGTATACCCATTGACATCATCTCTGACCGTGATGGTCGTTTCACTTCTCGTCTTTGGCAAACTTTCCAGTCCGCTATGGGTTCTCACTTGAGTCTCAGTACGGCCTATCATCCTCAAACGGATGGACAGACTGAACGTACTATCCAAACTCTAGAGGACATGCTCCGTTTTTGTGTCATCGACTTTGGTGGTAGTTGGGATGTGCATTTACCATTGATCGAGTTCTTGTACAACAATAGCTACCACTCTAGTATTCAAATGGCTCCTTTCGAGGCGTTATATGGTCGCAAGTGCCGATCTCCCATCAGCTGACACGAGATTGGTGATAAACAATTTACTGGCCCTGAACTCATACAAGAAACAATGGATAAGATTCTCCAAATCTGAGACAATCTACTCAAGGCTAGAAGCCGACAAAAGAGCTATGCAGACAAGAGACGCAAACCTTTGGAGTTTAATGTTGGTGATCATGTACTACTCAAGGTATCTCATTGGAAAGGAGTAGTTCGTTTTGGTAAAAAAGGAAAACTTGCCCCTCGCTAGTCGATCCTTTCGATATACTCGAGAGGATTGGCAAGGTGGCTTATTCACTCGATTTACCTCAATAACTCAACAACGTTCATCCAATGTTTCACGTCTCGAACCTTAAGAAGTGTCTAGCTGAAGAAGGACTTCAAGTTCCACTCGAAGATCTTCAAATCCACGAAACTCTACACTTTGTGGAGAAACCTGTCGAGATCATGACCCGAGGAGTCAACCAATTAAGGTGCAGTCGAATTCCTATCGTCAAGGTTCGATGGGAAGGAAAACGTGGCGCTGAGTTTACTTGGGAACTCAAAAGTGATATGAAGACTAAGTATCCGCAACTTTTCGTTACTTCTTCCAAAATTTCGGGACAAAATTTCCTAAAGGAGGGCAGACTGTAATGCCCTGCTTCTTCATACTTTCCATAATTAGAAAACGTTGTTTGTATTTCTATTTTTGGAAGTCTTGTATTCTTGTAATCGTTCCTTCATTGTAATCGTTGTAAAATCCGAGACTAAAATTCGTATTTATTTAAATTCATGTTATACATATTTCATACATGTTCATACGTTCGGATTAATCATACATGTGACACTTTATCCATCATTCATGCAAAACGTGTTAAACTTGTCATACATGCTCAATTCATGCAAATACGATACATATTCTCGACATCCATACTTATTTATACTTGTTTTATATTTGCTTTTATGATTTAATTACATTACATACCCTTAAATATGGTCCTTTATACTTAAACTACCTAAAAACACCTTAAAACACTTAACAATGAAAGTATAGGGACTAATATCGTCAAAATATCAAAGAAATCACCAACCTGGGGTGGCTCGCGGCCCGTGAGCGAGACTCCCATATGGGTCGCCCCCCCGCAAGGCATTCTGATCCGCAGAATCCTTAATCAGCTTCTTGGATTGGGCGATTTTTTGTTTGTTTAAGTGTGTTTGCTCCATTAAATGCCCACCAAACTTAACCGAATCATTCCCTATAAAACCCAACCCTTCTTGTAAGGACCTTCAAAAATGTCCCAAAACGGCCCGTAAGTGAAAACCCAGACCCCTGAAACCCTAACGTGCATGAAAAACCAAGAAAAACAGATTTTTGGGTTTCACGCGGGCCGCGTAAGAGTAAGCCTAGGCTTACGCTGGCCGTGACAGCTGATAAAATCTCCGGATCAGCTTGCCAGGTCACGTGTCACACACGTGGCAGACCTAGGTGTGACACGCTAGCCCTAGTCTACGATTAGCTGGACCTCGCGGGCCGCGTAAGATCAAGAGGGGGCTTACGCGGGCCGCGTAAAGCCCATTTTTCAGCTATAAATGGATCCGATCATGAACAGTTCTTCTGTGTCAAAAGTTTTGATTAAAAACGAAGATTCACTGCTCAAATTCGAAATTTAAGGTATCAAGGCGCTGCTACGATACAGGGTATTAACTCGATCGCTGCTACGATTCAATGTCCGATCGATTGAAATCAATCCAATGGATGTTTAAGTGCTGCCCACATTACGGCTATACTTTGTCATTCGTCGTTAATCCGATGGATGTTTAAGTATTGCACTTTGTTATTCATTGTGAGGATTTTAATCTCGTGAGTTATCATAAATGCTGTATTAGTTACTGACCTTGTTCGTGTGCATTGTTATTTAAATTAGGTTACAAGGCTAATCAGTAGGCTAAACTCTGCTCGTTTAAATCTGCAATGTGAGTCATTCTCTTTTTATCAAATTGCTTTCCAAAACCTTATTTATTTCAAAGTTATAATTACAGGGATTAAGTTTTGTTGTCTTCAATTACAGCCGGTATGTGGGGTTTTGTATACATTACTTGATAACCGTCACCATTGGACAACGAGTTAGCCAATGGGTGATATGACCATAGTCACAGAAACAGGTCGAGTGACAAATACCGTTGGGTAATTGGTTGATATAAACAATGTAATCACCCTTAATACTGTATATTATAACAATGAGTCGTTTTGTGCAACTTGAGTGACTCGCCAGTATTTCCCTGCTGATAAAACCTTTTTAAAACATGTTTCAGGTGATCTGCTGTGATCCAGGGAAAAGTGCCATGTAGCACATCAAGCTTGAAGAAGTGGCTTAATAAAAATAAAGAAACATGTTTTTGTAAAATAGGGATTTCCCAGTGAAATTCCCTTATTGTAAATTACGGGGTTTATCCCTAATTATGAAATAAAATAATCAGGCATTTTCAAGTTTTAAACGATCCTGTTAATTATTCCGCTGCCAAATTAAATAAATACCACGGGGTTTCTGTCCCGCGGCTCCTGGACCGGGTCAAACCGGGCCGGGGGCCGTGACAGAAAAAGGTAGTATCAGAGCCATTGATTTAAGTCAATTAAGTATTTAGAAATACTTAATTTTCTGATTTGTCATTTTGTGATTATGTGTTTTTTTGTGTTATTTAACTAATTGTTAGTTCACAGTATGGGTAAGCAAAGAATTTCGGACATCTATCGTCAATTAGATAGCTCACCAAAAGATAAGGAAACCTCATTCCGATCAAATTCCTCAAGATACTCAGCAGATACTGAGGAAGGAATATTTATTCGTAAGGCACAGTTTGAGAAACCACTTACCATTAAGAAAAGAAGTTGGATTATTAGAAAAAGTCAAGAGAAAATGAGGAAGTCACAAACAAAAGGAGTGATAATTAATAAGGAGACTCAGGAAATAGGTAATAACCCACCATGGGAAGATGAATTAGATGAACAATGGGAAAATCTCTACATGTTAGCCACTACAGAAGTAAATGTTAACTTATAGTTGAATCGCCAAATCTGTACAAGCACCTATGTCACCTACGAGCCAGAAACTTTCAAAGAACTTCATTCGTTAGATAACAACCTAGTAGAAGAAAGAGACAGGATAAACTTTATATAAACGCATGTTGAGAATAATACCTCTATAACCTAGCTAGACTAAAATAAATTGCGGATGCATAACCATTAGTATATTTTGAATTTCAGTTGTAATTTATATATATATAAAAATCGCAATATTTCGTTTTAATCAATCTGTTAGGTGGTGTTTGTTTTTTTGGCCAGAAGTGCTTCTGGCCACTTATGTCTGCGTCGTGCTGACGCGCGCAGACGTTTGATGTCTGCAACTTGTTTGTTTTCCGGAAGCACTTCTCACCAAAAAGGTCTTCCCCACCTCTTCCCCAAGCAGACATGTCCCAACCTCTTCCAACTTCTTCTCTCTGCCAAAACACAGACCCTCCCACCCCTGCTCCGCCACCACCTCCACCCCCGACACCACCTCATCTGCCACCACCTCCACCCCCGACACCACCTCATCCGCCGCCCACCCCTGCTCCGCCACCACAACAGATCTTTCCCTCTTCTCCCTCATCTTGTGGAAACCCTAATCAGACCTAACCAGCCGCACCCCCTTGCTTTTCCTCCTTTCTCTCTCTGTTCGGTGACCAGAGCCGGTTGCCGGCTCCCCTTCTTCTCCGGCGAGCCCCTCACGAAACCCCCATACCCCCGACGTCACCTGCAACCCCCCTCTTCGTTTGGCAGCGGCGACAAGAACGAGAGAGAGAGAAGCTGAGCCATCTTCACGGTGGTGGTGTTGCTGGGTTTCCGGTGACGGTGGTGGCAGTGGGTGTTCGGTGGAGGAGGTGGAAGTGAGATGGTGGTGGTGAGTGTTAGGTGGTGGTGGTGGTTGCGACGGGGTGGTGGTGGCTGCGACGGGGTGGGTGGTGGCTGAAGTGGTGGTGGTGGAGGTGGACTGTGGTTGTGGTGGTAGAGGGAGGCAGGGAGAGAGAGATGAGAGAGAGAGAGAGATGTTCTGTGTGTTGTGTGTGTGTTTAATTTGAGAAGAGGTTTTTATATATAAAAAAACAAACCCTCTTCTCCTTGCAGACTGCAGACATTTGGTCCACCTCTTCTCCTGCAGATGCCTGCAGATGTGGTCCGCAGACTGCAGACCTTTTCCCGCAGAAAAAACAAACAGCACCTTAGTATAGTTGTATTAGATTTGTAATTAATACTTAATTTTTCTGATTGCCATTCTGTGATAATTTAATTTACCAATTTTTAACTTAGAATTTTGTGTGTTTCTTCATATCTGCTAAACAACATGAATGAGTTGTCTGAAGCTCTTCAGAATCTCAATCTCTATTCTGTTAATGTGGAAGTTTCCAGAGACTTTACCGGTTATTGTGCGGAAATGGAGGAATCTATGGAATTTCAAGCCCAACCTCCGGAGAAACCCAAGCCAAAGAAAAGAAGAAGACTGGTAGGGTGGAGGCGTGTGCGTAGGAAGAAACCAGCGACACAGAAAGTTATAAAGATGGAGGGTCTCAAAGATAAAGGCAAAGGAATAGAGATTGGGGAAAGTTCTAGGCAAGACCAGGAAATGCCATCCTGGGAGGAGCTGGATCATAAACTGGCACTTAGTGGCCTCATCGGACCTGCCGGTGAAAACCTCTTTAATTACCCAGCAGAAGCACAACTTCCAGCTAATCTAGAGCCTGATATCCCAGATCCTATTATCCACTCCCAACCTTTACCAGCAGAACTAGAAGAATGGTGGACCTGACGGGTGGTCCGTAGGACAACCCTTAAGTGGTTTAAAAAGATTAAAATTCCATGCTTTACTTGGTTATTTGCTTGAACTTAGTAACTACGAGTTGTTTGGTTTTGCAGGTACTTGAGTGCATAAAATATGCCTTTATGATAATTAAATGAAAGTAATATTCAGCAAAATATAGTTCCAGTATATTTGACCATAAGTTGCTGTGCATTCCCGAAGTCACATGAATTGGGAATTGACTTTTGAGAAGCACATCACGTGGAGGATTGATGCCATCAAGTCTTGATCATCATTAATATCAAATCATCATCATCTTGGATCCATTCAACTACATCAAATCATCCATCACTTTGACAGTGTATTTTAAACATCTTGGAAGGGTTTTTGTTCTTCAACAACATAATCATATCAAAGTGTCATCAACATCACGTGGCTTTAGGCCATCACATAAAGTCAACAACATCAATTCAACATATCACGTGAACTTGGCTTGATTTGGACGGCACATGCAAGAATAAAACTCAATTCATCATCACACTTTATTAGGCCATGTTCACGTGAGTTCTTTTTAGTGGATAATTAAATTAATTATCAATCATCACAACAAGAGATATACATCCGCACAGAATTGGCGGCCGTGCACATGGAGGAGGTTATTATTATTTAGATAAAGAAAAAAAAACATAATTCATTGGATGAAGTGGGCCGCATATGGATTTGGGCGGCACATCTTGGGCCAACAAAACTAACTCACGGCACATGTGGGCTGACACTAACAAAGGCTGCACGTGGACTTGGCAGGCAAAAACAAAAGTCAACATTACATCACCGTAATTCAGACTAAATCCACCGTAACATCTTGAAGTACACCGTAACTTACGGTGTTACCGTAAGTTACGGTGGAATCTGCGGACAAACCGTAACTGCCATCATTTATGCAGTTTTATGGTGTCTTTTGGGTTATTTCTCATCATTGGTCAGTTAGAGAACACATTGGGGGCGATTTTGGCTATCCTTGCTTGGTTTTGAACAATTGCTAACATTCGGTTTGTGTTTTCAATTTGTATGAACATCGAATTGATTGCTATGATGATTCACCAAGCTATGTGTGGCTAAAACTTTCGGTGATCATCTTAGGTGAAGGTTTCTCTTGAACTTTTGTGTGTTTATTTCTGAATTTCTAGAATGATAACTTGTGTTGCTTGTTTATCATGGTGTATGCATAATTGTTTGTAGCTTGTTAATTGATAGTGCAATTTCTAGTCTCAATCGTACGTTCTTGGTGCCGTTGGCAATCGAGATATCACGGGAAGGGTTAGGGTTGGTTATTGATTAATTGATCATCGGGAAACAACCTCGCGTTTATATAATCCGAGTACTTTGTTCCCTTTTATCACTTCAATTATTTATGCACGAGTTATGTCTATGTAACTCTTTCTAGTTGAAATTTCACACAATTGTTTAAAGAAACTGAATCCTAAGATGGTCATTGTTTTCTCCTAATCTGTCTTACAACCAACTTTTGATTTGCAATTAGTTATTAATTTAGTTTTCTAAAACAACAATCCAAATCATTGATCTTTATTTTCTTCAAATTAGGTTAATTGTAGTTTAATCGCAAAGCTATAAAATCAACACACTTTCCACATACTCCCTGAGTTCGATACCCTATTACCGCTATCTATAGTTGTTATTGGGATTAAATTTGCGTGTACCACGACAAACACGTCAAATTTTGGCGCCGTTGCCGGGGAGTAGTGCGCAACGTGTGTTATTTTTTTTATTTATTATTTTTTTTTAAGTTTGTTATTTTTCTGGTTTATGCTGGGTGTGTTAGTGTGCAGGTATTGACAGGTGCATGCGTACTAGATGCTCTCACACGCTATCACCTTTGGCATTTGATCCGGAAATGAGTTACCAAGAGGAGTACGATTACGGTGATTATTATGATGAATATTCCCAACTTTCATATGAAGGCCCTCAGATGTACGATCAAGATTATTATCATGCTCAGTATACATTTGATCAGTATGGTTATGAATGTGTAACTCAACAACCTACTTTGCACTATCAGTCACATAAATCTGAAAGTCTTGACGAGATGATGAGAAAGAGACACATGGTTCATGTTGAAAAAGAATTAACAAAACCTCATTTGTCAATGGAAGAACGAGTAGAACTTTTGGAATGGAAATATGATTTGTTACCAAAAGAGGTGAAAGAGATGAGGCCAGGGACGTCGATATTGGAAAAACGTCAAGCAAAACAACACTGGATATATGTGCAGATTGAACAAATGACACCTATGGGTGATGTAGAAGAAAAGGTTGTGAGTCCTCCCGAACTTGAAACTGAATTATTAGGGCCAAATGAGGAATATACAATTGAAATTATTGTGGAGGAACCACCTATGGAGAGCAAAGTTGAGGGCCTTTTACTTGATGAACCAATCAAAGTTGATTACAACTCTCCGGCTGTGGTGGTTATGGAAACCAAGAGTGTTAAGGATGCATGTTTAGAAACTAGGAAGGTGGCACTTCATGATGTGGGAGATTTCATTCATAAGTTATGTTTATGGGAGAGTTTGGATTTGTTGGGCACAGAAAACGAAGTAGTGAAGTGGAGAGTAAACTACCGAGCATTTGTTGGAAATTCGGTAGCAAAATGTGGATTTAAAGAATTTTGCAAAGAAAGATGGGACGTGACAAAGCACACACACAATAGAAGAATCAAACACCGTGCTTACATTAGCAACGAAAAAGGTAAATGTGCATTGAGACCACCTTGAGACATAACAGGTACGGTCGGGCTGAAGACCTAAACTTTAGCGCTGCTTGGGAGGCAACCCAAGGTGTTTTTAGATAAGTGTGGGGAAGATGTGCGGAGAGTTGCGTGAAGGTGATGATAGGAAGTCGGATTATCTACAACATCTGTTGTGTCAAACTTCACCAGGTCAATGTACTCTTTCCTTAGTCTTGTTATGTTCTTTAGTATTAAAATATTGGTATTAGTTGTTAAAAAAATATATATATATATATATAATAAAAATAAAAATAAAAAAAAAGAAATTTGGGATTTGAGAGTATTAGCGGAAGCTAATGTTTTTGGTTAGAAGCGATCTTTCCCTCAAAACCATACATTGGGACAATGTATCCCAAGTGTGGGGATGAGGGGAATTTTTTTTGAGAATTTTAAAAATTTTTGTGAAGCTAAGCAAAAATTGTCAAAATTTGAAAACTTGATATTGTTCCACTTGACACACCGACACCCATTTCTAGTCCTTTATTGGTGAGAATTTGAGCCACATATGATTATTATAGATAGTTCTTTGTTTTGAGTGGCGGTGTGTGTTTTGTGTTAATAGAACTTGTGTACGAATTCTTGTTAAATCCTAGAGTTAGCATGCTTTTGAAAATGATAGGGGACTTTTAGGTAGCCTCGTCTAGATGTGTGAGAGTGCGGGATTGGTGGGTTGGACCTCATACTTTACATATATGAGCTTGGTATTGTGAGGGGTGGGGGTTTGGTCCTTAGAAAGTCATGTTGAGCCTTAGACCATTCGATTGTGACCCGAGCCTATTTCCTACAAAAATTTTACCTTTTGAGATGACCCGGTTTAGGAGATTTAGTATGTAGTATTGATGTTCTTGTATATATTGTTGAGTTTGATGTGTTAAAAAAAAAAGGAAAGAAAAGAAAAGAAAAAAAAAGAGAAAAATATGAGAAGAATACAAAAAGAAGTGATTGGTTGCAATAGTAGTTGAAAATGTTGAAAAAGTTGTGTATATATTTGATGGTTGCTTTGTTTAGTGGTAGAAATAAAAACCGGGTCAAATCAATTAGCTCTCGCATATATATTTTCCCATTTTCCTACCTTTGCACCTAGCCCCGTTACAACCCGTAAGTCCTTTTGATTCATAAGCATGCTAAATACTCAATAGGAGGAGACTTGATTTTTATACAAGCTTATTGTCGCACAAACACACACATGCATTGAGTGGTTTATCATTATATGCTAATATTTCTTGTCACCGAGAGTTTTTGTGAGGGGTGTGTCTTGTGGTATGATTGAAAGTTAGTAAAAGGACGATACATTTTAGCTTGGTTTGCATGTTGATCGCTTGTGGTTTTGAAATAGTTTTTGAATCGGTTGCTTGGGACAAACAACGGGTAAGTGTGGGGATGTGACGGGTGGTCCGTAGGACAACCCTTAAGTGGTTTAAAAAGATTAAAATTCCATGCTTTACTTGGTTATTTGCTTGAACTTAGTAACTACGAGTTGTTTGGTTTTGCAGGTACTTGAGTGCATAAAATATGCCTTTATGATAATTAAATGAAAGTAATATTCAGCAAAATATAGTTCCAGCATATTTGACCATAAGTTGCTGTGCATTCCCGAAGTCACATGAATTGGGAATTGACTTTTGAGAAGCACATCACGTGGAGGATTGATGCCATCAAGTCTTGATCATCATTAATATCAAATTATCATCATCTTGGACCCATTCAACTACATCAAATCATCCATCACTTTGACAATGTATTTTAAACATCTTGGAAGGGTTTTTGTTCTTCAACAACATAATCATATCAAAGTGTCATCAACATCACGTGGCTTTAGGCCATCACATAAAGTCAACAACATCAATTCAACATATCACGTGAACTTGGCTTGATTTGGACGGCACATGCAAGAATAAAACTCAATTCATCATCACACTTTATTAGGCCATGTTCACGTGAGTTCTTTTTAGTGGATAATTAAATTAATTATCAATCATCACAACAAGAGATATACATCCGCACAGAATTGGCGGCCGTGCACATGGAGGAGGTTATTATTATTTAGATAAAGAAAAAAAAACATAATTCATTGGATGAAGTGGGCCGCATATGGATTTGGGCGGCACATCTTGGGCCAACAAAACTAACTCACGGCACATGTGGGCTGACACTAACAAAGGCTGCACGTGGACTTGGCAGGCAAAAACAAAAGTCAACATTACATCACCGTAATTCAGACTAAATCCACCGTAACATCTTGAAGTACACCGTAACTTACGGTGTTACCGTAAGTTACGGTGGAATCTGCGGACAAACCGTAACTGCCATCATTTATGCAGTTTTATGGTGTCTTTTGGGTTATTTCTCATCATTGGTCAGTTAGAGAACACATTGGGGGCGATTTTGGCTATCCTTGCTTGGTTTTGAACAATTGCTAACATTCGGTTTGTGTTTTCAATTTGTATGAACATCGAATTGATTGCTATGATGATTCACCAAGCTATGTGTGGCTAAAACTTTCGGTGATCATCTTAGGTGAAGGTTTCTCTTGAACTTTTGTGTGTTTATTTCTGAATTTCTAGAATGATAACTTGTGTTGCTTGTTTATCATGGTGTATGCATAATTGTTTGTAGCTTGTTAATTGATAGTGCAATTTCTAGTCTCAATCGTACGTTCTTGGTGCCGTTGGCAATCGAGATATCACGGGAAGGGTTAGGGTTGGTTATTGATTAATTGATCATCGGGAAACAACCTCGCGTTTATATAATCCGAGTACTTTGTTCCCTTTTATCACTTCAATTATTTATGCACGAGTTATGTCTATGTAACTCTTTCTAGTTGAAATTTCACACAATTGTTTAAAGAAACTGAATCCTAAGATGGTCATTGTTTTCTCCTAATCTGTCTTACAACCAACTTTTGATTTGCAATTAGTTATTAATTTAGTTTTCTAAAACAACAATCCAAATCATTGATCTTTATTTTCTTCAAATTAGGTTAATTGTAGTTTAATCGCAAAGCTATAAAATCAACACACTTTCCACATACTCCCTGAGTTCGATACCCTATTACCGCTATCTATAGTTGTTATTGGGATTAAATTTGCGTGTACCACGACAAACACGTCAAATTTTGGCGCCGTTGCCGGGGAGTAGTGCGCAACGTGTGTTATTTTTTTTATTTATTATTTTTTTTAAGTTTGTTATTTTTCTGGTTTATGCTGGGTGTGTTAGTGTGCAGGTATTGACAGGTGCATGCGTACTAGATGCTCTCACACGCTATCACCTTTGGCATTTGATCCGGAAATGAGTTACCAAGAGGAGTACGATTACGGTGATTATTATGATGAATATTCCCAACTTTCATATGAAGGCCCTCAGATGTACGATCAAGATTATTATCATGCTCAGTATACATTTGATCAGTATGGTTATGAATGTGTAACTCAACAACCTACTTTGCACTATCAGTCACATAAATCTGAAAGTCTTGACGAGATGATGAGAAAGAGACACATGGTTCATGTTGAAAAAGAATTAACAAAACCTCATTTGTCAATGGAAGAACGAGTAGAACTTTTGGAATGGAAATATGATTTGTTACCAAAAGAGGTGAAAGAGATGAGGCCAGGGACGTCGATATTGGAAAAACGTCAAGCAAAACAACACTGGATATATGTGCAGATTGAACAAATGACACCTATGGGTGATGTAGAAGAAAAGGTTGTGAGTCCTCCCGAACTTGAAACTGAATTATTAGGGCCAAATGAGGAATATACAATTGAAATTATTGTGGAGGAACCACCTATGGAGAGCAAAGTTGAGGGCCTTTTACTTGATGAACCAATCAAAGTTGATTACAACTCTCCGGCTGTGGTGGTTATGGAAACCAAGAGTGTTAAGGATGCATGTTTAGAAACTAGGAAGGTGGCACTTCATGATGTGGGAGATTTCATTCATAAGTTATGTTTATGGGAGAGTTTGGATTTGTTGGGCACAGAAAACGAAGTAGTGAAGTGGAGAGTAAACTACCGAGCATTTGTTGGAAATTCGGTAGCAAAATGTGGATTTAAAGAATTTTGCAAAGAAAGATGGGACGTGACAAAGCACACACACAATAGAAGAATCAAACACCGTGCTTACATTAGCAACGAAAAAGGTAAATGTGCATTGAGACCACCTTGAGACATAACAGGTACGGTCGGGCTGAAGACCTAAACTTTAGCGCTGCTTGGGAGGCAACCCAAGGTGTTTTTAGATAAGTGTGGGGAAGATGTGCGGAGAGTTGCGTGAAGGTGATGATAGGAAGTCGGATTATCTACAACATCTGTTGTGTCAAACTTCACCAGGTCAATGTACTCTTTCCTTAGTCTTGTTATGTTCTTTAGTATTAAAATATTGGTATTAGTTGTTAAAAAAAAAAAAATATATATATATATAATAAAAATAAAAATAAAAAAAAAGAAATTTGGGATTTGAGAGTATTAGCGGAAGCTAATGTTTTTGGTTAGAAGCGATCTTTCCCTCAAAACCATACATTGGGACAATGTATCCCAAGTGTGGGGATGAGGGGAATTTTTTTTGAGAATTTTAAAAATTTTTGTGAAGCTAAGCAAAAATTGTCAAAATTTGAAAACTTGATATTGTTCCACTTGACACACCGACACCCATTTCTAGTCCTTTATTGGTGAGAATTTGAGCCACATATGATTATTATAGATAGTTCTTTGTTTTGAGTGGCGGTGTGTGTTTTGTGTTAATAGAACTTGTGTACGAATTCTTGTTAAATCCTAGAGTTAGCATGCTTTTGAAAATGATAGGGGACTTTTAGGTAGCCTCGTCTAGATGTGTGAGAGTGCGGGATTGGTGGGTTGGACCTCATACTTTACATATATGAGCTTGGTATTGTGAGGGGTGGGGGTTTGGTCCTTAGAAAGTCATGTTGAGCCTTAGACCATTCGATTGTGACCCGAGCCTATTTCCTACAAAAATTTTACCTTTTGAGATGACCCGGTTTAGGAGATTTAGTATGTAGTATTGATGTTCTTGTATATATTGTTGAGTTTGATGTGTTAAAAAAAAAGGAAAGAAAAGAAAAGAAAAAAAAAGAGAAAAATATGAGAAGAATACAAAAAGAAGTGATTGGTTGCAATAGTAGTTGAAAATGTTGAAAAAGTTGTGTATATATTTGATGGTTGCTTTGTTTAGTAGTAGAAATAAAAACCGGGTCAAATCAATTAGCTCTCGCATATATATTTTCCCATTTTCCTACCTTTGCACCTAGCCCCGTTACAACCCGTAAGTCCTTTTGATTCATAAGCATGCTAAATACTCAATAGGAGGAGACTTGATTTTTATACAAGCTTATTGTCGCACAAACACACACATGCATTGAGTGGTTTATCATTATATGCTAATATTTCTTGTCACCGAGAGTTTTTGTGAGGGGTGTGTCTTGTGGTATGATTGAAAGTTAGTAAAAGGACGATACATTTTAGCTTGGTTTGCATGTTGATCGCTTGTGGTTTTGAAATAGTTTTTGAATCGGTTGCTTGGGACAAACAACGGGTAAGTGTGGGGATGTGACGGGTGGTCCGTAGGACAACCCTTAAGTGGTTTAAAAAGATTAAAATTCCATGCTTTACTTGGTTATTTGCTTGAACTTAGTAACTACGAGTTGTTTGGTTTTGCAGGTACTTGAGTGCATAAAATATGCCTTTATGATAATTAAATGAAAGTAATATTCAGCAAAATATAGTTCCAGCATATTTGACCATAAGTTGCTGTGCATTCCCGAAGTCACATGAATTGGGAATTGACTTTTGAGAAGCACATCACGTGGAGGATTGATGCCATCAAGTCTTGATCATCATTAATATCAAATTATCATCATCTTGGACCCATTCAACTACATCAAATCATCCATCACTTTGACAATGTATTTTAAACATCTTGGAAGGGTTTTTGTTCTTCAACAACATAATCATATCAAAGTGTCATCAACATCACGTGGCTTTAGGCCATCACATAAAGTCAACAACATCAATTCAACATATCACGTGAACTTGGCTTGATTTGGACGGCACATGCAAGAATAAAACTCAATTCATCATCACACTTTATTAGGCCATGTTCACGTGAGTTCTTTTTAGTGGATAATTAAATTAATTATCAATCATCACAACAAGAGATATACATCTGCACAGAATTGGCGGCCGTGCACATGGAGGAGGTTATTATTATTTAGATAAAGAAAAAAAAACATAATTCATTGGATGAAGTGGGCCGCATATGGATTTGGGCGGCACATCTTGGGCCAACAAAACTAACTCACGGCACATGTGGGCTGACACTAACAAAGGCTGCACGTGGACTTGGCAGGCAAAAACAAAAGTCAACATTACATCACCGTAATTCAGACTAAATCCACCGTAACATCTTGAAGTACACCGTAACTTACGGTGTTACCGTAAGTTACGGTGGAATCTGCGGACAAACCGTAACTGCCATCATTTATGCAGTTTTATGGTGTCTTTTGGGTTATTTCTCATCATTGGTCAGTTAGAGAACACATTGGGGGCGATTTTGGCTATCCTTGCTTGGTTTTGAACAATTGCTAACATTCGGTTTGTGTTTTCAATTTGTATGAACATCGAATTGATTGCTATGATGATTCACCAAGCTATGTGTGGCTAAAACTTTCGGTGATCATCTTAGGTGAAGGTTTCTCTTGAACTTTTGTGTGTTTATTTCTGAATTTCTAGAATGATAACTTGTGTTGCTTGTTTATCATGGTGTATGCATAATTGTTTGTAGCTTGTTAATTGATAGTGCAATTTCTAGTCTCAATCGTACGTTCTTGGTGCCGTTGGCAATCGAGATATCACGGGAAGGGTTAGGGTTGGTTATTGATTAATTGATCATCGGGAAACAACCTCGCGTTTATATAATCCGAGTACTTTGTTCCCTTTTATCACTTCAATTATTTATGCACGAGTTATGTCTATGTAACTCTTTCTAGTTGAAATTTCACACAATTGTTTAAAGAAACTGAATCCTAAGATGGTCATTGTTTTCTCCTAATCTGTCTTACAACCAACTTTTGATTTGCAATTAGTTATTAATTTAGTTTTCTAAAACAACAATCCAAATCATTGATCTTTATTTTCTTCAAATTAGGTTAATTGTAGTTTAATCGCAAAGCTATAAAATCAACACACTTTCCACATACTCCCTGAGTTCGATACCCTATTACCGCTATCTATAGTTGTTATTGGGATTAAATTTGCGTGTACCACGACAAACACGTCAGGACCACCGATTAGCAGTTTCAAAATCTCCTAAATAACCCTAATACCTTTTTCCCCCAGTTCGACCCTGAGCCTCCACTACACCCACCGATGAGCTCAGAAAATTTGGCTGAACTCCGCCATTATGGCGAGGAGCTAGTGGACGCCGGGAATAGAATTCGAGAAGTAGGGGAAAGAATATCTTGGAAATACGATGAGAGGGAACGTCGTTTCTGAGATGCCAAGCTGACGGGGATGGTGTGACTGTGGTTGTGTGGTTATAGGAATATATGTTTAATAATAATAATAATATAATAATAAAATATAATCATGTGAAATAACTAAAAATAAAACTCTTGTAAGATAACTGTAAAACCCGATAGGATCTTTCAATGATATCACCTTTAACTTGTGTAAGTGCGGAATCCAAACACAAGCGAATTCAAGAAAAGCAATTAAGAATAATAAGAACAATTATCAAATCAAAACTATCTTGCATTCACCTTTAAGATCGATGACAGATACAAGACAAATTACTGATCTCGAGTGGCCTCCCAACCTCTAACCCAAGCGATCAACCTATTAAAGGTTACAAAGGATTACTTATATACTAACTAATGTGGGTCGAAACCACCTAGGCCCACTCGAGATCACTACAAAACCCAAAATACATAATCGACCCAAAACAACTAAGTCAAACATTACAAGATCAACCCATTAATTATATAATCCTCTATGCATAAACCTTCAGGTTCCAACAATCTCCCCCTAGGTTTATGCATGGAGATTCTTGAGATTTCAATGATTTTGATCACCACCCATACGATCTTTATAACCACCAAATCCCTTTTTACTGATGTGCAAAACAGAAGCAACAACACTGGTCCATGCTTTTGCAACCTCTTCATACTTTTCAGTAGCTCTAATTTGATGACGAGCTAATACCTCCAGATCTTCACGAGCAAGATTCAACAAATCAACTTGATCCACCAAACGAAAATCCACATTATCATCACAAACGATTATTGCTTGCCCTAGACGCTCATCATAAGTCCAAAACTGCAAGGACTTCAAAGCACCTTGTGGAATTTTTCTCACCAAAGGAATCACCTTTTCCTTATCAGTTACTGGCCAATGCACAATCTTCATTCGCTTGCGTGTATATGAATCTCTAACTCCTTTAGCTGGTTTAATAATGGACTCTGCTGTACGCATTGAAGGAAATCCCTTAAGAACCTCCCTCTTCAATCTCTCGAAAAACATATATCCAGGACCTCCAGGCTTATCATCTACATAGGGTGCTTTAGACAGATCAGTCAAATCAATCTTAGTAAATGACTGAAACTGTCCTGGATGTTTGTACCATTCAACAGGTCCAACCTTCCTTTTTATCCACCACCTTTTACGATCATGATCAAATCCCCAGCTAACTACACCAGATCTATTTCCAACTTGATCATAGAGAGTTTCACCAACATCCATTAAATGATGTGTTGCTTGAGCATCATCATCTGGATTAAGATTCCTGTTCTTCAAAATCACAAACTCCCTTTTCTTCTTGATTCTTTCAGCCTTCTCTTTATCTGCAACAGGATCAACAACTCTTTTAAAGTATAGCTCCATAGCAGCACTTCTCTCAGCATCATCCTTTTCAAAGGCTTTTCTTCTATTTTCCACATCAGTAGGATCAGAAAATTCATTCCCAAATTTCTTCTCAAGCTTTCCACGTAAATCATACACCATATTGAACAGTAAAGTAACATCTCCTTGAAGCTTTTCAATTTGTTGATTCTTTTGCACTAAAGTATCTTCAAGTTGAATGATCTTGGCTTCTTTACAAATTGAATCTTGCTCAACCACAATTAACCGTTTCTTCATTTCTCTCATACTAATAAATTCATCATCATCACTTGAATCATCATCAAAAGGCATTCTAAATGGCTCTTCAGGTCTCTTTCCACTTGAACTGCTAGGCACATCAGGAACAACTCTAGAAGGACCTGCAGATTCAGAAACTCCAAGTGGCATTGTCTCCATAACAGTATCAGTATTAACATTTGTAACCTGAACATCTTCAGTAGTGGACTCTAAAACATTCCTTTGAGCATCAGCGTTGAACTCAAAGATATCTTCAGTCGTGGTGGTGGTATCAGTGACATTCTTCTCAAAATCAAAATCATACAAACCATCATCATCTTCAGCAGTGTTCATAGATTGATCTTTATTTTGTTCAACATACATTCCGAGTCGAGGATCCCGCCTTTTTCGCTTCAACGGCAGTGAATCAGGATCCTTTGGGTTTTCACTAGGCTCTTCAGTAAACACTGTAAGATTGGAAGGAGTATTTCCCATCTTATCAGTTACAGACTTTAATAACGAAGCCAAATTTTCAGCAGTAATTATAGAAGGAACAGTTGAAACAGCAACATCGGCTTCCTTTTCTGGAGGAAGTTCTTCATCATCTCCTGAATCACACATAATCTCTATGCCCTCATCATCAGAGTTAATAGTTAAAATCTCTGTCTCAGGCTCATCATCAATAATATTCTGAATATCATGCTCCTCAGCAACCATAGCATTCACTTGAACATTTTGTACTATCACTGGATCAGCAGCTACAACTGCAGTCTCTGCAAACCGACCAAATTTCTCCAAAGGAATACGTCCCTCAAACTTCTTTTCTATACCCTTCTTTGTTGTGAGAGCACCAAAACAAGAAGGACCCATAGGTTTTAGCTCCAAGGTATCACCGGACCGCGTCAAATCAGAATAACGAGCATTGAAAATCATCTGCAAAAACCTTGGATACATAATAAATTTATCCTTTCGAACTCCAGTAACATTTCTCTTCATCCCTTCAAAAATATACTTCGAGTAGTTGAACGACTCATTTGTAATAAGTGCAACAAAAGCAGCCGTTTGCGTAATGTTCAGTTGATCTGTTCCCCCTCGATTTTCTGCCATACACAAGATAAACATGTGTGCTAACAAGCACCAATATGGATGCAAAAACTTCTTAACGAGTGATGGATACTTTCCTTCATAACTCAAACGAGGTAAAACAGCCTCTATAGTATCACTTGGAAGCTCAATCGGATCAGATTCAGTATCACCAAACTGTAAAACTTCTCTTATCATTTGCTCAGTAATAACGATCTTCTTCTTCTGAATTTCAGCTTCTATCATTTCCTTTCCATCAGCTCCTTGTGCTTCAAATCTAGCTGTCTTCCAAAAGTCTTGAACGAGATCTTGATAAACAACTGGATTATCTCTCAGTGCATGAACAAGTCGGCAGCTATTTAATCCTTTGATCAGCGATGTGTATAGTCTCTTGTGTTTCTCTGGTGGGGTAGCTAAGTATCCTGCCTGATTGTGAGTTGAAATGAATTTTAGATCCATAATCTGCACAAAACAGACACATTTAGTAAAGAATCATATTCAAAACTGAACAACTGGTTACCTTCATGAGATGAAATAGCCATTAAAACAGTTAACAGTTAACAAAGTGGTTAGTCAACAGTCAACAGTTCTTCATCATGGTCAACAACTCAGATTGAGGGTCAACATAAGAGTTGATTCGAGATCATGAAATATTGAGTCGAGACCATGAGGTTTCGAGTCGAGACCATGAGGTTTCGAGTCGAGACCTCAGTCAAGACTATGTTCTGACACGAGACCAAAATATCCTTGACTCGAGACCTCACTCGAGACTGATGATATTGCGACTCGTTAAACACAGATCTCGAGTCCCAAAAGCATATTTTCAATCTGAGTCGAGACCACCAAAAACACCTTTTGATCTGCTTTAATTTGGATCAAACCCCCAAACATCATAAAAATCATTTGAAGACCAAGATATATTCAAATTAGGGTTCATGAACATTCTTCAAACATTCATAGAATGTTCAAGCTATCTTCATCGAATCTTCAAAAATCCTGCAAATCTTCAACAAAAAACATCATTAAATATATCAAAATACCTTCTGTGTAATCAAAACCTCAAGTCGAGAACGGAGAGTTGCCGGAAAAGCAGATAGTATCGCCGGAGAATGAGAGAGAATTTGAAAGTGACAGTTGAGTTGTTTCGAGTGCACAGTGGGGGTCTCGAGTCGAGATCCCTTTAAATGTTTCAACCTTGTGGGCCGGGCCTTTAATAACATGGGCCGAGACCACAGTCTCGAATCGAGACCACTCAACAATTAGAAAATTGGATTAATTAAATAAAAAACTCACTTATTTACAGCAAACCAATTTTGAAACATTTTCCTTTTTAACCCTTCAACTTCCTGAGCATGTTTTATTAGACCAAAACCTATAAACACAAAAATAAATAATATCGAAATATTATTTACAAAATAAATAAAATACGGAAATATCATAATTTGCTCAGGGATCAAATCACGGGTTTCGGGCTTGACCACACTTATCAACACTGATCTACTACTGAATGATCTAGACGATTGCCAGTATATTTGTCCACCTAAACTCATCTCCCTAGACCTTTTTCATAGAACTGCCTGTAACAAATTTATCATGTTTTAATTTCTTAACAATGAACACTCAAACAAGTACTAATCAAATCTCGGAATTATAGACAGCACACCCTATCATGTAAGTAGCTTCCCTACCACATATTTCACAAGTCCAATCCAGATCTCTGAAATCTTAACTGGGAATAGATTGAGAAGAGAACAAAATAGATCTTAAGCAGAGATGATATAATATACAGATCAAATGAGTTTTTCTCAATTTGATATAGGTTTCTAGGGTTTCTTTTGGGCACTTGAGGGCCTCTTTCGGGTGTTTAATTGATCTACAGAGCGACAACGTACAGCTAGGTCAGCATGTATCTGGATGCAGCAGAAGCTGACGTTGCCTAGCACCTCCAGGTCAGCATATATCTGGATGCAGCAAAGGAGATACACGACTTTTTCAGAGAAGATTTCAGAGTCAGACCAAAATTGTGTGTATCGGGACAACATACAGACATTCAAATCGAAATGAGCTAATTCCAAGTGATTTTCTTTCCTGAGGTCATGTACAATTTTAGTTCTGAACAGAAACAGCCAATGTTTCCAGCCTAAAGGATAGAGCCTACCAACACATCATACTAGAGTCAAACTATTTCGATACTGGTCTTACATGAGTCAGCCCTCGACCATAATGTGAAAATTCATTTCATTTCCCAGTCATGCAACACCTCTTTTTGTATTTTTCTATTTTTTTTAATGTTTTTGTATTTTTTCAATTTTTTAATGTTTTTGTATTTTTCAAAAATTTCTCCCCCTAAATTTGAGCATAAATAAAAACTACCTAAGAATAGAAATCTTTATGAACAAATTTATCTACGAAAAACAAAAACATGCTCAGTCAGTAAAGCGGATCATTTTCAGAAAATCCACAAGCACTTTGAATTTTGAGCTGCTGACAGGTTTGGTGAACAAATCGGCAGCATTTGCATCTGTGTCGATTTGATCAAGTGTAATAAGACCTCTGTCGAAGCAATCTCGAATAAAGTGAACTTTTATGTCTATGTGCTTGGTTTTGGAGTGAAAAACAGGATTTCTAACAATTTGTATTGCAGCATCATTATCGCAGTAAATAGTAGTGTTGAGATAAGTCAAACCGTAGTCCTGCAATTGATGTTGCATCCACACCACTTGAGAGCAAGATGCAGAAGCAGCAACATACTCAGCTTCAGCTGTAGAAATCGCCACCGTTTGTTGTTTCTTGCATTGCCAAGAAATGAGCCTGTCACCCAGAAATTGACATCCAGCTGATGTAGATTTCCTGTCACTATCAGTACCTCCAAAGTTGCTATCAGAAAAAGCAAACAAGTCAAAATTTGAATCCCTCGGATACCACAGACCAAACCGAGGTCGGCCTTTAAGGTACCGAAAGATTCGTTTAACAGCAGTAAGGTGAGAAGTTTTAGGGTTAGCCTGATATCTTGCACAGTTGCAGACAGCAAACATAATATCCGGTCGGCTAGCTGTCAGATACATCAACGACCCGATCATAGACCTATACTGACGTTGATCCACAGGAGATCCTTCTTCATCTTCAGTCAATAATGGTCTCTCTGCCATTGGTGTTTCAGCTGATTTTGCGTCTGAAAATTTGAATTTTGCTAGCACGTCATCCACATACTTCCCTTGATGGATAAGAATCCCTTGAGAATTCTGCTTGACTTGTAAACCCAAAAACAGTGTCATTTCCCCAAGAGCACTCATTTCAAATTTCTTCTTCATAACTCTCTCAAACTCCTTGCAAAGTTCCTCACTTGTAGACCCGAAAATAATATCATCGACATAGATTTGAACTAAGATCTGATCCTTGCCCACTTTCTTGATAAACAGAGTCTGGTCTATCGTGCCACGTGTGTACCCATGAGCCAAAAGATGTTCAGTTAGTGTGGCATACCAAGCTCGTGGTGCTTGGTGTAATCCATACAATGCCTTATCTAGCTTGTAGGCATATTCTGGATGATCTGGATGCACGAAACCTGGTGGCTGCTCAACAAAGATTTCTTCCTTCACATCTCCATATAGAAACGTTGTCTTGACATCCATCTGATATACAGTGAACCCCATATATGACGCGTAAGCTAAGAAGATCCGGATAGCTTCAAGTCGAGCAACCGGAGCATATACTTCATCATAATCCAGACCTTCTATTTGTCGAAATCCCTGAACCACCAGCCTTGCTTTATTTCGAACAATAACTCGTGCAGAATCTTGCTTGTTTCTGAACACCCATCTAGTTCCAAGTTTGCGCTTTCCCTTTGGTAACTCAACAAGTTTCCATACTCCAAGTTTCTCAAACTGGTTCAGCTCTTCATGCATAGCATCAACCCAGCCCGGTTCCTGCAAAGCTATATCAACAGTTTTAGGTTCGATTTGTGAGATGTAGCAAGAATATAAACATGTATTGATGATTCCTGATTGGCTCCTGGTTAAAACTCCTACATATACAGGACCAATCACATTCTCTATAGGGTGATTTCGTTGGACACTTGTAGGTATTGCCATGTCAGGTACAGTCTCGTCTTCAGTGGTGTTGCTAGACTCCCCCTCATTAGATGCTGCAGTATGATGAACTACTGGAGTTGTAACAATGCAATCTTCAGGAATAGATTCAGGAAATAGTGCAGATCCTGAACCACCAGATTCAGTACCACTTGATGAAACACCTTCAGGGGATGAATGGGACATTTGCTGAGACGTAGGATGCTGAGTGAAAACCATTCCTGGTGGGTCAATGGTATGGTTTCTTGATCTTCCTTCAGCTTGTTCTTCCTCTTCAGTATCACCAAAGGACAGTGGTTTTTTTGGTGTAGACACACCTGCAACAGTAGGGACACTTGACAAAATGTTAAATGATTTAAATAATTCAGCATAATCATATAACCAATCTGGTCCAACTCTAGCGTCCGTAGCATTTTCTTCAAGCCATTCAACGTTGCACGACTCGACGACCTTTTTAGTTACCTTGTTGTATACTCTATAGGCTGAACCTTTAGCATATCCAACAAAGTAACACTCGTCCCCTTTGACCTCAAACTTTCCATTAGCGTCCATTAGTAATAACACACATGGACAACCAAAAATGCGAAAGTGTGAAACCGAAGGTTTACGTCCTTCCAGAATCTCATAAGGAGTTTTCATATGTCGTTTGTTTACTAAAGCATGATTCTGGACGTAACAAGCCGTGCTAACAGCTTCGGCCCAAAAGAAACTAGGAAGCTTCGAATCGGCCAGCATAGTACGCGCAGCCTCTATAAGAGTGCGATTTCGTCTTTCTGCTACTCTATTTTGTTGTGGAGTTCGAGGTGCACTGTACTGTTGCTCAATTCCCTTTGCAGCACAAAATGTGTCCATGGTGACATTTTTGAATTCCGTCCCATTGTCTGATCGAATAGCCTTGACATTTGTACTGGCTTGATTTTCCACCAAAGTAACGAATTGTTTGATCAACCCCGCAGCCTCATTCTTGTGACTTAGAAAGTACACCCAGGTGTAGCGCGAGTAATCATCGACTATCACGAGACAATAAGCCTTCTTGACAATACTTAACACATTCACTGGACCAAAGAGATCCATATGAAGTAATTCAAGTACAACTTTGGTTGAGGGGGTAGACTTAGATTTATGAGGCTTTCGATGAGCTTTTCCCTTTGCACAAGCAAAACACTTTTCTACCAACATAAAGTCTTTGATTGGTAGATTACGAACCAGTTGACCTTTGGCAAGACGATTCAAGTTTTTCATATTCACATGTCCAAGACGACGATGCCACAATAAACCATCATGTTCTGATATCTTCGAAAATAGACAAGTAATTTCTTCACACGGTTTTTTGTTCATATCAATGACATACGCATTTCCCTTTCTCTCAGCTGTCATCAAAAACCAATCTTCAGGAATGACAATCCCTGGTTTCAAAACATAGCATCCTTTCTTTGTAAAGTGAACAGAATTTCCTCGATCACAAATTTGAGAGATACTCAGCAGATTGTGTTTCAGTTCTGGGACATAATTCACATTTTCGAAGCTTAACACGCCGTTTTTCACTGTTCCCTTCAACGTGATTCTTCCAGATTCTCCTCCCGCAAAAGAGACATATCCACCGTCAAATTCTTTTACATTGACTAGTTGAGACAAGTCTCCCGTCATATGCCTGGAACAGCCACTATCCATGTACCAGAGGCGCACGATAGTCCTCCACAGCTGTTCCCTCACGATTAGCGGGATCAGTTAGATTTAGGAACCCAGCCCATAGTGGATCTGGGTTTCCCTTGTGCATCAAAGTAAGTCACTCTCTGCCATACCAAATTATCTTTATCTAAGAATTTTGAAGAATTTTTAACAGCAGAATTACGATGAGATGTATGAGACGAATTGGAATGCGTGGCCTTAGTTTTAGGTTTCCAATGCTTATTTGACCATTGAGAATTGTAGTTACCAAATGCTTTACTTTGATCTTTTTGAAAATCCTTTTGTTGATTTTGATTTCTATGTTTGGCTGCATTCCAATCTTGATCAGAAGGTTTAGCCTTACGATAGTCATTTCTCATTGTCTTAGACTTTTTAGTTGTCACTGACTCTGAATAATGATATCGGTTTGGCTTGACTTTCTGATTTCGTGCAAATTTATTTTTAGACTGCACACTTGGAAGATGAACACAGTTTCTGGCGATGTGTCCGGCAATTCCACAATTGAAACATGTTTGACGTTTCAATCTGTGGAAGTTTTGATGCTTCATAGCAGGTATGTATCTGTTGGGTTTATGAGTATGAGCTTGATTTATGTTTCTTGCTTGGTTAACTTGTGCCTTTTCTGAGCATTCAGGTACCTGTTGATCAGAAGTAGAACTGGCACAAGTATGAGATTTAGATGGATCAGATTTCTCATTATCAGTATCATTACGAAAAGATGTTTCAGACTCAGTGTTAATTTTATTTTCATAAACCTTTTCTTGTAATTTTTCATTCAAAACAGTCACTTCTTCTTGTTGAAAATCAGATTCAGTTTTAATCTCGGAAGATGTAGGAACTTCATCAACACATATTTCATCAACACGTGTATCATCTGAGTTTGACAAGGGTTCCTTTTCATCCTCGGTTTTCAATGGGGTCCCACTAGGTTCAACATTAGGGACTTCCTCTGAGACTAATTCAGAAGAAGAATCAGAACAAGGTTGATTCTCTTTAGAAGGTGTTTCAGTGGTTTCACTGAATGAATCCTGAGGGACCTCACCTGTCATGCTGTCATCAGCAGAAGAGTCAGAAACATTAGAATTAGAATCACAATTTTTATCTACTGAAAAACATCCATCGTCATGCACATTATTCAAAGTTTCATCACAAGCATTCACAGTTTTGCCCAAAACAGCAGGCCCAAAAGAAGACGAAACATAACTACGAAACGAGTTCAAAAACGATTGACCAAACACACAACCAGAATTAGTTTTATCAAAAGTAGGTTTAGAAACATCAGAATCTAAAGACGGTTCATCCCCAAACACATCACCCCATACTACTTCAGGTACGTTATCTGCACATGATGAAGAAACGTTAGGATCAAAAGTACCTTTGGAAACAAAACTAACTGGTTTAACCACCTGTTTTTCAACAGGTCTGACATTTATTGATGACTTATAGTTTTTGGGACCATAAGTCATTTTGCTTTCGTTCAGCATCTCCTCCTCCGTCATAGGTAAATAAGTATAATTGTCATTGTAAGGAGGAGGAGCCTGATTAAAACCCAATCCCAACCCTTTTCTTTTCTGATATGCTAGCTGTTGATTACACAAATTTTCGACCAATTTGCTAGAGGAATCAAATTTTTTAATATTTAGCTCATTTATTTGATACTTATCTCTAACATCCTCCAGTTCTTTAGTTACATTGCATAATTTTTCTTTAACCATGATGAGTTGGGCTGTTGCTACACTAACATCATCCTTGAGTTGGATGATGTCTTTTCGCTGAGCTTCTATTTTCTCTTTAAAAAGTTTTTCATTATTAGCCAAAGTAAAATTTTTTCTTTTAATGTCATTGTAGTCTTCAATTAACTCAGCGTTGTGTATTCTATAGGCTTCAACTCGTTCTCTACACTCAGGAGTACAGAAAACAGAAATTACCTCTTCCTTGGTGAGACCTTTGACTGGAGCTGAAAGAATCTGAGTCATGAAAGCCAAGTTTTCAGTTGAAACCTCCTCCTCAGGTGCTGAAGTCTCATCCTCAGAAACAGAAGCTTGATCATTTGAGGCCACGAAAGCAATGTTGTTTGAGTCAGTCTGATTTTCTGGAGCTGAGATATTCAGTCGCTCAATTTCCGAGTTCCAATTGAAGTACGAATCAGGCTGAACCACCAAAGCTTGAGCTAATCCCAGAGGTTGAGGACTTCCACTGGCAGCAGCATCAGCAGACATACTCGATGTGGTTACAAGAGCTCTTTCTCGATTAGGTGTAGCAGGAGCAACTGGTTTGGCTGGAGTTTGCTCACTATTGACCCTCGGTTTGGTACAATTTCTTGCCACATGACCTGGTTCATGACAATTGTAGCAACGAAACTCAAATGGCATTTTTGTGGGTCCAGTAAAGGTAAGATTTTCCCATTTGTTTCTCCCGGTTTTATTCACAAAGTTTTTGGCTCTAAACGCTGCCAAAGCCATCTGCCAAGTTATATCCATTTCTTCTACATCTTCGGGATGAATTTGATCTAAGTCATCCATGGAAAACTTAGGAGGATTGATTTTACCGGCAGTGAAGGCATTCAAGCAATTTATGACAGAAGCAGCTATACTAAGATTTTCTTTTGACTGTTGTGAGAAGAAAGCAATCATCTCATTATTGGCAGTGGTAGTTGACGAAGCAGCAGCAGTAGCGTTAGCAGAAGATGGTGCAGCAGCAGCAACAGCAGGTGCTGGAGTTCCAGAGTAGTAAACATTTGATGAGGTAGGAGCAGCTTTAGCAAAAGCAGAGTTGCTGAACATTTGAAAACCAGCTTGAGACACAAAAGCAGTATTATTGCTTGAAGTTGAAGGCGTTGCAGAAAATCCAGCAGCCAACATGCTATTCTTGTGATTTGTTTCTCTTTGTTTATCATCTAGCTCGCAGGCCTTAATGTGTGAAATCATTTCAGATAAGCTGCATCTTGCTAGATCCTTGGTCTTCTTGATCATTGCGACGTGATGATCCCAACTCTTTGGTAAAGCATTAAGAAGTTGTCTATTAGATGAAGCATTTGACGTCTGCATTTCCTCCATCTGCATTTGAGTAACTAACTTAACGAATCTCTGAATTTGATTATCCACAGTCTCTCCATATATATGATTAAAATTATTGAAGCTTTGACTTAGCAGATTTCTACGACTCTCTTTCATATCTTCATTGCCTTCATAGACATCTATTAGTGATTCCCACAATTCTTTAGCAGATTTGCAAGTGCGAAAACCAATAGCAATGTCTGGTCCCAATGCCATGGTCAGGTACGAAAACGCCATATCATCTTCCTCAACAATCTTAAAATCTTCTTCAGTATATTTATCAACAGGCTTCTTTACTTTCACATTTTCATCAGTAGGACTATCCATCATAATCTCTCTTGGGCCTCTAAGAATGCTTCGCCAGATTTTTGCATCCTTAACTTTAACATGTTTTTCGAAACGCCACTTCCACTCAGGGAATTCATTTCCGTCTAACAACCGGGGAACACGAGTGGTGGTTCCAATGATGGAATCCAATTCTTGATGCTTAGACATAGCAGCCAGGTCAACACTTTGATTATTTGTAGTCATGGTTACTCAATAACTTAATTAATTTGTTGATTAATTATTTAAGTTCAAGAGTCCAAAAGTCCAAAAATCCTAAAGTCCAAAAGTAACGTTGCAGGAGTCGTTGCGAGTCGAGACGAGAATCGAGACTGAATCAGTGAGTGTGCACAATCCTGAGTCGAGACAGTTATTGCGAGTGAACTGAATACTGAGTCGAGACTGAGATTGCGAGTCGAGATCAGAAACAATTAATCTTGAAGTCAGTCGAGACGAATGGTTTCGAGTTAAGACGCCAACTCGAGACCACAGCAGTTGCAAGTCGAGACAAGATCGCGATATCCACTCGAGACGAATGAACTTGAGTCGAGACTAAGCTGAATAAGAGTCGAGACCAAGTTGAAATTGTGTCGAGACCCTGCAAAACTGATTTGTGAGATAAAAACAACTACGATTCCTGATTTTCAGCAGCTTCCAAAATTCAAAGATTTGAGATCTTTGAATTCTTATCCTCAACAATCCTCCGATAATTCAGCTAACACCTTTATGCACGAATCACAAACCAAAATCAGTAATTTTATGTCAGAATTTGTGAAGAACAGTTTGAAGATGCAACTTCCGAAATCAGGAATACACCAACAAAACTGAAAATCTGTAGAAAACACTTAGCAAATCGATCAGTAACATATAAAGCCTTCTTGAATCCGAATGATATCAAAAACCGAACCAAGAATTGGTTTCTTGGCTCTGATACCAATTGTAAAACCCGATAGGATCTTTCAATGATATCACCTTTAACTTGTGTAAGTGCGGAATCCAAACACAAGCGAATTCAAGAAAAGCAATTAAGAATAATAAGAACAATTATCAAATCAAAACTATCTTGCATTCACCTTTAAGATCGATGACAGATACATGACAAATTACTGATCTCGAGTGGCCTCCCAACCTCTAACCCAAGCGATCAACCTATTAAAGGTTACAAAGGATTACTTATATACTAACTAATGTGGGTCGAAACCACCTAGGCCCACTCGAGATCTCTACAAAACCCAAAATACATAATCGACCCAAAACAACTAAGTCAAACATTACAAGATCAACCCATTAATTATATAATCCTCTATGCATAAACCTTCAGGTTCCAACAATAACTTGTGTGTACGGATGCCTATTATAATATATAAAATATCGAACGTCGAAAAATCGACAATTTTGGCTATACCTGTTGATGTGATTATGTACGACTATTTTATTATGTTTGGTTGTTAATTATTTTCTGCTAATCACTTGTGTATATATGAATTACCAGATGGAACACGCTGGTAATGAACCCGTTAATGAAGTTAACCAATCTGAACAAAACCATGAAGATCAATTTCTGAATTGGCAAGATATCGAGAATATCGTTGCTCAGGGAATAGCCAATGCTATTCCAGCAATCCTTGCTGCTGCTCGAAATCCAGTTGAACCTCAACAAATTATTCCTAGCAAACGTACTCATGAAGACAACTTTAGTAATAGCATAAATGGAGGCAGTAACATTAATAATAATGATAATGATATACTGCAAGCCCCAATTCTCAAAAGAATGAAAGCTGCAACGCCTGGTTGCACTTACAAGGAATTCCTTGCCTGTAAACATGTTGAGTTCACAGGCAATGAAGGGGCGACTGCGGCACTGCGTTGGTTGGAGAAAACCGAGGCAGTAATCAAAATAAGTAAATGTGCCGAGGAGGATAAAGTCATGTTTGCTTCTCATCTTTTTATGGAAGAAGCATTAGAATGGTGGAATACGGTCTTACAAGCTAAAGGAAGTGACATGGCCTATGCCATGAGTTGGTAGGAGTTTAAGCGTCTGGTGGAAAGAAAATTCTACCCTGAATATGAAAAAGAACAAATGGCAAATAAATTCCTGAGCCACCGAATGGTGGATGTTGACTGCAGAGGGTATACTTCGAAGTTTTTCGTATATGCTCGAATTGTGCCTACTCTGGCTTCGCCAGAGCCGGTACTTATTTCTCGCTACATTTGGGGTTTAATTAGCAAAATCTGTGATATTGTCAAAGCTGCAAGGCCCCGCACGATCGATGATGCGGTGGAATTAGCCAACACTTTGACTGACGGACTGGTGCGTACGCGAGAAGAGAACAGGAAGAACGAATTGGCTCAGAAAATTACCCAAGGATTTCGTGTGGGTAATAATAGCAATTTCAAGAAAAGAGGAACTGGGCAATCTTTTACTCCGCCGTTCTGCAGAAACTGTAGAAAGAAACATTTTGGAAAATGTAATGAAACGTGCAACTTCTGCAAAACTGTAGGACATCATGAAGAAAATTGCAGAAAGAAAACAAGGGTCTGCTATAACTGTGGAGAAGCTAGGCATTTCAAACCAGAATGCCCTAAGTTGGTCAAATCAGCAGATAACAAGGCTAAACGTGCAGAAGGAACTACCAAGAAAAACGCAAGAGCCTTCCAGTTGACTACTCAGGAAGCAGAACTAATCCCTGACGTGATAGCTGGTACGTTCTTAGTTCACAACGTTTATGCGAAAGTATTATTTGACTCTGGTGGAAACCAAAGTTTTATAAATACTTCATTCTGCCAAGCTCTTAACCTACCTTTAACCAAACTTAGACAAATTTTTACAGTAGAAACGGCAGATGGGAATTCTGTTAACATAGATAAGGTTTTGCAAGAAGGAAAGATAGAACTCTTAGGTCATAAATTTTCTGCAAACCTGTTACCTATGAATTTAGCTAGATTTGACGTTGTATTAGGAATGGATTGGTTAGTAGCCAACCATGCTCGCATTCTTTCTGATAAGAATTCCATAGAAATTCATACACCTACAGGAGAATTAGTGGTGATTACAGGAGATAAGCCGCGAAAGCCACTGAAATTCATTTCAGTAATGAAATTGGCCAGTTATTCAAGAAAACAAGAAATGGTGTATATGATTTCGGTAATCATTAACACGACGGGTAAGGAACTTAAAGAAATTCCAGTAGTATCAGAATACCCGGATGTATTCCCAGAAGAACTACCGGGATTACCACCCAATAGGGAAGTAGAATTTAGAATTCATCTAATTCCTGGAACTACACCGATAGCTAAGGCACCTTATCGGTTAGCACCCACCGAAATGCTAGAATTGAAAAAGCAGTTAGATGAATTATTAAGTAAAAGATTCATACAACCTAGTTCATCCCCTTGGGGAGCGCCAATGTTGTTTGTAAAGAAGAAAGATGGGTCAATGCGAATGTGTATCGATTATAGGAAATTGAATAAGGTTACAATTAAGAATCGATACCCATTACCTAGGATTGATGATCTCTTTGATCAACTTCAAGGAGCTAGATATTTTTCTAAGATAGATTTACGCTCGGGATATCATCAATTGAAAGTACAAGAAGAGGACATACCTAAATCTGCTTTCAGAACTAGGTATGGTCATTACGAGTTTACAGTCATGCCCTTTGGACTAACAAATGCTCCTGCAGCATTTATGGACATGATGAATAGGATCTGTAAACCGTACTTGGATAAATTTGTAATTGTCTTCATCGATGATATACTCATTTATTCCAAAAGTCAGGACGAGCATTTTCAGCACCTACATGCACTCTTGGCCTTGTTAAGAAAGGAAAAGCTTTACGCCAAATTCTCGAAGTGTGAATTTTGGCTACAGGAAGTGCAATTTTTAGGACACATGGTGAATCACAAAGGTATTCACGTATATCCTTCCAAAATAGAAGCAATCACCAAATGGAAGGTCCCACAAACAGCTATGGAAGTTAGAAGTTTTCTAGGGTTAGCTGGATACTATAGACGATTCATTAAGGATTTTTCCAAGATAGCTGTACCATTAACTAAGCTAACCTATAAAGCAGTTAAGTTTGAATGGGGACCCAGGCAAGAAGAGGCTTTTAGGATTTTAAAACAAAGGTTAACAAACACTCCAATTCTTGCCTTACCAGAAGGAACAAAAGATTTTGAAGTTTACTGCGATGCTTCTAAGCTGTGCTAATGCAACGCAAGAAGGTAATTGCATATGCTTCGAGGCAATTGAAAAAGCACGAGGAAAATTATACGACTCATGACTTAGAATTAGGAGCAATAATATTTGCCCTTAAAATTTGGAGACACTATCTGTATGGAAGTAAGTTTACTGTCTATACAGATCATAAAAGATTAAGGTACATATTTGGGCAAAAAGAATTAAACATGAGGCAAAGAAGATGGATGGAAATTCTAAGTGACTACGACTGTGATATTCAATATCACGAAGGAAAAGCAAACGTAGTTGCAGATGCCTTAAGTCGTAAGTATTACGAAAAGCAAAAGCGAGTTCGTGCTCTTAGATTAAGTTTACAATTAGACTTAATGGAACAACTGAAAAACATTCAAGAAACAGCAATCAAGGATGATGCTGAAGGAATGAAAGGACGAATAAAGGAATTAGAGCAAGGAAGTGATGGAATTTGGAGATTTCACAAGAAAAGGATTTGGGTACCTAAGCGAGGAGAATTAAGAAATAAGATTCTAGAGGAAGCCCATAAATCTAGGTATACCATGCATCCTGGTAACAATAAGATGTACCAAGATTTAAGGAATAATTTCTGGTGGATAGGAATGAAAAAGGACATAGCTAGATATGTAACTAAGTGTCTTACTTGTTCACAAGTTAAGGCAGAACACTAGAAACCCTCAGGTCTACTAGAACAATTAGAACTGCCTGTATGGAAATGGGAACTCATAACAATGGACTTTGTGACTAAGTTGCCCAAAACTAGAAAGGGTAATGACGCAATTTGGGTAATTGTGGATCGATTAACAAAATCAACTCATTTCCTACCCATGAAAGAAACCTTTAGCACGGAAAGGTTAGCAAAATTGTACGTAGACGAGGTAGTATCCTTACATGGAGTCCCACTCTCTATTGTATCGGATAGAGATAGTAGTTTCACTTCGCATTTCTGGACAAGTTTCCAAGAAGCCATGGGGACACGATTAAATTTAAGTACAGCTTATCATCCTCAAACAGATGAACAAAGTGAAAGGACGATCCAAACCCTGTAGGACATGCTTAGGGCATGTGTGATAGATTTTGGTGGAAATTGGGATGACCACCTGCCCTTAATTGAATTCTCCTATAACAATAGTTACCATGCAAGCATTGAAGCTGCCCCATTCGAAGCACTGTATGGGCGGAAGTGCAGAACTCCAGTTTGTTGGGCAGAAATAAGAGAAAGCCAATTATCAGGACCTGAAATAGTGCAAGAAACTACCGACAAGATCACTCAAATCAAGGAAAGATTGAAAACGGCTCGAGATTGCCAGAAAAGCTATGCAGATAATCGACGCAAGCCGTTAGAATTCCAGATTGGAGACAAAGTACTCTTGAAAGTTTCTCCTTGGAAAGGAGTAGTTCGGTTCGGTAAAAAGGGGAAGCTAAGTCCAAGGTACGTGGGACCATTCCCAATAATCCAACGAATAGGACCAGTTGCTTATCGCTTACAACTACCAGAAGAGCTAGCCGGGGTACATGATGTATTTCATGTATCCAATCTCAAGAAATGTCTATCTGACGAATCCCTGGTAGTACCTCTTCAAGATGTAGAGGTAAATGAAAAATTAAAATTTGTAGAGAAGCCACTACAAATAGAAGACAGAAAGGTCAAGTTTCTCAAGCACAAGCGACTAGTGCTGGTCAAAGTCAAGTGGGATTCAAAGAGACGACCTGAATACACTTGGGAGCTGGAATCGGAAATGAAGCGGAAATATCCTCACTTATTTCAGTAAATCTCGAGGACGAGATTTTAAATAAGGTGGGGAGGATGTAAGGACCTTAAAAAATGTCCCAAAACGACCAGTTAGTGAAAATCCGGACCCCGGAAACCCTAACGTGCATGAAAAACCAAGAAAAACAGATTTTTGGGTTTCATGCGGGCCGCGTAAGAATAAGCCTAGGCTTATGCGGGCCGCGACAACTCATAAAATCTCCGGATCAGCTTGCCAGGCCACGTGTCACACACGTGGCAGACCTAGGTGTGACACGCTAGCCCTAGTCTACGATTAGTTGGCCCTCGTGGGCCGCGTAAGATCAAGAGGGGGCTTACGCGGGCCGCGTAAACCCCATTTTTCAGCTATAAATGGATCCGATCATGAGCAGTTCATCTGTGTCGAAAGTTTTGATAAAAAACGAAGATTCACTGCTCAAATTCAAAATTGAAGGTATCAAGGCGCTGCTACGATACAGGGTATTAACTCGATCGCTGCTACGATTCAATGTCCGATCAATTGAAATCAATCCAATGGATGTTTAAGTGCTGCCCACATTAGGGCTATACTTTGTCATTCGTCGTGAATCCGATGGATGTTTAAGTATTGCACTTTGTCATTCATTGTGAGGATTTTAATCTCGTGAGTTATCGTAAATGCTGTATTAGTTACTGACATAGTTCGTGTGCATTGTTATTTACATTAGGTTACAAGGCTAATCAGTAGGCTAAACTCTGCCCGTTTAAATCTGCAATGTGAGTCATTCTCTTTTTATCAAATTGCTTTCCAAAACCTTATTTATTTCAAAGTTATAATTACAGGGATTAAGTTTTTGTAATCACCCTTAATACTGTATATTATAACAATGTGTCGTTTTGTGTAACTTGAGTGACTCGCCAGTATTTCCCTGCTGATAAAACCTTTTTAAACCATGTTTCAGGTGATCTGCTGTGATCCAGGGAAAAGTGCTATGTAGCACATCAAGCTTGAAGAGGTGGCTTAATAAAAATAAAGAAACATGTTTTTGTAAAATAGGGATTTCCCAGTGAAATTCCCTTATTGTAAATTACGGGGTTTATCCCTATTATGAAATAAAATAATTAGGCATTTTCAAGTTTTAAACGATCCTGTTAATTATTCCGCTGCCAAATTAAATAAATACCACGGGGTTTTTGTCCCGCGGCTCCTGGACCGGGTCAAACCGGGCCGGGGGCCGTGACACTTCTCCACACATTTTCCACTTTGCAAACTCATCTTTTCTACTCTCAAACACTCTAAATCCAGCTGAGAAATCAGTAGCAAGGCAGAATCATACCAAGTTACAAAAGTGAGCATAACTTCACTTATACTTCATCTTTTTCATTCATTCTTTCTTCTAAGCACTTGGAACAACCTTAGGTATTTTTCCACAAGTTTTCCATGGAAAACCAAGGCTGGAACATCAACCAAATAGGGTTAAAAGTGCAAGAAAGTTTCTGTTTTGTACAAACACTTTGATAAACATGTTTAAACTTATGATTTCTTCATACATTCCTATGTCCTTATGCCACTAATCAAGACTATGATTATGTGTGCTTGAAAACAAGGTTGTAACATATAAATCCAGAGGTTTTAAGCCTCAAAACTTTCTGTTTTAGAAGGGTTTTAACCCGCAAGTGATGAACAAGTCTTGGACTTGAATATGTGTGATTATTTGGATAGCTTGGGCTATCCTACTTACAAATCCACACATCACTTGATGTTTTCCTTGTTAGCTAGTGTGTAGTCATTTCCTTATTGTACATTCATGACCATCCTTGTTGTCTTATGACAACTTGTGCATTGGTGAATACAAAAGAGGTTCCAAAATAGAAGATTTATCTTCTTACCTCAGGCATGACTTCTATGATAATCTTGTTATACTTGATGGACTAGAACTTATAATATATACTATATAACATATATAATTTCCAAAGTAACTGAACCTTTAATGATAACCTAGTGGTTATTTGTCAAAATATTAAGTTACATGATCTAAGAACTTAGCTCTCGTTACGATTCTAATGGGTACTTTAACCCATGAAAACATTCAAACCCACATGGGTTTCATAGTGTCAAGAATGAGTACTAGGTGCTAGATGGTTATCTTTCTCATATGTTACTTTCCATATACTTTAAATCCCGAATTCCTACTCCTCCGTTATCATCCAATACTCTTAGACCTATGTTTCCTCGTTTAGAAGGACTCGGTGTTCCATCCTAAATCAACCAATAAACTCTTCACGGATTAACAAGTGGAAGCTTGCAAACCCGTGAGTATACTCGATCCCATTTTACTTTTAACACTTTGAGTGCAACATGTATTCTATACAAAAACACACAACACTTGAAACTTATTTTAATCATACTCAATCCACGTTTAAACATGAAATAATTTGATGCTTGTTAATCTCAGATGCTATGTAAACTTTTGTGTCTTTATATGCTTATTAACTTTGCTAGCCTACCTTTACAATTATAGCGCTATAGGAGTAACGCACCGCCCATTAGTCTTGGGGTATTGTTAAGTTAAACATGTTAACCTCCCATTAGTCTCAGGGAAAGGCAATTTGCGTTGTAAACTCGGGTTTGAACATATAACTTACACCGTTTCAGCGTATTAGTAACTTGTATCTATGTTATTCATGTTGGTTATGAGCACGTTAAACATTTTATCCTATTTATGCTATATATCAAACTTGTATACTTGCCAACTTTTTGTTGATCATATTTTAATACATGTTGCAGGTTGATAGACGAGATGATGCTAGTGAAAAACGAGATTTAGATGGACTTAGAAACACACCTAGAATAAACGATTATTTGATGTTATGTTTGAAACTATTATGTTCATGTCTGAATCTTGTATGACGTTTTAGCATTTTTTATGAAATTGAATTTAAGTTATATTGTCACAATAGTGTTATGACGCTTTGAGCGATTTGTTCGTCTCATCCCGATGTTTCCGCCATCAGTTGGGGTGTGACACATTGCTATAGTTTTCTTAAAAAAATTTACATGATTTTGAATACCCATTATGTGATTACGTGAATTTGAATACCCGACACACGACTACGTCATTACGTGATTTCATAGTATGTGAAACCACACTAAGTGATTACGTAATTACGTAACAATAGTTAACTATGCATTAGTACGTGATTTTGAATACCTATTTCCTGATTATGTGATTTTATTATAGTATTTTATGTGAAACCATACTGAATGATTACGTAATTACGTGATAACAAAAACATGTAATACGTAATATTTCATATGGAATACCTAATATTTTAGGTCTAATCACGTGTTAAGGATATATCATATACAAAACATTAGCTAAATCAACCTATAACAATCACATAATGTCGTATATTAGAGATTTAATCACGTAATAAAGTATAAACAATCAAGTTCTTATTATTGAATGTGTAATCACGTAATAAACATAATTGTAATAACATTAGCTATAACAAATCATATTGAATGTGTAATAAAGTAATAGATTTATATAGAATGTGTAATCACGTAATGGATATTCAAAATCACGTAGTTATGTGCTGGATATTAAAAATTACCTAATGGACTAATGGTTATTTAAAATCCTGTAAATTTTTTAAAGAAAACTATAGCAATAGCCTACTCGAATTAGATTGAAATGTTCGTTAATACGGTGTTTTTTTAAATATGTAGGTCCGTTTATCTCGGAGGATCGATAACGAAAACCAATCCTTGTTTATCACAAACACGGTAACGGGTGCGGAATCCCCGTGACGGTGCAAACTGTAAGGACTCTCCAAAATTTTATCCTAAAAATACCCGTAAGTAAAAACCCGGACCCCTGAAACCCTAACCCTTATTAAAAATCAAGAAAAATAAAATTTTAGGGTCTCAGGCGGCCCGCGTGAAAGACAAGGTAAATCTAAAGCGGGCCGCGTCAACCTTAAGTTGACCGGATAAGCGCGGCCGTGCCACGTGTTGTCCACCTGGCTAGCCTACGCGTGACTAGTCAAAGCTAGTCGTAGACTGGGCGGCAAGGCGGCCCGCGTCCGGTTAAGCTAAAATCTAAAGCGGGCCGCGTCAGACCTAAAATTCAGCTATAAATAGCCCTTCACCTGCACAATCCACTGGTGTCGATAAAAACTCACAAATACAAAATTCTACTGCTCTAAGGTCGAATTTAGTTCAATTATAGTATAGTGCTGCTCAAATACCGGGTATTAACTCGATCGCTGCTACGATTCATTTTCCGATCGATCAATATATTCAATGGATGTTTAAGTGCTGCCCACATTAGGGTTTATACTTTGTCATTCGTTGTGAATCCGATGGATGTTTAAGTATCGCACTTTGTCATTCGTTGTAAAGGTTGATCTCGTGAGTTATCGTAAATACTGTATTAATTTACTAACCATATTGTGTAATTTAGGATAAAAAGGCTAATCAGTAGATTAGGCTCTGCTCAAATTTTACAATGTGAGTCATTCTCTTTTTATCAAATTACTTTTGAAATCATGTTTATTTTCAAAAGTTATAATTACAGTGATTAAGTTTATGTAATCACCATATTACAGCCGGTATGTGGGGTTTTGTATACATTACTTGATAATCTTCACCATTGGACAAAGAGTTAGCCAATGGGTGATATGACCATAGTCACAGACACCATTGGACGGAAGGGCCAATGGGTCGAGTGACAAATACTGTGGGTAGTTGGTTTGATATCTGGAAACATTGTAATATCTCTTAATACTGTGAATTATAACAAAAGAGTCATTTTAGCAAAATGAATGATTCACTCAGTATTTCCCGCTGACAAAATTTTTTTCAAACATGTTTCAGGTGATCTGTTGTGATCCAGGAAAAAGTGCCGCGAAACACTATCAGCTTAAGGAAGTGGCTCAGTATAAAATAAAGAAACATGTTTTGTAAAATAAGAGATTTCTTCGTGAAATCTCAAGATTGTAAATTACTGGGTTTTATCCCAAATTGTGAAATAAAATAATCGGGAAATATTTCAGTTTTAAAAATGATCCTGAAGAAACTTCCGCTGTTAAACTCACTTAATTAAATACCACGGGATTTCTGTCCCGCGGCTCCTGAAACGGGTAATACCGGGTCGGGGGCCGTGACACAAACCAAACACAGTGTAAAACAAACGCGTAACCAAAGATTCAATATCCATTGATTAGGGATGAGTACAACCACAAACATATACAAACAATGTTTACAGACTCTCTCAAGTCTCTCTGTTTTCACTTATAGAGTTTCACAGTGGTCTCATGAACTCATGAACTAAACTGACTAACAACTTAGCTATTTATACTGACCAACGGTGAAAACCCACTGGACGAAAACCATGTGTGACGAAATCAGGGATTTCGCCACATACATAATGACGAAAACAAAAGGGATTTCGCCATATATGATTTTGACGAAATCACACAGAGATTTCGTCCAATATATGAATGAGTTTTTCATTTGACATCATCATGACATCACTAAGGTGATGTCATGGTGATGTGTCGACGGGACAGGTCGCGGCTCTCTGTGCTTCGCGTGTCGAACTCTGGGGTGCACGACGGAGGAATGTCGCTACGTCGGGCTTGAGCCGAACCTAACCGTGTCGAATAGAGCCGAGTCGCGTCCACATAAAGTGTACCAACAAACTCCCCCTTGGACGCTACTCGTGATGGTTCGTCTTCCATGTCTTTTGTGTCGGAGGATCTTCAAAGGTCTTCACGTGTCGCAAATAAGGAGTGTATAAAAAAAACTCCCCCTTGAATGATGCTCGTGAATCTTTTGAACTTCAATACTTCAGATCCTTTTGGTGTTGATGAGTGGTCAGCTGCAACTTGATCATCTTGATCTTCAGATTGCATAACTGTCGTGTCTTCACTTTACAGCTTGTCTTCTGACACGTTCTCTTCGCCTTTAGCTGATTCTTATGTAGCATCTGCACATACAAGAAAACTAAACACGTAATGAGAACAACCGCTTGGAATTTAGACAAATTAAAAAACGACACATATGAGATCAAATCTCAATCAAATACCGACCGACAACAGTTTGAAAGTTTAAAAATTTGATCAATTGTTTTCTGGCTTACAATCAGGATTTTGGGTAGGATAGACTCAAGTTCCAACATCGGTCAATCAAAAATAAATTAGAAGCAAAATCTTTTTGGCTTTTATAAAGTTTAAATTAAAACACACCTAAAATCTTTTTGGAATTTTTCATTTTTCAAATGTAAAGATGGAAAGCAATAAATAAATATATACAAAGATGCAGAAACTGAAAGCAGTAAACAAATATTTACAGACATTCTTTTTGTGAGTTTCGAGGGTAAGAGAATCATATCAGTGTACGGTCACGCCAAAACGCTCTTTTTGTTCAATTAGTTAACATTTAGATAAGCATCCTATAACAATTATCGGTATTGTTGTCCACTTAAGCTCAACTTATCAGATGTAATAATGGCGAGGGGATACGTTAAGGTATGATTTATACTTACCGACCGGTATTCATCCACACATGACACATTCCCGTATCAAGGTATGCACGAGAGTTCATCTTACCGGTGAGTATACCGTTTATCATCTGTTTGACCGTATATGAAAATGTGAGAAACTCACTTATTTTGTTTGAAAACAAGCCCTATGTGATAGAATCACTTATTGATGAGGAACTTGATTTTCAGATGCATGAGGGCACAGGAGCAAGTCCGTGAACAGGTCAGTACTTTCGTACAGCAAAGAGACGAACTTGACTCCCGGATAAACGTGATATATTATCACTTATTTGTTTGGACATGTGATTGTTGATCACTTATTGAGGTCGAATGCAATATGTACACGTATGTATAGTATCATGGAAGATCTAGACTTCGTTTCCGTTTTGTTTCGGTAAAAGAAACAACCATGATACCCAGATGATAAACAGCATAAAGACCGAATATCTCAGAACCTCGGCAATCTCTCAAACGAAATTTCGGTACTAAGACCATATGCCAATGTGCGGTTCCCACCTGGTCTTCAGTTGATTAAGTTTATATCACCCTGCACACTTTAAAATGATTGTGAGCCTACCGATACATCTTATATAGAGCTGCTTAACATTTTTCATTTTAAGTTCATTTTAAAGATGTTTCAACAGACCACTGATGTACTATCATTTTCTCTTTTTCTCGCTAGGAAACTCATTTTTGTTTTTCCAATGTTTTTGTGTTTAGAAATTTTTCGATGTTTTTGAATTTTTAAATTTTTGGATTTACTCCCCCTAAAATCAACAAACTAAGATAAATTTAAAAGACAAAGGTATTTACAAAAAACGATTTCCCGATGTCGGTTAACTCATGTTTTACCTCAATGCCGTTTACCAAAATTAATTTAATCAGAAATGATTTATCGAATTTTGGAAAAATGAGTTGGCACGTCGGTAAGCGTGTGGACCATGACAACATTGACGAGTTTCATAGTGAAACAATCACGTGTGAGGTGATATTTGAGATCAACGTGTCTGGTCAATGAGTGCTGTACGAGATGATAATAATTCATAAAGCAACTTAAATATCGACGAAGATAGGAGAGATTAGAAATTCAAAACCGTATCCTGCAACTGTTTCATGCATTGCAAGGAATCTGATCGCTCTCCCAAATTGGATATCCACCTGGTGTGGATTTCAAGATCGATTTTTTAGCTACTGATAAATCTCTTCACAACAACAAGATCATAAACCTTTGGGTCCGGCTGGTCTTCCACATTGCACCAGCGAAGGTCTTTCTCTTTCTCTTTCAGAAGTAGTGTGCGGTTGTTCAATCCAGGCCAAGGCATCCGCACACCCGGTTGGTTTGTTCAACAAACACATTTTCTTCAATCACACCTCGAAGAAATGTACACTGCACGTTCATCTTGTTGATTTTGAACTTCAGACGTGCTGCAGGTGCATACATTTTGATTGAATCTATCCTGGGGACCCGATTAAAGCCTTTAACAATCAATCTTTGGTATGATTTTCATTTTGTCGAAGGTTTTCAATTTTTTTCGACAGACAATTCTGTCATCTTTTCTTTTTCTCTCCACCAAAGGCAACAACTTCTTTGTCGCCGATCTTGTAGGTCCGTTTATCTCGGAGGATCGATAACGAAAACCAATCCTTGTTTATCACAAACACGGTAACGGGTGCGGAATCCCCGTGACGGTGCAAACCAAACACAGTGTAAAACACACGCGTAACCAAAGATTCAATATCTATTGATTAGGGATGAGTACAACCACAAACATATACAAACAATGTTTACAGACTCTCTCAAGTCTCTCTGTTCTCACTCATAGAGTTTCACAGTGGTCTCATGAACTCATGAACTAAACTGACTAATAACTTAGCTATTTATACTGACCAACGATGAAAACCCACTGGACGGAAACCATGTGTGACGAAATCAGGGATTTCGCCACTAACATAATGACGAAAACAAAAGGGATTTCGCCATATATGATTTTGACGAAATCACACAGAGATTTCGTCCAATATATGAATGAGTTTTTCATTTGACATCATCATGACATCACTAAGGTGATGTCATGGTGATGTGTCGACGGGACAGGTCGCGGCTCTCCGTGCTTCGCGTGTCGAACTCTGGGGTGCACGACGGAGGAATGTCGCTACGTCGGGCTTGAGCCGAACCTAACCGTGTCGAACCGACCCGAGTCGCGTCCACATAAAGTGTACCAACAAAATATTAACGTATGAAAATGTTATAGCCATTTGAAAATCAAGGGGCGAAGTTGTTTACTTGAGAAAAGACTAAATTACCCTTACGGCCAATTACACTTGTCCTCCTCTCCTTGTCTCGTACACGTCGTACAAAAGTTGTGTCTTGTACATGATCTAGCCTCTCTATATACATATATCTAAAACAAAGTTATATCTGCAATAGAAATTCGTCGTGGTGGCCTCGATTGTGTGGCATCATATAAGTGTGTGGTGTAAGATTCCACCGATTTTTGTGTTTTCCTTTATAGTCATTCTTGAGATCCATAAGCATATCCTGTGTCTATCGCATTAGTGTCTTGTTGGAGTATATGGCGTGCAAGGAACAAATGTATTTTTCCAAAAAAGAAAATTTAAATACGTGGTGGTGTAATTAAATGAATAAATATTTATTTATTTTCTACTTATACTTAAAAAAAAATTAATAACTGATTTAACAGACCAACGAGCCAGCATTATTTTAGGAGCTAGATTTTAAAACTAAAATTTCAAACGGCTAGAAATAAAAGGTCCTAAATCTAAGATTTCCATTGTAATGCAGAATTCCAAGAATCAATTCCATTCCATAACCCTTTTTACTTTCTCAAATCATCAAAATTCATGTATGATTGTATCAATCAATCGTCATTATGATTTCCCCTAAAACCCTAACAATGTTGATCGATGTCACTTATTCCCTCCAACCTAAATCATAATACGCAACTTGATCATTGTATTGAAAACCCTAATTTTGATTCGATTTGGTCTGAATTGAACGTTTCTTGATCTGTTCATTAAATTGGTGTAATTTGATACCCTAATTTGAATAATTATTGGTAGATTGATTTTCATTGAATGGCCCTGTTCAGACGCTTCCTTCACCGTAAGCGGCGTGATCGCCACCATGAAAACTCCGATTGGGTTCTCGGTGCGTAAAAAACCCTGTGATTAATTATTTAATTATTATTATTATTGCACAAGTTGTATATGATATGATATGATATAATATATTTTTATTTTATAGAAAAAGTATAATGTACAAGAGGCCTTATCGTACATTATCGTACGCGACCAAGTGTATAACATGCGTAATTACAATTTTGATCAAAATAACGTGCGTGATTTTGGATTCCATGCGTGATTATAAAAAAAAAACTGATCCCATGCGTGATTATATATTCCCATGCGTGATTATATGTTCCATGCGTGATTATACCCTGATCCGACGGTTACGCTTGTCGCGTATGTGATGTACGATAAGGCTTTTTGTATGTTAACCTTTCTCGTATTTTATATATGATTATGATTGTTCGTTATAGCAGTGGATGCCCCTTCTACTCCTGCACCACCATCACCTGCTCACAACAACAACGACGACGACAAAAATAACAAAAATGATAATAGTAGTAGTAGTAGTAATAATAATAATAATAATAATAATAAAAATAATAATAATGCATCAACATCATTGGCCGGAAGGGATGGATGTGAACCCCCAAGTCCACCGCCACCGCCACCAACACCGCCACCGTCACCACCTATGGAGAAGGATGGGGGACCCGCGGCGGGAACATATAGCTTTAAGCCATTGAATTGGGAAAAGGTAAATAAGGCATTAGAAGGAAGCTTGTGGGAGGAATTGCTAATACATGGACAACCTCAAAGGTATTGTACTTTGTACACCATCACTAATTTGGTTTGTAAACTTAGAAGGGGTGGCGTAGACGCGCTGTGGTAAGCGCCTAAGTCGTCTAGCTGCGGTCTCAGGAGCTAATCCATTTAGCATAGGAGAATGGAACTGCTACGACCTTGGTTTAAAAAAAACGAGAAGCCCATAAAAGCGACAAGGTCCTAAAACTGTAGTGCTAAGCGCCCAACGCACCGCATTTCGTTCCCGAGGCACAACTAATTATATAAATTTTTATATATTTCATATGGGTTTTTAGCATCACTTACACAATATTTAGAAATAAGTAAGCGTTATATAGGTTTTAATATGGAAATTCAATGCATGTACAACCTGAAAAGCTCAAAAATATGGGAAATGCATGAGGCGCACGCCTCAGGGTAAGTTTTTTGCCAAGAAAACGCGCCTCATGTGCGCTTTTTGAAAAAAAAAAGTGTCTTATGCTACCAAGAGCACAAGGGCTTGAGCTTTGTTGCGCCTAGACGTGCCAAAAGCATGTTTTTTTAAACCAAGGCTGCGGCAAGGGGCACTTGTAAAAGTCAAGGGTATTTTGCCAAACTCATTGGTCAAGATGGTCATTTTGGTGATTTTCACAGAAAAATAAAAGCTTGCTTATAAATTCTGTCACTACATAGTCTTCTTTTGCAGAAATATTGGACGCCACCAAACTTATATACATTTTAACTAATAACAATATTATTTACATTGAATTCTAGGACGCCACCAGAAATTGATGTATCAGAACTTCAGCAACTTTTCTCTAACAGCCCCCCAAAGATAGCTAATTCTAAAGAGGCGGATAAGAGAAAAACTTCTAGTTCAATGCATGAAAAAGTCCAACTGGTAATGTAATACGTAATATAAGAAATAAAATTATTAACAACGCGTGCTAACTATGAAAATCTACTTATTATTGTAGATTGATAAGTTGAGGGCAAATAACATAGAAATCATGCTTACAGAGGTTAATTTACCTCTTCCTCTTATTGTGGTAAGTGTAGATATCATGTTCTAACTGGCTTCTTAATTTTGCACCTGCAGATGCATCGATTTTTTTATAAATCGAGTGAAGTATTTTATACTTTCACTTGGAGATGCACCCATTTTTATAAAATGGTATATTTTTAAATAAAAGATTTGAATATGCAGGAAGCAGTTTTCGCCATGGATGACACGGTCTTATATGTTGATCAAATCGAAAATCTTCTAAAATTGTTCCCGACGAAAGAAGAGACTGAGATACTTAAGGTGAACCTGTGATTTAATAGATGCATATCATGCATTCTTCACTCTTTTTCTGCATTCTCACTCTCACCGATCCACATAACCAGCTAACCATTCGAGTTACTTATTTTAAAAACTGACGTGGTAATCCTACGGACACTTTTATCGACAATGCATTGCAGATGGTCTTTTATATTTTAGATATATTTGTTTGGTAAAAGAGTTTATTATTCCATGTATCTATTGATCTTATGCGTTGTGACTGTTCAGAGTTACAAAGGTGATCAGGATAAACTGGGCCAATGCGAACAGGTGAGTATCAAGATAATAAAATTTATGATGTGTCAATTTTGTTTATCTTTTTTAAATCCATTTATTATATTATTAGTGAATAATCTTGCAGTATTTCCTGGAGCTAATGAAGGTGCCGCGTATGGAGTCAAAGTTAAATGCTTTGATGTTCACATTTCAATTTGATTCTCAGGTTTGTGGTTACTACATATTTTGATTTTTGTTCATTCTATGGTCATCTCACTTCAGCCATTCTTTCAGCTTGCAGAGTTGAAGAATAACCTAAACACCGTAAACTCTGCATGTGATGAGGTGCTCCTAGTTTATATCTAATGTTTTTATTTTTATTTTTACAAAACATAGTTCTGTTGTTGATTTATTAGGTCAGGAAGTCTGTTAAATTGAAGGAAATCATGAAGCGGATTTTATATTTGGGGAATGCATTAAATCAAGGAACCGCTAGAGGTAATAACATTACTAACCCCATGTTAAGAAAAAAAAAAGATTGCAAAATGGGCTGGTTGGATTACGGGTCAACACGGGAATGTTTGCCCTATACAATATTCATATTTCCCATTTGCAGGTGCTGCAATTGGTTTCAAGTTGGATAGCCTTATGAAACTGACCGATACACGTGCATCAGACAGCGGCCTGACCTTTATGCATTATCTCTGCAAGGTATGATCAGATCTTATATACATGCTCTTGTTAAGAACAACTAAACCAACTCATCCAAATATCCACTGCCAATGCCAAACGGATCGACGCCCTAGTCACATACATACGATGTACCCAAACCGAAACTGTTGCCAAAATCACCAACCTACTAGCTAACCAGTGTTAATTGGTGAAATATTATTAAGTGGTTAAGTTAGAATATATAGAGATCATAACAAAACCCTAGATACCTAAAGTGGGATGGCTCACGCTGATAAACCCTAATCTGATAATACTATCTAATACTCCCCCATAGTCAGAGCAGACGATACCAGAAGCTTCCGACGGTGTTTTCATGTGGTTGTGCTCCGATACCAAAACACATTGTAAATATTGTTTGTATTTGATTGTGTTGAAGATTAGGGTCACATAGGTGAATTTATATAGACCACCATATTACATGTTTAGTCCCTAGCCTATCACTAATAATATTTGTGTAATAAACCATAGTATGATAATACTATCTAATACCCCTGTAGTCGGAGCAGGATGAAACTAGAAGCTTAGACTAGGAAAACAAAAACATAAAAAATAATAAGATAAACATGCTTCGATCAACTCAGAATGTTGGGCGAATTGGTGTGGAGGCCCGGTCAAGGGAGGGCGGCCGGCCCTAGCTTTGAGTCGGCCCACACGTCTTTATTTGGCTATTAAATTAGAGTTTTAATTTAGTCGGCCCTAGTTATCTCTATGTGGGCTTGGGCCTAACTTGGGGATCAAGATTCCTAACCCTAGATTAGTCTCTACATATTGATATCATTGTACTTGTAATTCCTTGAGCACCTCAATAATAAAGAAACCCTAGTTGCAACACAGTGGACGTAGGTCAGCTGACCGAACCACTTTAAATCTCCGTGTCGTTTACTGCTTTCGTGTGTATGTGTGTGTTCAGTTCGTGTGTGTGTTGAATCCTAATGATCCTAACACATAAATCCGAAATTTTGCCAACATATCCATATTCTGTTTAATTTTGCCATCCATAGTCTTCAGTGAGAGATCCCGTATTTCTGCAAGACACTTGCAATGGTAGGGTAGAAATCTAACTAACTAGCAACGTAGTGACGGACTGTAGTCCTACAAGTGGCATGGCAGAGGACCGAAGTCCAATGAGCGGCAGACTGAAGTTGGCGACAATAAAAGGGACCATAGTCCAATAAACAACAGATTGAAGTCGGCAGCAATAGAAAAACAAAAGAGAGCGGCGGTGGCATAGCGGCAAGGAGTGGTTAGAAGAATACGATGGGTGAGTGGCATAACGGCTGAGATGGTGCTGTAGCATCATCAAAATACTTGTTCTTGTCAGCTATGGAGAAACCTGAACACCTGTGAGCTAAAATGAGGCATAACCGAAAAACTAGTCGAAACGAAAAACCGACTTGATGGAAAGGTGTGAACCTTAATTCTGACCGATCCCCGAAAATCCGGTGGTAAATGAACGGTCGACGCACCCACGTGCGCCGGTCAAAGGTGGCGCATGGCTTCAATGATGAAACTTCTAGTGGAGGGTGAGGCGGTGGTTCGGTAGCGGATTTCGAACGTATGCTAACTGCAAGGTGTCAGATCTGATGTTGGCGCTGGGGAGAAGCAACTATGTCTGGAAGAAATATTTAGGCATTGGGGCTTGGATCTTGTACTGATTACCAGTGGCGTCTATGAGAATTCACGTACCCTGTTCGAGCTCGAAAACTGTGCCCATATGCTTTAATGATAAACAATATAATTATGAAAAATGACAAAAATTATAGTATTTTATAAACAATGCAATTATGATAATGACAAAATCATAGTATTCTAATTAGTTACATACCGTAATAACTAATAAGTTAATAGCTAACCGGTCGCAACCCCCGATCCCTTATCTGTCCTGGGAACGGGCGGACGCGAGCTCAGAGTTTGGTGGTATCAGCTGTTTAATCTTGCAGCGGAAATTACATCAGGACCGTAGTTAGGAAATGTTTATCAGAGTAAAACCACCATATTTGATATTAATAATAACATGGGCAAAACTCAAGTTTCTTATTACAATACATTTATAGGGACAAACCCTATTTTATTGAATTTAAAATATCGTTTATTAGGTAACTTTTATAGCCACATTTTTCCCAAGCCTTCAGTGCTCTCCAGCTGGCTTTTCACTAATTGGCTGTCACATTGTGTTACCTGTAACGCGTTTTAAAAACATTTGTCAGTCGGAAATACTGGTGAGTGAATCCCAGTTTAATCAAGAAACATTTTATCAATTAAAACAGTATTGAGAGCGATCACATTGTTTATGTCTACACAATTACTCCATTTAGTACTGTCAATCCTGACTTGTGGGTCATATTACACATTGGCTAACTCATTGTCCAATGGTAACGTATTGTCATCCCGACTTACTACTCACAGTGTAGTACAAATTTTGTATACAAAACCCCAACATACCGGCAGTAATTGAAGAACTACAAAGACTCAATCACCGCTTAATCGCATTGTAAAATAATTAAGGTTTTGTAAAACATTCCAAAAAGATTAACAAAAAGAGGATAAACTCACATTGCTATCTTAGACTTCTTGTAAGGGTTTCCTGGATATAATCTATAATTTACACAAATGTACATTGGTTAGTATCATAACCCTTTGAAAATATTGATGATACCCTCCCCGAGACGGCATTCCAACAACTACGTCGGGCAGAACCACGACAGTTGTTACGGAACCCTAAATCAATCGGGCAGCGTAATTATTATGAAATTGGGGTTATAATACTTACAACGGAGCAGAACCTTGCTAATTAGGGGTATAATACCCGACTATAATGCCTCTAATTCAGAAAGTGAGATTGAGAATTGAGAAATGAACGAACTGAAATGAAACCCGAGGTCTCCTTTATATAGTTGCTGATTTCGACTATCACGCGGCCCGCGTAAGCTTAGCCATAGGGATACGCGGCCCGCGTCAACATATGGTCAACGTATAGCTGATCCGGATCACCACCTAGCTTCGACACGATGATGACACGTGTCATCACCGGGCTGCGCCACATTTTGGGTGTCTCGCGGCCCGCGTTAACTTAAACGGGGTCTTACGCGGCCCGTTTGAACTTAAGAAGTCAACGAAGTCAGGTTCTAGCCCTTATACCGCCCGCGTAAGTGGTTGAGGTGGGTCTACGCGGCCCGCCTTAGCTTACTATTTCTTGTTTTTAATTTATTTTATATGTTATAACATATTTCGGGCTCGGTTTTCACATACGGGTATTTTAAGATATAATAGGATGTCGGAAATATTATGAGAGTGTCGGTTTTACCGAGGGTTGTTACATCCTCCCCACCTTATTTTAGAGCTCGTCATCGAGATCTACTGGAACAAATGCGGATATTTCTTTTGCATTTCTGACTCGAGATCCCATGTATACTCAGGTCCTCTTTTGGAGTCCCACTTCACTTTGACCAGAACTAGTCTTTTATGTTTGAGATTCTTGACTTTCCTGTCTTCAATCTGTAGAGGCCTTTCTACAAACTTGAGTTGTTCATTTACCTCTATATCCTTAAGAGGTACTATCAGTGATTCATCAGCTAAACACTTTTTGAGATTTGATACATGAAACACATCATGTATTCCTGCCATTTCCTCTGGCAGTTGTAGCTGATAGGCTACAGGTCCTATTCTTCTAATAATCTCAAAAGGTCCAACATACCTGGGACTTAGCTTTCCCCGTTTGATGAATCTTACTATTCCTTTCCAAGGAGAGACTTTTAACAATACTTTATCTCCTACTTGAAATTCTAATGGCTTGCGTCGGTTATCAGCATAGCTTTTCTGTCGATCACGTGCTGCTTTTAGTCGTTCCTTGACTTGAATGATCTTGTCGGTTGTTTCTTGTACAATCTCAGGTCCAGATAGTTGCTTTTCCCCAATTTCTGCCCAACAGACTGGTGTTTGGCACTTTCGTCCATAAAGTGCTTCGAATGGTGCAGCATTGATACTTGTGTGATAACTATTATTATAAGAAAATTCTATTAAAGGTAAATGATCATCCCAATTACCTCCAAAATCAATTACACAAGCTCTAAGCATGTCCTCCATTGTCTGAATTGTCCTTTCGCTTTGTCCATCCGTTTGAGGATGATAAGCGGTGCTTAACTTTAACTTGGTTCCCATTGCCTTTTGGAAACTTGACCAAAAATGAGAGGTAAATCGACTATCCCTATCAGAAACAATTGATAAAGGAATACCATGTAAAGAAACAATTTCATTTACATATAGTTTAGCTAATTGTTCCATACTGAAAGTTTCTTTCATTGGTAGGAAATGAGCTCACTTGGTTAGCCTATCTACAATCACCCAGATTGTATCATTTCCTTTCTTGGTTTTGGGTAATTTAGTAACAAAATCCATTGTTATCAATTCACATTTCCACACCGGCATTTCTAATTGTTGTAGAAATCCTGAGGGTTTCTGGTGTTCCGCTTTGACTTGTGAACAAGTTAAACATTTAGAAACATAGGCTGCTATGTCCTTTTTCATTCCTATCCACCAGAAATTTTTCCTTAAATCCTGGTACATTTTATCACTTCCTGGATGCATTGTATATTTAGACTTATGGGCTTCTTCTAATATACGATGACGTAGATTTCCTAATTTAGGTATCCACATTCTCTTTTTATGGAATCTCCAAATTCCATCTATTCCTTGTTCCAATTCTTTTAGCATACCTTTTAATTTTTCAGAATCATCCTTGATTACTGATTTTTGTGCTTCTCTTATTTGCTCATTTAAATCTACTTGCAGATTTAATTTAAGAGAATATACCCTTTTTGGTTTTTCATGATATTTTCGGCTTAAAGCATCTGCCACTACATTTGCTTTTCCTTCATGATACTGGATATCACAATCATAATCACTAAGCATCTCCATCCAGCGTCTTTGTCTCATATTCAATTCCTTTTGTTTGAAAATATACCTTAAACTCTTATGATCAGTGAATATGATAAACTTACTACCATAAAGGTAATGTCTCCAAATCTTAAGAGCAAAAATTATAGCTCCTAACTCTAAATCATGGGTGGAATAATTCTCTTCATGATTCTTAAGTTGTCTCGATGCGTAAGCTATAACCTTTTGTTGTTGCATTAATACACATCCATAGCCTAATTTAGAAGCATCACAGTAGACTACAAAGTCTTCAGCTCCTTTTGGTAATGCTAGTATGTGTGTATGGGTTAATCTTTGCTTAAGAATTCTAAAGGCTTCTTCTTGTTTTATTCCCCATTCAAACTTAACAGATTTACAGGTTAACTTAGTTAAGGGAATGGCTATTCTAGAAAAATCTTGAATAAACCTTCTATAATAACCGGCCAATCCTAAGAAACTTCTAACCTCGGTTGGTGATTCAGGGGTTTTCCATTTAGTAATTGCCTCGAACTTTGTTGGATCTACATGAATTCCTTCATGGTTAACTAAATGTCCAAGGAATTGTACCTGTTCTAACCAAAATTTGCATTTAGAGAATTTAGCATAAAGCTTTTCATTTCTCAATAGGCTTAAAAGTGCGTGCAAATGCTTTGCATGATCCTCTTTACTCTTAGAGTAAATTAGAATATCATCTATAAAAACAATTATGAATTTATCCAAATATGGCTTACATACTCGGTTCGTCATGTCCATAAATGCAGCTGGGGCATTGGTTAAACCAAATGGTATGACAGTAAATTCATAATGGCCATACGTCGTTCTAAAAGCGGTTTTAGGAATGTCCTCTTCCTGTACTTTTAATTGATGATATCCTGACCTTAAATCGATTTTACAGAAAAATCGAGCTCCTTGCAGTTGATCAAACAGATCATCGATTCTCGGTAATGGGTACCGATTCTTAATCGTGACTTTGTTTAATTCACGGTAATCAATGCACATACGCATTGATCCGTCCTTCTTTTTAACGAATAATATCGGCGCTCCCCATGGCGATGAACTTGGTTGTATGAATCCTTTCTCCAACAATTCGTCTAATTGTTTCTTTAATTCTTGCATTTCTGCAGGTGCCAAACGGTAAGGTGCTTTGGCAATTGATGCTGTTCCTGGTAATAGATGAATCCTGAATTCAACTTCTCTGTCGGGTGGTAGTCCCGGTAATTCTTCTGGAAAGACATCTGAAAACTGAGATACTACTGGAATGTCTTGTAGTTCTTTTCCTTTAGTGTTAGTGATTATAGAAATCAAATACACTATAGAACCTTTTCTTATAGAACTTGCAGTTTTCATCACAGAGATGAATTTTGTGGATCTAGATGGTTTATCTCCTTTAATTGTGATCGTTTTACCTTTTGATGAATTTACTTGTATTGACTTTTGATCACATAAAATATTGGCTTTATTAGCTATTAACCAATCCATTCCTAAAATAACATCAAATCCTACCAGGTTCATGGGATAAAGATTTACAATAAATTTCTGATTTAAAATTTCTATTCTTGCTCCCTGCAAGATTTCAGAAATTCTAACAGTTTCTCCATTGGCCGTCTCTACTAAACATTCTTGTGATAGTTTAGTTAATGATTGATTTAAAAATTTGCAAAAAGATGTATTAATAAAACTTTGGTTTGCACCAGAGTCAAATAATACTTCAGCAAAGATATCATTAACTAAAAACGTACCAGCTATGACATCTGGAATCATTTTGGCTTCCTCTGCAGTCAGAACAAATGCTCTAGCATTTTTAGTATTCTTGTTGTTTGTAGCTGGAGCTAATTTTGGACAGTTTGGCCTGATATGACCTTTTTTTCTCCACAGTTGAAGCATAATCCATTACTGGATTTCTTCCTGCAATTTTCTTCCTTGTGTCCTGGCATCTTGCAATAATTGCAAAGAGTGGAGCATTTTCCCGAATGCTTTTTCTTGCTGACCTTGAAGTATGGTGCCGAGGTAGAACCCATATTCCTACGATTGTAATTTCCAGAACAGAATTCTTGAGTAAGCCTTTGGGTTAGGTTCCTCTTCTGATCTTCTTCTCTAGTACGAATTAGTTCATCCGTCAAGGTATTGGCTAGTTCTACAGTTTCTTCTATAGTTTGAGGTCTAGCTGTCTTGACTACATGTCTAATCTCTCCAATTAATCCCCAGATATAACGGGAGATTAACACTGGTTCTGGTGAAGCAAGAGTTGGTACTATTCAAGCATATTCAAAGAATAACTTCGTGTACCCCTTACTATCCACACCAGTCATCCTAAGATTTAGGAATTTGTTTGCTATCTGTTCCTTTTCATTAGGAGGGCAGAATTTCCTTTCTACCATATTCCTAAATTCTTCCCAATCCATACTATAAACCCTATCACTTCCTCTAGACTGAATGATAGTGTTCCACCATTCTAAGGCTGAATTCTTAAATAGATTGGAAGCAAACATTATCTTGTCCTCTTCCGCACATTTACTTATTCTCAAAACAGCCTCAGTCTTTTCTATCCAGCGTAGAGCTGCAATGGGTTCTTCATTGCCCGAGAATTCTATTGGTTTACAAGACCAGAATTCTTTGTAAGAACAACCGTAAGGCACGGTTCTTCTTCTTTTGGGAATAGGCATTTGAAGTAAAGGTCCATTGTTTACGCTGTTTTCTGGTTCGCTTGGTCGCTTACTGCTATGCTTACTTTTATTATCAGCATCCTTAACAGTTTGAAGAATAAATGGCATTGCATCTATAATTCATTGTGCTACTATGTGTTGGATAGCACTATTATCCACTTGATGGTTATTGTTATTGATGCTCGGATTCTCATTAACCTCGTTAATGTTACTCTGGTTATCATTATTCAGATTTCCTTGATTTCCTTCGTTGGCCATCTGAATTTTAAACATTACCCCATATTAATATCACAACATAATATTTAATATAGTTAATCACATGATACGCAATCTAGCCAAAAGCGTCGATCATTGCGACTTTTACTCTATTTTCATATACTATTATGCATCGATTACATACTAGTACTGAAATAAAAATTACAATACCAACAGAAAGAAAATTACACTAATAGTACTATGCATCCGTACACACATATGTTAATTTATTTTTATTATATTATATTATTATTACTACCATTTTCCTCCATTCTCACATTCACGGATATGGATTTATCCAAAAATCCATATTGCGCTCATCGTATTTCCATACGAGACGCTCTCCCACCTGACGCATTCTCTCACTGCTTTCTAAAATTTCCTCCCCAAAAGTCCTAAGTTCTTGCACGTTTTCTGCACTCATTGGGGGTGCAGGTTCTAGGACTGGGTTTGGAATCTCGGGTGCGGGTTCCTGATATGGGGGTGAAAGTGCCTGAAATCGGTAAGGATCTTCTAAGATCTCCCTAATATATTCATCGTGGTAATAGGGATCTAAAGGGTCCATACCTGGGTAGGCTCCTATGTTCTGTATGGGTGTGTCTTCATGGATAGGGTAACGTTGCACAAAGTCCCTATTATCGTCCCACCAGGGGTCGTAATTTGGATCTAGGGGGTTTGGTGCAGGTATCCTAGGGATTTCTTCGGGGTTAAAGTCATGCATCTCCACTTGGTTTTCCGGGTTTTCTATCTCCATGGGTTGGTCTGGGTTTTGTGGTTGCGGGGCTACTAGTTGTTCCAGACTCGGGTCAGCAGCAGTTGTAGCTAGGATATGGAAATTGGCTAGGGTTCTATTAAGCAAATCCTGTGTATGGGCATCTGTTTTTCGCTTAGCAGCTGCTAAAACTCTTTGCTGTTGCAACTTTCGCATTCTTTTCCTACGAGCAAAGGCTTCCTTACTGAACCATCCTCGTTTCTTATGAGGGAATGGCTCTTCTGACTGAGCTCTAAAAGCAAACACTCATTCTTCCTGATCAGCAGAATACCCAGAAAGGGCAGGCTGTGAAGAGGTACCTTCACTCTTAGGGGAATCAGACAACTGACGACTCATGTCTGAGGGTCCTTGATCACTCATACTGTAAACTAACAAATAGTCAAATAACACATAATAAATAATTACAGTTATGCACTTATTTCCGAAATTTATTTCCTAACACAAAATTTAGAATTTAAGTGTCAGCAGAACACTTCTTTGGCTCAGACCAGTGGCTAGGCTCTGATACCACCTTCTGTCGCAACCCCCGATCCCTTATCTGTCCTGGGAACGGGCGGACGCGAGCTCAGAGTTTGGTGGTATCAGCTGTTTAATCTTGCAGCGGAAATTACATCAGGACCGTAGTTAAGAAATGTTTATCAGAGTAAAACCACCATATTTGATATTAATAATAACATGGGCAAAACCCAAGTTTCTTATTACAATACATTTATAGGGACAAACCCTATTTTATTGAATTTAAAACATCGTTTATTAGGTAACTTTTATAGCCACATTTTTCCCAAGCCTTCAGTGCTCTCCAGCTGGCTTTTCACTAATTGGCTGTCACATCGTGTTACCTGTAATGCGTTTTAAAAACATTTGTCAGTCGGAAATACTGGTGAATGAATCCCAGTTTAATCAGGAAACATTTTATCAATTAAAACAGTATTGAGAGCGATCACATTGTTTATGTCTACACAATTACTCCATTTAGTACTGTCAATCATGACTTGTGGGCCATATTACACATTGGCTAACTCATTGTCCAATGGTAACGTATTGTCATCCCGACTTACTACTCACAGTGTAGTACAAATTTTGTATACAAAACCCCAACATACCGGCAATAATTGAAGAACTACAAAGACTCAATCACCGCTTAATCGCATTGTAAAATAATTAAGGTTTTGTAAAACATTCCAAAAAGATTAACAAAAAGAGGATAAACTCACATTGCTATCTTAGACTTCTTGTAAGGGTTTCCTGGATATAATCTATAATTTATACAAATGTACATTGGTTAGTATCATAACCCTTTGAAAATATTGATGATACCCTCCTCGAGACGGCATTCCAACAACTACGTCGGGCAGAACCACGATAGTTGTTACGGAACCCTAAATCAATCGGGCAGCGTAATTATTACGAAATTGGGGTTATAATACTTACAACGGAGCAGAACCTTGCTAATTAGGGGTATAATACCCGACTATAATGCCTCTAATTCAGAAAGTGAGATTGAGAATTGAGAAATGAACGAACTGAAATGAAACCCGAGGCCTCCTTTATATAGTTGCTGATTTCGACTATCACGCGGCCCGCGTAAGCGTAGCCATAGGGCTACGCGGCCTGCGTCAACATATGGTCAACGTATAGTTGATCCGGATCACCACCTAGCTTCGACACGATGATGACACGTGTCATCACCGGGCTGCGCCACATTTTGGGTGTCTCGCGGCCCGCGTTAACTTAAACGGGGTCTTACGCGGCCCGTTTGAACTTAAGAAGTCAACGAAGTCAGGTTCTAGCCCTTATACCGCCCGCGTAAGTGGTTGAGGTGGGTCTACGCGGCCCGCCTTAACTTACTATTTCTTGTTTTTAATTTATTTTATATGTTATAACATATTTCGGGCTCGGTTTTCACATACGGGGTGTATTTAAAGACATATAAGGGTATTTTAAGATATAATAGGATGTCGGAAATATTATGAGAGTGTCGGTTTTACCGAGGGTTGTTACATAACCAATGATTCGTGCAGCCCTCCTTGCATTCTTCATAGCACATTGTTGGATCAACTCATCATAGCAACTGTCTCGTATGCTTAATATACAATTTACACCGTTATTTTTAGTTTACCACGATCTACCAATATAGGATAATACTCAATAGTCAATTCAATACGATACGCCATACGCGGATACGGGCAACATGGTTCTTATGTTTACAACAATTAACAGACTAACAGTTTAAAAATTAACACTAAACCGACGAACGGACCTTTTGAGTTTTGAATGTTCTGATCGTTGTTCTTGTTCGCGTCTCTGATCGATGTTCTTGTTCGCGTCTCTGATCGATGTTGTTCTTGTTCACCTCTCTGAATCTTCTGTTCGCAGCAGCCAAGGCCAAGCGATTCAGCGAAGTTCTGATGAAGTGATGATGTTCGATTGTTCGTTACTCTGATGAGTTTGTTCGTCTCGTCCTTTCAGATTCCAGGAGTCCATGAAATTGCCTTCGTGTGTTATAATTTTTATTAGAATCATATTAGTATTGGGCCAATAAACCTAATGTGTAGTGGGCTAGATTATAAACCATTAAAAGGTATTTGATAATGGGCCTATATTGGAATTGGTATGTATTTATAATTTTTTAAATAACATATATATATATATATATATATATATATATATATATATATATATATATATAGGGAAAGGTTAACATACAAAAGTCCTTATCCTACTTCACGTACGTGACGCGCTCAACCATCAGATCTGGGCAATAATCACGCATGGGAGCCCTAATAACGCATGGGAGCAGTTTTTGGGTGATAATCACGCATGGGAGGTGATAATCACGCATGGAGGTGATAATCACGCACGTTATAATGGTGAAAAAAATAATTACGCACGTTATAAATTCTGTCGCGTATGTTAATGTAGGTTAAGCCATTTTGTACATTATACTTTCTATATATATATATATATCGAAGTGTATATAATTTCTATTAAAATCATATTAGTATTGGACCAATAAACCTAATATGTAGTGGGCTAAATTATAAACCACTAAAAGTATTTGATAATGGGCCTATATTGGAATTGGTATGTGTTTACAATTTTTTTTTTTTAAAATAACGTACATATATCGAATTTTTCTAAAAAATCCCGTGCCCCTCGAAATCACTAGCCTTGTGCGGAAGTCCTCTCCGCACACCATCATAGCCGGCCATGCTGATTATGAAGCTTTTTTTGAACGTGAAACTGCCGCCGTGTTTAGGGTTTGAGCTCGGTGGTGATAGCTCGGGTGTGTTTTATTTGTTTTTTTTTTTGTGGTGGCGCGACAGAAGCTAACGAGAACCCCCCTAGGCTCTCATATCATGTTAATTAGTGAAATACTGAATGAATATTATTGAGTGGTTAAGTTACGATATATAGAGATCATAACAAAACTCTAGATACCTAAAGTGGGCTAGTGAGCTCACACTAATAAACCCTAATATGATATTACTATTCAATAACCGGGATCCTAAACACCCACCACCCACACTACCATCTTCACCTACACCAAACCCGACACTGTTAAAAAAACCATCCACACCATTAGATGTCAAAGGGAAATGCAGAGACTCAATAACCCACGTTGCATGATGTGTATGCATTGAGAAATGGGTGTGGTGTGCATGGCCACGACCAGTGGCGGATCTAGCCAAAAATTCAGGGGTATCCAATTATTTTTTTTCTACGATAAGTGGTATCCTTTGTATAAACCGAAAAAAAAAATTTAACACTATGTAGATGGAGTTGAGGGATATTTGTACACTATGGAAGCGGAGTTGAGGGGTAGCCCGTGCTCCCTCTGCTTCTACGCTACCTCCGCCCTTGGCCACGACGTGGGGTAGGAACCTCTAATATGGCATGTATCACTGACATTTTCCAGTTTACGTCGTAGGTATATCAGTCATGTTGGGTTGGCAGATTAAACCGTTGAACCCGTCGTAGGTATATCAGTCATGTTGGGTTGGTAGATTAAACCATTGAACCCGAAAATGACCCATATATTTATTTGTATGAACCATCTATCCTAACCCAGGCACACTTAATTTTGTGTAACCCAAACCCATTCTTTTTAACCCATTTATCTAAACGAGTAAAACGGGTTGGTGGATTGTAATGAATGGGCTAAAAGGGTGGTTGGTGGATTGACCTGTATGGGTTGACCGTGTTTAATTGACTAGTTTAAACAGGTGAACCTCAACACAACCTATTAAATTAAATAGGTTAAACTGATCAATCCGAATTTAGTGTTTAACAAACGGGTTAAATATGACAACCCCAACTCTGATTATTTCTGTGTTGTATTCGTTTCATGTCAAGAATTGTCACCCCGTTCATACTTAATCAACATTTTAGGGTCCACACTCAAAAATAATATTGAATCCAAATGTATCTTTAATTGATAACCGGTTTTACATTTTCCCCTTTGTACAGCTTCTTGCCAACAAATCACCAGATCTTTTAGATTTCCATGGAGATTTAGTTAGCCTAGAAGCTGCAACAAAGGTTTGATTTTTAAACTTTTTTTGCATAACTTTTATCAACGATGTTTTCCGTAGATTGCTCATAGAAGGCTTAATTAACTTGCAGATACATTTGAAAAATGTAGCAGAACAAATGCTAGCCGTTTCCTGTGGACTGAAAACAGCCAAGCAAGAACTAGATGCATCTGCAAATGATGGCCCCGTATCTACAGGTTTTCACTTGGTAGGTAAACCATAAGTGTCTTATAGTATTTCATGAGAGATGTTTTGTTTTCACTTAGATTTAGAGGTGGATAGTAACGGGTTCAGGTTGAAACAGGTCATATTTTTAGTATGGGTCAAAATCGATGGGGCTGCATCGGGTTGAACCCCTATCACTTTTTGTCCATTTTTTTATATATAATTAATCTGTTAGTTATGATTACAAAAACAATAATATTACAAGAATAATCTGAGTCTTTGAGTAAAGCCAAATATTGTTTTAGTTAAAATTGACCTGTTTCTCTCCTGACACTTTTAACTATCAACTTCAAGCTGTGTTCTAAAGGCGTTAAGCAAGAGTTAAGGGGTCAAATGTCGATCAATGTGTGTGTGTATATATATAAGATGAGGTTAATTTTAGAAGAGATTTTTAGTGCGAGAAGAAACCTAAATCGTTAAATCTTTATTAGTCATATATTTGTAAAGTTTTTTTACTTTCTACAGCGATATGTGTATGTTATATACATAAAAACACATTAAATTAGTTTTTTCGTATGTTTTTCAATATGAGTGTGCCTATTGGCACACCAAACCCTAGCAAAATTAGGGTTTATCTACGCTGCGTATTGGTCAATACGCATCGTATAGGGTTCAACCAATACGCTGCGTATTGACCAATACACAGCGTAGATAGCCCATAGATCTCAGTGCCTGATTACCAATCATTGCACAGAAAACAAGGTGTGTCTATGCTGCGTATTGACCAATACGCAGCGTATTAAATTTTACACAAATGGTCCCTGGAGTTTCAAAAATTGACACCAATGGTCCCTTATTTTTGATATATTTATACTTTGGTCCCTTAAGTTTCAGTTTTTACAAAAATAGTCCCTGTTGTTTCATAAATTGACATAAATGGTCCCTGTCAGGGACTATTTTTGTAAAAACTGAAACTTAAGGGACCAAAGTGTAAATATATCAAAAATGTGTAAAAAGGGGGTCTTCTTTAAAGAACCGGCCCTTGCAAGACTCGAACTCGTGACCTGTCGTTTAGAACCGCAACGCCTTAACCAGTTTATCCTCTGTCCAAAGCTGTTAGAATATGAAACTTAATTCTTATATACACTATTTCGGTAATACGTTGCGTATTGAGCAATACGCAGCGTATGTAAAACATCTGCAAAATTGGGGTCATTTTAGTAGGTTTGAAGTATCAAAAGTTTACCAGGTTTATATACGCTGCGTATTGACCAATACGCAGCATATATAACTTTCTGAATTTTAAAACTTCCAGAACTTTATCTATACAACAGAACATGTTAAATAACCTGCCAGAATTTTATATGTACACCATAGTATATAACATTTCAAAATATGTTAAACCGTTTACACCGAAAGTTTGATATATACAACAAATGTTTGTGCATACATAACAAAATGATAAAATACTACTGCTGCTGCTCCTGATGCTGCTGCTGCTGCTGATGTTGATCCCATTCCGCATCCGCAATGAAGGGTAGTGGAGGTAACCCGTCATGCTGTCGCTGCTGCTGCAGCGCCGCAGCCACCCACTCCAACAGATAGTTGTTCCTTTCAACGTTCCGAAGCAGCCGCTGATGTGACGGGTCAGGACCGAGCCAAACATGGCGTGGGAACTGAGGCGCCCCGGGAGGTCCACGCGGCTGTGGTGGCTGCGGAAGAACGGCGACCGGCTCATGCGGCTCCGGTGGCTCCGGATCGTGCGGAGGATAATACAGAGGGAACTGTTCTGGCAGTTGTGTAAGCTCGTATTGCGTGCTGTCTAGGTTCTTTAACCGCTTCCCGCACGGAAAGTCTTTGGTAATATGCATCCCGTTTACTGTGTTCATCCCCATCCGCTTTGGCTGTGTCGCCGGGCCTACACGGCCGCGGTCGTTCTCCGGATGATAGCCCAACGAATGGGCTATCTTGGTCACGTAGGCGCCGCCGAATAGCACTCCGCGCTCCTGTCGATGATGCGCGGAGGCGAAGTACTGCGCCAACCCGTGGGCGAGAGCGCACGGCCTCTTGTATAAGAGGCAATATAAAAAGAACAAGTTACCACTCGTACACCACTCCCGGCTTTTGTTTCGAGCAGTGATCGAAGTGGAAATCATTTTGTGCAAATACCTGCATAAATGGAAACCAGTCAGTAAATAATAATCAGGCGACATCGATTAAATGAGGGTAAAAAACAATATATTTTTTACTCGTTACGGATTTTGACGCACGTAACGGCTGCCGGTTTAAACGCCGGTTACGTAAATTATATTATTTTTTTTATTATTTAGTCCATGTCGAACCGTAAGTCGCGTAGGTCCCTAACGGGCGTTTAAACGGCTGCAAACGCAGCCGCAAACGGCTGCGAAATCGCTAAAAAAAGTTACGTTAATAATAATAATAATAAATACAAGGGTTAATATAGTATTTAACATTAATAATAATAATATTAATAACAATTATAATTATAGTATTTTACCAATAATAACAATAATAATAATAATTATAATTATAATATTTTTAATAATAATAATAACAATAATAATAATAATAACAATAATAACAATTATAATTATAGTATTTTACCAATAATAACAATAATAATTATTTTAATGTGATACCTCATTTATTTGAAACGGATTGCCCGGGGTAGATGGTTCATAAAGTGATGTGTTACGGGGCTCATAACTATATCCACCATGTTCTTCGTATCCACTGGAACCACCTTCACCCCCATATCTATCGTATCCACTGTATCTACCTTCACCCCCGTATCCACTGTATCCACCTTCACCCTCGTATCCATCTTCACCCCCGTATCCACTGTATCCACCTTCACCCCCGTATCCACTGTAACATTCGTATCCATCTTCACCCCCGTATACCCCGTAACCCGGATACGATTGCTGCGTCGGGTAATATGGTTCATCAACAGGTGCATTCTCAGCACCGTATCCACTTTGTTGCACGTACGGAGATTCATACCCGTATCCGTAATCCGGATACACTTGATACGCCGGGTAATTTGGTTCATCAACAGGTGGAGTGAGAGTCTTGTTCAAGTCTGGCAACTGTGTTTTTTGATCAACAGGGACTCTAGACACAACCTCCTCCTCCTCATTGGCATCATTTGCTCCCCTTGTGTCGTTAGAATAGCGATTACCGAAATAATTATCGGTCCAAAATGATGACATTTTAACAAGATTGAGCAAAAAACAGAATAAATGATTTTGGTTTGGAATGTAAACTGTTTACTGAAGAACAAAAGAAATGCGAATGAAAGAAGCGAGCCAAGAAAGTACTGATAAATGAATGGAAGATGAAAAGACAGCACGCACTGCTAAATAGACTTTCAATTATAGTGAAAAAGGCAGCGTATACTTTATTCCCGTGCCTGACAACATCGCATCAGAGTCAAATCAGCCTGACATACATACGCTGCGTATTGACCTATACGCAGCGTATATGAAGTTTATACATACGCTGCGTATTGACCTATACGCAGCGTATATGAAGTGTTCAAATACGCTATGTATAGGTCAATACGCAGCGTATAAGCTAACTCGTGTATATAAGAATTAAGTTTCATATTCTAACAGCTCTGGACAGAGGATAAACTGGTTAAGGCGTTGCGGTTCTAAACGATAGGTCACGAGTTCGAATCATGCAAGGGCCGGTTCTTTAAAGAAGACCCCCTTTTTTACATATTTTTGATATATTTACACTTTGGTCCCTAAACGTTTCAATTTTTACAAAAATGGTCCCTGATGTTTCAAAAATTGACACAGATGGTCCCTGGTGTTTCGTATGTTTACACAAATGGTCCCTGATGTTTCGAAAATTTACATAAACGGTCCCTGAAGTTTTGAAAGTTGACAAAAATGGTCCTTGAAGTTTCGAAAACTGTTTTATATACGCTGCGTATTGACCAATACGCAGCGTATATAAACCTTGCAAAAATTTGACACTTCAAACCTATCAAAATGACCCCAAATTTGCAGCTCTTTTATATACGGTGCGTATTGACCAATACACAGCGTATATACACCTTGTTTTCTGTGCAATGATTGGTTATCAGGCGCTGAGATCTATGGTCTATCTACGCTGCGTATTGGTCAATACGCAGCGTATTGGTCAATACGCAGCGTATTGGGGTAACCCTATACGCTGCGTATTGAACAATACGCAGCGTATTTAAACCCTAAGTGTGCAGATAGGCAAACTTAGTGTGCAGATAGTGAGGGCCTTCAATATTTATTTTTTCCTACACATGTTAGATAATGGGTAGGTAATATTCCTACACATAACTTGAACATTTGTACTTTGTAGAAATAAACAATTTTTTTTTTCATATTCTTTTTGAAATTCTAGATAGACGATAAACATAATATTTCAACAATTTTCTTGTATTTTAAAAGTTTTTATATTGAAAAAATAAATTATTTATTTTCTTCTCACTCTTCTTGCATTTATTTGTCTTCTGAATGGAACCTTCTCCTATACATATATATATACTAGGTTATATCCCCGTGTATTACACGGGTTGAATAAATGAATTTTATATACTAAATAATAAAACAATATATTTTTAAAAACCCCCTTTATTGCACGGGTTGAATAAATATCATTTTTAAATATTAAGTAATAAAAAGTTATATCTATAACAACCATATTGTACGGGTTGAATAAATGTAATTTTATATAACAAATAATAAAAAAGTTATATTTTTAAAACCATGTGTATTACACGGCTTGAATAAATGTAATATTGTTTACCAAACAATAAAAAAGTTATATCTTTAAAAATACTCGTGTATTACACGGCTTGAATAAATATGATTTTATATAACAAATAAAGAAAATTATATTTAAAAAAACTAATGGATATACTCGGTACACGATAGATATGGTGATTGCGGAGATGATTATTGAAAAGAAGATACAATGGTCAAACCTGTTATTCAAGAAGTAAATAAGCAGTCATTTGAGTGATAAAATATAAAGTATATTTAAAAAATTCGTAATAAATCTAATTTTATATATAAAGTAATATTGAAAGTTATATACAATTTGTTAAAAATTATGTAATAAAATCGATATAATAATTTTTTAATAATAAAAATAAAAATAAATAATATATTAATACAAAGTTTGGTTTTGGTGATAAATAATTTGGTTATTTAGAAATATCTTAAATTAATAATATTTTGTAGAAGAGTTATCCATAATTTGAAAAGATTAAACTAAATAATAATTATCCATTAGATATTAAATTAAATAATATTTATTATGAGGGTTATCTATAATTATTTAGAAGAGATTAAAATAAAACAACAATTATCTATAAGAGATGGCCTAATATGATGACAAGTGTCCCTTAAATGGTTTCTTTTATTATATAGTATATATATATATATTAAACTAGTTTAAATTATTAGTTGCTAATAAAATTTTTTGTGGGAAGCTAAAGCTTGGGTGGTTGGTTTGTGGGATGCATAAGTAGTCCCATGTAAGAACACTGATTCTAAGTTTAGGATTATAAATTCTGATTAAGGTTTTCTCACATTGTTAGACATTGAACAAGTTCATTAGCCATGCTGAAGTGGAAGTGGCAAGTGTTACAAATTTCTTTACCGTTGTGGTAAATCTCAATAAATTTTACTGTTGATTTAGGACAAATTGGACATAAAAGGAACATACTTATATTCAAAATCTATTTCATTTTAGGGGACATACTTTCAATAGGCTTAACCCTTAACCGGTAACAGGGCCCTTATTCTATTATAAGATCATAAAATTGGCTCTTAAATGTTAATTTTGAAAGTATGTAGCCTAAAGCAGAAATCCAATGAAATTAAGTATGTAGCCTTATATTGTATGAATGTAACCTTTTGGATTATTTCATTTAATTGTTTAGGGTAAAAGTGCTGATGGGTTGGCCCTGTATTTTGGTGAAGACCCTGCCCGTTGCCCTTTTGAACAAGGTAACTTGCATATAGTTATTTCGAACAAGGGTAAAAGTGCTGATGGGTTGGCCCTGTATGAATTAGTCAATTCCGGTGTTACTTTATCTCTTACAAGTCAAATGAGAAAAAAAGATTAAAAGTAAAGGCTCAAATTAGTATAAAGTGTCTTTTTTTTTTTTTACTCATATGACCTCTTAAATCATTTTATTGAAATAATATGATATTTGTAGTCATGTTTGACCAAGTAAGTAGTATAAATTTTTTGGACAAAAAGTATTTTGGGATGAAATCACACAATCTACCCGCCTGTTTCAATTTGGGGTGTTATGGGATGTGTTTACCGGTTGGGTGGTTGAACCGAACATGAAACAACTCAAACATCGTGTCACATGAACCTGAACACAACACGAGTTTCATGGGTTGGCACGAAGACAACTCATTAACCCAAAATTCTATTAATATTTTTCTTTTTATTTTTTGCATATTAATACTTTAAAATTATAAATTAACAACCAAATATAAAAATTTATATTGAATAGTTACATCAGTTCTCCTTTACTATATAAATCTTGGCATAAAAGACTGCAAATCCATGAAGTTGACCCGAACACGCCCTTAGTTTCAATCCATCCCAAATCGCTCACTTTTTTTTTTTACCCGAACTCGTTTTTACAGCCTAACCCAATCTCGGTACCATTTGCATTATGTTCGTTTATTGGTTGTGCAGCTACTCAGACACTCTTCGATTTTGTGAGACAATTTCAAAAATGTCATAAGGAGAACCTTGAACAAGATGAACTCAAAAGAAAAGAAAGCGAAGAAGGAGATGGAAATGTTGAGTCACCAACACCACCTCCACAACCACTATTAGCTCATGTAGAGAATAAAAGTATGGAAACATGCTCACCACCATTGTCAGTAAGGGATGAAAGCATGACAACATCTTTATCACCACCAGCTCCGCCGCCCGCATTTCAATCACTTGGTGAGGCTTCTACAATTGAAAAACCTATACGCGATGGTTTGGTAGTTCCTTCACCTCCGCAAATGTATGAAGCACCACTGCAACCACCATTTGGTGGTCATGAACCAACACCTCCTCAACCTCCTGGAGCACCTGGAGAGCACTTGGACCTTTAGTTGGCCCTCCACCTCCACCTGGTCAACTAGGTGGTTTGCTTGGGTAGAGTGTGAGAGGAACTGCAAAGACAAAGGTAGCCATCATTCTTCTTAGGCCTCTATAATTTGTTGTTTCATTCTTCTTTTGTAAGAATCTTGCTAGTCAATATCATTTCTTCTAACTACTGATGTGCTATTGAATTCTAGTCCGCCAGATCTTGATGTATAAGAACTTGATGCACCTTATCTAATGCAGCCCACAAAAAAGCTGCTTCTAAAGAGGCTGAGAAGAAAATGGCTTTTATATTTAAACCCGAAAAAGTGCACTTTGTAACGCAATTTAAAGTGAGTATCTCATCCTTTAAATCACCATTTTTGTTACTTCTTTTTATTTGTAAGTGATTTAGTTCCGTTTTTAGTTTATAAGGTCCGGAAATACGCCAAATCAAAGGAAGTTATGAAGAGAATTTTATATTTGGGGAATATAGTGAATCAAGGAACTGCTGGAGGTAATAACATTGATGTGTCTTAACTCTTAAATAACACATATATTCTATGCACATTTCTCTGTACTTTAGACTGTTTTTATTACATATCTGATAAGAATCGATACATAATCACATTTACCTTGGATTTGTAGGTTTTGATGAAGAAATGAAGAAAGATGGAAGAAACATGGATCGGGATTGAAGAAATTAAGAACATGGAGAAAGCAGAGACAATGCACACCATATTGTGCCTGCATACAGTTAGCATGTTCCTAAAATTTCATATCTTGCTCGCCAAGTTAAAAGACCAGTCCACCAATGCACCATCGGCCCATTCGACGTGGGTACGACCCGTACCTTAAGAGTATGGCTTGTACTGAGGTTGCCTAATTTCGTCTATTTAAGCACCTTGACGGCCAAACTCGGGAGGAGCGCAATTTGGAGGTTGAGAAAGACATTTGGGAGTAGAGAAGAAGATCCAGAGATCTAGAGACTTGGAGATTGAAGATCCAACCATTTGGTTTGCATTTAATCACGTAAATCGATGTGGTTAACTTTCGTTTTCAGTTTCTATATCATCCATGTATTCATCCAGATCCGTGTTTGATTTGTTTTACATTACTATGCTAGGCTAAACTTCACTAGCCATTTACATTACTACGCTAGGCTAAACTTCTTTAGCCATTTAGGGTAGGGTGATTCTTTTTTAGTTGGACTTAAACATTGGTTTTTGTTTATGATTATATGATTTTAGTAAAGTTGGTTATTTTGATCTGACGATGTGTATGATTGCTTGACGTTATTGTTGGTTTTAGATCTTATTTGTGTGGTATTGTTGATCTTTCTATGAAGTTATTCATGTTAGATTCAACTCTTTAGGTTATAAAGGGGCACTTATAATTATCTGAGTCTTGACACCTTAATCGGTGAAAGACAAATCGGTAACATAATTGGTAAAACTTGTGAGTTGTTCACATGAAGGATCTGGAAGCTAATTACGGTTTTCTACTCGTTGATCTTGTACAAATTGTAATATGCGAGACGTTGATATGAAAGAACCCAACTTAGAAATCCTAAATCATAAGTGATAATAACTAAGACTTGCTTTATAGATCAAGGTTTTAGTGTATGTCTATAGTACTGATTCTATGTCTGTGGGATTAACCTTAATGGGCTCTAATCCATACTAGCACTTCACACATTGTTTTGATCTTCATTATAAATCTTTAAACACTTTTCATAAGTAGAACCAATTAAAAATAGTCATTCCAAGTAAGATGAGTTAATGTCTAAATGGATATTTTCTAGGCTCTCACTATCTGCACACTCAGTTTGCCTATCTGCACACTTAGGGTTTACATACGCTGCGTAGAGGTCAATACGCAGCGTATAGGGTTAACCCTATACGCTGCGTCTATACGCTGCGTAGAGGTCAATACGCAGCGTATGTAAGGGGCAGGTACACGACCAGACAGTCAAACCTAGTACCATGTCAAATCAGTCTGACATACGCTGCGTATTGATCAATACGCAGCGTATACTGGTAACCCTATACGCTGCGTATTGATCAATACGCAGCGTATGTCAGACTGATTTGACACTGATACGATGTTGTCTAGGCACGTGAATAAAGTAATATGGGGAGTAGAGAGCAATACGCTGCGTATTGAAGTAAATTTGAAAGTCTACTTAGCTCTGCCTTCTGTGTTTCATCTTCGCAAAAAACTTCATCTATTCTTCTCTTCTGTGTTTCATATTATTCTTCAGTAGAGAATTTACATCCCAAACCAAAATCGTTTGTTCTGTTTTTTGTTCAATCTTGTTAAAATGTCATCATTTTGGAACGAGAATTATTTCGGTAATCGCTATTCTAACGACACATGGGGAGCAAATGCTGCCAATGAGGAGGAGGAGGTTGTGTCTGGAGTCCCTGTTGATCAAAAAACACAGTTGCCAGACTTGAACAGGACTCCCACTCCACCTATTGATGAACCAAATTACCCGGCGCATCAAGTGTATCCAGATTACGGATACGGGTATGAATCTCCGTACGTGCAACAAAGTGGATACGGTGCTGAGAATGCACCTGTTGATGAACCATATTACCCGACGCAGCAATCGTATCCGGGTTACGGGGTATACGGAGATGAAGGTGGATACGGAAGTTACAGTGGATACGGTGGTGAAGGTGGATACGGGGGTGAAGGTGGTTACAGTGGATACGGGGGTGAAGGTGGATACAGTGGATACGATAGATATGGGGGTGAAGGTGGTTACAGTGGATACGTGGGTGAAAGTGGATACAGTGGATACGATACATCACTTTATGAACCATCTACCCCGGGCAATCCGTTTCAAATAAAAGAGGTATCACATTAAAATAATAATATTGTTATTATTGTTATTATTGTTATTATTATTGTTATTATTATTATTATTATTATTATTATTGTTATTATTGTTATTATTATTATTGTTATTATTATTATTATTATTATTATTGTTATTATTGTTATTATTATTATTATTGTTATTATTGTTATTATTATTATTATTATTACCGATTATTATTATTATTATTATTATTATTGTTATTATTGTTATTGTTATTATTATTATTATTGTTATTATTGTTATTGTTATTATTATTATTATTACCGATTTTTTTAAATAATAATAATAATAATTATTATTATTATTATTGTTATTATTATTATTATTGTTATTATTATTATTATTGTTATTATTGTTATTATTATTATTGTTATTATTATTATTATTATTATTATTATTGTTATTATTGTTATTATTGTTATTATTGTTATTATTGTTATTATTGTTATTATTATTATTATTACCGATTATTATTATTATTGTTATTATTGTTATTGTTATTATTATTATTGTTATTGTTATTATTATTACCAATTTTTTTAAATAATAATAATTATTATTATTATTATTATTATTATTATTGTTATTATTATTATTATTATTGTTATTATTATTATTATTGTTATTATTGTTATTGTTATTATTATTATTGTTATTATTGTTATTATTGTTAATATTATTATTATTATTATTATTATTGTTATTATTGTTATTATTATTATTATTAGTATGAGTTTCATTTATATTATAATTAAAATAATTATTATTATTATTAACGTAACTTTTTTTTAGCGTTTCATGTCTCTAACTGATTTGAAGAATTGGGTACAAGAAACAGGAAAGGAGTATGGTTACGTAATTGTTACCCGCCGATCAAAAAATATTGGCGGTACTACTGGGATGGTATGGCTTGTGTGCGACCGTAGTGGTGAGCACCGTAGTAAAGCAACAGTTAGGAAAGCAGGTAGCAAAAAAATCGGTTGCCCATTTTCATTACTCGCCATCCGGGACGTGACGAATGACACGTGGGAGTTAAAAGTGGACTGTGCGAACCATAACCACGAACCTACGACGAGTCTGTTGGGCCACGCTTTTGTGCGAAGATTTACTAAAGCCGAATATAAGCTAGTGGAGCAGCTAACTGCTCAAAACATGGAGCCACGTATCATATTTCAAACCCTAAGAAAGCAGTTCCCCGACAGCCTGCACGTTCAGAAAGACGTGCAAAATGCGATACAAAAAATTAGAGCGACAATAATGGACGGAAAGAATCCTATTCAGGCACTGGAAAGCCTGCTGCATGACCACCGATTCATTTATGACACCCGACAGGATCCCAAAACAGAAGTCGTAACAGAGATTTTCTTTGTTCATCCTTATTCAATCACTATGTGGCGTGCATTCCCGCACGTGATGTTGATCGACGCGACCTACAAAACAAACCTCTACAACATGCCATTTGTCCAGGTTGTGGGTATGACGTCGACCAGCAAGTCTTTTTGTATCGCACATGCCGTTATTTGTAAAGAACGAAGGGGTAACTACGTGTGGGTGCTTGAGCGGATCAAGTCAATATTGCATGAATGTATGATGCCGCGTGTGATAGTCACGGATAGGGAGCTTGCCCTAATTAACGCGTGTTCTAAAGTATTCCCGAACGCAACCAGGCTTCTATGCCACTTTCACATCCAACAAAATATAGCTAGACAGTGCAAGAAAGGGTTCGATAAAGAAGATTGGGGGAAATTTATGTCGTACTGGCGGAGATTGTGCGAATCTTCATCAGAGCCCATGTACAAGTACAACTTGGAGAAACTGTATAACCGACTCGTGGTTGCCAACCGAGAAAGTAAGTGTTCCTTCAACAATCTATTATATTTTACACACGCTTTTACATTTCATTATTTTATTTTTGCAGGTGTCTATGATTACGTCTACGAAAACTGGCTCAAAGACTATAAAGAAATGTTCGTTTATGCGTGGACCGATAAGTGTCGCAACTTTGGTCAGCGCACCACCAACAGAGTTGAGAGCCAGCACGCAAATTTAAAAAGGTACATTACGCGCGGGAGTTCATTGGAACGAATAGCAAGATGCGTCATTGATATAGTTGAAACTCAGTACGATGAAATACAAAAAAGTTTCACTGAGAGCATCGAAAAAACGATGAACCACCACAGACACCGAATGTTGGACAACCTACGTGGAAAGGTTTCCTATGAAGCACTTGATTTGCTGGCAAAAGAGCTACTGAGGAAGATGGAGGTGTTGCGGAAACTTAACGCATCATGTGGTTGCCATATGTGGCTTAGCAATGGATTGTCGTGTGCTTGTAGGCTGGAAAACTACAAACATACAGGTAAAAAATATTAAAACTACCAACCTTTTGTTATTTTGTACGATTTAGCTGTTTCTCACACCATATTAACTTAACTGTGCAGGGCGTATGATACAACTCGACGACATAGATGTATTCTGGCGTAAGCTTGACTTGCTCCCGTGTAAACTGGTAGACGAGGAGGTCGATGTTGTAGCATAGCTAAATAATGTGCGGCAACATTTAGAGGCGCAGTCCCCCGTTCAGCAAAAGAGTTTGCTTTCAAAGATAAAAGCGGTCTTCACCCCGAAATCGTCAACCAAGAAACCACCGATTGTCCAGCAAAATACTCACGGTCGGCCTACATCAAAGAAAGTACAAGAAAGGCTAGATGAAGCTGCGAGGTTAGACGAAGCTGCGAGATACAGCTCCTATGGCGAGGACAGCAACGTATATACCGCTTCCCCCAAACATAGGTACGATTTACCCCGACACAGCTCATACGTACCGTCAGAGGGCTCTCGTGGAACTGGTTCGGTTATAAAGTCTGAAAAACCTAAAATGCAACGAAACAGTTCAACGAGTTATAAAAAGAAGGAGACGCGGGATGATAAGGGTTTTCCATTAATGAAGGGGGACGAGCACTTGTTAAGCATTGAGAGGTTTAAGGATCAAATTCCATCAGAGTTTCACTCTTACATATCGCGTATACAAGATGTGACCCCAGACGGTCATTGTGGGTACAGGTCTGTGGCTGTCGGATTAGGTTTTCTGGAACACGCATGGCCCAATATTCGAAGAGATTTACTACTGGAGATTGACCATAACGAGGCGCGTTGGAAGCATGTATTCGAAACATATAACAAAGGAGACTTTAAACGAATACGTAAGAGCATCGAATGGCATTCATTGAAAGCGTGCGGTCCAAGTCACTGGATGGAAATGCCCCAGGTAGGGCTTCTCGTAGCGCAAAGGTATAATATTGTCGTCCACGTGCTAAGCATCGAATGGAGCACTACCATCTTCCCATTAACGGATGCCCCACTAGATCCACGACCTCATGCGATAACGCTCGTACATGTTGACGGGGGACACTTCATACATGCTAAGTTGGAAGGAGACTACCCCATGCCTTTAACGACCCCGTTGTGGTCGACACATCATTCAATAGCTGCGGAACAGTGGGAAGAAATGTATAGACCGCGGTTACAGCACTACTACGAGTTAATCAATCCTAACGCAGATAAAGACAGAGAACCGAGTATAAATGATATCGAAGATTAACCGGAAACTTGTATTTTTGTAAATTGTAGAATTTTTTTAATTTATAAAGTTTGTATCATTTTTAATTTTTATAATTCATAATTTTTGTACTGGTTATTTTTTGCTATCTTGTTTGTGATTTTTGAACTGTGAACGTAGATTTGTTTTTCCACAGTTTTTTTCTAGAAAATAATTTGATCGTTATGTATTTATTTTTAATCATCCCACATCCTGATGTTAATGATCTGTGTATAAGCAATTCATATTAGTGACAATGGCATATTAGTGATTATGGTGGAATAGTTGAATTTGGGATACGGTCGAACACTAAATAATTAATGAAGTTAAAGAAAATAGAGTACCGTGTCATCTGTAACACTTGAGGCGATAATCGTTCTCACCATACAATATTTGAATCTTGATTGTACAATATAATTTTATGTTTTTGCGAAATGCAGCCGCAAACGGGTGTTTAATTAATTTTGATCAATGTGTTTTCAGGACGAGAAAGATGGATGCTGAAATGGAAATAGAAGAAATTAATCCGGAGCAGCCGCAAAAGCGGAAGCGTCCACCGGCGGATCCTCTCCTGAATCACCCGTATTTGGAGTTTCCTCCGGAGTCTGACGCTGCTCTCCGTTGCGACAAGCTTCGGAAGATGCACATCGGTGCCCATTTTGCGGTTTCTTGGAAAACCCTCCGGGAGCTCGCGGCGGAAGATTGGGTGCGGGAGTTTGTTCCCCGTGATTCACCGTGGGATCGACTGTTTGAGCTAGCGTTTACGCCGAGCTACAGGGAGATACTGATCGAGTTCCTGTCGTCGTTCGAGTTTCATCCTCGTCGGCCAAATGAGGCTGTGGACCCCGCGCAGCCGGCCGAGGTTTCGTTTCGCATGGCTGGCCAGGCGCGTTCTATGTCACTTGCAGACTTTGCGGTGCATAGCGGTTTGTATACGGAGGCTGAGATCGCTACGGATCTATATAGGACGGTACGTTTAACACAAATTTTGTATTGTTATTATTATTATTTTAATATATAAAATTTAAGATTTAATACTAATTTAACGTTTAATAAACATTCGTGTAGACAGGGGTTGGTAATTGTTGATAAACCCACGCTTTTAGGGTTTTGGGCTCTGATCGCGGACATCGGTCAGTGGGACCACCAACAATCCAAGGGGAGGGTTACGACGATAAAGGATCCGCTCCACAGGTACGTTAGTTATTATTATTTTAATAATAGTTATTATTATTTAAATAGAAAATATATTTTTTTAAACCTAAATTGTTTTTTTTTCTAAACAGAAAACTGTTTTTTTAAACATAATTTTTTTTAACAGATTTTTTTTAAACAGAATATTTTTTTAAACATATTTTTTTTGACGATCTTAGTTTTGACGCTCGTAACGCGCGTACGGTTCTAACGAGCGTCGAAACTAAGTTCGGCGTTAAATTTTTTTATTATTTAGTCGAAGTCGAACCGTAAGGCGCGTAGGTCCCTAACGAGCGTCGAAACTAAGTTCGTCGTTTTATATTTTAACGACGAACTTAGTTTCGACGCTCGTTAGGCCCGTACGCGCCTTACGGACGACGTCGACTAAATAATAAAAAAATATAATTTAGTCGACGTCGTCCGTAAGGCGCGTACGGGCCTAACGAGCGTCGAAACTAAGTTCGTCGTTAAAGTATAAAACAACGAACTTAGTTTCGACGCTCGTTAGGGACCTACGCGCCTTACGGTTCGACTTCGACAAAATAATTAAAAAAATTCTGTTTAAAAAAAATAAATCTGTTTAAAAAAACTTCTGTTAAAAAAAATTCTGTTTAAAAAAGCAGTTTCTGTTAAAAAAAAAACAATTTAAGTTTAAAAAAAAAAATTCTAATTAAAAAAAAACAGTTTTCTGTCGACGCTCGTTAGGGACCTACGCGCCTTATGGTTCGACTTCGACTAAATAATAAAAAAAAATATACATTTTAACGACGAACTTAGTTTCGACGCTCGTTAGGCCCGTACGCGCCTTACGAGCGTCAAAACTAAGATCGTTGTTAAATTATATTTTTTTTATTATTTAGTCGACGTCGTCCGTAAGGTGCGTACGGGCCTAACGAGCGTCGAAACTAAGTTTGTCGTTAAAGTATAAAACGACGAACTTAGTTTCGACGCTCGTTAGGGACCTACGCGCCTTACGGTTCGACTTCGACTAAATAATAAAAAAATTATGTTTTTTCCAACTATTTAATAACATTTTTAAGGTTTTTTCAGCTAAAAAACTGTTATAAACGCCAAAATAAAGCAGTTTTTCCGGCAAAAAAGACCAAAAAAATGCATGCTTTTTCAGCGTAAAAACCTTAAAAAACTGTTGTTTTTTCAGCAAAAAAAGGTCAAAAAATCGCATGTTTTTTAGCTAAATTTCTTAAAAAACTGCAGGTTTTTTCAGCGATAAACGTCAAAAAACTGCAGCGTTATGCAACGTTTTTCAGCAGCGTTCTTTGAGCAATAAACATAAAAAAACTGCAGGTTTTTTCAGCGATAAACGTCAAAAAATCTACAGCGTTAAACTTAAAAAAACTGCAACATTGTGCAGCGTTTTGCGTTGCAGGTTTCTGGTCGGTTTTTTGGACCGGTTACAAAAAACCTGGTTATTTAACCGAACTGAACCGATTTGGACCAGCTTTGGTTTTTTTGGTTTGTTTAATTTTTGTAGTTGTGTAAAGTTTTGTCGAGGTTATTTGAGATTAGTCGGATATTGGTTTGTTTACATTTAGTCGAAGTCGAACCGTAAGGCGCGTAGGTCTCTAACGAGCGTCGAAACTGAGATCGTCGTTAAAATATAAAACTTCGATCTTAGTTTCGACGCTCGTTAGGGACCTACGCACCTTACGGTTCGACTTCGACTAAATAGTAAAAAAAATATATATTTTAACGACGAACTTAGTTTCGACGCTCGTTAGGCCCGTACGCGCCTTACGGACGACGTCGACTAAATTATATTTTTTTTATTATTTAGTCAACGTCGTCCGTAAGGCGCGTACGGGCCTAACGAGCGTCGAAACTAAGTTCGTCGTTAAAATATATATATTTTTTATTATTTAGTCGAAGTCGAACCGTAAGGCGCGTAGGTCTCTAACGAGCGTCGAAACTAAGTTCGTCGTTTTATACTTTAACGACGAACTTAGTTTCGACGCTCGTTAGGCCCGTACGCGCCTTACGGACGACGTAGACTAAATAATAAAAAAAATATAATTTAACGACGATCTTAGTCGATGTCGTCTGATTATTATTTACTGACTGGTTTCCTTTTGTGCAGGTATTTGCACAAAATGATTTCCACTTCGATCACTGCTCGAAACAAAAGCCGGGAGTGGTGCACCAGTGGTGATTTATTTTTCTTATATTGCCTCTTATACAAGAGGTCGTGCGCTCTCGCCCACGGGTTGGCGCAATACTTCGCCTCCGCGCATCATCGACAGGAGCGCGGAGAGTTATTCGGCGGCGCCTACGTGACTAGGATAGCCCTTTCGTTGGGCTATCATCCGGAGACTGACCGCGACAATGTAGGCCCGCCGGCACAGCCGAAGCGGATGGGGAAGAACGTTATATCCGGATTGCACGTTACCAAAGACTTCCCAGAAGGGAAGCGGTTTAAGAATCCGAACGGCACGCAATATCAGCTTGAACAGCTGCCGGAACAGTTCCCTCCGTATTATCCCACGCACGATCCGGAGCCGCCGGAGCCGCATGAGCCGGCCGTCGTCATTCCGCAGCCACCACCGCCGCGTGGACCACCAGGGGCGCCTCAGTTCCCACGCCATGTTTGGCCCGGTCCTGACCCATCACATCAGCGGCAGCTTCGGTTAGCTGAAAGGAACAATTATCTATTGGAGTGGGTGGCTGCGGTGCTGCAGCAGCAGCGACAGCATGACGGGTTACCTCCACTACCCTTCATTACGGATGCGGGCTGGGATCAGCATCAGCAGCAACAGCAGGAGCAGCAGCAGTATTTTATCATTTTTATCATTTTGTTATGTATGCACAAACTTTTCTTGTATATATCAAACTCTTGTATATTCTGAAAGGTTATATATATACTATGGTGTACATATAAAATTCTGGCAGGTTATATAACATGTTCTGTTGTATAGATAACATGTTATTTAACATAGGCTTAACATATTCTGTGATCATATAAAATTCAGAAGGCTATATACGCTGCGTATTGACCTATACGGAGCGTATATAAAGTGTTCATATACGCTACGTATTGACCTATACGCAGCGTATATAAAGTATTCATATACGCTGCGTATTGGTCAATACGCAGCGTATAACCTAACTAGTGTATATAAGAATTAAGTTTCATATTCTAACAGCTCTGGACAGAGGATAAACTGGTTAAGACGTTGCGGTTATAAACGATAGGTCACGAGTTCGAACCTTGCAAGGGCCGGTTCTTTAAAGAAGACCCCCTTTTTTACATATGTTTAATATATTTACACTTTGGTCCCTGAAGTTTCAGTTTTTACACAAATGGTCCCTAAAGTTTCAAAAATTGACATAAACGGTCCCTCAAGTTTCATAAATTTACAAAAATGGTCCCTGATGTTTCCAGGATTTACAAAAATGGTCCCTGAAGTTTTGAAAATTGACAAAAATGGTCCCTGTACTGTTCAGTTAAGTATGCTAACTGAGTTAGTGTTTAAAGAAGAAATCTTTATATGAAAGTTAACCTGGCTAAAACATTCAGTTAAAATAGTTTCAATAATGGCCATTTAGTCCCTGAAGTATGAGTTTCATAAATGACCAAATATTAACGTAACTTTTTTTTAGCGTTTCATGTCTCTAACTGATTTGAAGAATTGGGTACAAGAAACGGGAAAGAAGTATGGTTACGTAATTGTCACCCGCTACACAGCGTATATAAAACAGCTGCAAATTTGGGGTCATTTTGGTATGTTTGAGGTGACAAAGTTTTGCCAGGTTTCTATACGCTGCGTATAGGTCAATACGCAGCGTATACAAACCTGGCAAAAATTTGACACTTTAAACCTACCAAAATAACCCCAAATAAGCAGCTGTTTTATATACGCTGCGTATTGACCAATACGCAGCGTATATGAACATTGTTTTCTGTGCAATGATTGGTTATCAGGCACTGAGATCTATGGTCTATCTACGCTGCGTATTGGTCAATACGCAGTGTAGATAAACCCTAATTTTGCTAGGGTTTGGTGTGCCAATAGGCACACTCATTTTCTAACATGATTTCTCAAAATCCATAATCCGTGCCTATTTTTGTTTCTTGTTTGTGATTGTTAGTTTCTTTACAAATTACTACTTTATATTGGTTAGATATTGACATGCGATTAAGGAGCCACTGTTTTTTGAGGATCGTGACTTGGCTCTTGCCAATACTATACTATTGTACAGTAGGTACAACAAGCCCTAACACTTCACGTTATTTGTTTTTCATAATGTAAAAGAGGGTTGAATCAGTCTTGCTATCAAGCTGACAATTTCCAGTTTGTGATTCATACTAAATCAACACTTTCGTGTCCGCACTCTCATAAGAATTACCGAAGTCCATGTAATTACATTTAAAGTGAACGGAATTATCTGAATCATTTAAAAAAATAGTGTATTTTATAGGGCAAAATCCCGATCGCACCCCTTGAAAATTTGGTTAAACCCATCATTCGCACTCCTTCAAAATATTTCCTTGGTCCGCCACTGTTCAAACTAAGAGCCGGGCTCCAAGATTACAAAAAAACATGCCTGATACAAAAACCATTATATTTAATTGGACCACAATACAAAAACTAGAAAAATTATATATAATAAGGCTAGTCGGTATGGGGTTCGGCCCCGGGTCATCCTGGATCGGCGACGGTCCGAACACCGTGCCCCCCCCCCCCCCGCTTCCCGTCTTCCGCGTCGGATTCCTGCCGTTTGCGACGAAGCAAAAGTGGTGGGCCCTTCAAAAATTGTGACAGTTGAAAATAAAAAAAAATAATTTCTAATTAACATTAAATATTCAAACGGTAATAATTCAAAATATACCCCAATTCACTTCCATTTTTATAAATACTCACATCTTTAACCATTTTTTTCACAACTTTTCACCCACTACCACCCCATCTCTCTCACATTTTATAAACCACTCTTCCCTTTTTATAAAAACTCATCATATTTTATACCGTTTTTTACACACTACCACCCCATTTCTCGCTCAAAAATTATCATGGCTTCACCCATGTTTTCCATTTCTTCAATTTCTTCTATGTCTTCATCGGCTTCGTCTGCGTGGTATTCATCATCTTCGGAAGAGGATGATATTATGCACAACATGATTATGAACGCGGATCAAGTCTTCATGGCGGCTGATTAAGGGTCGTCCCAACGGCTAACTAGACGAGCAAAATATAACCGAGACCAAGAAGGTATTTTACTTTTTTTTTCCTTATGTTTTATATAGATTTGAAAATGTATTTTATAATTAATTTCATTTATGTTTCGTTTTAAATTTATAGCCGGCCACGCTAAACTACTAGCCGATTATTTTGCCGACGAACCCGTGTACCCAGCCGAGATTTTCCGACGTCGGTTCCGCATGAGTCGTCCACTGTTTTTACGTATTGCAGGAGACATGGCCCAGTCTGATCCGTTTTTTACATTGCGGAACGACGCTAGGGGGCTAAGGGGTTTCAGTAATTTACAAAAATGCACGTCGGCCATTCGCCAACTTGCGTACGGTTACGCACCCAATGCATTAGACGAGTATATTAGGATGTCTGAAAGAACCGCACGTCGATGTTTGCACAAGTTTTGCGAATGGGTTGTCAAATTGTATAGCAAGCGATACCTGCGGAAACCGAACGCAAACGACGTTCAAAAATTATATCAAGCACACGAACAGAGACATGGTTTCCCAGGAATGCTCGGGAGCATTGATTGCATGCACTGGCCGTGGCAGAACTGCCCAGTCCAATGGCAAGGTCAGTATACTAGGGGAGATCATGGACATCCGACTATTATTCTAGAGGCGGTTGCGTCACAGGATCTCTGGATCTGGCATGCTTTTTTTGGTCTACCCGGTTCGCTCAATGACCTTAACATCATATACCAGTCACCGATATTTGAGGATGTAGTGGCGGGTACAGGTCCAGACACAAGCTTTACAGTTTCGGGGGTGGAATACAGGCGAGGTTACTACCTAGGCGATGGGATATACCCAAAGTACTCGACAATCATTAAAACTATTCCGCACCCGACAGACGACAAAAGAAAAAAGTTTGCGAAGTTTCAAGAGGGTGCGAGAAAAGATATTGAACGGGCTTTTGGTGTTCTACAAAAAAAATGGCACATCATTGAACATCCAGCACGTTCGCAAACACCAAAGAGGTTACGACACATTATGTACGCTTGTATCATCCTTCATAACATGGTCATTGAAGACGAAGGTAGAGCGATATGCGAGTACGACGAAGACGCGTCAACTGGAAATTATGTTCCAGTTAGTGCGGAACAACAAGATTTGAACATGTTCGCTCTACGTAACGAGTACACACATCATAACCTACAAGCGGACTTGGTGGAGTACATTTGGAACAACGCTCAAAACGAACCCGGCCACGACATGGAAGACGAAGACTAGTTGCTTCTTTTAATATATTAGGATATTTTTAAGTTTATTTTTTTTAAGTTTATGTTTTTTTTTAATTTTTTTTTTTAAGTTTATGTAATGTTTTTTTAATATTAATGAAAATATTTTGTTACTTTATTTGTTAAATGTTAAAAAAAAGTTGAAGATTAAAAAAAATAAAAAAAAACATAAAAGTGGTGGAGGATGATGACTAGGACCAACTTACCATACCCTCTAGTTTTGGAGGATGGACCATCCTTGGGAGGATGATGACGTGGCGCCTACGTGGCGGATCATCCTCCAAGGATGGTCCATCACCATACCGAGTAGCCTAATATAACATTTAATTTTTTTTAGAACATGTCAGACCTTTTAGACAACAAAATGCATTTACTAAACACAGTTAACAATATTATAATATTTTTAATCTAATAAGATATGGTGTTTCATAAGGCTGATTCTATACACACCCCCCCCTCCCTCCTGATTATACCCCCCCCCCCCCCTTGTGAGAGGAAAACTGCCGGTCCCACGCAGGCCCCACCTGTAAGTATGTGAGAGGAGGAGGGTGTAAAAAGTAACTAGGGGGTGTAGAAAGTAGCACCCCATAATCATAACCACAATTACATTGCCCCACCTCACTATTAAACTTCCCCTTTTTTCGGGTATTCTGTTAATGAATTGGTGGATGAGCATTTCCTTGATCACATTGAAATTATTGGTTGGTGCCTGAAATTTGAAAACGGATATTGAAAGTCTGATAATTGATTCTTCTGGCAAATTTTGAATTTCATGCTGTGGAACAATTTCCCTCTACTCCACCAATGAATGGAAAACCACCTCCCCCACCTCCAATGCATGGAAGTCGTCATGCACGCGCACATCCCCCTCCGCATGGAGGAGCACGTGCACCTCCCCCACCACCTTCACCTCCACCTCCATCTGGGCCACTAGGTGGTGGCCCAGGAGGACGTGCAGTGAAAAAATCTAACTTAAAGCCATTGCATTGGAACAAGGTAGCCAGGGCTCTCAAAGGAAGCTTGTGGGAGGAACTACAAAGACAAGGGTAGCCATCATTCTTGTTTGGTTTCTATATTTTGTTGTTTATTATTCTTTTGAAAAAATAATCGAATCTTGCTAATCAAAATCATATTTTTATTTTTCCGTGCTCTAGAGTGCTATATATATATATATCATTTATTCTAACTACTAATGTTATATATATATATATATATATATATATATATATATATATATATATATATATATAATTTATTCTAACTACTAATGTTATGCTGCCGAATTCTAGCCCGCCAGAAGTTGATGTATCAGAACTTGAGAATCTTTTCTCCAACAAACCCTCGAAAGAAGCTGCATCTAAAGCTGCATCTATTCGAGGAGCAGCTAGTGGCCCGGGTAAAATGTGCGGATGTCAAGGATGCTTTTGGGAGGGGCTGCATAGACAAACGTAGCCATCATTCTTGTCTAGTTTCTATATTTTGTTGTTGCATTCATATAATCATATGTAAAAATAATTAAACCTAGGAAATCAAAATTATTGTCTTATTTCTCCATATATGCATATGCATGCATGGTGTATATATCACATACTAAAACTACTGATGTTATGTTGTTGAATTCTAGTCCGTCAGAACTTGATGTATCAGAGTGTATGACAATGTTCTCTAACGTAGTCCTCAAAAAACCTGCTCCTAGACAGGAAAAGATCCAATTGGTAACGTAATGTAAATTGAGTACGTCATCCTTTAAATTGTGCTAAATGATAGAAGTATACGATTATTTGTTCATTTCAGCATTTACCTTTTGTCGATTGTGTTCTTGATTCTAGATTGATCAGGGGAGGGCCACTAACACGGAAAACATGCTTACAAAGGTTAAAATGCCGCCCGCTTATATGGTGGTAAGTGTGTATATCATGTTCTAACATAGCCTATTTATCTAACCGCCTTCTTAACCCTGAATTTAGATAATTAGGTGGTTAGATTGAGTTTTTATAAGGTTTGATAATAACGACTTTTTCTGCCATCCGCAGGAAGCAGTTTTGGCTATGGATGGCACACTTTTAGATGTTGATCAAGTAGAAAATATTCTCAAATTCTATCCTACAAAAGAAGAGATTGACCAACTCAAGGTGAAACCATAACTTAATAGTCATATTTACATTTACTTGATACTATACCTTTCTTGATTCTTCCATTTACGTATTGATATCCCGCATTGTGACTGTTCAGAATTATAAAGGTGACATAGAGCAATTGGGCAAGTGTGAGCACGTGAGTATCGTATCAAGATCATAATACCTTTTTTTGGCTTTATGATTAACATGCAGGAAAACTAACTTAACAATTTTGGCTAACATAATCATGCCTTCTAACACTCAAGATTTTAATTATATTGCAGTTTTTTCTGAAGCTAATGAAGGTGCCGCGCATGGAGGCAAAATTAAATACTTTTTTGTTTAAGTTTCAATTTCATTCTCAGGTTTGTGGTTTTGCATTGAATTCTTGCTAATTTTTACATGCTCTGATCGTTTATATTTTTTCATCTCATTCTGACTTTTTTTTCAGCTTGCAAATTTTAGGAACTGTTTAAACATTGTAAACTCTGCATGTGACGAGGTGGTTCATTATCATAAACGCTATACTCATGTATTTTGTTTTAATTTTTATTTTCATATGTGTACCTGATTTAGCTCTGTTGTTGGTTTATTAGGTCCGGAAATCTGTCAAATTCAGGGAAGTTATAAAGAGAATCTTATATTTAGGGAGTACATTAAATCAAGGAACCTCTAGATCTAGAGGTCATAACATCACTAGAACTTTATAAAAAGATCATATGTATTTATTTATGAGTTTCTTCATATTTTATCCAAAATTTGCAGGTGCGGTAGTTGGTTTCAAGCTGGACAGTCTTTTGAAATTGTCAGAATCACGAGCATCAAACAGCAATATGACTTTAATGCATTATCTTTGCAAGGTACAACAAGCACTAGCACTTAGTTTTACAATACTTCTTTTCTAGAATATAAACAGTTGAACCGGTCTTGCTAATAAGCTGACATGTCGCACTTTTTGATTCATACTAAAACAACATTTGTTTCTTGTACAGCTTGTTGCTGCTAAATCACCAGCTCTTTTAGATTTCCCGGAGGATCTTGTTAGCCTTGAAGCTGCAACAAAGGTTTATCTAATTATATTAATCTATTTTTTGCGTAGATTTATTTTTAAAACCTTTAGCAGATTACTTATTAATGCGTAACTTGCAGATACAACTGAGAGCTTTAGCAGAAGAAATGCTAGCTTTTAGAAGTGGACTGAAAAAAGTCAGGAATGAACTAGAAGCATGTGCAAATGATGGCCCCGTATCTGAAGGTTTTCGCAAGGTAGGTAAACATCCTATGGAGTTTCTTGTGAGAAGTTTTGTTTCCACCTAATTATAGGTAGTAACGGGTCAAAATGGGCCGGGTCAGTTGACCTACAAACACTTTTTGTTCAGTTTCTAATTTTGGAAAAATATTATTTCGTTAATGTTGGCCATCAGAATGATTTACAGCGGAAGTATCATGGCTTATTGGATTCATTATTGGATCTTAGTTTTATCAATATGCAGTAATGAGAGTATGGACAATTCGACAGTTTGTTAAATTGTCTTGGTGCCGGTAAATGGTTCCCGGCAACTGTCATTTATACATAAGAATTGACGGTTATGTGGTGGTTTGATTTGGCGAGAATAACCGTCTTTGAAACGATGTCAACCAACCAACATAACCGTTCGTTCATATGGTTACATACATACATATAAACATAAGTAATATAACCTAAGATAAATACATATAATCATACGAATAATTATGTTTATATTGTCTAATACACTCCCCTAAACATAATTATGTTTACGAGAGTGCATTATAACGTTGTTGTTGGCATCATCTACGGCAGCTTTTGCCCGATTAAAGTCGAACCTCCTCCTTGTATTCAGCCGTTTGATTCCCTGCCAATCGTTGCCGGCGAAGAACGCATAATGCTCTGCATCTTTTCCAGTAGAGTCTGCACTCTTTGAGTTGCCTTCCGATTGCTCTGCATCTGATCCAAACATCCTGTCTCCTTCACTCCTGCTTTGTCTTGGATCAACCACCACCTTGACTTCCTCTTTCTCAAGCACCTTTTCTTGAGTTGACTTATACTTGTAATAATAGATAAGCACGTCCAGATACATAGCGTATATCAGCCTCATATATTCTCCTTCATCATACTCAAAGCCTATATCCCTGGCAATCATTGCCCACATATTGTTTTCGGTGATCCTCCGGTGTCCACCTTCCCTTTTTACGGCCATGTACAGATCCAGCAAACATACCTTACGGTTGTTCGATGCATACGCAGGTAGAGGTCTTGTAGTTATTTCTAATTTCTCACATCTCTGACCAGAATCCTCCATCGGTGCCGATCACAATTACTCCATTCTTTGATCGTTTTGTTGATCTGAATCTGCGTTTTGTTGTTGCTGCGTTCCGGTGTCGATTGCCAGTCGGAGTAGTTGGGTTTCCTCATCATTTTCTTTCATTTTACATGTTGAGATTTGGTGACCGGGTTTGTTGCAGTAATAACACCGCCTCTGCAACCATCTTCGTTCTTTCTTGTCGTCTGAACAGTGTTTACACGGCATCATTGTTGAAGTTGGCCTGAGATCATCGCCGCTAACGAAACTGGCTCTGATACCACTTTGTTGGCCATCAGAATGATTTACAGCGGAAGTATCATGGCTTATTGGATTCATTATTGGATCTTAGTTTTATCAATATGCAGTAATGAGAGTATGGACAATTCGACAGTTTGTTAAATTGTCTTGGTGCCGGTAAATGGTTCCCGGCAACTGTCATTTATACATAAGAATTGACGGTTATGTGGTGGTTTGATTTGGCGGGAATAACCGTCTTTGAAACGATGTCAACCAACCAACATAACCGTTCGTTCATATCGTTACATACATACATACATATAAACATAAGTAATATAACCTAAGATAAATACATATAATCATAGGAATAATTATGTTTATATTGTCTAATAGTTAATGTAGTTACAAATAATATGTTATAACAATAGTAATCAAAATCTTTGTATAAAATAATTGAAGAGGTTGTGTACATTAAAATTAGACTTTCGGCACCTTTAACCTGTTCTACTTATTAGACTTGTTTCTTTTTTTTTTTTGCTTAATCTTTTGTTGATTTGACCCGTTTGAGATAAAACATAACTGACGTGACCAGTAGAGCTAATGGGTCAAGTGACCTAGCTTTTAATCTTCTAAGTGGTTCATTTCAAGGCATATTCTTTGTTTGTTTTGGAACTGCCGGATGTGTAAGTTTAGGTTGCTGATTAGTGTACTGCTTAAGCAGTCGTAATCGGGAATTTTAGAACACTAATTAAGATTTTTTTCACATTGTTAGACATTGAAGGAGTTTATCAGCCACGCTGAGGCGAAAGTGACAAGTGCTACAAATTTCTATACCATTGTGGTAAATCTCAATAAATTTTACTACTATTTTAGGACAAATTCGACATGTAAGGAATATGCTTATACAATTTCTATTTCATTTCCATTTTGGGGAACATACTTTTAATCAGCTTAACCCTTAACGGGTAACCGGGCCCTCATTCTATTATAAGGTTATAAAACAGGCTCTTAACTGTCGATTTTGATAATAATGTTCCCTAAAACAGAAACCGAGTAAAATTAAGTTCCTTTTAAGTATGACTTGCCCTTTATTGTAAGAAAGTTGCCTTTCAGGTTATTTCATTTAACTGTTTCTGTTACAGGGTAAAAGTGCTGATGTATTGGCCTTATATTTTGGAGAAGACCCTTCCCGTTGTCCTTTTGAACAAGGTAACTTTCACATAGTTGTATAGCGTAACATTAAAAGTCAAAGTGTTCACCCATTTACTTATGAATGAGTCGATTTAAGTCTTTTTTTTAAATCTCTAACGGGTCGAAAGAGGAAAAAAAACAATTTGCTTAAAACGAAATGGGCCAGGTGGTCAAAAATTAATCCAAAGTGTTTTTTTTTCAGTAAGTAGAACCTCCTAAATCATTTTATTTGAAAGTTGAGTAAATTTCCATTTTAGTCCCTGAGGTTTGGTCTAAATTGTCATTTTAGTCCAAATAGATTTTTTTCTCCTCTGGGTCCCTGACTTTTCCATTTTCTTGCCATTTTGATCACATTGCCTAACTCAGTCTAAAAATCTGGTTATAACCAGGGGTATTTTTGGCATAACTGTTGTGTAGTGATAACCAAGGGTAGTTTACAACATAATTTATAAACCTCATCATAATTTAATGCCAAAAATACCCCTGATTATAACATGATTTTTAGACTAAGTTAGGCATTGTGATCAAAATAGAAAAAGGAAAAGTCAGGACCCAGAGGAGAAAAAAAACTATTTGGACTAACATGATAATTTGGACAAAAAGTCAGGGACTAAAATGGCAATTTACTCTTGAAAGTTTATACTATCACTGAAACAATATAAGTCTTACAATCCTATTTGACACATTAATTAACGAATTATGATAAAAAGTGATTTTATTTCAACAAAATCTGACCTAAGTTGTTCTTTTCCAACCATTACAAAAATTAAGTTACTCGTTTTGTTTTGATCTGAACATGTTTTGACTTGTTACCCAACCCGCCTGACCCCACACGATTAGCTATATTTAGTTAAAATTATTACTGATTTATTGTGTCTGTATATTTTTTGGTGGGCAGCTACTCAAACTCTTAGCAGTTTTGTGAGACTATTCCGAAAATGCCATGAGGATAATCTTAAACAGGCTGAACCTGAAAGAAAGATGGCCGAAAAGGAAGCTTGGGAAAATCCTGCAAACAACTGTTCGGAAAGTATTGTTATTGTACATAAGAACATAACTAATGTTTGAAAAACAGTTTTTGGAAATCTAATACTGAGAGAGGACATAAATTTTATACATTATGTATTTTGTACATTCAAACAAGGCCAACTCTATTATTTATGTAGGTTGTAAGAGATTGTTAGTAACTTCTAACAAACAAAACAAACCTCTAATTACTAATAGATTCTAACTACACTTAACAAAGTTGTGAAACTAATGTAGAATACTCTTCTGCGAGCCAAACAATCCTAGGGACGTGAAGCTTAGGCCGAAGAGAAGCTAGCCTAATTCCAGCTAAGCCATTTGTTATAATCTCATCTTTCTAATCTTGCTCGTCTTGGAATATGAGAAAATTGGTTCACAACTTGAATTCTACGGTCACAAAGACCTAAATCAATCTACTTTGAATTTATATGTTTTGATTTACATAAGACCAAAATCTATCTAGTTTGCGAGTTTTAATTTGTGTTTAATGATAATATGGTGGGGTCCTTCAGATACTCTAATTCAGTGTTACATAAAACGAGATAGAGCAACTTCAATGCATCGCTTGCATAATAATAGCGAAACCTAGTTTGTGACTTTTACTTTGTTTTATACACCGGTTGAATTTGACCGGATTCGATTGAATTAGGTTTATTCGGCTATTAACCGAAACCGATCTGAATTGAATTCATTTTGATCGGATTGATTAGGACACTGCCAAATTCAGATCGATTCGGTAATTGATTAGGGACAAAAAATTACAAATCCGAATCATTAAACGAATGTTTTCTAGATGAAATGTTTTCTAAACCAAATTTCATATAAAATGAAGCAAACATAGTGTGAAATAAATTTTAAGTTTTCATTATTTATTCAATCCCATCACAATTTATGAACCAAATAGCTTAACTTTTACTCACAAACCAAACCATTATAATTAACTAGATCACAAAAAACAAAAAAACTAGGATGAATATATAATTATTTTTTTTAAAAGAAATGTTTAGAACGTGTCAGACTATCTATATGCGTCCCTGTGGTTTAGTGGCGCAATCATTGTTTGTCCCTCCTTCCAAATTCTCGCATGTTAAGTCCCTGCACATTTTACCTAGTTTTTCGTTTGTGTCCCTCCGTTTATTTGATGTTAGCTTGGACATTAAAGAGAAGGGTATTTCTATAATCTCGCCACCCAACACATTGAACCCTTCTTCATTGTATCCGGTAGGGGTGTGTATGGGTCGGTTTGGGTCGGTTTTGACCAAAAACCATAACCATAACCGCGATGTCGGTTATTGCATAACCATAACCATAACCGATCAGTTATGGTGGTTATGGTTATTTGGTTTTGATGGTTATAGCGGGTCGGTTATGGGTGGTTAACCGTGTATTTAGCTTAGCTAAAAATAGCTTTTTTTTTTACATGGAATAAATTGTTATTACATATTTGTATATATTAGTATATTACATAGTCAGTGTTGTAAAAATCGGAACTAATCGGCGCCTAGGCGCTAGTCGGGCGTTGACTGATTAATTTTGAGCTAGTCGGACCATTAGTCGGTAGTCGTTCCAAGTCGGTCCTAGTCGGTGCAAGGCGGCCCAAGGCGGCCAAATCGTTTCTAGTCGGTCCACTCTTTTTTAGTTTAAATCGGGCCCAAACAAATGTTTTTAACCATTAAATACATGGCCCAAGTTGTTTAGTTCCAACCTGGCAAAAAAAAAACATGTTTTTAACCCATTAAAACATATTCCATGACGCCATGACTGATATGGTAATGTTTGAATGTTTAAATACTTAAATTGCTATATTTTAAACTTCATTGTTTAAATTTTGAACTATTTTTAAGTATTATATTGATATTAACATGTGTATTGAATATTTAAATACTTGATTTGCTATGTTTCAAACTTAGTTGTTTGAATTTTGAACTATTTTTAAGTATTATATTGATATTAATGTATGTGTATATATATAAATTTAAAAATTATATATATAAATTCCGATCCGATTAATCCCGATTAATCTCTAGTCAGTACTCCACCGCCCGACTGGCGCCTAGCGATCTCTACAACACTGTACATAGTTTTAAAGAATACATATAATCTATAATATTAATACCAATTATTATAAAATATTCAAATAAAGTGATATGATACATTCCATAAATTCAAATAAACATTCAAACAAAACTACAAAATAATATGAAAAACCCACAAGTACTAAAAATCTTCAGTAAAAACATCAAATATTAAAAATATGGTGAAAAGTCATAAATCCTAGAAAGATTTATTACATGTCGGTTCGGTTCGGTTATGGTCGGTATGGAAAAGGAGACGGAGATGCAGCCAAAAGTGTCTAAAAAAGGAAACTTTGAATTGAAGGAAAATAATAAAGATGTTACCATGCAGAGAGAAGAAAATCACGGGTCCACACTTTTTGATATTAATGTTGATTTTGGCCTTAAAGTTAATGGGAATAATTTTAAGGAAAGTTTGGAAGATAGAAAGAATACTGGGAATTGTGAAAATACTCAAAAGGTGAATCCAGTCAAATCTTTTGGGAGTCAACGTGAACATTCTAGAAAAAATGCAAAAAAGAGTTCAATAGTTTCACAAAAGCAGACCCAACAAAAGATGTTATCCAAAGATGAGAGGCCCAGTTTATTAAAGAGACCAAGGTTGGACTTTGACCCAAATGGTCTTGATCCATTTAGGCTTAATGCTTTATTGGTATTAAACTGTCACACCCCGAAATATCAGAGCATTGGCGTGACTGGACTGGTATCTTCATTGCACAGCGGAAGCAAATAAGCTAAGACTTTTAGAATGCGAACGCCCACTAAGTACTCGACTCCACATGGTCCTCCTATTCCAACCGTGCCATAACTTTGAAAAGTAACCTGAGAAAGAAACATGCGAAAAATCAACATAAAGTTGAGCGAGTTCATAGTTTGTTTGTAAAAGATTTGAAATAAATATTTTGAATAACCGGTTTGTGAAATAATATTGAGAAAACGAATTTAGAAATCATTTTCTTGCCAAGTTACATGGAAACTTTGTGTTTGTAGCGCATTATGTTCGTAAAACCATGTATTTGTAAACTCTCGTATTTGTTATGTTCGTATAACCGCCAATGCCCACCCTGACTTTGACTCCATGCCCGCATACTCCTATGCTTTGAATTTGTATAAAACATGGTATTTAATTTGTATAAATCAAGTATTTCTGTAAGTATGTTTGTCCCTGGTATGTAGCAATAAGGAAAAAGAGATCACCAATGGGTTGCAAAGCCAATGGTATGTGTGAAATGGTGCAGGAAGTACTCAAACCTAGCAAATTTGTACCGGGCTTCCGGCTGGAAGACATAGTCACCACATGGTCCAACCCGCGGACTCATGGGTGGGACTCGCTACACCCAAATAGATCTATCACTCATGTCCCTCGGTCCTATGACGAGGATTAATGGCCTTAAGTGTTGTACCCACCACTCACATGATCTAAGTAGTAACCCTCCTTAAGCTAACCATACCATGTATAAAGTGTCTGAAGTAATTGTAACATGTATTTTACCCCAGCCTCTAAGACTGAACCTCCCCAGCCTCTAAGGCTGAACCTCCCCAGCCTCTAAGGCCAACTCCCCAGTCTCTCTATATTATCACCAGACGATCCATCTCTAGTCATGAAAATCATTCACATTTCGATAATACGCATTTGTTTTGTAAAAACTGGTATATTTAGTATAATCCATTCGTAAACCATTTGAGTTTCCTCGAAATCCATTCGTAACATGATTTAGAAATATGAGTTTTCGTTCGTTCCAAAAACTTTGTATGTTCTTGCAAAACGTGCATGTCTTTCCACCCCGAAAACATTTACAAGAATGTAAAACCGTAAAAAGTGGGGTTATGAACTCACCTTGATATTCTTGTGCAAAGCTAGCTTAGCGTGATCCCGTGATGTCATTCCAAGAATGTGAACTCACTAGCTTGCAACTAAGGCATTCCTAAACAAGGAATAATTATAAGTTTCTAATAAAACAACGTAGTTAAACTACGTGTCCGAGCTCTACCGAATCGCTCACTAAACGATTCTATTAAGGTGTTATCGTGATTTAGAATAACCATTCTATGGTTAATTGATCCCGTTTATAATTGGGATAAAACTAAGTTTCGAGATCGACTTAGTTTTCGAGTGATTTAGGATATATATATATATATATATATTTATATCTATAAAAATAAAATATATTTACATAGCCGTGTTAGTTGTCGCGAATACGCATACGGATAAGGGAGCGTCTTGTTGTGTCGTATATGATACGGTAATATACCGTTATAGCTTTCGTAAGGCGTAAACAAATAAATATATATATGTATTCGAATCGTTGGCGTTTGGAATAAATATAAAACATTATATTTATTTTATAAAAGTATACGGACTAACGTCGCTTGTAATAAATATAACGATTCTATTTAGTTTGTAAAGTCGCGCGAACTAGCGACGTTTGAAATGAGTATAAACAATTGTATCCGTTTTATAAAAGTATTCGGATTCTAAATGATCGAAATAAATATAAATAATTATATTTATTTTATATGATTTCCGATTACTAAATGTTTGAAATAAATATATATACGATTATACTTATTTCATAAAGGCATATGAGTTAACGGCACTTGAAATAGATATAAACAATTATGTGTATTTTATAAAAATATTCCTGAGTTTTGGGCGTTCGAAATAGATATAAATAGTTTCATCTATTTTATAAAAGCTTTCGAGTTTCGTTGACTTATAAACCATATTTGTCGAAACGTTTAAAGTTTCCATTTTATGTTTAGTGAAACGTTGCCAAAATAAAGATATCTTTATATTTAGTTTATAATAAAACTCGGATCTCGTCAAGTGTCGCCTTTAAACCATAAATATGTGTCGTGTTTTGGATTTTTAACGAAAATCGGACAGAGTTTCCTCTGTTTTTGGAATATCCCGACAATAAAAGTCGTCGTATTTTGTTAAAATTCAACAATTTTCAACACTATAACCACTATATATATAATTTTCCGTCAAATGTCTCAAAAGTAACTAAATTATAAACGAATCGGTTCGAGCTCGGTTGCGTATAAATCTAAAAATCTATACCTATGTATTTGAAAGTTTCGCGTCGATTAAACTTTACCGCAATCTTGCGTTGACTGCTTTCAACCGTGCTGACCGGGTCGACTCGGTTTGACCCGAGTCAACCGAACCTTGACCCGAACATCGAACCGAACCTGTGAACCGATATGTACGTTTGTCTGCCTTTGACCGGGTCCAAGTCTGACCCGTTTTGACTGCGTGTTGACCAGTTGACCGCTGTGTTGACTGAACGTGACCAAACATGAGCTGAGTTGACTCAGTTAACCGACTGAGTTGTTTTGTAACCTGAATCCGTGACCAACTCACACCAAAACGAAACCACATCATCATCATAGCGACATCATCGTCATCAGAAAAGAAAATAAGAAAACCAGTCTCCTGTCGATTAATCACTTGAAATTTTGAAATATTTTAAAAGAAAACAAGAGTGCTAGAAGGGGTTTGCCGGAATAATACCGCCGCCGCCGCCCTTGGCCGGCCGACCTGGTGCCGCCGGTGACGACGTCACCTTCGCTGCCACTGTTGCCGCTGATATTCACCACCTCACGAAGAAATAGCAGTTGTCGCCGCTATTCGTGGTGCGTCGCCACCCACAGTGGTGGCCGACTCCTCTGTCTTCCCTTAGAACACTCTTTCTCATCCTCCGATCTCTCTCTCGCGCGCATCTCTCTCTCTCTCTCTCTTCATTGTTGCTGAAGACCACTCCACCGTCGTACGCCACCACCCGATGGTGGTGGTCGTTACTTGATCTGCCGAAGGGGGGTGTGAACGAAGAAGGGTGGGTGTGGGTTTGATGCACGACCACCGGAGGATCGCCGGTCGCCGCGGCTCCTCTGGTTTTTCCGGCCGTCGTAAACTGTCGAGAGGGAGAGGAAGCTGCTGTGGTGTGTGTTTGGTCTGATGTTGCAAATGAATGGTTAAGGGGGATCGAGAGATGTAGGTGTGTGTGTTTGAACTCTAGTTGCAGACAAAATAAATTGAGAGGAGTAAGGTTTTTATAAAGATTGATAAAATCTTGTATAAATCTTGTAAGATTTTATTAGAGATTTGATAAGATTTTGGAGAGATTTTGATGAGATTTTATAAGATTTTCAAATCTTGTAGAGATTTGATAATATCTTGTAGTGATCTTGCAAGATCTAATATATCATGTGCAGGTTTAGGCTTGTGGGACTTGGGCTTCAATCCCCGTGTTTAAGCTGCCCGTAATTCTCTACGAAACCTGTTTCGCAACCCGATCTTCATACGCGTCGAAAAATATAAAATTTTAATATTAAAAGACGTATAATAGTGGCGTTTGTCGTGTGACGCGTTCGTTCGTCGATTACGGTAAAAATCGCGAAAAATTATATCGTTGCCGTCTTTAATTCGTTTTTCGATCCGGTTTCGACTGTAGTTACTAAAATTTCACTACAGAGCTAAATATAGCGTAAAATGTAAGTTCTGAATGTGGCAGTCATCTCCTTCGCTTCCGTTTCGTTGCCGATGCGTTTCCTGCTATCGCGTTTTTAGTTTGCGTTTGTGTCGCACGGAAACCCAATAAATTCCAAAATTAAATTTATAAATATAAAATATTCGTAGAAAATCCGTATTTGTCGGCGTTGTCAGTATTTCATACGGTTTCAGTTCGTTGTCGCGTGATATTCCGCAGATTTTTTCGTAAATCACCGTTCGCACACCGTAAAGTCGTATAGATGTTCCTAGGCATTCCAAATGCCTAATTAAGTTAGTTTGCGTCTCAAACACTATTCATTATTGCGTTAATCACTTGTAAATTAAGTAATTAAGGGCCGTAAATCACCGGTTGTCACATAAACATCGTGAACCAGTTAACAGTTCTGGAGATGTGAAAGATGATGCAGCAGCGACTTGCTCAATGGGGAATAATAGAAAACAGAAACCCAGGGGACAGTACCAAGAAGTTTGATTTGAATTCCCAGCCAACGAGAAGTGATGAAGTCATCGAACCTGCTCCAGACAGTTCAGTTAGTAGGAGTGGTCATGGTGGTATGGTTAATTTGGATCAAGTGGTCACAGCAACGATTCATTTGGGCAAAAAGGTTGGAGCAGAAATAGAGAATTTTCAAGGTCTTGTTAGAGACACGATTACGGATGAAGGGGGACAGGCGGTGCCAAAATGAATTACATCTCTATAAATGTTAAAGGGCTGGGGACGACTGAAAAGGGCGGATGGGTTAAAGGTTTAAAAAACAGATTCGAGGTCTCTTTTATTGCGATACAAGAAACTCAGACGGAAAAGGTTTACAAGTTTACGCTTGATAGAATGTGGGGAAATGATGATTATGATGTTGATTCTATTGGGCGTTCGGGTGGTTTGGTTAACATGTGGAATCCTAAATGCTTTAAGAAGAGTTCTATTATTAAAGATCAGAACTATATTTGCACTTCTGGGAATTTGGTGATCGACGGTACTGTGATTAATATTATGAATGTCTATGCGCCCCAAAGTGTTGTTGATAAAAGAATGTTGTGGGGTCGTATTAAATCAGTGATTCATAGTCTACCGGGGTTATGGATTTTGTTAGGGGATTTCAATGCCGTAAGATTCCCAGAGGAAAGAAAAAATTCTAGATTCAATAACGTTATTGCTTCCGACTTTAATTCTTTCATTGATGAAGCGGGGTTGCGGGAATATTATTTGAGAGGAAATCGGTTCACTTTTATGGTTGGGAATGATAATGGGTACAAGCTAAGTAAGATCGATAGAATGTTGGTTTGTCAAAGCTTTTTTAACAGATGGCCCACGGCTTGTTTAAGAGCTCTTCCTAGAGAGTTCTCTGACCATAGCCCCCTCGTTTTAACCGTGGTGGATTCTAATTTTGGGGCCAAACCGTTTAGATGGTTCAATTCGGGGACGAAACCTCATTTAAGGTGGGTAGACTTGTAACGCCCCAAAATCCAAATGTTATATATTCGAAATATGTCCTTATGCTTTATATTATGAAATAAATAACTAGGCTGTTTAACCTAGTTAAGTGCATGATAAAAACTATCAAAAGAGACAAGTAGTGCCAAATATGTGTTAGAAGTAAACTCGAGGGGTTAAAGTGGATAAGATGAAAGTTGATTTACTAATAAAAGAAATCAACACACAAATAAACACACACATCGTGTGTGTTCGAGAAGGAGCCAGGAGCTCCTTGAGAGCTCCACAAACCCTAATCATGAAGATCATCAAATCGGAAGACAAGATGAAGCTTAAATCCATAACCAAGCATGGATTAATGATCACCAACACGAGGGGATCATAAGGTATGTCTTAAATCTAAGATTGGTGATCATGGGTGAAGTGGGTTATGTTCAAATCCGTGAGTTAATATGAAATTAATCATGTACAAGGGTTAGAATTATCGTATAGAACATGGGTTATGTAGGGTTTGCGTTAATTTGATGTTTAGAGGTGAAACCCGTTTGTTATGGTGAGGATGATGACTAGAATCATCATCCATGTCCAATTCTTGTAGAAAGATTGATGTATTTTGGTGGATATGATGAATTGTTGTTAGATGAATTGAATGAAATATGGTATTGATATGTTTGATGCTTATGTGTGAATGATACATGTTGATTAGGAGTAGGATTTGATGAGTTATGTATGAGTTTAGAAGAGTTATGCATGAATTAGTTGTATGTTATGCTTAAAAGGTAGTACGCACACCAAGCGTATGATAAGATGTATATAGTGTCGTCTGTATAGTCGATTATGATGTTATGAGTATATGGTGATAAGTCGATAGTTAAAAATGGTTAATAGTTGACTCTTGAAGGTCAACTAAGTATAGGATACATGATTCGACTCGTTGTCGTGAAAGTAGGGTTATAGTAAGTCATATGCTACATGTTATAGCAATCCGAGTTAGATGTGAAGACATGCTGAATTACATGAGTTTAAATGTATATGGATATAATTATATGAGTGATGCTTGTTAGAAACGGCTAATGAAAGTTAAGTGTAAAATGTGCGATTGATATGATTGTAACATGTACAAATGAGTATGCTAATAAGGGCGTGATTTGGATGAAATGAAAGTATAGGAATCATATCAAGACGGACTCAAGCATGAGAGGCTAACGGGTCAAGAAAAGGCAACGAAGCGGTTATGAGCACGGACGCATAAGGTAAGTGATTTCCGTAATCACTTCTTAGTTTGTTTAAGTAATATAGTGTTTTATTTAATTAAACAGAATGTTTGAAGTTAGATATGTGCTGAAGTCTTACGTGGTGAATGGTGGGATTAAAGTTGACCAAAATGCCCTTGATGGGTATTTTGGGCAAACGATCTTAAAAGTAGTTTAGAAACAAGTTATTCAATTAGTGTAATGTTTTGGACAAGTATGTAAGTGGGGAGTATGGTTTTGTTAGTCATAGACCAATTAATGCGCGAATACCCTTAACGGGTCAAAATAAGCATATGAACGAAAACGTGTTAAGAGGATGCAAGACATCCAAGAATTTAGTAATTTATGATAGACGTCACTGATATTATTAGGTTTATAAAAGGTTATGGTAAAACAAACAAGTTATGTTGATGAATGCATGAACGGGTCGAAAATTTGTAAGAGGGTAATAAGCCGAAGAGTTAAAAGTCTGAAATTTTATTATGTCGGATGTTGGATTTTAACTCCATTAGATGGAGAATTAAATTACGGACGTATAGGAAAAAGAATCGGGTAAAACGGACCAATAACGAAGAAGTTATGGCCGTTTCCGTGAAATTCGGTTGCGCTGGAAATCTGCAGATCAGCAACAGCAACATTCTGTGAATTTCAGGGCGTCGCGCCACGCGACAGGCCGTCGCGCGACGCGACGGTGGGGCTGTTTGGCGAAAGTTGTTCGTTTGCTCCGTTTTGTGTCGGGAACTCGTTTAAACGCGTTTTAAGTTGCGTATGACTAATTTAACTTACGTTTTTATGAGCTTAAGTGTATGATCATATGTAGATAGGTATGTATGTATGTTTATAAGTATGTGAGCAAGTACGTGGATATATGACGGTATGTATGAGAGTAGACATGTATGATTTGGTTATGTTGCGAGTAGGGATGTATGTATATATATATGTATAATGTCATGAGTGTGCGTAATGGTGTAGATATGTATATATGTAGATACGTATATATTGATGTAGATGTATGCATATGTAGGTATGAAGTGTAGGTATGTATATAAGTCATTCAGTATGAATAAGTTTTTACGACGATATTCGTGTACCTGGAGTTTTAGGTGTAATGCAGGTACAGTATCGAAGACTCGCCAGGGATAAGGTACTCAGTGGAAACGTATGATGTGAAGAAATAATGGAACGAAAGTAATCCAAGGCTAAGTATCGTTTATATTGATAACATATTAATGTCTTGTATGTGTTTGGTGAGTGCAGGTTGTTCGAGCCAGATGTTCGTATTGAAGAGGAGCGATCAAAGATCGAGTCACGAGATAGATTGTACGGAAATGTTGAGTACGTAACTAAGTGAAGCTAGGTTATGTTTCCTTATTGTAAACGAGTATAATAAACGTATTTATTGTAAAAGAATTAACCTTAGAAATGAATTTAAGTGTGTCAAGGTGTTTGTAATGTAAGAAATTTTTACGGTACGAATTTCCGCTGCGATTTTAGTCAAATACGAATTAGGGTCTTACAATATGTGAGGTGTTTAATAGGTAATTAATTAGTTGGAGCAAAAGACAAGCTTGTGATCACATGTTTAGAGTACATGTCACACTCGCTCGTAGGCAGAAGCGCGATGTGTGATCGTGATTAGTTCTCTATGCATACGATGTAAGTAAACAAGCTACATGAGTAAAATAAATATGATGTTCATCCATGACATTGATTTGAAATAAGTTACAAGCCACAATTGTTCGCAAAAGACAACACAATGTTATATTGTTTTGACATAAAACTTGATTTCAAAAACAAAGTTTGAATAAGTAAAGACTTTGCATTCTATATCTCGCTCAAGGGAAAGATATACGAACCAAACCCTCCAAAATGGATGACATCGACTTCCGACACTTGTTCCTTTTCTTGTTTCCTCGTGCAAAGTCCACTAATTGCCTGAAATACATGTAAGTTTGAAAAGTCAACAATAATGTTGGTGAATTAATGTATTTTCGTCTTGTATAAAATGAATCTTCAACAACATTTGAAAGTATCATATTGAAAACCAGGTATGTAAAGCGTCTATGAAATCGTTGATCATTAGTGTTTTGTAAGGACATTAATATGTGTGCCGACATAGGAAGCAATCCAACCCTTGACGATTTTTGTGTCGATTACCCTTGACTAGGACACAAAAGAACTCTAATAGGTCTCACGGACCAAGAGTGGGGCTTGCCAACACCCGATAGATCTACCCCTTTCGTTCCTCGGTCTGTATGTGTGATTAATGGTGCTTAAGTTCCACTCTATGCGCACATGATCTATGTGTGTTATGAACTCACTCTTTTGCGTTCCATGCGTATGCTAGAAATCAATGTCCAAGCCATATACGTGAAATAACCTGATCTAATCGTGCCCTAAAACAAGTAAGGACACCTTAAAGTTTATTGAAATACCTCCAGCATTCAAGTTGGTCATGTATTAAGTTCACCCATCTAGTTACTCTCGATCGGATTACTTGTTGTTTTTCAAATGTTTTGACTCAATGAACCGTTGGTGATACGTTTTTTACTTCTCCAAAATATATTTATATAAAATATATAACACATAGATGATGTGCAACATCATATCTCGTCCTTGTATTCTCGTGAGAAAATCTTATTCGGGTTTATGAAATAAATTATTATTTTCACTGATTCGTGACATGTTTTGGGTTTATAAAATAAATCCTTATTTTGACCCTTCCGAGCGGTAAATAAAAAAATATATAAAAATATATAGTCTTTTAGCGAAGTAATCTATAAAATACGTTATGAATCTATGTAAAAATAATATATTCATATCTTTACATATATATTTCTTACCCAATACAACATTTATAAAAGTTAGTATTTATAAATCTTGAAACTAGTATATTTATATAAATACTTGTCAAACTCCTGTAAAGTTATATGAGCATAATTTTTGGTTCACTAGCCTTGTCAACTTGTATATATATAGGATTAGGTTCAAGAGTGAACACTAGTGTAGTTTGCGAACTGAGCGAACTAATCCTGGCCATACATGTGTATAGATCAATTGCCGGGATTTGATGATGAAATACACTAGTGTATTTTACGATTTGATGATTAAATCCTAGCCATCCACGTGTGTAAATCAATGGCCAAGATTTGTTTACTCAGTTCGCAAATACATTAGTGTTCACTGTAGAACCCTACCCTATATATATAGGGTAAGGTTATTGTAAAAAAGGTTAAAAATGTGAGAAATGTGAGAAATATTGTCGAGATGACATGTGTTCTAAATCTAAATTAATTAAAAACTTCCCATAACCGCCACCTTAATTATAGGAACTGGATTTTTTTAAAAGATCTATATCAGCACATATATAACACCATACAGTAAAGTATATAACACCATTCAGTAAGTATATAACATCATTCTGTAAGTATATAACACCATACAGTAATTATATAACACCATACAGTAAGTATATAACACCATTCAATAAAGTATATAACACTATTCAGCAAGTATATAACACCATACAGAAAGTATATAACACCATTCAGTAAGTATATAACACCATTCAACACATATATAACACCATTCAATAAAGTATATAACACCATACAATAAAGTATATAACACCATTTAGCACATATATAACACCATTCAATAAAATATATAACACCATTCAGCACATATATAACACCATTCAATAATCATTACATTTCTGTATCATCTTCTCCACTGTCGGCACCACCACTGCCGCTCCGCCGCCGCTGTCGTGTAGAGGTGGCCAACCACCCAACACCACCTTGTTGGATGTCTTTTTGTCGCTCGTACCAAACCACCAGAAACCATCTTGCCAGAACCCCTGCACCTTCGGATACCCAAACCACCGCCGGAATGACACATCCGTCGTCGCCGCAATCATCGGAAAAACGAGAAGGGGGCACTGTTCGAATTCTGGAAGAAGGAGGGACGCTGTTCGAATTCTGGAAGAAGGAGGAGGATGATTCGAATGAAGAAGAAAGAGAATTTGAAAATTTAGGGAATTGATTTACAATTTTCTATTTTCATGTAGATGTAAAAGACACAATTGCCCATACAAATTTCAAATCAGTCCAACCTAATAAAAAAATTTACAATTTGGTCCCTTTTGATCTAAACCATTCGATCAAAATATCTATTGGTTGATATTCTTTCTCACCCTTCTCACACTTTTGGTCTTTTTTACAGGAACCTTTATATATATATATATATATAAGTTGATGAAATAACTTCTTGATGTCTTTTAACCCTTTTAAAATTACTAAATATTGTTTAGTAAAATTTATTCAAGTCTGGAAGTGATTTCATAACAGCAATTTATGCATATATATAGTATATCGAGTCCAAAATAATTAATGTAAGCCATCCGAAAGTCTATTTATGTAATCTATGAATATATACATACTTGAAAGATGCTTAGTTCTAGATGTAGACTTTTAGGGACTACGTAGAAAACTATATAATTTTAATAAGTTCTCTGATAAATTAAATCATGAACTTTTATATTATATATATATAGGGGGCCGCTAGAATGAGAACCACCTCTAGTTGTAAAAACCATGAGAACTACACCGTACGGGGCGAGTTGGACCAATTTTTTTTTTTCATAAACGTAGATGTGTGTATTACAAACACATATGTAAAAAAAATTCAAAAAAAAAAATGTCGTGTGTGTAGTTTTTTACACAAGTTTTGTGTTTACGGGAAGTTTGGTGTAAAAAACTACACACACGACACTTTTTTTTGAATTTTTTTTTACATATGTATATATATATATATTGGTTTCGAGGGATGATTAATAGTAACTTTATTTTTATAATAATAATATATAATTTTTTATTATTTTATTATTTAATATATTATAATATAATAGTTTATTATTATATATACTTTTAATAACCTATTTTTCTTTTTTAAAAACATATATTTCATTTACCTTTTTTTTTAATAATTGTTTTTTTTAACATATATTAATTTATCGATTAAATTGATACTTATTTAATAATTAAGTTACGTTTATAACTTTTTTTTACAACTTAAGTACGTAGTTGTGCTTAATTTCTTTCCCTGACATTCAGTTATAAGTTTTGTTAAAAAACGAGTTTATTCTCAAAATAAAGTATTTATTTGGTATCATAAAACGGTACGATGATAAACTAAATCGTTCTAATGGTTTGACTTTCTAAACAAAATGCTTTATTTTTAAATCACGTTTGTTTTACATTATCATTCGCTCGGTTTCGCCGCAACGCGCGATATAAAAAACTAGTCCATCATAAAACAGGAACTTGTTCTTGGACATAATTAATATATATATATATATATATATATATATATGTGTGTGTGTGTGTGTGTGTGTGTGTGTGTGTGTAGGGAGAGGATCATAAGAAAACTACATCTAAATGAGAAAACTAACTAAAAAAGCCTAAAAAAAGCTAAAAAACATACCAATTTTTTTAATAAATTTTTATAAAAAAATCACTATTTTTTATATATAAAAAATTTCAAAATTTTCTTTTTGTTGTACAGCACATGTGCAATATATGTGTACTACGCATGTGCATTATATCCGTATTAGTGCACATGTGCAATACAACAAAAATTATTTTTTTTTGAAATTTTTTTTCCATACATAAAAAATAGCGATTTTTTTATAAAAAATTCTAAAAAAAAAAATTGGTGTGTTTTTTAGGCTTTTTTAGTTAGTTTTTTGGTTTTCTCATTTAAACTAATTTTCTCATGATCCATCCCCTATATATATATATATATATATATAGAAAGTATAATGTACAAAAAGCCTTAACGTACGTTAACGTAAGCGACAAGAATACAACGTGCGTGATTAACATATAACGTGCGTGATTTGTATAACAAAGGCTCCCATGCGTGATTTATTAGGGTTCCATGCGTGATTTTGTGACTCCCATGCGTGATTATCACAAAAAACTGTTCCATGCGTGATTACATCCCTGATCGGATGGTTACGGGCGTCGCGTATGTTAATGTACGATAAAGCTTTTTGTATGTTAACCTTTCTCTCTCTCTCTATATATATAGGGGACCGCTAAAATGAAAACCATCCCCAGTTGCGAGAACCGCGAGAACTCCCCTCCACCAATCGGACTATGACATATATGCATTATTATTTTAAAACATAAAGAGTAATATAGTAATTTACTTAATATGTCAAATCTCTTTTAGAGTCTTCTCTCTTTCTCTTTCCATCATACATCAACAACATCAATCAGTTTCTCTCTCTTCTCTCATAATTTGATTTTTTTGTCTTATTATATTTATTTTTTTTATTACCTTTTTTGTCTAACTATATTAATTGTTTTTTTTTATTAAAAATCAAATTTTTTATCAAAAAAAAGTGTTTACGAGCCGTTTTTTTACGCCCCGTTTTTACGCGTGGTTTTTTACGGGCTGTTTTACGCCCCGTTTTTTGCATGCCGTTTTTTGCATGCTGTTTTTTTGCCCGATTTTTTTACACGCCGTTTTTACGCCCCGTATTTACGCTCCGTTTTATCACCCGGTTTTTTTACGAGCCTTTTTTACACCTCGTTTTTACTTTCGTAAAAAAAGTCGTTTGTAAAAAAAGTCTTTCGTAAAAAAAACAAAAACTTTTTGAAAAAAAAGTTTTTCGTAAAAAAGTTTTTACGTAAAAAAAATTTGTCCGTAAAAAAACACGGCGCATAAAAAAACGGTGAGTAAAAAAAACACGGGGTGTAAAAAACACGGTGCGTAAAAAAACGATGAGTAAAAACGGGCCTAAAGAACGTTGCGTAAAAAAACAGGGTGTAAAAACGGCATGTAAAAAAGGGGCGTAAAAACGGCGCGTAAATACGGGGCGTAACAAAGGGGCGTAAACTGGCCGTAAAAAACGGGGCGTAAAAAAACAGCTCGTAAAAACTTTTTTTTTAAATCTTTAAAAAGATTGTTTTTTGTAAAAAAATCCGATTTTAAAATGTTTTTTAATAAAAAAAATATGTTTTTAACAAAAAACAATAAATAAAATGAGACAAAAAAGTAATATAAAACATTAAATACAAATAAGACAAATAAAGAAAATTTACTAAACTACCCTTTTAACATTAAAATATTAAAAACATAATAAGACAAAAAGGATTTAATATTAGTTTTAATTACTTTTAATCTCATCCATCCATCTCCAAGATCCAATGGTTGAAAAGTGGTTCTCACGGTTTTCGCAACTGAAGGTGGTTTCAATTTAGCGGCCCTATATATATATAGGGTAGGGATAGTGTACATTAATTCAGAAGTGTGAGAAGTGTATTATAACACTATATAACACCATATAAACACCGTATAACACTATGTAACGCCATATAACACCATATAACACTATGTGACACTATATAACACTATACATCTATCATAGACATGCTATCAGACAAACTATAGTGTTATATTTGTTATATAGTGTTATATGGTGTTACCTATTGTTATACGACGTTTATATGGTGTTATATAGTGTTATAATACACTTCTCACACTTTTGGATTAATGTACATGATCCTCTACCTATATATATATATATATATATATATATATATATATAGTGTGAGGTTCATTGGGGAACACTAAAAAAGTGGGGAACCGGGGAACACTCTTAAAAATTTAACTTAACATGTTAAAAATTAATTTTTTAAACATATTTTTCGACGCTTCTCCTTATATATACTTGTAGAAGCATTTTTAATAAAAAAATCAAAAACTAAAAATATTAAAAAAAACAATTAAAAAAAGGCTAAAAAATGTTTTTTTTAGAAAAAAATATTTTTTTACTCGACTAGTTTCTCCTCCTTTTTATAAAGAAAAGCGCTGAAATTTAAAAAAAAAATTATTTTTAACATGTTAAGTTAATTCTATAAGATATAACTGTTTTTTAAACATTTTTTTATATTTTTAGTTTTTGATTTTTTTTTTATCAAAAATGTTTCTACTTGTATTTATAAGAAAAAGCGTCGAAAAAAAAAATTAGAAAAATATTTTTTTTAACATGTTAAGTATAATTTTTAAAAGTGTTCCCCTGTTCCCCAATGAACCCTCCCCTATATATATATATATATATATATATTGAGGTGTTCATTGGGGAACACCAAAAAAGTGGGGAACTGGGGAACACCCTTGTATTAACTTAATCAAGGGTTAAGATTAGATTTAAATTTTTGAAGCCTTAAAAAAGACGGAGGGGTAGTTTTGGTATTTGTGAAAAGCTTCTATTTGGTTTTTCTGAGTCTGTTTTCAATCTTCCATCCGCCGCCTCTTCGCTAGAGATCATCTTTTCACCGTCGTCGCCGGATTATGTGGCTGAATGTATTGTGTTTATCACCGTAGAATAGTTAATCAGTATATTCTTCGTTGATTTCCTTTATTTCATCTGCGATTTTTCAGATTTCGGCTGAGATTTTTTGAATCTACTTTAATAATCTTCGTATTTTCAGATCTGCATGTGGAAGACTGTTTGAAAACTCTAGTTGTTGCTGATTTTCTCTGAGATCTATGGAGTGTTAATTTTTAGGGTTACAAATCTTAGATCTCAGTTTAAGGTATCATTTATTTGCGATTCTCATTTATTTCTATTTAATTTAACCTAATTATATGAAGTTATGATTAATTATAGATTTTTCTAGCTTTTTTTAGTAAAAAAAATTGTTTTAACATGTTAATTGTTGTTAATTAAATTTGATTTATATATACATGTGTAAAATATAACAATAAAACGATTTAACATTTTAAATAACATTTTCATTAAACAGTTTATTGTATTTAAGTTTTTTATACATTTTTTGAGAAGAGGTGTTTGTGAATGTTGTTTGTGTTTTTGCTTTGAAGAAATGTTGCAGTTATGTTGGCTGAGTATGATGTATCTGTGCGAATTTGGTGTTGGAGGAGTATGATGTATCTGTGCGAATTTGGTGTTGGGGGAGAATGATGATTTGGTGTTAATATATGTGAGTATAGCTATTGTTTGTGTTTTTAATCTGTGTTTTATTAAGTTCTTATGAACTTATGGTTATTGAACTTCATATATGGATTTAATATGGTTGTAGTTAAAAGCATGATAAAGTGAACACAGTTTGGTTCATAGTATATCTGTATTAAAGCACTATAAACAGAAGCAGTTATGATTAGGATCCCTAACACCCCCAATGGTAGTTTTGAAGACATGTTTTTTAAAACAATGAAGTATGAACATAAGTGCATGAAAAAAATGAAATTGAATGATGATAAAGTGAACACAGTTTGGTTCATTGTTTATAGTTGTGATGAATTCCCTTTAAGCTTGATATTATGTTACAACTTACCATGTCTCTGATCACGAAATCATAATTTAATGAGTTAATTACATAGTTAGTCCCTGTGGTTTGCACAAAATAACATACTTAGGTACTAATAGTTTAAAATCACCTTCTAGGGTATTAACTTTTCATTTTGTAACGTTTGGAGGTATTAACTTCTAAGGTAGTAACATAGGTAGTCCCTGTGGTTTGCACAAAATAACATACTTAGGTACTAACAGAGTGTGATTTTAAGCCTACAAATAAGCTTAATACCCCAAAACGTTACAAAATAAAAAGTTAATACCCTAGAATGTTATTTTAAACTATTAGTACCTAAGTATGTTACTTTGTGCAAACCACAGGGACTAACTATGTAATTAACTCTAATTTAATAGACTATATGCCATGCTAGCAAGTTTCTTGAAATACATTCATTTTAGCATCTTTAAATACATGCATAGCAGTGCATTATTTGAAGTACATATGGAGCATTATGTTAGATGAAAGTGTAACACCCCAAAAATGGGTTTGGTAATTTAAACCCGGTTAATATAAAGGAACGGGTAAAATACCGTTAGGGGATAAAAGTGAACCCGTGAATGAATGCTAACTTGGAATAATTAACTTAGTTGATTATTAATGTCGTTGGTGTTAAACGAAGGGTTGTAGCCTTATTTAATTAAAACGAAACATGAGGGACCAAAGTGAACAACTTGAAAGTTGTTTTATTAAAAGAAAATAACACACACACACACACACTTCGTGTGTGTTCTGGATCGAGCAGGAAAGGCTCCCATGGAGCCAAAACCCTAGTTTCAACAATATCATCAAATTGAAGGGCCAAATGAAGTCTAAATTCACAACCGAACGTGAATTAGTGATCACCCAAGCTAGGGGATCATAAGGTATGTAAAATTTTGATGATTCGTGAAGTTGTAAAGTTTGAATAATCATCATAATCACGGATTATGTATGGATTAGAGAAGCTATGGCCAAATTAGTGATGTATGCTCATTTAGGAACATACCCTATGTGAAGATTCTTAGTAAATTGCTATAATTTGGGTGTTTGGATGAATTACTACACTTAGCTAAGTGGGTTTGTGTTTAATCCATGAAATGGTATGAACTTGATTGTGAATATGTGTATTATGTGATGTGTACTTGTACATGGATTGAATATGGTATAGACTTTGTATGATGATTACTTGTATTGATGAATGAAAGTGATAATTAGGAAGAAAATCATGAAATACTTGTACATCATGTTTAGAAAGTAGTACGCACACCAAGTGTTTGATGAAATGTCTAAAAGACAATAATAAGTGAAATTGTATGCTAGTAATGGGTACACATATATAGTTCATGTGAAGATTATGTAGGGATGATGTTAGGTATGCTATGTGCTTGTGGAATCGACTAATGAAATACATATGTGAGATATGAACTTGTTATGAATAATCATGTATGCTAATAAGGATGTAAATGTAATGACATGAAAGTATAGGAATCATGTCAAGATGGATGGGAGCGTGGAAGGCTAACGGGACAAGAAGACTCAAGTAAGCGAATGCAAATACGGACGCGTAAGGTAAGTGAACTCCGAACTTACCCTTTTGTTTGGTAATGTATTTATGATATACGGTAATTTATTTAATGTAATGTAAGAAGATATGAAACGATGTTGTTACTAAGGTATGTTTTAGTGGAAATGAGTCGGAATTGGTTAAGAGAGAGATTCAATTAAGTTTGGGGTAAGAAAGGGAAGCTAATGATACTAACCGTGTTTCTATTGTGAACTAATGTGAAGTATAGGCATCTTAACAATGGAAGTGATGGTTGACTCCGCTATCCGATGCGAGTGATTGAATGGATGGATGAAAGGGCTAGTTTAAGAGAAAGCATGATATGTTGACGTCTTATATTACATGTGTTAAGATTTTGTATTATGTCACCGGTTACTAACGATGTGATTGAACGTGGTGACTGCAGGTTGTACAGGTTTATGAATGTTTCATCAAGAAGTGTACGCGGTTGAAGATCGAGTCGACGCATGGATTGTACGTGGGTGTGAATGTAGTCACTTAATTTTATATGAGTATGTTAGTTTTTAATTAATTTATAGAAAGGGATTAATGTATTTAAGTGAAAGAAAGATTATTATGAAAGAAATTTTAGGTATGTACTTTCCGCTGCGATAAATTGGGTTAAAACGTTTTAGGGCGTCACAGAAAGGCATATTCTTTTATGAAGGTATTGAAGCACGGGTTAGGGTAGAAAAAGTTTTAAGAATGATTTTATGTGTTTCATAACTCATAATTTCTGCAATGTAAGAACCATACATTAAATCCTTGTGTTTGTTTTTGTTATAAGATTCATTGTAGCGAAGGTCAAATTTGTTTTAGGTATGCTTTTCAAGGGAAGCAGGGTATGTAGAAGCAAGGAAAAATGGATATATGATACCTACTTTGCTTGTTTTTTCAGCATTTCTAGATTACTATGATGTACCATACAAAGTTGTGGAGGTGAACCCACTTAGTAAGAAGGAAATCAAATGGTCTGATTACAAGAAGGTGCCTATACTAGTTGTGGATGGTGAACAGCTGTAAGATTCATCAGGTTATATTTGGATTAATCATAATCGACTTATGATTCTGTTCTCATCCTCTAAGTTCAGTATTTAAGCTTGAATTAAAGGTGTGATAAAGTTCTATAATATAAATATTTATTGCAGCTATTATTGATCAGCTCAGAAACAAACTCAGTCATCCCGCCAATTCAAGTTCACTGGTTAACGGTGATGATGAAGAAAAGAAGTGGCGTCGGTATGCTTCTAATTCATATTCTTTTTCTTATGTCACATTTTTTGATACATATCTAAGCTGTAGAAATTTTGAAAATTTTCTTTTTATGTTTAATGCTATAGGTGGGTTGATGATCATTTGGTTCACATTTTATCACCGAATATTTACCGAAACACTTCTGAGGCCCTGGAATCCTTTGACAATATCACTTGCAATGGTGAGCCAGAAATATGGTATACTGAAGTTAATTTAGTATACATACATACATACATACATATACATATATATATATATATATATATATATATATATATATATATCTGTAAAGAATCTATAACAATCTTAAACTTTATATTCAGGTAATTTTAGCTTTTCGGAAAAATATACAGTAAAATACGCAGGGGTTGCTGCTATGTATTTTGTGTCTAAGAAACTGAAGAAAAAATATAATATCACTGATCAAAGGGCAGCTTTGTATGAAGCTGCTGAAACCTGGGTTGATGCCCTTGACGGCAGGGAGTTTTTAGGTCAGTTTTTTCAGTGATGTTTTGATCCTTCTTTTGTCAGTGTTTATTCTGTGTTTCACTTGACTTTTACTTTTCAACTTAGAGGTGTCAAGACAGTCGGGCAAATGCATTATGTTCAATTTGATTTTAGATAATTCATATTTTATTCAATTAAAGATTATATTATTAGAAAAGTTATCTAATTTATACACCGGAGGACTATTGACCCATTTCCTTTTCACCTAAATGCTTTGTTTTTCCTTATTTGACCCATTAGAGATAAAACATAAGCCAAATTGACCAATTTGTTAGTAACTAAGTTGAAATGGCCACCTCAAGGGTTGGTCTAGTTGATATGCTTTTAGAGGTGCCAAATTGGACGAGTTGGGTAATGGGTTAGAATTTTATTTGTATCAATCGACCAAGAGCATTGATACCCATTGCACTACTAACCTGAACTGGACGTTAGAAGCGTTAGATTTGTTGATAGAGTTAGGAGTTTTAATAAATAAATTGTGGTTAATAATTGGATTTGAGATATTAGAGATGAATGTTGAGCTTGTAGTAGTTAGGTTGTTGTTATGAGTAGTTTGTGATTTAAACCCGTTTAGGAATTATAACTATAAGTGTTCTGTCATGGGATATCTGGACCTGAAAACTAAAGTAGGGGTGTAAATGAGACGAGCGCATGTGAGCTACTTGAGATTGGCTAGCTAAAAGTATGGTTTTGTTAAACATCTATGAAGGCATCTGAGAAGAGAGATGCATGCATCGTGGTTCACACGGGGTCAGAGGGCTTGATAAATCTGGTGGGACCGCCATGACAGGTGTCGGGACGTGCACTCCATGGCCTACTTGAGTGCTTCTACGCCCCAAGTCTCTCTAGGATCACCTTGGACAAATGTGGCATCCACCATGCTTTGAACCAGTGCATAAATTTTGCGCTTTGAAGCTCGATTCCCGTGACTGGGGTGTCCTCGTTTTCCCATATCATGGTTCCGCGTTTTGACGGGACAAATTTAATGAGGCTCACAACTAGTTGTCGGTTTTCACCATCTTTATTCTCAACGTTGTAAAGCTAGACATGACGACCACCAATAGAATACAACAAATTAAGAAGCAAACGTTGGCAATGTTCTAGAACAATGTCTTCTGAGCTATCTATTGAGACAAACGTGATGTGAAAAAGTAATGGCAAATGTTCCCTGAAATCTTCATCATTTTCATATGTGATTTCCACAAGTAGAATCAATGTTATATCAGTATGCGTTAATGAATGGTGTGGATGCTGATGCCCTTGTAAGGCTGTGTTAAGTTCTCTAGAACTCACACCGTGACTGTTAGCTTTAGAATTTGGAGGGTCAATTAGGTACTCCCCACTATCTCGAGAAATATGCCGACTTCTTGAATTTTCGGCCGAGCCTCGAATCCTATGGCTAGAAGTTGTAACACTTATCTCAGGAGGTATGGGGACCACTGAACTAGAAGTGGTTCGACGGCCTACGGGGTTCCAACCATGTGTGTTCCTTAATATACCATCAAAAGAACCTCGAACCTGAAACGGTTGGTTATCCTTGACAGACGTTAGCTGGGCTATAGCGGAAAAATGCACCGCTTATTTCTGTCGATGCATTTGAATCACAATCTTCAATTCCTTTAGTGATTAAAAAATCAAGAACATGTCGGCTTACTGGAAATAGTTCTCCAAAGCTTCTCGATTTCATTCGGAAACTGATCTGCATGGCACCACGTCACATAATAAAGACTTTTTAATTCCTTCCACCCCGAGTTTTGCAGTTTCCAGAAATCTAGATTTTCGATCCATGGAGCCATGAATGTTAGAACCTGATGTTGTGCGATTATAACAACACATCCATTGTCAATGCATGATTTCTTTGCAAAGAAGATGACTCAATAATAGCCTACCGTAAATCAAGCTAGTGATTTACGTATATATGGATTGTAATTATTGTATTAATCACATTTATTTCCTTTCCTAGTATAGGATCATTTGTTGTCACACCCCGATATTTCCACGTATTACCGGTGGGCCCAATGGGGAGTATCATGACGTAGTTGATATCATCATAGTCAATTTATCACAGTCCAATGCACAGCGGAAGTCTAAAAGTCATAATATTACAAACCGAATGAAAGTAATATAAGTATTACAAACGGAATGTAAAAGGATCCAGAGGCGGATCAAAACGAAGGAAATATTGTTCAACAGATTTTTAAAGTGATAAAGCTTGCAAGACTCTTTATTTATTCACTCAGAAGTAGCCAGCCTATTTCGCATAGTACCTGCACTTAACCTTTTGGAAAATACGTCAGTTTACACTGGTAAATACAATTAACCGACTCTTTTGAAAATATTTAATAAAATTGATTTAGATGCACAAGGCACAAATAATCTTTTATAACTTGGGACAATTATAAAAATAATCTTGTATACAGTTTTATATGTTTGTCGTCCGTCAGGGCCGGTTAGAAGAGCCGGACAAGATTAACTGACACACCAAAAGTATAATGCCCACAAGGAAAACTCCTTATTGTGGGATACCTTTTATACATACGCAACTGTCAGGTGTATGTCTACACCCCGTGCTTAAGTCGTGGCCATTTCAATGAATGAGCCAAGGATATCCAGGACATGGTCATTAATCCCCCAAAGGCATTGCACCAAACAAAACAGATTAAAACGGGTCATGTAAATATATTAATCACAATCCGATTTAAATAACTACACACCCGACCAAGCGGTATTATTATAATACCGTATCCCAAGCCCGTATAATGGAAAATAAGTTAAAATTATTTACCAGAGCAAAATATACAAATTTATCTCAGCCGTATACAATCAGCAAGTGCAAATATCTTTTACTGGGCTCCTAAATCTAGAACGAAGGTTTTTATTAACCTATTAGATTCCAAACGGGTCTTACTTAAGTTTAACCTTAGACCGGTTAGTTTTAAAGAAAGATATACGGTTCAAAACGCAAGATTAAGCGAAGACCGGATTAGAATGTGATTTAGACCCCACAAGTATGAAGACTTGTATAATATGGGTAAACTAAACACATTCTGGATTTTGAGGTAAAAATGATAAGGTTTGACCCGTTTCGATTAATTTATGCAAACTAGTTACATAAACCGCACCGAACGCGAATAATGCATAACGGGTAACCAAATAAGTCATGTACAGGTTTCACAAGTTAATATGCCTGAAATATGTTGTGATATCAGTAGGATACCTTCCATTATGCCCAAAACGAATTTAAAATCAATTTAAGCCCCGTAGGGATATTTTGGTCATTTTTAAGATTATAAAAGAGGTTAAATAATAATCTGAGGTTCTGGTCTAAACTGATCAGTAAAAATATTTATTTTAGTAGGTTATATCAGTAAGATATTGTATATATGTGAAATATATCATTTATGACCAAACTATCCACCGTAGGGGCATTTTGGTCATTTCACATAAGCTTTAAGGGTCAATTCTGGAAATCTGAGTTTAAAACTTTTACTTACTGTTAAAGTATCAAAATTTACTTATAACATCAGTAGGTAATGGATCTTAAATGTTAAACATAGTTTTAACCCATACTATGTGTTTAAAATGCGTAAAAAGTCGTTTTAGGCTATTTTCAGGTTATAATAGGAAAGCTGAGATTTTTATCAGTCCAGAAGGCTTAAAATATTTTATTTAACATATGAAATCAGTAGAAAAAGATTTGGTATCAAAATGTTATGTAAAACTCATTTTATTAGTAAAAAGCGTATAACCGTCAATTACCGAATCAAAGCAAGAACCCTATGTTATAATCAGTTTAAAATTAAAAAAAATCTTCAAAAATCCCAAAATATTATATTACATCAGTGGGTAAAAGGTTTGGTGTTAAAATTTGGGTTTAAATGGGTTTTATGCTAAAAATGCCGTTTAATTAATAAAAAGGCTTCAATTTACGATATCGAGCATAACTCCTAATTTAGACCCTAAACTGATGTCAAATTTTTAGGACATGTTTATAAATCAGTAATAAAGGTTTTTGTCCTCTCACATTTTCAAAAATCTCGTTTTAATATCAAAAGGGCATAATGGTCACCTTTTAAGCAATTAACGGAAACATGCAATGAACTAGGATTTCTAAGGAACCAAGTTGTATAACCTCAGAGGGTTATACTAACCTATAACATGGTCCTAAAGGAACCCTAAGGCATGTATAAACTAAGCTAAATCGGGTCAGAACTGAAAGTCAAAGCAAAAGTCTACTTTTGCGACTTTCGGTTCCGAACCGAGCCTAAACTTATAATTGTCGGGTTGAACATGCTTAGACATGTTCTTACATTATTTACCAAGTTATTTTAGTGTTAAAACATGTTCCATAACTTCTACATTATCAGTTATGAATTTATTTGTAAAAATAGCTTCTGTTGACTTTTTAATATTAAGTTTGACCCGACAATTGACCAAGTTAGAGTGAGAATCAGTAGGTGCCCTTTTAAGGGTTTATTACCTACATAATTACCAACTCATAGCCACTTTCAATTCGAATAATGGCTGGACCATTAGTGATTAATCACTAAGTCAAAGCTTAATTACGATGGCTTTGACTTTTGGTCATTAGACTAATAAAACTTGAACTTAAGGAGCTAAGAACACTTACAATGGTCCTTAGCACGAATTTGGAACTTAAGAAAATTTGCTTGAACTCCAGAAAGCTCCAGAGAATGAGTTTGAATGAGAAATTTGAGAGTGCAAATGAACAAGTGCAAGAACAAGTGCTTATATAGCCAATTATACTTCACAAGATCACTCCACATGAGTCTACAATTGATTTCTGATGATTTCAGGTGTCCCCTATGCATGTAATACTGTTGGCTCAGACCCTGGTATCAAGAAATGGCATGCAAAGGCGGTGGAAACTGATTAACCTGCAGCTGTGCAGATTTTTCTGCATCTGGGCCTTCTACGCAGGCCGCGTAAGATCTTTAAAGAGTCTATGCGGGCCGCGTAGACCTTCTGATCCGGTAAAAACCTTTGCAACTTTGCAATTTCAGTCCCTGGTCCATTTAAACTTTATTTACGTTTCATTTATTGCACATATGACCCCCATAGTTAACTTTTAAGGACCTTAGGTCATAAACTAACTCTGTTAAGCTCCCGGTTAGTTATACGATCACCCGAAAAGTCTTGTTTTCTTCGAAACTCCACAAAATTAATATCCGAAATTCTTGAGATAAAAAATATACAATTATTACAATGTTCTTGGGATCGTTAAAAGGTCACTCAGAGGTTACTTTTAACATGTTGACACTTTTAACCCCTATGTTTCATAAGATCCTTATTTTAAACACAAACGACTTCTAATGTTCGATAAATTATTCATTAAAGAATACGAACTTCGTATGAGGTCAATCAGAGGCACGAGAATGGCATGTTGACACTTTGGATCCTTTTACTAACATATTTACATTGTTTGACAACTTTAGTCCCTCGAAAACAATTCCTTACACGTTTAAAGTCCATGACACGTGTCTTTATTATATTGGTCGCGATTTTACGAGGTGTTACATTTATACATCTATATATTGTATTTTTATTATCAATAACAACTCGATTGATTGAGTCCTAATATGGTATCAGCCAAATAAGGCGATCCTACCTCTCTTCCTTCCTCTTTCGATCCTCCCTTTCTTACCCTAGCTGTCGCCGCCGTCGCTATGGCTTCTCCCTCTTCATCGACCACCACCACAACCAATCTCCACTCCCTTCTTCACTTCATTCCCCACAAACTCACCTCCTCCAACTATCTAGCTTGGAGCCAACAAATCACCCTTCTGTTATCCCTACAAAAATTAACCGGCCATATTGACGGTTCCGATCCCACCCCAGCCGAAACCATTCAAATCAATGATAAACCTTCTCCCAATCCTAATTATCTATCATGGATTTCAGATGATAAAACCGTATGCTTCCTTATCCAATCCTCTTTGTCGGAAGAAGCCATGTCCGAAGTCATCGAGCTGTCCACGGCGCGCCAAATCTGGTTAGCCTTGGAAAGCGCCTACAGCCACCGGTCGATAGATAGGATGCATACGTTGTGTGATAATCTTCGCCTCTTGCAGATGGGTTCCTCCACGGTTGCAGAGTTTGGTCACAAATTCAAGACTATTTGCGACCAACTCGCGGCCATTGGTCATCCAGTGTCTAAAACGGACAAGTGTCATTGGTTTCTCTGTGGCCTTGGTCCGGCCTATGAGCATTACTCCATGACCCATCATGCTTTTGGAACCATCTCTTTTCGCAAACTCCTAGCGAAAACTAAGAATCAAGAAACTTTCATGCAGTCGTTGCATGGACGGAAACCGCCCACGGTTGCCTTTGCGGCCCAACAATCGCGTTCTGGTAATTCTTCTCGTTCCACCTCTAGTTCCTCTTATTCTAATCGTGGTCGTGGTCGATCTCGTAGACTACCTCATTGTCAACTTTGCAGAACTGATGGTCACTATGCTAATACATGCCCAAATCTTGCAAGCTTTGCCAAACAAGCTGCCCCCACCATTGATGCTAATCTAGCGCATGCTTTCCATGCTCAGTGCCATGTCACTGACGAGGACCATCCTGACTGGATTGGTGATACAGGTGCGTCTGCCCATGTGATTCCCTTTGTTGAGGATCTTGATGATTCTTCAGCTTTATTGGGTCATGATTTTACTCGTTTTGGTAATGGTCATACATTACCAGTAACGAATATTGGTAAAAAATCACTTTCAAATAATATTCATTTAAAAAATGTTCTCGTTGTACCACAACTCACCAAATGTCTTTTATCCATCAGCAAACTTACACATGATTCTCATGTTGATGTTTTGTTTTCTAATAATTTTTTTCATATTCAGGATCGAAAAACCAAGGCAATCCTAGCAAAGGGCACATGTGAAAATGGTCTCTATGTTCTTCGAGAAGGAAATCATGCCTTCATTGCTTCCTACTCGACTCCTCATCTAAAAGCCTCCTATGAAAAGTGGTACAACTGCCTTGGACACGTGTCTTTTGATATTATTTCTAGACTTCATAAACATGGTTTTTTGTTTGTTACTTCATCATTGCCAAAACCTAATGTTTACTCTTCTTGTCAATTGTCTAAATCTCATCGTGTGCCATTTATTTTAAACTCTAAATGATCTATGCATGCTTTAGATTTAGTACATTGTGATTTATGGGGTCCATCGCCTGTTACCTCATCTAGTGGTTATCGATTTTATGCCATTTTCGTTGATGATCACTCTCACTTTACATGGTTTTATCCACTTAAGCACAAATCAGGTTTTTATGAAGCATTGTTAATTTTTGCGCCGTTTGCTCAAATTCAATTATCATGTAAAATTAAGGTGTTTCAAAGTGATGGTGGAACTGAGTTTACTAACAATCGTGTGCAAAAAAATTTCAATGAACAAGGCATTCATCATCAAATGTCTTGTCCTCACACCCCTAAACAAAATGGTCGTGCTGAACGAAAACATCGACACATAACCGAAACTGGTCTTGCTATGCTTTTTAACTCTCATGCTCCCGCCACCCTGTGGTCAGATGCTTTTGCATCCGCCACCTTCATCATCAATCGTCTACCTTCCTCGGTACTCGATTTCAAATCTCCTTATGAAGTCTTATATGGCTGTTGTTCAACGTACTCCAACCTTCGCGTTGTTGGTTGCTGTGTCTTTCCCTACTTATGGGATTATGCCATGCATAAACTCTCACCTCGCAGTGTTGAATGCATCTTTATTGGCTACGATGCTAAATATAAGGGTTATCAGTGCTTAGATCCTACTACTCAACGAGTTTACACTACTCTTCATGCACAATTCGATGAGGATAATTGTCTTTCAGTGCTAATGTGTCACCTGTTGATAAGGCCAAATTGGTCTTCTCAAACTTTGATGAAACTTTGCAAATAAATCCCTTACCCAACCCACCATTCCTTCCCAAACCTATTGTTCCCACTAACCATCATACACCCAACCACCACTATGTCCTATGTGCTCCACCCAACCCATTTTCCCTTCCCCGACCTCGGCCCAAATCGTCCCATCCAACACTTTAGCCCACACTCACCCAGAAACCATTTTGGCCCACTCTACTCCATCACCGCCCATATCTCTTCAGCCCAACCCACACCCCTCACCTTCTTCGACCCAATCTTCCAACTTTCATACCGGCTCCTCAATCCTCTACCAGTATCTTTGGCCCTCATCCAAACACTAACCCAAACCCTGAGGACGGATCATCTGCTGAGTCGATACCTACTCATCCTATGAGGACTCGATCAAAAAATGGAATTTACATACCCAAATATTATGTTAATCTGTGTTTGTTTTCAGGTGCTTTACATTATGCTTTACTTGCAGCACAGGATCCTCGTGGTTAAAAATCTACGACGAAACATTCTAAGTGGGTAAAAGATATGGAGGAAGAGCTTCATGCTCTACAAAAAAATAATACTTGGGTTCTAGTTCCTCGTCCACAGGATGCAAATATTGTTGGCTCGAAATGGGTTTATTGTACCAAATACAAAGCAGATGGTTCTATAGATCGATACAAGGCTCGTCTTGTTGCTCAAGGTTTCACTCAGGTTCCTGGTATTGATTTCTCGCATACTTTCAGTCCCGTTATGAAGGTGTCTACTGTTCGCGTGGTTCTTGCACTCGCCACCATCTACGGGTGGTCGCTTCGACAGTTGGATGTCCGTAACGCCTTTCTAAACGGAAAACTGACTGAAACAGTTTAAATGAAACAACCACTATGATTTATAAATTCTCAGTTTCCTCATCATGTGTGTCGACTTAAAAAGGCTCTTTATTGTAAGGCCCTAATACGTATTTGACAAAAAGTCGCAGCGGAAATTCGTGCCATAAAATTTCTTTCATTACAAACGTCTTGACTTACTTGAAAGTTCGTTTTAATATGTATCTTTTACAAAAATAAAGTATAAGTACTGTTTACTAAAGTACACACTCAATTATTCCCGTACAATCTATCTTGTGACTCGATCTTTGATCTCTATTCCTCGTGATAACCGCCCGTGATTCGTACAACCTGCACTCACCACATACATTCATAACATTAGTACACAATACATAAACAATATTCAATCTCGTACACTTCCCATTTCGTTATCTTTCTAACTTTAAGCATTTCATCTGCGTATCCATATCCTGGTGAGGCTTCAATAATGTACCTGCATTACTTTTCATTCTCAAGGCACACTATTAATAACGTATTACTCGACGTATCTAAATCATGCATACATACATTCTCACGTGCATACATACACATCTACATACGTACATACCTTCCTATATCTCTACATACATGCATACACTCATACGACCTTCATATATACCAAAATACACATCTACATACGCACATACATTACTACATCTCTATATACGTACATATACACATACGTATCTTCACATATACATAAATACACATCTACATGCGTACATACATTACTACGTCTCTACTTACTTGCATACACTCATACGTGCCTTCATATATACTTAAATACACGTCTACATATGTACATACACTCTTACGTACACGTTCAAGATCTTACATACCTCTTATATATCCATACATTAATTACATGGTACTTAGACTTAGATTTATAGCCCATAAACGTCAAAAGATAACAAATCGAAGCCTACTATACCCAAATCAACTTAGATAACAAATTTCAGGTTTTTGAACATGGGGAGGCCGTCGGCGACGGCCCTTGCAATTGCCCGTAGCCCAAAACTTCCATAGACAGCCAAATAACCCGTCAGCCAAAAACTGACTTTCTAGAGCCCGTCGGCGACGCCCTCTAGATTTTGCATTTTTCTGCAGTTCCGTTTCGTCATCCGTACGCACTAAAACGCACATAACTTTTGAACCGTTTACCCGTTTAACCTACCGTTTCTTACTACATGCTCGTAAATTCACATTCTATCATATAAACTTGAAATCCAACATCCGATTTAAGGAAAATATTCACTTAAAGCTCTCGGCTTTATATACCCGCTTTCACTTATTCGACCCGTTCATGTTTTCGTCAAACTACTCATTTGTTTTAACCCAAAACTTACATAAACGTTATAACTATAATACTTTTACATTATCCGGGGTTCGTACTTGGGATTTATGCACCCGATACCCGGTATGCGTTAAACCTATTCATGTCATTCATTTATACTAAAGCAAACTTTGTTAATACAATTTCAAATGCGAAATTGTTTGTCCGTTAACCATTACTCACAACCGAGTCTTTAGACTATTAATCCGCGTCTCTGATTCTTGGTTAGCGTACTTATGTACAATTCTACCCATACCCGGTAATAGTACCGTAATCAATTACTTATACGACCCTTCCGGTATAGTTATAAAATCACATTTTTGACCCATTCGGCCTACTTAACGTAGATCATCAATTTCATGCAACCCTTCTTATTTGACTTCAATTATCATGCCTAATTAACTAGAACATAACCTTACTTAACAAACTAAGAAGTGATTCGGAAATCACTTACCTTGTGCATCTGTGTCCGTATCCACTTCCTTGCATCCTCTTGACCTGTTAGCCTTTCATGCTTGAGTCCATCTTGATATGATTCCTCTACTTTCATGCCACCAATTCACATTCTCGTTAGCATACACAATTGTACATGTTAAAGATCATATCAATTGCATATTTCACATTTGACTTTCATTAGTCAATTATAACAAGCATAAGACATATACCCAATTTCACATCCTTTCAAACTCATACAATTTACCATGTCATTTCATATAACATGTATAGATGTAACATGTACCATACGACTTTCTAATATCCTACCTTTACAACAACAAGTCAAATTATGCTTCCTATGCATAGTTGACTTTCAGAAGTCAATGGTTTATCAAATGTACTTCCGACTTATTCACCTATATCCGTAACATCATTTATGCTATATCAAAGACACTATATACATTTCTTACTCACGATGCAAATGTGCTTACAATCACATGATCACCTAGTGATATTAAACACAACGTACAAGTCCTTAATGCATAGTCTTGACCAAGACACACATTCAACCCGAATTCTTGTATGAGTTCCATCTAAAGCACATTCTTCAAGTTAGTATACTACTAATTACATCATTACCCCATCTCATTCATATATATCAAGCCATTTCATACAATCTCACATCTTAACTTCACTTAGACATTTCATCAAACACTTGGCGTGCGTACTACTATCTAAGCATAATGTACAACTAATTCATGCATAAATCTTCTAAATTCATACATAACTCATCAAATCCTACTCCTAATCAACATGTATCATTCACACATAAACATCAAACATATCAACACCACATTTCATTCCATTCATTTAACAACAATTCATCATACCCACAAAATACATAAGTCTTTCAACAAGAATTGGACATAGGTGGTGATTCAAGGCATCATCATCACCATAACTAATGGGTTTCACCCCTAAACATCAAATTAACACAAACCATACATAACCTATGTTCTATATGATGATTCTAGCACCTACTCATGCTCAATTTCACTTAAATTCATGGATTAGAACATAACCCACTTTACACATGATCACCAATCCTAGATTTAAAACATACCTTATGATCCCCTCGGGAAGGTGATCACTAATTCACGTTCGGTTGTGAATTTGAGCTTCGATTCACCCTTTAATTTGATGATTATTGTTGGCTTAGGGTTTGGCTCCCTTGGGGAGCTCTGGAACGATCCAGAACACACACACATGAAATGTGTGTTGATATTTTCTTTTAAGTTGATAATTCAACTTTCATTTACCCCACTTTAGTCCCTCGTGTATACCACTAAAACATAATTGACACAACCTTCGTTATTTAATACTTTTGACCATACTCTTAACTAGTTTAAATAGCCTAGTTATTTATTTCATGACGTGTCTCATAGGAACACACGACAAATATTAACATTCGGATTTTGGGGCGTTACAAGTCTACCCCCCTTAAAGAAGGTTTCGTCCCCGAAACCTTTCTCATTCTTAGTAGACCAATACTACTCTTACTTTTCATCTATTCATTCATGATGCTCATTACAACATGAATACATTCGGGATCTTGGTCAGAAGTTCGTTTCATACCTAAACATGATTGTACGCATTGTCCTTACGTTCTTAAATTATGTAAGTTACTTTCATAATTACATAAAACTCAGAATCTGATCCAGAGCTCTTATTAGCGTCATTTACATTGTATGATGCTAGTTCCTAGCAAACATCCTTACTAGCGATTCATTCATTGAATTCATTCAATATGCATACTAATGCAAAACCGTACTTGAGGTTATATCCAGGTTTTTGCTCACACAAACCTAAATTTACGGTTTGTTTCTACCTTCCAAATTAAGCATAATACATTCATACATTTACTAATCGAACTAAATCGATTTATTCCATTCTACTCATACATCATATACGATCTTTCATTTTGTTCCCTTTGAGTTATCCTTAACATTCATTACTAATGTTACTTCTAGTTATCTTCGTGTGCATACGAGAGGTCAACATATCATCATATGCATACTATAAACATTTAATTATATCAATACTTACTCATAATCACAAGCTAAACATCTTACTAACCTTGATTTCGTTGCGTATCTTTTCTACAACGTCTTGTTCAAATGAACATGGCCAACAAGCCGAGCATCAAAGTTAGCATTTCTTTGCGATACTTGCCGCCTCGTATATTCTATCAGAATTTCCACAGTTACGAGCATTCAGGTTCAATTCCACTCGACGATCGTTACGAACATTTTGAAATTCACTCCACATTTTGCATTACAGTTTGTATATATACATTCTATTCTGACACATCCATCTCTAGTCGAGTCATAACCTCCCATTAAAGTTACAACCCTTTTTATACATACCTAACGGAAGTAGATTCCATTGATTCGTTATCCTTATCTTACGATGATCATTCCTTTCCGATTGGTGACATTGCGTGTCCATTCATCAAGCTCACCTATGAGTACAAAACTTAACAAATCAAAACATTAACTACCGAGTTCAAATGGCGATCGCCATCTAACCCGTATGACCCATTTATCCTTTCGACCATTCTTGCATGCAACGCATTTGCATAAATATATTCATATATATATATATATATATATGAAAGTTTAAACATAATTTGAATCATATCACTTAAGGAATATTTACTTGTTTGGTCTGTAATTACTTACACATTCGGATATCTTCATTCTTATCATTCTTTTGTTCATTTGCTTTACATTTACTTATATGACTTGTTCGATGCAAACATGGTCAAACTATCGACGCATCCTGAGGTGGGCTAATTTCATCCTTTTTGTGTTTTAAATCCGTCTCGCGGATCCAAACGTAACATCCCTACCCTTCATTCCTTCTATGTTTGAATCCGTCTAGCGGTTTCAAACATATCGTTCATATCTTCCATTCCTTACATATGTTGAATCTGTCTCGCGGATTCAAACAGGTCATTCATACTTCATTCCTTTCATGCTTCGAATCCGTCTCGCGGATTCTAACACATCATTCATACTTTCATTCCTTTCATGTTTCGAATCCGTCCCGCAGATTCTAACATATCATTCATACTTTCATTCCTTTTCATGTTTCGAATCCGTCCCGCGGATCCTAACATATCATTCATACTTTCATTCCTGAAAGTCTCGCGTTTCTCTTTACCCTCACGTCCACCTAGTACCTAATTCTAACGGACATACCTGTAACAATTATCACGGTCTCACGAACGTCATACGTTTCTCGCGTACTGGCCAGGTACGCAATCCACATACTGGTTTCGTGCCTTCATGTAATCATCACCTTATGTCCGAAGGATTAGATTTCGGCACGTGTAACATTTCAAAACTTCATTACTATTTCATCATTATCCTTCCTTTAATAGGTTTTACCATTACATGTACCCACATATGAATTTACGTACCTGGGTTTCAATTTGTCTTATTACACGCCTTGGTGTCGGTCCTAGACCACGTTCGCAGATCATCCTCTCCAAATAATCATGGTTACCTTACACACAACATATTGCTAGTTTTCTTTATACGCATATTCGAGTACATAATTACATTCGCTTCTACCTTTAGATCTTGATCGAGTCTTGGATTGTACGGGTTCCTGGTGACGAGAGCACACGGGTTTGAGTTCAAGTATTCACCTCCTCATACTTGATTTCTCTCAAACCAGGGCTCTGATACCAACTTGTAAGGCCCTAATACGTATTTGACAAAAAGTCGCAGCGGAAATTCGTGTCATAAAATTTCTTTCATTACTAACGTCTTGACTTACTTGAAAGTTCGTTTTAATATGTATCTTTTACAAAAATAAAGTATAAGTACTGTTTACTAAAGTACATACTCAATTATTCCCGTACAATCTATCTTGTGACTCGATCTTTGATCTCTATTCCTCGTGATAACCGCCCGTGATTCGTACAACCTGCACTCACCACATACATTCATAACATTAGTACACAATACATAAACAAGATTCAATCTCGTACACTTCCCATTTCGTTATCTTTCTAACTTTAAGCATTTCATCTACGTATCCATATCCTGGTGAGGCTTCAATAATGTACATGCATTACTTTTCATTCTCAAGGCACACTATTAATAACGTATTACTCGACGTATCTAAATCATGCATACATACATTCTCACGTGCATACATACACATCTACATACGTACATACCTTCCTATATCTCTACATACATGCATACACTCATACGTACCTTCATATATACCAAAATACACATCTACATACGCACATACATTACTACGTCTCTATATACGTACATATACACATACGTATCTTCACAAATACATAAATACACATCTACATACGTACATACATTACTACGTCTCTACTTACTTGCATACACTCATACGTGCCTTCATATATACTTAAATACACGTCTACATATGTACATATACTCTTACGTACACGTTCAAGATCTTACATACCTCTTATATATCCATACATTAATTACATGGTACTTAGACTTAGATTTATAGCCCAGAAACGTCAAAGGAATGATCAAAATCATGTTTGGGAGGCTCGCCGTGGTCCACGGATAACAAACCGAAGCCTACTATACCCAAATCAACTTAGATAACAAATTTCAGGTTTTTGAACATGGGGAGGCCGTCGGCGACGGCCCTTGCAATTGCCCGTAGCCCAAAACTTCCGTAGACAGCCAAATAACCCGTCAGCCAAAAACTGACTTTCTAGAGCCCGTCGGCGACGCCCTCTAGATTTTGCATTTTTTTGCAGTTCCGTTTCGTCGTCCGTACGCACTAAAACGCGCATAACTTTTGAACCGTTTACCCGTTTCTTCCTACATGCTCGTAAATTCACATTCTATCATATAAACTTGAAATCCAACATCCGGTTTAAGGAAAATATTCACTTAAAGCTCTCGGCTTTATATACCCGCTTTCACTTATTCGACCCGTTCATGTTTGCGTCAAACTACTCATTTGTTTTAACCCAAAACTTACATAAACGTTATAACTATAATACTTTTACATTATCCGGGGTTCGTACTTGTGATTTATTCACCCGATACCCGGTATGCGTTAAACCTATTTATGTCATTCATTTATACTAAAGCAAACTTTGTTAATACAATTTCAAATGCGAAATTGTTTGTCCGTTAACCATGACTCACAACCGAGTCTTTAGACTATTAATCAGCGTCTCCGATTCTTGGTTAGCGTACTTATGTACAATTCTACCCATACCCGGTTATAGTACTGTAATCAATTACTTATACGACCCTTCCGGTATAGTAATAAAATCACATTTTTGACCCATTCGGCCTACTTAACGTAGATCATCAATTTCATACAACCCTTCTTATTTGACTTCAATTATCATGCCTAATTAACTAGAACATAACCTTACTTAACAAACTAAGAAGTTATTTGGAAATCACTTACCTTGTGCATCCGTGTCCGTATCCACTTCCTTGCCTCCTCTTGACCCGTTAACCTTTCATGCTTGAGTCCATCTTGATATGATTCCTCTACTTTCATGCCACCAATTCACATTCTCGTTAGCATACACAATCGTACATGTTAAAGATCATATCAATTGCATATTTCACATTTGACTTTCATTAGTCAATTATAACAAGCATAAGACATATACCCAATTTCACATCCTTTCAAACTCATAGAATTTACCATGTCATTTCATATAACATGTATAGATATAACATGTACCATACGACTTTCTAATATCCTACCTTTCTAACAACAAGTCAAATTATGCTTCCTATGCATAGTTGACTTTCAGAAGTCAACGGTTTATCATATATACTTCCGACTTATTCACCTATATCCATAACATCATTTATGCTATATCAAAGACACTATATACATTTCTTACTCACGATGCAAATGTGCTTACAATCACATGATCACCTAGTGATATTAAACACAACGTACAAGTCCTTAATGCATAGTCTTGACCAAGACACACATTCAACCCGAATTCTTGTATGAGTTCCATCTAAAGCACATTCTTCAAGTTAGTATACTACTAATTACATCATTACCCCATCTCATTCATATATATCAAGCCATTTCATACAATCTCACATCTTAACTTCACTTAGACATTTCATCAAACACTTGGCGTGTGTACTACTATCTAAGCATAATGTACAACTAATTCATGCATAAATCTTCTAAATTCATACATAACTCATCAAATCCTACTCCTAATCAACATGTATCATTCACACATAAACATCAAACATATCAACACCACATTTCATTCCATTCATTTAACAACAATTCATCATACCCACAAAATACATAAGTCTTTCAACAAGAATTGGACATAATGGTGATTCAAGGCATTATCATCACCATAACTAATGGGTTTCACCCCTAAACATCAAATTAACACAAACCATACATAACCTATGTTCTATATGATGATTCTAGCACCTACTCATTCTCAATTTCACTTAAATTCATGGATTAGAACATAACCCACTTTACACATGATCACCAATCCTTGATTTAAAACATACCTTATGATCCCCTCGGGAAGGTGATCACTAATTCACGTTCGGTTGTAAATTTGAGCTTCGATTCACCCTTTAATTTGATGATTATTGTTGGGTTAGGGTTTGGCTCCCTTGGGGAGCTCTGGAACGATCCAGAACACACACACATGAAGTGTGTGTAGTGTGTGTTGATATTTTCTTTTAAGTTGATAATTCAACTTTCATTTACCCCACTTTATTCCCTCGTGTATACCACTAAAACATAAAGAGTTTCCAGTTAAAGATTTGGGTGTATTGGGATATTTTCTAGGGCTTGAAGTCACTTACTCTGACACAGGTATTTTCCTAAGTCAAGCGAAATATGCCCATGATATTTTAGCTCGTGCAGGTTTAATAGATTCCAAGCCGGTTGACACCCCTCTTTCTACTATTGACACCTTTCACAGTAAAGGTGATCCTTTTCATGATCCCACGCTTTACCGGTCCTTAGTTAGTTCTCTACAATATCTCACTATAACTCGTCCGGATCTTTCTTATGCTGTCAATCAGGCAAGTCAACATCTGCTTTCTTCTACCATCTCTCACTTTTAGTCGGTTAAGCGCATATTGCGATATGTTAAGGGGACCATCGCTTTCGGCTTAATTTTTTTCCAAACTGATCACTACCAAATTAGTTGGCTACTCTGATGCTGATTGGGCCAGATGCATTGAAACTAGAAGACCGACTTATGGTTATTCTATTTATTTAGGTGGTAATCTAGTTTCCTGGAGTGCAAAGAAATAACCCACTGTATCTCGGTCAAGTTGTGAATCTGAGTATCGTGCTATAGCCAACACTGTTGCAGAGATAATTTGGCTCACTCTTCTTCTACGTGAGTTGCATGCTTTACCTGTGGATCGACCTACTCTTCTTTGTGATAACAAGAGTGCAATTTTTCTAAGTCAAAATCTTGTATCACACAAGCATGCCAAACACATTGACATTGACTATTACTTTGTTCGTGAGCTTGTCTCCTCTGGTCAACTTCACACCAAGTTTGTTCCATCTAGTCTCTAGGTTGCAGACATTGAGTCTTCTCAAGCCTTTCTTTGAAAAATTTCATGGCTTGCTCCGTGTTGGTCCTCCACCTGTTCGATTGAAGGGGGTAATAGCCTACCATAAATCAAGCTAGTGATTTACGTAGATATGGATTGTAATTATTTGTATTAATCACATTTATTTCCTTTCCTAGTATAGGATCATTTGTACATCTATATATTGTATCTTTGTTATCAATAACAACTCGAATGATTGAGTTCTAATACTCAGCTCGGGACGATCTTTCGCAAGTTTACACGATAATTTGTACTGAAATTTTTGGTAAGAATCTGGAAGATTTCTGACTACGACAACTTGATAAGTTTCGGACCCTTCGACCTTATCTTCAGTCCATTCACGGGCCGATAGTGTCTCAAGCATTTGCAGGGCATCACCAGGAACCTGCCTAGATGGGTCCACCACTTTGTAAAGAATCAACCTCAATAGCCTTTGGATTTCACATTTTTGTATCTCTTGGCGCATGTACACTTCCGCCAACACACTGAAGTATCCATCTTCCACATCAGCATCAGAATAGTATTTCATTTAAGACTCTAGATGGGCTGAATTTTAGGAGAGTCAAAGTCAAAATGCTAAATTTAGGGGCTGACTCTTTTATTTTTCATTTACGTATTTCATTTCGTGTTCTAGTTTGTGGTGTCTTGTTTATTTGGATTATCTAATGTTTTTGTATTGGAAATTAGCCCCTCTCGAATCGGGCCAACTTTCTTAATATTTTAATAAATCAGCCTCTTGTTTTCGAGTATATATCAGTGACTAACGGATAATTGAGTCTACAGGCTTGGCCACAAATATTATAAACACTCGACTTGACTTGTTATTTAACATTTTGTAGACCCATTAAGCTTTATGTATGTTTTTTCAAGCCATAATTGAGTCTACAAGCTTTACTAGCGGATATAATTTATATATATATATTTTCAAGTTATTCAAGCTGAACTTAAGGAAATTTTGAGTGTAAAGGTGGCACATTACCGGTTATATGAGCATATTGTTTACTTTAGTGATATATTTGAATTGTGTTATGTAGGTAATGATCAAGAATTTGGAACAAGTGGTGTGGATGGTTTTAAATTCATTTCAAGATTGATATCCGCGTGTGAGATGGGTTGCAATTAATGAAATCCGACAATTGGCTACAGATTTAGAGCAAGATTTGCAGGTTTAGTACTAGCAAAGATTGCTTCCGGTTTTGGCCACTGCTATGGATGAGTTTCAAAATCCACGAGTTCAGGTTAGTAATGCTATTTTTGCTGAATTGGACCATAATCATCCCTACATTTATAGATAGTTTAATAGGAAAAAGTCGGTTCTTTTTATACTTAAATTTACGATTTAGCTTTTTTTTTTAATATAATTAATGAAGATGGGTACCTACTTTTTGGCATTTTCAGTACTGTTACTTTCGGTACTGGTACTGGTTCACTATGGTACCGGTAAAATAACAAATTTTACCTTCAAATAAAGTTACTGTACTACTTTTGTACTGTTCAAATTTGACTATTTTGGCAGTTTACTCTAATATATTTTGTTGAAAAGTTAAATTGGAGTTCAACTCAACTATATATATTGGAGTTCAAGTATTCCATTTCCTACCTTTTCTTTCATATTGGAGTTCAAGTAAATTACTTCAACTCAACTATATATATTGGAGTTCAAGTATTCCATTTCCTACCTTTTCTTTCAAATATAGGTATTGCACTTCAAGTCTACCATTTATTATTACCTTTTCTTTCAAACATGAGTTGTAATGAAGCAAATTTCAAACCTAAAAGAGGAAGACCATGAAAAGAAACATACATATCTAGTAAGAATGTTATTATGCTTTCTATTTATGCTTTTTGGGATTATTTCTAATTTTTAATAATTTTGATTCTTTTCATTTTTGTTTAAGTGAAGATAATGAATTATCATCTAATTCTACCTCTTCTAGTGTCAAAAAAATTAACATTGTTAAATCAGGTATAAAATTTTCTTTTTCATTATATAAAGTTTGTTTCCAGGTGTCCCTTATTTGCTAATTCTCATTAAAGTGGTTAAATGTACAAGAAATCGAAGGAGTAGTAGATTAAAGAAAAATGAATGTGTAGGAAATCGGAGGAGTAGTAGATTAAAGAAAAAAGAATGTTCATATAGTGGAAATGTTGATAAAGGTAATAACTTTTTTTTTAATTTATTTAACATGTTAAAGTTAAAAATGTAATTTTACACTACAAAATTAATGTATTTTGAAGATTAAAGAAAAAGGAAAGTAATTTTATCTGACATCAAACGATTATTATTATTATTATTATTTTTTTGTATTTGTAAACCTTCAAATATCATTACCGTACTACTTTTGTACTAGTACCATATCGTACGATACCAAATATATTAGTACCGGTACTAGGACCCAATTTTGACGAATTTTGATACCGGTATTAATTAATTGAAAACTGTTCACTTTTTTCTATTAAAGATTAAAAACTAATATTTATTAAAAAAATCTTTCTTCTTTTATTCAATTGTATTTATATTGTATTTTATACATTTAATATTAATTATTCTTCTTAATAGCTACATTTATTAGTTTCTAGAAAAATAGCAAGTAATAAAGTTTGTTTCTTGAAAGCTACATTTATTATTAATGATTCTTCTTAAAAGCTAAATTTGGATTAGAGTCATTAGTATTTAAATGAAAGACATATTTGAGTGTTTCAACTTTCAAGGTACAACTAACTCTTAAAACACCCCATGTTTAAATGAAAGTATTTGAGTGTTTCAACTTTAAACAGCATGCATGTATGTTACTTCAATTTTGAGTACCTATTGATTGATTGGCTCTTTATTTATTTTTAACGATAAACTAGAAACTTCTTTCTAGTCGGTCCTTAGCATTCGTTGTCTTCAATATTTTATAAGTAATATTTACTAAAATCTGTATTTATAAAGTTATACAAAGATTTGCATGAAGAAAAAAAAAGGCAATTTAATATATTCATCTTTTCATTGATTCCGTATCAATGAAAAGTTTTTTTTGGACAAAAACTTTTTTGTTCAAAACTTTTTGATGCTTTTTATTAACTGCATTGAAAAATTAAGCTTTTTTATATGACTTTTTTAACATATTACATAATATACAATACTCTTATAAGGGGAATATATTAAATTGCCTTTTTTTATTTTTCTTCATGCAAATCTTTGTATAACTTTATAAATACAGATTTTAGTAAATATTACTTTTAAAATATTGAAGACAACGAAAGTTAAGAACCGACTAGAAAGAAGTTTCAGTTTATCGTTAAAAGGAAATAAAGAGCCAATCAATCAATAGGTACTCAAAATTGAAGTAACAAACATGCATGCTATTTAAAGTTGAAACACTAAAAAACTTCTTTCATTTACAAGTGGAATGATGCTCAAGAGTCTGCCTTCCAGAGGCTAAAGGAAAACCCTCGTAATGCTCCTATCCTTACCTAAAGGTACGGATGACTTTGTGGTTTATTGTGACGCGTCTATTCGTGGGCTCGGTTGCGTGTTGATGCAACGCTAGAAAGTTATCGCCTTTGCTTTTCGACAACCTAAGATTCACGAAAGGAACTACACGACGCACGACTTGGAACTCGGAGCAATCGTCTTTGCACTCAAGATATGGAGACATTACTTGTACGGTACCAAGTGCATGATTTACACCGATCGCAGGAGACTCCAGCATATCTTGGATCAGAAGGGGTTGAACATGAGGCAACGCAGATGGGTAGGACTCCTTAACGACTACGAATGCGCAATTAAGTATCATCCCGGCAAGGCCAATGTGGTGGCTGATGCCCTCAACAGGAAGGAAACCAAACCTAAGCGTGTTCGTGCTTTACAGCTCACTATCCACTTGAACCTCCCTAATCGGATTTGAAATGCTCAGGTTGAAGCATTGAAAGAAGAAAACATTAGGGCTGAGACCCTACGAGGATCAAGGAAACGTTTAGAACAAAAAGGAAGACGGCGCTTACTACGTGACAGGGCGTATATGGGTCCCACTTTTTGGAAATCTACGTGAACTCGTGATGGACGAAGCACACAAATCTCGTTACTCGGTACATCCTGGTTCGGATAAGATGTACCACGATCTCAAGACTACGCATTGGTGGCTTGTTATGAAGGCCCACCTAGCCACCTACCGTTAGGCTTATTACAACAACCAGAACTGCCAAAATGGTAATGGGAGCGCGTCCCTATGGATTTCGTCACAGGCTTACCAAGATCTCAAACGACACTTACCATTAGTGGAGTTCTCCTACAACAATAGTTACCACACCAGCGTTCAGGCGGCACCATTTGAGGCATTGTATGGTCGTAAATACCGGTCACCCTTATGATTGGGCGGAAGATGGCGAAGGCCAGATCACAGGTCCAGAACTGGTGGTAGACACTACGGAAAGGATTGCCCAGATCAGACAACGCATGGCGGCAGCTCGTGACTGTCAGAAGAATTACGCTGATAAGGATAGGAAACCGCTAGAGTTCCAGGTTGGTGACCGGGCTCTACTTAAAGTCTCACACTGGAAGGGTGTGGTTCGTTTTGGAAAACGGGGCAAGCTTAATCCGCGATATGTTGGACCATTCGAAATTACCGAAAAGATCGGTAAGGTCGCTTACAGATTGAATCTGCCTAAAGAACTGAGTGATGTGCACAACGTCTTCCACGTGTCTAATCTGAAGAAGTGTCTGTCAGATGAAACACTCATCATTCCTTTCAAGGAACTCACTACTGACGAACAACTACACTTTACTGAGGAACCGAATGAGATCACGGATCGAGAGATTAAAACCCTCAAACGTAGCCAGATACCTCTCGTACGAGTTCGTTGGAACTCGCGCCGTGGCCCAGGGTTTACCTGGGAGTGGGAAGACCAGATGAAGTGCAAGTATCCCCAGTTGTTCTCAAACGAAACTCCCAGCACTGAAGCTACAACCGAATTTCGGGACGAAATTCCAAACTAACGGGGGGATGATGTGGCACCCCGTTGAAACGCTCTCACTCATACTAGCTTGTCAGTGGTTGCCTTAAACTTTCGGGACGAAAGTTCTTAAAACTTGGGGATAATGTGACACTCTGGGTTTTTCCGAACAACCACCTTGTATTGAACTTGCGTGTATATATTACTAAATGAAAAACATGGTGTGATCTTGATATGCTATGTGATCCTCGTGCTAAGTTATGTGTTGACAATGTGTAAGTATGATATACATAGTTATATATATAAATGTATAGTAAGCCGAGACCATGAACCCGACTCGAGACCACTCGGTCTCGAGTGAACATTAAACGGTTGGGCCGTGTGCACTTGAGCCCATTCGGAACCCATTAGGGTGTACCGACCTTAGAACGGGTATAAAACCCATGCCCAAGCCAACCTTCTCTCATTTTGACATTTCCATCATTCTCCCACACTCACCCACACACTCTCCTACATTCCTTCAATCACTAAAACCCTAAAGCTCCACCAACACTCTCCTCCTTTCTTCTCGGAACAACCGTCGGCTAAGGAAGGAGCTCTCGGATCTCGGTAAATCCCTACACACCTCCACGTTTTGGAACCGGTTAGTGTTTTAATGTGTGTTAGAAAACTATGTGTGCTTAATGAATAAGATGCATGATTAGTTTAGAGGTCTTTTTGCATGATTCTTGTATGATTAGTGGGTTGTAATATGATGAATAATGTGTGGGAGCCATTGTATGATAATGTCTTGCTAAGGTGTTTTGAAGGGTAAATGATTAATAGCTTAGGATGATTTTTGCTATCCGATTCATGTTAGATATTTTAGGACAAATGTGTGTTTGATGAGATGATGCAAGATTTACTTGATCTTTGATCACAACATTTCATGCTTGAATGATCTCATGAAGAACACTATGTATATGTGTTAAATGTGATATGAACAAATGTTGAATATGATGAACAATGTTGAATGTGAGATAAACATTTGAATATGTGATGTTTGATCTGATTTAATTAGAATTTAGACAAGAAAACATGTTTGTGTGATTTAATTGGATAGTACACTCTTACATGAAATTCCAATTCTATTGGATAGTACAGCTGAGGTTCTAGAAGGCCTCCTCCTGTGCGCGCATCCATGGTTGCGAGTCGAGACCTCTAGTTTCGACTCGAGGCCATCAAAGAGACAACCCGAGACCCCCGGTTTCGACTCGAGAACATTAAGTGACAACTCGAGACCATGCAGCAGACTTCACGGACTCGAGACCCGCCAAATCTCGACTCAAGATTTCCTGATCTCGATTCGAGACCAGACTCGAGACTCCCAAGGCTGCAACACAAATATTCACAATTCGAGACTCTTGGTTGCGACTCGAGACCCCATGATCTCGAGTCGAGACCACCTAGTCTCGACTGGAGCTACCTGACTTAGCTTCTGGGCCATTGTTATTTGGGTTCACTGTTAACTGAATTGTTTTGGGCTGTATATTCCTGCTACTGTTTTACTGGGTTGTGTGTTGTTTAACTGATTAACTGTTAGAATAGGCCCGGTACTGTACATACTTGTATGACGTGCATGCTACATGTTAGATATGTGTAGAATCTACGTGACTTAATTGTATCCAAACCTGACCTATACTGGTAACCATGTTAGGACGTGGTGACCAACGTGTTTGACCAAGTAATTAATCTGCCGAGCAACACAAGGTGAGTTCACAACTATTAAAGCATGCGTTCCCGGTGGTTTTGGGAAACGGAAACTTAAACAACGCTATCCCCTCGTAAGGGATACAAACCTACTTTCTTCCCCTTAAATGGGACTCTTAGTTAATTATTCTACACGGCTACGAGAACGTTTCTACGCACTAGTTCGTCACCCTAGGGGAAACACTAGTGCTCTTTGTTAAGAAGAAGGATGGCACATTCCGTATGTGCATCGACTATCGTGAGCTGAACAAAGTTACCATCAAGAACCGTTACCCACTCCCACGTATTAATGACCCGTTCGATCAGTTGCAAGGATCAAGCTACTACTCTAAGATTGACCTGCGATCAGGTTATCATCAGCTGAGAGTCTGTGATGAAGACACCTCCAAAACTACGTTCAGAACTTGTTATGGTCACTATGAATTTCTCGTCATGACTTTTGGAATGACCCACGCGCCTGCGGTTTTTTATGGATCTCATGAACTGAGTGTGCAAACCCTACCTCAACAAGTTCGTGATTATGTTTATCGACGACCTCTTAATCCACTCGAAAAGTCAAGAGGAGCATGAACAACACTTGCGTCTTATTCTCGAGCTCATTCGCAATGAACAACTGTACGCCAAGTTCTCGAAATGCGACTTCTGGCTTCGAGAAGTCCACTTCCTTGGACACGTGGCCAATAAGGACGAAATTCACTCTATAAAGAATTGGCATACCCCTAAGACACCGACCGAAGTTCTCCAATTCTTGGGATTGGCAGGATACTATCGTAGATTCATCAAGGGATTTTCGAAGATCGCTCAACCCCTCGCGACTCTCACCCAGAAGGGCATTGCTTACAAGTGGAATGATGCTCAAGAGTCTGCCTTCCAGAGGCTAAAGGAAAACCCTCGTAATGCTCCTATCCTTACCTAAAGGTACGGATGACTTTGTGGTTTATTGTGACGCGTCTATTCGTGGGCTCGGTTGCGTGTTGATGCAACGCTAGAAAGTTATCGCCTTTGCTTTTCGATAACCTAAGATTCACGAAAGGAACTACACGACGCACGACTTGGAACTCGGAGCAATCGTCTTTGCACTCAAGATATGGAGACATTACTTGTACGGTACCAAGTGCATGATTTACACCGATCGCAGGAGACTCCAGCATATCTTGGATCAGAAGGGGTTGAACATGAGGCAACGCAGATGGGTAGGACTCCTTAACGACTACGAATGCGCAATTAAGTATCATCCCGGCAAGGCCAATGTGGTGGCTGATGCCCTCAACAGGAAGGAAACCAAACCTAAGCGTGTTCGTGCTTTACAGCTCACTATCCACTTGAACCTCCCTAATCGGATTTGAAATGCTCAGGTTGAAGCATTGAAAGAAGAAAACATCAGGGCTGAGACCCTACGAGGATCAAGGAAACGTTTAGAACAAAACGGAAGACGGCGCTTACTACGTGACAGGGCGTATATGGGTCCCACTTTTTGGAAATCTACGTGAACTCGTGATGGACGAAGCACACAAATCTCGTTACTCGGTACATCCTGGTTCGGATAAGATGTACCATGATCTCAAGACTACGCATTGGTGGCCTGTTATGAAGGCCCACCTAGCCACCTACCGTTAGGCTTATTACAACAACCAGAACTGCCAAAATGGTAATGGGAGCGCGTCCCTATGGATTTCGTCACAGGCTTACCAAGATCTCAAACGACACTTACCATTAGTGGAGTTCTCCTACAACAATAGTTACCACACCAGCATTCAGGCGGCACCCTTTGAGGCATTGTACGGTCGTAAATGCCAGTCACCCTTATGATTGGGCAGAAGATGGCGAAGGCCAGATCACAGGTCCAGAACTGGTGGTAGACACTACGGAAAGGATTGCCCAGATCAGACAACGCATGGCGGCAGCTCGTGACTGTCAGAAGAATTACGCTGATAAGGATAGGAAACCGCTAGAGTTCCAGGTTGGTGACTGGGCTCTACTTAAAGTCTCACACTGGAAGGGTGTGGTTCGTTTTGGAAAACGGGGCAAGCTTAATCCGCGATATGTCAGACCATTCGAAATTACCAAAAAGATCGGTAAGGTCGCTTACAGATTGAATCTGCCTGAAGAACTGAGTGTTGTGCACAACGTCTTCCACGTGTCTAATCTGAAGAAGTGTCTGTCAGATGAAACACTCATCATTCCTTTCAAGGAACTCACTACTGACGAACAACTACACTTTACTGAGGAACCGAATGAGATCACGGATCGAGAGATCAAAACCCTCAAAAGTAGCCAGATACATCTCGTACGAGTTCGTTGGAACTCGCGCCGTGGCCCAGGGTTTACCTGGGAGCGGGAAGACCAGATGAAGCGCAAGTATCCCCAGTTGTTCTCAAACGAAACTCCCAGCACTGAAGCTACAACCGAATTTCGGGACGAAATTCCAAACTAACGGGGGGATGATGTGACACCCCGTTGAAACGCTCTCACTCATACTAGCTTGTCAGTGGCTGCCTTAAACTTTCGGGGCGAAAGTTCTTAAAACTTGGGGATAATGTGACACTCTGGGTTTTTCCGAACAACCACCTTGTATTGAACTTGCGTGTATATATTACTAAATGAAAAACATGGTGTGATCTTGATATGCTATGTGATCCTCGTGCTAAGTTATGTGTTGACAATGTGTAAGTATGATATACATAGTTATATATATAAATGTATAGTAAGCCGAGACCATGAACCCGACTCGAGACCACTCGGTCTCGAGTGAACATTAAACGGTTGGGCCGTGTGCACTTGAGCCCATTCGGAACCCATTAGGGTGTACCGACCTTAGAACGGGTATAAAACCCATGCCCAAGCCAACCTTCTCTCATTTTGACATTTCCATCATTCTCCCACACTCACCCACACACTCTCCTACATTCCTTCAATCACTAAAACCCTAAAGCTCCACCAACACTCTCCTCCTTTCTTCTCGGAACAACCGTCGGCTAAGGAAGGAGCTCTCGGATCTCGGTAAATCCCTACACACCTCCACGTTTTGGAACCGGTTAGTGTTTTAATGTGTGTTAGAAAACTATGTGTGCTTAATGAATAAGATGCATGATTAGTTTAGAGGTCTTTTTGCATGATTCTTGTATGATTAGTGGGTTGTAATATGATGAATAATGTGTGGGAGCCATTGTATGATAATGTCTTGCTAAGGTGTTTTGAAGGGTAAATGATTAATAGCTTAGGATGATTTTTGCTATCCGATTCATGTTAGATATTTTAGGACAAATGTGTGTTTGATGAGATGATGCAAGATTTACTTGATCTTTGATCACAACATTTCATGCTTGAATGATCTCATGAAGAACACTATGTATATGTGTTAAATGTGATATGAACAAATGTTGAATATGATGAACAATGTTGAATGTGAGATAAACATTTGAATATGTGATGTTTGATCTGATTTAATTAGAATTTAGACAAGAAAACATGTTTGTGTGATTTAATTGGATAGTACACTCTTACATGAAATTCCAATTCTATTGGATAGTACAGCTGAGGTTCTAGAAGGCCTCCTCCTGTGCGCGCATCCATGGTTGCGAGTCGAGACCTCTAGTTTCGACTCGAGGCCATCAAAGAGACAACCCGAGACCCCCGGTTTCGACTCGAGAACATTAAGTGACAACTCGAGACCATGCAGCAGACTTCACGGACTCGAGACCCGCCAAATCTCGACTCAAGATTTCCTGATCTCGATTCGAGACCAGACTCGAGACTCCCAAGGCTGCAACACAAATATTCACAATTCGAGACTCTTGGTTGCGACTCGAGACCCCATGATCTCGAGTCGAGACCACCTAGTCTCGACTGGAGCTACCTGACTTAGCTTCTGGGCCATTGTTATTTGGGTTCACTGTTAACTGAATTGTTTTGGGCTGTATATTCCTGCTACTGTTTTACTGGGTTGTGTGTTGTTTAACTGATTAACTGTTAGAATAGGCCCGGTACTGTACATACTTGTATGACGTGCATGCTACATGTTAGATATGTGTAGAATCTACGTGACTTAATTGTATCCAAACCTGACCTATACTGGTAACCATGTTAGGACGTGGTGACCAACGTGTTTGACCAAGTAATTAATCTGCCGAGCAACACAAGGTGAGTTCACAACTATTAAAGCATGCGTTCCCGGTGGTTTTGGGAAACGGAAACTTAAACAACGCTATCCCCTCGTAAGGGATACAAACCTACTTTCTTCCCCTTAAATGGGACTCTTAGTTAATTATTGTTTATACGGTAATGCAACAAGCAACACTAAACGAAACTCTATCACTTAAGTCCCTACCATTTAATACCGATTAGTCGCCGGGGCCTGGCGAACGGGTTATTAGTTAATAGCGCTATTTAGGTGTAACCAGCCTCACACCGACCCTTGTTACTGGGAACGGGAGTGAACTAATGAACTCTGGCAAACCGTCAATGATGATAGAACATTGACAAACGGGGCACTACAGAAACGTACGGTTAAGTAAGTATTCGGTATTGGAAAAATAGTTTAGTCGCTTACCAATGGGGTAGCTCCCCATCGCATGTATAAACGGATAAATTAACTGGTGAAACAAGTTTTTGGTAATTAAAACTGGACAACTCGTGAACTCGCCAACATTTTTGTTGATACCCTACTGCATGCTTTGCAGGTACCCAGTGACTCAGGAGCTTGCAGCTTGGGAATGTGTAGTGGTCGTCTAGCCCATGTGCTGGGTTTTAAATAATCTTGAACTATGAACTCTGTTTTGAAACTGTTTGGTTTATGCTTCCGCTGTTTACTTAAACTGCTACTTGAACTTAAACCTTTAAAACTTCGAACTATAATGTTTACTAACTATTGTGGTTGGTGAACATTTTTACTATTGACCAATGCTCAGTATAATTGGTGGCTGGATCCTGGTCAGTCACGCCTCCAAGCGGTGGCACTCCGCATGTGGATTTTAGGGGTGTGACAGTTGAAACCGGAAGAAGTGGTCTGCAACGGTCGTTAAAGAATATTCATAATATCCCAGAATAATAGGATAGTTTGTTTATTCACGTAACTATAAATAGGAGTGTCGGGTCATAGGAAACACACACTTTTTCGAGCTCTCATACTCGTACACTTTCTCATTTCTAGCTGCAAACACACTCTAACATTCACAACTCACAATCGTTGTAGCACTTAGATCCGATCCGAGCATTATCCTGTAACTGTATCCTGGTTATTCAATCAATAAGAAGAACAAGGCAGCCGACGATTGTCAGCTCCGGAGGTTTTGTGCCGGCGATCTAGATTGATCAAGGGTTTTCCTCGTACATCTCGTGCCCACATTTACTTTTATTGTTTATTATTCACTAACTAACTAGAATAGTTTGATATCCTCGAACTATATCCTGAAACTGTTTTTATTTACAGTCAACATACCACATTTTTGCAATTATAAATAGCACGCTACCTCACAAACTAAATTTGATCACTTAATTGCTTCGGCAATTTTTGACCAAAACAAAAGGTAGGAAATGGAATACTTGAACTCCAATATATATAGTTGAGTTGAACTCCAATTTAACTTTTCAAAAAAATATATTAGAGTAATTTCCAATGTCACAACTCCTGACCCCACCCTAGGAGCGGGAGCCGTGAAATAGTCAGATGGTATCGGTGTTTATTAAATACTCAGCGGAAAATTTTTCATCAGGATCGTAGTTAGAAAATAATTTCAGAGTTTGTAAAACACCAAACTTTTAATATTAAACAAATGGCTAAACCCATATTCAATTCAATTGTTTTTATAGGGATAAACCCAAATAAATAAAACATAATTTTTTTCTTTTATTCAGGTATTTATAGCCACTTTATTTAACCCTTCAGTGCTCCATAGCTGGCTTCTATTATCTTTACAGCAAAAATTACCTGAAACACATTTGGAAAACATTTTATCAGTAATAAATACTGGCGAGTTCATTCCATTTTTATAAAAATATATTGCTATACTTTACAGCATTAAGGGTTTTTATATTTACCCAACTCAATCAGTATTTGTCACATGGTGGCTGTTCCGATGTGACAGTGGTCATATCACTCATTAGCTCACTTTCGTCCAATAGTGAATTTATCAAGTAATTATATCTTACTATTATTCAAAGTATCTGTCACTAGGCGATTTCCATGACGGTGGTCATATCACTGTTGATCATTCTTTCAACTAGTGACTGGAGTCATAACACTGTTGATCATTCTCTCAACTAGTGCCTGCGATCGTATCATTGTTGATAATTCTTTCAACTAGTGCATGTGGTCATGATACTGTTGATCATTCTCTCAACTAGTGCCTTTTGTCATGTCACTGTTGATCATTCTCTCAACTAGTGACTCTGGTCATATCACTGTTGATCATTCTTTCAACTAGTGACACTTATCAAATAATGTATACCAAATTTCACATATCGGTAGTAATTGCTGAATACATAACCCAACTATACATGTATAGTACTAGATTACTATATATTCGGTAGAATATAATGTATTATATATAAATACAGTTAACAAATATGCACATAATCGGTGTAAATTGATTTGAAATTAATAAATTATAATATAGGAGTTTAGTAGGTAATAATTTTCATTCTAACAAAATCCACGGGGTAAAGATTAAGTAAAATGGCCCAACCATAAATTTTATAATGGGATCTAAAACCATTTGATAAGAGCTCCAAACTTTGTTAGATTTATTAATTATATTTTTCTTTAATATAACTAATATATTTTAATAATGATTAATAAAGCTCTATTTTATATACACACCATTTAGATTTATTTCAATCATACATTAAATTTATTAATAATTTAATAAAGTAATGTAAAATAATATTAGTTATAGGCTATGGCTACTGGGGCACAATTCCGCCGTGCTTGAGGTCATGCTACTATTGGCTAACTTTTTGGCCAATAGTAACGAGTGTCAAGTAATGTATACAAAACACCATAAACTGTCAGCTATTGCAGAATATAAAAACTTCAATCACTGTAAGTATAACTGATAAACATTTAAGATTTTGGAAAGTATTTTTAAATATAATTCACAAAAAGGTGATAAAAAGAAGAATGACTCACAAACTGTAAGAAAAGAGAATGGACTCACTTTGTAACTTTAGGGTTCAACTAAAAGCCTCCTGGTAGAATATTGGGTATAACTCCTGAGCTATTTAATAAATATATAATGCACTTGTGTTAAATATAATAACCCAAATTCAACTTTATCAATACGACCCGAGACAGAACCCCAACGGACTTAGTCACGCAGAGCCTTGACATGCGTTACGGGGCCCTAGATCAATCGGACAGGGTATCAACTCAGTGATCATGGGTTAAAACACTTAAAACGAGGCAGGGCTTTGGAGTATTAGGGGTGTAATACTTAAAGAAAAAATGGAATATATATAGAACAGATAGAGCGAGAAAGAAGAGAAGGGTCTAAGCACTTGAAATGGTTTCACAGCTTTCTATTTATACCTGAATTTCTCCTTGGAGGCTACGCTTCATATGACACGTATACTTTCAATATTTAAATCAATCATACACGTCCACATATGCCCATTTCAATTGAATGTAGTTTTAAATTTTTTATTATTTTATTATTATAATTAATTCAGCTGCTTCACTCATTTGGCGCTTATAACTTCTAAAATATGACGTTTTATAAAACGACGAATATATCATTAGAACAAGAATATTTGTGTTACGGCCCCCGACCCGGTTTGACCCGTTTCAGGAGCCGCGGGACAGAAATCCGGTGGTATTTATTTAACAGCGGAAGTCTTTATCAGGATCTTTTTAAAACTGCAATTCTCCTGATTATTTTATTTCACAACTCGGGATAAAACCCCGGTAATTTACAATCATAAGATTTCACGGAGAAATCTTTATTTTACAAAACATGTTTCTTTATTTTATATTGAGCCACTTCCTTAAGCTTGTAGTGCTTCACGGCACTTTTCTTGAATCACAACAGATCACCTGAAACATGTTTGAAAAAGGTTTTGTCAGTGGGAAATACTGGTGAATCATTTATTTTACTAAAACGACCCGTTTGTTATAATTTACAGTATTAAGAGCGATTACAGTGTTTCCTGATATCAACCAACTACCCACAGTATTTGTCACTCGAACATCCATCGGTAGCCTCTGAGCCCGATGGTGTCTGTGACTATGGTCATATCACCCCTTGGCCCCGTTGTCCAATGGTGAAGTTTATCAAGTAATGTATACAAAACCCCACATACCGGCTGTAATTTGGTGACTACAAAGACTTAATCCCTGTAATTATAACTTTGAAAATAACATACTTTTGAAATCAAATTTGATAAAAAGAGAATGACTCACATTGCAGATTTAATTGAGCAGAACCTAGCCTACTGATTAGCCTTTTAACCTAAATTAATAACATGTACACAACTCGGTTAGTAACTTAATACAGCATTTACGATAACTCACGAGATTAAACCCTCACATCGAATGACAAAGTGCGATACTTAAACATCCATTGAATTAACAACGAATGACAAAGCATAAACCCTAATATGGGCAGCACTTAAACATCCATTGGATAGTTTAATCGATCGGACATTGAATCGTATCAGCGATCGAGTTATTACCCTGTATTGCGGCAACGATTTGTGATTCGTGTGTGTTTTTGTAGTATTCAGACAATATCTCAACGTATATTTTGAGTTTTTACGTCGAACTGAAGCCAGGAATCAAGTCCCAGACTCTACTATTTATACATGAAAAATCTTCCCCCTCGCGCCATGCGAGAGGTCCTCTTGTTCGCGTCACGTGGCGCGAGAGACCCTAGTCTACTATAGGGTTGCTTCGTGTTCTAGTAGCTTATCTGAGTTGGTCTCGCGTTCATTTGAATTTTTGACAACAAACTGTGTGGATATTACCGATTAGGGTTTACCCCCCCTGAGTTTTAGGGGCCCTAATCCTTATTCCGATTATTCTGAAAATTTTAGGGTTGAAGCAGAATCACTTGGGTTTCTCACTTAGGGTTTCCTATTGGACAATTAAAATAATAATTAGGACTTTTTTTAATGAAAGTTGTTACATTCTCCCCACCTTAATAAAATCTCGTCCCCGAGATTTACTGGAATAATTGAGGATACTTTCGCTTCATCTCTGATTCCAGCTCCCAAGTGTATTCAGGTCCTTTCCTTGAATCCCACTTGACTTTGACCAATACTAGTCGTTTATGTTTGAGAAACTTGATCTTTCGATCTTCTATTTGAAGCGGTTTCTCTACGAATTTCAGCTTTTCATTTACCTCTATGTCTTGTAGAGGTACTACCAGTGATTCGTCTGATAGACATTTCTTAAGGTTGGATACATGAAATACATCATGTACTCCAGCTAACTCCTTTGGTAGTTTTAAACGATAGGCAACAAGTCCTATACGTTGGATTACTGAAAATGGTCCTACGTATCTTGGACTTAGCTTTCCTTTCTTACCGAATCGAACTACTCCTTTCCAAGGAGAAACTTTTAACAGTACTTTGTCTCCTACTTGGAATTCCAACTGTTTCCGTCTATTGTCAGAATAACTTTTCTGGCGATCTCGAGCCGTCTTCAATCTTTCTTTGATTTGTGTAATCTTATCAGTAGTTTCTTGCACAATCTCCGGACCTGATAATTGACTTTCTCCTATTTCTGCCCAACAAACTGGAGTTCTGCACTTACGTCCGTATAGTGCTTCAAATGGGGCAGTTTCAATGCTTGAATGATAACTATTGTTATAGGAGAATTCGATTAAAGGTAAATGGTCATCCCAATTTCCACCAAAATCTATCACACATGCTCGGAGCATGTCTTCTAGAGTTTGTATCGTCCTTTCACTTTGCCCGTCTGTTTGTGGATGATATGCCGTACTCAGATTTAGTCGAGTTCCCATTGCTTTTTGGAAACTTGTCCAAAAATGAGAAGTGAAACGACTATCCCTATCCGAAACAATGGAGAGTGAAACTCCATGTAAGGATACTATTTCATCTACATACAACTTTGCCAACCTTTCCATACTAAAGGTTTCTTTCATAGGTAAAAAGTGAGCTGATTTGGTTAATCGATCCACAATTACCCAAATCGCATCATTACCTTTTCGGGTTTTAGGCAACTTAGTAACAAAATCCATTGTTATAAGTTCCCATTTCCATATAGGCATTTCTAATTGTTGTAGTAGACCTGAAGGTTTTTGGTGTTCTGCCTTAACTTGTGAACAAGTAAGACACTTAGAAACATATCGAGCTATGTCCTTTTTCATTCCTATCTACCAAAAATTATTCCTTAAATCTTGGTACATCTTATTGTTTCCAGGGTGTATGGTATACCTAGATTTATGAGCTTCCTCTAAAATCTTATTTCTTAATTCTCCCTGCTTAGGTACCCATATTCTGCTTTTGTGGAATCTCCAAATTCCATCAGCTCCTTGCTCTAATTCTTTTATGCGTCCCTTCATTCCTTCAGCATCATCCTTGATTGCAGTTTCTTGAACATTCTTCAATTGTTCCATTAAATCTAATTGTAGATTTAATCTAAGAGCACGAACTCGCTTATGCTTTTCATGATACTTACGACTTAAGGCATCTGCAACCACATTTGCCTTTCCTTCGTGATACTAAATAGCACAGTCGTAGTCACTTAGAATTTCCATCCATCTCCTTTGCCTCATGTTTAACTCTTTTTGCCCAAATATGTACCTTAAACTTTTATGATCTGTATAGACAGTAAATTTACTTCCGTACAGATAATGCCTCCAAATCTTAAGGGCAAAAATTACGGCTCCTAATTCTAAATCATGAGTCGTATAGTTTTCTTCGTGCTTTTTCAATTGCCTTGAAGCATATGCAATTACTTTCTTACGTTGCATTAGCACACATCCTAATCCTAGTTTTGAAGCATCACAATATACTTCAAAATCTTCAGTCCCTTCTGGTAAAGCTAGGATTGGAGCATTTGTTAATTTCTGCTTCAAGATTCTAAAGGCTTCTTCTTGTTTAGGTCCCCATTCAAACTTAATGGCTTTACAGGTTAGTTTAGTTAATGGTACAGCTATTTTGGAATAATCCTTAATAAATCGTCTATAATATTCGGCTAAACCTATAAAACTTCTAATTTCCATTGCGGTTTGTGGAACCTTCCATTTGGTAATTGCTTCTATCTTAGCAGGATCTACGTGAATACCTTCGTGATTCACCATGTGCCCGAGAAATTGTACTTCTTGCAACCAAAATTCACACTTCGAGAATTTGGCATACAGCTTTTCTTTTCTTAACAAAGTTAAGAGTGCATGCAAGTGCTCACAATGTTCTGTCTGAATTTTGGAATAAATAAGTATATCGTCAATGAAGACAATTACAAATTTATCCAAATACGGTTTACAGATTCTATTCATCATGTCCATAAATGCTGCAGGTGCATTCGTTAATCTGAAGGGCATGACTGTAAACTCGTAATGACCATACCTAGTTCTGAAAGCAGTTTTAGGTATGTCTTCTTCTTGTACCTTTAATTGATGATATCCGGAACGTAAGTCGATCTTAGAAAAATATCTAGCTCCTTGAAGTTGATCGAAAAGATCATCAATCCTAGGTAATGGGTATCGATTCTTAATTGTAACCTTATTCAATTCTCTATAATCAATACACATTCTCATCGAACCATCCTTCTTCTTTACGAACAACACTGGCGCTCCCCAAGGGGATGAGCTAGGTTGTATGAATCCTTTGCTTAGTAATTCATCTAATTGCTTTTTCAGTTCTAACATTTCGGTAGGAGCTAACCGATAAGGTGCGTTGGCTATCGGTATAGTTCCAGGAATTAGATGAATCCTAAATTCTACTCCCCTATCTGGTGGTAATCCTGGTAACTCTTCCGGGAATATATCTGGGTATTCTGAGACTGCAGGAATCTCCTTAAGTTCTTTAACCTTAGTACTAATGATTACTGAAATCATATATACTATTCCTTGTTTTCGTTCATAACTAGCAACTTTCATTACTGATATGAACTTCATGGGTGTACGTGGTTTATCTCCTGTAATCCTGATTATTTCTCCGGTAGGTGCCTGAATTTCTATGGAATTCTTATCACAAAGAATTCGAGCATGGTTGGCTACTAACCAATCCATTCCTAACACAACATCGAATTCAGCTAATTTCATAGGTAATAGGTTTGCAGAGAAGTTATGACCTGAAAGTTCTATTTCTATATTTTGCAAAACCTTATCTATTTTAACTGAATTCCCATTAGCTGTTTCGACTGTAAAAATCTGCCTATTGTTGGTTAAGGGTATATTAAGAGCTTGGCAGAATGAAGTATTTATAAAACTTTGGTTTGCACCAGAGTCAAATAATACTTTTGCGTAAATGTTGTGAACTAAGAACGTACCAGCTATCACATCTGGAATGAGTTCTGCTTCCTGAGTAGTCAGCTGGAATGCTCTGACATTCTTTTTAGTAGCTCCATCGGCTGTCTTGGCTTTGTTGTTTGCTGGTTTCACCAATTTAGGACAATCTGTTTTGAAATGCCCATTTTCTCCTCAATTATAACAGATCCTAGTTTTCTTTCTACAATCTTCTTCGCGATGGCCCGCGACTTTGCAAAAGTTACATGTTACATTACATCTTCCATAATGTCTCTTTTTGCAATATCTGCAGAACGGCGAAGTTGAAGATTGCCCTGTTCCTCTTTTCTTGAAGCTACTATTATTACCCGTACGAAAGCCTTGGGTAATTTTCTGCGCCAGTTCCTTCTTTCTGTTTTCATCTCTAGTACGTACCAGTTCATCAGTTAGGGTGTTAGCTAATTCCACAACATCGTCAATAGTGCGAGGTCTCGCAGCTTTAACGATGTTACAGATTTCACTAATCAGTCCCCAAACGTAGCGAGAAATGAGTACCGGTTCTGGCGAAGCCAGTGTTGGTACCACTCTAGCATATTCAAAGAATGTCGAAGTATAACCGCGACAATCTACACCCATCATTCGATGGTTTAGGAACTTATTTGCCATTTGATCTTTTTCATATTCGGGACAGAATTTTCTTTCTACAAGACTCTTAAATTCTTCCCAGTTCATAGCATAGGCCCTATTTCTTCCTTTAGCTTGTAACACCGTGTTCCACCATTCTAGCGCCCCTTCTTTAAAAAGATTTGACGCGTACATAACTTGATCGTCTTTGTCACATTTACTTATTATGATTACTGCCTCGGTTTTCTCTAACCAACGCTGTGCCGTAGTCGCTCCTTCATTGCCTGTAAACTCAGCGGGTTTACAAGCAAGAAATTCTTTGTAAGTGCAACCAGGCGTTGCAGTTTTCATTTTTTTAGGGAGCGGAGCTTGCCGTGGTTCATTATCATGATTAGTATGATTACCGCCTCCGTTTACGCTATTACTGAAGTTATCTTCAGAAATACGTTTGCTCGGAATGATTTGTTGAGGTTCGATTGGATTTCTAACAGCAGCAACTATTGCTGGAATAGCGTTGGCTATCCCTTGAGCAACGATATTTTCTATATCTTGCCTATTTAAAAGTTGATCCTCCGGGTGTTGCTCAGATTGATTAACCTCATTAACTGGTTCGTTATTAGCGTTTTCCATCTGATGATATATATAATTTATTAGTATCGATTAAATAACAATTATACACAAAACAATCATACAAATTTCAAATACGCACATATATAGCCAAAACTATCGATTTCTCGATTTCCATTTTTATATTTAATAGTATGCATCAATACACACCATTATCTTACAAAGTTTTATTTGTAGTTATTTATATTATTATTGCTATTATACAACCACAGTCTCATAACCCACTATTCCTTATCAGTTGTTATTTTAATAACGGCGTTCCCTCTCATCGTACTTCCAGGAGATCTGTTCTCCTACTTCCCTGATCCTATTTCCTGCATCCATTAACTCTTCACCATAGTGGCGGAATTCAGCTAAATTCTCATTGCTCATAGGTGGATTAGGTATAGGTTCTGGGTCGAATTGAGGAAGAAAGGAATAAGGACTGTTGAGCAGATTTTGAAACTGCCAATCATTTGTCCACCATTCGTCCATTCCTAAAGGCTGGGTGTGGATTATAGGTTCTGGGATTGCTGGTTCCAAATTCATTGGAAGTTAGGTTTCAATAGGATGATTAAAAACATTTTTATTGACAGGCTGAATAGTATCACAGCTTGCCAATATAAAATCTAGCTCTTCCTGCAATGTCATTTCCTGGGTTTGTTTAGAGCTTTCTCCAGTTTCTATCTGGGTTTGTTTAGAACCTCCTCCAATCTCCATTTCTATTTGCTTTGAATATTCTTCAAACTGTATTCCCATTTGCCTAGATTCTTCCCTGACTTCAATTCCCTTCCCTTTATCTAAAGGATTTTCTATTTTGGGAATCTTTCTAGTGACGGGTTTCCTCCTACGCACACGCCTCCATCCCACGAATCTTCTCCTTTTCTTGGGTTTGGGTTTCTCTGGAAGTGGAGCATTGAATTCAATAGGTTCTTCTATATCTGGTATATACCTATTGAAATCTCTGGAAACCTCTATTTTTACCGGATAGAGATTTAAATTCTGAAGGGCATTAGATAAGTCACTCATTCTGTTTGGTATACATGCAAAATACACACAAATATTAAGTTAAAAATTTGATAACAAAATTTCATAGATAACCTTTAAATATTATTTCAAACTAGGTAACTACAAAACAACTGAAAATTGAAATATACTAGGTTTTATTGTAAATTTATTTATTTACTGGATAAGGTTTCTGGATTGTAGGTGATAAGGGTGCTAAGACTTGAGTTAGATTATTTAAAGATTTGCATTAACTGCTACAGTGGCGAGCATATAAAGATCTGCCCATTTTTCATCTAACTTGTCTTCCCAATGTGTTTTACTGGTTAATTCCTGGGTTTCCTGTTTAATCTTCTTTTCTCGAAATTTCTTTATTTTCTCCTGACTTTTCCTAATAATCAGACTTCTTTTACTAGGAGAAAGTGGTTCCTCATATTGTGCCTTTCGCAAAAATATTCCTTCATCAGGAATTACAGACTGATTTGAGGATTTTGTTTGGGATGAACTTCCTTTCTCGTTGGATGACCTATCTAATTTAAGATAGATATTTGAAAGCTTTTGCTTACCCATACTGTATACAATATTCAATTAATAAAACACATAATCACAAAATAGCAATTAGTAAAATTCAGTATTTTCTAAATACTTAATTGCCTTAAATCAGTGTCTCTGATACCACCTTTTTCTGTCACGGCCCCCGACCCGGTTTGACCCGTTTTAGGATCCGCGGGACAGAAATCCCGTGGTATTTATTTAACAGCGGAAGTCTTTATCAGGATCTTTTTAAAACTGCAATTCTCCTGGTTATTTTATTTCACAACTCGGGATAAAACCCCGGTAATTTACAATCATAAGATTTCACGGAGAAATCTTTATTTTACAAAACATGTTTCTTTATTTTATATTGAGCCACTTCCTTAAGCTTGTAGTGCTTCACGGCACTTTTCTTGAATCACAACAGATCACCTGAAACATGTTTGAAAAAGGTTGTCAGTGGGAAATACTGGTGAATAATTTATTTTACTAAAACGACCCGTTTGTTATAATTTACAGTATTAAGAGCGATTACAGTGTTTCCCGATATCAACCAACTACCCACAGTATTTGTCACTCGAACATCCATCGGTAGCCTCTGAGCCCGATGGTGTCTGTGACTATGGTCATATCACCCCTTGGCCCCGTTGTCCAATGGTGAAGTTTATCAAGTAATGTATACAAAACCCCACATACCGACTGTAATTTGGTGACTACAAAGACTTAATCCCTGTAATTATAACTTTGAAAATAACATACTTTTGAAATCAAATTTGATAAAAAGAGAATGACTCACATTGCAGATTTAATTGAGCAGAGCCTAGCCTACTGATTAGCCTTTTAACCTAAATTAATAACATGCACACAACTCGGTTAGTAACTTAATACAGCATTTACGATAACTCACGAGATTAAACCCTCACATCGAATGACAAAGTGTGATACTTAAACATCCATTGAATTAACAACGAATGACAAAGCATAAACCCTAATGTGGGCAGCACTTAAACATCCATTGGATAGTTTAATCGATCGGACATTGAATCGTATCAGCGATCGAGTTATTACCCTGTATTGCGGCAACGATTTGTGATTCGTGTGTGTTTTTGTAGTATTCAGACAATATCTCAACGTATATTTTGAGTTTTTACGTCGAACTGAAGCCAGGAATCAAGTCCCAGACTCTACTATTTATACATGAAAAACCTTCCCCCTCGCTCCACGCGAGAGGTCCTCTTGTTCGCGTCGCGTGGCGCGAGAGACCCTAGTCTACTATAGGGTTGCTTCGTGTTCTAGTAGCTTATCTGAGTTGGTCTCGCGTTCATTTGAATTTTTGACAACAAACTGTATGGATATTACCGATTAGGGTTTACCCCCCTTGAGTTTTAGGGGCCCTAATCCTGATTCCGATTATTCTGAAAATTTTAGGGTTGATGCAGAATCACTTGGGTTTCTCAATTAGGGTTTCCTATTGGACAATTAAAATAATAATTAGGACTTTTTTTTAATGAGAGTTGTTACAATTTGTGTCTACATTTTGACCCAAGTTTCACTAAAAACAGAGTAAGTTCAAATATAATGTATTTTTATGATTAAATTATTAAACGGTTCCTAGGCCCGTCTAGGTACTTCATATTTCTAACAGTCAACTTACCCGTAATCTACCCGTTTAATATTATAAGTTTTATATACTTTATTTTAATATAAAAAAATAGAAATGTCACATATATATATATATATATATATATATATATATATATATATATATATATATATTGGGTTGTTCCCATTGGTATTATATTACTATACCTTACAACTTTTTATGAATTTTGGACTAAACTTCTCAGGGTACATATATATACAAGTCAATTAATTAGTATAACACTCCAACCAATTATATATAAAATAGTTTTTAAAACTATGTAAAAACGTAAAAGAATAAAATGGGTCGAATAATTATACTAAAAATAAAACTAGTTACTAGTGGTTAATAAATTTAAACAACATATAACTCTTATATAAAAAAAATGGAAAGGTTACAGCCAAAATGGTCAAATTTGAACAGTACAGAAGTAGTACAGTAACTTTATTTGAAGGAAAAATTTGTTATTTTACCGGTACCATATTGAAGTGGTATGGTCCTAAAAATCATGCTCAGGCGCAGAGGACCATACCATGATTATACTCCAAGATCATCTTAAACAGACCCTGCGCGCCCCGCGCAGCGGGTCTAAACAAGATTTGGAAAGATCAATCCTTAATGACCATGCGCCAGAGAAAGGAAAGAAGAATATTCATTTAACACCCTTGCGCAAGCACACGCAGGGATACAAACTTGAAGATTTAACGACTAAAGACAAGTCTCAAACATGTCCGCACGCATGAAGAAATGAGGGCTTGAACAAAAGGAATCTTTTCTGTTATAACCGACTGGACACGTGGCAACTGATAAAAGGCTTACAGCTGTAGGTCTTCTAGAAAGCATTAAATGACCATCGTGCATGGCTTCATTCGGTTATAACCGAATGTGACGTGGCAACATCTAGGGCATTCATCTAAATCACAATGATGGCAACAATTTACATGCAGATCTAGATCAGATTACTTTCCACATGGCATCTCCCCAACCATTGATCAATTCGCGATCCGTGTGCATGGATGAGGATTTAACTGCAAACGGAAAAGAAGATTCTGTTATTTCCTCCGTTATATTTTTGGCGCCAAACCTTCGGCTATAAATAAGAGAATTCAGGTACAAGTCTTCCATTCACTCTCACTTACTTTCACTCTTACTACTTTATCTTCTTCAGATCACTGTACTTATTCTCACGCCGGAGGGTGGTCATGGAGAGTACCCCCATTCTCCCCGTGGTCAGGCTAATGGCGTTTCTGTTTTGCAGTGATTCCGGCGAAGTAGTATCCAGCAGTCATCGGCGAGGAGATTAACCATTTTATGCAGAAACCCTACCCCCAAATCTGAATTGATTCTGGTCATTTAGATCTGGTCACATATTGTACCAGTACTAGTACCGAAAATAACGGTACCGAAAATGCCAAAAAGTAGGTATCCATCTTCATTAATTATATTAAAAAAAGAAGCTAAATTCCTAAATTTAAGTATAAAAAGAACCATTTTTTTCCTATTAAACTATCTATAAATGTAGGGATGATTATGGTCCAATTCAGCAAAAATAGCATTACTAACCTGAACTCGTGGATTTTGAAACTCATCCATAGCAGTGGCTAAAACCGAAAGCAATCTTTGCTAATACTTAACCTGCAAATCTTGCTCTAAATCTATAGCCAATTGCCGGATTTCATTAATTGCAACCCATCTCACATGCGGATGTCAATCTTGAAATGAATTTAAAACCATCGACACCACTTGCTCCAACTTCTTGATCATTACCTACATAACAAAATTCAAATATATCACTAAAGTAAACAATATGCTCATATAACCGGTAACGTGCCACCTTTACACTCAGAGTTTCCTTAAGTTCAGCTTGAATAACTTGAAAATATATATATAAAAATTATATCCGCTAGTAAAGCTTGTAGACTCAATTATGGCTTGAAAAAACATACATATTCATATGTGTATGCTTAATGGGTCTACAAAATGTTAAATAACAAGTCAAGTCGAGTGTTTATAATATTTGTGGCCAAGCCTGTAGACTCAAATATCCGTTAGTCACTGATAGATACTTTAAAACAAGAGGTTGATTTATTAAAATATTAAGATAGTTGGCCCGATATGAGAGGGGCTAATCTCCAATACAAAAACATTAGATAATCCAAATAAATAAGACACCGCAAACTAGAACATGAAATGAAATACTTAAATGAAAAATAAAAGAGTCAGCCCCTAAATTCAGCATTTTGACTTTGACTCTCCTAAAATTCAGCCTATCCAGAGTCTTAAATGAAATACTATCCTGATGCTGATGTGGCAGATGGATACTTCAGTGTGTTGGCGGAAGTGTACATGCGCCAAGAGATACAAAAATGTGAAATCCAACGGCTATTGAGCTTGATTCTTTACAAAGTGGTGGACCCATCTAGGCAGGTTCGTGATGATACCCTGCAAATGCTTGAGACACTATCGGCCTGTGAATGGGCTGAAGATAAAGTCGAAGGGTCTGGAACTTATCAAGTTTCCGTAGTTAGAAATTTTCCAGATGCTTACCAAAAATTTCAGTACAAATTATTAAGAAGTCTTTATTACGTGACGTGGCGCCATGCAGATCAGTTTCCGGATGAAATCGAGAAGCTTTGGAGAACTATTGCCAGCAAGCCGTCCGGTTCTTGATTTTTTAATCACTAAAGGAATTGAAGATTGTGATTCAAATGCATCAACGGAAACAAGCGGTGCATTTTTCCGTTATAGCCCAGCTGGCGTCTGTCAACGATAACCAATCATTTCAGGTTCGATGTTCTTTTGATGGTCTATTAAGGAACACAAGCGGTCGGCCCCCGTAGGCCGTCGAATGACTTCTGGTTCAGTGGTCCCCATACCTCCTGAGATAAGCGTTACAACTTCTAGCGATAGGCTCGAGGCTCAGCGGGAAATTCAAGAAGTCGGCATATTTCTCGAGACAGTGGGAAGTACCTAATTGACACTCCAAATTCTAAAGCTGACAGTCACGGTGTGAGTGATAGAGAACTTAACACCGCCTTACAGGGGCATCAGCATCCATACCATTCATTAACGCATGCTGATATAGCATTGATTCTACTTGCGGAAATCGCATATGAAAATGATGAAGATTTCAGGGAACATTTGCCATTACTTTTTCACATCACATTTGTCTCAATGGATAGCTCAGAAGACATTGTTCTAGAACATTGCCAGCGTTTTCTTGTTAATTTGTTGTATTCTATTGGTGGTCGTCATGTCTAGCTTTACAACGTTGAGAATAAAGACGGTGAAAACCGACAACTGGTTGTGAGCCTTATTAAATATGTCCAGTAAAAATGCGGAACCATGATATGGGAAAACGAGGACACCACAGTCACAGGAATCGAGCTTCAAAGCGCAAAATGTCCACACTGGTTCAAAGCATGGTGGATGCCACATTTTTCCAAGGTGATCTTAGAGAGACTTGGGGAGTAGAAGCACTCAAGTGGGCCATGGAGTGCACGTCCCGACACCTGTCATGGCGGTCCCACCAGATTTATTGAGCCATCTGACCCCGTGTGAACCACAATGCATGCATCTCTCTTCTCAAATGCCTTCATAGATGTTTAACAAAACTATACTTTCAGCTAGCCAATCTAAAGTAGCTCACATGCGCTCATCTCGTTTACACCCCTACTTTAGTTTTCAGGTCCAGATATCCCATAACAGAACACTTGTAGTTATAATTCCTAAACGGGTTTAAATCACAAACTACTCATAACAACAACAACCTAACTACTACAGGCTCAACATTCATCTCCAATATCTCAAATCCAATTATTAACCACAATTTATTTATTAAAACTCCTAACTCAATCAACAAATCTAACGCTTCTACGTCCAGTTCAGGTTAGTAGTGCAATGGGTATCAATGCTCTTGGTCGATTGATACAAATAAAATTTTAACTCGTTACCCAACTCGTCCAATTTGGCATCTCTAAAAGCATATCAACTAGACCAACCCTTGAGGTGGCCATTTCAACTCAGTTACTAACAAATGGGTCAATTTGGTTTATGTTTTATCTCTAACGGGTCAAATAAGAGGTGAAATGACGAATATACCCTTTGACCGTTACATACATACGTTGAAAGTCAATGACATTTAGTGGCAGGGTCCAACATTAATCCAATTGGGAATAGACAAGGGGTAAGGCAAAAAAAAAAAAACAAAAGGGGTAAGAGTGTCAATGCCCCCAAACCTTAGGGTGTAAAACTACAGTTTACTCTTTATTTTAATACCCTAACAAGTAGAATAGGAAACCCTATTCCCACCTTGTTTATGCATTGTTCCTCTTTTCTTCTAGTTATTCACATCGATGAATACTATCGACCTCCGTTCACGATCAAGGCTTCAAGTTCTGGAATTTCTCCCCCCACCATCCACCTCTAGCCTCCGTTGTTTTAATTTGTGTTTGTTTGTGTTCCTGAACCGTTCATGAACACGTTCATTTCCTTAATGATGAACTCGAACAAGATGTCTTGTTCGGTAAGTGTTCATGAACCGTTCATGAACACATTATTTCCTTAGCGAACGAATTGTTCGTGTTCATTGCCCTAACAATCAACATACTTCCCTAACTGAAAAAGTACACACGCCTCCTTCGCTAGGGTTTGAGTAACAAAAATCAAGTCCGCATCAGACGCAAATGAATCCATTGGTAACGATTCCATTCCCCCAAACCAACAGATCAAGTAAAAACCGGTTTCAATGATTTGGAAAACAAAATAATCTAGAAATTGTTCAAATGAACCTCGTCAAAACAATCACATAAAAATGATGAATTGAAGCCCTAGAATTTGTTTGATTGACCACCTAAATACGTAAATCGTACATCCAATGGTGTGAGTGAGACTGATTTTTAGGGATAGAGAAAGAGAGAATCTATTGAGAAAGGAGGGTTCATGTTGCTGATGTTGACTCGGGGTTGTGTTTGAGTTGAGGGAAGATGGTGGTGGTGCTCGTGGTTGCTAGAGGTTGGTGGTGCTTAGCTGGTGCTGGTGGTTGTGGCTAGTGGTGGAGAAAAAGGTAGAGAGAGAGAGTTGTGTGAGAAAAAAGAGAAGAGAGGGAACTTGAGATACAAGGGATTTATCTTTTTATATATTTTTGTATAATTTTAGAAATTCTTTTTGTTGTTTTTTTTAAATTCGTTTTAAATAAAAGGTGTAAAAAGACATAAATGCCCTCACATGAGATGGAATGATATGACTTAATGTTTAAATTTAACCAACTTAGGGCAAAAGGACGTAACATGTAATTTAAAAAAAAAAAAAGAACTGTGATTGTAATTATTGAAGTTAAAGGGCATTCATTGCAATCTTATACAAACCTAAAGAACGAAATGTGTAATTTCCCTTTATTTTATTTTTTGAAAAGCTGAAACCAATATTATAACAAGTCCGATAAGAAGCCGGACTCAAAGAAAAGAGTTTACATCAAAATGAGAGGGTTATTGTTATTGTTTTAGTTTTAATATTTTTTATGAGTTTTTAGGACCAATGCAGTGCATTGCGATAGACCATCAAATTTTCAAACTGAACCAAATGTAAATGTAAAAATGTTGAACCATCCACGCACATTACGAGGTATAACTCGCAAAATTTAGGCTAAAACATAAAACATTGTCGTAGAAAAGAATAAGACGTTTCAATATCAAATAATAAGAGATACTTAAATTATCGATGTGTGCCCTTTTTGAACTTTTGCATTAAATGAAAGCAAATTGAATAATTTATCATTTATTAGTTTACCTTTAGCTTCTTTAACTACTTTATTTATTTACTATTATTTTACTTAATGTTCTAGTTTAAAAAGGATGCACCACACATTCAAACCTTATTATATTATATATGAGATTTAAACAAAAGACCTCCAAACCTAAGTATACCTAAATGTTTTGTCTTTGCCAATAGTTTTCCCTCTCTCTCTCTCTCCATAATAGTTTTGTTTTTCTCTCTACATATCCTTTACCTCTTGCGAAGCACCACCACCCCATATTAAAAATATATGTATTCTCTCTCTAATTATTATCCCACTTTTCCTATCATTCATACACAAACCTTTAGAGGAATCTTTTCCTATTTTTTTCTACCACCAAAACCCCCTTTAAAAATCCAACCAGGCGCCACCGCCACCACCTAAATAGTATGACCAACCACCACCATCACTAACCTACAGCACCTTAACCGTCACCTCCACCACCATCACCTCAACTAAACAATTATTGTTGCCACCTCCATAACACCACAACACCACCACTTAATCGTCGCCATTTGTCTTCTTATCCAGTTCTCTCTCTCTCTCTCTTTCTCTCTCTCTCTCTCTCTATATATATATATACTACCTTATTAAGTAAACTAAGTTTTCTACCCTTATGGTAATTTTACATTGTGTGCATATTTTGAAGCAACATGTACAAAGGAGCCAAGCTATTTTAGATGGGGGTAAACTTGCATATTGTCTAAAAATTTAAGACACTTTAGGGGCATTTTAGGGATTTCGGCACATTTGTAACCTATAATTAAGATGACATGTGAAGAGTCTTGTAAATTGATTAAATTTATGCATTGTTTTAATTAAATAAAAATTCAATCACAATTAATTAGGTGGTGAATGTTTATAAAAGGTTTATCATTTATAAGGTATTAATTTTGCTTTTCTAATAGTAGTTTTTGTATAAGGATTTTAATTTTGGTTTTTAATAAAAGTTTTGGTGTTTTTGGTAATTAATATTCTTTCAATGTCAAGAGAGCGTGTCAAGACAATTTCATGTTTTTACATTTTAATTTTAGTACTATTTAATAAAAATTTTGGTATATTATTAAATCCTTTTAATGTCAACAAAGGTTACCACTTGGGTTGCTGCTCGAGTGCAAAGCAAAGCCTTTCACACTTAAGTGTGAAGTCTTGAATTCAAGTCTCACAAGAAGCAAGAAATTCGTCGTAAAAAAAAGATCGACAAAGGGTGTACTATGGTTTTCAAGAGTAAAAAAAGAGACTAATATGTAGGCATTTGTATATAATCTCTGCAACCTTTTATATAAAACCAAGTTTTATAAAACTATTTTACAAACATACCGAAGGGGTTGTTTCGCCAAATCATCAAGCCTCATCTCATGAGTTCACACCCGGTCACGACTTCTTGCCTACCATCGTCGGTTTCAATCGTTGTAATCAAAGAGCAATCCACACGGCCATTGAATATTGAATGGGATGAATGTGACATTCTATCTCTGCTCTACCCTATCATATAGTTTGATATGGTTTTTAGTCCCGCTGCAACGCGCGGGCATTCTCACTAGTGTGTGTATATATACGTTTAACTTTTTCTCTCTCTCTCTCTAGGAAACCAACTCTGACCAGATCCACCACTCCCCACCGTCGTCTCTGTCCACCAAACAAATTCACCTTTGCCGTAAATTAGAACAGACAGTCGATTTGATCCGAAAATTCATTGTGCAAAAGAGAAGATGTTTGAGGAAGAGAAACGACAGGGAGAATATTTTTATGGTGGTGTGAGATCTGGAAACAGTGTTTTAGTCTTCTTCCACGATCAATGGATTCAACAAAAGAAGAGTGACGTAGACCAATAGGAAATTGACATGTGGGTGGCGCATTTTAGAGAACTCACATTATTCATTTAGTTGCTTTTTAAATAGTTAGATAATTTTGTTTAAAACATATTAACTTCAATTTAACAAATTGTCCCACTTACCTATTAACATGTTTGATCCATTTAAATAAATAGGTTACACACTATATTCGAGTTACACGGTTTTAGATATGTTAGGATTAGGGGTGTGCATGGGTCGATTTGGTTCAGTTTTTAGCATTAACCATAACCGAACACCTGTTACGGCTAATCGGTTATGAAGTCGGTTATGGTTCATTTCAGTTAATTTCGGTAAGTTAACCAAGCAAGGTTTAAAATAAACAAGGGTATACATTAGGGGCGTGCACAGTTTGGACTTAGCTTAGACATTTTTATAAGATAACTAAGACTACACTTTTTGGTTAAACTATGGATGTGGGATTCCTTTTAATAAGATAATTCTCAACAAAAAAAGAAATTACTATCATGACACCTCAAATCTTCATAAAAATAAGACATTTACATCAAGATCATTTTGCTACTAACATACTTTTATCTTGGTAAAATACCTTTATATGGTTAATCAAAAATATAAATCCATTATATAGACTTAACATTACAAGTTCAGTTCGGTTTCGGTTATATTGGTTCACCAAAGCTTCATAACCGTAACATAACCGATTGGTTGATTATACAAAGTTTCATAACCATAACCATCGGTTATGTCGGTTATTGGTTAATAGCGGTTCGGTTATGTCAGTTATGGTTCGGTTATCAGTTTTGGCGGTAAATTTGTCTACCCATAGTTAGGATTGACATCTTTGACACAAATAAACATATATAACGTCTAGGCTTATTAATTGTTGGAAAACATACGGATCAATGAACACAAAACAACTGGATTTCAAAACCAGTTCACGACTCTTTTTTTATTTACTAACTAGGTTAGAAACCTATGTATTAACGGGTTGAATTAATAAAGTTGTTAAAACCATAAGTTTAGGCAAAGAATTTGTATTTTGGATGTCATCAATTTGATAAAACAAAAATAATAAATATTTAACAATTATAAATAAAAAATAATAAAGATATAAGAATTATAAAATTATATTTTAAAATAAACATAATTGAAATCTTATGGGTGAGTAAATTTTAATAAATTATTAAAATAAGAAGATTTAGTTTTTAGATATTTAACTAGAACTAAATCCCGCGCATTGGGACGGGTGGCGTCACTGTATGGTAAAAAATCAAAATGAAAAGCCAAAAAATACGAAAGATATCGTTGGTTGCATAATAATATAGTACAAAAACTACAATCAACAACTACAGTTTATTACATATAAAAGCCTATTCTACTTTTTCAACATCCTGAAGGTCTACATAACGTGCGCTAATTGTGTCTAGGGCACCTGCAACTTCGCATGTTTCTTCCTAATATTCGCCACCCTTTCGGTCAATTCATTTAGCTTGTCAGTCATTGTCATACACAGATCTCATACCACAACATCCTCCAACACCTTCCTTAGATGCTCGAAAACCTGCTGATTATCCTCCGAAGTAGACATCCTGATACGTACAAAATTCAATTAAATAGGAGAATAAGCCAACTAATAACCAAAAGTAAAGTAAGAGCTACCAATGAAAATGTAGTAAATAGGCTCACAAATATTGGTGCAACTAGAAGCTCATTTCAATCTGCATTAGCCACGATAACCATTGTCAAATCTCATTTATCATCGAATTTCAACTTGTAAAACTTGTAAATCTGAATTGAAATAAGAATCAACAAAATACTAAAGAAAATATCTTTACTGAGGCTCAGAAAACCTAGTTGCAACCAATTGCCTCTTGAAGGCCATCTCAGTTGCCTTGCCGAAGAACAACATCATCATCATCACCTACACAACTTAAAACACAGGTCAACAGTACAATACAACCATGCATAACATCATAATGGGCGAGGCTATGAGACAGATGTAAGGCCTTGCACAAATGAGGGTTTAACCTTGTATACACAACAAATGTACAGCAAAACAATAAGCAAGTACAACACCCTAATGCATAAAACACAAATAAAGTAAAAAAAAGTACAACACAACAATGCTAATGCCACTTACAAATTAAGTCATGGTTTACAAGAGTAAACCATAGGCTCACAATAATTAACATGTAAATCACAACCTGATTCACAAACCAAAACCAAAACCAAAACCCAATACCATTCCAAAGGTTACAACTCAGAATTATGCCCTGGTTACAATAAAAGTCGCCCATCCTTACGACAAAACGCCATCACAATTGCAATAGACATGTCGTATGTAAACTGGATGATAATCATTTAGGTATCTCGGATGAAGCCATACCTATCTTCACAAACACCCGAGCCCACTTTAAACACCCTTAAGGAATATAAACGATATAAAATTAAAAATAAATGAATGTTTAAAACACCTTTAAGGAATATATAGATATAAAATTAAAAAAGAAATGAATGTTTAAAACATGTCACACATTACTAATCACATAATAGAATATTGTGTATTGGAAAAAAAAAAAAAGTCAAGAAGAAGAAACAAAAAAAAAAACAATAATCAGAAAAGCTGGTCAGTGTTCTTCAACCTCCCCTTTCGTCGTCCCCAATAATCTCATTTGCGATTTCAATTGAATCCAAGATTTCCATTGCAGAATTCCTGCAATCAATTGCATATCTCCTCACTCCAATCACTTCAAACATATCTCCAAAATCATCCAATTCCATATATAATAAACCTGTACGTGATCGCCATATTCCTATCCAAAAATTCCGATTCCCCTTAAAAAACCCTAACAATCTTGCTGTCACTAAATTCTCCCTCAAACCTAAATTACCTTATTATCATAATCATAATCACGTTACGTCACATAATTCCCCCCTATTCTATTATATTCTCGTAATTGAATTGGTGAATGAAGTTTGGAGGCGTTGATTGCATTAAGATAATTGAAAACAGGAAATTGAAAATCTGGTTGATCGATTTGTTGATGAGATGGTCGATATTATTGGACAGAAGGCATAGGGAAGCAACATTTGGGATCCGGTTGGGACGGTGGTAACAGCGCCATTCAATGGCGCTGTTCAAACGTTTCTTTTATCGTACTCCGCCGGATCGCCTCCTTGAGATCAACGATAGGGTTTTTGGTACGTCGTAACCTATTTTGCATGCATGCATGCACATGTTCCATCATGTTAATAATTGCACTTCCTTTGTGTCTTTTTTCTATAGGACTATGTTTATTTGGTAGCTTTCTATTTCTATAGTGTTAGGTTGTTTGTTTGTTCGTATGTTTTTGTAGCCGTGGGATATCCCCACCAATAGAAGTAAGGTTTGTCTGCATCCCACCCTCTGAGACCCTACCAACAGCTACATTAACCTTTTTTAGTTCAGCTACCATTTTAGCTCCTAATGATTTATTAGGGTGATGTTATATTAACACCATCCCCAATAGTGTACACTAGCTTGCCTGCACATCATAGGTATTGTATAATATTAAATCAAGTGTGCACTCTAGAGCTTCTCACATCATACGGGCTATTTGGTATGGTCATATTTATTAGGGTGATGTTATAGTAACACCATCCCCAATAGTGTACACTAGCTTGCCTGTCACATCATAGGTACCGTATAATATTAAATCAAGTCTGCACTCTAGAGCTTGTCACATCATACGGGCTATATGGTGTGGTCATATATGTTACAACCCAAACTTGAGCGAGCACGTTTGGTATATAAACCCCACATTTAATGCCTATACAACCGGTGTTGGACTTGGAAATGCCCCATACCTTGCAATGGTTTCAGTCCGTAACAACATATGTCGTATGACTTCGTCAGTGGTCAAATCATTCATTTCTATGCAAGTCAAAACCCATACGGGCCATATGATTTGGCTCCATACAACCCATATGACCAATTTCGCCCTACCATATCATGTCGTATGCATGTAAGCAGGGATATTGTGTCACTGGTGTTTGTTTAGCACCGGCTGTTTATTATCAAGTTGTTTTGGTTTTAGGCTGCAAAAAGAGTAGAATCAGAGAAACAAAACAAATGGCATTCATTGAGACAAAATACGATTACGCTCTTAAAGATATTAATCATCTAACATCTGTTTCATTGATGTTACAGTCTTCGATTGGTGCTACAAAAATGATGCACCAGAGGCAGATGCATACAAATCCTACGTGGATGGCATGGTACCTCAGCTTCAAGTCTACTATCCCGAGTGTTCTGCAATGGTTGTTAATTTCAAACAAGGCGGTGATGGGAAGACCGCAATTGCCGATGCAGTATCCACATATGATATGAAACTCACCGAATACTCTTGGCAATATGACGGGTGTCCCTTGTTACCACTAGAAACTGTTGATAACTTTTTGCAGTCTTGTGATAGCTGGCTATCGGTTTCAACTCAAAAAAACGTGCTCTTGCTGCATTGTGAAAGAGGAGGCTTACCCATTCTCGCCTTTATGCTTGCTGGGCTTTTTTTAGTTAGAAAAATTTATACTGGTGAGCAAAGAACACTTGATTTGATATATAAACAATCTTCTCGTGACGCAGTTTATATTTTATCACCCTTAAATCCTCAACCGTCACAAATAAGGTATCTTCAATATGTCACAAAAAGAAATTTAGGGATTGACTGGCCACCTGAAGTAACACCTTTGGCTTTGGATTGTCTTATACTTCGGGTCCTTCCGGTAATTGATGGAAAGGGTTGTCGCCCCATCATCCGTATATACGGTCATGACCCGTTTTCAACAGAATCCAATAAAAGCTGTAAGCTTTTATTTTCAACGTTAACCTCAAAGAACAAGAAACATGCGCGCTATTATCGAATGGTAAACATATTTGGATCCATGTTTATTAAAACTAGAGGTGGCAAAATGGGCTGGTTGGGTAACGGGTCACAACGGGAAGTTTTTCTACGGTTCCACGGAAAAAAAAATCTCCATAATTTTGATAGGTTTTTCATAAATTGTTAGTGTGTTTTTATGACTACAAAAGTTATACCGATTCCATGGTAAATAGTATTCTAATCTTTGAATAATGATAACACATTTGCACCCATTTGCACCTATTTGACCCGTTTCCTTTTAAGCAATATTTGCTCATTAGATATAATATATAACTTGAATCCGTCCATTCGTTAGTAAATGGTCTGAATTGCCACGTCTAGTGGAAACATTATAAGAATACAAGTTGGTCTGTTATATAATCCTGTAGCTTATGATTGCAGGACGAATGCCATCTGGCAAAAATCGATATTCATTTTCGTGTTCAAGGGGACGTTGTTCTTGAATGCATTCATTTAGATGATGATCTTGTAAAGGAGGAGATGCTATTCAGAGTAGTATTCCATACCGCTTTTATCCGAGGGTATGTATTGATGTTGGGTCGTGATGAAGTTGACAGTGTCTGGGATGCCCGGGATCAGATTCCAAAAGACTTTAAAGCGGAGGTAGGCCTTTGACTTTGACTTTTACTTTGACTTTGACTTTTTCTATACCAGATTAAATGCATATTCATATCTGTGTCAGGTACTTTTTGTGGATGCTGATCCTCTACCATCTATTATCACCACAGACAGAGTATCGTCGTCTGACGGTAGTGAGACAAGTGGCTATGGTTCAGCTGATGAGTTCTTTGAGGTTGAGGATATATTTAGTAATCACGATCATGACATAGAGTCTACAAGTTTATTTGAAGACGATATTCCAGAATTTGAAGTAGAATCACATTCATCACAAGATCATATATCATATGACGCAAATCAAAACCGTCATGTTAAGGATGATCCGAGTTTCCAGTTGGTTGAAAACGCTGACTTGAATAACAAAAGTGTCAAAGACGTTGACTTGAAGAATACAATAGTCAATGAAGTTGACCTAAAGAATACAGTAGTCAAAGATGTTAATTTGAAGCCTGCAATAGCGAACGACGATTTGAAGGATAAGGTGGATTCCCTTGAAGCGAAATTTGAGAGTTTCGTACAGGAATGGATGTTTAAAAAGTTGAAAGAAGATATGGAAAAGGCGAATCGTTTAAAAAAAGAAAGCCTACCAAGTGGAAGAAAGGAAAAACCATATGATATGTCACGGTGGACTCTTTTTGATAAACGGTTATATAAGAAATCAAGACATTGGAGTGCACCACCACTAATGAAGAATTCTCAGTTATTAGAGAATAAAAAGGGATCAAAGAAACGAGCTTCTTGTCCGCCATCTTTAGATTTGAAACGAGTGCCAAAAACTTATGATGCGGCTCTAAAGAAATTTGGAATTAAATCTGTTAAGGTCCCTGCACCACCTACACAACCACCACCAGTAGAGAATAACAAGGTGGAAACACCAGCTCCACCTCCAGTTCTGCCTCCTGCGACCCAATCACTTGGCGATGTGTCTACAATTAAAAAACCTGTACAAGATGGTTTGGAAGTTCCACCTATTCCATCTGTGCCACAACCACAAAGTACACAAGCTTCACCGCCACCTGCACCACCTGAATCAAAAGCTCCTCAACCTGTGTGTAAACCTGCATCTCCACCTCCACCTCCAGTGCATGTAGCCCCGTCTCTTTCTCTCCCACCTCCACCTCCACCACCACCGCCGCCGCCGCCAGTGTATGAAGCCCCTGCTCCATCTATAACACCCACACTTCCTATGCAAGGTGCTCCAACTCCACCACCTCCTCCACCACCACCCCCACCAATGCATGAATCCCCCCCTCCACCTACCCCACCCTCAATCTCTAAGGCACCGCCTCCTCCACCTCCTCCACCATTGCCTGGCGGAGAGCCACCTCCACCTCCTCCATCGATTCCTGGACCACCACCTCCACCACCGATGCCTGGAGCACCACCTCCACCGCCTCCGCCAATGTATGGACCACCTGCACCTCCCCCACCGCCTGGAGTTCCACCTCCACCACCGATGCCTGGAGCACCACCTCCACCGCCTGGAGGAGCACCTCCACCTCCCCCACTGCCTGGAGGAGCACCTCCACCTCCCCCACCGCCTGGAGGAGCACCTCCACCTCCCCCACTGCCTGGAGGAGCACCTCCACCACCCCCGCCACCTGGAGGAGCACGAGGACCACCCGGACCTCCACCACCACCGGGAGCACCTGGACCTCCAGGTGGTCCTCCACCTCCACCTGGTCGACTAGGTGGTGGCCCAGGTAGAGGGCGTGGACGTGGTGCCGCAGTGAAAAGATCTAACTTAAAGCCATTGCACTGGAACAAGGTAACCAGGGCTCTGCAAGGAAGCTTGTGGGAGGAACTGCAAAGACAAAGGTAGCCATCATTCTTCGTGTGTAGAGTGCAATATATATTTATATGCATGCATGTATATATATCTAGAGGCCAATTAACGTACAATACGGCTTAACGTACATCACGTACAACAGATAATTACGCACGTTCATTTGAAAATCACGCACGTTATAAACTAAAAAACCCAAATCACGCATGTTGGAAAAAATTAATCACGCATGATGAAAACATTAATCATGCACGTTGTCGTACGTGATGTACGTTAAGCCGTATTGTATTTTACACTTTTCCTATATATATATATATCATTTCTTCTAACTGCTGATGTTATGCTATTGAATTCTAGTCCGCCAGATGTTGACGTATCAGAACTTGAGACGCTTTTCTCCAACGCACCGCCGAAAAAAGCTGCTCCTAAAGCAGCAGATAAAAAAGCTGCTAGTTCAAAACCAGAAAAAATCCAATTGGTAATGCAATGTAAATTGAGTACTCATCCTTTAAATTTCCTTTTACTTTTTTTATACTCTATGATAGAAGTAGCTCATTAATTTTGAATTCAGTAATTACCTTTTTTTCCGATTGTGTTCTTGATTCTAGATTGATCTGAGGAGGGCCAATAACACGGAAATCATGCTTACGAAGGTTAAAATGCCGCTGCCTGAAATTGTGGTACGTGCAGATATCATGTTGTAACACGTCTTGATACACATATTAGGAATTTTTATATATATGTTTATAGTTTCTTGAACTTCTAGGAGGATTAATGATAACAACTTTCTCTGCCATCTGCAGGAAGCAGCTTTAGCTATGGATGAGACACTTTTAGATGTTGATCAAGTAGAAAATATTCTCAAATTTTGTCCTACAAAAGAAGAGATGGATCAACTCAAGGTGAAACCACAACTTTTTAGACATATTTTCTCGATATTATAGTTCTGGATATGAACCTTACTTTTCTTGATTATTTCATATAAGTATTGATCTTCTGCATTGTGACTGTTCAGAATTTTAAAGGTGACATAGAGAAATTGGGCAAGTGTGAGCATGTGAGTATCAAGATCATAATAGTTTATTCTTTTAATAATTATCCATATATGAACAACTTATTTCTAACTACGTGGATGCAATAACTAAACTCAAGATTTGAACAATATTGCAGTTTTTTCTGGAGCTAATGAAGGTGCCACGTATGGAGACAAAACTAAATATATTTTTGTTCAAAATTCAATTTAATTCTCAGGTTTGTGATCCTGGGTTGAATGCCTGCTAGTTCTTAACTTCTTATATTGTTCTGATCTTTGTATATTTTATTATCTCATTTTGACTTTTCTTTCAGCTTGCAGATTTTAAGAAGAGTTTAAACCTCGTACACTCTGCTTGTGACGAGGTGGTCCGTTATTATAAACACTATACTCCTGTTTTTTTGTTTTTGTTTTTAGGTACCTGATTTAATTCTGTTATTTGTTTATTAGGTCAAGAAGTCTGTCAAATTGAAGGAAGTTATGAAGAGAATCTTATATTTAGGGAATACATTAAATCAAGGAACTGCTAGAGGTAATACCTTCATTAAGATGGAGATCATATATTTTTATTTATAAGTTTCTTCATGCTATCCAACGATTGCAGGTTCGGCAGTTGGTTTCAAGCTGGATAGTCTTTTGAAATTGACCGATACACGCGCATCAAACAGCCGGATGACCTTAATGCATTATCTCTGCAAGGTAGAACAAGCCCTTACACTCTTTAACATTTTCTAGATTTGATTACTACTAAATCAGTATTCTATGGTCCACACTAGGGATGAGATCGGTACACTACCCATACCCATACTTGTACCGGTGCCAGTACCGAATTTGAACAAAACTGGGTACCGAATACCGTATCGAATATATTGGTACTGTGTGGGTACAGGTATCTGTACGGGCATTTCAGTATGGTACCAAATAGGTAAAAATCGATACGAGTATCATAAATACCATAATACAAAATAAGACATGATATAAAAAAATATACTCTTAAAGTTGTATATAAAATTTGGTATCAGTACCATTTTTTACCCGTACGGATACAAAAGTACTTAATACCGAAATCAATAAAACTGGGTACCGATACAGTACATGTACTGAATACCTAAAATCGATAGGGTACCGGTATGGGGTATATGGGAAGAAAATCTCATCCCTAGTCCACACTCTCGAAAAGCGTTAACATGGTTTCACTTTTTTTCATGGTACAGCTTCTTGCTACGAAATCACCAACTCTTTTAGATTTCCCAGACGATCTTGTTAGCCTCGAAGCTGCAACAAAGGTTTATGTTACTCTTTTTTCGCGAAGATTTATTATTAAAAACTTTAGAAGATTACTTATTAATGCCTTAACTTGCAGATCCAACTGAAAGCTTTAGCAGAAGAAATGCTTTCTCTTAGCAGTGGACTGAAAAAAGTCCGGAATGAACTAGAAGCATGCGCAAATGATGGTCCTGTATCCGCAGGTTTTCACAAGGTAGGTAAACATCCTATGGAGTTTCTCGTGAGGTGTTTTAGCGTGAACTTTCGTACTGCACGTAAATAAAATTTTACAGTGTTCTCTACTTTTTACATTATTTATAAATTTATTGTTTTATTAAAACTAATGTTTAGAACACTCATGTTCAATACAGTGTTCTTAGTTTATTAGACAAAAACTCAAAAGCTCACTACTTTTAAATGTTCAAAAGTAATCTTCAATACAGTGTTCTTAGTTTATTTTAGAAATTTAAAAATTTAATGTAGTTCAAGCTTTGAGTTTTTTTTTTTTTTTAAACTAATGTTATTGAAGATTACTAATGTTTAGAACACTGATTAAGTATTTCTGGCATTGTCAGACATTGCAAGAGTTCATCGGCTATGCTGAGGCAGAAGTTACAAATGTTACAAATTTCTATACCGTTGTGGTAAATCTCAAAAAAAATTCTGTTATTTTAGGACAAAGTGGACCTTAAAGGAACATACTTAATAGTCGATTTCTATTTCATTTCCATTTTCGGGAACATACTTTCAATAAGCTTAACTCTTAACGTGTAACCAGGCCCTCGTTCTTTTATAAGATTATAAAATAGGCTCTTAAATGTTGCTTTTGTAATCGTGTTCCCTAAAGCAGAAAACGAATGAAATCGAGTTCCTATATGTATGATTTGCCATTTATTGTAAGAAAGTTGCTTTTTGGATTATTGCATTTAATTGTTTCTGTTACAGGGTAAAAGTGCTGATGGGTTGGCCCTATATTTTGGTGAAGACCCTGCCCGTTGCCCTTTCGAACAAGGTAACTTTCATACAACTATTTAGAGTGAAACCAAAGTTAGATGTGACAGTGTCGACCCATTTACTTATGAATGAGTCGATTCAGGACTTATTTTGTCTCCAACGGGTCAAAAGAGAAAAATAAAAACAATTAGCTTATAAGGAAATGGGCCAAAGTGTACTTTTTATGCATAGAACCATTGTTATTGAAATTATATAAGTTTTGTAATCATATTTGGCACAATAGTTAGTTGCAGAAAAACTAAAGAATTCAGAAAAAAATGTTTTCATGTCAACACAACCCATACCAAAAAGTAGGGCTGTAATCGAACCAAACGTTCAGCGAACAGTTCGTGAACCGTCCGGCAGGAAGTTCGTTTGTGTTCGTTCGTTTATTAAACAACCGAACACGAACAAGAAATTTAGTTCGTTAGTCAAATGAACGGACATGAACAAAGGCCACGCTCGTTCATTTATGTTCGTGAACATTCGGTAACGTGTTCGTTTATGTTCGATAGTTCATTAGTGCTTTTAGTTTTTATATTTTATTTAAATAATTCAAAATTCCGACAAATAAAATATCTAATAAGTGTCAGTGTATTATATATTTTGTCCATGAACACTTGTTTGTGTTCGTTTGTTTCCATTTGTGTTCATGAACGTTAGTTTGTGTTCATTTGTGTTCATCAACATTCATTTTCGTTTGTTGCCTAAAATTAACACACGATCACGGACACGTTCATTTCCTTAACAAACAAACAAACACGAACAATTTGGCTCATTTGCAGCCCTACCAAAAAGTACTCTTCTTGGTACAAACTTGTTTTGACTTGTTACCCAACCGGCTTGACCCAGCCCGTTTGCCACCGTTAATCCAAACAGTTATTGATTTATTATGTCTGCCTATTTTTGGGCAGCTACTCAAACCCTTAGCAACTTTGTGAGGCTATTTCTAAAATGCCATGAGGAGAACCTTAAACAGGCTGAACTCGAAAGAAAGAAAGCCGAAAAGGAGGCCGAGATGGAGAAAGCAAAAGCCGGAAAGTAAACAAACAACACTCATATTATATTTAAAAAAAATCCTTAAAAATGGATTTCTACGTGTTCTTCATAAGATCATGCGAAAGTCAAACCTGCCTTGGTCAATGAAGAATTCACAAGCCTGCTGCCAACCAGACCGGGGACCCAAATGGAAGTACTGATGAAAAAGGTCAAATCGTCTGGTCAATGAAGATTTTACGGACTCTTCATAAGAGGCTTGCAAAAATCCTGCAAACAGCTGTAAATACATATATGCTGGGCACAGTGAAGAAGATGTGTCCACCATTGAAGATTATGTGAAGGATTGTAAATACAGTCTTCATGAAACCATGGATGATCATTGGTGTCTGTGTTCTCGGAGATCACACGGCCCCATCTGGCCATAAGTTCAGGATTCAAATGGCGGCTCGTGGGGTCGAGCCAGGACAGCATATTGCATAACCATGTACAGATGTTTCTAACCCAACTAGCTTAGCCATATTCATCATTGTATTATACCACAATTTGTTGTATATAAAACTAGGAATAGAATAGAAAATAGAATATAGAGTACAGAATATAGAAAAATAGGCTATTAAATGTAATTTTTGTTAACCATGAGATATAGGCTGTAGATTTTTAGATTCAAAATGAGGAATTTGTTAGTTTTCCATTATCAAATACCGGGTTTTGAATGAGGTTTTAGTTGAGACTTTGATTATATTGGTTTCTAGCATTTGTGTACATTGTAACACATGTTACATCAGAAGTTAGAAAATAGTTGTTTGTGTACACATGAACACAACTAACATAACTTTGTCTGAAAATCGTTGTTTGTGTACATCAAAAAATACTTTCGGGAATGATTATTGGTTGTGTACATGCATTCTGTTTCATATTTGAATCCATGTCATTAGAGAATCGAAGTGATTTATCCATCATGTGACTCCAATAATAAGACATGACAATTGAAGTATTTACTCGTATGTATTAAAACATAACTTTATGTCAGAAATATGTTCTTGTACGGTAAAACATAGCTTTATGTCAACAAAATGTTGTTAAGTGTACAATCTGATGGTGTACATAGGAACATAACTTCAATTTTGAAAGACACTGTTTGTGAAATCTAATATTGAGAGGGGATAAAAAAAAGTCTAAAACTTTCTGTAATTTGTACATGTAAGTATTCATTCAAACAAGGAATAGAGGTTAGTTAGCCACTTCTAATTGTTACGAAGTAGTGACAACTGTGACGCTAATAGTCTAACACCCCTGCACGCTAAACGGTGGTAGAGACGTGAACCTTGCACCGGAGAGAAGCAAGCCAAGTCGCAACTAAGCCAAATGTTGATATGTCATCCAACTGATCTACTGTAGAAACATGTGAGAAACGAAGTATTTGTGCTAAAACCATGTCACGAATAAAGTACAAATCAATTTTAAAATGTATGATATGCTAATGAGACATCGTATAAACGTTTATATACGTAGAGCCAATGTTGTCGCACCTCAAAATAGGAGTACAAGGATGTGACAAAATGTAACCATGAAGCACATCCATGTTAAACCAAAGGGTTCGATTTTATTGACTGGATAGGGAGGTTACAATCAGGCAAATATAAAGACTAAAATATTACACATTCAACCCTTTAACAATAATAAACATGACAAACTTTTTGTTTAACATTCCCCCGCAAGTTGAGGGCAAGGAACGGCCTGCAACTTGGACCTTAAGTGTAGAAACTGTAGAGATGGTAAGGGCTTTGTGAAAACATCTGCAATCTGATCACTTGTAGAGATAAACTGGACATTTAATTGACCTCGAGCCACTTGTTCAAGAACAAAGTGAAAATCTACTTCTACATGTTTTGTACGAACATGAAATATAGGACTCGCTGAGAGATAAGTGGCCCCTAGATTGTCACACCAAAGTGTAGGGGATGTGTTTACTGAAATGCCTAGTCCATGTAGGAGAGACCGTAACCAGATTAATTATGCCGTTGTATTAGCAAGGGCTTTGTACTCATACTCGGTTGAAGATCTTGAAGTATTTTGTTGTTTACGGGCAAACCAGGAGATGAGATTGGATCCAATATATATGGCGAACCCCATAGTTATCGATAGCGAATAGCGACAACGTACCGATATAAAATATGAAATATATGAACTGGAGGTATAAAAGCTAGAAAATATATGGAAATATGAATGATTCGGTTCGGTTCAGCTAATTTTGGTTAAACGAGAGTACAAAAAAAATTGATAGCCAGTTTTTGGTTGATTCGGTTTTCAGTTAATTCAGTTTTTGGTCGATTTCTGTTCAGTTTAGTCCATTTTCGGTTTGGTTTAGGTTAACAATTTAGTTATTGCTCACCGATAACCAATTTTGTTTAATAACCGATAGGTGTGCGCGCGATGCAACGTGAAACACAGACATTGCCACAGTGTGCATTGTTTGGTTGGTTAGATTATTCTCCTCAACTGAAATTGAGGTCATCGATTAGTCTGTTTTATTAACTAATCCGTTTTAGTTAATCCGTTTGGTTTATTCAGTTAGATTGACGGTTTTTTATTTGATTCATTTAATTTCGGCTAATAGCCAAAACCAAACTTGGGCTAAAACTTTTGATTAGAAATACATAAAATTTAGGTATAAATAAATGAAATGGATGTATAGGTGCATGAAATGGAGGTATAAATACATAAAATGGGGGTAAAAATATGAAATACATGAAGTGAAGGTATAAAAGCTAGAAATATATGAAATATGAATGGTTCGGTTTAGTTAGTTTTGGTTAAATGAGGGTACAAAAAATCGATAACCGTTTTTGGTTAATTCTAGTTTCGGTTAATTAGTTTTCACTTAATTCAGTTTTTGGTTGATTTCGGTTAACGATTCAGTTATTACTCACCCTTAGACACTATTACTCACGTAACATAACAATTTTTTAATTAAAAAAAATTATAGCAATACTACACTCAAAGTAAAGAGAATAAAATACTCGTTTATATGGTGTAATTTAAAAAAAAAATTATTAACGTACCAAAAAGTTATGACCGTTTAAAAATCAGGGGAGGTTAGTTTTTTATAAGGGGATAAAGTGTAACTGCTAACTAATTATCTATAATTTTGTTAAAAATGAGAGATTAAAGTGTAATCTAGATGAGAGAATTAAATTGACGGTATTTAATAACTTGACATTCTGTAGTTATTAAACATTTTGGGATAATGACTAAGTACGTTAGGCTTTAATCACTTGTACACTATGACATCTTCTACTTGTATCTTTTAATCCACACGTCAACATTGACCAAGACAACTATCAATACAACAAAAATGAGTAGGTCGTCACGATACTTTTGGTTTTTTTAAACATTATAGTTTATAAGATATGACAAGAATACGTAAAAGAATTATAAGTTTGTTGTGGAGGAGGAACAAGTGTAACTAATTACCCATAATTATGTTAAAACTCAATGATTTAAGTGTAATAAGATAGGGGCTAAAATATAATTATTATTTAAAAGACCAACTTACACTCATTAGATGTATTTATAAATTAAAAGCGGAAAAGTTCTTATTTTTAAGGTATTTTAAAATATCCTCCCTCATTGATTATAATATAGTATAGACTATTTTATTATGTTCATTGCTATAACTTAGTTTATACTAGTTTTTTATATCGCGCGTTGCGGTGAAACCGAGCAAATGATAATGTAAAACAAATGTGATTTGAAAATAAAGCATGTTGTTTAGAAAGTCAAACCATTAGAGCGATTTAGTTTATCATCGTACCGTTTTATGATACCAAATAAATACTTTATTTTGAGTATAATCCCGTTTCAACAAAACTTATAACGGAATGTTACGGAAAGAAATCAAGCACAACTACGTACTTAAGTTTTTAGAAAAAAAAAAATTATAAACGTAACTTATTAAAGAAGTATCAAATTAATCGATAAATTAATATATGTTAAAAAAGGAAAAAAACAATTATTAAAAAAAGGAAAAGGAAATAGATGTTTAAAAAGAAAATATGTTATTAAAAGTAAATATAATAATATAATTAAATAATAAAATAATAAGAAAACTATATATATTATTACAAAAATAAAGTTACTATTCATCGTCCCTCGAAATTAACATATATAGTGTTTTTGTCGTCGCGCGTTGCGGCGAAACCGAGCAAATGATAATGTAAAACAAACATGATTTGAAAATAAAGCATGTTGTTTAGAAAGCTAAACCATTAGAACGGTTTAGTTTATCATCGTACTGTTTTATGATACCAAATAAATGTTTTATTATAAGTACAATTTCGTTTTTAACAAAACTTATAACGGAATGTCCGGGAAAAAATCAATAATAACTACGTACTTAAGTTTTAAGAAAAAGTTATAAACGTACAATATTAAAGAAGTATCCAATTAATTGATAATATATGTTCTAAAAAAGAAAAGAGAATTACTAAAAAAACGGTATAGGAAATATATGGTTTTAAAAAAGGAAAAATAATTAAAAATATGTCATTAAAAATAATAAAAAAACTATATATTATTATAAAATTACTATTCATCGTCATTCACTAACAATATATATATATAATATATATAGGGTCAGGATTTAGAGAAAACGGTGGAAAGTGTGAGAACGGTGAGAACGCTTATGGATCGTCCGATCAAAACAATCTATGGACTAGATTGGCGCGGTGGCGTTTTCGTAAATAACATCAATTTTATTACGTGGGCGCGCCTCATTAAGGGTAAAAATGTCTTTACACTTCTATACCAAAACGCCATACTAATGAATAAAACGCCATTACGGACCAAAACACATCCCTATATAAACAAAAACATCCCAGACATAAAAACACACCCCCCCAAAACCTGAAACGCCATATTTTCTATTATATACCATTCATCTTACAAACGCCAAAATCCCCAAAACATCAAACACACCTACTCAAAAAACGCCATATTTTACTATATACCAATCATGTTAGAAAACGCCAAAACACTCAAACATCAAAGATTCCAAAAAATCGACGGTTCTTTCAGATACATTATTTCCTCAGTAAAACGCCAAAAATGGAAAATATCGTTTTGTTGTATATTCAAATATTTTTCTACGCCAAAGTTTCGGAGAATGCATTCTTCCCTAAGGTGTTGTGACTCAAATAGCATTTTGAAGCATGAGATGGACAAATCATAAACAAAAAGATGCTGGTGTCAGACTTATGTCATTTTTTGTGTTTTTTTATTGATGAATATTATAATGGCATGAAAAGACGAATGACACTGATGAGTTGTTTGAAGATACATATTCAAAGAAAAAACTTAAGTCATTTTGTCTTTCCAAACGGCCACAAAAACACAAGCATGGCTAAGCCAAACCGCCAGCGAACATGATTCAAAGAAGAAAGAGACTGATGACAGTGAAGATTTGGAAGATGAATTGTTTCTATTTTTATTTTTTTAATTTTATTTTTCTGTTGTTTGTTATGTATTTTTCAACTTAGAATAAAAAAATACATTATATTAATAAAACGCCAAACAGTCATAATGCATGTGAAACGCCATAATGCAGTAAAAACGCCAAAAACAACCAAACTATAATGAAAATAGTTTGCAGAAGTATTAATAAAAGCTAAAAATGAAAAAAAACGCCAAAAATTACTTAAAGTCATTAAAATACGCCAAACTTGGGAGATGGAAAGTCTATGACCCTAAAAAATTTATAAAAAGCTGAACAAAAAACAGTAAAAATACACAGTAACTGAAAAGACGGCTACTTTATTAATATCATTTATTATAAATAAAATCCCGCCTAAACTACGCGTCAAAAACATCCTATAAGATAGACGTCTCTGCACAATCAACTGATCACAAACCAAAAACAAACCTCATATTTCCTAGAAACCATTCACTTTAAAACGCCAAAAATAATAGTTAAAAAAACCACAGATGCAGAACCTCGTTTCTTCTATATTGAGTATTGATCTGAATGAAGTTTCACTGAATGGATTCTTCTCTGAGTTGGGTATCTCTATAATCTTTTGCTGAATGAGATGGACAAATATTCAAGAAAAAGAGACTGATGACACTAATTTGACATCATGTCACTTTGTTCTTGATGGATATATTGATGGCATGATGGGATCAATACATTAGAGCAGGCGTTGGTCTTCAACATGTCATCAAACAAGTATATATCCACCCACAATAAAGGATGCCACAAAAATAAGCATATTCTAAAGACGGACGTTATGTAGGAAAATAAGGATCTACATAAGTGTTTTGGTCAAAAATTACCTAAGCAATTATGTGATCAAATTAGTTAAGTGAGGTAGTGTGCTAAAAAGTGTGTTGAAAATATGCTGGTTAAGTTGTTTAGAAAAACAGTATTCAGGATACGGCTCAGGATATTGAGCTGTATCTATGATCAAACAATGAGCAAAAAGTAAAGGGGGTGACACGAGATATACGAGGAAAGCCCTTGATCAATCTAGATCGCCGGCATAAAACCTCGGGAGCTGACAATCGCAGCTGCCTTGTTCTTCTTATTGCTTTAAACGTCAGGATACAGTGCAGGATATTGACCACATCGCTAAGTGTTACAACGCTTTTGTGCGAGAGTGAAAATTACTAGAGAACAAGTGTAAGAGTGTAGTGAGTGTTGATGTGATGTCCTATTCGATCTGATATACCCACCTATTTATAGTAACGAATTACAAACGAAAATTCCTATAAATATGGGATGCTCCGAATATTCCATTGCTAACGTTGTTGACCGAGTAATGCGGCTTCAATGTCTTTATTTGAACGACTTGGACCGAGTCTTCCGCGGAATGAGTCCTTGTGAACGTTGCTAGCTTCTAACCCACGTACCTGCACATAATCCGTTAGTGATCCTGAGGATACCATTCAGGATGTTACCAATATCCTGAATCAGCATCCCGGATGTGAACAGATATCATACAACTAAGATATAACCCAAGATATTTCTCAGGATATGGGCTCAGAATTTCACCCATAACAATTGTCCCCAAAAATGTTACCGTTTAGTACCTTGCTACTAACGGTTACATTTTTCACGGAGATCAAGATAATTAAGAGATAAGACCCATGATGTGACCGTTTGCAACTACACAGCCTATATTTACTCATTGCACCCTATATCTTCTTATCCCCATCTCTTTTTTAATTACCACCGATAAGGAAAAAGGTAAACATTCTCTCTCTAATCTTCATCTTCATCCTCCTTTTCCGGTCAAAAAATCAGGCGATCAAATGCCGAGACATACAAGATCCAGTTCTGGTGAATCGGCTCCCACATTTTTCCAGCAGAATCTTCTCCAAGAACCGGAGAAAGAGATATGCTCTTTTGATAGTGCCCACTTGTCGGCTCTCAAATCCTCCGGTATCTTTCCGAAAGGAACGGTATTCCGGCCGTTCGACCGGGAAATCCGGTCGGATATGGTCTCCAATGAGTGGTTGTGCTTTAGTGCTTTTCCCTTCACCTTAGGGTTACCGTTCCCCTTTCCAGACTTTATCACCGAATTCTTCAAGATTACAAAAATCTCTTTTAGCCAAACAATGCCAATGCTTTGGCGTGTTCTGTCTGTTCTTGACCAGATTAAGAAAAACCACATCCCTGATCTTTCTGTTCATGATCTCCCCCTAGCTTACCATCTTAGATGCCACGGATCATGTAGATTTTTGTTTTATTCCACCTCCGGCGACCCGCTGATACTTCGTGCCACCAGGAACGAGGATAATTGGCAATCTAAGTTCTTCTTTGTAAAAAGAGACTCAATCCCTGGTGGAATGGAATATCCGGTGCAATGGTTGAGAAAGGGTAGGATTTAGGGTTTAAGGATGATCCTGCCTCTTATCCTGTTCCATATCCTGAACTGATCAACTTTCTCTTTTCTGTTGTGCATGCAGCTAATTTTAGGAAGATTGCACCGCCCCTTGTTGATTCACAAAAAAGGATTGATGCCATCAGACTCCTTCCAGAGGCTGAAAGAAGTTTCAACCCGTCTCCACCATCTCCAAGTCCTCTTTCTAGTGCAAACATGTCTGGTAAGGATCCTGCAAAATATCCTGTACATACATGTCTCTATTTGATATACTTAGGAAAAATTTTACTCCCTGTATACAGACTCCAGCAAGATTCCAGTCTACCTAGACCTTGATGAACTTGACAGCTACCTACTCCAGTCACGGTCAAGAAAGAGACCCCTGCTGCCACCAGCTCCAAGCCACTCCCGGCTCCTAAGGCTAATCCGAGGACTCGTGCTTCCACAGCAAAAACGAGGAAAGCTTCTGAAATCAGTGCTCTAGGTCCAGAAGGGTTCTCCTACGATGAACTCAGCTTTTCTGACTCCTTAGAGCCAATGACATCCTTCCTCAACAAGGTAATATCCTGCTACATATCTTGCACATATATCCTGATAGGATATCCTGACAGGATATCCTGGTTAATATATTCTGACTCATACCTGAATTTGATGTGCAGGGCCTCCAGCATTTGCTCCACCTGTATAACGATGCCTGTGGTATTGCTGTCCTCAATGAAGCCAGGATTAAACAGCTTGAAAGTACTGTTGCCGACCAAGGTGCCATTGCTGAAGCAAAATCCCGGCACTACGAGGGCATGCTGAAGAAGGTCACCCAAGATGCTGAGCTCAAACTTGCCACTGTCCAAATGGATCACGAACAGGCCATGGTTTCTTTCCGGGAAGGAATCAAGGCCTCCGCTATCGTCTCCCTGCTGCAAGCTCGCATCAAGATGGCCTACGAGGCCAAGGAGACAGGCCTGGTATGCCCATCCTGGCCGGTTGAATCCTGGGTGGCCAAGCTGAAGGAGCTTGGAGGCAAAGCTGTGCCACTTCCTGCTGAAGCCGGAGAATCCTCTAAGTCAGCAGAGGTGGTAGACAAGGCTGGAGATAAGAAGGATGCTGGAGAGGATGCTGGTGAGGATGCTGCTCATGATGCTGAAGCTGGAAAGGCAGAGAAGGTTGGAGAAGATGCCGCTGTGTGAGGGCATTCGGGTGGGCAATGATGGATATATGTGCCAAGGCCGGAGCCCACCTTTTTAAATTTGAATGTTGGTTTGTTATCCTCAAAACAATTTACTTTTTCTGCACCTGAACAATTTACATTTCCTGCATGCTTTTTGAACAACAGTTGGAGGTGGATGGGTCTCGGTTTGAGATGAAACCTTCAACTATTGGGTAAATATGTTTAAAGACTAATTGTGCTTTTGGTGGATGGATCTCGGTTTGAGATGAAACCAAAAGCACAAACTTTTGCCATGTTAATAATATAACTTTTCCTTTAGCCTGACCATTGTTGTTATTAGTCCACAAATTTTACTTATGAAAACTGTTTTGTTTGAACATTCTTGGGAAAATTATGGGAACACATTCTGAGAATATCCTGACAAGTATCCTAAGAGATATCCTGGTCAGGATATTGTCATATAACTTAGAAAACTTAAGTCATTTGAAAAAAGGAGAGACCATACCAAAGACTCTTAGAGAGTCAATTTCAATCTTCCACCTTAGGAATGTCCCCAGTGCACACTTACAAACTTGGATCCATCCTTTGAATAGTATAATGTATGTCCTCTGTGTACGACACAGAAATGCAAATGTATTCATACTTTGGCTTGAATGAATTTCGAACACCCCGAGGCAAAACCCTTGATATCCTGAAATTAATCCTTAGCATACTGGGGATAAACCCTGATATCCTGGGGATAAACCCTGATATCCTGGGGATAAACCCTGATATTCTGGGGATAAACCCTGAGTTTCACGCGCTACAGGCGAGAGTGTATAAACTCCAAATCTTAGAAAGGTGAAAACCTTTAAACCTTAGAGAGTATGAAAATACCCTTTCGTGAGAGAGGGTGATCAATCCTCATATACCTTCAGGATCCAGGATATAGCCAACAGTAACGAAATCGTCGGCCACTTTTACATGAACTGGTCCCGCTACCTTGAACTATACCTAGATAACTTGCGCTCCAGGCGAGGTGTTTAAACCCAATTCGAAAGAAAGGTGCATACCTTTAAACCTTTGAAGGGATCAGGATCCCTTAAACGTGAGAGAGGGGGCCAATCCTCCAATCTTTTGAGTTATCCTGGGTGCATATCCTGGAGCTATATCCTGAAACATATGCTGCAAAACAACTGTAAACTAAGGTGGGTGTTAGCTTGGCTAACACCCCTCCGATGCTTAAGTCAGTATTGGGTTCAAGATAATAAACTAATATATTTAAAAAAGATAGAATACATACCATTCTAAGATAGAAATTAAATTCTATTCTTACTTGAAATAGAGCTTTAAGTGTATTGCATTCCAGGATCTCGGTAGCATATCTCATTCCATATTCTTGAGTCGATATGCTCCTTTCCCTGCTTCTGACTCAACTTCATATGGTCCTTCCCATTTTGGAGCTAGCTTGCCATCGGCAGGATTAGTGGTATTTTGAAAAGCCTTTCTTAGCACCCAATCGCCAACTCGAAATCTCCTAGTCCTTATATTCTTGTTATATGCTCTGGATATTCTTTGTTGATATGCTGCCATCCTTAGCCTTGCTGCATCTCTTTTTTCATCTATAGTATCCAAATCTCGACATAAGGCTTCAGGATTCTGTTCAGGATCCTGTAGGATAGATCTTGCAGTAGGTATCACCATTTCCGTTGGAATCACTGCTTCTGCTCCAAATACCAAGGAAAATGGGGTTTGGCCGGTTGCATTCTTTACCGTTGTCCTATCAGCCCACAAAACAAAGGGTAATTCTTCTGCCCATCTTCCTTTTTTGGCTCCAAGTCTCTTCTTTAAGTTATTGACAATTATCTTGTTCGAGGATTCAGCTTGTCCATTCGCTTGAGGATGTTCCGGAGTAGACGTGATCATTTTGATTCCCCAACTCTTGTAAAAGTCAGTGGTCCTCTTGCTTATAAACTGGGACCCATTATCGCAAATGATTTCAGCTGGCACCCCAAACCTGGTCAGGATATTCCTCTTTATGAAGGATACTACTTCTTGGTCTGTAACTTGAACAAATGCTTCAGCTTCAACCCACTTAGAGAAATAATCCGTCATTGCTAGCATAAAGATTTTTCCTCCCGGAGCTTTTGGTAACTTCCCTACTATGTCCATCCCCCATTTCATGAATGGCCAAGGGGAAGCTACAGGATATAGTGGTTCAGCTGGTTGATGTAGTACGTTACTATGCCTTTGACATGCATCACACCTTCGAGCATATTCTGCAGCATCTTTCCTCATCGCTGGCCAATAATGTTATGGGTGAAATTCTGAACCCCTATATCCTGGAAAATATCTTGGTTTATATCTTGGTTATGTAGTATCTGTTTACATCCGGGATGCTGGTTCAGGATATTGGTAATATCCTGAACGGTATCCTCAGGATTACTAATGGATTATGTGCAGGTACGTGGGTTGGAAGCTGGCAACGTTCATAAGACTCATTCCGCGGAAGACTCGGTCCAAGTCGTTCAAATGAAGACGTTGAAGCCGTATTACTCGGTCAATAACGTTCATAATGGAATATTCGGAGTACCCCATATTTGTAGGGATTATTGTTTGTAATTCATTACTATAAATAGGTGGGTATACCAGATCAAATAGCACATCACAATCACACTCGCTACACTCTAACACTTGCTCTCGAGCAATTCTTACTTTCATACAAAGGCATTGTAACACTTAGCGATCTGGTCTATATCCTGCACTGTATCCTGAAGTTTAAAGCAATAAGAAGAACAAGGCAGCTGCGATTGTCAGCTCCCGAGGTTTTATGCCGGCGATCTAGATTGATCAAGGGCTTTCCTCGTACATCCCGTGTCATTTCCTTTACTTTCTGCTCATTGTTTGGTCATTGTTTGATCGTAGATACAGCTCAATATCCTGAGCCGTATCCTGAATACTAATTTTCTAAGTAACTCAACAAGCATATTTTCTACACACTTTCTAGCACACTACCTCACATTACTAATTTGATCACTAAATTGCTTCGGTAATTTTTGACCAAAACAATTTGGCGCCCACCGTGGGGCAAGTGGTGCTCTCTTTACTAAAAATTTTTGTCAAATCGCTAATCGGTTTTCTATTTTCAAAACTTTTTGCCACATTATCCATAATGGCCTCAAGATCAAACATGAGTTCCTCTACTGTGTCTGCTATGACTTCTGCTACTACCGGTCCGGTGCTTCCGCCACCTCCTCCAAGGATGCCAGCCTCTACACGACCTCAGGATATTATCCCTACCCGCAGTGTTCAGGAATCTGCTCCTGTTTTAGCTTCTAACGATGAAATTTTAACCTTATTTGGAAGTGTGCAGGAACAAATGAGGCAGCAACAGGAAACAAACCAAATGCTTTTAAGGGAAATACAACTCCTGAAGTCTGGCACGAGCAGATCTGCTGAGGATATTGTCACTCCATTACACCCCAGAACGTTAAACTTCAGTTCGGCTATGTATACTGAGGATAACAGGGGGAATATTGTGCCCATCCTTCCTCAGAATCATACTCCTGAAATACCCTCCTCGGTCAGGATGTCGACCATAAGGAGCTCAGAATATGCTTCAGGATATGGGCAAAATCCTCCAACGGGTAACGTGTCAAATAATAATAATGCTCATACTACTAACAATAGTGGATCTTTGCAGGATACAGGTGTGACATCAGCGCTTACTAGGGAACTTCAGAAGTTGAAGGACATGATATCAAGTGTACCCGGGGTGGTCCAGCCGATCCCGGAAGTGTCTCAAGACAGCCACAAGATATCTCGTTTTGCATATCCTATCTGTGATGCTGAGATCCCAAAGAGATTCCAAACCCCCAACATGAAGCTTTACGACGGAACAACGGATCCTGAGGAGCATATTGCTCAGTATAGGGAAAGGATGGAGATTAACCATATCCCTCCGGATCTCAAGGAAGCATGCTTGTGCAAGGGTTTTGGTTCAACTTTGACAGGATCAGCCTTGAAATGGCTCTTGAATGTTCCTCCACATTCGATTACATCGTTTGCTCACTTAGTAAATTTATTTAATAGTCAGTTTTCTTGTAGTAGAAGCTTTGAAAAATTAATAAGTGATCTCTACAGGATAACACAGGGGCCTCAAGAATCCCTTAGGGATTATGTGAACAAGTTCAGCCGGGAATCACTAGACATTCCTCATCTTGATGTTGCAACAGCTGTGCAAGCTTTCAAGATGGGGCTGCAAAAAGATTCTCAATTTTATCAAGACCTTGTAATGAACCCGTGCAGGAACTTGGATGAAGCTCGGAACAGGGCCCTAAGATATATTCGGTTGGAGGATGACAGAAAGATGCAAGAAAGGATGAACTCATCTAACACTTATGAGTCAACTAACAGGAAGTCAGAATCCTCATTCAAGTCATATCGGCCTAAGCCATATGGCATAAATGAAAACAAGAGAGTGAATGCTGTCGAAGATGAGGATCCTGAAGAGTATCCTGAATTATCTGAATATTGCTTTTCTGTTAACATTCCTGAATTGATGTATGCCATGCAGGGTCTAGGGGACAAGGCAAGATGGCCTCGAAAGAATCAACAAAAAGCAGATTGGAAAGACAAATCAAAATGGTGTGCTTTCCACGAAGATTTCGGACATATGACTGAGGATTGCATCGCTCTAAGGAAAGAAATAAGCTATCTTCTAAGCAAGGGATATTTGAAAGATCTCTTGGGGAGAAAGAAGAATAAGGGTCAGGATACTGAGAAGGATCCTGAGCGAGCAGCATCACCTCCCGCGGATGCCAAGATAATCAACTTCATTTCGGGAGGATCCGACATTTGTGGGACTTCGTATTCGGCAGCAAAGAGACATGCAAAGGAAGCTAAGGCCGAAAGGGGAGACAAACCTGTCAGGATGACTACACTCACAACCGATAAAGTGATCACATTTGATGCTGATGACAGGGATACTGTCCAGGATCCTCACCATGATGCTCTGGTAATAACATTATATGTGGCTAACCATTTTGTACGCAGGATATTGGTTGATAATGGCAGCTCCGTCAACATAATCCAACTAGAGACACTGAAAAGAATGAATGTATCTCCAATGGATATCACTTCAAAGTCTACCATGCTTGTTGGGTTCAGTGGAGAGGCTAGAAACACAGTGGGAGAGATAAAGTTGCCGGTGTACGTTGAAGGAGTCAACTCGATACAACGTTTCTGTGTGATGGACTCTCTATCCTGCTATAACATCATACTGGGAAGACCGTGGATTCACGATATGAAGGCCGTGCCATCAACATATCACCAATGCATCAAGATACCTACCCCTTGGGGAGTTGTTAAAGTTGATAGTGATCAGCAGGAGGCGAAAGAATGTTACTCATCCTCGATGAAATCCTCAACCAAACCTAGTGCAGCATAGCAATTAAAGACGCAGGCCCAGGATATCGTGGAGGATCCGGAGCAGGATGTGAAGAAAATTATCCTAGACCAGGATAATCCCAATATTTCGGTGCTCGTGGGAACCAATATCCCTCAGGATATTGAAGAGCAATTAATTAACTTTTTAAAATGCAGGATGTCAACGTTTGCATGGAAGCATGAGGATATGACAGGCATATCCAAAGATATTATCACTCACAAGCTTGGAATTGATAAATCATTCAAGCCTGTGCAACAAAAAAGAAGGAAGTTTGCTCCTGAGCGGAATACGATTATTCAAGAGGAAGTTGAGAGATTATTGAAGTCCAGGATGATCAGAGAGGTTAAGTTCCCAAGGTGGCTAGCAAACGTGGTTGTAGTACAGAAGAAAAATGGGAAATGGAGAGTGTGTGTAGATTACACAGACTTGAACAAAGCTTGTCCTAAAGACCCATTTCCTCTTCCCCACATTGATGCGATGGTAGATGCCACTGCCGGGCATGAAATGCTGACTTTCATGGACGCATCCTCAGGATTTCAACAGATCCAAATGGAGCCTTCTGACCAGGAGGATACTGCCTTCATGACACCAACAGGTATTTATTGTTATACAGCTATGCCTTTTGGTTTGAAAAATGCAGGTGCAACATACCAAAGATTGGTAAACATGATGTTCAAAGACAAACTGGGGGACACCATGGAGGTGTACATCGACGATATGGTGGTAAAGTCAAAGAAAGCTCAGGATCACCTCCAGGATATTAAAGGAGCGCTTGATATCCTGGATCAGTATAACATGAAGCTGAATCCTGCTAAGTGCCATTTTGGAGTAGGAGCAGGAAAATTCCTAGGATATATGGTGACCAAAAGAGGGATAGAAGCAAGCCCGGAGCAGATTAAAGCCATCTTGGATATTAAATCACCCTCAAATATGAAGGATGTTCAACGATTAACAGGGCGAGTGGCAGCATTGAATAGATTTATCTCAAGATCTTCAGAAAAATGCAAAGATTTTTATGATATCCTGAAGAAGAACAAAAAATTCGAGTGGGGTGAGAAGCATGAAGCAGCCCTACAGGATTTGAAACGATATCTCTCAACCGCACCTCTGTTGATGAAACCTGAAAATGGTGAACCACTATCCCTGTACCTTGCTGTATCAGGGAATGCTGTAAGTGCCGTTCTCATAAAAGACCATGAAGGTCAGCAATATCCTGTTTATTATGTTAGTAAAAGTTTGTTAGATGCTGAAACTAGGTACTCTCATTTAGAAAAATTAATACTAGCATTAGTTATGGCATCAACAAAACTTAGACACTACTTTGAGACACATAGGATACACGTTAAAACAAATTATCCTGTCAAAAATGTACTTAGGAAACCGGAAATGTCGAGTAGAATGGCTAAGTGGTCAGTAAAGTTAAGTGCCTATGATTTAGTATATGAACCTAGGAACGCCATAAAGTCTCAGGCTTTAGCTGACTTTGTGGCTGATTTTAGTAGTGACATTCAGGATGAGGTAGACCTAGAAGTTCAACAGCTAGGAGAATCCTCAGGATCCTGGACATTATATACTGATGGTGCATCTAATATAAGAGGAGTAGGATTAGGAATACTACTAAAATCGCCACAGGGGGACATATTACCCCAGGCTATTAGGTGTGAATTTCCTGCTACCAATAATGAAGCAGAATATGAGGCTTTAATCGCAGGATTAGAATTGGCTAAGAGCATGAGTATCAAAAATTTACAAGTATATGTTGATTCTTTGTTAATTACTAACCATTTTAATGGATCCTATGCAGTTAAGGGTGAGAAATTAATAGAATATCTTGATATTCTCAAAAAATTAGCAGGATATTTCGATGTTTTTACACTTGAACAGGTACCAAGGGAGGATAATGCTGAAGCGGATGCCTTAGCAAATTTGGGATCATCAATCAAGATACCTGAAGGGACCCAAATACCAATATTACATGTCTTATATCCTGCAACGAATCCTCAGGATAAAGAAGTAGCAGGTATTCGGGATCCTGAAGTGGAATATCCTGAACAGGATCCTAAATCCTGGACGGCTCCAATTGTGAGATATCTCAAAGAAGGACACCTCCCCGGAAATGAAAATCCTAAGGCATTTAGGATGAAGGTATCACGATTCACTATTATAAATAATGTTTTATACAAGAAATCTCTTGCAGGACCGTATTTGAGGTGCTTGGAGGATCCTGAAGCCAAAGAAGTACTTCAGGATATACATGAAGGGGATTGTGGTAATCACACCGGGGGCAGATCATTGTTCTCGAAAGTATTAAGGACAGGATATTATTGGCCAACGATGAGGAAAGATGCTGCAGAATATGCTCGAAGATGTGATGCATGTCAAAGACATAGTAACATACTACATCAACCAGCTGAACCATTATATCCTGTAGTTTCCCCTTGGCCATTCATGAAGTGGGGGATGGATATAGTGGGGAAGTTACCAAAAGCTCCGGGAGGAAAAGTCTTTATGTTAGCTATGACAGATTATTTCTCCAAGTGGGTTGAGGCTGAAGCATTTGTCCAAGTTAGAGACCAAGAAGTAGTATCCTTCATAAAGAGGAATATCCTGACTAGGTTTGGAGTACCAGCTGAGATCATTTGTGATAATGGGTCCCAGTTTATAAGCAAAAGGACTACTGACTTTTGCAAAAGTTGGGGAATCAAAATGATCACATCTACTCCAGTACATCCTCAAGCGAATGGACAAGCTGAATCTTCAAACAAGATAATAGTCAATAACTTAAAGAAGAGACTTGGGGCCAAAAAAGGAAGATGGGCGGAAGAGTTACCCTTTGTTTTGTGGGCTGATAGGACAACGGTAAAGAATGCAACCGGCCAAACCCCGTTTTCCTTGGTATTTGGAGCGGAGGCGATGATTCCAACAGAAATGACGATACCTACTGCAAGATCTAAGCTGCAGGATCCTGAACAGAATCCTGAAGTCTTATGTCAGGATTTGGATACTATAGACGAAAAAAGAGATGCAGCAAGGCTAAGGATAGCAGCATATCAACAAAGAATATCCAGAGCATATAATAAGAACATAAGTGTTTTGGTCAAAAAATCTGTTGAGGATATTGCAACCAAACTCTTTATTTCGGGGAATGATGCTTAAAACGTATAACAGTGATGAGGATCACTTCAATGTAAATTTGCACAAACAACACAAGGATTTATACGGGGAAAAAGCCCTTGATCAAGAGTTGATCTCCGGCACAAAAAACCCCGGGTGATGGAAACTACCGATCACCAAGTTCAAATAAATGATTAAATGTTTACAACTTCGGATAGTAACGAGCTAGGTACAAGGATCACTATCGTGAAATGTGTATAAGTGAGTGAAAATGAATGAATGTTCGTCAAGAGCTTCAAGTGTGTGAGTATATGAGTGTGTGTAGCTGCAAAAATGGCTGAGTGTTTCTCTACTAGCTCGTTACCCCTTTTAAAATAGAAATCTAACTACCAAACTAACTATCCGACTTTCGTGCCATGCCTCCACGTTCTCCACAACGTCTATTTTTGGCCAAGCACGTGCAGAATAGTTTGGGAATATTCTCCAGGAATGTCGCCAAGACTTGGTCAAGCTTGTTATACCTGCGAGATGCTACAAAACATAAGTAAACAATCGTCAGTACGAGGATCCTTAAAGTGATCCATGATCCTGATCCTAAAGCTCTTCTGAGGATCACCACCTGTCACAGAAGTAAGGATCACTAATTAGGATAACGAATAAGGATCACTAATTGTTAGAAAATCCTCCCCTAACAATTGCCCCCAAAATATAAGGAGTAATTTGTAAAATTAGCGAGTTATATTTTCTTGATCTTATCCGCAACTAACTAACGGATATATAGCCGTTGATATCGAACTAGCCGTTGCATCCATGACGTCACAGAAGTGACAACCCTGCACGATCATGATTATATATAGGAGATAGAGATAGGATCAACTGCATTTAAATTCGAAAGAAACTCCCTTTATAATCTCCGTCGAAGATCAATCAGGTATCTCTTTCTTCATCTTCTTCCTCTCTTACTCTGTTTTTCTTTCTTTCCATCAAAGATGTTGCTCCGAAATTCCCCAGCCAAGGATCACCCAAAGAATAGTCCTCCGAAAAGCCAGGGGATCATTGAAGACTCCATTAAAGAACGCTGCTGTTTCAATGATGCTCAGATAGATAGGATCCGCCACTGTTTCCCGGCGAACACCGAGTTTAGGCCTTATGACCCCAATGCCCTGAGTGATCATATTTCCGACACGTGGGTTGCTTTCCCCGTCACTCCGTTCACCATAGGCTATTCATATCCTTTTCCAACCTTCACCCAATCTTTCTTTTCACTAACCGGCATCTCTTATGTTCAAGCCAAGCCGATGATTTGGAGGGTTTTATACACCCTTGAAAGGATCATCGATCAGGAGGGAATAGATCTAGGAATGGCAGAGCTGGGAGAGCTGTATGATCTTACCACCTTTGGTTCTCATCGCTATTTGTTTAAACGCAAACCCGGTGAGGAACACCTGATCTTCAAAGCCACCAATAATGATGCTAATTGGAAGCGGCGTTTCTTTTTTATCAAGAGAGATTCCATTGAGGATGGAAAGGATCTACCTAAAAAATGGGCTACCCATGGTAGGGTGGAGGATCCTGATAAGGATCACCAGGAACTTTCTTTTGATGTAAGGATAACTTATATTTTTGCTTTCTTGTTATGCAGCTATCACCGTCTCACACCTCAAACTGTCCCCTGCTGCTAAGGAAAGGCTCCTTGCTTTCAAGAAACTTGACCCTGAGACAAGAACTTTCAAGACAACAACCCAAGATTCACAGGAGGTATCCTCAGGCTCTGTCACAATGTCAAGTAAGTATCCGTGTCTAAAATTTAAATAAATAGTGAAATATGAATTAAGAAAAGATACTTATCTTATTTTGATTATGTAGGTGCTGGAAAATCCACCAAGTCTGCTTCCAAGTTCAATGTTGCTGATCTCACCACTGTCAGATCCTCCAAGAGAAAAGCTCCTACCAGTCCGACAGCTTCGGTCCCCAAGGCACCCCTCAAAGGGAAGGCAATCAAGAAGAGAAAAGCCTCTGAAGCTGGGGATCTGCAGGGTCTGCCTCTGATCCGTCATCAATTCCTTGAGTACTTTAATGAGGTGAGGATCACTATCTTTGCTCGTATATCCTGTTGACATATCCTGCTGGTATATCCTGCTGATTACATGATCCTGACCTTATCCTTTTTGCAGAAATTCACAGAGATTGAGGACTATGTGGGCCACGTTGAGGATCAGGATAGGAAGATTGCCGATCTCCAGCAGGTTGCGGTGTTAAAGAATCTCACAATTGCTGATCTTCAGAAGGAAGTTCGGGATACCAAACAGCAGATGGCCAAGGTGTTGGTCAATGTTGACTATGAGAAGAGTGAGATCACCGAAGATGCCAAAGTCTCTGCCGCCATTACAATGTACAAGACCAAGCTTCAAATGGCCTTGGAAGCTCAGGATCCTGCTTTTGACAAGAGCACCTGGGATATTGAAGGTTGGAAGGCAAGGCTGGCCGAACTGGACGATGAAGAGGCTGAGGAGGTTGAAGAGATCCTGACAATTGAAGCTGGAGGCAAAGGTGAAGGTGGTGAAGCAAGTGGAGCTGGAGGTGACAATGCAGCGAAGGTTTAGGCTGCAGGATTGGGCGATGAAGGACATCTCTAGACGCAGCCGGGGCCCAATTTTCTAAGTTTGATAGTTTGTTTTGGTTATGGTGTTTTTTGTTGAACAATGATGGGTTGTACTTGAACAGTAGGTTTTAGGATTAAGGATCATGTATGATCCTGTGGACAATAGGCAGGATAATGGGTGGTGGATGGATCCTCTGTTTGGGGGATGAAGCCACTCGTTATCCTTCCGTCTTTTATTTTCTGCACTACAAAGACCCGTAAACAATGGACACCCTTTGCCAACCCATGTGGACGGGCCACATTTTGCTGGTAGAAATGTGGGTTGGCAATTTTGACAACCTTAAGGGGTTAGTCTTTTGTTAATAAATAAAAACTTAACCTTTTGTCGCTTATCTTGTGTTGTTATCCTTTATAATGTCTTACTTTCCAACTGTTGTAATATTCATTTTGTTTATACTTATCAAGCCTTAAAAAAAAATCAGAAAAGATATACAGAAAGTTTAGGACATGATCAAGGATCACATATCCCATAACCGATAAGTTCTAAAAAGTGATATGGTTTAAGAATCATAAGTTCAGTTGTCAAATATAAGGGTTATTCAAATAAATAATGAATAGAATTAAAAATAGTTAAGGATCATACCTGAGGATCCAAGTTAGGATCCTAACCATAATAAGGATAACTACAAGATAAACCTTAGATTAAAGTAAGGATCAAGGATCCCTAGTTGCCTATCTTCAAGAACCTGAAATAGAGCATAACTTGGGACTAAGCCAATATAAGATAAGAGTTAGTAACTGGGGACAAGCCCAAGGATAACTGGGGACAAGCCCAAGGATAACTGGGGACAAGCCCAAGGATCGTATGTAAACTGGAGTATGGCCCTAACTGGCGACTATCCAAACTTAGTGGCATGAAAATGCCAAAACCTTAGCTAACGTGAAAACGTTAGAAACCTTAGCTAACGTGAAAACGTTAGAAACCTTAGGAACGGATGTATGGTACGTCTACCATTATACGTAGGATCCTAAGCATAGCCAGAACAATGGAATTATCAGCCCCTAAAACGAGTACTGGTCCCAATGCCTTGAACTATACCAGGATCATCGTGCGCTACAGGCGGAACTGGGGTCAAGTCCAAATAATCTGGGGTTAAACCCAAGGAACGGATTGCTTCAGCAGATAACCAATGTTATGCTAAGGATACCTGAACTTTCAAAACTTAAACTTACGTGAGAGATGGATAAAGGATACATGATCCTTATCCTTATATGAGAAAACAAAGAAACGAAATAGTTCAAGTTTAGGATATTACCTAAGTAAGGATCACCAATACTTCGAGGATCCTTTAAGGATATCCCTATCGTGAGGATCATCTCTGCCATGAGGATCCTGCTCACATGAAATATTTCTTCAAGTGGACAGCATTCCAAGCTCTTGGTAGCAAATCACCTTCCATGGTTAGCAATCTATATGCCCCCTTTCCTGCTTCAGCTTCAATCAAATAAGGGCCTTCCCATTTTGGAGCTAACTTTCCATCAGCAGGATTGGTGGTATTCTGAAATGCTTTCCTTAATACCATGTCTCCAACTTGAAACCTCCTGATCCTGACATTTTTGTTGTAAGCACCAGCCATTCTTTGCTGATAACTGGCCATCCTTATCCTAGCCATATCCCTGATTTCTTCAATAGTATCCAGGTCTTGAGCCAAGTTTTCATTATTTTCCTCAGGATTACGAGTACTTGTTCTAGCAGTTGGAACCACCATTTCTGTTGGGATCACTGATTCTGCCCCAAACACCAAAGAGAATGGTGTTTGACCAGTTGCATTCTTAGGGGTTGTCCTGTCAGCCCAAAGCACATAAGGTAGTTCTTCTGCCCATTTCCCTTTCTTGGATCCAAGCTTCTTCTTCAAATTGTTGATGATGATCTTGTTAGATGATTCTGCTTGGCCATTAGCTTGTGGGTGGACTGGTGTTGATGTTATCATCTTAATCCCCCAGCTGTCACAAAAGTTAGTGGTTCTGCCCCCAATAAATTGGGAACCATTATCACATATAATCTCAGAAGGAATTCCAAATCTAGTTATAATATTTCTTTTAATGAAGGATATAACTTCCTTTTCTCTGACTTGGGCAAAAGCTTCAGCCTCTATCCACTTGGAGAAGTAATCAGTCATAGCTAGCATGAATACTTTTCCACCAGGTGCCTTAGGGAGCTTACCAACTATATCCATACCCCATCTCATAAATGGCCAAGAGGAGGATATAGGATGCAATAATTCAGCTGGTTGATGAAGGATATTGCTGTGTCTCTGGCAAGGATCACATCTTCTGGCATACTCCACAGCATCTTTCTTCATGGATGGCCAGTAGTATCCTGTCCTCAGGATCCTTGAGAATAATGCCCTGCCCCCAGTGTGGTTTCCACAATCACCTTCATGGAAGTCTTTTAAAACTTCTTGAACTTCAGGATCCTCAATGCATCTCAAGTATGGTCCTGCAAGAGATCGTCTATACAACATATTATTCATAATTGTGAATTGAGATACCTTAGATTTGAAAGCCCTAGGGTTTTCTCCTGTAGGAATCTCTCCATGTTGTAAGTATCTCATAATTGGTGAGATCCATGATCCTGATCCTGAATGGGATTGAGTATCCTCACAAGGGATAATTGCAGAATCATTTCCTATCTCCATAGCCTCGTGATCCTCGATAGCCGGGGTCAGGATATGGATAATAGGAATCTTGATATCCTCCGGGATCTTCAAGGATGATCCTAAGTTAGCCAATGCATCAGCCTCTGTATTTTCTTCCCTTGGTACCTGCGTCAAACTAAAGGAAACAAAAGAGAGTGCCAAACTTTTGACTATCTCTAAATATTTGGTTAGCTTTTCACCTTTAACAGCGTAGGATCCATTAAAGTGGTTTGTAATTAACAATGAATCTACATGTACCTCAAGATACCTGATCCCCATATGCTTTGCAATTTGCAAACCAGCAATTAAGGCTTCATATTCAGCCTCATTGTTAGTGGTTTGGAACTCACAAGCTATAGAATGGGGTATTATGTCCCCCTGTGGCGATTTTAGTAGTATTCCAAGCCCTGTGCCTTTGACATTTGAGGATCCATCAGTATAAAGTATCCAAGGATCCTTGGTCTCTTCTAGCTGCTGGACTTCTAGCTCAGCTTCTTCTTGTAAATCACTACTGAAATCAGCCACAAAGTCAGCTAATGCTTGGGATTTGATGGCTGTCCTAGGCTCATATCTTATATCATATGCACTCAATTTCACTGCCCACTTAGCCATCCTTCCTGACATCTCTGGTTTCCTGAGGACATTCTTAATTGGAAAATTAGTTTTAACAATGATAACATGAGTTTCAAAATAATGTCTTAACTTGGTAGATGCCATAATTAATGCAAGAATAAGCTTTTCAAGGTGTGAGTACCTGGATTCGGCATCAAGTAAACTTTTACTTACATAATAGACAGGATGTTGTGTACCTTGATGATCCTTAACAAGGACCGCACTTACTGCTTTTGAGGATACTGCAAGATACAAGGATAACACATCACCTTTTTCTGGTTTCATCAAAGCCGGGGCCGAGGATAGGTAATCTTTGAGGGCTTTTAAAGCATTTTCATGCTTCTCCGTCCACTCAAATTTCTTGTTCTTCCTTAGGATATCATAGAATTCTTTACACTTCTCGGAGGACTTGGATATAAATCTGTTCAGGGCTGCTATCCTTCCTGTTAGCCTTTGAACATCCTTAGCATTGGCCGGAGATTTGATGTTCACTATTGCTTTGATTTGTTCCGGGCTAGCTTCAATGCCTCTCTTTGTCACCATATATCCTAAGAATTTTCCTGCTTTAACACCAAAGTGACATTTTGAAGGATTAAGTTTCATGTTATATTTGTCAAGGATATCGAATGCTTCCTCCAAGTCTCTTAGGTGATCCTCAGCTTTTAAGGATTTTACCACCATATCATCTATGTAAACCTCCATAGTTTGTCCAATCTGATCCTTGAACATCATATTCACCAGCCTTTGATATGTTGCACCTGCATTTCTTAATCCGAACGGCATAGCAATATAGCAGTATATACCAGTTGGAGTCATGAAGGCTGTATCCTCTTGGTCGGATGGTTCCATTTGGATTTGTTGGAATCCAGATGAAGCATCCATAAAAGTTAACAGTTCATGACCCGCAGTTGCATCCACCATGGAGTCAATGTGGGGTAAAGGGAAAGGATCCTTGGGACATGCCTTATTTAAATCGGTAAAATCGACACATACCCTCCACTTTCCGTTTTTCTTTTGAACAACAACCACATTGGCCAACCATCTTGGATACTTGACCTCTCTAATCATACCTGCCCGGAGCAATTTCTTTACCTCTTCTTGGATAATGGCATTCCTTTCCGGTGCAAACTTTCTTCTCCTTTGATGGATTGGTTTGAAGGATCTGTCAATGCCGAGTTTATGAGTGATAACATCTTTGGATATACCAGTCATGTCTTCGTGTTTCCATGCAAAGGTAGTCTTTCTCCTTTTGAGGAAGGATACGAGGTCTTCTTTCATTTCGCCAAGGATTCCTGATCCGATATAGATTTTGGATTCAGGATCATCAGGATCCATGAGGATTTCTACCACATCCTGCTCTCTGGCCTCCAAGACATTCCTTGGAGGATACCTTGATTGCTATTGCTCCCTTGACTTCGAAGCTGGTTTCATCGATGAAGTGTAGCAATTCTTAGCCTCCTGCTGATCACTATCAATCTTTACTATTCCCCAAGGACTAGGGAGCTTCACACATTGATGGTAAGTAGATGGGACTGCTTTCATATCGTGTATCCAGGGCCTGCCAAGGATAACATTACAACAAGATAAACAGTCAATAACACAAAATTTTTTATAAGAGTGTAAGCCTTCAATATATATTGGGAGTTTAATGTCCCCCAGGGTGTTCTTAGTTTCGCCACTAAATCCCACGAGCACGGAGGATCTTGGTATGATCTCTGATTCAGGGATACCCATCTTCTTTAGAACATCAAGCTGGATAATGTTCACTGAACTTCCTCCGTCTATAAGGATCCTGCGGACAAAATGATTAGATATGAAAAGAGTAATAACTAAACCATCGTGATGAGGATCCTGGATATCAACACGATCCTCTTCATCAAAGGTTATGACTTTTCTTTCGGAGACACTTGATGTTCGAACTGGTCTTTCTCCATTATCCATTTTAGTTTCCTTTGCATGCCTTTTAGCTGCTGAGAAGGATGTGCCGCAAATGTCTGATCCTCCAGAAATAAAGTTTATCACTTGTGCATCTGCTGGAGGGGCTGGAGCCTTCTCAGGGATCCTTTCAGGATCCTGAGTCCTTGACTTTTTTCTTCCCAACAACTCTTTTAGATGCCCCTTGCTCAACAAGTATCCAATTTCCTTTCTTAATGCAATGCATTCTTCTGTGAGGTGCCCAAAATCTTCATGGTATGCACACCACTTTGATTTATCCTTAGTTGCAGCTGGCCTATCGTTCTTTCTCGGCCATCTAGCTTTATCACCTAGGTTCTGCATAGCAAGGATTAGTTCATTGTTATCAACACAAAAACAATATTCAGAAATTGGAGGATAATCCTCATCATCCTCTTCTTGATCAACAGAATGCACGTTCTGGTTATCAGATCTATTGTAAGATCTGAACTTGTTGTTCCTGAATGAGGATCCTTGCTTATCCTGCTTTGAGGATCCTGCCAACCTCTCCTGGATCCTCTTGGCATCCTCTAGCCGGATGAACCTAAGTGCTCGTGTTCTTACCTCATCTAAGTTCCTGCATGGTGTCATAACAAGGTCATCATAGAAAGACGAATCCCTAAGCAGTCCCATTTTAAAGGCCTCAACAGCCGTGGCTATATCTAAGTTGGAAATGTCTAAGGATTCTTTACTGAATTTGGTAATGTAATCCCTTAATGATTCATTATGACCCTGGGTTATCCTATATAAATCACTAGTTAATCGTTCAAATTTTCTACTACAAGAAAACTGATTATTAAACAAGTTAACTAGGTTAGAAAATGAGGTAATAGAATAGGGAGGAAGACTTAGCAGCCATTTGAGAGCTGATCCAGTAAGAGTGGATCCGAATCCTTTGCACAGGCATGCTTCCTTTAACCTTTCTGGGATTGGATTAATCTCCATCCTCTCTCTGTATTGTGCTATGTGTTCTTCAGGATCCGTCGAACCATCATACAGTTTCATTGTAGGCACATGGAACCTCTTGGGTATCTCAGCATCACAGATTGGTGGTGCGAAACGGGATATCTTGTGGCTCCCATCTGCAATCTCTGGGATAGGTTTGACCACTCCTGGAACACTTGATATCATATCCTTTAGCTTTTGCAACTCTCTGGCCATGGCATGATTGATACCTGGATCCTGCATAAGACCATGGTTAGTAGTATATGAATTATTAAAAGTGTTACCTCCCATTGAATTCAGATTAGGAAGATTGGATGTTAATCCATATTGTTGAGACTCTGGAATGATCGAGGGACCAGTAGAAGCATTGGTCTGCATTGGAATAAAATCTCCCTGATGGACATCTGAACCTCCTGTTTGCAAACTCCTCAAGGATCCTGGCATCTGGAAGGATCCCTGAAACTGGGACGATCCTGGAATGAAGGAGGATCCTTGAACCTGGGATGATCCTGGAACGAAGGAGGATCCTTGAACCGGGGATGATCCTGGAACGAAGGAGGATCCTTGAACCTGGGATGATCCTGGAACGAAGGAGGATCCTTGAACCTGGGATGATCCTGGAACGAAGGAGGATCCTTGAACCTGGGATGATCCTGGAACGAAGGAGGATCCTTGAACCTGGGATGATCCTGGAACGAAGGAGGATCCTTAAACCTGGGATGATCCTGGAACGAAGGAGGATCCTTGAACCTGGGATGATCCTGGAACAAAGGAGGATCCTTGAATCTGCTGCATTCCCAAATATCCTCCTGAATTCGTGAGGGACCCCATATGCTGAGGATAGGATCCCGCTGGCTGGAAATATGAACCTGATGCTTGGGTCACTGTTGTTGTTCCGTAGTGCACTCCTTTTGGTCCACCCACGTATTGAACATCTGGAGCCACTGATGGCTGAGAAGTAATCACCGGAGTATCAAAATTCAAGGATTTTGGCACCAGTGGGGAATGATCCTCTGCCGTTGTCTTTTGTTTCTTGAGATCTCCGATTTCTTTGAGAATCCTCTCATTGGTCTTATCCTGTTGCCTTATCTGATCCTTCATCTGCAAAATCAAAGTAAACATGTCACTAGTAGTGGGAGTGTAAGAAGCAGAAGAAGTTGGAGGTTTTGAGAAAATGGGAGTTGGTTTCTTCGCAGCATTCTCAGCATTCTTCTGGGGTCCAGAAGGTGGTGGAGGCAAAGGAGGGACGCCTTGTGAAGAAGTGAATGAGGGCATCAAATTTGAAGCATTCTTCGCTGAGGAAGCCATTTGCTTGGTCGTAGCGAACCGAAATGAGCACATAAATGCGAATTTTTCTAAGGACGGAGCACCAATTGCCCCACGGTGGGCGCCAAACTGTTTTGGTCAAAAAATCTGTTGAGGATATTGCAACCAAACTCTTTGTTTCGGGGAATGATGCTTAAAACGTATAACAGTGATGAGGATCACTTCAATGTAAATTTGCACAAACAACACAAGGATTTATACGGGGAAAAAGCCCTTGATCAAGAGTTGATCTCCGGCACAAAAAACCCCGGGTGATGGAAACTACTGATCACCAAGTTCAAATAAATGATTAAATGTTTACAACTTCGGATAGTAACGAGCTAGGTACAAGGATCACTATCTTGAAATGTGTATAAGTGAGTGAAAATGAATGAATGTTCGTCAAGAGCTTCAAGTGTGCGAGTATATGAGTGTGTGTAGCTGCAAAAATGGCTGAGTGTTTCTCTACTAGCTCGTTACCCCTTTTAAAATAGAAATCTAACTACCAAACTAACTATCCGACTTTCGTGCCATGCCTCCACGTTCTCCACAACGTCTATTTTTGGCCAAGCACGTGCAGAATAGTTTGGGAATATTCTCCAGGAATGTCGCCAAGACTTGGTCAAGCTTGTTATACCTGCGAGATGCTACAAAACATAAGTAAACAATCGTCAGTACGAGGATCCTTAAAGTGATCCATGATCCTGATCCTAAAGCTCTTCTGAGGATCACCACCTGTCACAGAAGTAAGGATCACTAATTAGGATAACGAATAAGGATCACTAATTGTTAGAAAATCCTCCCCTAACAATAAGGACTAGAAGATTTTGAGTTGGTGATTGGGTGCTAAGAAAGGCTTTTCAAAATACCACTAATCATGCCGATGGCAAGCTAGCTCCGAAATGGGAAGGACCTTATGAAGTCGAGTCAGAAGCAGGGAAAGGAGCATATCGACTCAGGAATGTGGAAGGGGATATGCTACCAAGATCCTGGAATGCAATACATTTGAAGCTCTATTTCAAGTAAGAGTAGAATTTACTTTCTATCTTGGAATGGTATGTATTCTATTTTTAAATATATTTTGTTTATTGTCTTGAACCCAATACTGACTTAAGCATCGGAGGGGTGTAGGCCAGGCTAACACCCACCTTAGTTTACAATTGTTTTGCAGGATATGTTTCAGGATATAGCTCCAGGATATATACTCAGGATAAGTCGAAAGATTAGAGGATTGGCCCCCTCTCTCACGTTTAAGGGATCCTGGTCCCTTCAAAGGTTTAAAGGTATTCACCTTTCTTTCGAATTGGGTTTAAACACCTCGCCTGGAGCGCAAGTTATCTAGGTATAGTTCAAGGTAGCGGGACCAGTTCATGTAAAAGTGGCTGACAATTTCGTTACTGTTGGCTATATCCTGGATCCTAAAGGTATATGAGGATTGATCACCCTCTCTCACGAAAGAGTATTTTCATACTCTCAAAGGTTTAAAGGTTTTCACCTTTCTAAGGATTGGAGTTTATACACTCTCGCCTGTAGCGCATGAAATTTAGGGTTTATCCCCAGATATCAGGGTTTATCCCCAGGGTGTTAAGGGTCTATCCCAAGTATGTTGAAGATTCATTTCAGGATATCAGGGGTTTTGCCCCAGGGTATGCGGAATTTACTTAAGACAAGGTATAAATGCATTTGCGTTTCTGTGTCAAACACAGGGGACATACATTATACTGTTCAAAGAATGGATCCAAGTTCACAAGTATGCACTAGGGACAAAACTTATAATGGAGGATTAAAATTGGTTCTGTAAGAATCTCTGGTATGATCTCTCCTTTTTATTTGGACAATTTGTAGGTTATATTTTAATATCCTTATCAAGATATCTTTCAGGATACCTTTCAGGATACATCTATAATATATATTCCTAAAAGTGTACAAACCAAACAATTTTTACAACTACGATTTTCATAGCAATGACAACAGTAATAAGGTCAAAAGAGAAGTTATATTATTAACATACCAAAAGATGTGCTCTTAGTTTCACCTCAAAACAAGGCCCATCCACTAAGAGCACTAATAGTTCATTACCATATTTACCCAACAGTTGAAGGCTTCATCTCAAACCGAGACCCGTCCACCTTCAACTGTTGTATTGTTCAAAAAGCATGCAGGAAATGTAAATTGTTCAGGTGCGGGAAAGTAAAGTGCAGAAAAGTAAATTGTTTATGGGACTACAAACCAACATTCAAATTCAAAAAGGTGGGCTCTGGCCTTGGCACGTATATCCGTCATCTCCCACCTAAATGCCCTCACACAGCGGCATCTCCTCCAACCTTCTCAGACTTCTCCGCTCCAGCATCCTGACCAGCATCCTGCGCAGCATCCTGACCTATGTCCATCCCAGCATCAGCTCCAGCATCCTTCTTGTCTCCAGCTTGGACCACCACCTCTGCTGACTTAGAAGACTCACCGGCTTCAGCAGGAAATGGCACAGCTTTGCCTCCGAGCTCCTTTAACTTGGCCACCCAGGATTCAACTGGCCAAGATGGACAAACAAGGCCCGTCTCCTTGGCCTCATAGGCCATCTTGATGCGTGCTTGTAGCAGGGAGACGATAGCAGAAGCCTTGATTCCCTCTCGGAAGTTAATCAAGGCCTGATCATGATCCATTTGAACGGTGGCAAGTTTGACCTCAGCGTCTTGGGTGACCTTCTTCAGCAAGCTTTCGTAGTGCCGGCTCTTCGCTTCAGCAATGGCACCTTGGTCAGCAACGGTGCTTTCGAGCTGTTTGATCCTGGCTTCATGAAGTGCCACAGTACCACAAGCGTCATTATACAAGTGGAGCAAATGCTGGAGGCCCTGCACATCAATTACAAGTATAAAGTTAGAATGTATGTTGACCAAGATATCCTACCAGGATATCCTGTTAGGATATACCTGCAGGATATATGTGCAGGATATACATGAAGGATATGCGTCAGGATATTATCTTGTCAAGGAAGGATGTCATTGGCTCTAAGGAATCGGAGAAGCTGAGTTCGTCATAGGAGAACCCTTCTGAGCCCGGAGCACTGACTTCAAGACCCTTCCTCTTTTTCGCTGTGGAAGCACGGGTTCTTGGATTGGCCTTGGGAGCCGGGAGTGGTTTGGAGCTAGTAGCAGCAGGAGTCTCCTTCTTGACTGTGGCTGGAGTTGGATAGCTGTCAAGTTCATCAAGGTCTAGATAGACTGGGACTTTGCTGGAATCTGCACACAGGGAGTAAATTTCTAAATCTCTCCTAAGAATAGCAAATAAAAAACATATGTGTGCAGGATATCTTGCAGGATTCTTACCAGACATGTTTGCGCTTGAAAGAGGGCTTGGAGTTGGTGGAGACGGATTAAAACTTCTCTCTGTTTCTGAAAGCAGTCTGATAGCGTCTATCCTTTTTTGAGAATCAGCAAGGGGAGGTGCGATCTTTCTGAAATCAGCTGCATATAAAAACAGGAGAAATAAAATTCATTAGCTGAGGATATGAGACAGGATAAGAGACAGGATCATTCTTAAACCCTAAGTCCTACCCTTTCTTAACCATCTCATCGGATAATCCGGTCCACCAGGGATTGAATCCCTTTTTACGAAGAAAAACTTGGATTGCCAACCATCCTCGTTCCTGGTGGCACGAAGTATCAATGGATCACCGGAAGTAGAGTAAAATAGGAATCTAGATGAGCCATGGCATCTAAGCTTGTAGGCTAAAGGGAGATCATGGACAGAAAGGTCAGGTATGTGGTTTCTCTTGATTTGGTCAAGAACAGACAAAACACGCTAGAGCATTGGCATGGTTTGACTGAAAGAGATTTTGGTGATATTAAAAAACTCGGTGATGAAGTTCGGAAAGGGGAATCGTAGCCCTAAGGTAAAGGGGAAAGCATTGAAACAAATCCACTCGTTGGAAACCATATCTGACCGGATTTCTCTATCAAAGGGTCGGAATATGGTTCCATCCGGAAAGATACCGGAGGATTTCAAAGCCGACAAATGAGCACTGTCAAAGGTGCATGTTTCGTTCTCCGGTTCTTGGAGAAGATTCTGTTGGATGAATGTGGGAGCCGAGTCGCCTGAACTGGACCTCGTTTGCCTAGGCATTTGGTCGCCTGAATTCTCGCCGGAGAAAGATAAAAGATGAATATGAAGATGAGGGAGAGAATATTACCTTTTTCTTGTCGATTGTGGTTAAAAAAGAAGATGAGGATGAGAAGATATAGGGCATGATGAGTAAATATAGGCCGGGTGGTTGAAAGCTGTCACATCAATGGTCTTATCTCTTAATTACCTCGGCCACCGTGAAAAATGTAACCGTTAGTGCAGGATATCAAACGGTAACATTTTTGGGGACAATTGTTATGGGTGAAATTCTGAACCCCTATATCCTGGAAAATATCTTGGTTTATATCTTGGTTATGTAGTATATGTTTACATCCGGGATGCTGGTTCAGGATATTGGTAATATCCTGAACGGTATCCTCAGGATTACTAATGGATTATGTGCAGGTACGTGGGTTGGAAGCTGGCAACGTTCATAAGACTCATTCCGCGGAAGACTCGGTCCAAGTCGTTCAAATGAAGACGTTGAAGCCGTATTACTCGGTCAATAACGTTCATAATGGAATATTCGGAGTACCCCATATTTGTAGGGATTATTGTTTGTAATTCATTACTATAAATAGGTGGGTATACCAGATCAAATAGCACATCACAATCACACTCGCTACACTCTAACACTTGCTCTCGAGCAATTCTTACTTTCATACAAAGGCATTGTAACACTTAGCGATCTGGTCTATATCCTGCACTGTATCCTGAAGTTTAAAGCAATAAGAAGAACAAGGCAGCTGCGATTGTCAGCTCCCGAGGTTTTATGCCGGCGATCTAGATTGATCAAGGGCTTTCCTCGTACATCTCGTGTCATTTCCTTTACTTTCTGCTCATTGTTTGCTCATTGTTTGATCGTAGATACAGCTCAATATCCTGAGCCGTATCCTGAATACTAATTTTCTAAGTAACTCAACAAGCATATTTTCTACACACTTTCTAGCACACTACCTCACATTACTAATTTGATCACTAAATTGCTTCGGTAATTTTTGACCAAAACAAATAATATTCTGTCCTTAATACTTTCGAGAACAATGATCTGCCCCCAGTATGGTTACCACAATCCCCTTCATGTATATCCTGAAGTACTTCTTTGGCTTCAGGATCCTCCAAGCACCTTAAATACGGTCCTGCAAGAGATTTCTTGTATAAAACATTATTTATAATAGTGAATCGTGATACCTTCATCCTAAATGCCTTAGGATTTTCATCTCCGGGGATGTGTCCTTCCTTGAGATATCTCATGATTGGAGCCGTCCAGGATTTAGGATCCTTTTCAGGATACTCTGCTCCAGGATCCTGAATACCCGCTACTTCTTTATCCTGAGGATTCGTTGCAGGATACAAGATATGTAATATTGGTATTTGGGTCCCTTCTGGTATCCTGATCGATGATCCCAGATTTGCTAAGGCATCTGCTTCAGCATTATCCTCCCTTGGTACCTGTTCAAGTGTAAAAACATCGAAATATCCTGCTAATTTTTTGAGAATATCGAGGTATTCGATCAATTTCTCACCCTTAACTGCATAGGATCCATTAAAATGGTTAGTAATTAACAAGGAGTCAACATATACTTGCAAATTCTTGATACTCATATTCTTAGCCAACTCTAATCCTGCAATTAAAGCTTCATACTCTGCTTCATTATTAGTAGCAGGGAATTCACATCTAATAGCCTGGGGTAATATGTCCCCCTGTGGCAATTTTAGTAGTATTCCCAATCCTACTCCTCTTACATTAGATACACCATCAGTATATAACATCCAGGATCCTGAGGATTCTCCTAACTGTTGGACTTCTAGGTCTACCTCATCCTGAATGTCACTACTGAAATCAGCCACAAAGTCAGCTAAAGCCTGAGACTTTATGGCATTTCTAGGTTCATATACTAAATCATAAGCACTCAACTTTACTGACCACTTGGCCATCCTGCCTGACATCTCTGGTTTCCTAAGCACATTTTTGACAGGATAATTTGTTTTAACATGAATCCTATGTGTCTCAAAGTAATGTCTAAGCTTCGTTGATGCCATAACTAATGCTAGTATCAATTTTTCTAAATGAGAATACCTAGTTTTAGCATTTAACAAACTTTTACTAACATAATAAACAGGATATTGCTGACCTTCATGATCCTTTATAAGGACGGCACTTACAGCATTCCCTGATACTGCGAGGTATAAGGATAGTAGTTCACCATTCTCAGGCTTCATCAGTAGAGGTGCAGTTGAAAGATATTGCTTCAAATCCTGCAGGGCTGCTTCATGCTTCTCACCCCATTCGAATTTCTTGTTCTTCTTCAGGATATCATAAAACTCTTTGCATTTTTCTGAGGATCTTGAAATAAATCTGTTTAATGCCGCCACTCGCCCTGTTAATCGTTGAACATCCTTCATATTTGAGGGTGATTTAATATCCAAGATGGCTTTAATCTGCTCCGGGCTCACCTCTATTCCTCTTTTGGTCACCATATATCCTAGAAATTTTCCTGCCCCCACTCCGAAATGACACTTAGCAGGATTTAGCTTCATGTTATATTGATCCAGGATATCAAACGCTCCTTTAATATCCTGGAGGTGATCCTGAGCTTTCCTTGATTTTACCACCATGTCGTCAATGTATACCTCCATGGTGTCCCCCAGTTTGTCTTTGAACATCATGTTCACCAATCTCTGGTATGTTGCACCTGCATTTTTCAAACCAAAAGGCATAGCCGTATAACAATAAATACCTGTTGGTGTCATGAAGGCAGTATCCTCCTGGTCAGAAGGCTCCATTTGAATCTGCTGAAATCCTGAGGATGCATCCATGAAGGTCAACATTTCATGCCCGGCAGTAGCATCCACCATTGCATCAATGTGAGGAAGAGGAAATGGGTCTTTAGGACAAGCCTTGTTCAGGTCTGTGTAGTCTACACAGACTCTCCATTTCTCATTTTTCTTCTGTACCACGACTACGTTTGCTAGCCATCTTGGAAACTTGACTTCTCTGATCATCCTGGACTTCAACAATCTTTCAACTTCCTCTTGGATAATCGTATTCCGCTCAGGAGCAAATTTCCTTCTTTTTTGCTGAACATGCTTGAATGATCTGTCAATTCCAAGCTTGTGAGTAATAATGTCTTTGGATATACCTGTCATATCCTCATGCTTCCATGCAAACGTTGACATCCTGCATTTCAAAAAGTTAGTTAACTGCTCTTTAATATACTGAGGGATATTGGTTCCTACGAGCACCGAGATATCAGGATTATCCGGATCCAGGATAATTTTCTTCACATCCTGCTCCGAATCCTCCACGATATCCTGGGCCCGCATCTTTAATTGCTATGCTGTACTAGGTTTGGTTGAGGATTTCATCGAGGATGAGTAGCATTCTTTTGCCTCCTGCTGATCACTATCAACCTTGACAACTCCCCAAGGGGTAGGGATCTTGATGCATTGGTGATATGTTGATGGCACAGCCTTCATATCGTGAATCCATGGTCTTCCCAGTATGATGTTATAGCAGGATAGAGAATCCATCACACAGAAACGTTGTATCGAGTTGACTCCTTCAACATATACTGGTAACTTTATCTCTCCCATTGTGTTCCTAGCCTCTCCACTGAACCCAACAAGCACGGTGGACTTCGAAGTGATATCCATCGGAGATACATTCATTCTCTTCAGAGTCTCTAGTTGGATTATGTTGACGGAGCTTCCATTATCAACCAATATCCTGCGCACAAAATGGTTAGCCACATATAATGCTATTACCAGAGCATCATGATGAGGATCCTGGACAGTATCCCTGTCATCAGCATCAAATGTGATCACTTTGTCAGTTGTGAGGGTAGTCATCCTGACAGGTTTGTCTCCCCTTTCGGCCTTAGCTTCTTTTGCATGTCTCTTCGCCGCCGAATACGAAGTCCCACAAATGTCGGATCCTCCCGAAATAAAGTTGATTATCTTGGCATCCGCGGGAGGTGACACTGCTCGCTCAGGATCCTTCTCAGTATCCTGACCCTTATTCTTCTTTCTTCCTAAGAGATCTTTCAGATATCCCTTGCTTAGAAGATAGCTTATTTCTTTTCTTAGAGCAATGCAATCCTAAGTTACATGTCCAAAATCTTCGTGGAAGGCACACCATTTTGACTTATCTTTCCAATCGGCTTTTTGTTGATTCTTTCGAGGCCATCATGCCTTGTCTCCTAAACCCTGCATGGCATACATCAATTCAGGAATGTTAACAGAAAAGCAATATTCAAATAATTTAGGATATTCTTCAGGATCCTCGTCTTCGACAGCATTCACTTTTTTGTTTTCATTTCTACCATATGGCTTAGGGCGATATGGCTTAAATGAGGATTCTGACTTCCTGTTAGTTGACTCATAGGTGTTGGATGAGTTCATCCTCTCGTGCATCTTTCTGTCATCTTCCAATCGAATATATCTTAGGGCATTGTTTCGAGCTTCATCCAAGTTCCTGCATGGGTTCATTACAAGGTCTTGGTAAAATTGAGAATCTTTTTGTAGCCCCATCTTGAAAGCTTGCACAGCTGTTGCAACATCAAGATGCGGAATGTCTAAGGATTCCCGGCTGAACTTGTTCACATAATCCCTTAGGGATTCTTGAGGTCCCTGTGTTATCCTGTAGAGATCACTTGTTAGTTTTTCAAAGCTTCTACTACAGGAAAACTGACTATTAAATAAATTCACTAGGTGAGCAAATGATGTAATCGAATGAGGAGGAACATTTAGGAGCCATTTCAAGGCTGATCCTGTTAGGGTAGAACCAAAACCCTTGCACAAGCATGCTTCCTTGAGCTCCGGAGGGATAGGGTTAATCTCCATCCTTTCCCTATACTGGGCAATATGCTCTTCAGGATCCGTAGTTCCATCATAAAGCTTCATGTTGGAGGTTTGAAATCTCTTTGGAATCTCAGCATCACAGATAGGATATGCAAAGCGAGATATCCTGTGGCTGTCTTGGGACACTTCCGGGATTGGCTGGACCACTCCAGGTACACTGGATATCATGTCCTTCAACTTCTGAAGCTCCCTAGTAAATGCTGATGTTACACCTGTATCCTGCAAAGATCCAATATTGTTAGCAGCATGAGTATTATTATTTGACACGTTACCCGTCTGAGGATTCTGCCCATATCCTGAAGCATATCCTGAGCTCCTCATGGTTGACATCCTGACCGAGGAGGGTATTTCAGGAGTATGATTTTGAGGAAGGCTGGGCACAATATTCCCCCTATTATCCTCAGTGTACATAGCCGAACTGAAGTTCAAAGTTCTGGGTTGTAATGGAGTGACGATATCCTCAGTAGATCTGCTCGAGCCAGACTTCAGGAGTTGTATTTCCCTCAATAGCATTTGGTTTGTTTCCTGTTGCTGCCTTATTTGTTCCTGCACACTTCCAAATAAGGTTAGAATTTCATCATTAGAAGCTAAAATGGGAGCAGATTCCTGAATTCTCCGAGCAGGGATAATATCCTGAGGTTGTGAAGAAGATTGCATCCTTGGATGAGGTGGTGGAAGCACCGGACCAGTAGTAGCAGAAGTTGTAGCAAACACAGTGGAGGAGCTCATGTTTGATCTTGAGGCCATTGTAAACAATGTGGCAAAAAGTTTCAAAAACAGAAAACCGATTAACGATTTCACAAAGATTTTTAGTAAAGATAGCACCACTTGCCCCACGGTGGGCGCCAAATTGTTGTGGTCAAAAATTACCTAAGCAATTATGTGATCAAATTAGTTAAGTGAGGTAGTGTGCTAAAAAGTGTGTTGAACATATGCTGGTTAAGTTGTTTAGAAAAACAGTATTCAGGATACGGCTCAGGATATTGAGCTGTATCTATGATCAAACAATGAGCAAAAAGTAAAGGGGGTGACACGAGATATACGAGGAAAGCCCTTGATCAATCTAGATCGCCGGCATAAAACCTCAGGAGCTGACAATCGCAGCTGCCTTGTTCTTCTTATTGCTTTAAACGTCAGGATACAGTGCAGGATATTGACCAGATCGCTAAGTGTTACAACGCTTTTGTACGAGAGTGAAAATTGCTAGAGAACAAGTGTAAGAGTGTAGTGAGTGTTGATGTGATGTCCTATTCGATCTGATATACCCACCTATTTATAGTAACGAATTACAAACGAAAATTCCTATAAATATGGGATGCTCCGAATATTCCAGTGCTAACGTTGTTGACCGAGTAATGCGGCTTCAATGTCTTTATTTGAACGACTTGGACTGAGTCTTCCGCGGAATGAGTCCTTGTGAACGTTGCTAGCTTCTAACCCACGTACCTGCACATAATCCGTTAGTGATCCTGAGGATACCATTCAGGATGTTACCAATATCCTGAATCAGCATCCCGGATGTGAACAGATATCATATAACTAAGATATAACCCAAGATATTTCTCAGGATATGGGCTCAGAATTTCACCCATAACAATAAGGTATTCAAAAACAGGTTCAAAACGCCAAAAAGGTTAAAGTAGAAGAGCTTGATGACAGTGAAGATTTGGATGAGAAATTAGATTATAATTTTTAATTTATTTTTTCATTTTCTATTGTTTGTTATCTAATTCTTTGTTGTTTATTATCTAATTCTCTACTAATTAAAAAAATTGAGTATAAAACGCCAAAAACTACAAACACCAAAACGCCTGATAGTGTGAAAAACTGTGAGAACGGATGCTAGCAAAGCACGATGTTGCTATATAAACCGCCAAAAAACGCAAACAAAGTATTACTGGAAAAATCAACACTAATTGACAGATGAAAATTGAAAGAAACAGTAATTGCTAAAACAGTAAAATGAAGAGACGGTATCATTATTGCCAAACATTTATTATATTAAAAGCCACTACATGGAAAATTGAATTTATTTATCTTTTCAAAACGCCATAATTGTCTGTCACATTATAGGCCTGTATCCTACATGGCACAACACTTGATATAATAAAATCAAGAAAATTACTGATGTTTTTTACATTAAAGGCCTGCATCCTGATCTAAAAAACAATAAAAACGCCAAAACAATACTTAAAACGCCAAAATATTTACTATGATCATGATCTAAAAACAATAAAAACGTCGCGTATTTATTAAACGCCAAAAAAGGAAAGATGAAGTGACACGCGTTTAAAAAAAGAAATATGAAAGGACAAAAAAGCCCCTCCGCCCTTCTCTAAGCCGTGTGACACGTGTTGGGCCAGGAAGCGTTCTCATCGTTCTCACACTTTTAAGCGTTTTCTCCTGATCTCGTTTCTATATATATAATATAATATAATAGTTAGTTATGATCTATTAGTGTATATAATTTTAGGAAAAATTACACGTTTTGTCCTTTATCTTAACACCATTTTGCAGGCGGTGTCCTTTTCAACGAATTTTGACTGGTTTTGTCCTTTACAAAGAATTTTGTTGCATGTCTTGTCCTTTAGCCCTAACCCAGTTAGATTTTTTTGTTAAGTCTGGTTAAACAGGGGTAGTTTAGTCTTTCTACCCATTTATTTATAAATCTTTTTAATAAAATAAAACAAAAAGAATTTAAAAAAATAATATCTTTTTTAAAAATTAAAACCTATCTATCTCTCCCTCTCTCTACAGTCTCCTATTCACCTTCACCACACATCTACCACCAACATCATCTCCCATCTTCCACCACAACCATCCGCCGTCGCCCACACATCAACCACCATCATCTCCCACCTCCGAACACCACCACAACCACAACCACACCATCCGTCGCCGCCGCCCCACCCCAACCCTAACCAAACACCTAGCTACTGTCAACGGACCTCGATGGAACAAAAGTGAATCTGGCCAGAACAAATCGACAACTGTGGTGATCTTACAAATTCAGAACATGAAGATTCAATCACCATCGTTATCTAGATCCGACGAAGTTACGAGTACCGGTGTACTTACCGGTTTGCACTGTCATTCCTCTGCCGGTTTTATCTTTTCGTACTTATCGGAGTTCACCCTCATCAAAATTAACATCATCAACCGGTGCAAGATTCAAATTCGAGTGTGTAGAGATTACCTTGTTTGGATCTGTATGCGGTTTCGATTGTGCAGGTGAATGAAAGGGTTGACTTGAAGGTATGGTGTGTGATTTTGAATATTTTTTATGACGGTGGTGAAGGTGAATAGGAGACTGTATATCATCTTCATCTTCATCGTCAATACAACTACATCATCATCCTAACCGCCTCCTTCCGATTCCTCCGGAGATTCGAGCTCACAGCTGATCGCCGACCACCCAACTGCCCAACATCATCTTCATCGTCGATACAACTACATCGCCAATACAACTACATTGCCGGAGATTCAATTTCTTTCTGTATATATATAGAGAGAGAGAGGGGGGAGAGCTTTAGAGAGAGAGGATTTGATTTCTTTCTGCAGATCGTAAAGAGAGAGAGGGGGGATAGACTTTTTAGAGATTTATTTTTTTATTTATATATTTTGTTTACAAAATAGTCCCCCAATATAAATTATTTACACAATAGTCCTTGAGATGGTGAAATGACAAAAATGCCCTCATGTGCAAGGCACATGACCATATTTAACAAAAAAAATCTAACTTGGTTAGGGCTAAATGACAAGACGTGCAACAAAATTCCTTGTAAAGGACAAAACCTGTCAAAATTCGTTGAAAAGGACATCGCCTGCAAAATGGTGTTAAGATAAAGGACAAAACATGTAATTTTTCCTATAATTTTATTATGTTCATTGCTATAACTTAGTTTATATAGTTAAATATGATCTCTTAGTTTATATAATTTTATTATGTTCATTGCTCTAACTTAATTTATATAATTAGTTATGATCTCTTAGTTTATATAATTTTATTATATGTTCATTGCTAGAAATTAGTTTATATAGTTAGATATGATCTAAAGATTTTATTTTTTCCACTCGTAGAAGGCATTTGAAATTTTAGATTTTTTCTCTTCGTGCTTTTATTCATTTGTTTACCCCCACCACGTTCCAATAAATTAAGATTCTTAAAAGCCCTAGGGACCAAACTCGTCATCACCAAAACTTCAGGGCACATATTGCTTCTTCCTCTAAACTTCAGGGGCTGTTACAGAAACTCTGGATCGCGGCGTATGCATATCCGTTTGCAATGCTGACTCAGAGTTGAAAATAAATAAATCTTGAAAATTAAAGTTGAAACCTTTCCATCATTTGCACCTTGAACTCTTCTTCGGATGTGATCTTACCCTATTCTTGTTAGGTATCTTTAATTTATTTTTATGTTTTTTTCCTTTTCTCAAATTGTTTATGAGATCATAATTGTTGTATTCTACTTCAAGTTTGAATTTTTTAATTGATTGATTCAGTTTCTTGGATCTTTATATTGTGTGTATAATTAGGGTTTTAATCTGGGTATTTGATTTGAAAAGGTTATGTTAATCCGGGTTAAAAATAAAGATGACCCGATATAGGATCCGGATTCTTTATTGTTTTCCCTAAATTTAGGAGCAGTTTCTAGTTACTATGATGCATTCATCCATGGTTAGCTAATTTATATGGAATTTTAACTGTTTATGGTCAACTGTGGTCAACAAGTATTAGAGAGTTTAGTAGTCTTTAAGGATCTTTTAATTTGCTGAATGAAATATGAATTTCAGTGATCTTGGTTTTTTTTTTTTTTTTTTTTTTTTTTTTTTTTTTTTTTTTGTGTGATGGGTTTTTAACAAAATGGTATAATGAACAAAACATGTTTGGGATTAAGCAAGTAATAAAATTCGGTTATTCGACATGACCCGTGTCAACATGTATCAGAAAGTGTTTCGGTAATAGATAATATTGATCCGAAGACAACAGTGGAACGTCATACTAATTATTTATAAAAAATCATTTAAAAAAAAGATAGGAAATTTTGGGGAAAATGTGTTTCGGGTTAACTCAAATTAACCAACCCCGAACCGTTGTAACCTTGCAGCCCGTACCAAAAAGTACCCATCATTGATTCTTCTGAACCTAACTGCTGAGGTGACGGGTTATATGTTGTCGTAATTTTATGACAGGAAAATGGACAGAACGAATAGAGGTGGTACCACTGATGCATTATTACATAACTACAAGCTCGGGAAAACTCTTGGCCATGGTTCTTTCGGTAAAGTCAAAATCGCTGAACATACGTTGACCGGCTACAAAGTGGCGGTCAAGATTCTTAACCGCCGTAAACTTAAGAATCCCGAAATGGAGGAGAAAGGTATTATGATCATATCTCATTAGATTTGTTTTATTTCATTGGTTAGATATTTCATCTGAGAATCATTCATTCTTTCATGTGTTTGCAGTGAGACGGGAAATCAAAATCTGTAGATTATTTGTGCATCCTCATATTATAAGACTTTATGAGGTGATAGAGACACCCCTTGATATATATGTTGTTATGGAGTATGTGAAGTCCGGAGAGCTTTTTGATTATATTGTAGAAAAAGGAAGGCTAAATGAAAATGAAGCCCGCAAAATTTTTCAGCAGGTATGTTTTTGATCCGACAATTGTAAGGAAAACTATTTAAAGAATTTTAAATAGAAGCGGTAAAATGGGAGGATCCGGTAAAGTGTCATGGCGGGTGACTTTTTGGTACATGTCAGATTGACCTTATTATATGGATATGGAACACCTTTTATCCAGTTTTACGTGCGTGATTAGTGTGTTAAATATAATTACAAAACCTACATACTACAAGAATAATATGATTTTTTGAATTAAAAATTTAAAATATGCTCCGGGCAACTTTCAACACATTTGACCCAATTCCTTTTTAGCTAAAGGACTAGACTTAAGAAGGATTGAACTGTTCATCTGTAAATTGGTTGAAATTGCCACCTCTACTTATAAGCAATTTTAAGACTAACATAATAGGCAATTTTATGCATAATTAAATACAAATAAAGAAGTAATCTTTTTTATCCTATATTTAGAAAAAGGAAGTACGATCCAGGAATACCAGTTTTTTCTTAATGTTAAAGATTCAAATGAGATTGCTTTTAGTTGCAGAAAATGAAAAATCAATCACATATCTTATGTGTTTAATTCAGCAATTTTCAAGCATATAAGGTCATTGCTAAAACCTCATTATATCTCATATTTTCAGCAGTTGGAAAATTCTTGGCTGCAATGATATGAAGATACCATATCAATTTCAATATTTATGATGCCTTCAACTTTCTTGTTATTATCAAAACAGATAATCTCCGGAGTAGAATATTGCCACCGGAATATGGTAGTCCACCGGGACCTTAAGCCGGAAAATATTCTGTTGGATTCAAGAGGTAACGTTAAGGTTGCGGACTTTGGGTTGAGTAATATAATGAGAGATGGACATTTTCTTAAAACAAGCTGTGGAAGTCCAAATTATGCTGCTCCAGAGGTCAGTTACGCTATTTGTAATTAATCTATTGGTTATAAAACATAATTTAAAAAGATTCGTACTTGATATGCAGGTTGTTTCTGGTAAACTTTATGCAGGACCCGAGGTAGACGTGTGGAGTTGTGGGGTCATCTTGTATGCCCTTCTATGTGGCACTCTTCCTTTTGATGATGAAAATATTCCCAATCTGTTCAAGAAAATTAAGGTATTGTTTTGTATTTTATTTAGAGGTGGCAATTTCGACCCGTTGACCCGTGCATTTTACTAAATTTTTTTAGTAAAAAGGGGAACAGATCAAACAGAGTGAAAGTCGTCCAAAATGTATTTTACATGCACGCAACATCCTAGACCTCTTTGATTGAAGATTTACATCATTATTATAATCATATTTAACACGTTAATCATTTTCAAGAAAATATTATCAAACGAACAAAGACTCGACCCATATTGGCACGAACCTTTTTGACCGATTACACAACCTTCCCGATCGCCCATCTTTCCACCTCTAGTTTTATTTACCGTCAGGTGAAAATTGTAACATAGATATTTTAAACACCTCTTAGTAAATGACAAGATTGTGAAACTCTTCCAAAAAATCTACCTAAGATAGTGTAAATTGGAAACTTTTTGGAAGAAAATTCTACTAAGTGTCGCATTTTAATTTCTCATTTATTTATTTTCAGGCAGGAATGTATACTCTTCCTAGTCATCTATCACCCGGGGCTCGGGATCTAATTCCGAGAATGCTTGTGGTCGATCCTATGAAAAGAATAACAATCGCCGAGCTTCGTCAACATCATTGGTTCAAAAGTCAACTTCCTCGCTACTTAGCCGTTCCTGCCCCAGATGCAAAAGAGCACTTAAAAAAGGTATGTACGGGTCATAACCGGCTCTTGTTTTTCTGATATTTTCAAGTCATCCAACTTGATGCTTCTTTTATCTTTCAGCTTGATGAAGAGATTATCAAAAAAGTGATCAACATGGGCTATGAACGGAACCATCTGATACAATCACTTCAAAGCCGAGCACAAGATGATGTAATAATCTCATTTCTTTTGTTATAGTTTTGCGTTAAGTCGAAATCTTTTGTTGGTTTTAACATCTTAAATTCGTCTTATATCAGGCTACGGTTGCATATTATTTGATGTTTGATAACCAAACGCGTGTGGTTGGTGGGTATCTTGGAGCTGAAATTTCCGAGTCCCTGGTGCGTTATTTGTTGTTTACAAGTTATTTGATGTTCCAAAGGCAAAAAAGGATGTTGTGATTCATTTAGGTTATTTTTTGTAAAATAAAGTTATACAATGAGCAAAATAATGTTTGACCCATACTAATAAATGAACTGTTTTTTGACCCATTTTAGTAAGATGGAAAATGCATAATTTTGATTTGGAACTTCTTGGAGATACAAAAATTTGCAACTTATCAAAAGTCTGGAAAACTAGCATCTTATAAAAACTAGGTGTATATATTAATTTAACCATTTTTGTGGTATACGTTCACATTATTATATTGCTTAAAGTTTGATAATTTGGATGTGAAATTATGATATTATTTGGCGTAGGAGGGTGACCTTTCTACTATGCATCTAGACCGTGTCTCGGAGCGGTCCCAAATGGGCAAGCTTACGTGGGAGAACTCATTGAGAGCCAATATGCCCGGTGAAAGAAAATGGGAAATCGGGATGCAGGTTTGTTGTTTTAACTTCACTTTAAAATTTAAAGATTTGTCCTTTTGACTTTGAAGGTCAAACTTTACCGCTTGTTTGATGACCAGAGCTTTCTTTTTATATTTACTCGTTGATTGATATGATTTACATGAATTTTTCCTTTTTGGTTTTGAAGATTCCAGCGAATCCGCGTGAGATAATGACGCGTGTTCTTGAAGTTCTGAGAGACCTAAATGTCTGCTGGAAAAAGACCGGGCTTTATAACATTAAGTGCAGATGGGCTTCAAGCATCCCAAATACTGAGCCGATCACAGCCCACCAATTGTACGAGAACCATTACGTCAATTCTGCGATTACAACCAACGATATTCGATCACAAAACGTTGTAAAGTTTGAAATTCAGGTAGAACCCGTCATTTCATCTCTGTCTATACTCTTTGAATTTTTATATAAACAATTAATATGTCATATATGATTACAACAATTAAATATATTTCAATAATAATCTAGTTTTTGATATTTAGGATGTTTTATGTAATAAAAATACACATTATAACCTTTTTAGCTATATTTTTGTTCTACATGTTTGACATTCTAGAAAGAGTTAATTACTGTTTTCATCCCTGTGGTTTGTCAAAAATCACTATTTCAGTCCATTAGTTTAAAGATTGCGATTTCAGTCCCTGTGGTTTCACTTTCGTAACCATTTCAGTCCACCTCGTAACCATTTCAGTCCCTGTACTTAACAGAATAATGGATTGAAATGGTTACGAAAGTGAAACCACAGGGACTGAAATGGTTATGAAAGTGAAACCACGGGGACTGAAATCGCAATTTTTAAACTAATGGACTGAAATAGTGATTTTTGACAAACCACAGGGGCGAAAACAGTAATGAACTCTTCTAGAAATTAAGCATGAACCTCATCAAGTAACTCATAACTAAACGTGTCGAAATTGACGCTTTTACGTAAATCAATTATCTCATCTTGATTCAACAGCTTTACAAGACTCCAGAGGACAGCTATTTGTTCGATGTCCAGAGGATCAACGGTCCACAGTTGCTATTTCTGGATTTCTGTGCCGCTTTGATACTGCAGCTAGAGACTAGCATCTTCTAAAGCACATAACTGCCTGTAAATACTCTGTTTTTTTTTTTCAGGTACTCTGTTTTCTTGTTGCAAATGATCAACATATCCTTGTTTTCCGCTAATTTTCTTATTTTTTATAGATGTACACTTGGTTCTACATACTTGGATGGTTGGACCACTGATTATGTGTTGTTTGGAAACTTTTTTGTAATTAAATAATTTTCAGGGCAGATTTTTGTTTCTACTTTTAGGTGAGTTTGCTTTCAATTATAAGTTAAGCTGTTGTTGAACATTAAACCTTTTGGGGATTCTTTGATTTCTATCTTCTAGATGATAGATTGATACTTGCTACCCAAACGACACGACCCGCCCAACGATCAGTTCCATCTTGGACAAGTGTGAACTCCACATGTTTTAACTCGAGTAAAGGATCCTAATAAGGTGTGCAAGCTAAATAAATCCATCTATGGATTAAAGCAAGTATCTCGCACCTGGAATCTCCATTTACATCAGAAAATCAAAGAGTTTGGTTTTATTAAAAACGAAGATGAATCGTGTGTGTACAAGAAATCTAGTGGGAGCTATATCACTTTTCTCATTCTGTATGTAGATTAGATATGTTGTTTTCGTCCTTGTAGTTTGTCCAATTATGCTAGTTCAGACCAAATTTCAAATTTGTACAATTTTTTTCCCTGACATTCTTGAAACATGTCAATTACGTTCAAAAAAACATGAGTTAACTGTTATTTTCGTCCCTGTGGTTTGTCTAGTTATTCAAATCAACTTTAGTTTTTTGGATGGAACTGACATGTTTTAAGAATGTCAGGGACGAAAATAAAAATTGACCAGAGTATATGAAAATTTCAAGGTGTCTAAGATATATTTAAAAAATTGGGTATTGTTAACAATTTTTCATATACCTTAGTTAATCGATTTCCCTTGATGGGTTTAATAGAAGTTTTACAATCATGCGTGATATATTTAACGATAACTTGTAATAGAGTTCAGTATGGATCATGACATGGTTCATTACAGAGTTTATAACACGAGTGACATTGATTTGAACATATCAAACTAGGAAATGAACCCCCACGCTACAATGCTACATGTTCATCTTTGGAACACGATTGTGGGAGTCGGTTCTGGATGGTACAAATTTGAAACGGGCATTATTCAAGAATGTCAAGGATGAAAATGGTATAAATTTAAAATTTGGTCTGAACTGTCATAATTGGACAAACCACAGGGACGAAAATGACAGTTGACTCTTTTAACTCGTATCAAAGTTTATGCTGATGAACTTTTAGGTCTTAAGGAAAAGAAAACTAAAATAACTTGATGAAAGTAGCATCGCTAACATATCATGTGTGAGCGAATGTATACAAATTAGTGTTTACAAAACCATGTCAGTTATGTGTTTAATCATGTAAAGAGTCAACACTTATGAAGTGTTGTTATTCCAACATAATGCTAAATTATCATTGTTTTAGATTCCTTTTTTATAATTCAAAGTGTGTATGGATATGAAATTACTTGTTTGGTATTTCATATTATGGTTTTGCCTGCTAAAGCTTATTTATTATATTTTTTATTGTTATTGGTTATTTTGATCATTTAAAAATTAAGGGATATTGGATTCAAATAACCTTAATTTTTATCATTTGGCTAATAGAATTCCAGCTTACGAATTGTACTATGTCACTTCCAACTTTCAACTTATTTTTCTTTAGCACTCACAAACTAACTTAATCTTAATCCAGTTAGCTCACGTCAGATACAACGTCACTAAACAAGTGTCATAGCATATGCCACATCACCAAATAAGTGCCACATCACTAAACAAGTGCCACATCAATAAAAAAAAATTAATTGGGTTAGGGTTCAGTTAGTTATTTTGGGAGTGTCAGAAGAAAATAAGTTGAAAGTTAGGAGTGGAGTAGCGTGGTACAATTCGTAAGTTGGGAGTGCTATCGGCCTAGTGAAAGTTGAGATTATTTAAATATAATATCCCAAAAATTAATTATACATGTAGTGGTATCAAGCAGGGCCGTCTCCGAAAATCTTCGAAAATTTGTAGGCCCTGTGCGAAGATAAAATACGGGCCCCTAAAATATAAATTTTTAGAAAATACAAAGAGTTGAAAGAAAAAAAAAAAAAAAAAATAAGTCTTTTTTTTCATAAAAAATGGAAGACACAACTACTTCTACTTGTAGATTGAATAATATTTTAAGAAATTATCATAAATAATCATTTCTAAATTAGATTTAAGAAGTAACTATGGTTTCCATTTTGATATAATGTAACACAAAATTAGTCAACAAACATTAAAAAAATCAACTAAAATTGAAGCAATCAAGAGTAGAACCCAATGTTTGCTTGCTAATAAAGTAATATGAGAATCACCAGACCATGTGTCTCATCATACTATTTTCCAATTCAGTACTTATACATTCTAAGTTTTATAACGTAACTTTATTAAAAAATAATTTTTCGATCCTTCGAAGTGTTTGGACCCTGAACCGTCGCTCACCCCACACCCCTCCGGGCCGGCCCTGGTATCAAGTGTGATGAAAATAAATCCCTCTAATAAAGTTAAAGATTTAAATCGCATGATAGAATTGACTCTTGTGATTAAAATGTATATTAGGTTAGGAAGGGAACTCACATCCATTACTAAAAAAAATGAGTACCTAAGTAATTTTTATTTAACTGTATTTAAAAAAAATGGTTGAAATATATTATTAAAGGCAATTTAAATATAAAAAGAAAGTTGTTAAGTAATTTACTACACCTAGTCACTTACTGATGAAACAATGGTTAACCGAGGGGGTTAACTCACTGGTCTCGTCAAGTATGGTTAATCCCTTCTTTCCGAGGATCGCTGGCTGGATCGTCCACTGGTTGATCTCCTGCACAAGGAAACAAACCATGACTCGTAATAAGGAGGATGGGGTGGGGGGTGCTCCTTGTTACCACTCTCCGGCGTGAGAATCAGTAATTTGCTTGGGAAGCAAAGTGTGATAGTAGTAGTAGTGAGAGAGTTGTGAAGAGATACCTCAAACCTGGTTTGTGATGGGTATTTATAGCCGAGAAGTGAAGGAGGTTAGTTGAGTGGCTAGTCTGACATCGCACAGCCTCCTGCAGGTGTGTCAGGCCTGTCGGTTACGGTGGTGATGCCACGTCCTGCTGTGGTGTCAGTCTGTTGCTTACATGTGGGCTGCCACTTGCACTGTGGTGTCAGTCCCACTTGCCTTGTAGGCAGGATGCGGTGTCGGGCCGCATCGCTGCTCGTGGTAACTGATGTTGTTCCCGCGTTCTTGTTCTGGCCAAGACGTATACGGGATGCGGTGTCGTGCCGCATCGCCGCTTGGTGACTGTTACTGTTGTCCAGATCCCTTGTCGTGATGAAAATGTTCATAGGATGCGGTGTCAGGCCGCATCGCTATGTATACACCCATTTTCATACAAAAGGTATGTATTCCCATCTCTTGACCGATTGGATTCGACCGCTGTGTTCGCGCGTGCCCGCACGAACACAGATAAGTTCTTGCTGGTGGGGGTTTTTGATAAGGGTAATGGTCACTCGCGGTCGTGCTGACGCGAGATCTGGGACCATACCCCTTCAAGTCCCCCCAGTCTAGTGTTGTTTCCTTATGCAAGTTGCATGTGGGAGGAATACTGGACTATGGTGTCTAGAAGGTAGAATATGGGTTGGAGAAGATTTTAGGCCATGCGAATGGCTCCTGCTTCAAGTAAATCAAGCTGGGGGTCCGGTAGAGTCGTGTGACGTCTCTTCCGTACCGGTGAGCAAGTTCTGTCTGATGCGGAATTCTCAGCCAAGGATTTGATTCGGTAATATGGTCTACCTTTTTCTGATGTCATCAGCCACCTGTTGGTGTTTCGGACCAACCTTTGAGACGGTGACTGAAGATGTCATCAAGGTTTGAACCAACCTTTGAGATGGTGACGGAAGATGTCCGTGATCGCAACTCTAGTTGTAACCTTTGCGTCAGCTAATGCAATGCTGTAAGTGCTTTGCTCAAGCTCTATGTTTATCAACTGGACATGCAACGATGATCCCTGCTTTGTAGGGTATTCGCGTTCTCCAGTTTAGCTCTCAAGTAACCGCACGTCCTTTGCGGTTACCTCGTTGCCGCATATCGTTGGCCATGTTTGGTCGAACAAGATGGGGTACTTGCGTCATTGTTAGCCGTGTTTGGTCGAACAATGTGAATCTGTACTATGGTCAAATAAACATGGTCATAGGCATGGTAGTGCCCACCATTGTTTATTCTATGCGGTCCATAGGTGGGCAAACAAAGTCATAAGCAACTTGTTACCACTGTTGCTTGCCTTGTTGCTCAAGGAGATCACCTTAGATACTTCGGAATCTAGGTGAAACTCGTCCGCATTCGTTCCTTAGCTACTTTCCTTCACGCTTAGGTGGAAAGTAGTTTTCCTGGAAGTAGTTTTGCTTCAACCGTGTGACGGCTTAGTCGTGGCTCTTCCGTAGCTACCGTCCGCGTACTTGTGTTTCGCCGCGGCTATTCGTGAGTGTTTGCGGTTTGCAGCAAAGGACTCGCTTTAAAAGAGCTTGAAGCTTGGATGTGGCTCTTGAAGGATCAGGAGTCAGGGTTGCTGATGTGCGGTTGCTCAGCATACTTGTCCTTTTTCCTAAGGAGAAGTTGTTTGCGTCCCCTCTGTGGTTGTGAACCGGACACGAGAGATTTGAAGCTTGAAGAAGCTTGCATGGAATGCGGTTTACCGCATCCTGAGAAGCGGTTTTCGCAGTCCAAAGAACAACGCTGGTTCTGAGTATCTGACACACCTGTACGGGCTCGTGTGTGTCATTTCCCCATACTCCACGTGTGCTCGTGGGTATATGAGGGTATTGGTTATACCCCTTACATAATGTAGAGATATATATTTTTGCCTTTTTTGAGGGGTATGTAAAAAAAGACATGCGATATGGGTTATGGTGCGGTATACCAGGAAACCGCATGCCGCTTAAGTTTGGATATCGTTGTCGCTTTTTCGTTGCATACGTGGCAGGACGCACGTGTGAGTTGGTAGAAGTTGGTGTGATTTTGCTGGCATGTGCTGAAACGACAGGACGTTTGCACTGCCCAAGGTACTCACTATACTGTAGCAGGATCACCAAAAAGTCTCTTTGGTCAGGCGCGTGGACAGCTACTCGCGAGTGGTAACCGTCAGGAGAACCGTCGCTTGTATACGTGTCGTCGTATGGTTCGCTGCATTAGCGCACGACGTTTCGGTTTCTGATCCGCATTTATTGCGATGAGTATAAAAGGGGAAACCCTTTGTGGTTTCCTCTTACTCGTTTGACATTTCAAAAAAATTTCCGGTGAGAGAAGTTAGAAATTCTTTATCTTCTCCGATCAATCCTTTGCTTTTTCTGTTGTTTTTCTGAAATTTCTGAATTTCATCTTTCGTTTCCTTCTACATTCTGATGGCTGAACCATCCAATCCCCATATTGCTGAGGGTGAAAACCCTGACCCTCAGTCGGCGATGGCAGCTGAGGAGGATGAAGGTGGTGGTGCCCCCGGTGGAGGTTTACCGGCGTTGAAGTGGACGAAGGCTCAGTTCAATAATCTGATGACCGACGTTCAAATGCCCCAAGAATATGGGGCTGTTTACCCACAAGAGGGTGATACTGGTGCCGACGCTCCGGCCGGTTATATTACCATGTGGGCTGATTTCTTCGGTGATGGCATTCTCCGACTGCCGTTGACGGTCTTTGTTGCTGAGATTTTGGAGTGGTATAAAATCCACATTTCTCAACTTATCCCCTTTGGGATGATTCGGGTTCGAAATTTTGAGTACACTTTTCGTGCTCTTGATTTGGAACCTACCGTTGCAGATTTCCGGCGTTTCTATCAGTTGACGGTGCATACCGTTTTTTTTTTCTTTTGGGCAACGTTATGGTAGCCCTAAGTTGATGACCCCTCCGAAGGGCATTACGAAGTGGAAGACGAAGTTCTTTTATGTTAAGGCCGCTGCGGTTGTTGCCAAAATGACGTTTTGGAACGTGACCGAAACGATCATAGCGGAGATTATTGTTGTCCCCCGGGCTAATACAGTGGACTGGTTTCCAAGGTTGCGGACCATTGAGTTTAAGAAACTGAACAACTCGCAGTTGTGGGTGTTGCGGATGATGCTGAGCAGGATGAAGAGGAAGTCAAGGCCCGTTGTGCGGGAGAAAAGTGGTGGTAAGTACTTTTCTTCTTTTGCAGTTTCCTTATTGGCTTATCTGCGTTATTGATTTGTAAGTGCATTATCTGAGGATGCTGCCCTTTGGAGGATTTTTGCTCCGGATTTAGAGGGCAAGGTTGAGTTGGTTGCGTGTGCGGAGAATGAAGAAGGTTTTAACTTCACCATTCGCAACAACTTCCGGGTGCCTGCAGAGGATGCACTGGCGGCTGAGTTGCCGCAAGGCAAAGGTATAATGAATTTTTTCCCTCAACTTGGTTTGTAAAGAAGATGGCCCAGCTGATTTGCTTTTTTGATAATTTTAAACGCAGGTGATCTTGGTGCTCTGAGGGATATTGAAGCGAAGGGTGTCCCCAAGAGGCAGTTGGAGAAAGGCGTCCGGTTCCGCCAGAAGAAAAAGCATGAGCCTGCTGTTATTCCTCCGTTGGTGCCACAGGTGGCAGGTATCTCTCGTACTAGTTCCCGCATACACACCGATTACGTGGTAGTATCTGTCACCCTTTAGGGTTTGGGTGTTTCAGGTGGTGGTGCGGCTGCAGGTGGATCCGCTGGGGGTTCAAAACCCGCAGATGAGAAGAAAAAGCGGAAGGTAGAGGATAAAGTAGCTGGTGCTGGTGAGCGGAAACGTCCGAGGTTGAGAACGACTCGGACAGCTGCTGTTACACAGCATACGCCTGCGATTGTGACTGGTAAGTCTACTAGATAATCACAAGTTTTTGTCATTACAAGTTTTTGACTTATAGTTGTGTTTGCTTTGTTGTAGAACCGCAAGAGGGAAGGTTTTCCTTGTTTGACACTCCTATTTCTCCCCCGTGTGACGCGGCTGCGGATGTTAATAAGGAGTTTACAAGAAGCCCTTCTGTCGAAGTGGTTACCGAGCCCTCTGTGCAAGCGAAGGATATCGGGAAGAAAACCGCGGATCAGATTTTTGATACGTTGGATTCTTCTAACAACCTGATCTCCCCGCATGATACTGATGTTGAGGGGGGTAATTTGAAGCCTGCTGATGTTGAAAAGCATAAGTCTCCTGCTGCTGATAAGGCTTCTGGTTCCGCCGCTGGGGGTGCGGGTTTTGAGGAACCATCCATTCAGCCTGGTGAGTCTGAATTGGAGTTTTACTACCGTACTTATACGGAAAACCAGAGTGTGGACTACCATCGTCCCCCTTGGACTGTTATGCAAGGGGATGATATTTCTAATGATCCCTCCGCTTGCCGGGATATCCTGAGCGGTTTGGGCACTCCTTTTGAGGTTCTTCGTGCCCGTGGTTTGCCTCGTGAGAATCGGATGAATCAACTCTCTTCCATGCTGGTTGGAAGTTCCATAATGGCGATGCCATTATGGAAGACTACAAGATTCTGAGCCGCAAGGAGGAGGAGACTGCTCGCTTGCGGTGTCACGGCCCCCGTCCTGGTTTGACCCGGTCCAGGAGCCGCGGGACAGAAACCCGTGGTATTCATTAATTGAGTTGACAGCAGAAGATTTTAGCAGGATCTTTTAAACTTGAAATGCCCGATTATTTTATTTCATAATTCGGGATAAACCCCGTAATTTACAATAGAGGAATTTTACAAGGAAATTCCCTGATTTACAAAACATGTTTATTTATTTTAACTGAGCCACTACTTCAAGCTTGATAGTGCTCCGTAGCACTTTTCCTTGGTTCAGAGTAGTCACCTGAAACATGTTTTAAAAATATTTTGTCAGCGAGGAAATACTGGTGAATCATTCATTTTGCACAAAACGACACATAGTTATAGATTACAGCATAAGAGCGATTACGATGACTTTTATCTTATTTTTATCTGGCTCCGTGTCACCTCCTGGTGACGATGGTCATACCACTATTGGGTCCTTTCACCCAAGTAGTGATGATTATCACTGTTAGGATTTATTAGCCTAACCGTGAGAAATTAGTAATGCGCACAATACCCCACTAGCCAGTGATTCAAGATAACCACGTCTTAATCCCTGTAATTATAACTTTTGAAAATGCTTGGAGTATTGTAAAACATTGTTGATAAAAAGAGAATGACTCACATTGCAAGTTTAATCGGGCAGAGTTTAGCCTACTGATAAGCCTGTTAACCTAATTTAAATAACAATGCACACGAAAACTAGGTTAGTAACTTTAATTCAACTTTTTACGACAACTCACGAGATCAAAACCTTCACAACGAATGACAAAGTGCGATACTTAAACATCCATCGAACTTACGAAGAATGAAAAAGTATAACCCAAGTTTGAGCAGCACTTAAACATCCATTGGACTGGTTTTTATCGAGCGGACATTAAATCGTAGTAGTGATCGAGTTATTACCCTGTTATCACGGCAGCGTTTCATGATTGTGTGTGTTTTGTAGTAAACAGATGATAACTCAACGTACGAAATGAGTTTTTACGTCGAACCAACACCGAAATCTAAGTGCCAATGCCCTCTATTTATACTGGAAAAACGTCTCCCTCGCGTGGCGCGAGGGCCTGTCGCGTGGCGCGAGGGGAACAGTTCTAGCATAGGGTAGCCACGTCCCTAACTAGCTTAGCTGAGTTGACGGATCGATGAATTTCAATTTAGACAACAAACTGTGATGATAATCGTTAATGGGGAATACCCCCCCCTGGGTTTTAGGGGCACTGATCCTGATTCCGATTGTTCTGAAAATTTTAGGGTTTATGCAGTATCACTTGGGGGGTCTCGATTAGGGTTTCCTATTGGACAAATTAGGATAAGAATTAATACTTTTAATGAGAGTTGTTACATCCTCCCCACCTTAATAAAAATCTCGTCCTCGAGATTTACTGGAACAAGTAGGGATACTTTCGCTTCATCTCCGATTCCAGTTCCCAAGTGTACTCAGGTCCTCTCTTCGAATCCCACTTGACTTTGACCAGTACGAGTCTTTTGTGCTTGAGAAATTTGACCTTTCTGTCTTCTATCTGCAGTGGCTTCTCAACAAATTTTAATTTTTCATTTCCCTCTACATCTTGAAGAGGTATTACCAGGGATTCGTCAGACAGACATTTCTTGAGATTGGATACATGGAACACGTCATGTACTCCAGCTAATTCTTCTGGTAGTTGTAAACGATAAGCAACTGGTCCTATTTGCTGTATTATTGGGAATGGTCCTACGTACCTTGGACTTAGTTTTCCCTTCTTCCCAAACCGAACTACTCCTTTCCAAGGAGAAACTTTCAAGAGTACCTTACTTGAAATTCCAGTGGCTTGCGTCTATTGTCTGCATAACTTTTCTGGCGACCTCGAGCCGTCTTTAGTCTTTCCTTGATTTGAGTGATCTTGTCGATGGTCTCTTATACGATTTCGGGACCTGATAATTGACTTTCTCCTATTTCTGCCCAGCAAACTGGAGTTCTGCATTTTCGTCCATACAGTGCTTCGAATGGGGCAGCTTCAATACTTGAATGATAACTATTGTTATAGGAGAATTCAATTAAGGGTAGGTGGTCATCCCAGTTTCCACCAAAATCTATCACACATGCTCTAAGCATGTCTTCTAGGGTTTGAATCTTCCTTTCACTTTGTCCGTCTGTTTGAGGGTGGTATGCAGTGCTTAAATTTAATTTAGTCCCCATGGCTTCTTGGAAACTTGTCCAAAAATGCGAAGTGAAACGACTATCTCTATCTGATACAATGGAGAGTGGAACTCCATGTAGGGATACTATTTCGTCTACGTATAACTTGGCTAACCTTTCCATGCTAAAGGTTTCCTTCATAGGTAGAAAATGAGCTGATTTGGTTAATCGATCCACAATCACCCAAATAGCATCATTACCCTTTCTGGTTTTGGGTAACTTAGTAACTGATGTGTTCAAAGTGTAACATATAAATTTCATCAAATGAGGCATAAAACTAACCCTTTTTAGTACTAATGTTGGAAAAAGTGTGCTTTTGTCTTCCTTTTGTATTTTCAGGATTAAATGAGCTCAAATTAACAAAAGAAGCAAAAAGACATCAAAATCTAACATAAATACAAGAAAAGGAACAAGACATGACATGCCCGACCCCACAACAGCATCTTCCCAAGCAAAACAAGAGATCAGAAGCCTGAACACACCCCGTGCTCAGCCAGCACGGGGGCGTGCCCAAGTGTCAGCAGAAAAGACAAGTGGTAGAAGCTTCTATTGCCCACCACGGGTCGTGCTCAGCGGACACGGGGTCGTGGTCAACTATAAGATTCGCACAATCCAGGCAAATCTTCATAGTACAAAGATTCTTCTGCACACGGGGTCGTGCTCAGCGGACACGGGGGCGTGGTCAACTAATAAGACAAAGCTGCAATTAATGAAGAAAGAGAGGATGTGGACACGGGGTCGTGCCCACTGGACACGGGGCCGTGCCCGAGCTTCTGTTCAGCCTATAAATAGAAGTGCTTGGCTCAAGCTCAAACCATCCCTTGGCACACCACCTCTCTCACACTTCACCCACCACCCACCACCACCATAACACCATCATCCACCACCATCATCCATTGTCCATCGTAGAGTGTGTGAGTCGTCTCGGGATCCAAGATTGATCGTAAGAGTTCTTGACAATCAAGGCCATGTTTGCCTAAGTCTCTTACATCACTTGGTGAAGACAAAGTATCTAGTGTAATACTTTTTATTTCTAATCTTTTGCACTTTTTATTTGGTTTCGTATTAATGACTTTAATAACTAGTTGCTTATGTTGAAGGTGATCTTTCTTTATCGTTTGTCCGTGATGTCTTGAAATTATTTTACTGTCTATATAAAATAAAAGATTTTCACCATTCATATCTCCACGGTCTATATGGAGGTATGTTGGCTACCTGGTCGGGGGTTAAGGGAACGATTTGGTAAAGGTCTTGCCATTGTTCAGCGTTTAGAGGTCCTGCAATGGACCTGGGTCAAATTTAGTAGGACCTCCTTCAATACTTAACGGTATTGGATGGCGGGGGTCCAAACTCTTTGATCCCCTCATAAGTTAACTACTATTAATACTATAACCCGGCTATTTAGAACTGTATCCCTGCTGACTCAGACTACTTAGTCGAGGGTAACGTCACCTCCAAAAGAGGGGCCTACCATAATATTGCATTAATAACTTAATTAATTATCTTCCAATAATCCACCATTTTAGGATTGTATCCTTGCTGACTCAAACTACTGGGGTGAGGGTAACGTCACCTTCAAAAGAGGGGCCTACTACAATAACTAAGATAATCTCTTAACTATGTGCAAAAGTGCGGAAATAATCAAAGGTTACACTAGATACGAGTCAGAACCAAGTGATTCATCTTGTCTATCTGTTTTTTCTTTTATTTTTATTGTCAGCATTTTAGTTAGTTTTTATTTTTCTTAGTTAAAAACATTTTTCTAAACTTTTTATTTTGATTAGACGTTGAGGATAAACCGGTACTAAAAGCTCTTGTGTCCTTGGACGACCTCAGGATCTTGCCAACACTATACTACGCTCACGATGGGTGCACTTGCCCATATGTGTGTTTAGTGTTAGTAAAATATCGTGTTTTATAAATTTAAAACTTGGCTAAAAATAAGTGTTAAAGGGGCTTAAAATATACACCTAATATATATAACACTTCACACGCATCAGTAACAAAATCCATAGTTATTAGTTCCCATTTTCAAATAGGCATTTCTAATTGTTGGAGTAGACCCGAAGGTTTCTGGTGTTCTGCCTTAACTTGTGAACAAGTAAGACACTTAGAAACATATCTAGCTATGTCCTTTTTCATTCCTATCCACCAGAAATTATTTCTTAAGTCTTGGTAAATCTTATTGTTACCAGGATGCATGGTATACATAGATTTATGGGCTTCCTCTAAAATCTTATTTCTCAACTCTCCTTGATTAGGAACCCAAATCCTTTTCTTATGAAATCTCCAAATTCCATCACTTCCTTGCTCTAATTCTTTTACTCTTCCTTTCATTCCTTCAGCATCAACCTTGATTGTTGTTTCCTGAACATTCTTCAGTTGTTCCATTAAGTCTAATTGTAAACTTAATCTAAGAGCACGAACTCGTCATTGTTTTTCATGATACTTATGACTCAAGGCATCTGCAACTACGTTTGCCTTTCCTTCGTGATACTGAATATCACAGTCGTAGTCGCTTAGGATTTCCATCCATCTCCTTTGCCTCATGTTCAATTCTTTTTGCCCAAATATGTACCTTAAACTTTTATGATCAGTATAGACAGTAAACTTACTTCCATACAGATAATGTCTCCAAATCTTAAGGGCAAAAATTATGGCTCCTAACTCTAAGTCATGAGTCGTATAGTTTTCTTCGTGCTTTTTCAATTGCCTTGAGGCAAACACAATTACCTTCTTGCGTTGCATTAGCACACATCCTAATTCTAGCTTAGAAGCATCGCAGTAAACTTTAAAATCTTTTTTTCCTTCTGGTAAGGCTAGAATTGGGGCGTTTGTTAACTTTTTCTTTAAAACCTTAAAGGCCTCTTCTTGCCTAGGTCCCCATTCAAACTTAACTGCTTTACAGGTTAGCTTAGTTAATGGTACAGCTATTTTAGAAAAATTCTTAATAAATCGCCTATAGTATCCAGCTAACCCTAAAAAGCTTCTAATTTCCATAGCTGATTGCGGAACCTTCCATTTGGTGATTGCTTCTATCTTGGAGGGATCTAGGTGAATACCTTCGTGATTCACCATGTGTCCTAAAAATTGCAACTCCTATAGCCAAAATTCACATTTCGAGAATTTGGCGTAAAGCTTTTCTTTTCTTAACAAAGTTAAGAGTGCATGCAGGTGCTGACAGTGTTCATTCTGGATTTTGGAATAAATAAGTATATCGTCGATGAAGACAATTACAAATTTATCCAAATACGGTTTACAGATTCTATTCATCATGTCCATGAATGCTGCAGGTGCATTCGTTAGTCCGAAGGGCATGACTGTAAACTCGTAATGACCATACCTAGTTCTAAAAGCAGTTTTAGGTATGTCTTCTTCTTGTACTTTCAACTGATGGTATCCGGAGCGTAAGTCTATCTTAGAAAAGTATCTAGCTCCTTGTAATTGATCAAAAAGATCATCAATCCTAGGTAATGGGTATCGATTCTTAATTGTAACCTTATTCAATTCCCTATAATCGATACACATTCGCATCGACCCATCCTTTTTCTTTACGAACAACACTGGTGCTCCCCAAGGGGATGAACTAGGTTGTATGAATCCTTTACTGAGCAATTCATCTAATTGCTTTTTCAATTCTAACATTTCAGTGGGTGCTAATCGGTAGGGTGCTTTAGCTACAGGTGTAGTTCCAGGAATTAAATGAATTCTAAATTCTACCTCTCTATCTGGTGGTAATCCTGGTAACTCTTCCGGGAATACATCCGAGTATTCTGATACTACAGGAATTTCCTTAAATTCCTTGTCCTTGGTGCTAATGGTTACCGAAATCATATACACTATTCCTTGCTTTCGTTCATAACTAGCAACTTTCATTACTGAAATGAACTTCATGGATTTACGCGGCTTATCTCCTGTAACCATAATTACTTCTCCGGTGAGTGCATGAATTTCTATTGAGTTCTTATCACAAAGGATTCGAGCATGGTTGGCTACTAACCAATCCATTCCTAACACGACATCGAATCCAGCTAAATTCATGGGTAATAGGTTTGCAGAAAATTTATGACCTGAAAGTTCTATATTTGCTTTCTAAAAAAACTGTATTTATGTTAACAGAGTTCCCGTCTGCCGTTTCTACTGTAAAAACTTGCCTAAGTTTTGTTAAGGGTAGCTTAAGAGCTTGGCAGAATGAAGTATTTATAAAACTTTGGTTTGCACCAGAGTCAAATAATACTTTTGCATAAACGTTGTAAACTAGGAACGTACCAGCTATCACGTCAGGGATTAGCTCTGCTTCCTGAGTAGTTAACTGGAAGGCTCTTGCGTTTCTCTTGGTAGTTCCTTCTGCAGGTTTGGTTTTATTGTCAGCTGGTTTGACTAATTTTGGGCAGTCTGGCCTAAAATGTCCAGCTTCTCCACAGTTATAGCAAATCGTTGATTTCTTCTTCCTGCAATCTTCTTCTTGATGTCCTGGAATTTTGCAGAAATTGCAATACCCTTTGCATCTTCCAAAATGCTTTCTTTTGCAGGTATTGCAAAATGGGACAGTGGAAGTTTGTCCAGTTCCTCTTCTCTTGAAATTACCACTGTTACCCACACGGAATCCTTGGGTAATCTTATGGGCCACTTCCTTCTTCCGGTTCTCTTCTCTTGTGCGTACCAGCCCGTCAGTTAGGGTGTTAGCTAATTCCACTGCATCGTCAATTGTGCGAGATCTCGCAGCTTTAACGATATCACGGATTTCGCCAATCAATCCCCAAATATAGCGGGAAATAAGTACCGGTTCTGGCGAAGCCAGGGTTGGTACTACTCTAGCATACTCAAAGAATGTCGAAGTATACCCTCGACAGTCTACACCCATCATCCGATGGTTCAGGAATTTATTCGCCATTTGTTCCTTTTCATATTCAGGACAGAACTTTCTTTCTACTAGCCGCTTAAATTCTTCCCAACTCATGGCATAGGCCACATCGCTTCCCTTGGCTTGAAGTACCGTATTCCACCATTCTAGCGCCCCTTCTTTAAAAAGATTCGATGCGTACATGACCTTGTCTTCCTCGGCGCATTTACTTATTTTAATTACTGCCTCGGTTTTCTCCAACCAACGCAGCGCCGCAGTCGCCCCTTCATTGCCTGCGAACTCAACAGGTTTACAGGCAAGGAACTCCTTGTAAGTGCAACCAGGCGTTGCAGCTTTCATTCTTTTGAGAATTGGGGCTTGAAGGACATCATTATTGTTGTTAGTATGGTTGCCGCCTCTGTTTACGCTATTACTGAAGTTGTCTTCATGAGTACGTTTACTAGGAATAATTTGTTGAGGTTCAACAGGTTTCTGGGCAGCAGCAAGGATTGCGGGAATAGCATTGGCTATTCCTTGAGCAACAATATTCTCGATATCTTGCCTATTGAGGAAGTGATCCTCATTATTCTGCTCAGACTGGTTAATTTCGTTAACTGGTTAATTACTAGCGTGTTCCATCTGGTAATTTAATATATATATATATATATAAATTATTAGCATAAAATAAATAACAACTATATGTAAAACAATCGCACAATAATCACAACACACGTATAGCCAAAATTGTCGATTTCTCGACTTCCATTTTTATAGATTATATAATGCGTCCGTACACACTTGTTATCTCACAAAAGTTTTATTTTTAGGTTATTTTACAGGATTATATTTTACTACTATTATTATTATACAACAACAACCATGCCGTCACACCACCCCCGTCAGCTGGCACCTCAGAAGCGACTTTCCCTTTCGTCGTACTTCCAAGAGATCTGTTCTCCCACCTCCTTGATTCTATTCCCTGCGTCCACCAGCTCCTCGCCAAAATGGCGGAGTTCAGCCAGATTCTCATTACTCATTGGTGGGTTTGGTGCAGGCTCTGGGTCGAACTGAGGGAAAAAGGTATAAGGGTTATTTAGGAGGTTCTGAAATTGCCAATCGTTGGTCCACCATTCCTCCATTTCTCCTAGAGGTCGGGTATTAACAAGGGGATCTGGAATGGCCGGCTCCAAGTTTACTGGAAGTTGGGTTTCAGCAGGATAAGGGAAGAGGTTTTCATTGACAGGCTTAATGATATCACAACTTGCTAGTATGCGATTCAGCTCTTCCTGCAATGGAAATTCCTTGGCTTGCCTAGAACATTCCCCAATTTCTATTCCTTTTCCTTTATCCATTGGGTCCTCCGTCTTGGCCACTTTCCTAGTTGTTGGTTTCCTCCTGCGTACACGCCTCCAGCCCACAATTCTTCTTCTTTTCTTTGGCTTTGGTTTCTCCGGAGGTTGAGCTTGAAATTCCATAGGTTCCTCCATATCGGCCAAATAACCAGTAAAGTCTTTGGAAACTTCCACATTCACAGGATAGAGATTGAGATTCTGAAGAGCTTCAGACAACTCATTTATACTGTTTAGCATATATGAAGAAAACATACAAAATTCTAGGTTAAAATTTTGTAGATTAAATTTTCACAGGCTAATACTTAGTACAATTACTCAAATATCATTATTCAAATTACGACCTTTATATATAATTATTACCCATTACAACTGAGATTCAAAATATACTAGAGGTTGTGCATTCATAATTTATTTTAATCTATCTTCTCGTACTAAGTTGTTTATCTAATGGGCAAAGTTTCTTGTAAGTGATATGAGTGCTAGTACTGGGTCAGGGTGTTGGCAATTTAACTTAATTAAAAGTTAACATTTACTGCTGTAGTGGCTAGCATATAAAGATCTGCCCATTTTTCATCTAATTCATCTTCCCATGGTGGGTTATTGCCTATTTCCCGAGTCTCCTTATTAACCATCACTTCTTTTGGTTGTGATTTCTTTGTTTTCTCTTGACTTTTTCTAATGATCCAACCTCTTTTCTTAGTGGAAAGTGGTTTCTCAAATTGTGTCTTACGAACATATATTCCTTCCTCAGTATTTGCTGAGTATGAAGTTCTCTTTTCTTTTGGTGAACTATCTAATTGACGATAGATGTCCGAAAGTCTTTGCTTACCCATACTGTAAACAAATAGTCAAATAACACAAAACACATAATCACAGGATGACAATCAGAAAAATTAAGTATTTCTAAATACTTAATTGGCTTAAATCAGTGGCTCTGATACCACCTTTTTCTGTCACGGCCCCCGTCCTGGTTTGACCCGGTCTAGGAGCCGCGGGACAGAAACCCATGGTATTCATTAATTGAGTTGACAACGGAAGATTTTAGCAGGATCTTTTAAACTTGAAATGCCCGATTATTTTATTTCATAATTCGGGATAAACCTCGTAATTTACAATAGAGGAATTTTACAAGGAAATTCCCTGATTTACAAAACATGTTTATTTATTTTAACTGAGCCACTACTTCAAGCTTGATAGTGCTCCGTAGCACTTTTCCTTGGTTCAGAGTAGTCACCTGAAACGTGTTTTAAAAATATTTTGTCAGCGGGGAAATACTGGTGAATCATTCATTTTGCACAAAACGACACATAGTTATAGATTACAGCATAAGAGCGATTACGATGGCTTTTATCTTATTTTTATCCGGCGCCGAGTCACCTCCTGGTGACGATGGTCATACCACTATTGGGTCCTTTCACCCAAGTAGTGATGATTATCACTGTTAGGATTTATTAGCCTAACCGTGAGAAATTAGCAATTTGCACAATACCCCACTAGCCAGTGATTCAAGATAACCACGACTTAATCCCTGTAATTATAACTTTTGAAAATGCTTAGAGTATTGTAAAACATTGTTGATAAAAAGAGAATAACTCACATTGCAAGTTTAATCGGGCAGAGTTTAGCCTACTGATAAGCCTGTTAACCTAATTTAAATAACAATGCACACGAAAACTAGGTTAGTAACTTTAATCCAACTTTTTACGACAACTCACGAGATCAAAACCTTCACAACGAATGACAAAGTGCGATACTTAAACATCCATCGAACTTACGACGAATGACAAAGTATAACCCAAGTTTGAGCAGCACTTAAACATCCATTGGACTGGTTTTTATCGATCGGACATTAAATCGTAGTAGTGATCGAGTTATTACCCTGTTATCACGGCAGCGTTTCGTGATTGTGCGTGTTTTGTAGTAAACAGATGATAACTCAACGTACGAAATGAGTTTTTACGTCGAACCAACGCCGAAATCTAAGTGCCAATGCCCTCTATTTATACTGGAAAAATGGCTCCCTCGCGTGGCGCGAGGGGACCAGTTCTAGCATAGGGTAGCCACGTCCCTAACTAGCTTAGCTGAGTTGACGGATCGACGAATTTCAATTTAGACAACAAACTGTGATGATAATCGTTAACAGGGAATACCCCCCCTGGGTTTTAGGGGCCCTGATCCTGATTCCGATTGTTCTGAAAATTTTAGGGTTTATGCAGTATCACTTGGGGGTCTCGATTAGGGTTTCCTATTGGACAAATTAGGATAAGAATTAATACTTTTAATGAGAGTTGTTACATGCGGGTTGAGGCCGAGGCGATGGTTAAAGCTGCTCGGGAAGGTGCGGAGCAGCTTGAAAGAGAAAAAGCTGCTTTTGAGAGGCATAAGCAGACCGAGGCTTGGGCTACAACAGCTGGCCTTAAACAGGTTCGTACCCTTGCTAAGTTACTTTCTGACGAACGCAAAAGTTGGAGGTAAGTGTGCGCTCGAGAAAATGAAAAACTTTACCGTGTTCGCTAGGAGGTCACTAATCTCAAAGCAGTGAATGCTGCTTTGATGAAGGAGAAGGTCGCAGCTGAGGCGGTTGCTAGTGAGGCCAAAGAGACGGGGGGCCGCGCTACCAAGGCTATTTAATAGGCAAATGCTGACCGCAACCGTTTGAACAAAGTTGCTGAGGATCTCAAGGTATGAGTTGCGTTTACTCTTGAATTTGTATTCTTATTTCACAAGTATAACTGACTATCTTTGTATACTTGTATTTTCTTTGTTGTTGAAAGGCTGAGGTGCAGAACCGGGTGACCATTATTGAGGAGGTCATTGCCCGCGCAGCTGAGGCTGAAGCGCGGGCAAGGGAGGCTGCTGAGGCTAGGGATAGCCTGATTTCTTCTTTTGAGCAGCTTAAGGCAGACCGTGAGTGGATGCGTGATCATGGTATCGGGCATGTAAGTAACTGGTGCCTTTGTTGCCTTTAGGTTTTGCTTTTGTTTACCTTTTCTCCTTTTGTGTGTGCAGATTATTGGAACCGTTCTTGGCGCGCCTGAGAATACAGCTGCTGTAAATGAGCTTAGGGAGCGCGCGCGGGAGGCGGGTTTCAAGGCTGGTTACGCTCGGTGTATTAGCCATATGAACCCGTTGTATTAAAGCAAATTTACTGATGAACGATCTGGGTTCCAAGGCGTAGATACCGAAGCGCGGCTTGCTGCAGCCATCGAGGCGTACAACAACCTGTCCATTTCCGCTATAGATGACATTGATAAATGCTTGGAAGCAGAAGATTACGTGGACCGTTTGCGGTTGTTTTACGGTGATCCGGAAAAGGAAGAAAAGGAAGAAACTGCTGGAAGTGGCAAGGGTGGTACGGGTACCAGCGGTACAAAGGAAGATTAATTTGGCCTGCGTGCCCTTCTTTTTTATTTCCTCTTCATTGTAAATAGTAGAAAAACTATGTAAATTCCTTCTGCACCGCGTAGGTGTAGAAATTTTTTGGAATATAAGGTTACCCTTTTTATTCAATTTGCACAAGTGTTTCGGCTTCTTGCGTTTGAAGATTGGTGTGTTAATGTTAGGGAAGGCCAATGTTTAAGGCCAGTCGTAACATTATCTCTAAATCTGTCATTTGTGTATCTAGATGATACGCAAGTATATGAATGAATATGTTGGCTATAAAGCGCGGTTTAGTCAATTTCCATTAGGATCCCGTAAGGGGGTAGGGATTGTAAAGCTTTTGTAATACCCGTATGTGCGTATCCAGCCGGATAGAAATTGATATTTCGCTTTTGCTGGCCTATTACAATTCTTGCGTGTGGTCACCACTTTGTATGGGTATCGCGAATGAAGATTTTGCGAATCTGTTTTTGCAAATACCGCATAGTGGAGCACGCATTTGTAATAGAAGTAATAAACAATATTTCATTGAATTGTTCATTTATTTATTTGGAAATGGCCTGTAGCCCGATAGGTTACATGGAACTGGAAAAACATGGCTTACATGTAACAGCGTCGATTGGTGTCATCCAGTATTTTGTTCCGTACTGGATGACGTTGACCTGGCGGAGGGGTATTGAGGGATTTTGCAGAACCTCGATGCGTATCTCCTTTGCCAGGTGTTGGAAGCTAGTGGATGCGAGTTTCGAAAGTGCATCCATAGGTTTGTTTTCACTTCTGTTGATATGGCGGATATTGAAGGAAGTGAACTTTGATTTCAGTTGCAGGGCTTGTTCGAGATAGAGGATCATGATGTCGCCTTTTGCGGCATAGTCGCCGCGCACCTGTCCTGCAACTAATAGAGAGTCGACGTGTGCCTCCAAGTGTTGGACGCTGAGTTTGACTGCCAGACGCAACCCTGCTAGTAGAGCTTCATATTCTGCCTCGTTATTTGTGCTTTTGAAATCGAGGCGGATTGCGTAGGTGAGCTCTTGTCCATCGGGGCTGACGAGTCGCAGACCTACACCCGCACCATCATCGTTGGATGCACCATCGGTAAATAGTGCCCAGGTATCTGAGGAGGATGGTGGTGGTGTAGGGTTTTGTTCTTCTTCGCATTCTTGGATGCGATTTGCCAGTATTTCGGCAACAAAATCAGCTAGAACCTAGCCTTTGATCGCGGGGTGCGGCTTATAGGTCAATGTGTGCGCGCCCAGTTCAATGGCCCATTTTTCTAATCTCCCAGAGATGTCGGGCTTAGAGAGGATCGGCCCGATCCTGTAATTGGTTAATACGGTGATGACGTGATTTGCAAAGTAACGTCGTAACCGTCTTGATGCGTGCACCAGTGCGAGTACCAATTTTTCCATGATGGAGTATCTTGTCTTTGGGTCGTTTAGCATTTTCCTGATATAGTATATTGGTGTTTGAACCCCCTCTCGCTCCACTATGAGTACCGCGCCTACCGCATTGTCTGCGGCAGATAAGTACAAAATAAGAGGTTCTTTTTTGCGTGGTGCGGTTAGAGTGGGGAGTTGGATCAAACACTCTTTCATCTCCCGGAAAGCATTTTCAGCCTTTGCGGTCCATTGGAATTGTTCCTTCTTTAAGCAGTTCCGCAGGGTCTTGATGAAAGGATAAGATTTAGCTGCATGATTGGCCAAGAATCTATTCAGTGCGGCTAGCCTTCCAGCTAGTCGTTGCATTTCTTTCATCGTGGAAGGCGATGGCATGCGCTCGATCGCCTGAACCTTTTCCGGGTTTACCCTGAATCCATCTTTGGTGACGATGAATCCAAGGAACTTGCCTTCCTCCATTCCAAACGAGCATTTCCCTGGATTGAGCTTCATATTGACGCTTCGCAGTGTTTGGAATGTTCTTTCGATATCATTAAGCATGGTATCCTCCTCCATGCTCATGACGACTAGGTCGTCCATGTAGATCTCGACACTTTTGCTGATTTGATCACCAAAAGTGTCGTTCATCAATTTTTGGTAAGTTGCGCAACCCGAACGGCAATTTGTATAAAAATAATTCCCGGTAGGTGTGCGGAATGTCGTTTTATCTTCGTCCTCGATTGCCATCTGTACTTGGTGATAGCCTTTGTAACAATCGAGGAAACACTTCCATCGGAACGGGGCGAGGTTATCGACTTTTTCGTCGATCTCTGGAAGCGCATAACAATCCTTGGGGCAGGCTTTGTTGAGATCTTTATAATCGACGCACATGTGCCTGCCCCCGGTTGGTTTTTCTACCATGACTGGGTTAGATAACCAAGTCTGGTACTTGACTTCCCGCATGATGCCTGCGGAGAGCAGTTCCTTGACCTGCTCGTACATCGCCTCGTTTTTCGCGGACCTAAGGTGGCGTTAGCCTTGGATCACCGGCTTGATACCTGGCAAGGTATTCAAGAAATGTTGCGCAATTTCACGTGGCACCCCTGTTATGTCTGCGGGTGTCCACGCAAAAATATCTTGGTTCCTGAAGACGAGCTGCTTAAGGCGCGCTCTGATGCTGTGAGACAAGGTGTGGCCCAACGTGACCGTTTGCTCTGTGTGTCTTGCGTTAAGAACCCATTTTTCTGGTTGAGTTGTGGGGGTAGACCTTGCTATCTTGGTCGGACGCAGCTCATCTGTGGACATAACCTCTCGGCGGGCATAGATTATTGCGACCCCTGTCTCGGTTGGGAACCCTATAGCAGAATGGGGTACGGACGTAATCCTGTTGAAGTCGCCATGGGATTCCCGCCCAAGGAGTACGTCGTATCGGGAAGTGTGAGGTAAAACCATGAAGTTTACCTCCTCCGTTCGTGTGTGCCTTCCGTTGGTTAGGCGCACAGGAAAAGTGATTTGGCGTAGGGAGAATACGGTTTCCCCCGAGAACCCGGCCAATGGGTAATCTACCGGCTGCAACCGATCTTTGTCTTCTTAATCGAACTGGTTGAAGCACTGCTCGTATATGATGTCAGATGTACTGCCCGGGTAGATGAATAATCGCTCCGTGCAGTAATGAGCCAGGTAGCCTGTGATTACGACGGCGCATCTGTCGCGCGGTCCTCCCCGTACTTTTGGGAAGACGACCTGTTCGTCTTTCCAGTCATTGTCCGGCCTTCTCGCCGCCTTGCGCGGCCTTACTCGTCCTCCATTTATCATGTGGGTTGTGGCCACGTACATGGTGTTCTTACCCGTGGAGGTGCCCTCGTTGTGGGGGGTGATACGCTTGGTTTGCTTTTGCGCGGCTGACAATAAGTGTTGCAGCTTCCTCTCCTTCAGTGCTCGCTCAATCTCTAGTCGGAGACTGATGCAATTGTTTGTTGTGTGGCCCGAGTCCTTGTGATACTCATAGTAAAGTGTGAGATCCAGGTTCTTCTTGGACTTCATCGGTTGGGCCGTTCGCAAGAATTGCGCGTTCGTGAGGCGGACGTCGCTTGACGACTGGTTAATCTCGGTCCAGTTACAGTTCCGAGATTCTTTTTTTGATGCCCAGTTGTCGCGTTGGGCATTGATCGTTGCCCTTGCGTCGGGCTGGTGACTACGGGGGACGTACGGTTTGGAATCGCTGCCGCGATTCCACGTGTCCTGGTTTCGCTTGTTGTTGCGCTTGGAATCTTGGCGGGAGGAATGGCCTTCCGCTAGGGGCTGTGCCCTGGTAGTATGCGGTTTGAAAGACCGCTGTGTTTGGGCGTACGTTTTGACCGCGGCCATGACGTCGTCCCATTTTTCTGGCAAGCCCTCCTTGCCTGAGATGGTTATAACCATTTCCTCGTCCTTGACGGCTTGAATGAAATGGTTTCGTGCCATTTGGTCTGTAACACCGCCTATCTCAAGGCATTCTTTGTTGTAGCGGATGACAAACGATTCCAGAGTTTCGTTGTCTCCGCGCCAGATGTTCATGACGTCCATAGAATCACGTTTGTAACGTCGCTGCTGGCTGAAATTTGCGAGGAACCTTGCTTGTAGGTCCTCAAATGAAGCCAGTGATCCAACTGGCAAAGAATCGAACCAAGCCCTCGCCAGACAAGTGAGGGTCTGGGGGAAAAATGACACCAAGTGGCCTCGTCCCACTTACCGTTGCACCCGGCGCCGGTAAAGATGTTAATGTGATCGTCTGGGTCGGACGAACCATTGTATTTCTCGATCGTTAGTGGGAATTTAGTCGTGGTGACATCGGCGTGGGCAATCTCCGGGACAAATTTAGAGTTTTCGGCCGCGGATTTTGGTCTGTAGGGCTGGCTTTGGTTGCGCTTTGCAGCGCGGAGGTAAGTCGTGCGGGGTTGAGTGGGACTCCCCGCACTATGTATAGTCGTCCGGATCGGTACGGCCATACCCCTCATTGTGGGATTGTAGTCCCAGCCGGCTATGGATGCCGGAGCCGCGGTGGGCTGTAGACTGTCGCCTAGTTTCGCCATGGGGGCCTAGGCGGCTATGTATAGGGCCCCTGCGGCGGGACCCATATGAGGAATCGTCCTCATCAAGTGTGCGGACGTCGCAGTAAGATGAACCGCGTGGTCTTTATGCCTGCTTCGGGAGGCTGGGTGCGTGGGGGCCCTGTCGTCGTATTGTAAAATACGAACCGCAGGTGTATGTGGTTCCGGGGTAGGCCCGACAGGTATTTGCGCTTCTGCGCAAGCTCTGTTGTATGATGCGGCCAACATAGCTTGTTGTTGGTCGTACCAGGCATGGAGGTCCATGCCTGGAGGTATCACAGAAGCATACTGTGAAAAGTCTGGTGCGAATGTAGGGGGTGTGCCCCCTTGTGTTGATGTGCCAATGTGGCCAGTATTTGGGGCTGGAGGGGTGGTCCATGCGGGCCCTGGATTAACTCCCTCGGTTAACCATTGTTTCATCATTGGCGCCCACCGCTACTCTTAGCACTTTTTTCCGAGGATCGTTGGCTGGATCATTCGCTGGTTGATCTCCTGCACAAGGAAACAAGCCGTGACTCGTAAAAAGGAGGATGAGGTGGGGGGTGCTCCTTGTTACCACTCTCCGGTGTGAGAATCAGTAATTTGCTTGGGAAGCAAAGTGTGATACTAGTAGTAGTGAGAGAGTTGTGAAGAGATACCTCAAACCTGGTTTGGGATGGGTATTTATAGCCGAGGAGTGAAGGAGGGTAGTTGAGTGGCTAGTCTGACATCGCACAGTTTCCTGCAGGTGTGTCAGGCCTGTCGGTTACGGTGGTGATGCCACGTCCTGCTGTGGTGTCAGTCTGTTGCTTACATGCGGGATGCCACTTGCACTGTAGTGTCAGTCCCACTTGCCTTGTAGGCAGGATGCGGTGCCGGGCCGCATCGCTGCTCGCGGTAACTGATTTTGTTCCTGCGTTCTTGTTCTGGCCAAGACGTATACGGGATGCGATGCCGTGCCGCATCGCCGCTTGGTGACTGTTACTGTTGTCCAGATCCCTTGTCGTGATGAAAATGTTCATAGGATGCGGTGTTAGGCCGCATCGCTATGTATACACCCATTTTCATACATAAGGTATGTATTCCCATCTCTTGACCGATTGGATTCGACCGCTGTGTTCGCGCGTGCCCGCACGGACACAGATAAGTTCTTGCTGGTGGGGGTTTTTGATAAGGGTAATGGTCACTCGCGGTCGTGCTGACGCAAGATCTGGGACCATACCCCTTCACCTACAAAACTTTTAGATGATGTTTTCCGACTAGTGATTGCTTTGTCGCCGTATTTGACTAAATCGAATAGATTATTAGTCCACTCCGTATCTGGCGTCTATCCCCTAAATTATATGCGTCAATTCAATCTTTTATTCAAACCTCTCATGTTCAAAAACCAAAATCTTAAACTTCCATACATATTGTTTTGGATAAAATATATATATGGGATGGTTCAAATGAAAACCACTTTTATTGTGAAAACTCGAAAACTAATTAAAAAAAACTTTTTCAATTTTTTTATAAAAAATCGCAGGTTTTTGTATATAAAAAAAAAACTTTTTTTCAAAAAAAAAAAAATTGTATTACAAATTTTTGAAATTTTTTTTTATATACTAAAAGTAGCGAAAATTATTATGAAAAAAAAAATGGTATGTTTTTTTTTTGCTTTTTTAATTAGTTTTCGAGTTTTCACAATAACTAGTGGTTTTCATTTGAACCTTCCCCTATATATATATATATATATATTATAGTTCAAAATTCATATTTTAAGAAAAAAATTATAACATAGCACTTCTGTTAAAAAAAATCCAACAAACCAAAAGATTTTCGGTTGAGTTGTATTTTACACTAATATAATAATACATTTTTTTTTGTTGTGTTGGGTCTCTTCATCAATAGCCGTTTGTCCACAACATAATTCGAAGAGTTTATTGTGTTGGGTCTCTTCATCAATAGCCGTTTGTCCATAACATAATTCGAAGAGTTTATGTACATGTACATAAGTTGGATACATGTAAATGTGACAGTCATAAGTCATAACACACTGGGTGGCCTTTCGCCAATGGATTTGTCCTGATAACCGGTCTTGTACAATATTTATTGGCCGTTCAAGAAAATGACACGTTATTAAAGAATGAGTTGATTTGGTTAAAAGAATTTCAACTCAAATTAGAAAGTAGGTTAATTGGGTCTGTTTAAATATACAAGTATAAATAACTGGTCAAAATAATTAACTCTTAAAAACCTACTATAATAAAACAGGTACAAACTTATCTACTCAAGTTACTCCACGGCCACACCTCCAGCACCACCACCACCACCACCGCCACTCGTATCGCCTCTACCACTGACACCACCTCGTGATCGCCGCTGCCACCAATGGCATCAATGCAACACCACCACCTATGCCTGGGTGGCCACCACCTCCACCCATTCCCACTAGGTGTGATTAAAAAAGATATAGGAGGTGAACTTATTTTAAACCGAGTCAATTTTAATCATAACTCGTTTTGACCTAACCCAAATTGATACGTTTTTTAAATGGCCCTTTTAATATGAACCTTTTTTTGCTTATAACTTGTTTTAACACGAACCGAGTATGACTTGAACACATTTTGGCCTAGTAGCCAAGCCGACCTAAACCGCCTGTTTACAAGACCCAGGTTTTCATTAATAGATGTAACAATGTAACGTATTTAGAACACACTTCCAAACAGTTTAGTATTTGCTAGTTCGTTTGTTTTAACAAAATTATGTCGTTCTAAGAAAAACATGTTATAACCATCTGATTTCAAAAAAAAAAAAAAACGGTCGGTATTTCCCTCATTACTTCTGTTATTTTTATTTTTTTTCTTTTTCCTTCTAATTATTTTTTGTATAGTTACACATGTAGTTGGACATATCGGACAAATTGCTTGGACCACCAAAAAGAAATTGCATGACAATGGTGGTATGTCTTCAATATGAAGCATAACAAAATCAATATCAATAAGTTTTTACTTCATACTTTATTGAATTGATATAAATTCTATAAAACATTAGGTAAACCATGTATTTGATAAAATTTTCATTTTTTAGAGGGAATTTAATAAAAAATGAAACCTAATCGCTTTCTCTTAATGGGTTTAATAGAAGTTTTACGAACATGCGTGATAAATTTAACGATAACTCATGATAGAGTTCAGCATGAATCATGACATGGTCCATGATAGAGTTCATAACATGAGTGACATTAATGTGAACATATCAAACTAGTAAATGAACCCCCACACTACATGTTATCTTTGGAACATGATGTGGGAGTCGGTTATGAATCATGACATGGTCCATGATAGTTTCTTGTATTGCTTACCTTATTGTTTTATTTGTCATGTGATTCGTTATACTTTTGATGTTGTTTACGATTGTTCAATATTTGGTTCGTGGTTGTGTGGAGTTCTTATGATATCGATGAAGAATGTTATGATGATTATATTTAAAATAGAGTTTAATAAATAAATCATTGTTGATCGAAGTGACTTTTCATATAATTCATGTTTAAAGTATGTATTGTCACTATCTACACTACCATTTTAAGTTTGCTCATATCACTTCATTGAACGACTTCTTCAATATGGACAAGTCCTCTAGATAGTCATTTTTGCAAATGTTACAAGCAAGGTTAGTTGTTTGGTATAGTTTTGTCCAAGTCCTTACCCACCCCCCATATCAACAAGAGAAAAGAGAAATGCAACATCTTCCATATAAAATGAAATTTTTGGTTTACAAGCTAATAGTATTGTGAAATACAGTTTCAACTTTGCTATGGAGAAAAAGAGTTATGTAAAATATATCATGAACTGAATCAGACACATTTTTTATAAGAACTATATGGTTTTAGGACTCTTATGTAGGGATGGCAAAAATACCCAAGCCCGACGGGTATGTCTAAAACCCGACACAAATGGGACGGGTATACCCGATAAAATAAAATCACTATGAGAAGTTCGATTTTTTTTGGTGGAAAAACCAACGGGTGTGTCGCGGAAGAAACGAAGGAGCGAGGAGGCTAAGGGATTCGTTTGACTACCGAAGGACGGAACAACGGGTGGTTGTTGTCTTTGTTGGTGGGTTGATATTTGTGGGGAGGCATATCAAGGAGGAGTCTGACAGGGTGGAAAAACTATGATCAAAGAAGGGTCCAAACTGTTTGAGATAAAGTAAAGCGAATGCTGGTTCGGGTCAATGGGTGTCATGGGGAGTACCGTTGGGAAGGCGGTAGTGACAGGTGATCCGTTCAGTTCGTTTCGGTGATGGTAAACTTCATAGCATTAGCAATTTTCAATCCAGGTGTGATCAAGACCCTGTCCTTACTGCCAAGGATAAGAACGGAAAAACCAGTGTAGGTTGTTCTTTCTGGCTGAAGTATCCGATCAGAATTTGCGGATAGGCGGACGGAAGAAAATTCGTCAAAGCGGGGAGGCTTTGAATCTTGTCGCGTCTAGCAAGGAAAGAATAAAAAGGTAGAAGCGGAGAGGCTTGTTTTTTTCTTTGATCAGTGGTCAAGAACGGTGAGGTTCTTGTGACCCGGGAAGAGGGATGTTAAACTTAGTCAAGGAAAGTTGTCGATAATGATACGGATGTGAAGAAACGAGTCCAATTCAAGATTAAGGGGGAGAATGAAGAAGTTAATCTTGAATTAGGAGATAAAGATAAAAAAGGGTTACAGATAATTTTTGGTGAATTAGTGCATGTATAATTGTTGGTTTAAATTAGATAGGTTTATCTAGTTGATTATTTATTTATATTAATAGAGTTTGAGTCGGGTTAGGAATAAAACAAGTTTAGTATAAATAGAGGGTTATGGTTATTAGAATTAGTGTGCTTTCATTGATAAATAATAAAAGGGTCTAACGGTTTGTTCAATCTCGCATTTTTTGTGTTCGATTAAGGGCCTGATTTCCAACAATAGAAACATGGTAAGAACTATGATAAAAAGGATTTTGGGGCTTTTGTTTGTCTACTATTGGCAACCAAACCCAAATTTTATACAGACTCCGATTGAATAGTCAAAGGTGGATAAAATGACATTTTGCTTAGATATTAAACTACGTTACCTTTATCATATGCTAAAAACAAGAACATTAGCAACAAATGAAAACTTTGTGCCAAATTTGGTTGTATGTGTATTTATTGGATTGATTAACAAGCAAATTAAATGGTTATGGTTTATCTAGGGTCATGTGATTTTTCGAACGACAACTTTCATTAGGGTTGGGATACTTTTAGAGTATTTAGTGAGCAAAGAGTTTTTCCTATTGAGAAACTGTTATTCCATAGATTAGGTGGGATGTCGTTTGTTTATAGAATTCTTGCTAGTAGTTAAGACGTGTGTGGTAGAGCTTAGTGTACCTAAGCAAGTACTTGTTCACGTTCGTTTGATTCCTTTACAGCCCTAGCCAAAAGATAAACTATACATGATGTAGGGGTGAACAAAAACTGAACCATAACCAAAAACCGAACCGTTTACCAAAAAAAAAATTAACCATAACCGACAAAACCGAACGGTTATGGTTAAGTATATCTAATTAACCGACCACTCGGTTATGGTCACGGTTAATATGTCTTCGGTAACCGATTTTAACCAAACCGAACCAAACCTTCTATGTTAATGATTTTTTAGCTTTTATAATGTAAATTGGATCTATTTGAAGTGGTTGTTAATTTAGAAAAAAGTATAAGTTTGTGTTTAATTTGTCTAGTTTGCTTATAAAAATTTCTATACGAAAATATTTCGAGATTAACATTTTCATTAATTGATTTATCGTTACCATCGAGCCTCATGACGAAAAATGTTATTCTAAGAGACGGGGTATGGCAAAATATTTTTTTAACAAGAATCTAGCTTGGAAAGCCATAACCAAACTATTTTTAGCTATAACAAAACAAAAAAAATGATAAAAAAATACATTGGATAATTAACCGAAACCGACCAACAACTGACGAATAACTGAACAACGGGTAACCGACCACCAGTTATGGTTAACACTTTTCAATAAACCGAACTCTTGGTAAACCGACCATTGATTTAGCGAACCCACAGTTAACCGACTTTACACACGCTACCGCGTGATGCATCAAGAAAAATTTAAAAGCATTTAGAAAAATATATGTTTTATATGTTTTAAAAGATTTTTACAACCCCAAACTAGTCAATCACCAACAAATTATCTGTCCTCTTGTCATCCACCCCGTTGACCCATTCTCCTTGCCCTTTACCCGTCAACGGCGGCCCACCCACTTTCTGTTTCATCTTCTTCCCACTCAAACCCCCTAACTTTCTCTCTCTAAAACCCCCAAATTTCCTCACTCTCTCTCTAAACCCCCCACCCCAAATGGCCATGAATTCCAACCTCCAAGCCATCCTCTCCGCCGTCGCCAGCTTCTTCCTCCTCTCCCTCATCTTCACCTTCATCTACTTCGTCTGCCGCACCGCCACCAAACGCCGCCGTGACTCCGCCCATCGCCCCCGCACCCGTTCAATTCGCCGCCCACCCGATCTCCCCACCTCCACCTCCTTCATCAGCGTCGCCGAGAGTCAGATGTTCGATCCCAATTTGAACGAAATCGACATGGTTGACTTGGTCAACGCCACCCGCAACTTCTCCCCGGAATTGATCGTCGGCGACGGAAGTTTCGGGCTCGTTTACAAAGCGAATCTCCCCTCCGGCGGCACCGTCGCGGTTAAGAAGCTCTCCGCGGATGCGTTTCAAGGGTTCCGGGAGTTTAAGGCGGAGATGGATACTCTCGGCAAGATTCGACACGATAATATCGTTAAGTTTTTCGGGTATTGTGCCACGGGGTCGGACCGGATTTTAATCTACGAGTTTATCGAGAGAGGGAGCCTCGACCAATGGCTATATGACACGTCATCTATGAATAATGACGTGTCAGGGTTGAGGGTACCTTTGTCTTGGAGTACGAGGATTAAAATAATATTAGGGGTGGCGAAAGGGCTGGCGTATATGCATAATTTGAGCGAGCCGATAATTCATAGGGATATTAAAGCGAGTAATGTTTTGTTGGATGCGGATTTTAAAGCTCATATTGCGGATTTTGGGTTGGCGCGGACGATTAAGGGGGAACATTTGCATGTCTCGACGCAAGTAGCGGGGACTATGGGGTATATGCCGCCAGAGTATATTCATGGGGCGCCTGCGGCTACTGTTATGGGAGACGTGTATAGTTTTGGGATACTCATGTTTGAGATTGTTACATGTAGGCGTCCAAACTGGCCAATAAAGGGCGAAAATGGAGAAGAGATTCGGCTTGTTGAATGGGCGATGAGAATGTTGTCACAAAATCGAGAAATAAAAATGTTGGATGCTAGTATATCGAGAGAGGATTTGAAAGAGAAAGAGGTTTTAGAGTTTTTCAGGATTGCTACGTTATGTACTAAGGAAGTACATAAAGAACGACCGAATATGAATAGAGTTGTGGAGTTATTGAATCAAATTCAAGATGAACCTACAATATAGTGATTTCAATTAAGTTTAATTTAATTTGTTTCTTAGAATTTCAGTAGGTAGTTTTTCACTTTTTTGGTCATTTTAATTGTGAGTTTCATATTGAAAGGGATGTATGTAAGTAGCATCCTGTGTAAAGTATATAATAGCAGTAAGAATGCTCAACTCAAAGTATAGCAATATAATATTTGATATTATTATTATTATTATTATTATTATTATTATTATTATTGTAATTTGTCTTGATATATTTGTTTTAATCATGATTTATAATTGAAGAGTATAGACTATTCTGTGTGGAAATAGTTTAACTTATATTTGGGGGATGGTCTGATTATAATACTCAGCACTAACTTAAATGAGGATATTAGATTACTAACTAAAGGTACCTTTTATAGTTTTATTAGTAGATTACTAACTAAAGGAACCTTTTATAGTTTTATTAATAACAAAATTACTTGTCTATGGCTTTATAGCCTAGTGGCATCTAGTGTGATAAGATTTTGGTACCAATAGGTCCTGAGTTTTATTCCCACAATGGGGTTTTTTTTTCCCATATTTATTGGGTTTCCTTCTGGATTGGTGTATAGGCATTATGCCTAGTGGAGATGGATATGATCGGGTGGTTCCACTCGTGACACGATAATTCTCCAGTGGTCCGCCAGTTATCCAAATTTTGTCGTTCAAAAAAAACAAAATAAATCTTAATAACGTTGTAAATTAATATAATGTTACAAATATATTTATGCCAATAAACAATATACCATTCATTATAATCCATGTTAAACATAATTTTCAGAATTTTTTTTTTTGAATGGCCAACAAATCAATCCCGAGCATTCTCGGGGCACCCACTGGACAAACGGAGTACTCCAAGAGTAACCCGAGTGGTCCACCACCAATTCCGGGGAAAACCCGGTAACCCACCCGCCCGTAGGCACGACAATAAATTACCGGTAAAACCCGTTTGGCTCAAGGATCGAACCCATGTTTCTCTGGGTCTCCTATCACTGTCCACCAGTGCCTCACTCCTTTTTTGCACCAAATGGGAATTGAACTTGAGTCTTCAAAGAAAAACTCAAGTCCTCCTACCACTTGAGCTAGAGGTGATTAGATCACCAATGTTAAGAAATAAGTAGATTTGGAAATAGTTTTAAATTTTGTGGAGATCGATGTCATGTACTCATGTTTCTATAGCTGAGAATATGTAGGATTAAGGATACTGACGTATTGTGGATTTGTGGTAGGGGTCACTTTCATTTTTGGACAATTGGTTGCATTGTTTATTATTACAAGAGGATGTCTTGTGGATCTGTGGTTGATAATGGTAAATTATGTTTTGAAATATGTATATAGTAGGGAATGATGGTAAAATAAAATTTAAAATAGATTACAGTGCAAATTTCTAAAACCTCATGGATGGTTTTGTAAAAGAAAATATATTTTTTTATCTTTAAAGTTGATTACAAAATAAGTGGTTATAATTTTTTTTTTCATGGTGGTTTTTGTAAAAAAAAAAATATATATATATTTAAAGTTGATTACGAAATAAGAGTTATAATCTTTTTTCAATATTTTTTTATCTTTAAAGTTGATTACCAAATAAGAGGTTATAATTTTTTTTTTCAAAAGTAGTCTCTAATTAATGACATGCATCTCTCCTCTTAAGGTTAAATCAACGTTTTCAGACTTGGATCGGGCCGGCCGACAGGACCAGTTGGGTCAGGATCCGAAAGGTTTACTGGGCCAGTTCAAGTTATTAGGCCGTTCTAACATTGGGCCGATGGTCGGGCCGTTTTCCATTTTATTTTTAACTAGATGATTATTCTCATATGTATACTTTCATGTAATTTAAACTCCGAATCTATACTCTTCTGTTAAACTCTCTATACTCACCCACCTATGTTTCTTCGTGTAGAAGGACAAGGTGCTCCATTCTAATCAACCAACAACTCTCGCGGGATTACCAAGTGGAAAGCTTGCAAAATCGTGAGTATACTCGAACCCATTTTACTTTTAATCACTTTGAGTGCAACATGTATGTTATACAAATCACACTTCACATGAACTATTTAACCACACTCTATCCATGCTTTAACATGAAACTATATGATGTTTGTTAGACTTGTATGCTATGTGAACTATTTGTGTCGATATATGCTCATTAACTTTGCTAGCCTACATTAACAATTATAGCGCTATATGATTAATGCACCGCCCACGAAACTTGGGGTATTGTTAAGTTAAACATGTTAACCTCCCGTTATTCTTTGGGATAGGCACAATTAAAGTGTTGTATTCTTGGGTTTGAACATATAGTACACCGTTTCAGCATATTTAGTAACTTGCAATATTATGATTCATGTTGGATACGAGACTTTAATCTTTTTAATCTATATTATGCTATGTATGAAAACTTGTATACCCGCCAACTTTTTGTTGATACATTTTAATACATGTTGCAGGTTGATTGATGAGATGATGTTATGAGAAGAAACGCAATTTAGGTGGACTTAGAAACACACCTAGATTAAGTTGTTATTTTGATGTATTGTTTGAAACAATGTTGTCTTTTATTTGGATCCTTGTATGACAATTTTAGTCTTGATATGAAATTTGAATTTAAATTATATTGTCACATAGTGTTATGAAGTTTTGAGCAATTTGTTCGTCTCATCCCGACTCGCCATCGGTTGAGGTGTGACATGTATTACAAAAAAAAGTCTCAAACAACAAATCAAGAGCAGATCTAACTGAAAATTTAACATGCAGTACAATAAAATACTTACCGAATCTTCTCCGGAGACTGGCCGGACTTCACCTGAAGTAGAACTCTACAACTTACCGCCGCCATGGCGGTCGTTTATGCGTCGGAAGTGAGAGGTGCTGCCGTGCACAGCCAGGTTCCCCACCAGAAACAGTGGTCCTTCCACCGTATCTCTCTTCTCTCTCTCTCTCTCTCTAAAATCTGTGAACTCTATCTTTCTATTATTTGTGTTTGTGACGCGGGTGTGTGAGACACAATTTACAACTATTGATGTGTTTAAGAATGTTGTACAATAGTATACAATCACAATAAGCACAAAAAACCTATTAAGCATTATGTACAACCTTCATTGCACCAAAATTTTGAAAGTTAGAGTATATATAAAACTATTGATGTGTTTAAGAATGTTGTACAATAGTATCCCATCACAATAAGTACAAAAAACCTATTAAGCATTATGTACAACCTTCATTGCACCAAAATGTTGAAAGTTAGAGTATATATAAATTGGTTCAATACCCTATCACTTAAACCTAAAATTTCCCACACACACAAAAGAAAAATACGCCTTCATCTTTCTGTACGCTGCTACCCACGGTCACGGCTCACATTCTAATCTCATCAAACAGCGATTGGCGATTATCTTCATCAAGCATCAGCGATTAACTTCATCAATCATCATCGAACATCAGTCTAATCTTGACATCGATTCATCTCAGCACCCATTCATCTCGATTCATAGGCGTATTGTTCTCGGATTTGTTTATAATTTTGCGTATGGATCTATGATAGGATTTGTTTATAAGTTTGCCTATGAACCAAGCATCATATTTTTCTGTTGTTTAATTTTTTTCATTAATGATGTGATGTATATATAGTGCATTGATAATCCTAAATTGTTAATCAATTGATGAAATTTGTCAAATCATGTATAAAAACATATTATTTGGGGAAGAAACTAAGTGGTTTGTTACAATACTAAAAAATTGATGTAAATGTGTAGATAGAAATTGATGTATGTAACACCCCAAAAATGAGTTTGGTAATCAAAGCACATTAATACTAAAAGACGGGTAAAGTACCGTTAGTGGTAAAATTAACCCGGTGAATATTAGTATTTTAAATAAATAAACCTAATATTGAATAAAAGTTAAATGAAAGCTTTTGAAGAAATAAAGTATATAAAAGGCCCGAGTTAATGGGACTTAAAATAAACTTAGTCATGAATTCCCCGAACCCACTAATTTAACTAGGAATGTTTAACCTAGTTAATGAGTGAAAATATTGTTAGAAATAAGTAGGTTATAGCTTACTAAATAACTAACCAAACATGAGGGGCCAAATCTGGATAACTGGAAACTTAAATTATAAAAGAGAAATCAAAACAAAACACACACTCAGTGTGTGTGTTCTGTTCGATCTCAGAGAGCTCCCATGGAGCCAAAACCCTAACTCTATCAATATCATCAAATTGAAGGCTCAAACGAAGTCTAAGGGGCTGTTTGTCTACCTCTTAACGAGGCTCTTAATGGTTCAGACCTCTTACTGGTTCAGCACTTAATGGTTCAGACTGTTTGTTTCACGAGCAGATGTCTGAATGGTTCAGACATTTGCCTCTAAATGGTTAAGATTTATACAGAGTCTGAATGGTTAAGACCTCTGATCTGAATTGGTCAGACATTTGCCTCTGAACGGTTAAGCATTATACAGGCTCTTAATGGTTCAGACCTCTTACTGGTTCAGCACTTAATGGTTCAGACCTCGGACTAGTTCAACACTTAACCATTCAGATGTTGCCAAACAGCCCCTAAATTCACAATTGAACGTGAATTAATGATCACCCAAGCTAGGGGATCATAAGGTATGTCAAATTTTGATGATTTGTGAAGTTGTAAAATTTGAGTAAACATCATAATTGCGAATTATGAATGAATTATTGAAGCTATGACTAAATTAGTGATGTATACTTGCTTAGGAACAAAACCCTAAGTGAAAATTATACATATATGCTATGAATTGAATGATTATATGATTTACTACACTAGGATAAGTGAGTTTTAATTATATGATGAAATTGATGATATAAATTATGATTAGAATCATTATATCTGAAATTAATAAGATGATACTTGAACAATTTAGGTGTTTAAGTATATAAATCATACTTGCTAGGTAGTGAGTTTAGTATGATAAGATGAAAAAAACGATGATATATTCATGTTCAATGATGTATGGTATCATTATGTGTTGAAAATGATCAAAGTTGTGTTAAATTGATGAAATTCGATTACATGAACTTCGTTAATAAAGTGGTTAAAAACGGTAACATAAGAATGATGCTTACCGGATAACTGGCCAAGTAATTAAACGAGTAATTGAGCTATCTCGTGTAATTATTTATGTTAATGGGCAGTTGACTTTAAAAAGTCAAACTGACCAATTATATGATTGAATAATAAATTCGACATAAGAATCGTAGGATGGAATAGTCGTAAATGATTATGACTAATCTAACCATCTTACAAATTACAATGATAGTTTGACGCTTGACAAGCTAGGTGGAAGCTTGGGAATGAAGCGGGTCAAACGAATCAAGTATGAAGAAAAAGCCAAATTTGGATGCAATGTAAGTAAAGCTTACACCTTTTATTTAATACCTATTGGTTTTATAGGTTATGAATAATAGAAAGTCATGTTTGAATTATGATGTTCCGACACGACATGTGCGGTTCGGAACAAAAGACAATGATAATAAACCATGTTTAATGGTTAAAAAGGACTAATATGATTATTTGGTCATGCAATGACTAATAGATAATGAGTTTTGAGTGATTACTTTATAGGGTAAACCAACATAAATAATAAGGGTAAAACGGTAATTTGGTCACTCATTGACGATAACCGTTAGTTTGTGAAAGACACTTTATAGCGTAAGCCATAATGGGTCAAAAGAGTCAAGAAATGATTTATAAGTAAAATGACCGTACGGTATAAACCGGAGTGAGTCATGTAGATAAGATGGCAATACATATCATCTCGCAAAGATAAACGGTCACTTAGACCAAACGTGTCAAATGGTGAAGATATCACCATTTGAAATTGTCGACTAATGAATATTGTCGAGTCTTATGTTCACAGGAGTGAATAGAGGAAGGATAATTGCATCGCTATAAATTAGTGATTTTCAAAGCAAGGTATTAAGACGGGTCAATATATTGATCAGAGTCAGGTATGTGTAATAGGTTAACTACTCATTTAGAACGTAAGGTTCAATGAGAGTTAAATGAAATCAAAAATAGACATTTGGTTACTTTGATAGGTAAACTGTTAGTCCCGAAAAACCCGTGATATCACTCAACGGTTCAATCGAACGCGGAATGTAAGATCAAACTGAAAGAACAAAAAGAAATATTTCATTATAAATCTTAGTGCCGCTGCTTAGATCGCACACAGTCTCAAGGACTGTCTGGTACGATCTTTGAGAACCTTGCACACAATCTCTAGGATTGTCGGGTACAAGGTTCTCCTTTGGGGATTACATGACTACTAAATGGGAGAGCTCTACTACAATAATCTAAACATGACTATATATAGGAGCCTCTACCTCATTGGCCCACATGGCCTAGCCCAAGCCCAAGTGCTAATCTAAATAAAATAAACATAATTAAACGTAATAAAGATAAGCGTAAAACTCTGGACCTAACAATCTCCCCCTAGTTTTATGCTCTCTTTATTACGGTTTAGACGATCTCCAATCTTGGGTCTTCTCCTTTTGTGGCTTAGCAGTGAACAAGTCCAGCAGCGTATCTCGAATGGAAAATGTTTGAAGTTGTGTGATGATGTCAGATAATCACGGATGAAACAAGAAACTTTTACGTATATCTCGAATGCAAGTCATGTGTCAGATGCTGAAGAATGATCTCGAATGATATCTAATCCATCCAGTGACACATACCTGGGCTCCGATTTAACTGGACTCAATTTCTATCCAGTTCCAAATTTAAGCCCGCCACTGATGAAGGCCCAATAACATTTGGGCTTGATACCCGATTTTCACATTGATCCGAGACAGTCTCAGTTGGACCCATCTTTGCACGAATTCCCACATATGCAATTGTCTCCTGATTGGCCCCACCTCAGAACATTCTATCTGCTCCTTCATCACATCATCCAACGGACAAAAACGTTTAGGGTTTTTTAATTCTGAATGGATATCATGTGCAGCCGCCATGCGTACTGTGACGTCACTACCTTGAGAACCACCCATATTCTCGGAAACCTTTTTCCGTTCACTACCGCCAGACTCAAAAAATCAGCAAGCAACTTCTGATTTTAATATATTACTTTTGTTTCAAAAAACCCACGATGAGACATCATGTGCGGCCGCAAAGAATGTTCCAAAATTCTTGCTGATGTCATCATCGTTCATCATCTCGTTCACCATTATCAAACCTGCAACTCGGAATATTATCACTGTTACCTTCTTCGTTCGCCGGAAATTATCATCTTCATCAGACATCCGATATCATCGGACCTCCACCGTCTTCATCTTTCATCGTCGTCCGTCATCACTTACCTCTCACCGGCGACGACCTGCAACTGTCCTCTCCGTTCACCTTCATCACATAACTGTGCACTATCATCAACCCTCTCCTTCATCATCCTCTTCACCACCAATCACCGTCATTCTCCATCTCTGGCGACCATCTTCACCGTGAACTATCTTCATCATAACTTCCGACGTCAACCTCCGTCTCCAACTTCTGTTCATCTTTTCGTGTACCATACGTCACTGCTGTCAGTCGCCGGAGTCTCACAGACGCACGAACCAGTCGCTACAATTCTTTCAATCCAACCTTTAACCACCGTGCATTTCACCGGAACCACCATGTGTACTAGCCGCCATCTTCTTCATACCGATAAACATTTCCGGCGACCACCTTCTTCATCGACATAAATCATAGTCCGAGACCATCATCATATCCCATCATTATCTCCTATGTCGAACAAAATTCCCCGAACACTGTGTAAAACTTCTCGTTCTTCGAGTGATATCAAAACCGAGCCTTTGAAAGACTTCAATGGCTCTGATACCACTTGTTAGTCCCGAAAAACCCGTGATATCACTCAACGGTTCCATCGAACACAGAATGTAAGATCAAACCGAAAGAACAAAAAGAAATATTTCATTATAAATCTTAGTGCCGCTGCTTAGATCGCACACAGTCTCAAGGACTGTCTGGTACGATCTTCGAGAACCTTGCACACAATCTCTAGGATTGTCGGGTACAAGGTTCTCCTTTGGGGATTACATGACTACTAAATGGGAGAGCTCTACTACAATAATCTAAACATGACTATATATAGGAGCCTCTACCTCATTGGCCCACATGGCCTAGCCCAAGCCCAAGTGCTAATCTAAATAAAATAAACATAATTAAACGTAATAAAAATAAGCGTAAAACTCTGGACCTAACATAAACTGAATGATTCAAATGATGATCATTGTGTTTTGAAAACATAATGACTTTTCAAACCAAATCATAGCTAAAAAGAGGGATTTTGGGTCAAACATGCTTTCAAAAGTCCTTCATAGTAAATGAAAGGCTAAAATGGACCAAAACCCCCTTGTAAGCTAAATCGAGCGAATGGCCCTTAAAGGTTGTTTGAAAACGAGTCTTATGATTAAGTAAATACTTTGAATAAGTATATAAAGCGAATGGTGTAAATTGCTGGGTCAAACGACTCTATAAGAGTCTTTGCCGTAAAATGATAATTCGATGAATAAAAATCGGAATATACAAAATCACCACATTAAATCCACCACAAATATAGTTGTTGTAACAACCCGACTTTCGAAGTCAAAGTCAAAGTACAAGTCAAAGTCAAAGACAAGTCAAAGTCAAAGACAAGTCAAAGGAAGAAAAGATTGCTAATTGGAAGAATTTGTCATTCCTTGATTAATTATTGATTGTACTCTTTGACTTATAATCGACCCTCTAATTTAAGTTACCTTAGTTGTATTATGTGGAGTATATGCAATAAATCACTATTTAATCGCAGTTTAATCGTTAATCGACTTATTACTAATCGCATCGCTATCACATCACAACTAGAATTATAGATTATGGATATTGTTTTACGTGTGTGTGCTATTATGTGTTACTTGTGCATGTTATGATTATGTTGAGGTGATTAATCGTAAACGCAATCGCAACTCTATCACAACGCAATCTCATCGCAAACTCGAGATTTAAGGATTATATTTATGATTATTTAGTAGTTAGGTTATTTGTGTAATTAATGGGTAATGCTATAGCATCGCTTACTCGCAACGCATCGCAACGCTCAACGCACAAAATGAAACGTTGAAAACCAACTCGCAAAACTCATCCGATCGAATGACCATTCGATCGAATGGTCATCCGTCCGGATGGCCATCCGATCGAACCGCCCTCCGATCCACTACTTCACACCGCCTTTACTCCTCTCTTGCCTATAAATAGCACCCGTCACATCATGAACATTGATGTGACAGCTCCTCCTCCTACCAGCACGCACTTGGGCTATTTTCTCTCGATTTCTCGTAATTCTTGCAAGTTTTCCACTCAAATCTTGTACTTCTATCATCTACACCCACTTCTTCATCATTTTCACCAACAAATCTTAACTTTTCATCATGAAATCGGCTGATTTGGGCTGTTCTAGGGTGATGTCATCATGGGTTCTCATGAACTTCAAAGTGTGACCTCATTCCATCAAGAACAACTCAGATCTAAGAGATTTCAACATGTATAAACACTGATTTCATCCTAAATCTAAACATGATCGAAGTGTTTCAAACTTTTCTTCAATAATCTCAACTTTTCACATAAAACCAATAGAATCTGAGCTTGTTCAGGCCTTCTACTCCTTCTCATGTAAAGGGTCGGTCCAAGAACGGAATTCTAACAAAGACACAACCGATTCACGGGTTGAACAAGAATAACCATCAGGAACAGTTAACTGATCGGGCGGGGTGATTCCCACCCGATCGGATGACTTAGGCTTGATGGGGTTTCCGTTGTTTGAGACGTTGTCATACCGTCTTGATAAAATCGCAAAACTTTCCAAACTTAACAAATTTTTATGAGTTTCAGAACGAGCAGGTTACTGAACGGACCGCCGTCCGATCGGATGGCGATCGGATTGCCATCCGATCGAACGATAATCCGGTCGGATGACTTGTGACATTCAACACTTGTGATATTTTCCAACACTTAAACTTTTTCACAAAATTTCAAAAGGAGTTAGTTCAAACGAATCGCCATCCGATCGGACGGCCATCCGTCCGGATGACCTGATTGGTAGAAATACTTCTTTGTTTATAAACTGCTACAATGAAAACTTCAAAGTCACATCATACACAAACACATCCATCCCAAACGAATGACAAACCGACCGAATGGCCATCCGACCGGATGACCATCCGTCCGGATTGTCATCCGATCGGATGACCCTTCGTCACCCTGCTCACTCGCACCGTTTAACGCACTGTTCATCGCTTACACTATCGTTCTGTAATCAGGCTAACTTTCCAGCGCTCCCTTCAATCCAAGAGAGTGTTTATTTACTAAACACAATCTGTGAGTTTACTCGATCCCTTTTTGCTTTTAGCACTTTTGGGTGTTACATAGATTACTTATACTAAATCACATCGATCACACAACGCAACCACTTTTCATACGCTGATCGCTACTGCATGTTACATGTTATCTGATGAATGCTTGTATGTTATGTTTACACAGTGATTGTTGCCTGACACCTTAGCAACGATAGTACTATAGTTTGGACTCAGCACCTGTTGTGGACAGGGGTTGTTAAGGGCCTTTCTTCACGTGTCACAGTGGTGATATGTGTTGCGCATTCTACAACTCACAGTCACGTCTGTGCATATTTCATTGTCGATAACCTACTCGCTTCGCATTATACATGTTACATGCTGGTTATGCGTAAACTCGATTTCGCTATCTATGTACTATTAAACTTGTATGCCCACCTTTACACTATGTGTATTGACTGTTATTTTAACGTATGTGACAGGTGTTTAGGATGCTTGCTATGTTGCCCTGCTTTTGTGGAATCAAGCTAGGGGAGTCTAGATGTTGGGATCGAACCCTACCAGAGGAACAGATAATTAAAGCCAAAACTGGGTCAGAGCAGTGGATCCAGAATAAGCAGATGTTATATACAAGTCTCTCCCCTTGAAAGTGATTTCAACATCTGCTGACCACCTATCTACTGATCGTACAAGCCACTGACCGTCAATCTGCTGCTCAAGTAAAGGCTGATGGAAGACTAAAGCTCTGCTGCTCAATCTACTGCCTTGAGTCAAGTACTGCTGATCCGGACAAGCACTGCCGGGTTCACAGCAGTGGAAGGAAACAGCAGTTGTTTAAATATGTAATGAAATGTAACAGCAGTAGTTAGTATAGCAGTGTTTGTATAGATCAGGGGTTATAGTTTGTTAGGAGGTTAGATGTCACTTTCATGGTGACATCAGCTTAGATGCTCAGTGGTTTGCTAGTGCCTATAAATAGAACAGTGCTCTGTACTGTTCTATTAGCTCTTTGCAAACTTGTTTTCCTGCACGAACAAACGCTGAGCTCTGGCTGAGGGGGAGTTTGTATTAAGCATTACATTGTAATCGGTGTTGAAACTAAATTCAATCTTTCGGTTCTTTGTAGAAAATGTCTTGATCAAAGCAATACTCTCGTTTGATTGTATGCAGAGTTTGTTTTCATCTTAATTCCGCTGCACAACTCATCCATCTTCATCTTAATTTCAAACGTAAAATACAATCAAAATCAAACTCAGATCCAACAATTGGTATCAGAGCTTGGACAGTCAAATTTGATTTAACAATCATTTTGACATAAATAGTTCAGCTCAAAATCGTTGATATCGATAGTTTGTTCGTTTTTGTTGAAAAACAGAGCAAGGTTTAATCACCATTAAAGTTGATTAATCAGTGTCTGTAAAAAAACCAGGATGACGTCACAATCACTAGATGATAAGAATAATGTTGGCTCGCTTTTTAAACCACCCATGCTTAAACGTAATGAATACAACATCTGGGAGAGAAGGATGGGACACATCCTTGCTCAACAGAACACTGGATGTTGGAGGTCTGTTGTTTTTGGTCCCCATGTTCCTACGGTACCAAGTGCTGAGGATCCAAAGAAGTTCGTACCAAAACCTTATGAAAACTATATTGAAACTGATTTTCAAAAATTCGAACTCGATGCCAAAGCATTTAGCATCATAGCATCTGCATTACCAAATGAGATCTATGCTGGACTGTTACATTGTAACAGTGACAAAGAGTTATGGGATGCTTTGAAGGAACAGTTTGGGGGAACCGAAGAAGTTATTGAAAACAATAGGGAAATTCTGAATCAGCAGTATGAAACCTTCTATCACATTAAGGGTGAAACATTGACCCAACAATTTGAACGTTTTAGCTGTCTCATCAGTGAGCTAAGGCTTGTTAAGGTTGAATTTCCAAAATCAACTCAAAATAGCAGGTTTCTTAGATCGCTACCTGATAAATGGGACACAATTGCATTCGTGACTAGAAACTCTATTGAGTTCAAAGATCTGACCCTGACCCAACTTCATGGTAGACTCCTGACCTATGAAAGGGAGTTGAACCAGAAAAAGAAGTTGCAAGAGTCTGGAAAAGCCACTGATGATTATTCATTCGGTAGCACAGCTCTTCTGGGTCAGGAAGAATCTGGTAGCAGTAGTAAGGAACAGGGTTATGATCATTTCATTGATATAACAGCTGGTGGTAACTTTACCAACCCTGATCCTCACTCTGCAAATTATGCTTTTACTGCAAACACTGAAAACCAGATGTCAGATAATTTGTGCTTTGAACTCAATGATTTGCAACATTTTGATCCTACTGACTTAGAGGAAATGGACATTTTGCATCAGTTGGCATTGCTTAGTGTGAGAACAAGCAAATTCTACAAAAGAACAGGGAGAAAGTTCCCAGGGTTACATGGGAATCTAAGGGTTGGGTTAGATAAATCGAAAATCAAGTGTTACAAGTGCAATAGGCTAGGTCATTTCGCTAGGGAATGCAGGAGTCAAACTACTGGTCCTATAATCACTCATCCTAGCTCAAACCCTAGACCTCAAAATCAAAGCACTGTGCACTATACCCAGTATACCCCTGCAGCTCATGTTAACACTGCTCATTATGCTGCTGCCCCTGTGCCTGTGCATTATGTCCAAACCACTGTTCCACAGATTCAATATGTTCAAACCCCTGTCCCTCAGGCACAAGTGCAACCTGTTGCACCTCAAACTGCTGCTCCAACAGTGGTTCAACCAGATCAGCAAAGCTTTTTCACTCAAGGCTTTGTTGACTGGAGCAGCATGCCTGATGAGCTTAGTGATGAAAATTTTGCACTCTATGCTTCTAATGAACCTTCTAATGATGAATTTTGTTTGATGGCATTAGAATCAATACCAGAGGGGATTGAAACTGAAGGTGAACAGCTAAGTGATGAAACAATGGATGAGGTGACTGAAGCAATTGTTAATGCAGTTGCTGGTGAACTGCTGCTGGGAGAAAATTCAGAAACCCTGATTGAACCACTGACAGACCCATGGTCCAAAGAGGACAAAGAAGAAGAGGAAGAAAAGAGAGCAGGTGAGAAGGAAGTAAGAGCTAATGATGAAGAAAATCATCAATGTGATTGTGCAATGATGGCTGTTGCCAAGGTATCACCTCAAGTTCTTGAAAAACTATGTTCAGACAATTGCATTATTGCTTTTGCTAACATCAAAGAGGTAAATGAAAACCTTAGGAACAAAGTCTTGTCTGATGAAGTCAAATTTGAAAAGTTGTTAAAAGAACTTAGAAACAAATTGGCTGAAAAGGATAAAGAGATCAGCAGTCTGAAAGAAGAGCAGAGCATAACCAAAACTCAACTCCAAACTATGGTAGAAAAATACCAAGTTTGTAAAAAGGAGTTAGAGTCCACCCAGATTACCTGTGAAAAATGGGTGGAATCTTGCAAAGGGTATGAAGTTATGCTTGAAAAACAGATTAAAAGCAATGTAAAATTTGGTGTTGGTTATAGAAAACATGATGATGAAAACACTGCTTTTAAAAAATCTGTTCAAACCACTGATGTAACAACTGAGTTCATCCCCACAAACAAGAATGGCCAAGAAGTGAAAATCACTGATAAACTTGGTAACAAAATCACACTTGTCAGACCAATGGGATCCTCTACTTTTGAGGAGCTTGAAAATTATCAGTTTAAACCAAAATGGTCTGATGAGTGTGATATTCTTGAAAACTTCAAGCCCATGGACTTTACATCAACTGATGGTGTTAAAGCTCCAAAAGCTAAAGTCATTCCTCTCAAGGACATTCCAACAGAGGTTAAAACCTCTGTTGCAAAGGAGTCCGAAAAGAGAAAGAAGAAAGAAAAGATCAATAACCTGTTTTGTGAATTCTGTGAGAAAAGGAATCATCTAACAAAAGACTGTTTCCATTTAAAAGCTTATGATTTGAACAAAACAAGTGTCATTGTTCCAGCTGAAAGCTGCATTGTCTGTGGTAAAACAAACCACAAAACTTAAGCATGTGTGTATCTCAAAAACTTTGATGTGAAAAAGAATGAGTACATTGCTAAAACATCTTTGAGTTCATCAACATCATCTGTCAAATTCACCAAGAACCAACCACTGTTTGTGCCAGTTCAAACAGCTGTCACAAAACAGCTGAACCAAACATCTGTCAAAAGAGATGTTCAGGTTACTGATGCACCCCCTGCCAATCAGTTCAAAAAAGGCAAGGAAAAGCAGTCTTACCAAAGGATTCCACACGTTTATGTAACAACTCTCATCAAAAGTTATATTTATTTAATTAAATTGTCCAATAGAAAACCCTAATTGAGAAACCCAAGTGATTCTGAACAAACCTTAAAATTTTTAGAACATTTGGAATCAGGATTAGGGCCCCTAAAACTAAGGGGGGGGGGGGTAAAACCTAGTTATAGTTATCTACAGAAAATGCTGTCAAAAATGAGAATTCACGAAACGTCGACTCAGCAGACCTATACCAGTGACAAGCCTACCCTACTCTACCTTGACACCTCAGGCGAGTCGCGACAGGAACAGGGTCACCCTTCGCGACACGCGGGGGAAACCAATTTCAAGTATAAATAGAACAGTCTGTTTCATGCAACTGAGTGTTCGTTCGACGTTCAAATTCGAATCATACGTTGAGTTATAGCATAAACAGTCCCAAAACACACACATATCACGAAGTGCTGCCACAATTCAGGGTAATAACTCGATCGCTGCTACGATTCAATGTCCGATCGATTAAACTATCCAATGGATGTTTAAGTGTTGCCCACATTAGGGTTTATGCTTTGTCATTCGTCATTAAATCGATGGATGTTTAAGTATCGCACTTTGTCATTCGTTGTGAAGGTTTTAATCTCGTGAGTTATCGTAAATGCTGTATTAAGTTACTAACCTAGTTTGTGTGCCTGATTATTTAAACTAGGTTATCAAGGCTAATCAGTAGGCTAAGCTCTGTTCATAATTAAATCTGCAATGTGAGTCATTCTCTTTTTATCAAATCTATTTACAAAAGCATGTTTATTTTCAAGATTATAATTACAGTGATTAAGTTTATGTAATCACCAAGTTACAGCCGGTATGTGGGGTTTTGTATACATTACTTGATAACCGTCACTATTGGACAACGAGTTAGCCAATGAGTGATATGACCATAGTCACAGACACCATCGGGCAAAGAGGCTACCGATGGATGTTCGAGTGACAAGTACTGTGGGTAGTTGGTTTGATATCTGAGACATTGTAATCTCTCTTAATACTGTAAATTATAACAAAGGGGTCGTTTTCATAAATAGAATGATTCACTCAGTATTTCCCGCTGACAAAACCTTTTTCAAACATGTTTCAGGTGATCTGTTGTGATTCAGGAAAAGTGCCGCGAAGCACTATCAGCTTAAGGAAGTGGCTCAGTATAAAATAAAGAAACTTGTTTTGTAAAATAAATGATTTCTGTGTGAAATCTCAAGATTGTAAATTACCGGGTTTTATTCCGAATTGTGAAATAAAATAATCGGGAAATATTTCAGTTTTTAAAAGATCCTGAATAAACTTCCGCTGTTAATTAAATACCACGGGATTTCTGTCCCGCGGCTCCTGAAACGGGTCAAACCGGGTCGGGGGCCGTGACAGAAAAAGGTGGTATCAGAGCCACTGATTTAAGCCTATTAAGTATTTAGAAATACTTAATTTTTCTGATTGTCAATTATGTGATTATGTGTTTTATTAACTAATTTTTGTTAATTACAGTATGGGTAAACAAAAGTTGTCAAATATCTATCTTAAACTAGATAGGTCATCTAACGAGAAGGGAAGTTCATCCCAAACAAAACCTTATGAAATTCCTGAAGAAGGAATATTTGTGAGAAAGGCACATTACGAGAAACCACTTTCTCCTAATAAAAGAAGTTTGATTATTAGGAAAAGTCAGGAGGAAATAAGGAAAAACCGAGAGAAGAAGATTAAACAGGAAACCCAGGAATTGACCAGTAAAACACCTTGGGAGGACAAATTAGATGAGAAATGGGCAGATCTTTATATGCTAGCCACAGTAGCAGAAAATGCCAATCTCTAAATACTCAAAAGTTTTAGCATCTTTATTTTCCGGAAACCTTATTCAGTAAATAAATAAGTTCACAGTAAATCGTACTTGTCAGTTGTTTTATGTATGCAATAATATTTACGGGTTATTTATGAAATTTTGTTATGTTATTTTAACATTTGGTATGTATTTTGCATATATGCTAAACAGCATGAATGAGATATCTGAAGCTTTAGAAAATCTTAACCTCTATCCCGTTAAGATAGAAGTTTCCAAGGAATTCACCGGTTACTTTGCTGATAAAGAAGAACCCATGGAATTTCAATCCAAACCACTGGCAAAACCTAAACCCAAGAAAAGAAGCAGATTTGTGGGTTGGAGGCGTGTATGTAGGAAAAAGCCAGCAACAAGAAAAGTTATCAAAACTGAAGAACCAAAAGACAAAGGAAAAGGAGTAGAAATTGAGGAAAATGTTAATCAAGTAGAGATAGAAGCTGAGAAGAGTTTTAAGCAAACAGAAAGAGAAGTCGGAGAAAGTTCTAGACAGAAACAGAAAATGACTCCCTGGGAAGTTTTAGATCATAAACTAGTAATGAGTGACCTCATCAGACCTGCCGATGGAAACCTTGAACCAGCTAATCCAAACCTTATATTTACTGAAGAAGATCTTTTTAGCTACCCACTAGAAGCTCCAATTCCAATCAATCTGGAACCTGCTATTCCAGATCCTATTGTCCAACCTCAACCACTACCAGTAGAATTAGATGAATGGTGGACAACTGATTGGCAATACCAAAATCTTTTAAACAACCCTGATACATTTTTCCCACAAGTTGACCCAGAACCTCCACTATACCCAACTATGAGCCCGGAGAATCTGACTGAACTTCGTCTCTGGGGCGAAGAGTTAATTAATGCAGGAAATAGGATTAGGGATGTTGGAGAAAGAGTTACTTGGAAGTACGACGAAAGGGAGCGTCGTTTTTAAGAAATTAGCTGACCAGATAATGGGAGTTTGCAGGAATATTTGTTAATAAATAATCATAAGAACCAGTATGTGTAATAACTTAACAATAAAACGATGTATGATAATCGTGTGTACGAGGCATAATATAATATATAGAAATGAAACTTGGGAAACCAATAACTTTTGGTTATACATGTTAATGTGATTATGTGCAAACTGTTTTATTATAATTGTATCTATACTAATTATTTATATAAAATTTATCTACCAGATGGCAAATGTTGGTAATGAACCAGTTAACGAATTCAATCAATCTGAACAAAATCAGGAGGATCGATTTATGACTAGACAAGATATAGAAAATATTGTGGCTCAAGGAATAGCTAATGCTATTCCAGCAATAGCCGCTGCTGTTCAGAAACCTGTTGAACCTCAACAAATCATTCTAGCAAACGTATTTCTGAAGATAACTTCAGTAATAGCGTAAACGGAGGCAATGATCATATTAATCATGATAATGAACCAAGACAAGCTCCGCTCCCTAAGAAAATGAAAACTGCAACGTCTGGTTGCACTTTCAAAGAATTCCTTGCTTGTAAACCCACTGAATTTGCAGGCAATGAAGGAGCAACTGCATCACTGCGTTGGTTAGAGAAAACCGAAGCAGTAATTGCAATAAGTAAATGTGCTAAAGATGATCAGGTCATGTACGCATCAAATCTCTTCAAAGAAGGAGCACTCGAATGGTGGAACACTGTGTTACAATCAAAAGGAAGAATAATAGCTTATGCCATGAATTGGGAAGAATTTAAGGGTTTTTTAGAAAGAAAATTCTGTCCCGAGTATGAAAAGGAACAAATGACAAATAAGTTCCTAAATCATAGGATGATGGGTGTAGATTGTCGCGGTTATACTTCGACATTCTTTGAATATTCTAGAGTGGTACCAACGCTGGCTTCGCCAGAGCCAGTACTCATTTCTCGCTACATTTGGGGACTGATTAGTGAAATCCGTAATATTGTTAAAGCTGCGAGACCTCGCACTATTGACGATGCTGTGGAATTAGCTAACACCCTAACTGACGAACTGGTACGTACACAAGATGAAAAGAAGAAGAAAGAACTGGCTCAGAAAATTTCCCAAGGATTTCGTATGGGTAATAATAACAGCTTCAAGAAAAGAGGAACAGGGCAATCTTCAAATCCGCCATTTTGCAGGAATTGCAGAAAGAAACATTTTGGAAGATGTAATGTAACCTGCAATTTTTGTAAAATGGTAGGACATCGTGAAGAGGAATGCAGAAAGAAAACAAGAGTCTGCTATAATTGCGGAGAAATAGGACATTTTAAGCCAGAATGCCCTAAATTAAACAAACCAGCAGACAACAAAGCCAAGGCGATCGACGGAGCTACTAAGAAGAATGTCAGAGCATTCCAGCTGACTACTCAAGAAGCAGAATTCATCCCAGATGTGATAGCGGGTACGTTCTTAGTTCACAACGTATACGCAAAAGTATTATTTGACTCTGGTGCAAACCAAAGTTTTATAAATACTTCATTCTGTCAAGCTCTTAATTTACCTTTAACCAATATTAGGCAGATTTTTACAGTTGAAACGGCAGACGGAAATTCAGTTAAAATAGATAAAGTTTTGCAGGAAAGAAATATAGAACTTTTAGGACATAAATTCTCTGCAAACCTATTGCCAATGAATTTAGCTGAATTTGATGTTGTATTAGGAATGGATTGGTTAGTAACCAACCATGCTCGAATCTTTTGTGATCAGAATTCCATAGAAATTCAATCACCCACCGGAGAAGTAATTAGGATTACAGGAGATAAACCACGTAAGCCCATGAAGTTCATATCAGTAATGAAAGTTGCTAATTATGAACGAAAACAAGGAATAGTATATATGATTTCAGTAATCATTAGTACTAAGGGTAAAGAACTTAAGGAAATTCCTGTAGTCTCAGAATATCCGGATGTATTTCCAGAAGAATTACCGGGATTACCCCCAGATAGGGAAGTAGAATTTAGGATTCATCTAATTCCAGGAACTACACCGATAGCCAAGGCACCTTATCGGTTAGCACCCACAGAAATGTTAGAACTGAAAAAGCAATTAGATGAATTACTAAGTAAAGGATTCATACAACCTAGTTCATCCTCGTGGGGAGCACCAGTGCTATTTGTTAAGAAAAAGGATGGTTCAATAAGAATGTGTATCGATTATAGAGAATTGAATAAACTTACAATTACGAATCGATACCCATTACCTAGGATTGATGATCTATTTGATCAACTTCAAGGAGCTAGATATTTTTCTAAGATAGACTTACGCTCTGGATATCATCAATTGAAAGTACAAGAAGAAGACATACCTAAAACTGCTTTCAGAACTAGGTATGGTCATTACGAGTTTACAGTCATGCCCTTTGGGTTAACGAATGCACCTGCTGCTTTCATGGACATGATGAATAGGATCTGTAAACCATATTTGGATAAATTTGTAATTGTTTTTATAGACGATATACTTATTTATTCCAAAAGTCAGACAGAGCATTGTGAACACCTTCATGCACTCTTAACTTTGTTAAGAAAAGAAAAGCTTTATGCCAAATTCTCGAAGTGTGAATTTTGGTTGCAAGAAGTGCAATTCTTAGGACACGTGGTGAATCACGAAGGTATTCACGTAGATCCTGCTAAGATAGAAGCAATTACAAATTGGAAGGTTCCACAAACAGCAATGGAAATTAGAAGTTTTATAGGTTTAGCTGGATATTATCGACGGTTTATTAAAGATTTTTCCAAGATAGCTGTACCATTAACTAAGTTAACCTGTAAAGCCGTTAAGTTTGAATGGGGACCTAAACAAGAAGAAGCCTTTAGGATTTTGAAACAGAAATTAACAAATGCACCAATCTTAGCCTTACCAGAAGGAACTGAAGATTTTGAGGTATATTGTGATGCTTCAAATTTAGGATTTGGATGTGTGCTTATGCAACGCAAGAAGGTAATTGCGTATGCTTCAAGACAGTTGAAAAAGCACGAAGAGAACTATACGACTCATGACTTAGAATTAGGAGCTGTAATTTTTGCCCTTAAAATATGGAGACATTATCTGTATGGATGTAGGTTTACTGTCTATACGGATCATAAAAGTCTAAGATATATATTCGGGCAAAAAGAGTTAAACATGAGGCAAAGACGATGGATGGAAATCCTAAGTGACTACGACTGTGATATTCAGTATCACGAAGGAAAGGCAAATGTAGTTGCAGATGCCTTAAGTCGTAAGTATTATGAGAAACAACGACGGGTTCGTGCTCTCAGATTAAATCTACAAATAGATTTAATGGAACAATTGAAGAATGTTCAAGCTACAGCAATCAAGGATGATGCTGAAGGAATGAAAGGACGAATAAAGGAATTAGAACAAGGAGCCGATGGAATTTGGAGATTCCACCAAAGTAGAATTTGGGTACCTAAGCAAGGAGACTTAAGACCTAAGATTCTAGAAGAAGCCCATAAATCTAGGTATACTATGCACCCAGGAAACAATAAGATGTACCAAGATTTAAGAAAGAACTTCTGGTGGATAGGAATGAAAAAGGATATAGCCCGATATGTTTCTAAATGTCTCACTTGTTCACAAGTTAAGGCAGAACATCAGAAACCCTCAGGTCTACTACAACAATTAGAAATGCCTGTATGGAAATGGGAACTTATAACAATGGATTTTGTTACTAAGTTACCCAAAACAAGAAAAGGTAATGATGCGATTTGGGTAATTGTGGATCGATTAACTAAATCAGCTCACTTTCTACCAATGAAAGAAACCTTTAATATGGAAAGGTTGGCAAAATTGTATGTAGATGAAGTCGTATCCTTACATGGAGTTCCACTCTCCATTGTATCAGATAGGGATAGTCGTTTTACCTCTCATTTCTGGAAAAGTTTCCAGCAAGCTATGGGAACTCGACTAAATTTGAGTACTGCATATCATCCACAAACAGACGGACAAAGTGAAAGGACGATCCAAACTCTAGAAGATATGCTCCGAGCATGTGTAATAGATTTTGGTGGAAATTGGGACGATCACTTACCATTAATTGAATTCTCCTATAACAATAGCTATCATTCAAGTATTGAAACTGCCCCATTTGAAGCACTGTACGGAAGAAAGTGCAGAACTCCAGTTTGTTGGGCAGAAATAGGAGAAAGTCAATTGTCAGGTCCTGAAATAGTGCAAGAGACGACTGATAAGATTGCTCAAATCAAGGAAAGATTGAAGACTGCTCGAGATCGCCAGAAAAGTTATGCAGACAATAGATGCAAGCCGTTAGAATTCCAAGTTGGAGACAAAGTATTGTTGAAAGTTTCTCCTTGGAAAGGAGTGGTTAGATTCGGAAAGAAAGGAAAGCTAAGTCCAAGGTACGTAGGACCATTTTCAGTGATCCAACGTATAGGACCAGTTGCTTATCGTTTACAACTAACAGAAGAATTAGCTGGAGTACATGATGTATTTCATGTATCCAATCTCAAGAAATGCTTATCAGATGAATCACTGGTAGTACTTCTTCGAGATATAGAGGTAAACGAAAAGCTGAAATTTGTTGAGAAACCTCTTCAAATTGAGGATCGAAAGATCAAGTTTCTCAAACATAAACGACTAGTTTTAGTCAAAGTCAGATGGGATTCAAAGAGAGGAGTTGAATACACGTGGGAGCTGGAATTAGAAATGAAGCGAAAGTATCCTCACTTATTCCAATAAATCTCGAGGACGAGATTTTTATTAAGACGGGGAGAATGTAACAACTCTCATCAAAAGTTATATTTATTTAATTAAATTGTCCAATAGAAAACCCTAATTGAGAAACCCAAGTGATTCTGAACAAACCTTAAAATTTTTAGAACATTTGGAATCAGGATTAGGGCCCCTAAAACTAAGGGGGGGGGGGGGTAAAACCTAGTTATAGTTATCTACAGAAAATGCTGTCAAAAATGAGAATTCACGAAACGTCGACTCAGCAGACCTATACCAGTGACAAGCCTACCCTACTCTACCTTGACACCTCAGGGGAGTCGCGACAGGAACAGGGTCACCCTTCGCGACACGCGGGGGAAACCAATTTCAAGTATAAATAGAACAGTCTGTTTCATGCAACTGAGTGTTCGTTCGACGTTCAAATTCGAATCATACGTTGAGTTATAGCATAAACAGTCCCAAAACACACACTGATCACGAAGTGCTGCCACAATTCAGGGTAATAACTCGATCGCTGCTACGATTCAATGTCCGATCGATTAAACTATCCAATGGATGTTTAAGTGCTGCCCACATTAGGGTTTATGCTTTGTCATTCGTCGTTAAATCGATGGATGTTTAAGTATCGCACTTTGTCATTCGTTGTGAAGGTTTTAATCTCGTGAGTTATCGTAAATGCTGTATTAAGTTACTAACCTAGTTTGTGTGCCTGATTATTTAAACTAGGTTATCAAGGCTAATCAGTAGGCTAAGCTCTGTTCATAATTAAATCTACAATGTGAGTCATTCTCTTTTTATCAAATCTATTTACAAAAGCATGTTTATTTTCAAGATTATAATTACAGTGATTAAGTTTATGTAATCACCAAGTTACAGCCGGTATGTGGGGTTTTGTATACATTACTTGATAACCGTCACTATTGGACAACGAGTTAGCCAATGAGTGATATGACCATAGTCACAGACACCATCGGGCAAAGAGGCTACCGATGGATGTTCGAGTGACAAGTACTGTGGGTAGTTGGTTTGATATCTGAAACATTGTAATCTCTCTTAATACTGTAAATTATAACAAAGGGGTCATTTGCATAAATAGAATGATTCACTCAGTATTTCCCGCTGACAAAACCTTTTTCAAACATGTTTCAGGTGATCTGTTGTGATTCAGGAAAAGTGCCGCGAAGCACTATCAGCTTAAGGAAGTGGCTCAGTATAAAATAAAGAAACTTGTTTTGTAAAATAAATGATTTCTGTGTGAAATCTCAAGATTGTAAATTACCGGGTTTTATTCCGAATTGTGAAATAAAATAATCGGGAAATATTTCAGTTTTTAAAAGATCCTGAATAAACTTCCGCTGTTAATTAAATACCACGGGATTTCTGTCCCGCGGCTCCTGAAACGGGTCAAACCGGGTCGGGGGCCGTGACAGTTTATGAGGCCTACAAAAAGCCCTCTAAACCTAAAGTGAACAGGCATCCTTTTGGGTACCAACAGGTGATTGGTCAAGACCCCCAACAGTGGTTAGCAAGAAACAGTACTAAAACTGTCCAAACCCCTGACCTAACCACTGTCCATCAATGTGCATCCATCCCAGACACTGTTGAGACCCCATCCAAAGCCTTATTGGCTTTGGAAACCCTAATGAACTAATCCTTTTACTTCATGTGCAGGGAGCTTCTGCCTGCTTAGATAGCCTTTGGTATGTTGATAGTGGAGGCTCCAGGCACATGACTGGATGTAAAGCCCTACTCAAAGATTTCAAAATTCATGGAGGGGGTGATATATCCTTTGGGAATAACAGTAAAGGGAAAGTTCTGGGGTCTGTTACAGTACAATCTGGAAATATAAAATTTGAAAATGTCAATCTGATAGACAGTCTAAAATTCAACCTCCTGAGTGTATCACAAATGAGTGACAAGGGTTTTGGGTCATTCTTCACAAAGGAGTGTTGTAGGATTGTTGGACCAGAAATGGTCAAAAAGATTGAAGCAATAATAAAAACTGGTCAAACAAAACTTGTTGCTCAATGAAGTGGCATTGTTTATGTTGTTGATATGTCAAAAGAGTGTCCCAGAGCTGATGTCTGTCTATTCTCAGCTGCCTCTAACAAAGAGACAGAACTTTGGCACAGAAGGCTGGGACACACAAATCTTAAGACAATCACAGAAATTTCAAAAAATGGTTTGGTGAGAGGCCTACCACAAAAATTGTTTTCATGTCCTGAACATTGCATTTCCTGTTTAAAAGGAAAACAACATAAAAGTTCTTATAAGTCCATTGAAGAGTCCAAAACAACCCAGTGTTTGCAAATGCTACATATGGATTTGTTTGGCCCAGTTCAAGTCATGAGTCTCAAAAAGAAGAGATATTGTCTGGTTATTGTTGATGACTTTTCTAGGTTTACATGGACTTTCTTTTTACACTCAAAAGATGAGACTGCAGGCATTTTGCAAGACTTTGTGACACAGGTTGAAAAGCAATTTAACCTTCCAGTGAAAAGCTTCAGGAGTGACAATGGCACAGAATTTAAAAATTAGGAGTTGGATGCCTTCTGTGTGAAGAAAGGGATTGTAAGGCAGTACAGCATCCCTAGAACACCAGAGCAAAATGGGGTAGTTGAAAGAAAGAACAGAACATTTATTGAGGCTGCCAGAACCATGCTTGCTGATTCAGGTTTGCCATTAACTTTCTGGGCAGAGGCAGTAAACACTGCTTGCTATGTCTAGAACAGAGTTTTAATAAACCCCAGGCACAAAAAGACTGCTTATGAAATTCTGTATAAAATCAAACCACTGATCTCATACTTCAAAGTGTTTGGCTGCCCATGCTTTATTTTGAACTTAAAAGATTCCATTTCAAAATTTGCAGCCAAAATTGATTGTGGTTATCATCTGGGATACTCAACCACTGCCAAGGCCTACAAAGTGTTTAATACACGGACCAGGGCAGTGGAGGAAACTTTGAATGTAAAAGTCAATGAACTTTCATCAATGAAAATCCCAGCAAATCCTGCAGATCTGTTTGATCTTGAAAAATTTACTTTTGAAAATACTGCTGTCAAGACTAACAGTGCAGGTCCATCAGAGGATTCAACACCAGACTATGGGTATGAAATCATCATCCCTCAAAGGTCTGCCACAATGGGAAAAGCATCAGCTGTTCAAAACAGCTGTCAAAGCTCAACCACTGCTACCTCAACAGTTGTTGACCAAAGTAGCCCATCAACCACTGCTTCCGCATCCTCAAACATTGCTGACAAAAGTCCCCAAACAGTGGATAAAAGTCAGCATGTGTCCACTCTATTACCTCCCATTCCACCACCTTTTGAAGCCACTGCTGGATCATCAAAGTCCCCAGCAGTGGTTAGCTCAGATAATACACATCTGCAGCCCTCACCAACAAATGCCATCATACCATACCAAGGAGATTTAATCTTCTTGAGATCTCATCCACCTGATCAAATCATTGGCAACATAAATGAAGGGGTGCTCACAAGAAGCCAAATCCAAAACATTTGTCTTTTTGCTGGTTTTCTATCACTCCATCAGCCAGTCAAGTACCAAGAGGCACTGAAAGACAACAGCTGGGTAGAAGCCATGCAAGAAGAGCTCCAACAGTTTAAAAGACAACAAGTATGGGAGCTTGTACCACTGCCAGAAGAGGTTAGTCCCATTGGCACAAAGTGGGTCTTCAAGAACAAAACTGATGAAAGGGGCATTGTTGTCAAGAATAAAGCCAGGCTTGTGGTTCAAGGTTACAGACAGGAAGAGTGGATTGATTATGATGAAACATTCGCCCCTGTTGCAAGATTGGAAGCCATTAGACTGTTCCTGGCCTTTGCTGTCAACCACAACATGAAGGTGTTTCAAATGGATATCAAAAGTGCTTTCCTCTATGGTACAATTCAAGAAGAGGTGTATGTTTGTCAACCTCCAGGTTTTGAGGATCCATTTTATCCAGATCATGTCTACAGGCTGAACAAAGCCCAGTATGGCCTGAAACAAGCACCAAGGGCCTGGATTTTCAGACAGTGACTTTGCTGGATGTAACACCACAAGGAAGTCCACATCAGGAGGGTGCCAGTTTCTAGGTGATTGCTTAGTTTCTTGGCAAAGCAAAAAGCAAGCAGCTGTTTCAACATCCACTGCTGAAGCTGAATACATTGCTGCTGCAAGCTGTACAGCCCAACTCCTGTGGCTTCAAAATCAGTTGCTGGATTTTGGTATCACTGCCTTAAAGACACCACTCATGTTGGATAGCCAGGCAGCAGAAAATATCATCAAAAATCCAGTTTCCCATTCAACCACCAAACACATCGACATCAGACAACACTTTGTGAGGGATTGCTATGAAAAAAGTTTGATTTCTCTGCATCATGTTCCAACTAAAGACCAGCTGGCAGATGTGCTCACAAAAGCACTAGATACAGCCACTTTTGAAAGCTTGGTCTCTAGGATTGGCATGCTAAACATGGAATAACAAGCAAAATCTTGTTTTTCTATGAATAAAAGCATTAAAATGTTTTCAGAAAATCAAAAATCCATCCTTAAAAATAGCTAAAAATGAAGTTTTCATTAAAATCCTTAAAAGTCTGCCATAACCACTGTTTGCTCAAAAGTCTGCTCTACTTCAAAGTCTGTCCACTGCTGAAAGCCATCCTCTGTTCTCTCATTTCCTTGATAAACTCTGTTGTTCAAAAGCAGTGTCTTATCCATTGATATGCTATCCACTGATAGTGAAAATCATCCACTGCTTCCATTTTACCATTGTAACCACTGCCTTCATCAGTAACTTTCATAAAGTACTGTCCTTCATTTCTTCAGAGTTTGGCATGTGGGCAGTACATAGTGGTCAGTACTTTTGTAACCGCTGCCACGTCAGCCTTCACTTTTTCCTCTATAAAACCCCCACTTCACAACAAAAACAGGGTTTTACTGTCGAATTGAATTCTCAAAAATTCTTTTCTCAAAGCAGTTTTTCTTCACATTCCTTCACAAATTTCTTCGATCATCATCTCCAAAATGACAAAATCGAAGTCATCTGCAAAACCCACTTCCAAATCATCGTCGAAAGCGGCCTCTCAAAAGGTCAATACCACTGAAATCCCACACAAACCATCTCACAATCTTCTGGGTCTTCTCACAAAACCCGGTACCACAGATGCTTTCGACTCCATCCTTGCTACCATCTCCGCATCAAAGTACAAAACTTTGTTAACAGCGGATGCACCAATTTACTTGACAACCCAAAGGGAGTTTTGGAAGAATGCAACCCTTGAAACACAAGGAGACGCTGTAATAGCCATTAACTTTAATCTAAAGGGAAAACCTGTCAAGATTACACCACAGTCAATTTCAGAGGTCTTTCAACTCGAGGATCAGCAAGGTAAAACTTCTTTCCCTAAAAACGAGTTGAAAATTGACTTCATTGAGAGAGGGTATGCAGATACAATGATGAAGAAAGCTACCTTACAAAAAGGTTTCTTTCCTTCTGCAACAAGATTTTTATTCCATACCCTCCTAATGTGTGTTTCAAACAAAACCACTTCTTTTAATGAAATACCATTAAAGATTCAAAATCTGGGATATGCTATTCTTCAAGAAGAAAATTTTAATTATTCTCGGGAAATCTTTAATGACTTGGTTAATAATGTTGAAACAAAATCATTCCTACTGTTTCCAAGATTTCTAAGTTATTATTTTGAAAAGAAATTCAGTAAGGATGATATTGCTGTAATAAACCAAGGTGATTATATTCAAATAAACAATTTAACTGCTGAAACTTTTTCAAGAATGTTAACACCTTGCAAAACATAAGAAGAGGTGCCTGAGCAGATTTTAGCAGTTACCACTGCTCCTCAGGTATCTGCTGCTGAGCCCACTGCTCAAGGTGATCAAAGCAGCAGAACAACTGCTTTGAAACCCACACCTAAAATCACCAAAAAGCCAAAAAGAAAAACTCAAAAACCCCCCAAAACCCATCAAAAAGGCAACTCTGGAGGATGAGATACCAGAGCTACTGCTTGTGACAGCACAAATGTCACAAGAAACCACTGCTGCTACTTCCTCACAGCAGTTGGTACAAATATCTCAACCCATAACCGAAACTCCTCCTGCTTCTTCACAAAAAGAACATGTTGTACACTTAGGGCCTCCACATCATGATGCTCTGAAATCACTTGGTTTCATCATCCACAGCTCAATGCCCGGAGCAAATCCTGTTTCTACACCAAACCTCACATCCACAATTCCCTCACCAACTAAACTGCTGTTGGATGCAATTGATTTGAACCAGGCACTAACCAGTCCTTCTCAATCACCTATTAATGAGAATATACCTCAACAAATGACTGGGTCTGATGTATCAATCTTTGCTAACCCCCCAACACAACCTGAGGAGGTTACACCCCTTGAGTTACAAGTAACTCTTGGTGGTTTTCCAAGTGAAACAGCCACTACAAGTGCTGAACCTATACGTTTGCATTTGGACAGTGGTTACATTAATAAGACTTCCTTGGAGGCAATTCCTTACATAGCACCTCTGCCAACCACCAGTGGATTTATTTGTCCCACTGGAACATCAAACGGTTGTCAAGTGTTGAAGGAAGAAGACCCCAGTACCAAGAAAAAGGGGCATCAGTGTTAGTGTTTGGACTATACTCCCTACCTCAACCACTGATAAAACCACCGATAGTGGGAAATCAGATGATCCCATTAAATTGGGTGATGATTTAAAATATCAGGATTTGGCGGAACGAATTGAAAAGTTGGATACATCTGTTACAGATCTTAAAAATATGCTACAACAGGTGTTGAAAACACAAAAGATGCAATCCACTGTTATTCCACCTCAAGCACCTGCTCCATCACAAGCACCTGCTACAAATGAACTCTGGAATCTCTTCAAACCTTTTCTCCAACAACAAAAAGAAATGGCTGATCAGCAACATGAACTGCATGTCGAAAAGCTGAGAAACATAATGGAGTCTGGGTACAAGAACACTCAAGCAGATATTAAGGCAATTAAGGCCCATTTATTGGAAACCACTGGCACAGCTCCTCCAACAATACTTTTCATTGATCAACTCCCAGAAGATAATGCCAAAAAGGGGGAGAAAATTAAGGAGTGGAAGAAGAAGGGAATAGATGATGGTCTTTACATCGAACCAGAAAGGGATGCCATGACCAAAAAAATTCCTGTGCCAGATGGTAGTAAAAAGGTTGACGCTACTCAAGAAGCACTTGATGAAGGAGTAGCAAGTGTAAAAAGAGATAGAATGGCAAAGGATATTTCAAGGTGGAATGAGGAGAAAAGAGCCTTCATGGAACTGTATGAGCAGGGTTGTTCTGGGTCAAAGGATTCTAAAAATCCTAAGACAAAAAGGAAACCTAAGTCCATCCCATCCAGAATTCCAAAGCATATTCAAAAACCACCATCCAAAAGCCATCAGCATCAAACCTCCACCCAAACAGCTGTTGTAACTCCTGCTGTATCAAGTACTGCTGGTACTTCAGAGGTTTCAACATCTGTTATCACTTCAACACACACCACAACCACTGCTTTACCACCACTACCATCACCACCAAAAACAACTTCACCACCACTTTCTCCTGCCAAAAAGCAGAAGACAACAGATGTTACAACATCTGCTGTAATGACAACAGTGGTTGAAACACTAGTTGTTTCAACAGCTGTTAGTCAATCACAAACCACTGCCACTCAATCTACCACCACTGTTCCACCCAAAACATCATCAGCCCCTCCTCAAACAAAAAGGAGAAGGCTAATCCTCAAAGATGGTGATTATTCACCACCACCAACATCTTCAAAAGCCCTGTCACTTGTCACCATTCCAAAACCCATACCTCTCTCTTCAGCTCAAATTCTAAAACCATTACCTCCTGCTGGTGTCTCATTCCCTCTGGAACTCATTGCTGTTAGGGAAGAAATCAAATCCTTTTACTATGAGGATGACCCAGCTAAAAGGAATTTGCCATCAGTTGAAGGATATCCCAGGCCTAAAAATATCGAAGAATATTTGAAACTCAAGGCTAAGCAGGCAGAGGATATTGCAATCAGCAACAGACAAGGGAAATCTGATAGAGAATTTCAGCAAAACTATCAGTTTCTTCTTACACAGGTCAGAACTATGGAGCAATTTGCCAAAAATGTATGTCAGCAAATCTCAGAAAGGGCAGATGAGTCCTTGAGAAAAGACTACATTGAGAACATCATGACCTACAAGAAATACAAGGGGGAGAAACACATGTACAAAAACTGGACCATTCCTGAGCTCGAAAAGGAGGCAGCCAGGATTCAAGAGATGATCAAAAATAAGGTCAAGCAGACTCCTCCTGAAAAGTTCAAACAGTTTGAAGCTGAGAAGGCATTAAAATTGAAGAGAATGAAAGAGGAGCTGATAGCAGCTGATAATGGGTCAAAGAATTCTATGTCAAAATGGGGAGAAGATAGGGTCAAGGCTACCTACAAAAGGTTAGAGGAAATTAGAAAGAAAGATCCAAAAGTTCCACAAAAGCCTGACTACTCCAAAGCAGCTGTTATGGGTGGAATTTCGAGCTTATATCCTGAAGCATATCCTGATATTATATGCTTGATGCTGCGGCCAGGATACTGAACCAGGATATTGGTAACATCCTCTGGGGGTATCCTGCTTGCTATTAACGATTTTCTTTGGTTGCAAGGTACCAACGTTAAAGGACTTGATCTACCTGAAGATTCGCTCAAGGTGGTTGAAAAATGGACGTTGATGGTGGAAGAATGGGTCTTGTAATGGTCAGAATAGAAGAAAGGCATATTCCGCGAGAATATCGGAAGCTGGTCAATGCTATTGACGTTGTAACGGTCATATGAGCTGAAGACCAGGTTTTATAGTCAATAAGCACGTGGAAAACAAGTAAAAGCAGTCCCCCAACGTTCAGAATGGAATATTCCAAAGTATCCCGGAATAATAGGATAGTTTGTTAGTTTTTGTTACTATAAATGGGAGCGATCGGATCATAGGCAAACACAACTTTTTCCACACACTCTCTTTCGCACACTTTGCTCTCTAGCTTCTAGCAATCACTACACACCAACACTTGTAATCAAATCACGTTGTAACACCTAGTTGATCCGCATCATATCCTGCACTGTATCCTGATATTTGAAGTAATAGAAGAACAAGGCAGCTGCGATTGTCAGTTCCCGAGGTTTTATGCCGGCGATCTAGATTGATCAAGGGCTTTCCTCGTATATCCGGTGTCAACCTTTACCTTTTTTGCTCATTGTTTGATCATAGATACAGCTCTATATCCTGAGCCGTATCCTGAAACTGTTTTTACAATTAACTTGATTAACATATTTTCGACACTCATTTCTAGCACACTACCTCACTTAACTAATTTGATCACTTAATTACTTCGGTAATTTTTTACCAAAACAATTTGGCGCCCACCGTGGGGCAAGTGGTGCTATTTTTACTAAAAATTTAGTAAAATCATTACTCGGTTTTCTATTATCAAAACTTTTTGCTACATTGTTTTCAATGGCCTTAAGATCAAACATGAGCTCTTCCACCGTGTCTGCTACAACCTCTACAACAATTGGTTCGATGCTTCCACCACCTCCTCTGAGAACGCAAGCCTCTTCATAAGGAACCGAAATTCATGTGGCTCGGGATGTTATTCCCGTTCAGAATATTCAGGGATTTGGTCCTATTTTGGCCTCTAATGAAGAAATTCTAACTTTATTTGGTAGTGTACAGGAACAAATGAGGCAGCAGCAGGAGACCAACCGAATGCTGATAAGAGAGATACAACTCTTGAAATCCAGCTCAAGCAGGCCCGCTGAGGATACTGTCACTCCCTTGCAGCCAAGAGCTTTAAACTTCAATTCTGTAGTTTATGCTGAGGATAACAGGGGGAATATTGTGCCTAGCCATTCTCGGAGTCATATTCCTGAGATACCCTCTTCGACCAGGATGTCGACTGTGAGGGATCCAGGATATGCTCCAGGATATGCCCCAGGATATAGCCAGAATCACCAACCTGGTAACTTGTCTGTTAACACCAGTATCCCTGTTACTAATAATCTTGGATCATTGCAGGATGCAGGTGTGACATCAGTGATAACCAGAGAGCTTCAAAAGTTGAAGGATATGATATCAAGTGTGCCTGGGATAGTGCAGCCTATACCGGAAGTATCCCGGGATAGTCACAACATATCCCACTTTGCTTACCCCATTTGTGATGCAGAAATCCCAAAGAGATTCCAGACTCCTAACATGAAGCTGTATGATGGGACGACGGATCCCGAGGAGCATATTGCCTAGTATAGGGAGAGGATGGAGATTAACCCTATCCCGCCAGAACTTAAGGAAGCATGCTTGTGCAAGGGCTTCGGCTCTACTCTAACAGGATCAGCCTTGAAATGGCTTCTAAACGTTCCACCTTATTCAATTACATCATTTGCTCATTTAGTTAATTTGTTTAATAGTCAGTTTTCTTGTAGTAGAAGCTTTGAAAAACTAACAAGTGACCTCTACAGGATAACACAGGGGCCTCAAGAATCCCTAAGGGATTATGTGAACAAATTCAGCAGGGAATCCTTGGATATCCCACACCTTGATGTTGCTACAGCATTCCAAGCATTCAAGATGGGACTACCAAAGGATTCCCAGTTTTATCAGGATCTTGTGATGAATCCTTGCAGGAACTTGGACGAAGCTCGAAATAGGGCCTTGAGATATATCAGGCTGGAAGATGATACGAAAATGCAAGAGAGGATGAATGCATCCTCAACATATGAACCAACTAACAGGAAGTCAGAATCCTCATACAAAACATATCGTTCTAAGCCATATGACAGGAATGATAGCAAAAAAGTGAACGCTGTTGAAAATGAGGATCCTGAGGAGTATCCTGAATTGTCAGAATATTGTTTTTCTGTTAATATACCTGAACTAATGTATGCTATGCAGGGTTTGGGAGATAAAGCCAGGTGGCCTCGGAAGAATCAACAAAAAAGCTGATTGGAAGGACAAGTCCAAATGGTGTGCCTTCCATGAGGATTTCGGACATGTTACTAAGGATTGCATTGCCCTGAGGAAAGAAATAAGCTACCTACTAGGCAAAGGATATCTGAAGGATCTTCTGGGCAGAAAGAAGGATAAGGGTCAGGATATTGAGAAGGATCCTGAACGAGCAGCATCACCTCCCGCCGACGCCAAGATAATTAACTTTATCTCAGGAGGGTCCGATATCTGCGAAACTTCTTATTCTGCAGCCAAAAGACATGCAAAGGAGGCTAAGGCCGAAAGGGGGAATAAGCCAACCAGGATATCGACCCTCACGACTGATAAAATGATCACGTTCGATAGTGATGACAAGGATACTGTCCAGGATCCTCATCATGATGCTCTGGTAATAACTTTATACGTTGCTAATCACTTTGTACGCAGGATACTGGTGGATAATGGCAGCTCAGTCAACATCATCCAATTGGAAACCTTGAAGAGAATGAACATCCCCGAGATAGAGATTACCTCAAAGTCCACTGTGCTTGTAGGGTTTAGTGGAGAAGCAAGGAATATTGTTGGGGAGATAAAACTGCCTGTATATGTCGAAGGAGTAAACTCGATGCAACGGTTTTGTGTCATGGACTCATTATCCTGCTATAATATTATATTAGGCAGGCCATGGATTCACGATATGAAAGTTGTACCTTCCACCTATCATTAGTGTGTCAAGATCCCTACTCCTTGGGGGGTAGTCAAAGTTGAAAGTGACCAACAACAGGCGAAGGAGTGCTACTCCTCTTCAATGAAGGCCTCAAGAAAATCCAAAGCAGGATAGCAATTAAAGATGCGGGCCCAGGATATCGTGGAGGCTTCAGAGTAGGATGTAAAGAAAATTATCCTGGATCAGGATAATCCAGATATTTCGGTGCTCGTAGGAGCCAATATCCCTCAGGATATTGAAAATCAGTTAACTAACTTTTTGAAATACAGGGTGTCAACATTCGCATGGAAGCATGAGGATATAACAGGTATTTCTAAGGATATTATAACTCACAAGCTTGGAATTGACAGGTCTTTCAAGCCTATCCAACAAAAGAGAAGGAAGTTTGCTCCAGAACGAAACATAATTATTCAAGAAGAGGTTGAAAGACTATTGAAGTCCAAGATGATTAGGGAAGTCAAATTTTCCAAGTGGCTAGCAAATGTGGTCGTGGTTCAAAAGAAGAATGGGAAATGGAGAGTTTGTGTAGATTACACAGACTTGAACAAAGCATGTCCTAAAGACCCATTCCCTCTGCCTCATATAGACTCGATGGTGGATGCCACTGCCGGTCATGAGATGTTAACCTTCATGGATGCATCCTCAGGATTCCAGCAGATCCAAATGGAACCTTCAGACCAGGAGGATACTGCTTTCATGACACCAACAGGTATTTACTGTTATACTGCTATGCCTTTTGGTTTGAAAAATGCAGGTGCAACGTACCAGAGATTGGTGAACATGATGTTTAAAGACAAACTGGGGGACACCATGGAGGTGTACATTGACGATATGGTAGTCAAATCCAAGAAGGCTGAGGATCATCTCCAGGATATTAAAGGAGCATTTGATATCCTGGACCAGTATAATATGAAACTAAATCCTGCCAAGTGCCATTTTGGAGTGGGGACAGGAAAGTTTTTAGGATACATGGTGACTAAAAGGGGGATAGAAGCAAGCCCGGAGCAGATTAAAGCTATCTGGGATATCAAGTCACCTTCAACTATGAAAGATGTTCAAAGATTAACAGGGCGAGTAGCAGCATTAAACAAATTTATATCAAGATCCTCGGAAAAATGCAAGGAATTCTACAATATCCTGAAGAAGAATAAGAGGTTCGAGTGGGGAGAAAAGCATGAAGCAACCCTACAGGAATTAAAGCAATATCTTTTAACCGCACCTCTATTAATGAAGCCTGAGGATGGTGAACCATTATCCCTATATCTCGCAGTATCAGGGAATGCAGTAAGTGCCGTCCTTGTAAAGGATCATGAAGGTCAGCAGTATCCTGTCTATTACGTTAGTAAAAGTTTATTAGATGTTGAAACTAGATATTCTCATCTAGAAAAAATGATATTAGCCCTAGTTATGGCATCAACTAAGCTTAGACATTATTTTGAGACACACAGGATTCATGTTAAAACTAATTATCCTGTTAAGAATGTGCTTTGGAAACCTGAGATGTCGGGTAGAATGGCTAAGTGGTCAGTAAAATTAAGTGCCTATGATCTAGTATATGAACCTAGAAATGCTATAAAGTCTCAGGCTCTAGCAGACTTTGTGGCTGATTTCAGTAGTGATATTCAAAATGAAGTAGACCTAGAAGTTTAACAACTAGGAGAAACTTCAGTATCCTGGACATTATATACTGATGGTGCATCTAATGTTAGAGGTGTAGGATTGGGTATACTACTAAAATCGCCACAGGGGGACATATTACCCCAGGCTATTAAATGTGAATTTTCTGCTACCATTAATGAAGCTGAGTATGAAGCTCTGATAGCAGGATTAGAATTGGCTAGAAATATGAATATTAGATGTTTACAAGTATATGTCGATTCCCTGTTGATTACTAACCATTTCAATGGATCTTATGCAGTAAAAGGTGAAAAGTTAGCTGAATACCTTGAAATTGTTAAAAAATTAGCAGGATATTTCGAAATTTTTACACTTGAACAGGTACCAAGAGAAAAGAATGCTGAAGCTGACGCTCTAGCAAACTTAGGATCTACTGTTAGGATACTGGAGGGAACTCAGATACCAATAGTGCACATCCTATATCCTGCAATGGAACATTTCAAATCTCAGGATAAAGAAGTAGCATGTATCCAGGATCCTGGTGATGGATATCCTAAGAAGGATCCTGAATCCTGGATAACTCCAATTGTGAAGTATCTTCAAGAAGGAGATATCCCAAAGGATGCAAATCCTAAGGCTTTAGGATGAAGGATATACACGAAGGAGACTGTAGCAACCATACTGGGGGCAGATCTCTGTTCTCGAAGGTGTTGAGAACAGGATATTACTAGCCGACCATGAGAAAGGATGCCGCGGAGTAAGCTCAGAAGTGCGATGCATGTCAAAGACACGGCAACATCCTGCATCAGCCTGCAGAACCATTATATCCTATCGTATCCCCTTGGCCGTTTATGAAATGGGGTATGGATATAGTGGGAAAGCTTCCAAAGGCTCCAAGAGGAAAGGTTTTCATGTTGGCAATGACAGATTATTTCTCCAAGTGGGTTGAAGCAGAAGCCTTTGTCCAAGTTAGAGATCAAGAAGTGGTATCCTTCATAAAGAGGAATATCCTGACCAGAGTTGGGGAATTAAAATGATCACATCTACACCGGTATATCCTCAAGCAAATGGACAAGCAGAATCCTCAAACAAGATAATTGTCAACAATTTGAAGAAAAGACTTGGAGCTAAAAAGGGAAGATGGGCAGAAGAACTACCATTTGTCCTATGGGCTGATAGAACAACCGTGAAGAATGCTACTGGGCAAACCCCATTTTCCTTAGTATTTGGAGCAGAGGCAGTAGTCCCGACAGAGATGGTAATACCTACAGCAAGATCCAACCTCCGGGATCCTGAGAAGAATCCTGAAGCCCTATGTCAAGAATTGGATACTATTGATGAGACAAGGGATGCGGCAAAGTTGAGAATGACAGCATATCAACAGAGGATATCCAGAGCATATAACAAGAATCTAAGGACTAGAAGGTTTCAAGTTGGAGATTGGGTACTAAGGAAGGCTTTTCAGAATACTACTAATCCTGCCGATGGAAAGTTGGCTCCAAAATGGGAAGGACCCTATGAAATTGAGTCAGAATCTGGTAAAGGAGCATATAGACTCAAGAATATGAAAGGGGATATGCTACCGAGATCTTGGAATGCTATACACCTTAAGCTTTATTTCAAATGAGTTTAGAATTTAATTTCTAACTCCAGATGGTATGAATTCTATCTTTTTTAAATATGTTTGGTTAATTTATTCTTTGAAACCCAATACTAACTTAAGCATCGGAGGGGTGTTAGCCAAGCTAACACCCACCTTAGTGTAAGGATGTTTTGCAGTATACGCTTCGGGATATAGCTCCAGGATGCTCACTCAGGATACTTCAGAAGATTAGAGGATTGGCCCCCTCTCTCACGTACAAGGGATCCTGATCCCTTCACAGGTTTAAAGGTATTCACCTTTCTTCCGAATTGGGTTTAAACACCCCGCCTGGAGCGCAAGTTATCCAGGGATAGTTCAAGGTGGCGGGACCAGTTCATGTAAAAGTGGCTGACAATTTCGTTACTGTTGGCTATACCCTGGATCCTTAAGGTATATGAGGATTGATCACCCTCTCTCACGAAAGGGTATTTTCATACTCTCTAAGGTTTAAAGGTTATCACCTTTCTAAGTCTTGGAGTTTATACACTCCCGCCTGTAGCGCATGAAAATTTGGGATTTTCCCCAGGATTAAAGGTTTTCACCTTTCTAAGTTTTGGGGTTTCCACACCCTCGCCTGTAGCGCACGAAACGTGGGTAAAATCCCCAGTAAAACTCAAAGACTTAAAGGTTTTCACCTTTTCAAGTCTTGAGGTTCTTATACTCCGGCTAAAATGCCTGGAAAATGGGTTTAGTCCCAATAAAATACAAAGTTTTTGGATAATCCCAAAGTATATTTTCAAAAAACATAATCATTTACAAGTCTACATAAATTTTTGAAAAAATATTGCTAAGTTTAAACAACTGGTTGAAGAATTGCTGAAGGATCATATCCTGGTACAACATACTGGTCCTGCACAGACAGGGGACATCTGTGATAGAACATGACGTATGCTGATACTATATCCTACTGGGGACATTTATGCTGGAGTAAGAAGGAAACCTATGCCAACACTATACCCCACTAAGGCATTGTGAGGAACTCAAAGGATCAAGTTTGGGCATAATTCGCCAAGTATCCTGGACTGGGGACACCTTCGGTGGAATGGTTGCGAAAGGACTGGAATGAAAGGATTGAGATATCTTCTGTTTCGGTATGATCTTTCCTATTTTTGTTCTTTAAAAAACCTTATCTAGATTGTCTAAATTTCTGAAGCTATATTATAACACTTATGAGTATCCTGATCGGGATATGTTCTAAGGATATATTCTCAAGATGTATTCTCAGGATATACTTCAGGATACTTGGATTGAAAATTGAAACTATGTTCAAATCAAACTACTGTTATCAAAACAAGCTTTGCAAAATAAAAATGAACCATCCTTTTTCTTTGAAAACTTTATCGAAATTGCTTGAGTTATAAAAACCCTATTTGACGGAAGTCTTAATAGGATATCTGCGAGTATACTGATCAAGATATTTTCATAAAAAGTAATAATTGCACTAAGTTTGGAACATTGGAATTCAGACTAAGCAATGCATAACAAATAACAACATGTAAGGTTAAAAGGTTAGTTTATTATTAATTATATTCTTGGTTTCATCTCAAAAAGAGACCCATCCACCAAGAACACAATTAAGTTTTTAAAGCATATTTACATAAACAGTTGAAAGCTTCGTCCTGAAAATACGAGATCCCTCCACCTCCAACTGTTAAATTGTTCTAAAGCTTGCAGGAAATTAAAATTGTTCTAAGTACAGGACGACCAGATGATTCAGACCCTACAAAGCAAAATGCAGGTATCGTTAAAGACAAACTAACCAGGATACAGGTTCAGTATATGTGTACGGGATACAGGATTTGGGTATTTACCTTATTAAGGAAGGAGGTCATGGGCTCGATGGATTCCATGAAGCCAAGGTCATCATAAGAGAAACCTTCGGCAGCAACAGTGGAGGGCTTAGAGCAGGTGGCAACAGATGATTCTTTTTTTACCAGGACAGGCTTGGAGTAACTGTCAAGCTCCTCAAGATCGAAGACAACAGGGACCTTAGCAGAGTCTACAGAAAAGGGAGTAGTTTCAGTCTTATCATATTATATGCTGATTAACCAAACATATGCAGGAATGTTCAAAATAGATATCCTTACCAGACGTGCCAGAAGACTACCTAGTTATGAGAAAGTATAACCTTGGAAGTTGCGTGAAGTCACATCAACATCTACATCCCATTAAGTGCATCGAACAACACAACGAAAAATATACCCGTTTGGATTTCAAGATCCTAACAGATATATTTTTGGGGACAATTGTTATGGGTGGAATTTCGAGCTTATATCCTGAAGCATATCCTGATATTATATGCTTGATGCTGCGGCCAGGATACTGAACCAGGATATTGGTAACATCCTCTGGGGGTATCCTGCTTGCTATTAACGATTTTCTTTGGTTGCAAGGTACCAACGTTAAAGGACTTGATCTACCTGAAGATTTGCTCAAGGTGGTTGAAAAATGGACGTTGATGGTGGAAGAATGGGTCTTGTAACGGTCAGAATAAAAGAAAGGCATATTCCGCGAGAATATCGGAAGCTGGTCAATGCTATTGACGTTGTAACGGTCATATGAGCTGAAGACCCGGTTTTATAGTCAATAAGCACGTGGAAAACAAGTAAAAGCAGTCCCCCAACGTTCAGAATGGAATATTCCAAAGTATCCCGGAATAATAGGATAGTTTGTTAGTTTTTGTTACTATAAATGGGAGCGATCGGATCATAGGCAAACACAACTTTTTCCACACACTCTCTTTCGCACACTTTGCTCTCTAGCTTCTAGCAATCACTACACACCAACACTTGTAATCAAATCACGTTGTAACACCTAGTTGATCCGCATCATATCCTGCACTGTATCCTGATATTTGAAGTAATAGAAGAACAAGGCAGCTGCGATTGTCAGCTCCCGAGGTTTTATGCCGGCGATCTAGATTGATCAAGGGCTTTCCTCGTATATCCGGTGTCAACCTTTACCTTTTTTGCTCATTGTTTGATCATAGATACAGCTCTATATCCTGAGCCGTATCCTGAAACTGTTTTTACAATTAACTTAATTAACATATTTTCGACACTCATTTCTAGCACACTACCTCACTTAACTAATTTGATCACTTAATTACTTCGGTAATTTTTTACCAAAACAGCAGCGGTCTCAAAAAGACCACCAAAGCTGCAAATCAAAAGAACCACTGCTCCAGCTGGTGCTGCCATCTACAAAAGAAGGAGTCAAAACCAGTCAGGTGCTGAAACAATTCAAGATCTAAAAGCTGGAAATGCTATTGTAAAAGAAGGCATTAAATTAATGATAAAAGAAGATCTTGAATTGGAACAAACTGCAAGTACTGCTCAGACAGTTATGAATAGGCCAGCCTCACCAAACACCTCTTCAAATAAACATCTCCCAAGAAACCCACCAGGCTCAAAAATACAAAAGTGGGAAACTGACAAACAGACCTACGTATTGACTTTGCTCAGGTCTGGTGGAAAAGTGAAGAAAATATCAAGGGAACAAGCTCTTGGCCTGAGTCTTGAAGATTTGCAGGATCTCCTTGATCTTCCACTTAGCAGGGATGATGATGACACAGATGCCCTAGATTTTGAACTACAGTTTAAAGATCAAATAAGGGAACTGCTGATGAGGCAATAAAGAATTCCACAATAATGAAGAGTTTTGGCATTATCTGTTCCAGGGGGAGATTGTTGGGATCGAACCCTACCAGAGGAACAGATAATTAAAGCCAAAACTGGGTCAGAGCAGTGGATCCAGAATAAGCAGATGTTATATACAAGTCTCTCCCCTTGAAAGTGATTTCAACATCTGCTGACCACCTATCTACTGATCGTACAAGCCACTGACCGTCAATCTACTGCTCAAGTAAAGGCTGATGGAAGACTAAAGCTCTGCTGCTCAATCTACTGCCTTGAGTCAAGTACTGCTGATCCGGACAAGCACTGCCGGGTTCACAGCAGTGGAAGGAAACAGCAGTTGTTTAAATATGTAATGAAATGTAATAGCAGTAGTTAGTATAGCAGTGTTTGTATAGATCAGGGGTTATAGTTTGTTAGGAGGTTAGATGTCACTTTCATGGTGACGTCAGCTTAGATGCTCAGTGGTTTGCTAGTGCCTATAAATAGAACAGTGCTCTGTATTGTTCTATTAGCTCTTTGCAAACTTGTTTTCCTGCACGAACAAACGCTGAGCTCTGGCTGAGGGGGAGTTTGTATTAAGCATTACATTGTAATCGGTGTTGAAACTAAATTCAATCTTTCGGTTCTTTGTAGAAAATGTCTTGATCAAAGCAATACTCTCGTTTGATTGTATGCAAAGTTTGTTTTCATCTTAATTCCGCTGCACAACTCATCCATCTTCATCTTAATTTCAAACGTAAAATACAATCAAAATCAAACTCAGATCCAACACTAGAAACGAACTTAATAAAAATCTAAGTTGTCGAAATATTTTATTTGTCTTTGAGATACAATGTCTGTAATAATTATTTTGCTGGATATATTATGGTATGGGACGTAATGTTAAATATACGGTAATATTAGTTGTTATGGATTTCTCCTGGACAATCTGTTTCGCTCAGTGCCGCGCCCCGATGTTTCCGCCATCGGTTGGGGTGTGGCAATTGTGGTGGAAGATCATTTGATAAGAAATGTGGAAATATGACGCTAGAAACGAATGAAAGCGATTCGTGCTTAAAATATGCTTAAATACCCTTAACGGGTCAAAATAAGCATATGAGCGAAAGCGGGTTAAGAATACGTAAGAAACCCGTGTTTTGAACCTTGAAGAATAGGAAACTGCTATAAAAGGAGGTTCATGATAATTTGTAGGCATCAAACTAGTTTTAGTTTGATAAATTCATGAACGGGTCAAAAGTGGTATTTTTATATTAAGCCGAAGGCTTAAAAGTCTTAAATTTTGTTAATCCGAATGTCATATTTTAACTCCATATTATGGAGAATCAATTTACGATCACGTAGGAAGAAACAGATCGTAAAACGGATCAATAACGACCAAGTTATGTCCTGATGCGTGTGAAGTGTATATATAAGTTTAAGTATATTTTAAGCCCTTTTACACTTTTTTAGCCAAGTTTTAAATTTATAAAACACGATAATTACTAACACTAAACACACATATGGGCAAGTGCTCCCATCGTGAGCGTAGTATAGTGTTGGTAAGATACCGAGGTCGTCCAAGGACACAAGAGCTTTTAGTACCGGTTTATCCTCAACGTCTAATCAAATCAAAAAGTTAGAAAAAAGGTTTTAAACTAAAAAAATAAAAACTAACTAAAATGCTGAAAATAAAAATAAAATAAAACAGATAGACAAGATGAATCACTTGGTTCCGACTCGTGTATAGTGTAACCTTTGATTATTTCCACACTTTTGTACTTTTTAAGAGATTTTCTTAGTTATTGTAGTAGGCCCCTCTTTTGAAGGCGACATTACCCTCAACCCAGTAGTTTGAGTCAGCAAGGATACAATCCTAAAGGGTCGGATTATTGAAAGATAATTAATTAAGTTATTAATGCATATTATGGTAGGCCCCTCTTTTGAAGGCGACGTTACCCTCGGCTAAGTAGACTGAGTCAGCAGGGATACAGTCCTAAATAGTCGGGTTATTGTATTAATAGGAGCTTACATATGAGGGGGTCAAAGAGTTTGGACCCCCGCCATCCAATACCGTTAAGTATTGAAGGAGGTCCTACTAAAATTGACCCAGGTCCTTGTAGGATCTATACACTGAACAAGGCAAGACTCTTACCAAACCGTTCCCTTAACCCCCGACCAGGTAGCCAACATACCTCCATATAGACCGTGGAGATATGAATGGTGAAAATCTTTTATTTTATATAGACAGTAAAATAATGCCAAGACACCACGGACAAACGATAAGGAAAAATCACCTTCAACATAAGAAACTAGTTATTAAAGTCATTAATACATAACCAAGTAAAAAAGTGCGAAAAGATTAAAAATAAAAAGTATTACACTAGACACTTTGTCTTCACCAAGTGATGTAAGAGACTTAGGCAAACATGGCCTTGATTGTCAAGAACTCTTACGATCAATCTTGGATCCCGAGACGACTCACACACTCTATGATGGACAATGGATGATGGTGGTGGATGATGGTGTTATGGTGGTGGTGGGTGGTGGGTGAAGTGTGAGAGAGGTGGTGTGCCAAGGGATGCCTTTGAAGTGAACCAAGCACCCCTATTTATAGCCTGTACAGAAGCCTGGACACGACCCTGTGTCCACCCTTTTCTCTTTCTTCATTAATACAATTTATTTGCATTAGCTCCACACGCCCTCGTGTCCGCTGGGCACGGCCCCGTGTGCAGAAGCGTATCTGTACTATCAAGATTTGCTCAGATTCTGCGAATCTTTGCGTTGATCACGGCCCCGTGTCCGCTGGACACGCCCCCGTGTTGGGAAATAGAAGCTTCTACAGGTTTATCTTTTGTGCCAGGGCTAACCATCCTGGACACGGCCCCGTGCTGAGCTGGGCACGCCCCGTGCTGAGCTGGGCACAGCCCCATGCTCAGCTGGGCACAACCCCATGCTCAGCTTTCTTCTTGTTTTTGATTTGGGAGTTGTTGTCGAGGGGTCGGGCATGTCACGTTTCTTCCTTTTCTTTGTATTTATGTTGGTTTTGGCTGTATATTTGTTCCTTTTGTTCGTTTAAGCTCATTTGACCCTGTAAATTCAAAAGGAAGACAAAAACACACTTTTTCCAACATTAGTACTAAAAAAGGGTTAGTTTTATGCCTTATTTGATGTAATTTATATGTTGCATTTTACACACATCATGTCCGTTTTCGTAAAACTGAGTTTGGCTGGGAAATATGCAGACCTAAACCAAACTTTCCGTCGAAATACACTCATCGCGCTACGCGATGGAGATGACCATATGGCGTCGCGGCACGCGACAGGTTTGGTGAACAGCCTCGCGGCACGCGACGGCTGTAATACTTGGCATTTTGTTGATGTTGACCAGTTTAGTCTTCGGAACTCGTATAAACAAGTTTTAAACGCTCATAACTGATAACTTTTGAGTGTTTGGACTCATGAACTTGGTCGGCCATGTTTTAAACACCGAACGACTAACTCATTTCGTGTGTTATGAAATGTAGGTATTAGGGAAAGTACCGGAGGACGATTAAGCTCGATAAAGAACCGAACACGATCAAGAATTCAAGCTTTCGCTAAATGTTTCGTCGTCATGTTTTAAACGGCGAATGTTTTCACAAAATGTTGAAATGCTTTATTTCTTAAAATAACAAACTCGTATTTTAAGTGTAGTTTTAACCGTAAATACACTATACTATTCTAGACGAATTTTATATGAAAATTGTATAAAATGGAATAAGGGTCTTACAATGTAAAATCGTTTGTGGATAAGATTCAATGCATTAGATTAGAATTGAAACATAAATGAACTAATTAGGTATGCAAATTCGAAATCAGTGTTTCAGATGTTATATAAATATTAATCCCTTTATGTTTTTTATATCATGTAGAGCATGGATTTACAAGAAGAAGAGGAATATAATCCCCAATCCAAGTCGACCGCCCAATCAAATGTTCGCTTGAAGATGGATATCACATGGAAATATGTTATCGAAGCTCAAGATGAATTTGGGAAAAAGATACGCATCGGTACGTTTTGCAATAGAAATGGGGGGGGGGGGGGGCATTAACCAAATGAAACACCACTTTGCTGGAGTTAAAGGAAATATAGTTTGGTGTTTAAAGGTTCCAGCGGATGTAAGGTCTCAAATGTAAATTCTTTTCGAAGAAAGTACGCAAAAAGGTACAAATAATGGACTAAATACAGTTTCAGAAGCTGAGACGGGTAGCACACAAAAAAAGTCTTGGAAAAAGGAAAGGTTCTTCAACATTCGTCAACGCCTAATCATACTTCTCAAGAGGTTTAAATGATTGTACTCAACCTTCAATTAAATTTGTTTGGCAAAGTAAAGAAAGACTACATGATACAGATTTAGCTGTAGCAACGTGGTTATATGTTGCGTGTATACCGATAAATGTTGTAAATTCTCCCCTTCTACCAATTGCATTGAGTAAAGTGGCTTCCATGGGGCTTGGATATACGGGACCTTCCTATCATCAAGTTCGTGTAAATTTGTTGAAAGATGCTAGGCAATCTGTGAAACCTATAGTTGATTCTTATATAGAGCAATGAGTGGAAACAGGTTTCACTATAATGAGCGATGGATGGAGAGATATAGAAAAATAGCTCTAATCAATTTCTTGGTTTATTGTCCAGCGAGAATTTCATTCATCAAATATGCTGATGCTTCTGATGTTGAGAGTAATGCTGAAAGCTTATGCAATCTCTTTAGTAAAATTGTTGAGATTGTTAGTTACAAGAATATAGTTCACTGGGTCACTAATAATGCTGCAAATTACAAAGTTGAGGGAATATTTTTAATTGTAATAGATATCCATTGATTTCTTGGTCTACTTGTGCAGCTCACTGTATCATTTTGATCTTGAAGGATGTTTCAGGAATGGAAGACGTGTCTAGTTTGATCCAACTTGCATCACGGATTAAAATTTTCATCTACAAGCATAAGTGGCATGTAAATTGGTTAAGTAAAAGACCCGGTGGAACATAAATTATCCATCCAGGGGCCACCCAATTTGGCACATCATTCGTTGCATTGAAGAGTTTATATGATCATACGTGTGATTTGCAAGCTTTAATAACCTCCTCTGATTTCAAGAAGATGTTGAAAGTGACTAAAGCTAAGGATGTGAGACAAACTATCTTAGATGATAATTTTTGGAAAAATTGTTTGATAATGGTTAAGGTGATGAGAGGGTAATCCGTTATCAAACATTTTTGCCAAAAATTATCATCTAAGATAGTTTGTCTAACATCCTTAGCTTTAGTCACTTTCAACATCATCTTGAAATCAAGGGAGGTTACTAAAGCTTGTAAATCACACTTATGATCATATAAACTCTTCAAAGCAATGAATGATGTGCTAGATCAGGTGGCCCCTAGACGGATAATTTTTGTCAAATCGGGTCATTTTTTAAACCAATTTAGAGGCCACTTATGGTTGTAGATGAAAACTGTAATCCGTGATGCAAGTTGGAACAAACTAGACACGTCTTCCATTTCTGAATCATCCTTCAAGATCAAACTAATACAGTGAGCTGCACAAAGAGACTAATAAATCATTGGATATCTTCCCGCAGCTTTGTAATTTGCAGCATTATCAGTGACCAAGTGAACTATATACTTGTAACCAACAATCTCAACAATTTCACTAAACAGATTACATAAGTTGTCAGCATTACTCTCAACATCAGAAGCTTCAACAGATTTGATGAATGAAATTCCCTTTGGACAATAAACCAAGAAATTGATTAGAGCACTTTGTCTAATATCTTTACATCCATCACTCGTTATAGTGCAACCTGTTTCTGCCCATTACTATCTGTAACAATTAACTATAAGTTTCACAGATTGCCTAGCATCTTTCAACAAATTTACACGAACTTGATGGTAGGAAGGTCCCATATATCCATGCCCCATGGAAGCTACTTTACTCATTGCAATTGGAAAAAGGGGAGAATTTACATCATTTATCGCAAGCATCATATAACCACATTGCTACAGCTAAATCTGTATCATGCAATATTTCTTTACTTTGCCAAACAAATTTAATTGAAGGTTGAGTACGATCATTTATACCTCTTGAGAAGCATGATTGCGTGTTGTCGGACGTTGAAGAAGCTTTCCTTTTACCAAGACTTTTTTTGTGTACTACCCGTCTCAGCTTCTGAAACTGTATTTAGTCAACTATTTTTACCTTTTTGCGTACTCTCTTAAAAAAGAATTTTCATTTGAGACCTTACATCTGCCGGAACCTTTAAACACCGAACTACATTTCCTTTAACTCCAGCAATGTGTTGTTTCATTTGGTTAATGCCCCCTCCACGAAATGAGTTGTTGCTACACAAATGTGCATCTTTTTCCCAAATTCATCTTGAGCTTCGATAACATAGTTCCATTTGATATATGTCTTCAAGCGAACATTTGATTGGGCGATCGACTCGGATTAGGGATTAGCTTTCTCTCCTTCTTGTGAATCCATGCTCTACAAGATATAAAGAACATAAAGGGATTAATATTTATATAACATCAGAAACATTGATTTCGAATTTGCATACCTAATTAGTTCATAATTCATTTATGTTTCAATTATAATCTATCGCATTGAATCTTATCCAGAAAAAAAAATTATATCAATTTCTATCTACACATTTACTTCAATTTTTTAGCATCGTAACAAAACCACTTAATTTCTTCCCTAAATAATATGTTTTTATACCTAATTTGACAAATTTCATTAATTAATTAGCAATTTAGGATCATCAATTCACTAGATATACATCATATCATCAATAATGAAAAAATAAACAACAATTAATATGATACTTGATTCATAGGCTTATAAACAAATCCTATTATAGATTCATAGGCAAACTTATCATAGATTCATAAGCAAAATTATAAACAAATCCGAAAACAATAGCCACCTGTGAATCGAGATGAATAGGGGCTGAGATGAGCCAATGTCAAGATTAGATGGATGTTCGATGATGATTGATGAAGATAATCGTTGATGCCTGATGAAGATGATGAAGATAATCGCTAATCGCTGATTGATAAGATTAGAATGTGTAACACCCCTAAATTTTTTTAACTATATATGTTGTTATACATGTATGAGTTAGAATAATAATCATAAAATAATGAGAATGTAAACTAGGAATAATTAACCTAGTTAAACTCTTAATAAGAAAAGATGGGGAAATCAAAGAATTATAACCATTGTGATAACTTAGAAACTTGGGGGACCAATTGTGCAATTCTAGAAAGATGTTTTAAAGACGTGGATAAACATCACTACACACACCTTGTGTGTATCCCTGTTCGATCGAAACCCCCAGGAGCGACCCCCAAGTTCTTCAAAACCCTAATTCACTCAAAACTACTTCAAATCCAAGAAAGAATTCAACCAGGAGTTAAAATTAAGCTAGAATCTCGATCACTATCACTAGGGGATCGAAAGGTATGCTTAATTTTGAATTATGAAGATGTTTCTATGATTTTGAATTCTTGTAACAGAAAATTTTGGTAAATTAAGGGATGTTAGGGTTATATCTTGATGAATACAAGTCTAGGAACAAATCTTAGACAATGAAATTATCAATTCATGGTATAATCTATGAGTTTTAATGTTAATTACATAATGGTATATGGGTATTGTAAAGAATACATATATTCTTGTGTTATTGGATGTTAATAGATGCTTATGATGCAAATTTTAGTGTAATTATAGTGTTCTTGATATATGAATGAAATTACTATGCTTAAGTTTGGTTAAAGTTATTAACCATGAACATGATAGTGTAAGAACACAAATTATGCACTCTAGATGTTTGATAAAATGCTTGATTGAATGGGAATGCTTGAAATACAAGAAGTAACCACTTAATGAATTAATCAAGTGAATGAGATATCGAATATTGAACTACGAGTTCTAAACTATATATATTCGGATCAAACTATATAGGTGATTTGGGTGGATCATCAAGTGGGCAAGGTGGAACAGATACTCGCTTAAAAGGAAAGCTTTGAAAGGTACGCGGCTACTCCCTTCGTAATATCTTGTTTTAGCATTTTTATGCTTAATGGTTGAACGATAATCAAATCTTCATCATGTTGGATAATACTAAAACGAAGGATTTCATTTGTAATATCCAACAAGAAAAAGTATAAATTTCAAGAAAATAGAAATTTGGAAAAGTGGTGGATTCCACTTAAAAGTTAAACGGGTCAATTTGACTCGAATGTTACATGGTTGATTTCAAGAAGGCGATGGAATTTGCTAAAGAAATCAAACGGGTCGAAAATCACCAAGGCATTAAGCTTGGGATAAGTTAAATCGACGAATGTAGTTAAGTGGGATAAACGGGTTGATTAATACGAATATATCTTGTTAATGATACCTGAGTTTTAATAAAAGGGGCCATAAAAATATGAATAGGTTGATATGTAAGCCTATAGAGGTTTTGGAACTTATAAATGAAGTCTATGGGTTGTAAATTTGGAATGGGTTGAATAATCATGAAAGTATTAATATTCTGAGGGCTCAAATGAAAGAAATTTGTTCTTGTGAATGTAGTATTTTCATTCTATGTTATAGAATATCGAATTACGGTCACGTAGGAAGAAACGGGACCTGATTCGGATCACTAACGGACAAGTTATGTCCATTTTAGTAACTATTAGTGAAGCTGGGAATATGCATGATGTTTAAACAACAGTTCTGTCAAAAATACATGCTCGCGCCACGCCACGACAAACGTTGTTGACCGTCGCGGCCCGCAACCATGGTCGCGTCACGCGACCCTTATCTGCTTCTCCCGTCGCGTCGCGCGACGGGGTTAAAACTCGTTGAAATGCTGTTGTTATGCAATTTAACCTCCTGAACCCATTAAACCAAATCTTAAATATCCTAAGCTAACGAATTTGGGTGTTTTTGGATTGTAGGTAACAGTATGATGTAAACGGATGGCGATCAAGTGTAGAAAAGAACCGAATACGCGCTTAACTCAAAGCTTCCGCCACTAAATCGAACTTTTGTTACAACAACTTTAGCGTGGGTTATCATACTTTTGTAAATATAAGTGTATGGGTCTAAAAGTAAAGTATGTTGTGTTTTAAATGATATGTTTTGTAAACGATAAAGAATGTTCTTTTTGGATCTTGAAATCTTATATAAATGTCGTTTTGTGAATTCGGCACTTGAAATATTATAAAATTTACAACGGTCTATAAGGGTCTTACAAAATGTGAGCCGTGACTGTAGGTAGCAACGTACAAAAATATGGAGGCGTATTTTTCTTTTGTGTGTGTGAGAAATTTTAGGTTTAAGTGTTAGGGTATTAAACCATTTAAAAAAAGGAAACCAACCCGACCTCTCGTTATGAACTGTCGGCCCAACCGCCCGGCCCCCGGCCCGACCACCGGCCCAATGTTAGAACGACCTTATAACCTGAACCAGCCTCGGTAATACTTCCGGATCCCGATCCTACTGGTCCAGCTGGCCCCGTCCTGGTTTGAAAACGTTGGTTACAAGTATTTAAACAAACATAAGACAAATAATATAATTATGAACAACTTTCATAAAAATCTTTTTGCTTCAATTCAATAATCTACTTTCTGTAAACTAAAATATAGAAAAAACCTTTGTTGAAAAAAACTCTTTCATTTTCGTAAAACATAGGTAGTGTTGGTATGCGGGAATAAGAGGGTGGAATGGAATGGACCATTGAAAATGAATGAACAAAAAGGTGTTTGGTTGGTCAATGAAATGAAATCACTCATTACACAACACATTCCATTTTTTTCAAAATCGTTCTTTCTACCCCCATTTTTTTCATTATATTATCTCTTTCATCCTTCATTTAACAACACCATAACCCATTACCATCGCCACCACCCACCACCGTCACCCATCACTGCCACCGCCAACACCACCTCCCACCGTTTTTGCCGACACCACCACCGTCCACCACCGGTCGCCGCCATTGCCACCCACTACCCACATTCACCACGACCACCCGTCGCCATTACCCGCCACCCACCACCGCCGCCACGCACCTCCGCCACTGCCACCACCTATCATTACTCACCGTCACTACCGCCTTCCACCACCGACACCCACCCCATTGCCACCTATCATTACCCACCGTCACCGCCACTGACCACCACCCACCACTGCCGCTCATTACCTATTTTATTCTTTCGTCTTTTCTTATCTACCAAACAACATAAAGTAATGATTCATTACATTCCTACATAGTAACCAAACAAGACATATAATGGTAATGATCAATTCCATTACCTCGTCAATTTTATTCCCTCGCCCATTCCATTACCCCATACCAAATAGACCCATATTGTTCTTTTTATTTTCTCAGGAAAAATCGTTCGCTTACAATGAAAAATCAAGTAACTCATTAATCTTAAAAGTGTTGGATATGATTTAGAGATTTTTTGGTAGCTTATTAATGATTCTATTAAAGGCTACATTTGAATCGATCATCGTTAAGCATTAAGTGTGTTTGGTTCACTAGACGGATATCTTAGAACCGGTCAACAAACCTCTTTCCTATTAAGTAGGGGTGTGCACGGTTCGGTTCGGTTTGGTTTGGTTCAATTATTAGCATTAAACGAAACCGAAAGGCATTGGTTAATCTATTTAGTTAACCGTTTGTGTCACACCCCCAAAATCCACCATGCGGAGTGCCACCGCTTGGAGGCGTGACGTGACCAGGATCGAGCCACCAATCATATTGAACAACTCAATTACGTAAATAAGACCAAGCACAATACGATTGGTGACCTAAAGAAGGTAATCGATTTTAAGATAACAGCGGAAGCATAAAACGTAAATTCGAAACATAAGTTCACAGTTCATAAGTTTTAAGTTTCAAAACGCAAGTTTAATAAGTTCATGAGGATTTAAATAATAAGCACGGAACATAACAGTCCGTACGCCACAACGACTCCTTCCTCGTGCAAGCTCCATCTAGCGACCTGTAAGGCATGTAACAACTAGTCAACAACAAAGTTGAGTGAGTTCACATTTGGTTGTTTAGTTTTAAGTTGTTTTCTGAAAAACGTGGTTTGACTTTCGTTGGCGTAATTGCCGTGGGGGTTACCCCGTAGTTGAAAGTATGTTTAACCAGTTCCTTTTTCATTACCCAAACCATAACCATAATCAGTGGGGGGCTTTCCCCGTTTGAACTACTAGACGGTATGATATCGACTGCTACACAAATAAGTTGTGCCCTATATCAGTGTCTATCATCATTGACAATCTGCCATAGTCCATTAGTACAAGCCCGTCCGACTGGCACGGTGTGAGGTTTGTTAAACCTAATAGCGCTATTAACTAATGACCCGCTCGCCATTGGCCTCGGCGATTAAGTCGATATAAATTGAGGGACTTCATGATAGAGTTTTGTCTAGCTAGTTTTAAGGTTGTTGTCCTGCACCAGGAGGACGAACGTACGTATTCTGCACCAGGAGAATTCGTAGGATTAATAATGGCATCCTATCTATGGAGGATGGTCGTACATATCCTACCCAAGGAGGATATGTAGATTTAGTTTTAAATTCTTTAACCCATTCCCAAACCACCGGGAATCCCATGCCTTGTAGAAAGTGTGAACTCACCTCGGTTTGCTCGGTTAGATTCTCAAATATAGCTAACAGTCAAGGTCGGTCAATCACGTCCTAGTATGATTTACCAGTTAGTCATTTAGTGGCTTTCAAATAGAGCACAAAGTTTCTACACGTATCTATCACATAACATGCATTACTTTAACTGTTTATGCCCATATATACTTCCCATCCATTCCCCACTCATAAGCAAATATACAATAATGTATATAACACATATAACATGTTAGATCATTCACAGATAGCATACTCGACATTTAGACACGCAAGTCACAACTTATCTCAATTCAGCATTTATATTCAAAACCGGCTGTTTTCGGACATTTTAATAAAATATTTAAATTATTCCAAAAATTCCCAAATTTTTACAGGATGTCTTAAACGTTCCATATTTTATTGTGTAATAATATCGGGGTCCGGTTCATTACCAATATTTTATAAAAATTCATATTCCGGACTGAACTCAGATTTATGTATTTCTAACCACAGTCCACGGAACAATTTATTAAAAATTCATCGAGTGTCCGATTTTCGAAATTCCAGTGGGGTAATTACAAATGCATCAGTTGTCATCTACTGTACAAATTTCATGGTCCGATTCATCACAAAACTCAGGTTATGACTGAAAGTATGACACCCATTTATTGCTGTCCAAATTCAGCTTAAGTTGTTGTTACAAATCGACACATTAAAAATAGTAAACGAAGTCCAAAAATTACGATTCTGGTGCCATTAGAACCGTATTTCATAATAACATATTTTAGATTCAAAATATCGGTTTTTCGTTGAGTTTATGACCTGTTTACAGCCAACTGAAGTTGGCTGTAAAACCGGGACAGATTCTGTTTTCAGTATTTAACTTCCTAGTTCGTGTTCGATTGATTCCGTTAGCAAGTTTATTGATCACAACAACATCAAACATCAATACTAACCAGCAAAACATCAGATAATCAACCAAGAATCATAACAAAACTAGTTTCAAAAGTTTTACACTAACATTCATTCATTAACCACCATGTTTATTATTTTTAGTGGACTTTTAGTTTTGAACTCTAGTGTTCATGATTTTTATCCGAAAAAATTCTTATTAACCACTTTAGACAAGCTTAAGAAGGTGATTAGAATCACTTACTACTAGCTCGTGGCTAGGGAAGAAACTAGACGAAAAATAGGCGGTTAAAAGCGCCGTAGAGAGGTCCTTGGCAATCCGCAAGCACCGGGCTCCCTCGTATGCGATCCTTCACACTTGAGTGCACTTGGAATGGTAAGATTGAAATTGAAAAATGGTGTGGTGAAGATGCTTGTGTTCGGCCGAAGCTTATGGCAAGGGGAAAAGAATTGTTTTTTTTTGTTTAGTGGTGAGAATGATATGCTTATCCTAGAGTTATAATTATAGACCATCTAAGCAATATTATCCAAAGGAAATTGTGTCTTCTAGATTTCAAGCACATGGATTATAATAATCAATTTAGTAAGGTGGTGTCCCCTATGGGGGACCGAACTCGGTTACATGGGGTGGGGGTTGGGTTGATTTCTAACTATAAGTTAAGTACTAGTTAAGGTAGTTAGGAGGTAAACTTAGTTACTAGCAAGCAGTGTCTTGTGACGGGTGTTAGGGTATTCGGGGACCCTATCTGGCTCAGAAAAAGAAAACAATGTTAATGACAATATTTTTAGGTTCCGGGTAAAGTCCGGTTGTTTGGTTCGATACTGTTCCGTTAAAGTGCTTAATTAATTCGTAACGTGTCCTATGTATATATTTTTGTAACGTTTTTAATTTCTAACACTTAGGAAATTATAACGGACTATTTAGTGACTTTTCTGCATACTACAAGTATGTTAACAAATACGTGTAAGCATAACACAGATATCAGAAAGCAGTTACGTAATTCCACACAGTCGTCAAGCACATTAATTATTATTAATGAATTGTACGGAATACATAGGATTTTGAGGGTTGTCACAGTTTGGTTTTTGGTTAATCGGTTCCATTTTAAGGTTATTTTGTCGGTTTTAGGTTCGGTTATCTTCGGTTAATAACCCAAACCAAAGTTGGGCTTATCTTATTGCTTAAAAATACATGTAATGAAGGTATAAGTACATGAAACACATGAATAAATACATGAAATGGATATATAAATAAATGAAATGGAAATATAAATACATAAAATGAAGGTTTAAAACATGAAATACATAAAATGAAGGTATAAAAACTATATATACAGAAATATGAATGGTTTGGCTTGGTTAATTTCGGTTAACCGAGATACAAAAAAATAACTGATTTTTAGTTAATTCGGTTTTTGGTTTGGTTTTGTCGGTTTTCAGTTCGGTTATTGCTCACCCCTTAAGTTTCAAAATGATTCTAAATGAGAAAATTACCCCTTTGTCCCTTCACCTGTGTTAATAACCCTCAGTCGGCCCCTCCCGCACCACCTCCTCAACCCACCATCCTTCTTCCACTACCAACCACCACCACAACGGCTTACTCAACCATCAATTCACGACCGCTAACTGAAAGGACAAAACTGTAACGCAAATGTACAAAAATTAGGGTTGCCCCTCTTCTAATCTCCTCGTTTCCACGGTTCCACCTCCCCTTCAGCCCTTCCCTATCGCTTCTCGTCATCCTGACATCACTGCCCTTCCTCATTGTCGTCGCCGCCATCCACACGTACCATCAATTTGATTTTTGTAGCTCAGTTTTTTATCCTAATTTCTCGTTCCCTTTGCCGCTTCTTCTGATTTTATTAGACTGGAGGGTATGGGGGCCGTCCCCATGCTCGTCCCCATCTCGCCTCTCCGTCTTCCCCACCCCTTGCTCCGGCGCCAGGCCAGGCGCGTCATCTCCGTCCTCCACAAGCCGGGTTCGACGCCCCTCACTCCCACACACACACCTATACATACATACATACATACATACATACATACATATATATACATATATATATACATATATATATATATATAAAGGGGTTCATCCCCCACCCCCTAGGTCCATCCCCTTTAGGCCCCCGCTTACGTGACAGTGACATGGCGGCCCATCCCCTTGGGGATGAGGCTCCCCATACCCTCCGGTCTTAAAATCCAACCATTGTTTTCGACCATTTCTTAGAATAGTAGAACCTATGATTGCAACTTGAATTCTATGATATAACTTTGACTTGAAATTGACTTACATTTTACCATCAATGATTGACTTTCAAAAGATTTAAAAGTGATAATTTGTAGATTCAAACTAGTGATATGATTTTGTTGATGGTAAGTATTTTTTTCTGATGTTTTGAAACGTGATCTACAGATTCAACCAGTTTAGCTTGCATAATATGTTGTAGTTTTCTTGCATAATGTGTTGTAATTTTGAAAAATGATTATTCTTTACTGTAAGTTCTTGATCTAGTCGATTATAGTTTAGAGGGGTAAAATAATAATCACTCTGCATAGTCTTTCAAGGTCTAACCGTAAAGCTCTACAACCTATGCAATTACTCTCTGAAAGTCTCTTACACAGTCAGGCCTCTTATTGACTCAACACTTACGTGCAATTTGTTTTTTAAGAGGTTAAATGTCTACAGTGTATGGACTACATCTGTAGAATAAGAGGTGTACCAAACCTCTGCAGTCTGCAAGAAGAAGGTTGTTTGTTTTTTAACGTATGTAGACTTCTAAAATAAACTGGTAGTGGTGTACGAACGGGGGTGGTGGTAGACGGTGGTAGTGGACGATGGTGTATGGTGGTGGACGTGGATAGTGGGTGGTGGACGGTGGTGGGTGGTGGATGGTAGTGGTGGGTGGTGGACGATGGTGGTGTTTAACCCTCTACACCCTTAGAAGATCTTAAAAGTCAAGTCTGCACCAAGAAAAGCTCGCGTGGATGTTTTTTTAATGAAACATCTTCGAAAAAACAAAGAGTATGCAAATGACAATATCTGCGTGACTCAGACATAAGAGTCTACACAAATCTTATTTAAAAAAAACACACACCACCTTACTAACGCAAAGATTGGCTAACAACCCCTTCCTCTTAGACAGATAATCAAACATCTAAAAACAAAACATTAGTAGTTAAAAATCAATAACTATGAAGTTTCAAAAGTCAAAGGACCGAAAATGAAATTCACCAATAACTAAGACACCAAAATAAAATTTCAACTAACATGACTTCTAGAGTTGAGATTACAGTCATACAACTACAATCTCAACCTTCCTCCACCCAGCCAACAATGGCGGAGGGAGAAGCCCTAAAACACGATACTTTACCCCCAAACACTCTAATCGCTTGGGAAAGAATCCACCTACCTTCTCTCCCCACCCAATTTCATTCTCAACAACCTATCATCTCATTACAAGACCCACACGGTGGCGACACACCATGGTCAACGCCACCTCCGCCGCACAAAGACCACCACACAGCCGTCGTCTTCCCACCCACCAATCACGAAGGCCTCAACCTCCACCATCATGTTCCAGAGACACATGTCGAAACAGTCAAACCGTCAGTTCCTGTTGTTTCAAGTGAGGTCAAATCGGCGCCAATTGTGCGACCCATTGCGGGACCCATTTGGGTTAAGTGGTGGTTTTTGCGGTTTAAGTTGACCGGCATTGTTTCGTACGTTTGGAATCGGTTGATGAATTTTCCGATGGTTGGATCGACGGTGGTGGTGGTGCTGTGTTACTGGCTCCGGCGGCGGCGGCGGCGGTCGCGGGGAGAGGCGGTGGATGAACTTCTTGGGGTTATTAAGGAGAAAGATGAGGTGAGATTTTTTGGTTTTTGAGTTGGTTTATAAGTTGCGTACCAAGTGTTTGATGAAATGTCTAGCTGAAGTAACAAGATCTTATATGTACATTAGGTGCATTGTAGTTTAATGTAATAGAGAGTTTTCATATTTCTGATAATTTTTAATTTTGGGTTTGCAGAGAATTCATCAGTTACTGCATCAGATTGCACGGATGAACGAATTACTGCTTGCTTCACATCATGGAGTTCCTATGATATCTAAGGCTACATCTACTTAGTCAGGTTAGGGCAGCCATAGTTGTGGTCTGATTGACAGGGTTGCTGATGGTATATATTTTATATTGTAGTATAAAGATTAAATGTTGGCTAAAGTTACTGAATGAATACTATTGTGAAATAGTTTTATATTGTAATTGGTTCGTTTGTTTGCCATGGTTTAGCTTCGAATTTAGATGTATAAGAGCTCCATTTGAACTAGAACACCAAACATGGTATTCAAATAGTAGTGTATAGATTTAGTTTGGTATTCCCTATGATTTTCATGTTGGGATGCAAGTGAAATGCGTGTATATTGTATATACAAACCGCGATTGTTTTAAGATTCAATGGGAGCTGGGGGCCTCAGCAGGAGCAGTCTCTCTATTTTTTGTAGATGAAAGGTTTGCCTCCATTCTACCCTCCCTAGACCCTACCAACACCTTGTTATAAGTGGGATTTTACTGGGTATGTTTGTTTGTTTGGTAACTATTTTAAGATTCAAGTTAGATGTTTTATACTTGTGCAACGTTGTAGTTGTCATGTGCTTACACACACAGTGAAAGTAGTTCTTAAGATCTCCAACTGATGAGTAGTATGTAACCAAGGTATTTTCTACTTTTCCATATAATCACTTATAGGTACAACTAGTGGGCAAGAATGAGCAAATGGTGCCAGGTACCAATTGGGAACCGGTACCGGTACCGAATTTCCCAAAGGGACTAGATTTTTTGTACCGATTAGGTACCAGTACCGACATTTAGCGTTTTCGGTACCGGTTCGGTAATGATATTTACTGTTTTTACTCTCAAATACCGGTCTTTACCGTTACCTAACCGCACCGTACCGGGTATTTTTGGTACCGAACTCATTCCTACTAGTGGGTGATGGGTCCTTCATGATGTTTGTCAAGAACTTAGAGGGGTGAATAGGTTATTTTTAAGTTATGAACACTTTTTATAAAACTTCTTCGCTTGTAGGTGAAGTATTTCATGAGGAAACTTCTGCAAATTACACAACAATAGACAATTTAAGGGCTAAATAGGAGGATGTATAGTTGTTCAAGTGTATATATACTAGCTAATCCACCTAATTTCCACTCTTTGGTTAACCAGAAGCTGCTGTTTTTCACTAGCTTGTCTCGAAACTAGTACAAGTCATCAGTTTACAAATCGTCTCTCTATTTAGATTAGAAGATTTTCTGCCTATTTTCTCGTTTGTATAGATTACCAAGAACTTTTTACTATTCAAGAAACTGATCACATTTTATAGACGGGTGTTTAAATATATCAAAACTAAGCTCTAATTAACACAGTTCTGCTCTTGACCTCTTGTTATACATTGATTCTATGTGATGGGTGTTATGAAACATATAATCACTCAAGATTACACTTCAATATCAGGATATGTTGTTTTCTAGAGGTAAGTCCAAGTGATGGTGGAATGTATGTTTAAATAGAAGTGAGAGAACCTCTTGAAAAGTTCTTTTGACAAGACTCAAACCGTTGATCTGCAGTGCTACCGTCTAAAGCACTTTTTTCGGATTTTTCTGATCGTTGAATTTAGTCAATACATGATATTTATCTTTTGTTCGAGAAGTGTTTGCTATTTTCCGAAATAGACTAACTCATCCTTCCATGCTTTGTTTGACTCTTCAAGGTATGTTGAATTGTTTATACATAATATTTCTTCTAGGGATTTTATCAAAATGACCATTTTATAACATGTGAATTAGAGGTTTATAAAAGGGTTGTTTTTATTTTTAACTTTTATGAGTCTGTTTATAAGTGAGCATTTCAGATTTTTGACTTGCAAGTTGCAAAAGATGAACTTTCATTTTGAAAAGTTCATATAGACCTCCAGGCTATAGTTGTTGAATCTTCTGAAATTTGCAGCTCTGGGTGTGTTCAATATACAGTTGGGCCGTGCATCAACCGAGTGATTCTGTTTTTTAGTTTCAAGCTTTGTTGTGCTTAACTGATCAATGTTTCAAGCTTTTGTAAGGACAAGTGATTATTGTGTTTTTGTATTCCATATATCTTTTGTAATAACAATGGATACCTCACTTCGTTTTCTTGGACCTACCTATATTCGGTCCGAGGGATGAAAGTAGAAATTTAGGTGAAAGGGGGAACATGTTATATATGTTAGATCGTAAAAATCGCAATTGATTGTGTATAAGGCGAGTTACTGTATATCTAGGCTCATACCAGACCGTAAAACATGTCTTTTACCCATACTCATTACTCGTCGTGTTTGCCGTTTCTCCACAGGGATTGGATATATGTGTTTATGATCTTATGAGGTTAAAGTTACCCGTTGGGTTCTCATTACCCATCAATCCACCTAAAAAAAAACAAATTGAAATATCAAATGCTCAAATACATTTATAACAATTCTAAATTTATAATAATTCCAGGTTTTAACAGCTCGAAAAAATATTTATTATATTTCTAAGATCATATAATATATTTTGGTTTTTATGTGGGGTAAACACATATGAGATCACTGTTGGGTAATTAGATTGTCTCATATCATACATTTCGATATTCTAATCAATAATCAAACACCTAAATTGCCCTTCAAATTGAGGAAAAATATGTTATAAATTATGTACTTATCGGGCCCGGGTGAAATTTTGACTATCATAACCATCACGAGTAACATTAGTAAATAATATTCATGAATAAAATGTTTTTATTATTTTACTAACCAAACTGTTGAGGACATCTTTCAATGAAGGTCTTAAGCCGCCAAAGAGTTCCATCTTCATGTCAAGAAGGACGATGTAGGTGAAGGCAGAAAGGAACCTGGTAGTGATGATGAGATTGTTCGAGGAACCATGGAGGAACATGTTAATGCAACCAGCCAAAAATTCGTGAAGCATAGAAAGGAATTCAACAAGTTTAGAAAGGAGACTACGCCAACCTTAAAATCCACTAAGCCCTTGTGTAGTGGAGCGTGATAAAGGGGTTATGTAACCTAAACCTATAGCGCTTGGAACACGCCCCCCTCAGGGCGATACGGGGGTTATAAATGAAAGGGTGATATATTTAGCGGAGTTATTGTGGGGTTTCTCTCACACAAACATATATATAAAGTATATACATACATATATAACCCCTTTCTTACACATTTGCCATATGTTGTATAACCTCTCATTTATATAACTCCCACTACACATGGCCTTCACTAAATGGACCATTTATCATGCAAGTATGCAAACGATGCTACCAATTTTTCTACTCGGGTTCTCACGATTTTATTAACTTATGCTTTTCGTTCTTGGTTAGGTTTGCGCTTATCATTGCTTTTGACTTTATCTTGTGTACTTGATTACTCGCTATATTATAGTTGATGTTGGATTGAGTAATTTTGTGTTATATTATAGTTGAAATTGGATAGAGTAATTTTGTGTCTTGTATAATTGTTGTCATGAAATATACTTCTATCATATATCTATTTGTTATGTTTAACGTTAACTAGTGTTTTTCAATGACGCGCGTTGTGCGAAAGGCATTGATGTTTTCGACCGACATCATCCTGCAACTCTTCTTTTAACTGTTTCACTTCTTGCAAAGACTGAACGTAGATCCTAACTCTTGTTTCACCACTTAATCACTGTAAAAATTACAGGATTCATGTTTGGGGCATGGGTTGACACGTGGACTTCGAGCCTCCCCGCTGGTGAGTGATGTGTTGGGTCGGTTAAGAAAAAAAAGCCTAAAGCGTTAGGTAGATTTCGAACAGGGCGAGCTTGTCAAACGGCTTCAGCTCCTTGCCCCGGAACTCGATGTTGGCCACCGCCACCCGGTTTTCGTGACTTATATCACCACCCGGGACGCTATCGTAGTAGGCTTTAAAACGGTCGAGCTTCGGTCATAGCTCGCGCCACTTGTGTTGGCACGCGTTTAAATTGTGCCGGTCGTTCCCCACGTTGTGCCGATAGCTAGCGAAAGCTTACGGCCAGTAACGGGTCTCACCGGGTTGGCGGCCCTTCATCGCGTTGTGCCGGTATCAAGTGTGGGTAGCGGGTTCGGGTAGGTGGAGTGAAGGGTTGGGGTAGCGATGTGGACAGGCGGTGGGGTTGGGGGGTTTTATAGTGACTTGGGTGAACCGTTTGGCTTGGCCAAACGGTTATTTTTTAAAATTTAAACCTAACCGCTATGGCCTAGCCAACCAAGCCAATGAGAGCCGGCCACGGAGGACCTAGCGCCAAACGGTTATTTTTTAAAATTTAAACCTAGCCGCTATGGCCTAGCCAACCCAGCCAATGAGAGCCGACCACGGAGGACCGCCAGGCATGCCCAACGCCCGGGCTGAAACTCCCGCCCAAGGGGCCACGTTGAAACCCAAACCCACCTGGGGTGGTGATTTGGGCATTTGTACCCAAACCACGGCCCAACCCTCATCACATAATAAATAAATAAAGAATTAAAAAATCAAAACTGAATGATTCAGTTTTGATTTTATCATATCATATATTAATTATATATTCTTATGTTCCCATTAAAGTTAATGGAAACAACTTGCAATCTCAACCATTAGATCAATGTAAGACTAAATCCTAACCCTTGTAATTCATAAAAAGCTTCTAGAAGGGGAGGTTATTTTATAGTTTTTTTTTTATTCCTTTTGACCTGCTAATTCGAAATTCTAGTGTCATTCCGATAACTGTTCCACCCTAATCCCACTTCCACATTTTTATTACAGCAGGTTTTGGATTTAAAGAAACAAAAAAAAAAATTATTAATAAATTAAACAACCTACATAGGGCCTGCAAAAAAATCAACAAATAAACAAGTCTTAAAAAGAATGCCTATGTTAAAAAGTTACAAGTTTAATTAAAAAAAATAATACAAAATATTGAATACCCCTATAAATGTTCAAACGTGAGAAAAAAAAAAAAGTAACACTAAACTGAATCCTATTACTCAATATAGCGGTTAATCCAACTCCACCCCCTCACTTTCTAATGAATAGGCAGCATGATTGCAAAAACAGGTTTATTTAAAAAGGATTCAGATAATTTAAAACCATTTCGGCCTCTCAGTTCATACAAGGTACTAACACTTCCTTTTTATTAGTGTGTTCTATGTTGTTTTAAATACCCTCATGGTTTTAAATAGATCCATCTTAAGTGTAACACCGATTTGAAGATATCTCATAATGCTAGGATTCGATTAGTAGCTAAGAAACTGATTGTTGATTCTAACTGAAAGATTTGGTGCACGTATATCCTACGGTATTAGCTTACTTCATAATTTAATCTTTGTTTGGTGCTTTGAGCTTTTGTTTAGTAGCATTGACATTTTTTGTAAATCCTTCATTCATGTGGTTTTAACAATTCTTTGCATCCTTATTGCAATCTTCAACACATCATTGACGAGAGAAACATTATTGTGAAAAAAACAAGGTAATGTAATGTTAGTTGTTCAAGGCTACAAACAGGAGGAATGTATGATGAATTATTTCATCATGTAGCCAGATTAGAAGCAATTGAAAATTTTCTAGCCTTTTGTAATTTGGAATATTGGATTTTAATAATCCAAACTATTTGTCATTGGCCGCTAACAGTCCCAACTTCAAAAATAACCACTGACAGTCGCAACTATTAACATTTTGGCCTCCAATGGACCCTGACTAATAAAACCCTAACGCCGTTAGTCTCTGGTCGCCGGAAAAACGTTTTTGGCCGGAAAACTGAACCTTTTCGTCCCAAACCTCTTTGTAATCTTATTATAGACCTTTATGAACCTTTTTCTAGTAAAGCCCCAATTATTGCAGTCGCCGGTAAACTCTTTTTTTTTTTGTCAGAAAACTCAACATTTTCGTCCCAAACCTCTTTGTAACCTTAGATCAGACCTTTAGAAACCTTTTTCTGGTCAAAAACGGTTTTTCGGCGACCGTAGATTAACATCGTTAGGGTTCTGTTAGTCAGGGTCCATTGGTGGCCAATATGTCAATAGTTGAGACTACCAGTGGTTATTTTTGAAGTTGTGACTGTTGGCGGCAAATGATGAATAGTTGAGATTTTTAAAATCCAATATAACATGTCATTTCTCATAATTTAAAGGTTTTTTAAATGGATGTTAAAAGTGTCTTTTTATATGGAAAAATCATAGATGTGTGTGTCAACCACCTGGTTTTTGTCGCAACCCCCGATCCCTAATCATTGGGAACGGGCGGCCGCGAGCCAGTTTCGGTGGTATCGCATGTTTGTCTAATTTGGCAGCGGAATTTTCATCAGAACCGTAGTTAGGAAATATTTAATCAGAGTAAAATACCACATTTTCATAACATTAAAAACATGGGATAAAACCCAAGTTTTGCATTACACACATTTTCATAGGAATAAATCCTATTTTATTAAATAAAACATCTATTTTATTTTAGGTAACTTTATTGCCACTTTTCCAAGCATTCAGTGCTGTCCAGCTGGCTTCTATTTGGCTTTCACAGTTTGTTACCTGAAACACGTTTTAAAAACATTTGTAAGTGGGAAATACTGGTGAGTGAATCCCAGTTTAATCAAGTTTAAATAAAACTCATTGTACAGTATTGAGGGCGATCTCGCAATTACATTTGTTCCCAAGTTATATCAATTAACATCCATGGTACTGTCAGACCCGACTTGTAGAAATGTTACTCCTTGACCAGGTGGTAACAAATTTTGTATACAAAACCCCAACATACTCATGATAATTATATTCTTACAAATACTCAATAACTGCTTGATATATAATTAATCGTATGAGGTTTTGCAAAAACAATTCACAAAAAGGTTTACAAAAAGCGGATAAACTCACATTGCTGTTTTAGATTTTCTGTAAGGGTTTCCTGAGAATTATCTATAATTTACACAAAAGCACACGTGTTAGTATAATAACCCATTTTAACATTAGTAATACCCTTCCCGAGACGGCATTCCAACGACTACGTCGGGCAGAACCACGACAGCCGTTACGGAACCCTAGATCAATCGGGCAGCGTATCTAATACGTATCCAGGGGTTATAATACTTACAACGGAGCAGAACTTCGTTATTTAGGGGGTATAATACCCGTAGATTATGCCTACAATTTAGATTTGAGAGAAAGAAAACGTTTTTGAACGAATTCGAATGAAGATCCGATGGCCTGCTTATATAGTGCTTCACTTCAGATTTCTCGCGGCCCGCGTAAAACAAGGCAAGTGCCTTACGCGGCCCGCGTCAATTATAGTCAACGCGTAGCTTGTCCAGATCAGCCTATAGTGTCACACCCCAACCGATAGCGGAAACATCGGGGCGTGGCACTGAGTGAAACAGATTGTCTAGAAGTTTCCATAACAACTACAATTACCATTTATTTAAAGCAACACGTCCCATACCATGTCAAAAAAAAAATAACGTAATTATTACAGACAAATTCTAGTCAAATAGTTCTGTTCCGACAACTCAGGTTTCATTAGTACAGACAACTATTTGTTGGTTTCTAGGACTCTTTCCTAGCCTTGATTTCCAAGCAAATAGACACCTTAGGCACCTGTCACATACGTTAAAATAAAAGTCAATACACATAGTGTAAAGGTGAGCATACAAGTTTGATAATAACATATAGAGTTCGAAATAGTTTACGCATAACCAGCACGTACACTGAGTGAAACGAAGCATGTTAGTTATCGACATGAACCTATCGATACCAATGACTGCGGGTTGACTGCCCAAGGCAGTTCGTAATACATGATCACCACTGTAATCCATGCAAATAATTGTCCTTAACAACCCCCGCGTGAGCGGGTGCTGAGTCCAAACTATAGTACTATCGTTGCTAAGGCAGGAGACAGCATTCCATGTGTAAACATAACAAACAAGCATTCATTAAGCCACGTATGACATGCAGGAATGGTTAGCGTTTAAATAGTACTGAGTAGTGTGTTCGATGTGATTTGAATATTCGTAACGTATGTAACACCCAAAAGTACATAAAGCAAAAAGGGTTCGAGTATACTCACTGCGTTGATGGATTGAAGGGAGCGCGTAGAGCGGGGTTAGCCTGAACAGTTAACGATAACATAAAAGATAAGCGGCGCGTAAAACGAGAAAAGTTACCAAGTGCAGAATGGTGATCCGGTCGGATGGCAATCCGGCTGGTCGGCCATTCGTGCGGATGTTGACCCGTTCGGGTGGTTATCCGTTCGGGCGGTCATCCGGTCGGATGACTGTTCGAGTGGATTGTTTCTTCCTTTGGGAAGGATGTGTTTGTGTATGATGGCTTGACTTTTGAAGTTTTCGTTGTAGTATTTTTAAAACATCGAAGTATCTCTACCTTTCAGGTCGGTCGAGCGGACGGTCGTTCGATCGGACGACAACCCGATCGGCGGGACACTTCGGTGAGAACAAGTTAACAGCAGGGCGGTCACTCGGTCGGATGTCCATTCGACTGGTTGGCAACCCTGTTACTGAACATGTTGAAAATTGTGTTAAGTTTTAGATGAATCAAGATGCAACCCGATCGGATAGTGGGTTGAGCGGATGGCAACCCGGTCGGACAGCAGTCCGGTCGGATGACTGTCGTCCCAGCGGTCTGGTCGTGCTGTTACTTGATTTTGCTTAGAGTGTTGTAACTTGAGCGAGACGTTGTGATGACTGGTTTAAACAATGGGAACCCTATCTCGTCCCTAATGACCTGACCGAACAGGAATCACCCTAGTCCCTCAGTGCACGATTCGAGACGGTTGTTCATGTCCAAACCCGAAATCACTATCTTTCAGATGGAACTTGGTTCTAGCACTGATACATCGCTAAGAACGAGTAGATGATCAGTAGTAGTTCCGATTCCACCGGGTTTGAGTGCCTTGAGTGTAAAAGAGTTGAAAGAAAGTTGGTAAACCATCTTTCAATCCTTTTCATTATGAATATGTTTAGATCTGTGGGAGATCCTCGTTTGTTTATGTGGAAATCGATTAGATCTAAGTTGCTCATGGTGGATTGCGGCCAAAGCATGAAGTTCTTCAAGAACACATGATGACGTCATCCTAGAACACCTTGAATCTTGATGATTTCACGGTTAAAAGTTAAGATTTAAAAGATAGAAAGGTGTAGGAGTGCGCGTAGATTAAGGAAGTACAAGATTTAGGACGAGATCTTACCAGAATTGCGAGAAATCGAAGGAAAAAGCGAGCAGACGCACTGGTCGGACGTCAGTTTCCAAAAGTAGAAAGAATGAAAGTGACAAGGGGTATTTATAGGGTTTCCCAAAGTGGAAAGGGAAGGAGAGGTTGGTCGCTCGGGTGGCAACTCACCCGGATGGCAGTTCGGCCTAGTGGCACCTCGGTCGGGTGGCTGCCCGGTCGGGTGGCGGTTCGGTCGGTCGGCACCTGGTTCGAGCGCTCGATGCGACGATTTTTACCGTTTCGATTTGCGTGTAGCGCTTTGTGATGCGATTCGAGCAAGTGATGCGATTCGAGCAAGTGATGCGATAGAGTTGCTTATCAAATTACTTTTAATCCCAACTACTCATATCTCGCACTATCTCTTCTCTACCAATTAAATAGCGAATAACACACGTCGATTACTGCGATTATTGACACTTACTCGACATAATACAACTAAAGTAAACACATAAAAGAAATTCACTATTAGTCAAGTCGCGCGATCGATCGATGACTTTGACCTTGACTTTGGCTTTGGCTTCGAAACACGGGGTGTTACAGCCTCCCCTAGTTGAGGGAATTTCGTCCTGAAATTAGGCCGAAGCCGTAACGAACAACTGCGGGTACTTCGCCTTCATGTCGCTTTCGAGTTCCCAAGTGAACTCGGCGCCTCGTTTGCCTTCCCATCGGACTTTCACAATAGGAATGCGCGAGCGTCTGAGCTGCTTGGTTTGGCGATCCATGATTTCGACAGGCTTCTCCACGAAGTGTAGTGTTTCGTTTACTTGAAGGTCAACGAGAGGTACAATTAAATCATGCTCAGCTAGGCACTTTCGGAGGTTTGACACATGGAAAGTAAAGTGGACGTTACGAAGTTCCTCCGGTAGTTCGAGTCTGTAGGCGACTTTTCCGATCCTTTCTAGAATCTTAAAAGGTCCAACATATCGAGGCGCTAGTTTCCCTTTCTTTCCGAATCTGACCACACCCTTCCAAGGTGATACCTTTAGAAGTACGTAGTCGCCAACATCAAATTCAAGGGGCTTGCGTCGTCTATCGGCGTAACTTTTCTGTCTACTTCGAGCTTTCAACAAGTTGTCTCGGATTTGGAGGACTTTGTCAGTCGTTTCTTGCAATAGCTCAGGACCGGTTAATTACGAGTGACCAATCTCATGCCATACAATAGGCGATCGACATTTTCTTCCGTATAGAGCCTCGAATGGTGCCATTTGAATGCTAGAATGATAGCTGTTGTTATACGAGAATTCGACCAGGTATGCATCCCAATTACCACCGAAATCTATGACTCACGAACGGAGCATGTCTTCAAGAGTACGGATCGTTCTTTCAGTCTGTCCGTTGGTTTGAGGGTGGAATGCGGTACTCAGATTAAGTGTAGTACCGAGAGCCGCTTGAAACGTTTCCCACAGTCGCGAAGTAAACCGAGCATCACGGTCAAAGATGATATCGCGAGGCGTCCCATGATTACAAATGATCTCATTGGTGTAGATTCGGGCTAATCGTTCTACCTTGTAGTCTTCCCGTATTGGCAAGAAGTGAGCTGATTTGGTTAGACGGTCAACGACAACCCAGATGCTGTCGTGACCTGATGGCGTGGGCTTCCCGTTATGAAGTCCATAGCTATACTCTCCCACTTCCACATAGGGATCGGTGGTTGTTCGAGCAATCCAGAGGGTCTTTGATGTTCAGCCTTGACCTTTGAGCAAGTCAGGCACTTCCCAACGTATAGAGCGATATCCCTTTTCATGCCCGGCCACCAGTACTTGTAGCGAAGGTCCTGGTACATTTTATCGGCACCAGGGTGAATAGAATATCGGGATTTGTGGGCTTCGTCCATCAATATCTTTCGCAAATCGGTCCATTTAGGGATCCAAATTCGATCCAGGTAGTGGAATATCCCATTCGACTTATTCACAAGTTGGGCTCCATCGTGGTAGATTGTTTCCTTCTTTAAAGTGCGTTCATTAAAACAGGCATGCTGGGCTTCACGGATGAGGGTTTCGAGGTCGTATTGGGCTTGGACATCATGAATGCTGAGCAGATAGCAACGCCTGCTGAGGGCATCGGCAACGACATTTGCTTTGCCTGGGTGATAACGAATCTCACAGTCGTAATCGTTAAGAAGTTCTACCCATCGGCGTTGACGCATATTAAGTTCTTTCTGATCAAAGATGTGTTGTAGGCTCCTATGATCGGTGAAGATCGTACACTTGGTACCATACAGGTAGTGTCACCAAATATTTAACGCAAAAACAACTGCGCCTAGCTCGAGATCATGGGTTGTATAGTTCTTCTCGTGGATATTGAGCTGACGAGATGCGTAAGCTATAACCTTGTCTCGCTGCATAAGATCACAACCAAGACCAAGGTTGGAAGCATCACAATAGACAATGACGTCGTCGTTTCCGGCGGGTAGAGTGAGAACAGGAGCATTGCAAAGCATGTGCTTGAGAGTTTGGAAAGCAGACTCTTGTTCAGTTCCCCAAACAAAAGGCTTGTCTTTATGCGTGAGAGCGGTAAGCGGCACAACGATCTTTGAGAATCCTTCAATAAATCGTCGATAATAGCCTGCTAGTCCGAGAAAAGAACAGACTTCAGACGGGTTCTTAGGTGTAATCCAACTCTTAACGGCTTCAATCTTAGCGGGGTCGACATGAATACCTTGACTATTTACAATGTGACCCATAAACTGAACCTCTTCCAGCCAAAATTCACACTTGGAGAACTTGGCATAGAGTCGATTCCCCTGGAGTAGCTCGAGAACTAAACGTAGATGCTGAGCTTGTTCGGCTTTCGACTTGGAATAGATCAAGACATCGTTGATGAATACGATGACGAAACGGTTGAGATATGGTTTACACACGCGATTCATCAGATCCATGAAAACCCCGGGTGCGTTGGTTAAACCAAAAGGCATAACAACGAACTCATAGTGGCCGTATCGAGTACGAAAAGCGGTTTTGAGTATATCCTCCTCTTGGATGCATAGTTGGTGATAGCCTGAGCGTAGGTCGATCTTTGAGAAACATGTAGCACCTTGTAATTGATCAAACAAATCGTCAATACGAGGCAGAGGATAGCGGTTCTTGATAGTTAACTTATTCAGTTCCCGATAGTCGATGCACATCCTGAACGACCCATCCTTCTTTTTGACGAAAAGGACTGGCGTGCCCCACGGAGAGGTGCTCGGGCGAATGAAGCCTTTCTCAAGTAATTCCTGAAGCTGACTCGACAGTTCGCGCATTTCTGACGGTGCGAGTCGATAAGGAGCTCTGGCAACAGGATTGGCTCCAGGAATGAGGTCGATGCGAAAGTCGATATCACGACTTGGAGGTAATCCAGAAAGATTTTTAGGAAAAACGTTGGGAAAATCACGGACAACAGGAACGTCTTTCACTTCCTTCTTCTCTTTCTTTTCCTCCTCCGCTACTACAATGTTGGCCAAGAAAGCTCTGTATTCCTTGTGGAGATACTTGCTAGCTTGGATACATGACATGAGTTTCAATTTCCTCGAGGTGACTTCTCCATAAACACATAACTGGTCTCCATTAGCGAGCGAAAATCGGATCATCTTGTCAAAGCACACAACTTCAGCATGGTTTTCACGAAGAAAGTCCATGCCTATTATGATGTCAAAACTTCCGAATTGTATCGTAATAAGGTCGATTGGGAAGATGTGATTGTTGAGCTCAAGAGTACAATCACGAAGAACAGAATTAACGGTGACAGTTCTCCCGGTAGTGACTTCAACATTGAACGTCGAGGGGAGATGGGAGCGTTTACGACTAAGAAGTTTCTCGAATTCGAACGACACAAAGCAATTATCGGCTCCAGTATCAAACAAACATGAAGCATAAATACCATTCACAAGGAATGTACCATTGACCACATTGTTGTCAGCCTGGGCTTGGCGCACATTGATGTTGAAGGTTCTGGCGTGTGCGGCTTGTTGCTGTTGCTGCTGGTGTTGTTGAGGCTCTTGTTTCACAACCCTGTTTGGGCACATGTTCGCAAAGTGGTTGGGATTACCACATGCGAAGCAGACTCGGGCGTTGACCGCGGGTGCCTGAGCTGCTTGTTGGCCTTGCGGGGCTGGAAAAAGCTTGATGAGCAGTGGCTTGAGCTGGGGCTTGACGGGGACCAGTACGGCAATTAGCAGTGAAGTGGCCGTACATATTGCAGTGAGCGCAGAAACGACAGGCAAGACCCACCGGGTGATGATAAGAGCAGGTTGGGCAAGCCGGGTAGGGGCCTATGTATGCACGCTTCGCTGGCGGTGCATAGGTAACTTTTGCTGGACGGTGGTGAGAGTGCTGCTGAGCCGGTACAGCTTGAAGTGGAGCAGCAGTGGTGGTGACAGCACAGTTCTTGTTGCTGGAGCTGCTGTTGTTGTTCTTCTTCTTTCGGCGTGAGGACTTTGATGATTGAACGGCGGCGGTTTCAGCGGTTGTGACTTGATGCAGGTGCTTCGAAGTTTTATCCCAGACACCAGCCTTGACCCGCTTGTCATTGATTTCAGCGGCCAGTAGGTAAATTTCTTCGATTGTTGTAGTCTTAGCCGCTTGCACGAAATCTGCAACACAGTCAGGCAGGGCTCGGATATACTTCTTGATTGCGATCTCCGGAGTCTTGACTAGATCAGGACAGATAATACTGAGCTGCTTGAAGCGAGCAGTGAGAGCAGCATGTTCACCATCCTTCTGCTTTATGTGCCAGAATTCATCTTCTAACTTTTGGCGCTCATGAGGAGGGCATAATTCTTCCAGCATGACTTCCTTGAGCTCGTCCCATGATAGACCGTAGGCTGCATCATTCCAACGTTTGTTCCTCTCAGCCGTCCACCAGTCTAAAGCGCGGGACTGGAAGAAGCCAGTCGCGTTGAGAGTGCATAGATTATCTGGGCAACCGCTCTGTCGTAGTGTGACCTCGATGGAGTCAAACCATTGAAACAAAGCTGTAGGGCCTTCTTCTCCGGTGAACTCTTTCGGTCCACATGCCTTGAACTATTTGAAGCTGAAAGCAGATTTGGGAGTCTCAGTTCGGGATTCCTCAGACGATTTGCTCATGTTTTCGTACAGCTCGCTGACGACTTGGGGTACAACCTTTGCCATTTGCTTAGTGATCATGGCAGCAAGGCGTTTGTCTGCTTGCTTTCGGTGAGCGTCCCGGGTAGCGCGAGATCCAGATGACGACATTGTCTGCAACAGACATCGTCACAGGACTCAACATGACATATTCGAATCTCATCTCACAATCCTACTACTACTACTAAAGCTCAGGAACACAATGAATCATGTATCACATAATCATAGATTCACATAAGCACAGAGGCACATAAACACATAAGCACATTAGTCGAATCAAAGGTAGTTATAAGTTGGAAATTATGTGGGCTATAAAACCCCAAAAGGGTTTCCCCTGATCACCACCCTAATCAGGTCAAATGTCGGGTCAAACATAGAATTAAAAAGTCAACATAATGCTTAAAATATCATTTATGCATAATTAGCTATCTAGAACATATATAACCTGTTTGATCATTGCTATAACTTAGTAATAAGTGTAAGAACATGTCCAAACATGTTCAACCCGACTATTTCCTGTTTAGACCCGGTTCGGAACCGAAAGTCACATAGTTTGACTTTCACTTTGACTTTCAGTTCTGACCCGCTTTAGTATGATTTGGAAATACCTTAGAGCTTCCTTAGGACCAGGCTACATGTTAGCATAACCCTCTGTGGTTGGTTCATTGATTGACCCATTCGTTTACGCGTTTCCGTTAATAGCTCATATGTTGACCATTATGCCCTTATTACCTTAAAACGTGATTTTTGGAAATGTAAAAGAGTAGAAACTTAAATTACTGATATATATACTTGTATCCAAAGTTTGACATCAGTTTGACTTATAGATTAAGATTTATGCTCATTATCGCAAATTTGTAGCTTTATGTTAATAAAACGGCGTAATTGGCGTATAGCCTAGTTAAGCCTACTTTTTGGTATCAAACTTAATACCCACTGATGTAATATATTATTTTAGGAATTTTAAAGATTTTTAATTAATTTTAGGCTGAGCATAACTAGTAGTCGTAGGCTTAATCCAGTAATTGTCGATTTTGCCCTTATGGGCCGTAAAATGAGTTTTACATATCTAAACGACTCCAAACCTTTTTCTACTGATCACATATGATAAATAAATTATTTTAAGCCTTCTAGAAATATAAAAATATCAGATTTAAGTATCGAACCCGGAAATGGCCTTTAATCGCCTTATTTAGCGTTTTTAACGCATAGTATGTATTAAAATTATCTTTGACAAACCCGGGTTGATACCTACTGATATATGAGGCAAATTATGATATTTTAACAGTAAGCAAAGGTTGATAAACTCATACTTCAGTTTTGAGCTTTTCGGCTTATGTGAAATTACCAAAATGCCCCTTCGGTGCATAGTTTGGTTATAAATGATATATTTCACATATATACTTTACCCTACTGTTATAACTCATAAAATTGAGTGTGTTTTCTGTTTACATCAGACCTGTAACTCAGTTAAACATCTAAACTCTTTTACAACCTTTAAAAGGACCAAACTACCCCTACAGGGCATAGTTTGTGTTTAAATTCGTTTCGGGCATAATGAAAGACATCCTACTGATGTTACAACATATTTGAAGCATATTAACTTAGGAAACCTGTATATGGATCTTACGGATACCCGTTACGCTTATTTCGCGTTCGGTTCGGTTTATGTAACAAGTTTACATAAATTAGCCGAAACGGGTCAAACCTTATCCTTTTTATCTCAAAATCCAGAATGTGTTTAGTTTACCCATATTATACAAGTCTTCAAACTTGTCGGGTCTAAATCACATTCTATTCCGGTCTTCGCTTAATCATGCGCCTGAACCGTAAACCTTCCTTAAAACTAACCGGTCTAAGTTACGACTTAAATAAGACCCGTTAGGAATCTAATAGGTTAATAAAACCTTCGTTCCAGATTGAGAGCCCCAGTAAAAGTACTCGTGCTTGCTGATTAGAATATACGGCTGAGTATAAGTTGCATTGCTAGCTCAGGTAAATACTTTTAACTTATTTTCCCTTATACGGGCTTGGGATACGGTATTATAAAAATACCGCTTGGTCGGGTGTAGAAACCTTTTAATCGAAGATGATTAAATTGCATAATCTCGTTTTAATCTGTATTGATTGATAACAAATAACATTGGGGGTTAATGACCGTGTCCTGGATATCCTTGGCTCATTTTAAAAAGTGAATGGCCACGACGTAAGCACAAGGTGTAGACATAACACCTCCTGTTGCATATGTATAACGTATACTCACTCGTAAGGGTGTCTTCTTGTGAGATTATATTTGTGGTGTGTCGATTAATCTTGTCCGGCTTGTATTGTATAATCACCGGCCCTAAATGTTGGACAACCATGTAAATCGGATACAAGATTCTTATTAATAAAATTGTCCCAAGTATAAAAGATTAATTTTGCCTCTGTGCATTTTAATCAATGTGTCAAGATATTTTGTGCCGTTTGCACTCGAATCACTTTTCAAACTCTTTTTCCAAAATGAGTCAGTTAATTGTATTTACCAGTGTAAACTGACGTATTTTCCAAAAGGTTAAGTGACAGGTACTATGCGTAATTGGCTGGGAGCTCGGGGCGTCACTAGGGAATCTTGCAAGTTCTAGATGCCTAAAGTCTGTTGAACAGTTCTTCTATTTTTGATCCGCCTGTGGATCCTTTACCTTCCGTTGTAATACTTTGACATTACTTATATTCGGAATGTAATATATTTATCTTTTGCTTCCGCTGTGCATTATTATATTGTGTTGTTTGACCATGATGTTGCCAACCACGTCACGATACTCCCCCACCGGGCCCACAGGTGACACGTGGAAAATCGGGGTGTGACAGGTTGGTATCAGAGCCAACATTGAGTGAATTAAACACTAGCCCTTAGTGTTTAATCTCAATGACACAGTAGCACATTCCTTGACCTTCTGAGTCTAGACTTAACATAGGAATACTCTCAATCCTAATCTGGAAATTTTACTTCCAAAATTTTTATTGGATACGTCGCCAAGCGAAGAAGCCGTAATAGGAGTCCTCCACACCCGGAGCCTAGAAATGCTGAGCTTCGTACCGCGGCTAGGATGAAACGAGCATCCAAGGAGAAAGCATTCATAAATAACGTGAAGAAGAAACTCCTTTTGCTGAAGATCGTTTCCTTAATAGTCCTCATAAGGACATATTTATCTTTCTGTTCCTTTAAGGACACATCATTCCTTTCAAAGACCCGTTTAGGGCAACTCTGTACTTTTATTTTCATATAATGGATTGATTAAATTAAGTTTTCATTCTAAGCATGAGATATGAAATAAATGGAAAATAACATCCCTTAGAAGGGAAGTGCCTACGGGCTATAATTAACGTCCTCTGAGACTAAAGACAGTGGTAGCCTACAGCTCCCTGCCAAGAAAAGGTAATGAACTTTGATTCACACCTAAATGCCTCGATCCCAGACGATCATGGCTTATAAATTAAACTTGTCCACGTGACTAAGCCTTTTGTGCTATTACTAAATGCCTCGATCCCAGACGATCATGGCTTATAAATTAAACTTGTCCACGTGACTAGGCCTTTTGTGCCATTACTAATTCATAAATTGCCCTGATTCTCTGAAATCTTGGCTTATAAATTAAACTTGTCTACGCGACTAGGCCATTTGTGCTATTATTAAATTATAAATTAGGATTTATGATAAAAATCCTGAATAAAATAAACATCCTTTCTTCACTGCCAGTAGGCATTTTAAAAAGAATCTTAAAGGTGAAACCTAGCCTACGCGGCCAAGATGGTGAAACCTACCCAAAGGATTCAGATCCTTGTTAACACCTAAGAACGTGTTAGCACTCCTGACAAATGTGATGCGATAAAATCACAACAGTCATCCTTATATTGGATTCTTCCAATTTTCTTATCTAGCCTAGTGAATTAGAAATCATGGTTTGGGTCATCCTATAAGATGATCACATTATAAACATCCGATAGTGATGAAGTGCCTACGGGCTAAACTTGTTGTCCGATAAGACAACGACAGTGGTGGTCTGTGACCTCCTGTCTAAAAGTATTGGGCCAGGTCCAAGCATAATAGTCGGTAGGATCCATACGATCTCGACTAATAGCATCTGAGAAGATGAACATATTATAACCATCCCTCAGAAGGGAAATGCCCACGGGCTATATCTATTGTCCTAAAAGACAAAAGACAGTTGAAGTCTACAACTCCCTGTCAAGGTAATGAACGTGATTCAAACCTTAATGCCTCGATTCTCTGAAATCATGGCTTATAAAATTTAGAGCTGTCCTTGTGACTAGGCCTTTTTGCGCCACTTTAATATCCTTAATGTTTTATAACTAGGATAAATTATAATGGAAAATACTAATTTAATATAACTAACAAGTTAACCAATATGGTTTATATTACCATGGTTGATAAATCGTCAAAGATGATGATTCCATATTAATCTCTAAATAAATCATTGTTAATATTTATGTAGCAATCAAGCTACATGGCTGGATTAGATGAAGTTAACAGTCACTTGAAGGAGAGCAATGATACTACCAGAATTAATGTAACTGGAGCAGAACTACAGGCAATAATAGATTATGCTGTTGCTCGAGCACTTGATCGGCAGTATGATGAGTCAAATGATACCCACTCTAAGACTCTATCTGCGGCTCGTTGTAAGCCCCCTCTTAAAACACATGAGTCAAGGGAGGACGATGTTCATGACTTGTCAAATCAAAGGAGTATTCCGTCTAGACAAGTTGTGTTTCATCAGGAGGCACCAGTTAAGACCTGTTCATATAAATATTTTGTCTCCTGCAAGCCTAGAGACTTTACAGGAGAAGAAGGGGCCATCGATTGCATGACATGGCTCGATGAGATGGACGCTGTTGTTGATATCAGCGGTTGTGCAGAGCAAGATGTTGTGAAATTTGTTTCACAATCATTTAAAGGAGAAGCGTTGGCATGGTGGAGATCATTGCTCCAAGCCACGGGGAAAGTTCTACTCTACAACTTATCTTGGGGTCAATTTGTTGCATTAGTCAAGGAAAACTATTGCCCTCAACATGAAGTAGAAAAGATAGAAACGGACTTCTTGACTTTGGTCATGGAAAATTTGAATTGTCAGGCATATGTGACAAGTTTCAACACTATGTCCCGCCTAGTTCCTTATCTAGTCACCCCTGAACCTAAACGTATAGCGCGTTTCATTGGAGGCCTAACACCAGAGATAAAAGGGAATGTTAAAGCATCTAGGCCAACCACATATAGGTCCGCGGTGGACTTATCCTTATCTCTCACCTTAGACGCAATCAGAATTAAGTCTGTTAAGGCTTATGGCAAGGGAAGAAGAGAAAGAGAGGAGGAAAACTCTCATCATTATAACAAGAAGAAGAAGGGAAGCTCGGAGCGCGGGAAGGATTCCGAGGTTAGGAAGAACTCGAGTCAGTCTGATAACAGACCCAAATGCAATAACTGCAAAAAGCAGCATTTTGGAAAATGTACGGTAGACCCACGCGCTAAATTGTGTGGAATTTGCAAGACCTAGGGTCACAAAACCTTAGATTGCAAGGGGTTAAAGAACGCCACATGCTACAATTGTAACGAGGAAGGGCACATCAAAACCAACTGCCCAAAGCTTATAAAGAAGCCTGGAGAGACCAGGAAAACAAACGCATGAGTCTTCCGGATGAACGCCAGGAGATGGTGCAGGAGGATAACTATATAGCAGGTACTTTTCCTTATCAAGCAGTTTATGCAGAAATTTATCTGATGCTGACACATGTGATTCAATAATGAACGATCACTGTTGAGAACTGTTGTCTCCGTCTTAGTAAGACTTAGGTCATTTTATACGAAGTAGAAATTGGCCGATGATACTTTAGAAAATGCTCCAACAAACCTTAGATGGATATTTTATATCTAATAGGAATCACTCCTTTCTGATATTCCTACGGCAAGCTTTCAAGCTACCTAAATTCTTAAATATAATAAAGACAGATGTGACGTTTTGATCCTCTGTCAGAAAAGTGATGGACTAGGTCCAAATCTTTAATGCCATTGATGGTCTTTTGCGACCTAGGCTAAGTAATATTGAAATATTTTAAATAATGTTCATTAAGAATGTTAGTGCTTTAATAGCCTGTATAGGTTATTGACACCATGGCTAGTATATATTAAGGCCATCAGAATGAAAAAAAAAAAAATTAGCAGTTGTTGGATTTCAACTAAGAAATTGTTTTATTGGTGTTAGGAACCAATAGAAAGTAATGGCAAACTCGGATAAGACAACAGTCGATCGCGCCATTGATGGCACGACGCATGCTAATGATGCGGAAATTGTGAACCTTAGAATTTCTAACGATGTTCTTCAAACTATGATAGACGCAGCTGTTGGAAAAGCTGTGAAGAAGGCTGTGAAAAGGTTCAAGGAGTCTCATGCTGCTCGGTCCAAATTTTATCTAGGACCACACTTCCTTACTTTTAAGGAGGATCCCGTTCATGCCTCTGATGCAAAGGATGAACTAAAAAGGAAAAGGGAGGTAGATAACTCCCAGAGCTCTAAGAAGAAGAACAAACAAAAGTCCAACGAGAAACCTGTATGCAAGACATGCAAGAAGCGCCATTATGGGAAGTGCAGGTTCGAATCAACATCCCAGTCGCAGCCTAGGGCTTGTGGGATCTGCAAGGCTAAGGGACATAAAACGATGGACTGTAAGGACATGATGAATGCAGTCTGCTTCGGCTGTAATGAGAAGGGCCACATCAAGACTACGTGCCCTAAATTTGTCAAAGGAAATGCGGCTGAGGAAGTAAAGCCTAAAATTGAAAGCGCCTAAAATGCCTAAGCTAGTCCATAAATAATGACATCAGGTACATTCCTTGGCATTTATCAGTAATTTAAATGTTAAGAATTTTTATTTTGGTTCGGATACCAGTAAATCCTTCATAAACTATAAGTATAACAAGTTTTTAAAACTTGTTATAAGGACCCTATATATATATTAAGTGTAAGGTAAAAATTTACAAATAGAAAATTTATCAGAACTAGTTTTCTGTTCCTTTAAGAAATCGGTAAGTCGCAAAAAAAAAATGGTGGAAACGGCCGTCCCCGGAATCGAACCTGGGTCTAGGCCACACCCTTTCGCGCGCCTAGCCAACCGAGCTAGGTGCCTAGTTTGTGAAACTTCCATTATTGATTAAATATAAGCACTTGTAAAATAAACTTCCTTATCATTTATCAATGATAATTTCTGCTAAGTGTCCTGTTTTTTTATACAGGCAATAATAAATATTCATGAACCATAAACTTAGCAAAATTTTTATCATCCACAAGGTATAACTACCAAGGAAACCATAGTAACCGATTCTTATAGATAGGCAAGGAATCCTTCCGAAAATCTTAGAGCACTCTTTCTTCGTATAGAGTACGGCAACATATGTTATTTTAATTATTTTTCTCATTGTTTTTATCGCCTGCGAATGCCAAACTATGTTGATAAAAGTGCCATATGAGGATTGGCGTATCCTAGTGAGTCCCATAGATTACTTCCATGCCTGATCAGTATGGAGGTTTAATACATGGAACCCCTAAGATATCCCAATGATCATATTGTACTAAAGTCGACTAGTAGTATTCAAAGAAGATATCCATAATAGAGTTATCCAATAAATATTCCCTGGTAATGGAATATGAGGACTCATGACATGAACGTGTCACTTATTAGACACAAGCGTTGATGAGTGAACTGGAGCCTGAGATATAGAGATCTCTGTAACCTCCTTGTACCTTGATTATCTTCTCCTAGGAATACCCTGTTTACCCCTGGGAGGCAGGTAGGGTTAAGTTTCATATCCCACCTAAGGCTGTATTATTATAAAATCTCCAAGACGGCTAGTACCATCATTGGAAGAATCAAAACCCTGATTTACTAAAGTTTTAAAATAAAGGGTTCATATAGCCTAACTCGATATTCTCAGAGTTTGATAATTATTAGATAAGAAAGACGGTTCATTTTGCTTATGCACTCATTACCGCAACCCTATTTAGACAACGATTAAGAATTTGCCATCAGCTGCCCAGAATAGTCGAATTGTTCGACTGACGGCAAGGATTAGCTATTCCCTAAGATTTGTTAAGCAGTGGTTGAAATAACCATCTCACCTTAAGATAAGCTTTTCTATAAAAGTTGATAAATAAGTATCAAGGCTGCCCCTTTGGAGACCTTGTATAAATGGAATATTGAACAATCTATTGATTAGGACAATAGATTGGTAAGTCCAATTATCTGGATCTGAAAGTTGCATTGGAAACAACGAACAAGATCATACAAATTCCTAACCATCTGTAAGTTGCCATTATTAGGCAGAGAATACTTCCTTTGTTTCAGTAAATCTCGGGTCGAGATTTATTTTAAGGGGGTGAGGATGTAACACCTCGAAAATTTCGGGTTCAATAATAAAACGACACGTGTCATGTAAGACAAAACGCGTTGTAAACCCGGATTTAATAAAGATGTTTTGGCAGGATTTAAAAGTGGCGTCATGTTAATCTTTACCTCTGAACACCTCATTAATAAATCCCAAGACCCAAGTTATTATATATTAAACATCTACTGAGTCTTAAATCCATATATGGGTTGACAAGAATGGAATTGAAAATGCGTGACTCGATCCCACGAAGAAAAAGCAATGATAAACCTTTGTTTTCGGGTCTTGTTTATGGATTCAAGCAAACAATACATAATGGTAGGGTTTAGAATTGTTCAAGCACATTTTTTTGAGACCCCTTATTGATAAAACATGGCCCTAAATCGATTGCACATCACTTGCCCTTTCAAGTGCATGAAAGAACAACAATGCAGCCCCTGAGGAAGGGTAGTGCACCGCTACATTGATAGCGTAACGGTGCGCTACCAGTTAACCAGCACCAGAAAACAGGCTGTTGCCTGTTTTACGCATTTCTGACCCATTTGGCCGGTTTTTCTCACAAGTGGACGACCCTTAGACTTCCCTAGGCACTAGTAACAAGTGTTGGATGGTTGTGGTTGATCATAGACTTAGTTGTCAATGAATTGTGGTGATCTAAACACTATATAAAGCCAATAAGTTGCCAAACATTCTTCACACTTCACTTGTGCAATTGAGGAGCCTTTCTGGAACTTCAAAGCAGGCACAAGACCTTCCTAATCAAGCTTAGGACTTCAGTAAGTTTTCTAACCTTTCCTTAGTTTAAGTTTTAGCTTAGTTTAGCTTAAAAGTCAACCGTCGTAATTAAAGGTTGACTTAACGATTAATCACTATTGGTCCAGTGATTAGTCGAATCAAAGGTAGTTATAAGTTGGAAATTATGTGGGCTATAAAACCCCAAAAGGGTTTCCCCTGATCACCACCCTAATCAGGTCAAATGTCGGGTCAAACATAGAATTAAAAAGTCAACATAATGCTTAAAATGTCATTTATGCATAATTAGCTATCTAGAACATATATAACCTGTTTGATCATTGCTATAAATTAGTAATAAGTGTAAGAACATGTCCAAACATGTTCAACCCGACTATTTCCTGTTTAGACCCGGTTCGGAACCGAAAGTCACATAGTTTGACTTTCACTTTGACTTTCAGTTCTGACCCGCTTTAGTATGATTTGGAAATACCTTAGAGCTTCCTTAGGACCAGGCTACATGTTAGCATAACCCTCTGTGGTTGGTTCATTGATTGACCCATTCGTTTACGCGTTTCCGTTAATAGCTCATATGTTGACCATTATGCCCTTATTACCTTAAAACGTGATTTTTGGAAATGTAAAAGAGTAGAAACTTAAATTACTGATATATATACTTGTATGCAAAGGTTGACATCAGTTTGACTTATAGATTAAGATTTATGCTCATTATCGCAAATTTGTAGCTTTATGTTAATAAAACGGCGTAATTGGCGTATAGCCTAGTTAAGCCTACTTTTTGGTATCAAACTTAATACCCACTGATGTAATATATTATTTTAGGAATTTTAAAGATTTTTAATTAATTTTAGGCTGAGCATAACTAGTAGTCGTAGGCTTAATCCAGTAATTGTCGGTTTTGCCCTTATGGGCCGTAAAATGAGTTTTACATATCTAAACGACTCCAAACCTTTTTCTACTGATCACATATGATAAATAAATTATTTTAAGCCTTCTGGAAATATAAAAATATCAGATTTAAGTATCGAACCCAGAAATGGCCTTTAATCGCCTTATTTAGCGTTTTTAACGCATAGTATGTATTAAAATTATATTTGACAAACCCGGGTTGATACCTACTGATATATGAGGAAAATTATGATATTTTAACAGTAAGCAAAGGTTGATAAACTCATACTTCAGTTTTGAGCTTTTCGGCTTATGTGAAATTACCAAAATGCCCCTTCGGTGCATAGTTTGGTTATAAATGATATATTTCACATATATACTTTACCCTACTGTTATAACTCATCAAATTGAGTGTGTTTGCTGTTTACATCAGACCTGTAACTCAGTTAAACATCTAAACTCTTTTACAACCTTTAAAAGGACCAAACTACCCCTACAGGGCATAGTTTGTGTTTAAATTCGTTTCGGGCATAATGAAAGACATCCTACTGATGTTACAACATATTTGAAGCATATTAACTTAGGAAACCTGTATATGGATCTTACGGATACCCGTTACGCTTATTTCGCGTTCGGTTCGGTTTATGTAACAAGTTTACATAAATTAGCCGAAACGGGTCAAACCTTATCCTTTTTATCTCAAAATCCAGAATGTGTTTAGTTTACCCATATTATACAAGTCTTCAAACTTGTCGGGTCTAAATCACATTCTATTCCGGTCTTCGCTTAATCATGCGCCTGAACCGTAAACCTTCCTTAAAACTAACCGGTCTAAGTTACGACTTAAATAAGACCCGTTAGGAATCTAATAGGTTAATAAAACATTCGTTCCAGATTGAGAGCCCCAGTAAAAGTACTCGTGCTTGCTGATTAGAATATACGGCTGAGTATAAGTTGCATTGCTAGCTCAGGTAAATACTTTTAACTTATTTTCCCTTATACGGGCTTGGGATACGGTATTATAAAAATACCGCTTGGTCGGGTGTAGAAACCTTTTAATCGGAGATGATTAAATTGCATAATCCCGTTTTAATCTGTATTGATTGATAACAAATAACATTGGGGGTTAATGACCGTGTCCTGGATATCCTTGGCTCATTTTAAAAAGTGAATGGCCACGACGTAAGCACAAGGTGTAGACATAACACCTCCTGTTGCATATGTATAACGTATACTCACTCGTAAGGGTGTCTTCTTGTGAGATTATATTTGTGGTGTGTCGATTAATCTTGTCCGGCTTGTATTGTATAATCACCGGCCCTAAATGTTGGACAACCATGTAAATCGGATACAAGATTCTTATTAATAAAATTGTCCCAAGTATAAAAGATTAATTTTGCCTCTGTGCATTTTAATCAATGTGTCAAGATATTTTGTGCCGTTTGCACTCGAATCACTTTTCAAACTCTTTTTCCAAAATGAGTCAGTTAATTGTATTTACCAGTGTAAACTGACGTATTTTCCAAAAGGTTAAGTGACAGGTACTATGCGTAATTGGCTGGGAGCTCAGGGCGTCACTAGGGAATCTTGCAAGTTCTAGATGCCTAAAGTCTGCTGAACAGTTCTTCTATTTTTGATCCGCCTGTGGATCCTTTACCTTCCGTTGTAATACTTTGACATTACTTATATTCGGAATGTAATATATTTATCTTTTGCTTCCGCTGTGCATTATTATATTGTGTTGTTTGACCATGATGTTGCCAACCACGTCACGATACTCCCCCACCGGGCCCACAGGTGACACGTGGAAAATCGGGGTGTGACAGAGTCCGTCGAAACCTTGGTGAAAGTTCTAGAAAACCAAGTAAAAGTCGGAACAAGTCGTCAAGGTTAGGGTTTCACCCCTGGCTTAACAACTTCGTTCCTGTTTTTGATAAAATAGAGGAGAATTATGCGTCAAATATGGATTTCACTCCTGATTTAAGTTTAACGCAAATTCTAGTGTTTATAGAGGAAAAGACGGGTTTGAACAAGCAATTTAGTCGAAAGTTTGCGGTTTTCACACCTAATCTCAATTTAATCGCCCATTCATAATTTGAAAAATTGAGTGCAGTGATAGTGCAGCATAGGCGAGAATAGCGAGGAATGGCAGTAAGCTCATACGTAATCCCTACTGGACAGGTACGAGTCGGTCTGTTGGTTCTTAACTATAGATTAGGTCTCTAAGACATCGACCCGGACTAGGTCGAGTCTTGCCTAATTCCCTATAGTTATGGCTCTGATACCAATCTGTCACACCCCAACCGATGGCGGAAACATCGGGGCGTGGCACCGAGCGAAACAGATTGTCCAGAAGTTTCCATAACAACTACAATTACCATTTATTTAAAGCAACACGTCCCATACCATGTAAAAAAAAAATAACGTAATTATTACAGACAAATTCTAGTCAAATAGTTCTGTTCCGACAACTCAGGTTTCATTAGTACGGACAACTATTTGTTGGTTTCTAGGACTCTTTCCTAGCCTTGATTTCCAAGCAAATAGACACCTTAGGCACCTGTCACATACGTTAAAATAAAAGTCAATACTCATAGTGTAAAGGTGAGCATACAAGTTTGATAATAACATATAGAGTTCGAAATAGTTTACGCATAACCAGCACGTACACTGAGTGAAACGAAGCATGTTAGTTATCGACATGAACCTATCGATACCAATGACTGCGGGTTGACTGCCTAAGGCAGTTCGTAATACATGATCACCACTGTAATCCATGCAAATAATTGTTCTTAACAACCCCCGCGTGAGCGGGTGCTGAGTCCAAACTATAGTACTATCGTTGCTAAGGCAGGAAGACAACATTCCATGTGTAAACATAACAAACAAGCATTCATTAAGCCACGTATGACATGCAGGAATGGTTAGCGTTTAAATAGTATTGAGTAGTGTGTTCGATGTGATTTGAATATTCGTAACGTATGTAACACCCAAAAGTGCATAAAGAAAAAAGGGTTTGAGTATACTCACTGCGTTGATGGATTGAAGGGAGCGCGTAGAGCGGGGTTAGCCTGAACAGTTAATGATAACATAAAAGATAAACGGCGCGTAAAACGAAAAAAGTTACCAAGTGCAGAATGGTGATCCGGTCGGATGGCAATCCGGCTGGTCGGCCATTCGTGCGGATGTTGACCCATTTGGGTGGTTGTCCGTTCGGGCGGTCATCCGGTCGGATGACTGTTCGAGTGGATTGTTTCTTCCTTTGGGAAGGATGTGTTTGTGTATGATGGCTTTACTTTTGAAGTTTTCGTTGTAGTATTTTGAAAATATCGAAGTATCTCTACCTTTCAGGTCAGTCGAGCGGACAGTCGTTCGATCGGATGACAACCCGATTGGCGGGACACTTTGGTGAGAACAAGTTCACAGCAGGGCGGTCACTCGATCGGATGTCCATTCGACCGGGTGGCAACCCTGTTACTGAACATGTTGAAAATTTTGTTAAGTTTTAGATGAATCAAGATGCAACCCGATCGGATAGTGGGTCGAGCGGATGGCAACCCGGTCGGACAGCAGTCCAGTCGGATGAAAATTCGTCCCAGCAGTCTGGTCGTGCTGTTACTTGATTTTGCTTGGAGTGTTGTAACTTGAGCGAGACGTTGTGATGACTGGTTTAAACAATGGGAACCCTATCTCGTCCCGAATGACCTGACCGAACAGGAATCACGCTAGTCCGTCAGTGCACGGTTCGAGACGGTTGTTCATGTCCAGACCCGAATTCACTATCTTTCAGATGGAACTTGGTTCTAGCACTGATACATCGCTAAGAACGAGTAGATGATCAGTAGTAGTTCCGATTCCACCGGGTTTGAGTGCCTTGAGTGTAAAAGAGTTGAAAGAAAGTTGGTTAACCATCTTTCAATCCTTTTCATTGTGAATATGTTTAGATCTGTGAGAGATCCTCGTTTGTTTATGTGGAAATCGATTAGATCTAAGTTGCTCATGGTGGATTGAGGCCAAAGCATGAAGTTCTTCAAGAACACATGATGACGTCATCCTAGAACACCTTGAATCTTGATGATTTCCCGGTTAAAAGTTAAGATTTAAAAGATAGAAAGGTGTCGGAGTGCGCGTAGATTAAGGAAGTACAAGATTTAGGACGAGATCTTACCGGAATTGCGAGAAATCGAAGGAAAAAGCGAGCAGACGCACTGGTCGGACGTTAGTTTCCAAAAGTAGAAAGAATGAAAGTGACAAGGGGTATTTATAGGGTTTCCCAAAGTGGAAAGGGAAGGAGAGGTTGGTCGCTTGGGTGGCAACTCGCCCGGATGGCAGTTCGGCTCGGTCGGGTGGCTGCCCGGTCGGGTGGCGGTTCGGTCGGTCGGCACCTGGTTCGAGCGCTCGATGCGACGAGTTTTACCGTTTCGATTCGCGTGTAGCGCTTTTTGATGCGATTCGAGCAAGTGATGCGATAGAGTTGCTTATCAAATTACTTTTAATCCCAACTACTCGTATCTCGCACTATCTCTTCTCTACCAATTACCATACCATTTCGATTGCGATTGAGTTTCGATTGCGTTTCGATTGATTACCACACATAACATAAATAAACATGCACAAGTTACACATAAGGCACACACACACGTATAACAATAACCAAAATGCGTATTTCGAGATGCGAGTGCGATTACCATTCGATGTCGATTCGATTAGCATAGATCGAGTATCGTTTTAGTTAACTTTATCGCATTGTTACTTCCTATAGTTCACAGTCGTAAGTCGATTAAATAGCGAATAACACACGTCGATTACTGCGATTATTGACATTTACTCCACATAATACAACTAAAGTAAACACATAAAAGAAATTCACTATTAGTCAAGTCGCGCGATCGATCGATGACTTTGACCTTGACTTTGGCTTTGGCTTCGAAACACGGGGTGTTACATATAGGTCTGCCGGGTGTTGGGCCAGGTGGCGGCCCATGGTCGTGCCTGGGTTTTAAGTTATCGCGACCCGCGTAAAGGTTGGGGTGGGGTTTACGCGGCCCGCCTCAGCCCAAAATTTCAAATTTTAAATTAATTTTAATACTATTTAGGGTATTCGGGGCCCGTTTTCGCGTATGGGGTGTATTTTGGGATATATTGGGATATTTTAAAATATATTAGGGTGTCGGAAAATATTCAAGGGTGTCGGTTTGGAGTTGTTATATCCTCCCCACCTTGTTTTAGAGCTCATCCTCGAGATCTACTGGAATAAGTGTGGATATTTCTTTTGCATTTCCGATTCAAGCTCCCATGTGTACTAAGGTCCTCTTTTGGACTCCCACTTCACTTTGACCAGAATCAATCTTTTATGCTTGAGGTTCTTGATTTTCCTGTCTTCAATCTATAGAGGCCTTTCTACAAACTTGAGTTGTTCATTTACCTCTATATCCTTAAGAGGTACTACTAGTGATTCATCAGCTAAACACTTTTTGAGATTAGATACATGAAATACATCATGTATCCCTGCCATTTCCTCTGGCAGTTGTAGCTGATAGGCTACAGGTCCTATTCTTCTAATAATCTTAAAAGGCCCAATATACCTAGGACTTAGCTTTCCTCTTTTGATGAATCTTACTACTCCTTTCCAAGGAGAAACTTTCAACAACACTTTATCTCCTACTTAAAATTCCAATGGTTTGCGTCGGTTATCAGCATAGCTCTTCTGTCGATCACGTGCTACTTTTAGTCGTTTCTTGACTTGAATAATCGTGTCGGTTGTCTCTTGTACTATCTCAGGTCCAGATAGTTGCTTCTCCCCAATTTCTGCCCAACAGACTGGGGTTTGGCACTTTCGTCCATAAAGTGCTTCGAATGGTGCAGCGTTGATACTTGTGTGATAACTATTATTATAAGAAAATTCTATTAAAGGTAAATGATCGTCCCAATTACCTCCGAAATCAATTACACAAGCTCTAAGCATGTCTTCCATCGTCTGAATTGTTCTTTCGCTTTGTCCGTCCGTTTGAGGATGATAAGCTGTGCTCAGATTTAAATTGGTTCCATTGCTTTTTGGGAACTTGACCAAAAATGAGAGGTAAAACGGCTATCCCTATCAGAAACAATTGATAAAGGTATCCACGTAATGAAACGAATTCATTTACATATAATTTAGCTAACTGTTCCATACTGAAAGTTTCTTTCATTGGTAGGAAATGAGCTGACTTGGTTAATCTATCTACAATCACCCAGATTGTATCATTACCTTTTCTTGTTTTGGGTAATTTAGTAACAAAATCCATTGTTATCAATTCCCATTTCCACACTGGCATTTCTAACTGTTGTAACAAGCCTGAGGGTTTCTGATGTTCAGCTTTAACTTGTGAGCAAGTTAAACATTTAGAAACATAGGTTGCTATGTCCTTTTTCATTCCTATCCACCAGAAAATTTTTCTTAAATCCTGGTACATTTTATCACTTCCTGGGTGCATCGTATATTTAGACTTATGGGCTTCTTCTAGTATACGATGACGTAGGTTTCCTAATTTAGGTATCCACATTCTCTTTTCATGGAATCTCCAAATTCATTCCTTGTTCTAATTCCTTAATCATTCCTTTTAATTTTTCAGTATCATCCTTGATTACTGATTGTTGTGCTTTTCTAATTTGATCATTTAAATCTACTTGTAGATTTAATTTAAGAGAACGTACCCTTTTTGGCTTTTCGTTATACTTTCGGCTTAAAGCATCTGTCACGACATTTGCTTTTCCTTCATGATACTGGTTATAACAATCATAATCACTAAGTAATTCCATCCAGCGTCTTTGTCTCATATTCAATTATTTTTGCCCGAAAACATACCTTAAACTTTTATGATCAGTAAATATGGTAAACTTACTACCATAAAGATAATGTCTCCAAATTTTCAAAGAAAAAATTATTGCTCCTAATTCTAGATCATGGGTTGAGTAATTTTCTTCATGATTCTTAAGTTGTCTAGAGGCATAAGCTATAACCTTTTGACGTTGCATTAATACACATCCATAACCTAGTTTGGAAGCGTCACAATAGACTACAAAGTCTTCAGTTCCTTCTGGTAACGCTAGTATGGGTGTATTAGTTAATCTTTGCTTAAGAATTCTAAAGGCTTCTTCTTGCTTTGGTCCCCATTCAAAATTAATGGATTTACAGGTTAACTTAGTTAAAGAGATGGCTATTCTAGAGAAATCTCGAATAAATCTTCTATAATAACCGGCCAATCCTAAGAAACTTCTAACCTCGGTTGGTGACTTAGGTGTTTTCCATTTAGTAATTGCCTCGATTTTTGTGGGATCCACATGAATTCCTTCATGGTTAACTAAGTGTCCAAGAAACTGTACCTGTTCTAACCAAAATTCGCACTTTGAAAACTTAGCATAAAGCTTTTCCTTTCTTAGTAAACTTAGAAGTGTGTGCAAATGCTTTGCATGATCTTCCTTACTTTTAGAATAAATGAGAATATCATCAATAAAAATAATTATGAATTTATCTAAATATGGCTTACATATTCGGTTCATCATGTCCATAAATGCGGCTGGGGCATTGGTTAAACCAAATGGCATGGCAGTAAATTCATAATGACCATACCTTGTTCTGAATGCGGTTTTAGGAATGTCCTCTTCCTGTACCTTTAATTGATGATATCCTGACCTTAAATCGATTTTAGAGAAAAATCGAGCTCCTTGCAGTTGATCGAACAGATCATCGATTCTCGGTAATGGGTACCGATTCTTAATCGTGACCTTGTTTAATTCACGGTAGTCAATGCACATACGCATTGATCCGTCCTTCTTTTTAACGAATAAAATTGGCACTCCCGATGGGGATGAACTTGGCTGCATAAATCCTTTTTCCAACAATTCATCTAATTGTTTCTTTAGTTCTTGCATTTCTGCGGGTGCCAACCGGTAAGGTGCTTTGGCAATTGGTGCTGTTCCTGGTAGCAGGTGAATTCTGAATTCAACTTCTCTATCCGGCGGTAGTCCTGGTAATTCCTCTGGAAATACATCTGAAAACTGAGACACTACTGGAATGTCTTTTAGTTCCTTCCCTTTAGTGTTAGTGATTATGGAAATCAAATACACTATAGACCCTTTTCTTATATAACTTGCAGTTTTCATCACTGAGATGAATTTCATGGATCTAAATGGTTTATCACCTTTAATTGTGATATTTTCACCTTTTGGTGAATTTACTTGGATTGACTTTTGATCACATAAAATACTGGCTTTATTGGCTGTTAACCAATCCATTCCTAAAATGACATCAAATCCTGCCAGATTCACTATGTGTTGGATAGCACTATTATCCACTTGGTTTCCATTGTTATTGACGCTGGGATTCTCATTAACCAAGTTAATGTTACTCTGGTTATCGTTATTCAGATTTTCTTTATTCCCTTCGTCGGCCATCTGAATTTTAAATATTTACCACATATTAATATCACAAAATAAAATTTTAATATAGCCAATCACATGACACGCATTTTGGTCAAAAGCGTCGATCATTGCGACTTTACTCTATTCATATACTATGCATCTATTACACACCAGTACTGAAATAAAAATTACAATACCAACTGAAATAAAATTACACTAATAGTAGTAGGCATCCGTACACACATATTTTATTTTATTTTATTACTTCTTTTAATATTATTACTATTACCGTCTCTACCATCACATTCATGGATATGGATTCATCCAGAAATCCATATTGCGCTCGTCATACTTCCAGACGAGTCTCTCTCCTACCTGTCTCATCCTTTCACTACTCTCTAAAATTTCCTCACCAAAAGTCCTAAGTTCTTGTTCGTTTTCTGCACTCATTGGGGGTGCAGGTTCTAGGACTGGGTTCGGAATCTAGGGTGCGGGTTCCTGGTATGGAGGTGTAGGTGCCTGGAATCGGTAAGGATCTTCCTAAAATTTCCCTAATGTATTCGTCGTGATAATAGGGATCTAAAGGATCCAAACCTAGGTAGGCTCCCACGTTTGGCATGGGCATGTCTTCATGTATCGGGTAACGTTGCACAAAGTCCCTATTGTCGTCCCACCAAGGGTCGTAATTTGGGTCTAAGGGGTTTGGTGCTGGTACCCTAGGTATTTCTTCCGAATTGAAGTCATGCATTTCTACTTGGTTTTCAGGGTTTTCTATTTCCATTGATTGGTCAGGAATTGGTAGTTGTGGTTGGGGTGCTATTATTTGCTCCAGATTAGGGTCAGCTGCAGTGGTTGCTAGGATGTGGATGTTGGCTATACCCCTATTGATCATGTCCTGGGCATAGGCATCTGTCTCTCTCTTGGCTGCTGTTAATGCTCTCTGGTCTTGTAACTTTTTCATACGTTTTCTACGCTCGTGTGCCCCTCTACTGAACCATCCCCTCTTTTTCTGAGGAAATGGCTCTTCTGACTGAGCCTTAAACACAAAGATTCCTTCTTCCGTATCAGCAGAGTACCCTGAGAGGGCAGGCTGAGAAGAGGAGGTGCCTTCGCTTCTAGGCGAACCAGACAATTGACGGTACGCGTCAGATGGTCCTTGGTCGCTCATACTGTAAACTAACAAATAGTCAAATAACACATAACAATAAATACAGTTATGCACGTATTCCAGTAATTTATTTCCTAACAGATTGAATTTTGATGTCAGCAGAACGCTTCTGTGGCTGAATCAATGGCTCGGCTCTGATACCACCTTCAGTCGCAACCCCCGATCCCTAATCCCCGGGAACGGGCGGCCGCGAGCCAGTTTCGGTGGTATCGCGTGTTTGTCTAATTTGGCAGCGGAATTTTCATCAGGATCGTAGTTAGGAAATATTTAATCAGAGTAAAATACCACATTTTCATAACATTAAATACATGGGATAAAACCCAAGTTTTGCATTACACACATTTTCATAGGAATAAATCCTATTTTATTAAATAAAACATCTATTTTATTTTAGGTAACTTTATTGCCACTTTTCCAAGCCTTCAGTGCTGTCCAGCTGGCTTCTATTTGGCTTTCACAGTTTGTTACCTGAAACGCGTTTTAAAAACATTTGTCAGTGGGAAATACTGGTGAGTGAATCCCAGTTTAATCAAGTTTAAATAAAACCTATTGTACAGTATTGAGGGCGATCTCCCAATTACATTTGTTCCCAAGTTATATCAATTAACATCCATGGTACTGTCAGACCCGACTTGTGGAAATGTTACTCCTTGACCAGGTGGTAACAAATTTTGTATACAAAACCCTAACATACTCATGATAATTGTATTCTTACAAATACTCAATAACTGCTTGATATATAATTAATCGTATGAGGTTTTGCAAAAACAATTCACAAAAAATTTACAAAAAGCGGATAAACTCACATTGCTATTTTAGATTTTCTGTAAGGGTTTCCTGAGAATTATCTATAATTTACACAAAAGCACACGTGTTAGTATAATAACCCATTTTAACATTAGTAATACCCTTCCCGAGACGGCATTCCAACGACTGCGTCGGGCAGAACCACGACAGCCGTTACGGAACCCTAGATCAATCGGGCAGCGTATCTAATACGTATCCAGGGGTTATAATACTTACAACGGAGCAGAACTTCGCTATTTAGGGGGTATAATACCCGTAGATTATGCCTACAATTTAGATTTGAGAGAAAGAAAACGTTTTTGAACGAATTCGAATGAAGATCCGATGGCCTGCTTATATAGTGCTTCACTTCAGTTTTCTCGCGGCCCGCGTAAAACAAGGCAAGGGCCTTACGCGGCCCGCGTCAACTATAGTCAACGCGTAGCTTGTCCGGATCAGCTTATAGGTCTGCCGGGTGTTGGGCCAGGTGGCGGCCCATGGTCGTGCCAGGTTTTTAAGTTATCGCGGCCCGCGTAAAGGTTGGAGTGGGGTTTACGCGGCCCGCCTCAGCCCAAAATTTCAATTTTTAAATTAATTTTAATAGTATTTAGGGTATCCGGGACCCGTTTTCGTGTATAGGGTGTATTTTGGGACATATTGGGATATTTTAAAATATATTAGGGTGTTGGAAAATATTCAAGGGTGTCGGTTTGGAGTTGTTATAGTTTTGAAGATGCATATCATCATGTGTGTTTAACCTTGAGATAAAGCTTTTTATGGGCTTAAGGACCTAGGTCTTCGTATGATACTTTATCAACAATTTTGCTTTCCAATAACTTTACAAGAGGTGTTGATAAAACTTTGTTTTTGAAAAATGTTGGTGTTGATCTTGTTTTTTTGTTCAAATTTATGTTGATCATAGCATTTTTGGATCAAAACACCACACTTGGTACAAATTTCAACTGCAGTCAAAATTTGAAATGAGTGTAATGAATGAGCTTACATACTTTCTTGGCTTACGATTTGTGCAATTTGACAAATAAATTTATATTGATCAAATTCTTTATAAATTTGATTTTAAAGATTGTAAACCACGTATTACTCCCATGAGTACCAATGCATCTCTCATCCTAATTTCAAGAGTAAACCGAAAATAATTATTTTTTGTTGGCGAACTCATTTCTTGGCATGCCACTTAGACCACACGTAGTGGGCGTGAGGGAGGTTTCATCTCAACCTTTGGGTGTGGCACATTGCCCCCCAAAGGCGAGGGTAGGGCCGGCCCGGCGGGGGTGCAGGGTGCGCGACGGCTCAGGGCGCAAACCCTCTGGGGCCCAAAAATTAATTTTTTTTGAGTAAATTACAAAGTTCGTCCTTTATGTATGTCATATATTACAAAGTATGTCCTTTATCTTTAATAAGCTCAGAAAACATACTCAATGTTTGTAAACCCTTACAAGTTATGTCCTTTAGTCATAACACAATTAGTTTTCATGGTTAAAGTTGACTAAGTCAACCCCACATAAGGGTATTTTAGTCATTTTATCCTAAATATTATAATAAATAATCAATAAATAAAACAACTTTGGAGAATCAAAGCAGTCTTGCTTTGAATTAATTGCACAAGGTTTTAGGCAGGGTTTTCATCATCGTCTTCTTCAACCTTATTTCCACCCTTATCCACCTCCACCCCTCAAACCATAACCAACCATGGCTTCTTCATCTCTCTTTTCCCCAACCCCTAGAACAACAACAACAGCAGCTTACTTTACAACTTTACAACAAATCCCAAATGGGTTTGATTCAGTTACCAATTTGGAGATGAACCCAAAAAGGGTTTACATTCAAGAACCCCCTTGGATTACTTCTCTCCCCACCACCCACCAACCTCGCCTCCGCCTCCGCCTGTGACCATCAACCACCCCCACAAACACTAGTCAAAATTAGATCTACACATGATATCGCATTCAACACAAAACCTTTTACTAAAACGCAGATCTGGTCGATCTGGAGTTCAATCTCGCATTCAACACATGAAACGGAATCGAAGTCAGAACCTCTTTGACGCCGGAAACTGCAACATCGTCGGCGATTCTTATATATCGGATGCGGCGATCTGAACCAGAGGATGCGGTGATTCTTATAAAGAGTGGGGCAGTTGTGGGGGTGCACTGAACTAGGGTTCCGATCCGAGAGAAAGTAAGAGGGGAGGGTTGGGCGTGGGAGTTCTTGGTCGCCGGAGTTGGGTGTGTGTACGGCGGTGGTGGTCATTCTGGTGGTGGTTGTGGTCTTGCAATTAGAGAGAGATAGAGCTGGTGTGTGTGTGAGAGAGAACAATATGGCGGTGGTGGTCGGTCTGCTGAGGTGTACGGCGGTGGTGGTGGTGGTCTTGCAATGAGAGAGAGAGAGAAAGCTGGTGTGCGTGTGAGAGAGAGAGGGTGTGGTGGAGGTGAATGTTGAAGATGATTATGATTATTAATTTTAGAGTAAATTACAAAAGACAGGGTAAAAAGACTAAAATACCCTCATGTGGGGTCCATTAGGTCAGATTTAACCATAAAAACTAACTGTGTTAGGGCTAAAGGACATAACTTGTAAGGATTTGCAAACATCGAGTATGTTTCTTGAATATATTGAAGATAAAGGACACTGTTTGATATAAGTGACATACATAAAGGACGAGTTTTGTAATTTACTCTTTTTTTTAATAAAGTTATGTTGTATCTTAATTTCTTAAAATATTATTCAATCTACAATTAGTTTTGTGTGTTCCATTTTTTTTTTATGAAAAAATCTTATTTTGTTTTTTTTTCTCTTTTAACTCTGTGTATTTTTTAAATAAATTTGGATAGGTTACGATGGTTTTACATGATCGGTTAATAACGATTTTTAAAGTTACGACGTAACTATTCCGTATTTTCTTAATTTACTCTTACAACGTGTTTTATTTCTACGTTTCATTATCCTAATGCGCGTGTGATGCGTTTTTTATCTACGTTTCCACGTAAAAAAGCAGCCCGCCGCAACATGCGGGTGATTCCACAAAATTTTAATTCATTTTAATATATTTAAAACTTTTTTGTATATTATTTTTAAAAAGATTATATTTTAGGGGACCGTATTTTATCTTCGCACAGAGCCCACATATTTTAAAGTTTTTCGGAGACGGCCCTGGGCGAGGGGGTGCTGGCGTGAGTGCGACCACATAGATGATACCAAGCAATGTGTATGGGGCGCAGGGGCGGACCTAGTGTAGGTATAGGCGTAGCACGGGCTATGGCTCAACTTTTTTCCGTTAATGTAAATTTTTTTTTTTCGATTTTTATACTAAGGACACCCCTAAACAACTACGAGGACACCCCTCAAAATTTTTTTTACCAACCAATAATAAGCCCAGTTGGTGATGATGATACAAACCCAAATAATAAGCCCAAATAACTAAATAATAGCACATCAAATTAGCCCAAAACACCAAATAATACCCTATTAGCTATTTGTTTTACTTTATTTATTTATTGTTGTTTTTTTTTTAATATTGTATGATTGCATGGTAATTTTTTTTTGGATACCCCTGAGTTAATGTTCTAGTTCCGCCACTGGCAAGACGTTGATTTAAAAATATAAGTAAATCCTCACACCCTCATGACCACTACACATCTTCGAGCAAGTGAATGTGAGGGCCCCTTCTGTCTACGTAGCGTTAAGACGACTTCATTTTTTTCACTCACTAATGGTCTTAGGGGCTGCTTGGTAGTCTCTTGATGACCATTCAGATGCTACATCTTAATGGTTTAAAACCTCTGAATGAATAAGAGGTAACATCAAGTCTGAATGGTTAAGAGGTAACCTCTGAATAGTAAATCATCACATGTCATATTTTTCTACCTTCTCATTGATAAAATTCTTAATGGTTCCATTAAGAGGTAGCCTCTTAATGACCATTCGGAAGCTACCAAACTGCTCATTGACAAACTAAGAATCCACTGTCATGAACCACACATTAAAATATTCAAAAAGTTGCACTTAAGGGGAAGTAGGGCACCTGCAATAGGTCATAGGCCACGGACCTCCATGTCAAACTTTTTCGGTACTCACATACCCTAAGAACTCTTTCCCTCTTCTTTCTCTCTTACAAAAGACATTAAGATTTAAGAATGATCCGTAGTCATGGACTTTGACATTGGAAAACCAAAGAGATTCTTAGCAAGTCTTCGCCATGTCAACGCCACATACGACTAGGAGAGAGTCAAATACCAGCGTTTGAGATGCTATTAGGTTCACTTTTTATTAAAATATATTACAAAATAATTAATAACTAATAACGAGACTCTCGTTATTTGTGGGAAATTCGATTAGTACAATACCGGTTACAAAAACTAAATAAATGAATATAAAATACAACTAAAATGTACCAATCTTGATTCAAGGCCAATGTCTTTGAAAACTTCAACCGCATCTACGAGATCAAAACTCCGCTGCAACACAAGCAAAATTGTTGACGGTTTTTGGTTGAGTCACGTGTTCAACACGCTTCCCTTAAAACAGATTCCGCGCATCCTCTCAGACGGTCTGTCTCCCAGGGTACAACAACCGGAACAGTATGTGTACTGCCGGAGATGGCTCTCGCGCCCAAGATTCCACCGGGTATAATAGTGTTCATAAAATAGGAAATATTTAGAAGTGTAAAAGAATAATTTAGAGAATACATTTCTCTAAATTTTATCCAACAAAGACAACCTGCATGTGTGTATAATATTTCTATTCCCTCTCTCAGAATGAACCGTGTTCCTATACTTATACACAATGTAGTCTACACATAATTAAAACCCATTTAATCTTGTAGTTAATACTGTATTAACCAAGATAATTAATCTTGTAACTACAAGATCATAAAAAGGTTTTAATCGCATTAAAATGGAGTTGAAGTGGTCAACATAACTGTCATATCAATTCATGACGATCTCGTAACTGACGGAGACTTGGTTGACTGATCGTGACCAGCGCCCAAGCGCGCCGTAGGCCGCTCGTATGCTAGACGCGCACACTCTGCAAACCTGCGCACGCTTGAACTGCCTGCCAGTCCGTGCGCCACGCTTCAAGGATCTCACGCCATGCCATATGCGCGCCATACGGATGCCACTACGCATACCAGGACGCCACCTGGTCATGCGCCATCCGTACTCGCGCGCCAATGACGTGCGCCATGTGCCTAAGGAGCTCGCGCCGCATCTACATGCGCAATGCCATGACATCTGCCTACGCCACCCAAGGGTGCGCCATAAGCGGACCCGCCATGTATCTGACCACACGCTCATGGACAAAAATACAAAGGCGGTGTGCGAAGTCCAAAGTGCAATATAGCCTATAGCCCACGGCACGCGCGCATATGTGCACGAGTAAGGGTGCTGCGCACCCTTTAGTGTCCCCACTAGTGTTTGCGTTTAAGGAAACAATATACAAGGAGTGCTCCTCCTTATAAACCACTTTAAGTTTTGTCATCCCACCTATGTGGGACAAGTTGACAAAACTAATCCATTTTATTCATCTTTGTTTGTTCCAAACATACAACTTCAAGCTTCGATATCTCGTTCATCTTAGCTCTATTTGGACATAGTTTGAACACAAACCATAAATAATTATTTATACAACACATATATAAATATTATTGATGTCCAAAATATTTAGTGAAAAACTCATTTTCACTAAAATTTCCAACAATCCCCCACATGAATGGAGATCGATTAAAACACACAAAATTCCCCGATGAAAACTCGACAGTCGAGTATTGCTGGATAGGTAGGTTTTGCCTTTGAACCTTCCTTTGTGAAGCATAATTAGTCTACTAGGGTTTTGTAGACGTGATGTCCTTGAACAACCCCCCATTTGTGTAAACGACAATATACATTCACACAATACTTTCCCTAGCCGGGCCATCCCCTCACTATCGTGTCCTATAATGGTCATGGAGCACTTTCCTGGTTCTGCGGGAGCTCTAGGAATTATGCCCTAATTCCATTCGAAGCGACCACACTTCTCTCCAACATAGGTGATTTCCCTTTAAATCATTAAAAGCATTATGGTTTACTATGATTTACACAAATCATAAAACCACATATTATGCTTAAACTCACAACAATGTCACTGAATATTATAGGAATGGACTAGGACGTATTTAAACACCCTTTTATAGTTTTAGGGGGGATATATGAAACATATAAACTAGCTCATATATAAACATATATATTAGCTACGCCCCCACAGTGACTACCCTTCGGTTCATGATTAAGTTGGCCTATTGAACCTAGATCTTGGGATCTCCAGTCAACTAGGTTAGGTTTCCCTCATGTCCCTTTTCCATGGCTTTAGTCCCATTCCACAACCTGATCTCTTATCAACCCACTGGTTGTTGGATCCAAAATTATCTTTGACTTTGCTAAGTCACCAACGACAATTTAAATTGAGATCAGTTGTTCTAACGTGTTTCTTGACTCGCTCACTTTTGCCTTTAGTCGATTCATAAGACTTATAACTCGTGATCTCAACCTGGATCCAGTTATGTACCTTGTCTTTAGAATGACATGAAACTCAATTCATGGCTAGACACGTTTTCACCATGCCTTTGGTGTGTCATGACTGACATCTTACTAGATTTGAATCTAACCAATTGGCATTCGAGTCCAATCTACTCGATTGACTCCATATAACCATTGTGTACTCCACTTGGTCATGCGTTTTCAATATATGCAAGTCACCCCCCACATTTAAGTGTAATTGGATAGCATCCAATTGGGGCGATGAAAGGTTCTCCCTTTCATTTCGAGTTTGAGAAAACTTCTCAACTACCATTTCCACATTCAAATGCAAGTCACCCCCACATTTAAGTGTAATTGGATAACATCCAAATGGGGTGATGAAAGGTTCTCCCTTTCATTTCGAGTTTGAGAAAACTTCTCAACTACCATTTCCACATACCCTAAAGGGTTTGTTTCTTAAATGGCCTCCTCCCCCCACATTGCTTGCATTTTAATGAAGTTATATTTATAGTTTTGTTTAGCACAAAATTCGTTCTTGTGTCATCACATATTTTGAATGTTTAAAGTCAATTCAATCTCCGTCGAGCATATAAATTAACAAGTATTAGTCTAGCATGCTTTAGACCACAATACTCTAGCATGTGAACAGAAGATGCATCATTCTGATTCTTCACAGCCTTAAGAGATAACGCACTATCTCTTCCGAACATTCGTTTCTTAGTTTAGACACAATAATGAAATCATTTCACCGTTCCAAAACCATCTGTTTTAGGAAGGCCTCAAAACCATAGTTAACTTCATCCATTAGGATCATAACTCGTTTGCCTTTTATCTCCAAGGCTTCACCATTGACTTACTAAGGATTTAAATATAAGTCTTAATCCAAGTCTCTTTGATGAAAGTTCTTTGTATAAAATCACTCGAGTCTTGAGATATAGTCAATTAGATTGACTCTCAACAACAAGGCATTCACATATGCTTATAGTGATATATACGTTTACATTGTTGTTTCATTAATACCATGTATGGTGATACTCTCCCAAATTGAGGACTAAGCCTCCACATAGTTTAAACAACATTGATGGTGGTAGAAGCATCTACAAGTCCATCACCATTGTAAATTTCCATTAATAAATTTTCTAAATTTATTAAAATCATTTACAATAATAACATATATTTCTTTCATATGTTATATTCTTTGAAAACTTACATGTGCATTTCCATGTTGATGCTCTCAACATTAGATGACATATCTCGTTTTCGTGCATTTCATCTCAAACCATGCACCATGTTTCTCACGAACTCGTTATACGTTTGATGTTTGATTTGTGACTTATTACATAAGTCATGATCACAACTCGCTCGTTGTGTCCGTGTAAATTAGTTTTTACACTTTGTATCAAAATGTGTATCCTTTTGACAACTTATTAGTAGTCCTAAATAACGGATAGACAAATGATATCTAAACATCAAATCCCTAAGTGTTATTAATTTCAACACTTTAGAACGAAATAAACACAATTACATCGTTCTGTCATGTTTTGAGGTACTCCCTCAATGGAACATGTATAACTTGTTTCGTCTTGAAACTTTAAACTTGAAAAATCACAAGTTGTCCAAAATATAAAGTTGTTTACAATTAACTACTCGCAAGTAGTTGAGCAACATCGTTTTAATAAATGGTTTATCATATTCAAACCATTTCTAACCGCTGTTAGATAATAACGATTATCAATCGTTAAAATGAGTGGTTTGTATGAAAACCAATTCTAATATGCTAATTAGAATTTAAATGTTTAACAAACATTCAAAATATTCGGTTTTATAAAGTAAACCGCTTCTAACGCGCTCGTTAGAAATAAAACGAATACAATTATTCACTTTTGGTTTACTTAAATGAACGTTTTCTAACACGCTCGTTAGAAATGAACACATATCTTTTCTAACACGCTCGTTAGAAAATATATAAAACGATTACAAATCATCTTAAATAGTTTATCATAGTTAACCGGGTTCTAACTCGCTCGTTAGAAATTAACGATTGCAAATCGTTAAATAGTTGGTTATAAGATAAACTAATTCTAATACGCCCGTTAGAAAATTAAACGATTATTTATTTCCATAAGCCGTTTTTGGTTTATATAAAATAAACGTTTTCTAACCCGCTTGTTAGAAATAAACAATTGACAAAGTCGTTAAATCGTTTCTAACACGCTCGTTAGAAAATAAACAACTATCAAACTCTTTAAATCGTTTCTAACACGCTCGTTAGAAATAATCGATTACAAAATTTGTTTCGAAGTTTATAAAAAAATATAAACTATTTCTAATACGCTCATTAGAAATAAACAAATAAAAATCGTTTAAACGTATGTGGAAAAAATCCGTTTCTAACTCGCTCGTTAGAAGTTTAATAGTTTAGATGAAACCGTTACAAGGTTTATTATCCAAAATAATTGTCTCCAACACGCTCGTCGGTAATTATTTGAAATAATAATATTTTCTAACACGCTCGTTAGAAAATCTAAACGTATATTTTCTAGCACGCTCGTTAGAAAATCTAATCGTATTTTAACAAGTTAGTTTTACTCAATCATCGTATCTAACACGCTCATTAGATATAAAGGATGATATTAAAACTTATTATTCTATAAAATTCTAACACGCTCGTTAGAGATTAAAAAGTTTTAATCTTGTTATTCTTTCAACAACGTTTGTAACACGCTCGTTAGAAAATATTAAAACTAGTTATTTTATAAAATAATTACTTTCTAAAATGCTAATTAGAAAATATAAAAATTTAAGACTTTTAAAACCAACATTAATCTCACAATTATGGTTACTAAAAGCTTATTAAAAAAAAATTAAACGTTACAAACATTTAATTTGTAAGGGGTTACAAAATAAAATTTTCTAATACGCTCATTAGAAAATTTAGTATTTCAAAAACCTATTGAAATACATATTATTTTGTATATGTTCGGTTTTACCTAAACACGAACAAAAACCACGAACTCCAAAACATGAATCAAAACAGTCGTTTTGCAACCCGGTATTCGGATTAAAGATTGTACTCCAATCATAAAATTAATCCGACTCATTGTACAAAATAAATATTTCCCAAAAAATATTTTCAAGATTTTAACAAAAATCTCATTAAATATTTTAACTTTCGTGAACCTAAATCCTCGTAGAGAAGGGATTTAAGATTGATGCAACAATCTTCACGAAAGTCTGTTTTAAGATTGTAGGAACTAGGTTCACTTTTTATTAAAATATATTACAAAATAATTAATAAATAATAACGAGACTCTCGTTATTTGTGGGAAATTCGATTAGTACAATACCGGTTACAAAAACTAAATAAATGAATATAAAATACAACTAAAATGTACCAATCTTGATTCAAGGCCAATGTCTTTGAAAACTTCAACCGCATCTACGAGATCAAAACTCCGCTGCAACACAAGCAAAATTGTTGACGGTTTTTGGTTGAGTCACGTGTTCAACACGCTTCCCTTAAAACAGATTCCGCGCCTCCTCTCAGACGGTCTGTCTCCCAGGGTACAACAACCGGAACAGTATGTGTACTGCCGGAGATGGCTCTCGCGCCCAAGATTCCACCGGGTATAATAGTGTTCATAAAATAAGAAATATTTAGAAGTGAAAGAATAATTTAGAGAATACATTTCTCTAAATTTTATCCAACAAAGACAACCTGCATGTGTGTATAATATTTCTATTCCATCTCTCAAAATGAACCGTGTTCCTATACTTATACACAATGTAGTCTACACATAATTAAAACCCATTTAATCTTGTAGTTAATACTGTATTAACCAAGATAATTAATCTTGTAACTACAAGATCATAAAAAGGTTTTAATCGCATTAAAATGGAGTTGAAGTGGTCAACATAACTGTCATATCAATTCATGACGATCTCGTAACTGACGGAGACTAGGTTGACTGATCGTGACCAGCGCCCAAGCGCGCTGCACACTATACAGTCGGATCCACGCTTATGCGAGCCGTAGGCCGCTCGTATGCTAGACGCGCACACTCTGCAAACCTGCGCACGCTTGAACTGCCTGCCAGTCCGTGCGCCACGCTTCAAGGATCTCACGCCATGCCATATGCGCGCCATACGGATGCCACTACGCATACCAGGACGCCACCTGGTCATGCGCCATCCGTACTCGCGCGCCAATGACGTGCGCCATGTGCCTAAGGAGCTCGCGCCGCATCTACATGCGCATTGCCATGACATCCGCCTACGCCACCCAAGGGTGCGCCATAAGCGGACCCGCCATGTATCTGACCACACGCTCATGGACAAAAATACAAAGGCGGTGTGCGAAGTCCAAAGTGCAATATAGCCTATAGCCCACGGCACGCGCGCATATGTGCACGAGTAAGGGTGCTGCGCACCCTTTAGTGTCCCCACTAGTGTTTGCCTTTAAGGAAACAATATACAAGGAGTGCTCCTCCTTATAAACCACTTTAAGTTTTGTCATCCCACCTATGTGGGACAAGTTGACAAAACTAATCCATTTTATTCATCTTTGTTTGTTCCAAACATACAACTTCAAGCTTCGATATCTCGTTCATCTTAGCTCTATTTGGACATAGTTTGAACACAAACCATAAATAATTATTTATACAACACATATATAAATATTATTGATGTCCAAAATATTTAGTGAAAAACTCATTTTCACTAAAATTTCCAACACAACCAAGGTTTTTTAACCCAAATCAAATACAAATCCTATAACTAAATACCATAATTTTAACAGTTTTAAAAATTATTTTGAACTAATGCAAGTAATTACTAAATTAACCAGCATAAAAGGCTTCATAGAAGCCAATTATCAATTAACCACATATAACATTTGTTTTTGCTACAATGTAAATCAAACAACTTTATGTCAGTTCAAGAAACTTTTCGCGCCATAACCACAAAACACCCTCCAACAACCAGATTTCTGCAACAATTCCTCTTCAATCTCTTCCAAAAAGTAAACACCATCACCGAAACCTCCCAAATCCACACCCAGATCATCATAAACAACTTCACCCAAAAAAACTTCATCATTGTTAAGCTGCTTCAATCATACATACGTTCCGGTTATCTTCATCAAGCCCACCAAACTTTTGCACAAATCAACAACCCTAGCATCACCTCCTGGAATCAAATCATTAGAGCCTTTGCTGGAACTGATAATCCTCATGATGCAGTTAACCTGTTCGATGAAATGCTTGAATCAGGCGAAAAGCCGGATGAGTACAGTTACTCGTTTGTGATCAATGCGTGTGCTCGTGGAAAGTTGTTAAGATTGGGGGAGAAGTTTCATGGGAGGGTTTTGGTTGGTGGGTTTGTTTCGAATTTGTTTGTTCAAACTAATTTAGTAAATCTTTATGCGGTGGGTGAAGTGGAGAATGCACATAAGGTGTTCGATGAAATGCGTGAGAGAAATGTGGTGACTTGGAATACACTGATTGCTGGGTATGTTAAGTGTGGTGACATTGATGGGTCGCGTGCAGTGTTTGATGAAATGCCGGAGAGAAATGTTGTTTCTTGGACCACAATGGTTTCTGGGTATGCTCACGATGGGAGGTGTAAGGAAGCGTTGTTTTTTGTTCGTGAAATGTTGAAGTCTTGCATGGAACTGGATCAGGTGACTTTGGTTGCCGCTTTATCTGCTTGTGCGGAGATTGGTGATTTGAAAATGGGGAGGTGGATCCATTCTTACGTAGATAGAAATTGGCACATAACGAATAAAAAACGCACAGTTCGTGTGAATAATGCACTCTTACACATGTATGCTGGTTGTGGTGTTATTGATGATGCATATGCATTATTCAAACGTATGCCGTTAAAAAGTACTGTTTCATGGACCAGCATGATCTCAGGTTTTGCAAAACAAGGTCGTGGCAAAGATGCTTTAAACGTCTTCCAATGGATGGAAAACACACAAAATGATGGTTCAAAACCAGATGACGTAACCATGCTAGTTGTGTTGAATGCTTGCAGCCATTCTGGTTTGGTTGACGAAGGACGCCATATCTTCAAAAACATGAACAAGATTTGGGGAATTGAGCCCAAAATCGAGCATTATGGTTGCATGGTTGATCTTCTAAGCCGTGGTGGACTCTTGGATGAAGCTCATAAGCTGGTAGATACTATGCCCATGGAGCCAAATGATGCGATCTGGGGAGCGTTACTTGGCGGTTGTAGAATCCACAAGAATGTAAATCTTGCTTCTCAAATTGGTCTAAAGCTAGGTAACATGAAGCTTGACGAGGATAAAGCGGCTGCGTATTTGGTACTATTGTCGAATGTGTTTGCTGGTGCGAAAAAGTGGAAAGATGTTGCCAATATGAGGGAAAAGATGGTTGAATTGGCACTGAAAAAGCCACCAGGAAGAAGCTGGGTGCAGATAGGTGAAGTGGTTCATGAATTTTTGGCAGGTGATTGGAGTCATAGGCATGCATCTCTGATCAGTGATATGCTTCTTTTGATGACAGTTGAAGCAAAGTTAACTGGTTACAAGCCTGATGTTTACCAGACAGCACAAGCTTATGTAGCTCAATAGAAACTCAGAATAATTTTTACAATATTTATCAAATTCATATCGCTCTTCGTATAAGAAGACATTTTTATGCCTAAAAAAGTTTTCAAAATAGATATAGAATCTTAAAGATTGTACCAAGATAAATCAAATCAGTAATATTTACTGCTAATAAATAATAATCCTGATATCATAAGAAGTTGGGTACTTTTTTTTAAGTCTTTGTTGAAAGTACAAACTTGATGATGAACAAGCAAGTAAAGTTGACAAGAATCCAAGAACCCAAGGTTATGTTCCCCTTGATAGTTGTTACACTGTTTTAAGAGGAAGACCGACCTTATATCAAACATACTACATTTCGGAGTATCACAATGATCTACGTACACCCATTAAGATCCTTACAATCATCATAACCGTGCATTCGATTCCTTATCTATAATAAACATTTATATGTTTTATAGTTATAATCTTAAAAGGGATGTAAAATCAACACTAGAGTTATGCACATAGGTTTTCTTTTGTTATGTTCTCTCCATGTAAATATTAATTCATTGTTGTTCATAATTGTATTTCTATTGTTGGGTGCAACTTGAAAAGTAAGGTAAAGAAAGCCACACTTGGAAGGTAAATGGCATAACAAGTCTTTAAGATGCAAAGTATCAACTACAAAGACATCAAAGATGTTTGCTTCTTGTTATGGTTTCTGACAAACCTTGATTATTTGGAAAGAAAAACATGCATTCATAACGTGTATAGATAAAAGAAAGAGTAAATTACTGTTTTGGCCCCTGTGGTTTAACCAGTTTAACCATTTCAGCCTAAAAATGAATCTTTTTATCAGACCCCGAGGTTGCATTTTATAACGGTTTTGGCCCCTGACACTAACTTGGTTACTTTTTTGCAGTTAAGTGTAAGGGTAATTAGGTCATTATATACCTTAGGGGTTGTTTTTGATAATTACAAAGTTCTTTTAACATTTAAGAGATTATTAATGCAATTACTCAAGTTTTTACATAAATCAAGCTTTATGTTATACCTAAACTGTAGTTCATACTTTTCACTATGAAATCGGCAAAACCCAACCTTTATGTTCATGTTTTGTAACGTTCTATAACCTTTACAACTAACGTCGTTCAAAAACTCAGTTAAGTTACCTCACATGTTTTGCATGTGAGGGTACTATTGTCTTTGATTACATAAAGGTTGATTTGTGTAAAAAGATTATTTATAACATAAAGGTTGATTTTTGCAAAAAAGAATGTTATAATGACCTAATTACATAAAGGTTGATTTGTGTAAAAAGATTATTTATAACTATTAAGGTATGAAGTGCAGTTTAGGTATAACATAAATGTTGATTTATGCAAAAACTTGAGTAATTGCATTAATAATCTCTTAAATATCAATAAAACTCTATAATTATAAAAAACAGCCCCTAAGGTATATAATGACCTAATTACCCTTACACTTAACTGCAAAAAAGTAACAAAGCTAGTGTCAGGGGCCAAAACTGTTATAAAATGCAAGGTCAAGGTCTGATATGTTTAAAGATTTTTTTAGACTAAAATGGTAAACTGACTAAACTACAGGGGCCAAAAGAGTAATTTAGTCTAAAAGAAAAAATAGCATTTTTCGTTCTCTCCACATTGCCTTTGTTCAACTTCTTGCATTTTACTTCATTCTTAGGTAACTTTAGGATGATTTTTCCCTTCTATTATTATATAAATTTTTTTTGTATTATCTTTTAAACCCTAATTTATAAGATATGCTTTACAACTTTACATGTTGTTGACAACTAATTATAGTCAAAATAAAGTTATCACTTGCCCATCAAAACACCGTTTTCTTCCAAAAGGGTAGAAAGGTAATACCACACGTTTTCTTTTTCACAAAACTTCTCTTCAAAGCTAAACCCCTTAAATAAAAATAATAATAATAATAAAAAAAAAAGAAAAAAAAGCTAAACCCCTATAAATCAAACCCCAAATCACCCACAACTCACAACACATCAATTTTCAGATAATAATCTTGAAACAAACATGGTGTCCAGCGTAGATCGACCCGAAATAGCTTTCTTCGACCTGGAAACCACCGTCCCGACCCGACCTGGACAAGGGTTCGCCATCTTGGAATTCGGGTCAATCCTGGTTTGCCCCAGAAAGCTAGTTGAGCTCGAAAGCTACGAAACATTAGTCAAACCACATGATCTCGCACTCATCTCCACATTATCCGTTCGCGCCAACGGAATCACACCAGACGCCGTCGTTTCGGCGCCGTCTTTCTCCGACATTGCGGATAAGGTGTACGACATTTTACATGGTAATTTGAGCTTCAGTTTGGGTTTATAGTATGGTAATAAATAATGATTGATGTTGTAGTGATTGAATGAATCGTGTGTATGTTTGATGATGTTAGGGAGAATATGGGCCGGTCATAATATTGTTAGGTTTGATTGCGTGAGGTTAAGGGATGCATTTGCCCAAATTAATAGGCCACCGCCGGAGCCCAAAGGAACCATTGATTCATTGGCCTTGTTGACACAGAGGTTTGGGAGGAGAGCTGGTGACATGAAGGTATAGTATAATAATAATAATGGGTTTAATATTTATTTTAAAATAATCACTCAATAATAATGTAACTATGTTGTCTCTCTTTGTTCAGATGGCTAGTTTGGCTAATTATTTTGGGCTCGGAAAGCAATCACACAGGTATGAGTAGCTTTTTACTTGGATAACGTGCCGAGCTACTACTCGAGTTCAGCTCAAAACGAGCCAAGCTTAAACAAGCTCGAGCCCGAGCCCATGCCTAAAAACAAGCCCGACCCGAGATTTGCTTATCAGGCTCAAGCCGGCTCGCGAGACTAAACAAGCACCCGATTTTTATAATTTTTAAGAGTAAATTGCCAAATTCGTTCCTGAGCTTTGGCCATGTTTGTCATTTTCATCTAAAACAATTTTTTTGTACAATATAGTCCTTCACTTTTGGGATTTTTTGCGATTTTCATCCAAACATCTATTTTGCTTTATTTTTTCTATCAAACATTTGGATGAAAATGGCAAAAAATCTCAAATCTCAGGATTTTGGCAAAAAAGTCAGACATTTGGATAAAAATGGCAAAAAATCCCAAAAGTGAAGGACTATATGGTACAAAAAAGTTGTTTTGGATGAAAATGACAAACATGCCCAAACCTCGGACGATTTTGGCAATTTACTCTTTATATTAATATATACACACACATATATTTATATATTTAAACAATACTATACCATTTATACAATTATGAAAAAGTAACTAAATTATATAAAATAATACTTATAATTAATATAAATTAATTAATAAATAATAAATGAGCCTAACTTGAGCTTGAAAAACTACATATGAGCCGAGCTCGAGCTTTCATAAGTTAAACGAGCTTGAGCTTGGGCTCGGGCTCGGCTTAGCTCGTTTGTAGCCATAATTATGTCGTTAGTTTGGGGTTGAATTGATGAACCCCAATATGATCCATGTTTTTATTAGGATTAAAGGCATCAATGGTAATATGGACACATAAAAGTCGTGTAATCCGGATATAACCATCATAAGTCATTTATCTAAACCAGTCAAATGGAGTTGACGGTTCTGATTAAGCTGTAATCAAGTTCTAAACGGGATAAATGTGTTAAACAGGTTGGCGGGCTAACCTCCTAAAATACATTTTTTTTATTCTAATTTTACATAGATTGACATGACAGGTCAATCAAAACTGTTAATCCTTTTAATTAAAAGTTGATCAACCAAAAAACGACCCAGTTAATTAAACCGGTTATACATTTCACCGAACACAACCTAGTTATTAGAAAGGATTAGAAATGACGATCAAAACTTGATTATTTTCATGTCGTGTTTCGTGTCATGCTACCCCTACAACAGATATTATTGTGAGTTTTTTTTATATATATATGCCCAACTAGCATTTTTTAATACTAGATGACATGAAGAAATATATCATTGCCATTCGAGTTTAGTTTCTTATTCAACATATTTTTTTCAGGAGCTTAGACGATGTTCGAATGAATCTTGAAGTTCTCAAGTATTGTGCAACTGTTCTTTTCTTGGTAATTTCTCACCTTTACACCTAATATTTTTTGAGTTCATTTTTCCTCTCTTTTGACCATTTCACCTGTGATTATTAATTTCTAACAACACTGTAAAAATGACCAATCTACCCCTCATGTAGGAATCTAGCCTTCCAGATATATTTACAGAGAACAGTTGGATTTCTCCAAATGCTACCACAAGAAACCGCAGTAATGCAAAATCTGCTACAGATGGAACCGGCCCGAGCACTAGCCCACCGTCATCTAGTAGAAACATCGAACGCCATAATTCTCCCCCAACAGGACCAACACATCCGATCTTTTCACTAGCGGCTTCTGGTGCTGGAGAACCAGATCAAAATGGAGTTGAACCGGGTCATGTTCAACCCGACCCGTTTGACCTGGGCCCACTTATAGACAAAATAGAAAACGAACCCATTGAACCAAATGTAGCAATGGAGGAAGAATCATCTACAGCCACTGCTTCTAACACTATAGCAGAAAGCACTGAATTTCTTGGTCTTGATGACGTGTCCATACCCTCTGTTACTGTAACTGCCGTCCCCTTTTTCCGTGGACCCCAAAAGATGCAAATACTTCACAGAGACACACCGTTGCAGATACGTTGTGAAGCTCTAAAAGTACGGTTTGGATTAAGCACAAGATTTGTTGATCTTGCGGGAAGACCTCGATTAAGTTTTGTGGTTGACGCATCACCAAATCTTTGTGGCGTTCTTGATTCGTGTGATGATATTGCTAAGAAGTTTGTGGAATCTGATAGCAATTCTGAGTGGAGGCCTGTTGTTAGCAGAAAGCCTGGGTTTTATAACTCGCCAACCATCAGATTGCAGTAAGTCTGTTTGTTTCTGTTTCACATATAAATGGCCTGATTTTGGGTTGTTATATCTCAAATGGGCCAAATCAAAAGATTCTCTAAAAGGCCAATGGGTCATCTCAAAAAAGTTGCGTAAGCGGGCCACATATCAAATCAAAAGTTGTCTAAAAGGACAACTGGTCAAATTTTTGAAAGTCACAAAATACTTTTATTTTTATTTATACAACCTTTTAAATTCACCAGAGTACACGGATGGTCCTTGCGGTTTACCAAAATTTTGGATTTGGTTCCTAGCTTTCCAAAAAACCACATATGGTCCCGGTGGTTTTCACTTTGTAACGCATTTAGTCCCCAACTTTGCCAAAAGTCACATGGATGGTTCCCGTGGTTTGAACTCTGTGACGCAATTAGTCTCTAACTTGGAACTGCTCAATCCTTTAGATTTGTTGGCTGGGGACTAATTGCGTTACAAAGTGTAAACCATAGGGACCATATGTGTACTTTTGAAAAGCTGGGGACCAAATCCTTATTTTTTTGTAAACCACAGAGACTATTCGTGTACTTTACTCAAAGATTTATATTAATAGTAATATGTTTTTTATTACTTTTTATTTATTTTTGTAATTATTAACGGTGTTATTATTTATGATCATTATTTTTTAAATTGACTCAAAAGTGTTGATGGGTCAACCGACACACCCGGTTCGTTTTGACACATGCTAAAAATGACCCGTTTCAGTGGCGGATCTAGAAAAAACCTAAAGGGGCAACGTTTCTATAAAAAGGGGCAACGAAATCGAAAAAACGTCAAATTTTTCCAAAATTTACAATAATTTTACACTACCGCCGGAGCGTCAAGGGGCAAGGTTGCCCCTTGTTCTATGCTAGGTCCGCCCCTGACCCGTTTCAACCTGAATTACCCCAATTGACCTGCTCAACTTGCCACCCTTAAAGAAAAAACATAATGCAGGCTGTGTGATTATTAAAAGATGTTAAAAAACTATGATCTATGTTTTACAGATTACCTACTGTAGCGGAAGGAGACAGTGTTAGATGGATCACAGAGATACACCAGAAAGAATCATCATCCATACAGCGGGTCGTGTTCAGTAGGTATGATGTGGCAGAACTCGAACAGTTGATTCGTCCAGGTTCCTTTGTGGATGCTTTCTTTTCTTTAGATCCGTACGACTATCAACAGAATGCTGGGATTCGATTAGTGGCCAAGAAACTGATCGTTGATTCTAACTGAAGGGTTTTGGTGTGTACCTCGCACTATTAGCTGACATCTAGAATTTGATCTTTGTTTGGGGCTTGTAAAGGTTGGCAAGTAGGTTTCTTTCTTTGTTGATGTAGAAGATAAACAACTAATTCTAGGGTCTAAATTATGCAATATGTTATTATATCCTCTCTCTTTCGAATTTTGGGGTTGATATAACAAGTGTGGCGAGGACATTTGAATGCGCCAAACTAATACATATGTTTTAAAATTTAAGGCATGTATGCTTGTGCTGGACCATTGTGGGTTTGTTCGTTAATGACGTAAACCACACATTTGGTCATGTTAATGATGGGCAAGCGGGCTAAAACCAAAGATACACGGCAAGCATAATGTCATGAGTGTCAAAGTGGCATCCTTGATCCTCAAAGTCGGTCTTGCGTATGATGTAGGTTCACTAGTTTTGTTAACCCAACTCTCATCCAGTGGACTATTGTCGAGAATCGCGAGCACTTGTGTTTCCATAATTGTTGATGCAGTCCCAAAAGATTAGAAAATTTAATCATGAATCAACAAGTTTAAGCACATTTTTGAGTAGAGACCTTAGTCGAACATTTGGCGTGTCAAATTCTAGCACCGCCAAATCATGCCCTACCTTGTGCATTGTTGTTTTTCCCGGACAACTGCCTCGAAAGCAGTGGCGGACCCAGGAATTTTTCCATGGGGGTGCGAAACATTTTTAAAAATTTTAGGCCCTTAGGTATATGAGTAAAAAAATTGGTTCGTATCGGGTCGGGTCGGGTCATGTAAAACAAACGAACATCAAACTAAATTTATATAATAATCAAAAACATGTAAACTTTGTTACAAACATAATTAAAACGTCGACGCCCTACGGGTTTTCATTTTTTGAAATCTATCCAAAACATCATTTAAAACTAATTTTTTAAACAATTCTTTCTCTATATAACATAAGTTCATCGCTCCATAACATAATGTTTCAATTTTAATTTTCAACTATTCAAGCCTAGAAATCATAACGTTAGTTGTAATCACCCTAAAAATATATAAACAACATAATCACCCTAAAAATCATCTAAACAACCATAAACAACGTCAAAACACACAAAATTTCAAACCTATTTAACAACTTTAATACCTTTTTTTCTCCTATAATATCAATCAAAATCATCAAAATAACAAAGAAACTTACCCGCGTTCGGATTCCGGTTAGATTTGGTGTCAAACGACGGTGGTATGGTGGCTGATTACGGTGGTCGCCGGTTGCTGGACTGTTGTCGCTGGGTGATGTTGTTCGTTGGCAGTGCAGAGACACAAGAGAGAGAGAGATCGGGAGAGAATTTCTAAAGGTTTTGGGCTTTAATTATTTTATTATAGTTTGAAATATTGTTGGGTTTGGTTAATGGGCTAAGACTTAGTGGGCTAGCTAGTTAGGAATTATAAGTGGGTAAATGTATGGGTATTTGAGTTTAGTTAGTTAGGTATTAAAAGTTATATAATGTAGGTAGTATTTTTTTTTTAAATAAGAGTTTACTAAAAAAAATTAAAATATAAATTGATAACACTTTTTACCTAAGGGGTGCGGTCGAAAAATTCAAAGGGGTGCGGACGAAAAATTCCAAGGGGTGCGGACGAGATTTTCGACGGAATTTAACACTAATTTTTTTTTCCCGGGGGTGCGCCCGCCCACCTTGAAGTGGGCTTGGGTCCGCCCCTGCTCGAAAGATTGACTTTACATTGGCTAGAGGGGCGCTCGACAAATATGTGATCCTGTGAACAAGGTCGTCTCTTAAAAATGCATTTGCCCCAAAACCGAATCACAAACCGCATTCGAATTCGATTTGGTTTTCGGTTTCATGAATACACCAAAGTCATTTTATTGGGTTTATTCGACTAAATCTAAAGTATGGTTAATTCGGTTTATTTGGTTATATATAAACCGAATTCTTTTTTGTTCAGTTCGGTTTTATTCGTTTTCGGTTTTAATCGTTTACAGTTCTATAGCAATGATCTAAGAATTTCCAAACAATGTTTTACTCAAATCTAACATATATGTAGGGACTTTAGTGTTAAAGAAATTTTAAATGACTTTTGTGAGACAAAACAGAAATTATGCTTGTTTTTAATGCGCAAAAAAATGTTGGAGAGTCAAAAAGTACGTTGGTTAAAAAGTTTTTGTGAACGAATTTTCTGATTAATAAAAGTGAGATATTTAAAAACGATTGTTATGATGATAACGATTCTTGGACATTATCAGAATTAGAGTTCTGTTAAGCCCAAAATAAATAACCTGAGCCTGCCCAACATTTGTAACATATTTACATGAACTCAGATCGCTAAAATATATAGTAACGCTTACTTAATATGACCTAACGGCTAAGTCGCTGCTGTGTTTAAAAACCAATAAAAACAACCAGTCCATTGGGCGGCAACTAGTGCGGCAGTGCCCTGGACATGAAACGTCAGTTTGACTAATCGCAGGATAGGAGAGAAGATAGATTTCATCATTCTGCTGCAGTTCGATTTCATCAGGCACTTTTTCATCAGACACTTTTTGTTCACTTCGATCACGGATCAGTTCACGTATTCTGGTAATCATCAAATTTTCGAATTCAGTTGTTATGTTATGTTTTTTTGGTCGAATTCACCGTCAACTTATGATTAGTTGAATTCACAGTGAACTTATGATCTACGATTTCTATGATTAGTTGATTTCTAATTTAGGATCCTTTTTTGTCGATCATTAGGCGTTAACTTGATTTGATACAAACTTTGTCGATTATTTAGGCGTTAATGCATTGTTTATTGTTTATCGAATGCTATATTTTTGTCAACGGTTCACAGTTGTATAAAAAACTAGTTTTAATTATTTATTTCGTTAAGGCCTAAGGGCACGTTTTTTCGAGCTCGAACAAGGTACGAGAATTCTCAGGACCGGCCCTGCTACGACCGATTTGTGACTCCTGTCCTGCTGTCTTCCTCCAATGCTTCCTTCAGTTGTCTAGTGCTTACTGAATTCTAGGTAGCAACTAGTCTTATATCACCAACTGTGATTGTTAATCTGATTGTTTAGTTAAAAGAGTTTGTTAGATTACTTTCAAATGGGCAATTGTTTTTGTTTAGTTCTTGTTTGGTTATGAAGATTGTCTGGGGCTGTGTGTGTATTCAGGAAAAGATTTTAGATGGTATTAGTCATCTTAATTATATACATGTTGTCCGGTACGATAACTGTACATTTGAATATATGTTTGATGTTTAAAAATGACCCGACATATCCGTTACCCAACCCACCTTACATGTTCATTTCGTCGCTACAATTACGCTGGACCATGTGGTCAATTCAACTATAAAGTAAAAAATGACATGGGAATATGGCATTATGAACTAACCTCCATCTTTTTTCCATCATAATGTTTCCAGAGAAATTTGTTGATTGAATCCAATGAAGAAGTTGACATGGGCTGGGATAGGTTTATTTAATTAAAGAATTCTACTTAAAATATGTTACTTATTAAGCAAGTTGCCCACAATTTGAATTAGAGAAGAGTTTATCAATGGACAAATACACATAAAAAACCAACGTATTTTCTGTTTTGCCTACGTTAAAGTCCCTTCACTTATTGAACAAAATTTGATAAAAAAACAAAACAACTTGGAACCTGTAGAGGTGTCGATCGGTTCTTTTCGGTTCCTTTTATTTGGTTTGATTTTTTTTCGGGTTAAACCAAAAATCAAACCAAACTGAAAGGAATTTTAAGTACTTCAAAACCAAATCACAAACCGCTTTTGAATTCGATTTGGTTTTTGGTGTTATGAATACACCAAAGTCATTTTATTGGGTTTATTCGACTAAATCTAACGTATGGTTAATTTTATATATAAACCGAACAGTTTGGTTTTATTCATTTTCGGTTTTAATCGTTTACAATTCTGTAGCAATGATCTAAGAATTTCCAAACATATCTTAGGTTGAACAATAAATTAAAATGTAGCAAATTATAATTTGGAAAAATTACAAGTTTTGTCCTTTATCTTTATACCACTTTTCAAGCGAAGTCCTTTTTAACGAATGTTGACAGGCGGTGTCCTTTACTAGGTATTTTGTTGCAAGTTTAGTCCTTTACACCCAACCCAGTTAAAAAACCCTGTTAATTGTTGATAGGCGGTGTCCTTTACTAGGTATTTTGTTGCAAGTTTAGTCCTTTACCTAGGTATTTTGTTGCAAGTTTAGTCCTTTACACCCAACAATTAACAAGGTTTTTTAACTGGGTTAGGTGTAAAGGACTAAACTTGCAACAAAATACCTAGTAAATGACACCGGCTGAAAAGTGGTATAAAGATAAAGGACAAAACAGAAATTATGTATGGACTTTAGTGTTAAAAAAAATTTAAATGACTTTTGTGAGTCAAAACAGAAATTATGTTTGTTTTTAATGCGCAAAAAATTGTTGGAGACTCAAAAAGTACGTTGGTTAAAAAGTTTTTGTGAACGATTTTTCTGATTAATAAAAGTGAGATATTTAAAAACGATTGTTATGATGATAACGATTCTTGGACATTATGTTAATCAAGAATTAGAGTTCTGTTAAGCCCAAAATAAATAACCTGAGCCTATGTTGTCAAAGACGCAAGGCGCAGGCGAGGCGCATAGGCCTCGCCCGGAGCCTAGGCGCAAGGCGCAAAAAAAGAGTGGGTTTTTTTAAGAAAAGCTCACATAGAGATAAAAAATAAAAAAAATATGTTATGCTTTGAAAATAAATAAGATTCCACATATAAAATAAAAAAAAACTATTATATATGCCATTTAAGATCATATAGCTAATAGTTAGTACCAAAAGTTTAAAAACTTTAAAAATAACACTAAAAAATCTGGTTCACAGCTGTAAAAAACTCTGATAGAATTAAGCCCGCGCTTTTTACTCGTTGCGCCTTAGTCCGGGGCGCGCGCCTGAGCACCGCTTTTACAAAAAAAAAGCCCATATTTGCGCCTAAGCTACCACCAGGCGCTATAGGCTCGGCTCGCTGCACCCGAGCGCCTAGGCGCGCGCCCAACATAGACCTGAGCCTGCCCAACATTTGTAACATATTTACATGAACTCAGATCGCTAAAATATATAGTAACGCTCAAGGCCGGTTCAACGTTTTTGGAGGCCCTAAGCGAACTAAAAAGTCGAAGCCTTTTAAATTTTTTTAATATAAACTCACATCTTTTACCCGGTTTTCGGACCGATGATTGACATGATCCTTTTCAGGATTCAATTGAAGCTTCACGCTTATTTATTTATTTATTTATCTTTTTGCCTTTTTCCATAACCACATTCAAACGTTCCGTTTCGATTTGAAATTGAAATATTGGTAAGAATAAAACAGATACTAAGAATTGAAAGATAGTAGCACTTAGCAATTATTAGTTATACAATCAGTAAATACTTATAATGAATCAAAGATATTATCTTTACATTTATAGCTTAATCAATTAGTTTACATTTATATCAATTAGCTTACATTTATAGCTTAATCAATTAGTTTACAATTATTAATTATACAATCAGTAAATACTAACGCTGACTTAATATGACCTAACGGCTAAGTCGCTGTTGTGTTCAACACTACGACCTATCACGACTTTTGTCCTTCCAATGCTTCCTTCAGTTGTCTAGTGCTTACTGAATTCCAGGTAGCAACTAGTCTTATATCACCAACTGTGATTGTTAATCTGATTGTTTAGTTAAAAGAGATTGTTAGATTACTTTCAAATGGGCAATTGTTTTTGTTAAATTCTTGTTTGGTTATGAACATTGTCTGGTGCTGTAGATTCAGGAAAAGATTTTAGATGGTATTAGTCATCTTAATTATAGAGTAATTTCATTGTGTATATATATGTTGTCCGGTACGATTGTAAGAACTTTAACGGTGCATTTGAATATATGTTTGATGTTTAAAAATAATCCAACCCGCCTTACATGTTCATTTCGTCGCTGCAATTACGCTGGACCATGTGGTCAATTCAACTATAAAGTTAAAAATGACATGGGAATATGGCATTATGAACTAACCTCCATCTTTTTTCCATCATAATGTTTCCAGAGAAAACTGTTGATTGAATCCAATGAAGAAGTTGACATGGGTTGTTCTCTTTTCTTTCATCAGCTTTTTAGTTTCTCTCATTCTCCAATATTCTGCTCCAGATTTTCATCCTGATTTTGATGAAAGAAATCTTGATTTTTCCTCTGCAAAAGGTGTGTTTTTTAAGTTTTTGAAGAATGCAGATTCAGTTCTGATCTTGTTGTTTTGCTCTTGTAATTTATAACACTCACCTTTATTCCATTTTTTTTAGTTTCAGGACAAGACGGCTCTCAGAGTTCATATGTAAAAGCTTGCTTGAGTAGGTATGAATCAGCATTGTATCGTAAAGAATCGCCACATAAACCTTCACCTTACCTCATTTCCAAATTACGCCAATATGAAACACTTCACAAACGATGTGGACCATATACAGAATCCTACAACCAAACCATAAGAAAACTAGAGCCTGGTCACATGACCCATGAACATGAAACCTCGGATAACGAGTGTAAGTATCTTGTACGGATACCCTTTGATGGACTAGGAAACAGAATGCTGAGTCTAGCCTCAGCATTTCTTTACGCGCTTCTCACAGATCGTGTCCTTCTAGTCTATGACAATGAAGGTGACACTGCTGATCTCTTCTGTGAACCTTTTCCTGAAACAACATGGCTACTTCCACAAGATTTTCCCATCAGAAACCGACTTGACTACTTGAATCAGGAATCCCCAGAATGTTATGGTAACATGTTGAAGCATTCAGGAAACTCATCTTTTGTGTATCTACATTTGATATATACCTTTGATGATTACGACAAGCTTTTCTTTTGTGATCAAGATCAAATCTTTCTCCAAAATGTTTCTTGGGTAATCATGAAATCCCAATTTTATTTCGTCCCGTCTTTGTTTCTGATCAAATCATTTGAACAAGAACTAGCTACCCTCTTTCCAGAAAAAGAAACGGTTTTCCATTTCTTAGGTAGGTATTTGTTCTTCCCCTCAAATCCTGTCTGGGAACTTATAACCAGATACCATCGCACTTATCTAGCAAAATCAGATGAAAAAATCGGCATCCAGATCAGAACGTTTGACCCTAGATTCTTGGCTGCTGCTTTTAACTTTACTACATCTACACTTGAGGCTGTACCCGATACAATACTAGCTTGTGCCTGCGACAATAACGTGCTACCCAGAATCAACCCAAACGGATCACTACGAAGCGGGAAGTCTAAATCTGTTATGGTGACATCCTTAACTTCCAAGTATTATGAGATAATAAGAGATATGTATTGGGAACATTCGACGGTTAATGGTGATGTGATTGGAGTTTTTCAACCAAGTTCAGAAGGGGGTCAGAAAACTGGAAACAAGAAGCATGATAGGAAAGCATTGGCTGAAATTTACTTGTTGAGTTTGACTGATAAGCTTATTATTAGTCCCTGGTCAACCTTTGGTTATGTGGCTCAAGGTCTTGGTGGATTGAGGCCATGGATTTTACATATGCCTAAGAATGAAATAGTGCCGAATCCTCCTTGTACTCAAGCCATGTCCATGGAGCCTTGCTTCCAAAAACCTCCGTCTAATGGCTGCAAAATGAGAACCGGGGTTGATAGTACTAGTGCACTAGGTCCTTACATCAGACAGTGTGAGGACACAAGCCAGGGTATCATCCCATGGCTAGTTGAACTTTTGTTTACCCCATTAATTTGCAGTTGTAAACTGTCATATCGAAAACTAAATATGGTTGGCAATCAAAAACAACTTCACATATCTGTCCATGGTTTTATTTATACTGCATTTGTTTCTTTTTAAAAGTAGGCTTGCTCAAAACATGGATTTAGTAGCTATATCAAAAGCTCAGAGTGGGTCGTTGCAGTTAAGAAGGGATATGGCATTTTTGTTCAAAGACCTAAGGCTGTTTTATCTCAAGGAATATGATCATCTTGGTTTCTATCCGACTTCTGTGAGGTAGGGAACATTACTGTTTTTGCAAGCCACTGCAGAGTAAGATCATGAGAACAGATGTAGCATATTCTAAATTTCAATTCAATGCAAATGATACTAAGCTATGGGTTACAATAGTCGAACATAATCACTTACTACATGAAGACTTGTTCAGGTTCTTATTTTTAGCAGCAAATGGCCATGAACAAAATTCGTTGTAAATGATCAAACATCAGTTGTGAAGCAGCATCAGCAAACTTTGTTTACTTTAATAGCATAAACCTTTAATTTTAGCGGCGTATAAATTCGGTTAACAATCGGCCATGTGTACTGCAAATCCGGTGGTGTAACACGTTAAACATTATATGTATTATGAAATTAAAAAAAATGAATCATTGACAATCATTCATTACTTTTGGCATTTAACATCTAGTGGTAGATAAAGCAGTTATAACTAATTTTTTATGTAAGTGTATTTTGTTTTAGGCTAAAAAAATTGCTTCCTGATAGTAAATTAATTTGGTTTCAGTTTTTTATATTTATTTTTAGTTTTTTAAAATTTTGAGAGTTCAATTTGTTTCAGGTTTTTACTAAAATGTAATTTTTTAAAATTAAATTACATTTGAACTCTTCAAAACTAATATGAACACAAATTGAAAATGCCATTACAAAACTAAACTAAAAGGTAAATCTAATCTAACTTATAATAAAAAAACTTCAAATAATGCCATATAACATTCTCTCCTTCAACCTCATAAATTTTATTTATATTTGTTAAATAAATTTCTTTTAATATTAATATTAGTTTTTTTTAACCAATATATATATATATATATATATCACTAATTTTTATTCTTATCTTTATCTAAGATTTAAAAATAACTTCAATTTTGCAATTTAGACCCTTTGTTTTTTACTTTTAACCAATATATATATATATATATATATATATAGGGAGGGGCTCATGCGAGAACTACCCTTATTGTGAGAACCTTGAGAACCAATGTAAACACAACCTAAAATAGCTAAAAAAACCTAACCCCCTCCCCCCCCCCAAGCTAAATGCTAAAAAAAACCTAACCCCACCCCCCCCCCCCCCCAAAAAACCTAAACCCTCCCCCACCCCCCCAAGCTAAAATGCTAAAAACTATACCCCCAAAAAACCTTAAAAAATCTAAAAAAATAAAAAAAAAATCTAAAAATTTTTTTTTGAATTTTTTAATATTTTTTATGTTAAAATCGCTACTTTTAGAAGCAAAAAAAAAAATTTTTTTTTTTTTAAATTAAACTTTTTTTTTTAAAAAAAATTAAAAAAAAAACTTTTTTTTTGGCTTCGAAAAGTAGCGATTTTTTTATAAAAATATTAAAAAATTCAAAAAAAAAAATTTTGTGTGATTTTTAGCTATTTTTAGGCATTTTTGGTGTGTTCACATTGGTTCTCGCGGTTCTCACAATAAGAGGTGGTTCTCGCATGATCTTCTCCCTATATATATATATATTATATATCACTAATTTTTATTCTTATCTTTATCTAAGATTTAAAAATAACTTCAATTTTGCAATTTAGACCCTTTGTTTTTTACTTTTAACCTAAAGTTTTTCATCTTTTGCAATTTAATTCCAACTCTTTTTTATTTTCAGTTTTGGTCCACCACATTTTTCATCTTTCTCAAATTTTTCATTTCGTTATAAATTTTGTGAGTTAACGCACCGCAACGTGCGTGTGGGATTCAATATTTTTTCGTATATTTTTTTCCGGTTTGACTGGCCCGTCGCGTCACATCTATTTTTCTGCGTTTGACAAGTTCGTTCAACACGCAGGTCCTGGATGAACTTAGTTATTTTTTTCTATGTTTTACGTTTCGATTTAATTTCTCAGCAACGAGTGTGCGTGATTCAAAGATTTTACGTCTGTTTCCGCTCGGCGTTATTTTTTTCCCGTTTTTATTTATTTTGTTTTTACGATTTTTTTTCCGGTGCTGGTGGTCGTTGACAATGGTATAATATTGCTACTACTTAACACAGTTTTATGATAACCGCTGCAACGCAGGGGCTTAATACTAGTATTTATCATAAAAGAGAGTAGATAATTAGGTTTTCTCGTTATCAATCTAACGATTAAAAAAAAACTATCATAAATAGTTAATCCACAAAGATACAGAAATATCTATCATTAAAAAAAAAAGATAACTATGAACAACATTTATAAATAATCTTCAGGATTCATTTATGAGCTTGCGAATACACTAAAACTTAGAAAAACGTCGTTGCAGCTGTTGTGATTCATTTGTGTGAGACTCCTCCTAAAGTGTGAGAAAAACTTCATCAACGTTTTGAATTGCACCTTTGTAGAGCATTTGGACTCCTGCTCCTCCAAAGTCTCTAACTTGGTCTTTACTTCTTAAGCACTTTGATGCAGGTCTTGAAACCTTAATGTGCCATTTAGAAGCCGAGAGTCCTTTGCATACGGCAACAATGGATGATACGGATCCTCCGTGACCGGTAAACACCGGGTCAAGTAACCACCTTGTCCATGCTTCCATGATCACAGATTACCCACGTTTCCATTGCAAATCCTTTTTATTTTCATTTCATTTCATTTCTTTTTAAGGCAGTTATTCATGTAGTGGGTTAAATGCATTAGGTCCATGTTTCATGTCTTTCATGCACATGCACGTTGCTTCTTGTAAGCCTATATAAGGCCTTTGGTTTTATTAAATGTTAAGAAGAAAATTATTGAAAAAAAGTATTGTTTCGTTTCCCTTGTCTAGAGCCTAACCCACTCAACAGGTCTCTTGGGAGATTAGCCATCTCGAATCGGCTACCATCAATGGAAGCTCAGACTAATCACATGAGCACGATGAGATGAAGACCCAAGGCCCTAAAAATGAAATAAGATATTAATTCAAGCTTTTCTTAAAATCTACTGTAAAAAAGAAAACGTCCTTCATTTGCAATAGATCTAAGGGGTAGTTAGTAAAGATGAATACAGAACTTAATTGATTAAAAGTTACCTGTGATGATATTGTCTTCCGAAATCCCATAAACAGTCAACGATTGTTCTTCAACACCCTGCATGATGATACCCATTCTAAGTCATGAAATAAAACCAGAACGAGTTTTGATCACAATACGACTACTCGTAAACAGATAAAAAGAGAAAGTATTTAAGATCAAAACCACTCACGGATGAATTTGGCATATCGGGAGGCCTGACTTGATCAATCACAGAGGATAAAGAAGCAGCCATCTGTTATAGTCTGACGGCTGTGTGAATATTATAAATCTGACAAAGGAATAAGAGGAGATAGTAGGGTTTTATAGTCCAGTTACCCTAGCTAGCTTGAAAGTATTACAATTTTTCATTCTACCCCCTCCCATTTGTTTATTTCTACAAATCTTATTGTTCATATCTTAAAGTAGTAATTTTATGTCCTATTTTTTCACCTTATTGTCTTTCTGTAGGTGGACAAAACATCTTGCAAGTACTTTTGGCAAATCACCTGTTTGGCTAAACTTATTTTTTTGACTTATTTACTTATTTGCTTTTTAAAAAGTTAAAAGGTGTTTGGGTTAGCTTATTATGTGAGAGTAATAAGCAAATAAGTCATTCCATTATGACTTATTTGCTTTTCAAATAAGCAAATAAGTAAATAAGTCAAAAAAATAAGCTTAGCCAAACAGCCCACTATCCAGTCTTGCCCAAGACATATAGTATATTATAGATCATATCATATTACATCACATTACATTATACAATGTTGGCTTCAAATAAATGTTACATAAATTGAGTTTTTTCCCTAAAGAGTGTTGGTGGAAAAAATATTTATCATAATGGGTGATTTGAAAATTAAGGGTATACCTATTTGCACACTTCTTTCACTATTTGCACACTAAAAAGTTGATTTTTGTCTTATATGCACACCATGCAGTGTCGAGCTGTGGCCAAAGCGCGGCGTTTTGGTCCGGTCAACCAGACAAAAACTGACGGGTGTCTGACAGGTATGTTGACCGGATCAAAACGCCGAGCTTTGGCCGCGTTAACCAGACAAAAGACTGACACCCGGTCAGTCTTTTGTCTGGTTGACAGGACCAAAACACGACCAAAGCTCGACGTTTTGGTCCGGTCAACAGACCCGTCAAACACCCGTCAATCTTTGTCTGGTTGACCGGACCAAAACGCCGCGTTTTAGCCACAGCTCGACACTGCAAGGGTGTGCATATAAAACAAAAAACACATTTTTAGGTGACTATCTACACACTTGGTGACACTTGGTGTGTAGATAGTTTGACCCTTTAAAAAATATTTACTAAAATAGGTGTTTTTCATTTAATTATTTTAGCTTACTTTTTTTACTTTTCTTTTATTTTACTCTTTATACGGTCAACCTATTATTATTTTCTAATCGACTCATAATAGTTTCTTTTTGTTTCATTTGTTAGCTAACTGATTATAATTCTTCTATTTTATATATTTTAATCAAAACTATATTAAATTGTTAGATACAAAATATGTCAAATCATGTTAAGAAGGATATGCAATTTACTTTAAATCGAAAAATGGATTTTAATACTAAACTCCGAGCATTTGTATATTAATACTTGACCATACCCAAAGTTTGAAATTATAATTAAGCAAATGGTTTAATACCAGTGGTTGCTAAGAAAATATCCACCGCAATCTTTTACTTTTAAACCGAGCAAAAAGATATTGGTTCTGAAAATCGAACTAAAAAGTGGAATGCCCATCCTTATTTTCTAATGGGTTACAAGTATAAACTGCAAACACTAGACTTTTGATCACATGGATTTGTGGCACTATCAAATATTCAGATCAAGCAATCGAACTGACCGGTTCTTAAAAAAATTAGCTCTGTTATTTATGAAAGCCAAAAAAACAACGATTTAAATATAGGAATCAAAACATATGCTTATGATTCTAAGATGGAACGTCATTTTTAACATGGTTTGATTAGAGATAAAAAGGAAAAAATTCCGATAAATTAGTTAAAAAAGAAAACTAAAATGAGTTGATGAAGAAAAAAATATGATAATAGGTTGACTGAATATCAAACAAAAAAAGAATTATAATAGATTAGTTAAAAAATAAAGTAAAAACACCCATTTTGGTAAATATTTTTTAAATCACCCATTTTGGTAAATATTTTTTCCACCAACACTCTTTTGGGAAAAAACTCACATAAATTTAGGAAACATTAATAATTACACTACTGGAAAGCTTCTTTGAAGCTTCACTATCCCCGGGATTGGCTTTAGCCTTTCCTGTGTAGATTAGGTGGAAGGCAAAGCAGCTCTATTTATTTCCGTCCCATAAATTTTATTTTTTACATGTTGATTCAAATGATGGGTTCTAACATAAATTGACATGGCATGTCCGATATCATAATTGACATGACTCACTTAGCATGGGTAGTTAATAATAGAAATGATTAACATGATAAACGAATTAAAAGATACCAAAACTTATAATCCATAAGAACAATATATAACATCCTTAAAAGAAAATTCTCTAAAACTACATTGATAACCATGCATGTCTTAAACGTCATGTAAACATGTCACACAATTACTTAAATGGGTTGTGTGTTATAAACGGGTTAAGCCATTCAAACATATTTTTAATTGTGTTATTCACGTGTTGATCTATTTTCTAGCCAATTCAAGTTGTTTAACTTCGTATCGGGTCTTGTCGTCGTGTTAGTGGCTCGTTTCATAAAGTACTAGTTGTGAGTGTATCATGCTTGCGTTGGAACTTAATTAACACACTTTTATGAAAATCCAACCCTCAATATTTTTATGAAGGAATGTAATTTACATTATGTTAAGAAAATAAAGTATATTCGGAGTAAAAACAATCATAGATTTATTCAGGGGTGGATTCAGGGGTTTTTGACGGATCCCGGGAACCTCCTCGGTTTAGAAGAAATGGAAAAAATTTAGTGAAAATCTTGTATGATTTGAAAAAAATAGTGAGAATTTACCAGAAGGAACCCTCTAAACCCTTGGATTTTTTTTTTTTTTTTGAATCCGCCACTAGATTCATTTGGGGTAGGTGTGAGCATTACCGCGTTATGGTTTGCTAAAATAGCAATATAATTAAAACGCAAATCAAGAATTAGAAAGTAACAAGCCGATGAACCAATATTCATGGTTATGTAATTCTAGAATTTCTATAATTCGAATATTATGGAAATTGAACTTTAATCATTTACTAGGTTGGACTGAATATATGTGAATATACATACACAATGTCACAAGAATGGAACTAGGTTGGAATGAATATATGTGAATATACACACACAATGTCACAAGAATGGAATAATGTCATACATATAAGTAGATGTATTATAAAATGTACAGTCATTTATAAGACAAAAAGCTTTCATAGCTCAGTTGGTTAGAGCACCCGTTTAGTAAGCGGGAGGTCTTGAGTTCGACTCTCAATGAAAGCACTTCCCTGATTTTTTTTATAAGCATTTTCTGCAAGCTCTAATGTTGAAACTTGTTACTTTAATTAATTTAATATAATGTTACAAACCACTTCCCCGGAGTTTGTAGTAATGTTCCATTCGACCCCAAATAAATTTATAAGCAAGAACTAATAGAATTTTCCAAAACACTAATTTAGTATGTTTTAACTATGATAAATAATTCAACAAAAAGAATTCATGGTTATGGTTACATGGACCATACTCTTGATTCAAGGATCAAATGATAAATTAACAAAAAGATTCAGTATTATGAGATTGATGAACATAAAGTCACATTTGTGACATGTGTTTCTAACTAGACACCGTGTGTATATTTCACAGGCATCTTGCCTCTATATTGTTTTCTGTAAACTGCAACTTTTACTCTGAATCAGAATCCGTAAACGGCATCTGGAAAGCATTTGGCGGTTCCATGTCAGTAATGGATGGAGGTATGTTGTCATTTGTTCGGCTTTTTGGGCGTCGTCTTCTCAGTTTTGACCGTTCAGCACCCTGTCAATGACACAAAACGGTTACAAAACTAAGCAACGTGATGATTTAGAAGAGGTAGTAATTTTAAACAATTCACTTATGACATTAATGTACCACCGTTTACCTCAGGTTTAGGATCGCTCGCATCATCAGATTCTTCTTTCGGTTTGAATGACTGATTTCTCCTTAGATAAATAAAACCAAATGACATTAATGCCCCCAAAAGCAACATTGGACCAAGCCTCGGATCACCCGTAAGATCATTAATTCTTTGCGGTACGGTTCCAATCCTCTGTTTCATTCCTCTACTTGAGGATATAATTTGCTCCTTGCCTTTTGACCAAATCGGATCTACATCTTCAGGTACAAGCTCAGGAGTTGACGTCCGCTACATTAAGTATAAACATCTCTTTTTGATTAAAATTAAAAGAAAAATGTAATTTGCGAGTTATATATTATATAATACTTTAATTTCAAAGGTCAGTGCCGACCTTTGAAATCATCGTTCACCCATCAAGTTTTGTGAGTTGACAATACTCACCCCTCAACCTTCCAAATTGACAAAAATAACTTTCTAACTTGACATAAATGACCCCCCTACTTTTTAAGTTAACAAAAAAAGGCCCCCATACTTTCTAACTTTTCTTTAACCCACGAACCTTTGATATAATTCGGTTCATTTACGCTTTAACGTAACATTTGTTTGAAAACGAGTCGCGGGTCAATTATAAAATGTTTTCTTTTTATGTACGTTTTGACGTAAATTTTGTTTGGAAACAAATTGGGTCAAATGTATTACATCTCGATTCGACCGTATAAATTTGAGTTAGCGTATGTTTCGACGTAAATTTAGTTCGGAAACGAGTCGGGTCGATTGTAGTCTATACGTTATCATGTTGTGTACGGCGCTGCCGCAACGCGCGGCGGGTAAAGAAACTAGTTCACAAATAAAGTACACGATTTTGTTTGTAGAAAGTAGAAACTCACATGAAACGGGAGATCTCTAGAGTCACCATCTCTAACTGTGTCTGAGATCCATTGAATTATCTGGAAAAAAATCATATTAAACGGACGCACTAAGAAATACAAATTTAAAAAAAAAAAACAAAAAAAAAAAAGATGATCATTTTTTTAAGATTTTGATGGATAGAAGACCAAACCTGTGGAATTTCATTTAAACCTTTGTATAATGCCACTAATTGGGATGTGGGGTCCACATCTCTAGAAGCCATTGAAGCAAACATGTTCATCGAATTTTCCTCATTTTTTCTATTCACTTCTGTATCATTTCTTTTGTAGCGTACAAGAAATAATCGAGGTACGTCTGTAATATCCCTCCTAGGTCCACATGTATCATGGCTGTCCTCCACATTTACGTAAAACATACAGAACCTCTGTAAAAAGAAAAAAAACTAATATCAATAATTAATGTGTCAAACATGAATACATAAACAATAATAAACTAAAGAGTAAAAAGCCAATTCGTCCATGAGGTTTGCCAGTTTTGCGACTTTTGTCCAAAGGTTTGTTTTTTCCGCATCTGGATCCAAAAGGTTTGAAATACCATTTTCATCTGGCTCGTTAACTCCATCCGTTTTTTCTCCGTTAAGTCAGGGGTATTTCCATCTTTTTTGTTAACTTAAAGGGCAATTCGGTGTTTTTCACTTTATGTACACGCATTTAGCATAATGTACAAGTATTCACTTAAAGGGCAATTCGGTCTTTTTCACTTTATGTACGAAAATACTCCTAACTTAACAGAGAAAAATGGATGGAGTTAACGAGCCGGATGAAAATGGCAAGATTTCAAACCTTTTGGATCCTGATGCGGAAAAACAAACCATTGGATGAAAGTCGCAAAACTAACCAAACCTCAAGGATGAAATGGCATTTTAATCTAAACTAAATCTTTGAATTATTCTCATTTTAAACAAAAATAAAAGATGTGATTACCTTTTGTACTTCACCATCCACCCAAGCAAAGGTTAACCGTTTTTCCTTTAATGCAACTGATGCTGATGTGGCCGTTTCGTTATCAAGTTGATCTACATCTCCACCGTTTGATAGTATCTCTTGGATGCTACGCATGGTCTTTAATCATATACATAAATAAAGCTATTAGCTAAAGAAATTACTTGCGTTAAAAAGTATCTTACAATCAGGGTTATCGGAGCTCACCTCACGCATTTTATGAAGTTCAGCACTCAGCCTACCCACAACAACAGCACAATACCAAACCGTAGTGTCGTTACCAGCACGCGAGTAGCCCTTTGGATCACAACCTAACTCCATTGATGTAATACTTCTTAATTGTGGAAGGACTGAAATGCAAAAATGGGATTAAAAAGAGATCATAATATGTTCTCCAAAATTTTGTCAATAAAAATAACTGATATTGTTGTTACACTACATACATATATAGAGAGGCCGGTTAACATACAAGACCACCTTATCGGGCGATGCGTACGCGAGCATCTCAACCGCACATCTCATCTAATCTAGGCTTTCAATTGAACGTGGTGGCACAATAGTAATTAACTTTGCATAATTACACACGTTATTGCATAATTACGCACATTATAATACATAATTACGCACGTTATTTGCATAATTACGCATGGGTTGGGTTAAACCTAATTCGTACCGTCACACCCACGTTAAGAGCCTTTCACTATATATATTTAGATATTTGTATAGGGAATGGTTAAAATGAAAACTCCCCCGAGTTACAAGAACCGCGAAAACTTTTTGAAAAAAAAAGGTTTTTTTTTTTTTAAAAATCGCCTAAATTTTTAAAAATTATACAACTTTGTCAAAAAAAAAATTATATATCGTATATATAAATTTACACCAGTGTAACAACAAATTACGTAAGTGTAACCTGCGCAAAATGTTTTTTCCTATGTTTTTTTAAATTTTATTTTACACTAATGAAAGCGATCAAAAACCTGGCGTAAATGAACGCAAGGCTTTTTTTTTTTGTTACAGATCTCTTAGTTAGATGATGGTCAACTACGTTTGTGGATAAAATGGTTAAAAATCCGCATGGGATGTGTGATTGTGTGTATCTATACATACATACAGGGTATGAAAACTGAAAACATTTCGACATGTAGAAAGTTTAAATTACATACTGAAAATTAGTCCTTAAAAAAATGTGCATTAGAACAATATCAAATCGTTGTGTCATTACCTTGATGTTTATTCTGTTCCATGATATCAATAAGTCTTGAGTTGTTCATTAATCCTGCAAATCAATATAAAAAAAAGTTATATTTTAGCAACCATGAGGAAAAAAAAAACAAAAAAGAAAAGAAAAATGGCATGCCATGGTAAACTACTGGTTTGACACCGGGATCTCTCAGAATAACAGTTGCGGGAGCTTCTTCCACCCCAAACCTGTTTCAAATACAAATATTTCAGTTTTATTGGAAGAGAACTTGTAAATAAAAAGGATGAAAACTAGTTTTATTTTAAATAAGAAAATTACGTATTTGACCAAAAGACGGATTCCTCTTCTCTCCAAACTGTGAATGCGAACGAGGCGTAAGACCAATAGCTTTTAGCCACGTGGCGCACATATGGAGTGGCTCGCTGTCCTGTTTTTGAAACGAATATGACTTTGACCTATCACATCAAAAATAAAATAAAAAAATTAATGATATGATTACATAAAAATCACTAGCAGGAATATTCAATGAAAGGGTACTAGCTATTGGCAATATTTACCTTATGTCGGCTGCCTTTACCCAGAAAAGTTTGTGCCTGTGATTAGAATGAAGTTATTTTGCATCACTAGTAAGAATAATATTTAAAAACATTATATAACAAAAATACGAAGGATTTTTATTTAAGTAGAATTACCAAAGACTCCATAGAGTAATAAGAGATACGAGGTAAGCTTAGGATGTTTGTTGCAAACCAATCAGTAACAGCATCAACAGATAACTGCCCAGTGTACCTAACACAAAGAGCAATAGTATAATCAGATAAAATAATTGGAAAACTTCGCATAATTAAATTAAAATGATAATAATATTTCTATAAACTCACCTAACAATGCAATCTGAAGTTTTACAGCCAGGGGGAAAAGCGACAAGTGAAGGAAGACCTGTATCACAATCAAATGATCAGGCAATAACTAATCTATTAAAAAATAGAGTAAAATGCCATTTCGTCCTGAGGTTTGGCCAGTTTTGCGACTTTCGTCCAAAGGTTTGTTTTTCCGCATTTGGATGCAAAAGGTTTGAAATCTTGCCATTATCATCCGGCTCGTTAACTCCACTCATTTTTCTCGTTAAGTCAGGGGTATTTCCGTCTTTTTACCTACTTTGTTTTGTTTTGAATACTTATACATTACGCTAAATGCTTGTACATAAAGTGAAAAAGACCGAATTGTCCTTTAAGTTAACAAAAAACAAGAAAATACCCCTGACATAACGGAGAAAAATGGATGGAGTTAACGAGCCGGATGAAAATGACGAGATTTTAAACCTTTTGGATCTAAATGTGGAAAACAAACCTTTGGACGAAAGTCGGAAAACTGGCCAAACCTCAGGGACGAAAATGACATTTTCCTCTAAAAAGTTAGTTTTTAGAGCTCGGTGATAATGAAGTTACCAACCATTTCGAAAGAAAGGAGCGCCGGTATATTTCTTTTCAGATAAATACGTTGCAAGCTTAAGATCACCGACCTCAATCATTCCGGTATTTGCTATACCATCCAGTAAACTAGCTGCAATTATGCAAGAAAATTACATCATAAAAAATAAAAGTTTCAAACACTGGAAATTTAGTATTACAAAAACACAAACAAAAAAAACCTAAACCATATATAGGGTTAGGATCAAATACGTCTCCTAAAAATAAGAAAGCGTAAGAAGGGTATCAAACGGCCTCCGATTGACCTCATTCAAGCGGCATTGGAACCGTCTCATCGAACTCTACGATATGAGATTTTAGGTTTTCTCTTTTGGATTTATAGCTTGTAGATTTGTAGAATTTTGTTTATATCACTGTGTCTTTTTATTTAGCATTGTATCTTTTCTATATTTGCGTCATTGTGTCTTTTTTCCTCGACATTGTATTATATTTTTCGGCATTTTGCTCGACATTGTGTTATATTTTGCTATCCATTGTGTCTTTGTACACTTCTTAGATTTAGGAGACTTTGTAGGATACCCAACCATATATATTTTGTTTTGTAAATTATTGACATTTTTTTTAAATTAACGAAAACAGGAAACACGTCTAACAAAGTAAAATACCGATTCTTTTCCAAGAACTAGAAAACTGGGCACATTGGCTGCTCCCAAATGAGAAAACCTGAAACAAATTTACCAAACAAATATAATAAATGAAATGAAGTAGAACTGCAATAGAAAATAAATTTAGTTAATATATAAAAGATATCAGAGTCATAAAGAAACCATTATTTAAACCTGAACAAGTAATGTGTTGCTGTTCTGTAGCTTAGAAACAAAGTTCTCGGATGAAATTACTTCAAAAGCCGGATCTGGTTCTGAGACAAAGTAAAAAAATAAATAAATGACATCAGCAAAAACAAAACACGGTTGTTTTTCAAACCAATATCCAAATTTAGTATGGCAACTTTACAAACCACATGAAGTAGGTTCCAGCAATGGAAGACTAATATCAGAAAAATCTGCATTAGAGTATTTTTCCTTGATGCTTTCCATTACATGCTACAACCAACAAAGCAATATTAGCATACAGCTACGAAATTCGCATTATAAATATGAAAGATATTATAAATATCATAACTCACAAGATGTTCATCAATGCCAAATATATCATAATCCCTTTTCCATGTGGGATTGCTAAGAAGTTCAAAAGCATACTGAGCCTGAAAATGAAGGTCAATTTATCAAAACAAAGTTTAAAAGAAAAAGAAAATCAAAACTAGTAGCCATAAAACAAAAGTGTACACTAAATGGCATAAAGATTGTGTTGTAACTGTAAACAGTCGAAATAAGGAATTACACAAACCTTAATCATATCAAGAGTTGAAGAAGGTCCCTTCCCTGCTTTCCTGCAACGTAATTTTATAAATTATTTGTGTTATTGCATTGTCACGCAGCCATATTAACAAATACAAAAACAATAAACAGGATCATGATTGATAACTTTTGATTACCGATGTGGTTTAGTTAAACACTTGGTTTTAAAATGCGTACACCAGGAGCGCATAATGCACGCATCACATGATACAGTGATGAGATCGCATCACCTGTTGCGATTCGAAGATGTGCGCATCACATGATGTCTATTGTGGCGCCTTATGCAGTTGACCGGTAATTGAACAAATTAGATCTTTAATTGAACAATTTTGACTATAGATGATGAGAATATATTATATTTTAGTGTTAAAGGTTCACAAGTTAAAATATTAGCCATACATATTTTTTTAGTATTTTTAAATAAATAACACCTCGCATACGTGATGCGTGCACTTCGTGCATTGCGCATCACGGATCGGGGTTTTGGCTCAAAACGCATCGGATCGCTACACGCATTTTAAAACCAAGCAGGGCCGGCCCAATGCTTATCAAAACCTAGGCTCGGGCCTAGGGCCTCCAAACTTTTAGGGCCTCCATTTAATATAAAAATGATATATAATATATAATTGTTTTGATTCTATAGATCTATTAACTTTGCTAGTGTAGTGGCATGGTTGTAAAAGTCCTGCTTAGGCTCCGAGTACTCGCTACAAGGTAGGCTGCCGAGGCACGAGTACTGTTCTCCCAGGCCAATTACTCCCCGAGTAATCTCCGCCTAAGCCGATTAGCCGAGTACTCCCGAATCCGACTAGGGAGCACGTAACGACTTTTGCAACCATGTGTAGTGGTATTAGTCCTGCCCTAGTCTTGTAAAGACCCTAGCTCGAATCTCATAAGCAAAATATTTTTTTTTTCCTTTTGGCGCATCATTTTGGTGACATTAAACGAAAGACTCATAAGCAATATATTTTTTCTCCTTTTGGCGCATCCTTCTAGTGACATTAAACGAAAGACCGAGATATATTAATTAAATATAAAGTTGTGATACTGTAATTATTTCAAGTATTTTTATCAAATACAAAGCAAATTAAAAAATAAAATGGATTTATATTGTATAAAAAATAGAAAATAGGGTATTAATGTCTAGGTATCTAAAAACCCGATTTTCTAATACCCGATCATACCGAAACACGGTTTGGTTCCCGAAATTGGGTATTAGAAAAACCCGATTTTTGCGCCTCTAATGTCAGTCAATAACGAAATTGGGCCTCCACTTTGTAGTTTGCCTAGGGCCTCCGAAAACGTAGGAACGGCTCTGAAACCAAGGTTAAACACTTATTTGTTTGACAGCACGCTGGGATGGTTAAGTATCAATGTTACCCTGTTAGGCTAACCGAACCCATACTTCAAAAGATAAGTCTATGTATTGTTCAATTCCACATAGAAAGAAAGTAAATCCAATATCAAGTAGCCCCATTAATTCTGATCATGTAAATGTCATCAACGTCAAATATTCTAATCGAGTCCGAAGGTGATCTAGTTAAATAACATTATGAAAGAAGAAAAATAAAAAAAAAATATGTGGTTTGATGGTTAGTTAGCTGTTAGCTAATAGCTTATAGTTTTCATCATCCAAGATTATGAAACATGTATGATCTTTCATCTTTCATCTCAAATTCTCAATATCCCTTCTTCATCTTCTTAAAAATATTTAATTTATGCATAGTTTCAATGATGCACAAGTATCATACAAAGAAGACCTTTTTCCATTTAGTCAAATAAATAAATTTCCAACTTAAAATCAAAAGAAAATCAAAAACCATACACTACACTTTTAACAATTACACCAAACTGTATTAACAAACAAAAACAACCAAACCACTCTACATGAATAATAAATTCCACATTAAAATACTACTAACTTTAACCAGAAAAAAAAAATCTATTTTCCAGAACAAAATAGTCAATAGCTGTTGACTTAACATTACATAAACATAATTAACAATTATAAATACCACAATCTGAAACCTAAACTTACCAATTCAAATAGAGTTTCTGGTATGCCTCATTCACTTGTTCAATTGAGCTGAACGACTTGATCCCTAAAGCTGCAAATCAGACCGCAAAGGATAAGGATAAATTGGGGGGGAATTGAAGCAGTAGGAGCTTAAATTAGGTTAAAATAGGTGCAACAGTAAGTAAGAAAGAAAGAAAGAAACCGTCGTAATGAGAAGGAGGAAAAGAGCGAGGAATAGCAACGAGCTGGAAGAACATGGAGGCGCAGAAGAGGATCGCCGGCAACCAGTAGGCCTGAATTACGGACGGCAAGGGTTTGGGTGGCTTTGGATTCTCCGATTTCGTCGCCATTGGAGACTGAGGAAGACTTCAGTGTTACGTTGATTGAAGGAGACTCTGTTTTCTTTTATATATACTAGATGTAAAACCCAGATATAAAAAGATATAAAACGTGTAAAAAAATACGAGTAGTTTTTAGAAATTTTACGTACCATATTCTATTAAACAACAAATTTCTATACATTTTTTAAAGTTGAATTGAAACTGGATTATAAAGAAAGAGAACATCTTTTAAATGACAAATAAATAACCATCAACATGTTTAATCATGTTAAACAATAAAGCAAAACCTAAATACAATCGAGCACACATTATTTATACGTCACGTGCATCTTGCAGCGTGCTAAACCAAGAACATAACGATTGCCATCAACCTTTGTGAACCCACATAGATACTTCTCAACTTCATCTCATTCCAGAGCCGGCTTTGGGCCTGTGCGGTAGGTGCAACCGCACAGGGCCCAAACTATATAGGGACCCAAAATGTTTAAAAATATATTTATTTTTTATATATAAAGTTATTGTAGAAGAAATGTTACAAATTCACTGTCTGGCTCAACGGATGCGCTAGTTTCCTAAAAGCATAGTGGTTCCTGGATCGAATCTCATGCAGACCTTTATTTTTAATTTTGTTGGTTCCCATGGACTGTGTTTCAGTGGGCCTCAAAGGGCTGTTTTAAGCATAAAGCTTAATTTTTAGTTTAAGTTTTCATTTTCACATTTAAATATGGGGCTTCATAAGTTTGTAAATAATTTTATTTTCTCTTTTCATTTAACCATTTATAAAACAAGCTTTACATGTTTTATTGTTTAACTTTATAGCTTTTTCATTTAAATAACAAACTTTACATGTTTTTTTGTTTAACTTCATAGCTTTTTTTATTTCTTATTTAACCATTAACAATATAAACTTAGAAGAACTCAATATCTAGTTCTATATATTTTATTTGTATGAAAAGGTTTGTTGCCAAACTAATTTGGATGTGTTTACACATATTACATTTCTTTTTGCGGAAAGGATTCAAGTGTAGGGGTGCAAATGAGGCGAGCCGAGCCCGAGCTCGACCAGGTCGAGCTTGAGCTCGATTTACTTATGAGAGCTCGCGCTTGGCTCGTTGGTAATATCTCAAGCTCGAGCTCGGCTCGTTTATTATATATTAATTAATATATTAAATAATAGTATAAATAATACTCTTGAAGGCTCGCGAGCTCGATAAGTGAAGCTCGGACTCGTGCTCGTTTACTAAACAATGTTATTTTTAGGATTGTGTTCAGCTCGTAAACAAGTTTAAGTAAGCTCGGCTCGACCATTTACGAGACAATGTTAAATAAGGAGCAAGTGTTATTAGTGAATTGAGGGGTGCTGCTGGACAAAAAAAAATTGTGAATAGGGCCCAAATTTTTTATCTTGCACAGGGCCAATTTTTTTTTTTGTGATTTTCGGAGACGGCCTTGTCTCATTCACCAGCTTGAACTTCATCTCATTCAGTTGTTCCAACCTACACACATGTAGTTCACATCTCCTTTAGATACCCCAAGCCTAGAACATTTGCTGCAAAAAGAAAAGCCAAAACATATCAAATACTCGAAAATTGTTTATACTTCAGCTAAACGTATAATCAGTTAATCACCTCTAGCTATGTATAATCAGGCTGTAAGCAATATGATAAACGCTGGGCTAATGTAAAGCAATATGATAAACGTTGGGCTACTCTAAGCAAATCTATTCATTGTACTTTTCATGATACATACTAATACACTTACTCTATGCACAGCAAAGGGTTGCAAATGAAGAACGGATTTCCGGTTCCTGCTGCAAAAATGACGTCTCTTCCTTTTTCTAAATGCCTAACTGTCGGCCGACATATATACGGTTCGGCAACTTTAGACATTCGAAATGCTGTCTTGACTCTTGTTAGGATTCCAATGCTCTCCGTTGTTGCTTGCAAATATATAGCATTCGTCACAGTTGCCAACATCCTGATCCAATGTGGTTCAAAGCTTGGTATTTATTGCCCAAACAAAATCACTTGAGCATATTTTGTTTTACAACTAAAAACGATAGATAGTAATAATCTTTATACATCGCTATTTTTTGTTTCTAAAAAAAAGAATTTCGAGTAACAATTATGGATGCACATGTGCATATGTATCATTTCTTTGACAAATTCCGTAATACATTACCAGTATTAGACAATTGCATTTTCATTTACACTACCATCCGTAATACAATACTTTTTACATTACCAATACTAGAAATACACATGTGCATCTATATGTATGAACATGATATAACGTGTTTTTGGTACACTACTTTGAATACACTTTGTTTTTCATCTATCATACCATCCATAATAGACTACCATTACCTCCTACAATCCATAATACACTGTCATTACCTCATACTATCCATAATACACTACCAATACCGATATGTATAGTATTTTTCACTTTATGCACATGTACATCAACACCATTCATACCATACCAAACAACATATTACATCATAAAGTGAAAAATCTAACCAAACCATCAACCACTAGATATAACTAACAAAAAACATGTATATTGGCCTACTTCATCATTCAAAATCACAAACTTTTTTGTACCAAAACACGTTATATCATGTTCATACATATAGATGCACATGTGCATTTTATATATTGCTAATGTAAAAAGTAGTGTATTACGGATGGTAGTATAAATGAAAGTGCAATTGTCTAATACTTGTTATGTATTACGGAATTTGTCAAAGAAATCATACATATGCACATGTACATCCATAATTGTTACTTGATTTTTTTTGAACGAAAAATAGCGATTTTTATTTAAAAGATAAAAAAAATTTATATGTTTTTTAGGTGTTTTTAGGTTTTTTTTTGTGTTCACATTGGTTCTCGCAATAAAAGTGGTTCTCAAATAAACCCTACCCTATATATATATATATATATATATATATATATATATAGGGTAGGGTTTATTTGAGAACCACTTTTATTGCGAGAACCAATGTGAACACAAAAAAAAAAACCTAAAAACATCTAACCCCACCCCCACCCCCCAAAAAAAAACCTAAATCCCCCCCCCCCCCCCCCCCAAGCTAAATGCTAAAAACTAAACTCCCCCAAAAACCTAAAAAAAACCTAACCCCCCACTCAAGCTAAATGCTAAAAACCAAACCCCTAAAAACCTAAAAAAATCTAAAAAAACACACAAATTTTTTTTTTAATATTTTTATGTAAAGATCGCTACTTTTAGTAGCCAAAAAAAAATTTAATAACGAAATACAGTAATTTTTAATTAAAAAAATATTAATTTTTTTTTGTTTATTTTTTAGTTATTTTTAGGTATTTTTGGTTGTGTTCACATTGGTTCTCGCGGTTCTCACAATAAAGGGTGATTCCTAACGGATTCTTCTCATATATATATATATATACTAGCCGGAACCCGCGCGATGCGGCGGCAACGAATTAAAACATGGTACTCGTTTTGTGTATGGTACACTGGGTTTCTTATCGGTAGCATTGATGTTTGTCAATGACCCATCTATTATCAACCATTATATAATATATGCACCACAAAACGTATGATGGTAAAGCGGGCGAGTTAAGTCTCAAATCATAAAGCGGGTCGCGATTAAACTCACAAGTCTCTTTTTTTTGCGACTACGCTCGCTGCGGCTCCAGTAGTACCAGCACTTCCACCATGATAAGTGTTTCTTTTACAACACAATAACACAAATAAGAAAATCTACCAAAAAGCACATAAACTAACAAGCAAGAACAAACACAAACTAAACCTTCATAAAAGACACAAATCAAGGTTCATTATAACAAAATTAGGTGTTCAAGTTCCATTTCATAAGGTATAGCAAACATTACAACATGACTCGATACACTAACGTAGGCTGCAGACATTATGCTCTAAAAAGAATGAGAGCACGAAAGACAAGTCAAAACTTATGTCAACAAAAAAGACAATTTTCTTAATTTAATTCTTTGGGTGTGCATTCAGAGGCATTGCATTTCTTCTGTAACTTCATGAATCTTGCAACATCAATTAACTTGTGCTTTTTATAACCTTTCACGCAACAAGAGAATCCTCTTTATAAAATTTTGGTATGTAGGGTCCTCGATGTTATAAGAAAATATGCACGAGTCATGACAGATGTTGCGAAAAATGCAATGGGCTCCATAACATCCAAGAGAATTCCCAGAATGTTAAACGAAAAAAAGCCTAATTTTAGCCAGTTAGAATTCGAACCCGCTATAGAGGATCCATTGAACCTGCATGTAGGCCAACCTATCAATTTCATCCCGTTTTGCTTGTAAGGTCTTTATCTCCTCTCTCTACTCTAATCATCATCTGATGTTTAAGAAAGTGGCACTGCCCTTCTGGCCAGATCCACCTAATTGTTCAAAAACAACAATATTTTTAATGACATTAGTTGTGTCTACATTTTATAGGATGAATTAAGGTTTGAAAGAAATAAATGAAGCATAAGTGTTTTTTTAATAAAGATGCCCGCAATGTTTCTAGTGAATAATAAAATAAACATAAATCATTTGTTAGCAATCTATAGGTGGCATAGAGGCCCGATTGGGTTGGCTAAATTTTAACAGGTTTGAAAAATCTAATTACACAAACAGGTTAGGGTTGATGCTAAAACAGGTTCTTGTTGTAATTGGGTCAGCACCTCTAGCATCTTATAGTCCCAGCATAACGTATTCCAACTTTGAAAAAGTGTCTGCTGTGACAAGCACCATTCATATTAATGATTCAAGAACAGATTTTGTGCTTGACAAACAACACTCCTAAGATAACTGGTGGACAGACCCATCGCATTGTGGTGACGCGTTCGGTCGGCAATGTTTGGGTTTGCTACGGTCCAATCATATTTTGAAAAAAGATATCACTACTCAATAAAACTCAATTCAAAATATTAGAACCTGCAAAAGGTTTATTTATTTATTTTAAAGATAGAAGAAGAGACAAAACTTACCCGGTATTGTTGTTGTTTCTATTTTATCACCAGTGAGAACCTAAGTCCTCATTCCTGTTTGAGTCACTATGTCAACGCATTCAGATACCTACACCTACCTGATAAAAGAAAACAATATTACAAAAAACCATGTTAAATGTCATTCATTCAGATACCGTCTTTATTGGCAATACAAGTAAAAGCTAAAAACACCCTTTTCCCTTAAAAACAAAATGCTAAATCAACCACTAAAATTCATAGTCATTGTAAAAGCACTAATGAATCTTGACAAGTTATTATGATTTAATAAAAAAAGGCTTTGTAGTTGGTGATAATTTTAGTATACAAACCAAAAAAGTCCTATTCTGCACATTAACTCTAGAACGTATTAAACCATGTGTTCACTAATTAACCACAACAGTCATCAATTCATCATCATTGCTTTACTTATAAAAAAAGGGAAAAATGTAGAGGTAGCAATTTAAATCCATATGTAGGCAACCAATTTAGGTAATATCTTATCTCTAATAGGTAAAACTTAAAAAAAGTTAGCTAAAATATATTTGAAAGTTGTCCGAAGTGTATTGATATGCATAAAGCCTCCTAAATTGATGAATGTTATTGTGATAGTATCATTTTTTTGCAATCATATTTAATATATTAATTATCTTGAAATTTTACAAAAGAGAAATAGAAAGCTATACCTAAAAACTTATGTAGTTCATGTGAGACACAGAAAAGGTAAAATAAGATTAAGTTACCTTGGTCTGGGGGTGGAAGAGTTAATTCATGAGTTGGATGATAAGTAATTGGTGATTTTTTTCTGAACCAAAAAAAAGAAAAATATTTTGTTAGTAATAAATTAATGACTCATCAGCATAAATCAAAATTAAGTTCACATAATGGAAGGAAACCTTGGCAGGCTGATAAAAAGGAGGCACCAAAAACCCCAAATTATGACAATGAAAAAATTCAATTACCAATACCAACTTAACTATATCCCAATGAGTACGGGTCAGAACGGGTTCTGACCAACGAAGATTTAAGACTTTGCACAACAAAATAAAAATATATAATGATTCCCAAACACAATTGACATAACCATTAGAGAGTGGTCTGCCCTTTATGTTGCAGTTCTAGGTAAGAATCAGGATGGGTTAGATGCTACTCGCACGACTCTGATACCCAACCTCAACAACCGACATGTCAAGAATCCAATCTACTTGAAATTTTATACAATTTTTTTAACAAAACACTTAAAATGAAGATCAAAACATCTAGTAAAAAAGTTAAACAAGTTAAACATGGTACAAATATCCTTTTATATCAATGGTCTCTAATTATGGAGCTACTTTCACTATTTTCTCTATGCTAAAATTACTACACAGAGTAATAAATATGATTAAAGCACGACAATTCACCCCTTAATATGATTTGTATCAACCTCAAACACAATTTCACCCCTTCTTCCTTATTAGCATGACGATTAAACAAAAAAAAAAGAAAACACAGGTTGTTGGACAAGACCTTGATTAGCCATGTTGTACCTAAAAGGTATGTGAATATCACAATTTAGTGGTTGTCTTCCTCTAACCAATCACATTAATAAGAAAATGTGTATGAAACAGAAGAACCATATTTTGTCAAACAATCAGCATAGTATGAAACATAAATAAGAGTCCTAGTTACCAAACAGGTACAGCTTTCCCAACAGATATCGCCGGAAGTCCAAGATCAAGTATACAATCTAACTTGGCTGCCAAGAAAGTGATGCTAAGCTCTCTCCGGTTGCCTCTATAAAATCCTGCATAAAAACGCAAAACCAATAAGAAATCAATGAAAACATTTCACTCAAAAACCAGAATGTTTCGATCTTTACCCGCCCTTTTACAACCAGGTCACCGAGTTTGACAGAGTCTTGGCTAAAAAAACATCAGATCGCTCCAGTTCCATACTGAATGGCAACAGGTGTCCATGAAATAAATATAAAGAAAGTTACTAATTACCAATTATGTGAATTATACAAATACCAAACACAACAGTCTTGATTTTAGAAATTCAATAATGATGACAAAAGCCACCATTGTCACCGAGGGTGCTGCCGAAGACGTCGCCAGAACTGGTCACCACCGCTGTCAGAGTAACCCTAGATGGCCTAAACTCATCTGAGGTCAAATAAAAACAAGAAATAGACCATTGACGGAGTTAGGATATGCTATTGGACAAATGACCTAAGGTGTTAGATCTTACCTCAGGGTTGCCGGAATTTCACCGGAACCCTTATTTGACTAGGATCGCATCTGAAACTCCAACCGCCTTCTGATCTAACCTAAAAACCGTTAAACCGCCGCCGCTTATTTAGTTGCATGTGATGTTGGAGAGTTCTTGTGGTTGCTACTCATCGTTGTTTCCGCTGCTCAACTGTCAGAAAACAACACCACCATCTTCGCCGGCTACCACAACCTCACCATATGGTGCATACCCGTAACCATAAACACCCTACAACAAATGCCGACAACGGACAAAAAAAAAAAAAAAAAAAAACACAACGACAATCTTATAATAAATAAAACATCATGAAACAAGTTCTTACATGAGCCAAATCATCCCAATCGATTGCAGTCCCATCATAACCTACAAAATATGCATTACCCGGTTAAGTCAACAACTGGTTTATGCTATCAAATAAAACAACCAAGCAAACTAATCTCCCTCCCTCTTTCTCTCTGACTCACTCCCTCTCTCCCTCATTTTCTCTCTCTCATTTAGAATTCAATATAAGATTCAACACAAATAACAATTAAAAGTTAACATCTTTTACTTACCCTAACATGTTGAGAAAGAATACTCAATCCAAAATCTGAAACTTTTAGGTTTCCACAAGCATCCAAAAGAAAATTTTCTAGCTGCAAATTTTCAAGCTGACATTGATTACTCTAAAACAGAAAAACGTCAAGAAAGTAATTGAATCCTAAACCTAAAATCAGAAAATTAAGATTACACATATTTTAAATACCCAAACTTCTATCTGAACTGGCTGGAAAGTAGATCTGGGTAAGAAACCTTACATATTATGAACCCTAGGTCGTCGCCGACAACCTCAGTCGTTGGGAAGGTCAAGTGGTCAACAACCACGGTGAACCACCACGAAAACCACCTTAATCGCCGCTGCTTCGTCTTCAGCAACCATCACTGTGGAGAAAGCGAGCTAAGACAGAAGAATAAACCTGGTATAACCAAAAAAGAAGGTGAAGAAAAACCTAAAGATCTGGTGATAAGGATATTAGGATGAAAATTACACATACCTGAGCACAACGCTACTTCCGATCTTCACCTGTATACCTCTTTCTTTCTCCCTCTCTCTAACATTCTCTCTTCTCTTGTTCTCTCTATCCTCTGCAAATGAAAAATGAAAAGAAGACAGGGATGTATGGGGAATTGGGTATGAGCGGGAGTTGAAAATTGAATGGACGGTGCAGATCCCAATCCGTGTGGTGTACTTCTTTTTAAATGGACGGCGTAGATCTCAATCCGTGTTTATTTGAGTAAAAGGGTATAAGTGGAAAGTGATGTTTTATGGTGCTTAAAAGACTTGTAAATCATGCTTTAGGGGTGTTTTAAGGAAATTCAATGACCTTAAGAAGTCATTTGGATATGTATATTATATATAGTATAGATACATAGGAAAAGTGTAAAATACATTATGGCTTAACGTACATCACGTACGACAACGTGCGTGATTATGTGTATAACCTGCGTGATTAATGTTTTCCAACATGCGTGATTTGGGTTTTTTAGTTTATAATGTGCGTGATTTTCAAATGAACGTGCGTAATTAGCTGTCGTACGTGATGTACGTTAAGCCGTATTGTATGTTAACTAGCCTATATATATATATATATATATAGGGTTAGGATTTAGAGAAAACAGTGAAAAGTGTGAGAACGGTGCAAACGCTTATGAATCGTCCGATCAAAACAATATATGGACAAGATTGGCGCGGTGGCGTCTTTGTAAATAACATCAATTTTATTACGTGGACGCGCTTCATTAAGGGTAAAAAAGTATGTTGACATCTCCACACAAAACGCCATCTCATGAAATAAAACGCCAAACAAATAGCACACACCATTCTAACTAAAAACGTCATTAGATATAAAACTTCAAACTTAATTATAATAAAATCCAGCCTAAGAAAACCGCCAAAAAAATCCTATATATACAACATCTCAGACATTCAATTAAAAACACACACAAAACCCAAAACGTCATATTTAATATATACCATTCTTCTTAGAAACGCCAAAAAACCCAAAATCAAATATCTTCTAAACCAAAACATTTATTTGAAATTCAGTTTGGTTGTCTGTAAGGTTTCACTCAATGAAATGGACAAAAATCCTTAAGTGAGGATATTGTCCATTTCATTGAGTAAAATCTTATTGACTTTATCCTCAACTTCCATCCAATTTATAACGCCAAAACATACAAAAACATTATTGACGTTTGTTGTCAATAAAGTTTAGTTGTATGGGGTGGACAATATTGTCAGTTATCTTTCTTAACCGAGGATTAACAATGTTGTCTATCTCATATAGCAAAACATTATTGATTTTAGCATGATTAAATTTTGAGGTTTAAGGTGATTTTATTTAGTGGCGTTCTTTTTATCGGTAAAATGCCAGAATTAAAAAATCAAACATTGTTCATTGGAAAATTCAAGATTGTTGACTGAAGGGTGTAAACTCAATAACATTTTGCTGCATGAGATGGACAAATCTTCACGAAAAAGATGCTGATGTTAGACTTTGTGCTTCCAAACTGCGACAAAAAAAACTACTTGAAAAACAAAAAAAAAACAAAATGAATCATACGAAAGTCGAAACAGCCAGTTAAGATGATTCAAAAAAGAAGAAAGAGACTGGTGACAATGAAGATTTGGAAGATCAATTGTTTATATATATTTTTTTTAATTTTCTTTTTCAGTTGATTGTTATATAATAAAAACGCCAGACAGCCAAATGCTTGTTAAAAACGCTATCATGCCGTAAAACGCCCCAAAAACTCCCAACCTATAATAAATTTACTTTGGAAAAGTATTATAAAAAATAAAAAAATAAAAACCAAACTTGAAAATGTAACTAGAAAGAGTAACTACAAAAAAGTAAAAATGAAGAGACGGAAAATTTATTATATTAGAATCCAAAACGCCAAACTTGTAAGACGGGACGTGTTATAGACTTCAGAGATAAAAGTTTATCAAAAACAATAATTACAAACAGTAACTGAAACGACGAATAGTTTATTATAATAATGCGTCTAAACCTAAGCCGCCAAAAGAAATCCTATAAAATAATACCACTTAGCAACTTCCATTAAATCAAACAAAAAAAAAAAACAAACGCCAATAATACTAAATACCACTCACTGTAAACACCAAAAAATTAAAAAAAATCAAAGATAGCTAATATGCTTTTTTTGGATATTCAGTATTGTTCTTCGTGAAGTTTCACCGAATAGATTATTAGGTGAGGGGAGTAACTCAGTAAGATTTTGTTGCATGAGATGGACAAATCTTCAAGAAAAAGATACTGATGACAATGGAATGTCATTTTGTGTTCTTTGTTTTTGAATAAGGCTTGGATGAGGAGAAGAGATCAATGACACTGAAAAGTTGGATGATTATAAAGATGAAGATCAAGATGAAGAAAAAGCGAAAAACCCACCCACACGTCATAGATCTATGTCCCCAAACATCCACAATAAGCCACCTCAACAGACGAGCAGACAAAATAATCAAACCGATGGGTTTGTTAAGTTTTACATAAAACGCCATAAATTTGGTGACAGTTCTTGTACTATTAAAGAATAGAGAGACTGATGACAGTGAAGATTGTGAAGAAAGATCCAATTAGGATTTTTAATTTATTTTCTTCGCTTCTATTTTTTTCCCTATGGTTGTAATATAATTTTATGTAACACCTCGAAAATTTACGTCCTATAATGTGTTGACACGTGTCATAGGTTTGAACGTGTAAAATAATGTTTTTGAAGGACTAAAGTTGACAAACAGTGAAACTGTGTAAATAGAAGGGTTCAAAGTGTCAACAATGAATAAATATACTTTGCAATAACCCTACATGATGTTTATAACCTTAAACGAATAGATCATGGATCATACGAAGCGAATTGTGAAAGAAAGTGAGAGATTACAAACTACAGGGGTTAAATGTGCCGACATGTTTAAGTTATACCTCTGAGTGACCTTTTGACAAACCCGAAGCTTTGTAACGATTAATTATGCTCACTAGAATGTACCACAAAAATTTCATGAAGTTTCGTTATCGTATGAGCAAGTTGTGATAAAATTCGTGTGTGAGGGTTAGAATCGTCAACATGGAAATTTAGGGCTTTTCGGGTGATCACAAAGTTACCCGAGGACTTGACAAAGTGGGTATAAGTATTAAAGCCCCTACATATAAATTACAAAGCCTCATAATGCAAAGAATTGTGCGAAAGCGATGTTTAGGAGGACCAAGGACCAAAACAACAAATTCTGAAAATTGGTTAAAGGTAATAAGGGGCCTCGCGTCACGCGACGACTCCCTGGGGGTACCCTCGCGTCACGCGAGGGGTCCTCTGATGCTGAAACAATTGGCAGCTGTCTGTTGCTGTCTTTAACCGACTTAAAACCCAAGTTTTCGATACTTTGGGCTGCCTAAAGTGGTCTCTAGCATGTAGGGCACTTGTGGTTGTTATTATTTCACTCCTAGACTTAGGTGTTGATGATCCATGCATGTTTGAAGTTGTTTATAAAGACCCACATTTTACCACATTGTTCATTCATCACTTCTGGACATTTTCAAGAGCTCAAGAACTGATCCAAGCTTTCCATATCATCCATTAGACGTATGTAAGTGCCTTTGATCCTTCTTGTTTGAGTTATACTTAGTTAAAAGCCTAGAAATCAAACCGTCGTAACTACGGTTTGACTTTGTGATAAATCACAATCGGTCCAGAGATTTGTCGAATCGAAAGTTGTTATAAGTTGGTATTTATATGGATAATAAACCCCTAAAAGGGCACTCACTGATTCGAATCCTAACTAGGTCGTTTATCGAGTCAAAGGTTGTCCGAAAAAGTCAACAGAATTGGTCTTTTGGATTTAACGCGTAATTAGCAATATAAAAGGCGTGTAATCTGTTTTATCGGTCATATAACTTAAAAATAAGTATAAAAACTTGTCTACGCTTGTTTGATTCGACAACTTTATGTTTTGAACCGATTCGGAACCGAGAGACGCAAAAGTTTGACTTTTGCTTTGACCTCAGTTCTGACCCGATTTATATAGGTTTAGACATGCCTTAAAGTTCCATTAGGACCTAGTTACATGTGGGTATAAGCCTCTGCGTTTATACCACACGAATCCCTAATCGTCCGATGTTTCCGTTAATCGCCTAAATATTGACCGTAATGCCCTTATGACCATAAAACGAGATTTTTGGAAATGTGAAAGTGCCATAATCTTAGTTACTGATTATTATGCATGTCCCGAAAATTTCACGTTAATCAGAGGTCTAGATTAGGAGTTATGCTTAATGACGTAATTAAGAACACTTTTATTAATTAAACGGCGTCATTAGCATAAAACCTATCTAAACCCAATTTTTGACACCAAATCTTTTACCCACTGATGTAATATAATATTTTGGGATTTTTGAAGATTTTTAATTATTTTTAAACTGATCATAAGCTTGGATTAGCGCCTTAATTCGGTTAATACCGAATTTACCCTTTTCGGCCATAAAATGAGTTTTACGAATCCTTTTAACGCCAATCCAATTGCTACTGATTTTAAATATTAAATAGAGTGTTTTGAGCCTGTTTAATTGATCAGAAAACTCAGAATCGTATTTTAACCCGTACGTCGCTTAAAACGGCTTTATACGCGTATTATACGCATAGTTTGGGTTTAAAACTATTTTGACATATAAGACTTATAACCAAATGTTATAACCTGTTAAAATAAGCCATTATACTGATGTAATCAGACCCGGTTCACAGAAACCTAATTAATTCCTTTTATAATCTTTAAAATGACCAAAATGCCCCTGCGGGGCTTATAAAGAGATTAAACTCGTTTTGGGCATCATGGGTGATATCCTACTGATATCACAACTTATTTAAGGCGTGTTAACTTAGGAAACCTGTTTAGGACTCTTACGGATACCCGTTACGCTTCATGCGCGTTCGGTTCGGTTTATGTAACTAGTTTACATAAATTAGCCGAAACGGGTCAAACCTTATCGGTTTTATCTCAAAATCCAGAATGTGTATCATATACCCATAGTAAGCAAGTCTTCAAACTTGTCGGGTCTAAATCACATTCTATCCGGTCTTCGCTTAATCGTGCGTACGAACCGTATCTTTAAAACTAACCGGTCTAAGCGTAAGCTTAATTAAAGACCCGTTAGGATTCTAATAGGTTATTAAAAACCTTCGTTCCAGATTTAGGAGCCCAGTAAAAGCTATCTGTACTTGCTGATTTGATACGGCTGGGATTGAATTTATATTTAGCTCAGGTAAATACTTTTAACTTATTTTCCCTATACGGGCTTGGGGTACGGTATATAAAATACCGCTTGGTCGGGGCGTTGAATCTTTGATTGAATGAATGATAATGAAAGTATTGAGACGTCTCGTTTAATATTGTTTTGTTTGCTTAAAGCCTTTGGGGGGTTAATGACCGTTGTCCCGGATATCCCTGGCATCATTCTACGGAATGGCCACGACCTTAGCACACAGGTGTAGGCGTACACCTGTCAGTGTCTCATAATTAAGTGGTGTGTCCATTAATCTTTAACCCGGCTCGATCCGGGCTACTGAACGCATAAGGAACATGTAAATCCCTACAAGTATTATATATTTAAATAATTATCCCAAGTTATAAAATATTATTTGTGCCATGTGCATTCAAATCAATCCTTTTCAAAACCTTTTCAAAATGAGTCAGTTGATTGTATTTACCAGTGTAAACTGACGTATTTTCCAAAGAGGCTAAGTGCAGGTACTAATCGGAATTGGCTGGCTACTCCTAGCATCATTAAAGAGTCTCGCAAGCTTAGATGCCTAAAGTCTATCGAACAGTGTTATTTTATTTCAATCCGCCTGTGGATCTTTTACTTCCGTCATAATACTTGGATGTACATTATTTCGGATTGTAATATATTTATCCTTTTGCTTCCGCTGTGCATTTAAATATTGTGTTGTTTGACTATGATGTTGCCAACCACGTCACGATACTCCCCTACCGAGCCCACCAGTGACACGTGGAAATTTGGGGTGTGACAGGTTGGTATCAGAGCCAACATTGAGTGAATTAAACACTATCTTTTTGTGTTTAATCTCAATGACACATTAGCACATTCCTTGACCTTCTGAGTCTAGACTTAACATAGGAATATTCTCAACCCTTATCTGGATTTTCTGCTTCCAAAAATTTTTATATTTTGGATACGTCGCCAAGCGAAGAAGCCGTAAAAATAATTCTCCACACCAGGAGCCTTAATTTGCTGACCTTCGTACAGAGGCTAGGACGAAACATGCAACCAAGGAGAAAGCATTCAGAAATGAAATAAAGAAGAAACTCCTCTTGCTGAAGATCGTTTCCTTAATAAGTCCTTATAAGGACACAATTATCTTTCAGTCCCTACGAGGACAACATTATTCCTTTCAAGTCCCGTCTAGGACACATCTGTATTTTTAATTTTATATATATAGTGGAATAACTAACTTTAAATTTTCATTCAAACATTCCTTTTATAAGATCTACCTTTATATAAAATGGAAAAATCTAAAAAGGACGAGACCTAGCCGCGCATTATTTTGAGGCAGGGCAAAGATGGTAGTTCCATAATTAGATTCAGATCCATATTTAACACCTCAATTTAGGATTGTTCTGCGTTAATATTAATAAGAATCTTAAGAGAGAAACCTAGCCTTCGGGTCATTTTAAGGCCGGGCCATGATGGTAAGACCTGTTTAAAAGATTCGAATCCCTGTTAACATCTGTAAATATGTTAACACTCCTGACAGACGTGATTCATTAAAAAAATCACACACGTCATTCTAATTAATGGATTCTTCAAAAGATTCCTAACCCAATGTAATGATCTCTGAATCATGGGTTTAGATCATCACTTTAGATGATCATATTTTGACCATACGTGGTAATATAGCGCCTACAGGCCCTGCTCATTTCCATATGAGCCAAAAGACAGTGGTAGTGATGACTCCCTGTCAGATAAAGGTAATGAACTGGGTTCAAACCTTCATGCTTTGATTCTCTGAAATCATAGCTTATAATTTATAAATGTCTTTGTGACTAAGCCTGTTGTGCCAGCAATACCTTCATGCTTTGATTCTCTGAAATCATGGTTTATAAATTAAACTTGTCTACGCGATTAGGCCATTTGTGCTATTACTAACTTATAAATAAGGATTCATGATAAAAATCCTGAATAAAATAAATATCATTCCTTTCCTGCCAATATAGATATTAAAAGAGAATCTTAAAAGGTTTGACCTAGCTTAAATGTCATTGAAGACCTAGCTAAGATGGTAAAACCTGTTTAAAAAGAGATTCAGATCCTTGTTAACATCTGAAAATGTGTTAACACTCCCGAGAAACGTGATGCTATAAAAATCACACTTGTCATCCTTATATTAGGAATTTTTTTTCCAAATCCCTTATTTAGCGTAAATGATCAATAGGAATCATGGCTGGTAAACGTCGAAAATGATGTACGCATCAAAACATCCATTTGGGATGTATACATACGAGTAAAGATGAATACATGAAAAAGATAGTTTTATTTCATAACTTCTTGTCAAGACAATGAACTATGTAATTTTCCGACCCAAAGGAATCATCGATTATGTTTTTAAAATTTCCCTAGTGACAAGGCCTCCGAGCCATCATAAGTCTTTTGGAACAAGCCCTTGTGCTATATATAAAAGATGTCAGTATGACATTGGCAGTCGTGACTTATGTCCCCTGTCTAATAAATATGGAGGATTATTTTCCGCTTAAATGCCAAAGATGGTTTATTTAAACTTAGGCAAAACATAATCAAATAAATTAAATTCTATCTATTGGCCTATATGGTTTAATTGCGCCATGGCTATCTATTCATCAAATTCGACAATTCACTATATGATTAAACAAATTGTTTCTACTTGGATAGTAGCCTTCAAAGCTTCACCATGGCTGACTCCTCTGAAGCTCACCATCATCCAGTTAATCAGAATGATGAAGTAAGACTGAACTTAACAAGAACCGGGTTACAGGCTATCTTAAATACGGCCATAAATAATGTTGTGGATCGCGTGCTGAGGGATCACAAACGGAAGGGCGATGATACCCCAATTCAAGGTCGTAAAAAGGGTAAGACCGGTTCAAACCATAACCCGTCCAAGCCAAAGGGGGCAAAGCCCAAATGCAATAACTGCAGGAAGCAACATTCTGGAAAATGCACCATCGACCCACGTGCTAATTTATGTGGAATTTGCAAAACCAAGGGTCACAAGACCTTGGATTGCAAGAAAGTGGAAGATGCGACCTGTCATGGCTGCGGCGAAAAGGGCCACATCAGTACTAATTGCCCTAAGGCTGCCAGGGAAGGAGCAGCTAAGTATGGCAAGTATTTAAAGGACAAACAGCAGTCAGGTGAAAAACCCAAATGCAAAACCTGCAAGAAACAGCACTTCGGGAAGTGCAGGCATGGAACGAACTCGCATAAACAGTCGAGGACTTTTGCATGTGGGATCTGCAAGTCCAAGGGGCATAAGACCTTGGACTGCAAGAAGATGGAGGACGCAACCTGCTATGGTTGCAATGAAAGAGGGCACATTAAGACCAACTGCCCTAAATATGCTAAAAAGCTTGAGGAAGTTAAGAAAACCAAAGCAGAAAACTCCCAAATGGATACTCAAGAGGCTATCCAAGATGACATGGTCACAACAGGTACTTTCTATATCAATAACACTCATGTTAGAGTATTATTTATTGCAGGTTCAGATAAGTCTCTCATAGACAATAGATATAGTAAATCATTAAATCTGCCTGTTAAAAACTCTAAGCGTTAAGTATGAAGTAAAATTGACCGATAATACCTCAGAGACTGCTCCAGAAAAATTAAATGGATATTTTATATCCATTAGGAATTACCCTTCTCCGCTGTCCTTGTTTCGTTAATAAGAGGACTCGATATAGTAATAAAAATCGATGGTTTGTCTTAAAAATCAAGCCCATATTGTGGGTGATAAGAAGCAATTAATTATCAAGACTCCTTATGAGACAACCCTCATAATTACATACATCCGTGCGATTAATTAATATTAAACATAAAAAAAATAGTGGAATTGGCCGTCCCCGGGATCGAACCTGGGTCTAGGCCGCACCCTTTCGCGCGCCTAGCCAACCAAGCTAGGTGCCTAGTTTGTGAAATTTCCATTCTTATTTAATATAAGCACATGTACAATAACTTCCTTACTTCTTACTACAATCACCTACTTATCCTTCTTAGGTTGACTAAGCACTTGGTGAATACGGTATTTAATACCAAGACTTCGAGTATGGAAAAACTCAGAAAGAGATTTCGATAATAAAAAGGGGGCCATCGATTTCAAGAAAAATTTATGGATGAAGTAGAAACCATTAGGTATATCAGCGGTTATGCTGGAAAGAACCTGGTAAAGCATACATCACAGTCATTTGATGACAATACCCTAAATTAGTGAGGATATTAAGGAAATCCTCAAGAAAGATCATATTATACATTGTGGAATGGTCCAAGTTTTAAGGACCTTATTAGAAAAACCTAATATCTGTTTCGCGAAAAAGGAAAAGACAGAACAAGAATTTCTGACACTCGCCATAAAAGTTCTAGACAGTCGACAGTATGTCGCAAATTTTAATTCATTGGCTAAGAGAGTACCCTATTCAGTATACCCAAAAATCTAAGCTTAAGACACATAATTATTTGTGATTAGCATTGGCAATAAGAGGGCACACTAAGGTTTCAAAAACCTACTCATTAAAAATCCATTATGGATCTACCTCAGCTACCCATGTTTTAATGATTAAGAAGTAATCAGTCAAAGTTGAGACTGCCCTAAAGTTATCTAAGATTTTACAACTAAGTTAGAAGGATTAATAGTGGAGGCGTTTAGCCCTCCTATTGAATTATTAGAAACAGCTCATATTGTGAATTTCACCAGATAAACCCTTATTATGAATTTATTGCTATAAATTACTTGTGGTTTCGGGTGCAGTTAAGTCTCCCACAAGACCATAAACTTAGCAAACTTTTAGAAATTTTTCCCTGTAAGAACCCCAGATGTTAAGTATAAGGTAAAACCTTCAGACAAATCATAAGAACCATTTCTTTTGTTCTTATCAGGAACCTTCAGTCATAGAATTTTAAAAGTATCCCTTCTCTAAAAGGAAGTGCGACAGTGTACATAGTAGATATCTCTTTAATCTCTATCGATTCCGAATACCAGATGGTATGATAAAAGCGCCATATGAGGATTGGTGTATCTTAATAAGTTCCATAGATTGCTTCCATGCCTGATCAGTATGGAGGTTTAATACATGGGACCACAAAGATATTCCGATGGTCATAAAGTACTAAAGTCAACTAATGGTATTCAAAGGAGATGTCCAGAATAGAATTTTCCAAGTAAATCTTCCCGATTAAGGAGTTCTTGGACTCATAACATAAATATGTCACTTAATTGACACAAACAATGGTTGATGAATTGGAGCCTGAGATTTGTAAAAATCTCTGTAACCTCCTTGTACCTTGATTATCTTCTCCTAATATTACCCTGTTTACCCCTGAGAGGCAGGTAGAGTTAAGGTTTAAATTCCGTTTAAGGCTGTGTTATTATGAAATCTCCAAAATGGCTAGTACTATCATTGGAAGAAAAGAAACCCTGGTTAACTAAGTTTTTGTAATAGAGGGTTCAAATAGCCTAACTCAATATCCTGGGAATCCGGTATAGTTAAGTATGAAAGACGGTTCATTTTGCTTATGCATTATCACCGCCACCCTAATTAGGCAACGATTAAGAATTTGCCATCAACTGCCCATGATCGTCGATCTGTTCGACTAACGACAAGGATTAGCTATTCCCTAAACATTAGCTAAGCAGGGGTTGGAATAACCATCTCACCTTATAATAATGGATATGTAAGTATTAAGGCTACTCCTTTGGAGACCTTGTATAGATGGAATGTTAAATGTTAAATGTCTAGTGTTAGATAGAGAATTGGTAAGTCCAATTATCAAGATCTGAAAGTTGCCTGGGGGACAACAAATAAGATTATACAAATCCATAATCGATTGTAGGTTGCCAGTATATGGCAAGAAATCGAGGAGTTATGAAAATAGCAAACTTCCTAAGTTCTGTTAAGGAATATGGTTTAACAAAAGATATCACCCAGGAAGGGTGTACCAAATTGTGAAATTATCAGGCTAGTTAAGCTCTGAATATATGGAAATCATTCGAAGGAAATCGAATGTATCAAGATCAAGTAGCTTGTAAGCTAAAACCTAATTAAGGAGTTTGACGGAGCTCGCAATACATTGTACACTAGTGACTGGAGGATGTGTTCCGCCAATAAGTCAAGAAGCACTATCACATAATGATATGCAGAATTATGATGTGATGAGCACCCTGTATCGATCGAAGATCGACAGGTAAGGAAGCTTCGAAGGAAGCATATACCTTTTGTAAAGGTCAAATGGGATGCCCGTATAGGTCCCGAATTCACGTGGGAGGTTGAATCCACCATAAAAGAAAAATACCCTTACTTATTTCAGTAAATCTCGGGTCGAGATTTATTTTAAGGGGGTGAGGATGTAACACCTCGAAAATTTACGTCCTATAATGTGTTGACACGTGTCATAGGTTTGAACGTGTAAAATAATGTTTTTGAAGGACTAAAGTTGACAAACAGTGAAACTGTGTAAATAGAAGGGTTCAAAGTGTCAACAATGAATAAATATACTTTGCAATAACCCTACATGATGTTTATAACCTTAAACGAATAGATCATGGATCATACGAAGCGAATTGTGAAAGAAAGTGAGAGATTACAAACTACAGGGGTTAAATGTGCCGACATGTTTAAGTTATACCTCTGAGTGACCTTTTGACAAACCCGAAGCTTTGTAACGATTAATTATGCTCACTAGAATGTACCACAAAAATTTCATGAAGTTTCGTTATCGTATGAGCAAGTTGTGATAAAATTCGTGTGTGAGGGTTAGAATCGTCAACATGGAAATTTAGGGCTTTTCGGGTGATCACAAAGTTACCCGAGGACTTGACAAAGTGGGTATAAGTATTAAAGCCCCTAGATATAAATTACAAAGCCTCATAATGCAACGAATTGTGCGAAAGCGATGTTTAGGAGGACCAAGGACCAAAACAACAAATTCTGAAAATTGGTTAAAGGTAATAAGGGGCCTCGCGTCACGCGACGACTCCCTGGGGGTACCCTCGCGTCACGCGAGGGGTCCTCTGATGCTGAAACAATTGGCAGCTGTCTGTTGCTGTCTTTAACCGACTTAAAACCCAAGTTTTCGATACTTTGGGCTGCCTAAAGTGGTCTCTAGCATGTAGGGCACTTGTGGTTGTTATTATTTCACTCCTAGACTTAGGTGTTGATGATCCATGCATGTTTGAAGTTGTTTATAAAGACCCACATTTTACCACATTGTTCATTCATCACTTCTGGACATTTTCAAGAGCTCAAGAACTGATCCAAGCTTTCCATATCATCCATTAGACGTATGTAAGTGCCTTTGATCCTTCTTGTTTGAGTTATACTTAGTTAAAAGCCTAGAAATCAAACCGTCGTAACTACGGTTTGACTTTGTGATAAATCACAATCGGTCCAGAGATTTGTCGAATCGAAAGTTGTTATAAGTTGGTATTTATATGGATAATAAACCCCTAAAAGGGCACTCACTGATTCGAATCCTAACTAGGTCGTTTATCGAGTCAAAGGTTGTCCGAAAAAGTCATATAACTTAAAAATAAGTATAAAAACTTGTCTACGCTTGTTTGATTCGACAACTTTATGTTTTGAACCGATTCGGAACCGAAAGACGCAAAAGTTTGACTTTTGCTTTGACCTCAGTTCTGACCCGATTTATATAGGTTTAGACATGCCTTAAAGTTCCATTAGGACCTAGTTACATGTGGGTATAAGCCTCTGCGTTTATACCACACGAATCCCTAATCGTCCGATGTTTCCGTTAATCGCCTAAATATTGACCGTAATGCCCTTATGACCATAAAACGAGATTTTTGGAAATGTGAAAGTGCCATAATCTTAGTTACTGATTATTATGCATGTCCCGAAAATTTCACGTTAATCAGAGGTCTAGATTAGGAGTTATGCTTAATGACGTAATTAAGAACACTTTTATTAATTAAACGGCGTCATTAGCATAAAACCTATCTAAACCCAATTTTTGACACCAAATCTTTTACCCACTGATGTAATATAATATTTTGGGATTTTTGAAGATTTTTAATTATTTTTAAACTGATCATAAGCTTGGATTAGCGCCTTAATTCGGTTAATACCGAATTTACCCTTTTCGGCCATAAAATGAGTTTTACGAATCCTTTTAACGCCAATCCAATTGCTACTGATTTTAAATATTAAATAGAGTATTTTGAGCCTGTTTAATTGATCAGAAAACTCAGAATCGTATTTTAACCCGTACGTCGCTTAAAACGGCTTTATACGCGTATTATACGCATAGTTTGGGTTTAAAACTATTTTGACATATAAGACTTATAACCAAATGTTATAACCTGTTAAAATAAGCCATTATACTGATGTAATCAGACCCGGTTCACAGAAACCTAATTAATTCCTTTTATAATCTTTAAAATGACCAAAATGCCCATGCGGGGCTTATAAAGAGATTAAACTCGTTTTGGGCATCATGGGTGATATCCTACTGATATCACAACTTATTTAAGGCGTTTTAACTTAGGAAACCTGTTTAGGACTCTTACGGATACCCGTTACGCTTCATGCGCGTTCGGTTCGGTTTATGTAACTAGTTTACATAAATTAGCCGAAACGGGTCAAACCTTATCGGTTTTATCTCAAAATCCAGAATGTGTATCATATACCCATAGTAAGCAAGTCTTCAAACTTGTCGGGTCTAAATCACATTCTATCCGGTCTTCGCTTAATCGTGCGTACGAACCGTATCTTTAAAACTAACCGGTCTAAGCGTAAGCTTAATTAAAGACCCGTTAGGATTCTAATAGGTTATTAAAAACCTTCGTTCCAGATTTAGGAGCCCAGTAAAAGCTATCTGTACTTGCTGATTTGATACGGCTGGGATTGAATTTATATTTAGCTCAGGTAAATACTTTTAACTTATTTTCCCTATACGGGCTTGGGGTACGGTATATAAAATACCGCTTGGTCGGGGCGTTGAATCTTTGATTGAATGAATGATAATGAAAGTATTGAGACGTCTCGTTTAATATTGTTTTGTTTGCTTAAAGCCTTTGGGGGGTTAATGACCGTTGTCCCGGATATCCCTGGCATCATTCTACGGAATGGCCACGACCTTAGCACACAGGTGTAGGCGTACACCTGTCAGTGTCTCATAATTAAGTGGTGTGTCCATTAATCTTTAACCCGGCTCGATCCGGGCTACTGAACGCATAAGGAACATGTAAATCCCTACAAGTATTATATATTTAAATAATTATCCCAAGTTATAAAATATTATTTGTGCCATGTGCATTCAAATCAATCCTTTTCAAAACCTTTTCAAAATGAGTCAGTTGATTGTATTTACCAGTGTAAACTGACGTATTTTCCAAAGAGGCTAAGTGCAGGTACTAATCGGAATTGGCTGGCTACTCCTAGCATCATTAAAGAGTCTCGCAAGCTTAGATGCCTAAAGTCTATCGAACAGTGTTATTTTATTTCAATCCGCCTGTGGATCTTTTACTTCCGTCATAATACTTGGATGTACATTATTTCGGATTGTAATATATTTATCCTTTTGCTTCCGCTGTGCATTTAAATATTGTGTTGTTTGACTATGATGTTGCCAACCACGTCACGATACTCCCCTACCGAGCCCACCAGTGACACGTGGAAATTTGGGGTGTGACATTTTACATTTGTAAAACGCCAAGATGCCACAAACGCCAAAATGTATATAAAAAATAATAGAACAATGGGCCATCTTGTCTAAAACGCCTTGTAAAACGCCATTAAGAGAGATTTGAAAAAACGCCTTAAACGCCATAAACACCATAAACGCCAAAATGTTAATACAATGAAACCATTAAAACGCCATATAATTATTGAATTTGGATAACGCCAAAAATCTTAAACCCCAAAAATAAATCAATATTGTGAAAAGCGGAATTGAAAAAGCGGAAGATAAAATGACAAAAAGCCCCTCCGCCCTTCTCTATGTCGCGTGACACGTGTTGAGCTAGGATGCGTTCTCACCGTTCTCACACTTTTGGGCGTTTTCTCCTGATCCCGTTTCTATATATATATAGGGCAAGGATAAATCGAAAACCCACTTGAGTTGAGAAAACCTAAGAAACTCAACATCTACCATTGATTAGAAGAGATGGATGGTTGTGATGTGTTTGAGTATTATCTCTCTTACTTTTTGTTATATTAATCAATAAATGGTACATCTAAGGGTAAAATGGGGATAGAATCAACTGTGCATCTGACTTCCTTTGACGTGTCCCCTTTCTCTTGCATCTTTTTGAACATATAATTCAAAAATACATATTAAAAAAAAGAAAAGAAAAAAGTTCTGACAAATTCCTTTTCCGATGTGTCCCCTTTCTCTTACATCTTTTTCTTATTAAAAAACACTAAAATCTATATATCACCCTATCACCCTAAGGTCCATTCATGAAATGATGGCTTTTTTTTTTAATTCATATATATTAACGAAAAAAAAAGTGTCAACTTCTTCATAAAGTTGTTTTGGGCCACTGGTGTAGTATATAACAAATAAATGTAAAAACATTAGGTGAAAAACTGGATATACACGTTGAATAAGGTTACATTATATGTACCATCTTATTAAGGTTACATTCTACAAATAACGTTACATTTTCTGTATAATTTCAAAAAATGTACAAAAAAATAACGTTACCATTTAAAGGATATCCACATACATAAAAGTGTAACGCGTTTTCTTTTCTTTCTCGTCCGACACAAAGTGTTATATTACATCACATTGTTAGAAAAGTCGTCTTCCTACTAAAAGATGTTATATGTTGGTACGTACACTACAATTGTTACATGATCAATTTTACGTCACATATGTAACACTTTTTTTGTAACACAAAAAAATGTAATACTTTCCTTTGATTGATTGTTACATTTCTGTAACGGGCATTATTTCTGTAACACAAAAAAATGTAACAGGAATTTTTTGCTTTGATTGATTGTTACATTTCTAACACACAAAAAAAATGTAAAAACACACTTTGTTTCTGTAATAGTCACTTTATTTTCAGTAACATGCATAATTTATGTAACACGAAAAAATGTAACATGCATTTTTTCTTTGATTGTTACATTTCGTAACTAAGATGCAAAAGAATTGTTATGAGAATTGTTACATGAAAAATAATCTTCATTAACAATAATCTAACACAAGTAATGTAACTAGCAATGTTATAAAATGTATATAAAAAATATAACTTCATTAACAAGAATCCAACAACAATAGATTTTTTAGATTCAATCATAAAACCAGTAATAAAAAAACCACATATCCAGAAAACAAGAACTTAATAACATTCATCTTCTTAAACAAAAAAATAAAAAAAAAAAGTTGCAGATCCACAAAACACAAAAAAATGAAGATCTACAAAACATAAATTGCAAATCTGAAAATTGCAAATTTGGAGGACCTTTTAGATCTAGAAAACAAAAAAAATTGCAAATCTGAAAATTACAAAAAAGTTGGAGATCTACAAAACACAAAAAATGAAGATCTACAAAAACACAAACATACTTATGGATCTGGAACATCATGTTCAACATCAAACATCTTTTGGATCATCTTCAACATCTGAAACATCATCTTTAACATCGGATTTGTTGACCACCGCCGGATCTTGAAACCACCATCGGATCTATTAAACATTGCTGGATCATGATTCTTACGCACTGGATCTGGTAACCACCGCTGCGATGGTGGTGGTGGTGGGTATTGTTTTTAATCTTGAACAAACTTTTGGTGGTGGTGGGTTTTTTTTTTAAATCTGGAACAAAAACTTTTTTATGAAGCTTGATGTAAATTTGGTTGAGATGAGAGATATAAAGTTTGTCAAGTGGTGTTTTTAATCTCACCACTTGTGTTTTGGAGAAATGAAATCTGAGAGATTTGAAAGCATATTTAACTTACATAAAAAAACAAAAACAACTAAAGAGAAGAAATCATAATAAATGCTACAGAGAAGAGAACAAAAACATATGTCATAGTACAAGTACAAATCATAATAAATGCTACATAGAAGAAAAGAAGCAAGGGGTCTGCACCATCTCTCATACACATTCAATCAAAATTAAGGGGAATGACGAAATTGCCCTTGCCTCATCTTATACTTAAATGCGACGTGGCTCAATCCTAGCCACATATGAGGGTTTACTGGGTTTTCTTAACATGGATGAGTTTTCTCATTATAATTAGCATATATATATATATATATATATATATATATAGGGGAATGTTCATTTGAGAAGAAAATTTAATTGAGAAGAAAAAGAACAAAGGGTAATTTTGTAAAACATTAAATAGTTTTTTCACTTATCTCATTTATTATCATTTTTGAATAATTAATTAGTCATAAAGATTATTATCCTCCACACTAACTTTTTTTGCCTACACACATCAAAAGTTATCCTACATATTTCGAAATTCATCCTACACGTTGAAATTTATCCTACACAACTCGTAATTTATCCTACACTTTAAATTATTTTATTTTATTTTTTTGAAAAAATATATATTTTGAAGATAAGTTACAAATTATCAATGTAGTTAGCTATTAAAGAGGAAGACTACAAATTAATGACCTATGTAGATTTACCAATGTACCCTTATAGTAACATTAAATACTTATATTAAATGAAGTAAAATAAAACATTCTTATTGGTTGAAATTTCTTCTTTTTTATTCTTACAAAAAAATTCTTCTCATTTGAACTATACTCTATATATATATATACTAGGTTATAATCCCGTGTATTACACGGGTTGAATAAATAAATTTTATATACTAAATAATAAAACAATATATCTTTAAAAACCTCCTTTATTGCACGAGTTGAATAAATATAATTTTATATATTAAATAATAAAAAGTTATATCTATAAAACCATATTGTACTGGGTGAATAAATGTAATTTTATATACCAAATAAAAAAAGTAATATCTTTAAAACCACGTGTATTACATGGGTTGAATAAATGTAATATTTTTTACTAAAAAATAAAATAATACATCTTTAAAAAACCTCATTTATTACACGGGTTTAATAAATGTGATTTTATATACCAAATATTATAAATGTAATTTTCTGTACTAAATAATAAAAAAATATATATCCTTAAAAAACCCTGTGTATTATACGAATTGAATAAATCCAATTTTATATATCAAATAATAAAAAAGTTATATCTTAAAAAACCTCATCTATTACATGGGTCGAGTAAATGTAATTTTGTATAGTGAAAATAAAAATATTTAATATATTAATACAAAGTTTGGTTTTCGAGATAAAAATAGATTATTCTGTTGTTGCAAAATTTGTTAACGAAGTCTCACTAAATGTAATCCTTTATTTAAAACTCCGTAAATATATAAATGATAAATAATATTAGTTAATTTTATTTCAAGTTTCGTAAAATCTATTTGATACCAAACTAAACAAAACGTTCAAATATATAGTTAAGATCAAATTAAATAACTAAGTTTGAATTTGAAGTAAATAGATAAATATAAAAGTAATAACTAATTGAGTTAATTACTGTTTTCGTCCCTGTGGTTTGTCAAAAATCACTATTTCAGTCCATTAGTTTAAAAATTACGATTTCAGTCCATGTGGTTTCACTTTCGTAACCATTTATGTCCCTATGGTTTCACTTTCGTAACAATTTCAATCCATTATTCTGTTAAGTACAGGGACTAAAATAGTTATGAGGTGGACTGAAATAGTTACGAAAGTGAAACCATAGGGACTGAAATCTCAATTTTTAAATTAATTGACTGAAATAGTGATTTTTGACAAACAACATGGACGAAAACAGTAATTAACTCTAATTAATTCAGATAAATAATATTTTTTTTTGAACGGCCAACAAACTCAATCCCGAGTACTCTCGGGGCACCCACTGGACAAACGGAGTACTCCGAGAGTAACCCGAGTCCACCACCAATTCCGGGGAAAACCCGGTAACCCACCCGCCCGTAGGCACGACAGTGAAATTACCGGTAAAACCCGTTTGGCTCAAGGATCCAACCCAGGTTTCCCTGGGTCTCCTATCATTGCCCACCAATGCCTCACTCTGCACCAAGTGGGAGTCGAACCTGCATCTCTCAAGAGAAATGCAAGCCCTCCACCACTTGATCTAGAGATCATTGGCAGATAATATTTATAAATGAGAAGAATATTAAACTAAATAATAATTATCCATAAGTTATTAAACTAAATAATATTTAATAGGAGGGTTATCTATAATTAATTAGAAGAGATTAAATTAAAATAATAATTATATATAAGAGATGGCCTAATATGATGACACGTGTCCTGAAAGTGGTTTCTTTTATTATATAGTATAGATATAGGTGTTAGTTTAAAACAATTGAATAATATTATGAAATATAATACACGAGTACACGATAGCTGACATCGGTATAGTACCCGTATCTATACTGATACCGAAAATACCAATACCGAATTTGAATAAAACTGTGTACCGAGTACCGTATCGAATATATTTGTAGGGTATCGATGCGGGTACGGGAATACCGTATCGAATATATTAGTATGGTACCGATACGGGTATCAGTATCAGTATTTTAGTATGGTGCCCGTTTAAGTACCACTTTCTTTTTTCATTGATCTTTGTACCCTTACGAGTACCAAGTAGACTAGATCGGTGTGAGTACCAATAAGGTATGCATGCCAATAGACTAAATCGGTACATGTATCGGTATTCAAGAAATCATAATACCAAAACCACAATACCACAATGCGAAAAAGTATAATATCAATATCAATACCAACATTATTTTTTACGAAAAAGTATTTGTACGGATCTCGATAGTACAGAAATCCTTAAACCTTGATTCCAATGTACCAAATAGGCAAAAATCAATATAACTATGACTATGAATAGCAGTATGATAGTATAGTACAGCTATGGCGAAAAAAAAAATCTCTATGGGCGAGTGAGTATTGGGCTACATTTATCACCGGACACATGTTGGGTTCGAAAGTATTGGGCTACATTCAAATGAGGCCCAGAGGCTTAAGGTTTAAATTTTACATCCTTTTTAAATCTGTAACGTTTTTTAATTTTATGCGTTAACGACGCAAAAAGCTTGGTTAAAAAAGAAAAAGAAAAAGAAAAAGAAAACAAAGAACCCAACACAAATAGCTGTAAAAACAAATGCACATAAGAGGTATAAACGAAACTTAAAATAAAAATTATCATAATTGTTTATTTTTACTTCTATATTCGGTACTCTTTTATTAATATTTATTAAAATATTGCTTATATTTATTTTAATAATATTTTACTTTTCGTAGGGGGCGGTTTGTTTATCTCTTAATGAGGCTGTTAATGGTTCAGACCTCTTACTGGTTCAGCACTTAATGGTTCAGACTGTTTGTTTTGCGAGCAGATGTCTGAATGGTTCTCTGAATGGTTAAGCATTATACAAAGTCTAATCTGAATTGGTCAGACATTTGCCTCTGAACGAATAAACATTATACTGGCTCTTAATAGTTCAGACCTCTTACTGGTTTAACACTTAGTGGTTCAGATCTCTTACTGGTTCAGCACTTAACCATTCAGATGTTGTCAAACAGCCACAGATGTTGTCAAACAGCCACGTAATCTTCTATGTAATAATACATATTAACATGTAGTGATAATGGGATATCTAAACTAAGTTTGTAACTTGTTGACACATGTCATACAGTAATTTTTTTTGTTTTGCTTGGCAACTCATCTATACACGTCTCTAGAAGTTTTAAGACGTTTTGTTTACAAATAACTAAAATCGTAAATACATTCTAACAAATTCTTGAAATTAATGTCAATCATTTTCCTCACAAACATCTTTGTTTTGTCAAACTTGGTTTATTGCCAAAATTGCATGAAGCAAAGTTTTGAGGGTATTAAATTATCCATTTTAGAGTATACATTTATCAAGATTTTATGCACTAAAAACCAAAAGGCATTTCTTATAATATGACAAATTACACCCTCAAATTGAGTTGTGCCCATTTGTGTTTAACTTAAAATATCAAAATTTATTAAACTTTTAATATATTCCAGAATTATTTTTATTGTAATTTTGTTAATTTAAATCCAACATAACAACTCATAACATTGTGGCATTTGACCAGATGTACAACAGTGTCACTAGACCACTATGTCTCCTTTTACAGCTCTAATAAATAGTGATTTGGTTCCAGGTTTCTTGTCAAAATATCAAAAAGAAGGTTTAAATTACAATATACAAAAACTTAAGGTTGAAAATCTGGTTTCGCCATATAATAAGAAAAAAAGTCTTAACCATCTACTCAAATTAAAACAAAATATGAATCGTTTTATGTATTGTTTATGAACCAATATCATGTAAACCGGCTTAATATAATATAACCAATATTCAAGTTACACAATGTGTATATCACTATACCTAATATTCAAAATCTACTGATGTGAAATATGGCCATCCATAATTGCTTCCTATTCAGTCTAGTCATGTGGTGTAGATAAGATGTCACACTTTAGGTTGTTTAAAGTCATATTTTGCCAACTCATGCTAATCAAAACCTAATTCATCTCTTTTGTTATGTGGTGTTATATTGGATTAGGGTTTGTAATGTGAATGCAATCAAAATTTCATAAGCTTCCATGTTTTCTTAGGTCAAAGATCATTGCAGAGTGTTTGTAAGTTCTCATGATGCTTAAAAAAATACGGTGGTGAGATCGTTCATTATTTCAAAGGTATTTTGTTTGATTTTTCAACTCAATGTTTTTTTGAGTTATTGCAACGTGTGAATGCCACTTTATTCAATGTTAGACTCGAAACAAAAATTGTGGGCTTCAAAAGGGAAACACAAGTGAGGTGATGCGACGAAAATGTTCGGATGGGAATGGAGCGATGATAAATGGAAAAAGGCGTGTTGAAGGGCGAAATAGTTGTTAACGATTAAAAGTTGACATTTACAGTTAACCAATAAATGTTGATTATGAGCAGTTCGAGGATCATAATTTGATCCTCGGATCTGACCAGCCAACTTATTTTGTTACTTATGAGAGTACATAACATTGTTGCTTTATTAACATCGTGTGCTTTGACCTCTTAATTGTCATCAGTAGAGTAGGTGATGCGAATTTAAAAAAATATTTCTACTTGAGGACTTAAACTTATTAGAGAAAGGATTACTTATCTCTTATACTAAAGGGTGTGGAGGAGGCTAATTCTTTGGGGATGATCCGTCACGCCGGCTGCCACATCATCAGAGAGTCATCCTCACACCTTGAGAATGTGCCTAGGGTGTGGAGGATGATCCTTCTTTTTTTATTTTTTTATTTTTGTTCAATAATATGCAGTAAATATAAATAATAAAATTAAATTAAACACTAAACTTGATAATAAAGCTTACATTTTATTAAAAAAAAGTTAAATAAAATCTAAACCTAAAAAAATGTCAAATAAAATTAAATAAAAAAACAACTAGCGCGTCATCTTCGTCGTCGTGTTGTCGTCATTTGGTTCGTTGTTTGCGTTGTTCTAAATGTATTCCACCAAGCCCGCCTGAAGGTTTCCAGGTATGCACTCGTTATGTAACGAGAAAATGTTCAAATCTTGTTGTTCCAGACTAACCGGAGCATAATTCTTGTTTACCGCATTTTTGTCGTACTCACAGATTGCTCTACCTTCGGCTTTGATGATCATGTTATGCATCAGAACATGGTAGGCTTTTGTATTCGTAGGCTTTTGGGCAACCGCCCCTAATTAGGGTAGCCATACTTCATTTGGCCTATTTAGTTAACTTATTGACTAAGTAGTTAACACTAATCGTGTTCTATAAATACCCATTATATTATTGGCTTTAAGCATCTAATAAAAGTCATACATAGTTGCAATCCGTAGACGTAGGTCACCTTAACCGAACCACGTAAAAGGGATACATCAATAAACAAACTAATCAAATTTTTGTATATTACTAAACTTAATCTTTCATTATAAAGTCATTTTCTAAGTCCATCTTATTTTGTTAACTATTAGATGTTTAATGATCCCTTAAAATTATCTTTTTGCGAGTGAATTATCTAAAGTTATCAATAAACTTTTTTTTTTGAACGGTGACTTTCTTTTTGAGTGACCCAATGTCACATCGCCTAATCGGCGGCCCTAGCCAAGTATGCCCAGACTTACGTTGTCTTAACCGGGCCCGCGATGTTATCAATAAACTTGATTACTTATACTTGTAAATCCCATTTAGTTGTCATTTTTAAAGGTGTTTATATTTTTTTAAATAATTAAATTTGACCTCATATTTTGATGCAATAAGAATTCTATTATTATGATCACAAAGATTATATCATTATTATATACAAACCAAAAGGTTTTTGTTTGTCCGTTTAATACTAGAAACCATAAATATTTTTTTAGGAGGTAAGGTGTTATTTAGGGTACCATTTAGAGGGTGTGTAACTCGCGGTTGCTTCCCTCCTTCGTTCTGTTTACCGGTTTTTTACCATCACAACTCATCTTGAGTTCGGTTTACCACTTATGTGTTTTTATCTTCAGCGGCAGTTAACATACGCGTATGGCTCCTACGAGGAGAGGTCGGAATGTTATGTTAGGGGGGCCCTAGTAGTTTAAGGACTTGCTCTTTCAAATTTTTCCACGAATGTAAAGATGGCAAACCGGGGTCTGGGGAATTTTTCCGCCTACTTGAACACACGCAAAGCACCCACCTCAAGACAGAAAACCGAAGGCTATATTTGAAGGAGGCTATCTCCAAGGACTTGGACCTTTTTTTGGATGTTGAGGAAGTTCTTTGGGCAGGAGATAAATAGTTATGTGGAAGTTGCATAGTGATGCATGCACTTAGTAGGGGGTGCAAGCATGATGATGAGGTCATGTCGTTTGCCCTGGTTTCAGGGGATGTTAAAGATTTCATTGTTGGGATCCGAAAACCATGCCAAGTGGCGGTAGACCCTAGCCCACGTCACTAAGCGGGTCTCAGGGGTGGTGTTAACCTCTTCGAGCGGGTTTTCCCCTCCCTATTTAGACTGTTAAAAGCATACCTCCCAGTTGTCGGATAGTGTTTGCTCAGGTTTTAACAGGTGCTTTGCGCAAAGTGGTGGCGTCGCCAGGATCGGTTGACATTTGGGTCCAATTTCTTTTGCTACTGCGTTGCACCTTGCGGGTGGTTAGACCATCCTCCAGACAAAAACGAAGATCAGGGAATAGGAAATCTTTGCGGTGTAGTAACATCTTGCAGGCGCTTGAAGTTTGGAAAGATGGGTCTGGGCTTGATGCTTTGGTCTCTTCCCTATTGGATAGTGTGGCGGAGGCGGGGACTCCTAGGGGAGAATGCAGGAGGGATAGAGACAAAGAAAAGGACCCTAATATTAAACAATGTCTTCAAAAAGTCAGAGATGGACATTTCACGGCTGCGGTGAAGGTCCTGTGCTCTAGTGGAGTTGTCCTTCTAGGCAATTCGACCTTGAAAGCTCTTATTGATAAACACACAGTGGTGCCGCCCCCGTCCTTGCCTTCCAACCCTCTGGCCCAACCCACTCTTTTCTTTAATGGGTAGTGTGTGCTCAAATATATCCAATCCTTTCCTAAAGAGACGTCTTGTGGTAGGGACGTGATGCGGGCCCAACACCTGTTAGATGCTATTGTGGGCGAGGTCATAATGACTTCCTCAGGTTTGCTTACGAGCATTACTGAAGTTGTCAACTTATGGTTTGTGGGGTCCTGCCCTAAGGTGCTGGCTGAATTTGTCGCCTCGACCCTTCTTACCCCATTATTGAATCCCGATAAAGGAATTCGGCCTATTTTTGTAGGGGGTATCTGGCAAAGGTTGGTTTACAAGGTGGCGATGAAAAAGGTAGGGAAAAACATGGCCCAATACTTGGGGAACTTTCAATTTGGGGTGTGGACGCCAAATGGGGCAGAGGCGGTGCTTCACAGTGCGAACAGGTTTCTCAACTCCTTTCATGCAGATGGTTCCTTGGCCTTGCTTGCTGTGGACTTCTCCAATGCTTTCAGCACGGTCGACCGCACAGCCTACCTCGAAGAGGTTTATCAGCGTTGCCCGTCAATCTATCGGTGGGTCCAATTCCTTTACGCCCAGCTTACTCGGTTGTATGTGGGTAATGAGTGCATTGGGGCTACTACCGGAGTGCAACAAGGAGATCCCTTGGGGCCCCTTCTCTTTGCCCTTGCCTTACACTCCCTTATTCTCTGGGTACAGGACCACTGTAACCTCCCATTCCATGCCTGGTACTTGGATGATGGAACAATTATCGGCAACGCGTCTGAGGTTACTATAGCTTTTGACATCATCAACAAGGAGGGGCCATCTCTTAGGCTTTACCTCAACATTAAGAAAACACAGGTTTTTTGGCTGACATGTGATGGGCGAAAAGTTCAGGACGGGCTTTTCCCGAGAGAGATCGGCCGACCAGAGAGGGGGGTTAAGCTACTTGGTGGAGCTGTTAGTTGTGATCCTAGCTTTATTGAGGAGTTGGTAGGGCAGCAGGCCTTGGGGGCGGTTGAACTAATGAAACTCTTACCCTGCCTTAGGGATCTGCAATGTGACCTCCTTCTGCTAATGTCGTGCATGGGGGTTGCTAAGTTACTTAATGGGCTGCAGACTTTTCAACCCCACTTGATGGTGGATGCGGCATCTCGGTTCGATGGTGGCCTCCGGGAGGCTATAGAAGACATAGTCATGAGTGGCGGCCCCTTCTTTGGTGACCTCGTCTGGCATCTCTACCAAAGCGTCTAGGTGGTTTGGGCCTCCTCTCAGCCCGAGATGTTAGGGTGTATACCTTTGTGGTGTCTAGAGCCCAATCTTGGGACCTTCAGGATCATATCTTTCGAAATAATGGGGTCGCTGGGCTTGACCCGCACTATAGCAGGCGCTCGAGCGCTTAAATGTCTCTCTCCCGGACTTTGATGTTGGCGGTTTCTATAATAAGGACACCGCCCTCTCGAAGCCACAAAAAACTTTGGCAAATGCTCTGTTTAGCAAAATCGCTCACAGCCTAAGAGAACTTTTTTATTTGTCATCCCGCCAGAAGGCGGGGTTTGAGTGCCTGAAGGGTCCCCATGCTCAGGAATTTTTAACCGTTATCCCGAATGAGGGGCTGGAACAATGCATGTCTGCAGTAGAATACAGAGCCATCCTCAAACACCCTATGTACCCCGAAGATGAAACCTGCCCGATATGCCGTAAAGCTTGTATGGATAAATGCGGGGAACACACAGTTCATTGTAAAGAGCTCATTGGGTTCAAATATCGGCATGACTGGGTGCATGATGTTTTATGGGACATCCTGAGAAGAGATGAGATTTCTGCTAAAAAAAGGCCCCTGTGAATTTCCTCACGGACCCTATGAAAGGGAAATCTACTCTGCGATCAGCGGATCTGCTCGTTTTTGGCTGGGCTCGGGGAAAACATGCTTGTGTGGACCTCACAGGAGTTTCCCCTTTGGTTGGTTTAAAGGAAAATGGGTTTGTAGCCGGACATGCAGCAAGAAAGGCAGAATCGAAGAAATTGGATAAGCACGCTAAAGCTTGCGCAGAGAACCAGCATGTGTTTTTGCCTTTGATACATTTTGCTCCCTAGCACCAGAAGCTATGTACTTCTTAAACAGGGTCCAACGGGTTATCCACAACAATTGTTCAGCCCCAGGGGGCAGGGGTTTGTCTTTGTTAGGTTAGGGTTTGCAATTTAAAAATGGCTGACGGAGCAACTTATTGCCTGTCTACCTTCTTTTTTGATGTAATTTGGCAAGTTTTAATAATAAATAAACTTTTGAGTAAAAAAAGGAGTTACTTTGTATAATAAAAGAGATTATTTACGTTTTACCCTATAAAATTTATTAGATTTTAATTAATCATTTTATATGATTAATTGCATGATTTGTATATTGTTTTTTAAACAATATAATATATCAAGTAATATAGACTACACAATGTTAATTTGAATAAAGGTTTCTTATCATCAAAGCTGAAAACTTTTCTCACTCATAAATAAATCACGTAAATATTTGTAATGTTAAAACAAACTAATCCAAATTGTAAAAAAGAAAAAATAGTCTTGACATAAAAAATTTAAATTAAATAAAAAATGGTCCTAGATTGAGATTAGGAATCAAATACCAACAACTTGTATTTCAAACATCAATCAAACTTAATTTAATATGCTTCGCTTGTTTTTACATACAAATAGGTTTATTGACGGAAAAAGTAATATACTAAACAAACTTCAAATAAAAAAGACAAAGTAAATGCCAAGAATAAAATCAAATTTAATAATGGGTTCATTCCTTGGAGGACTCTTTTCGTTCCCCATTTAGAAATTCCATGTGACTCGTGGAAACCTAATTTAAATAGGTTTCAAACACCCATTTCAAATAAGATTTAAAATTATTATTTAACCTAATTTACCTTCAATTGAGTGCAAATTGAGAGATGAATTACATCATCAAAAATTTCGGCACAAGTTTTAATGTTAAAGCTAAGTTTTGCGTGAAGTTTAAACGTAGAACAGGTCATACACTTTCTATTTACTCATATTAGGGGGACGGAGTCATAACGGCGAACCATTCGGGGAATGGTATTTACTAATCGGTGAATGATAGCCGGCTCCAAATCGATGAGCGGTGAGGGTGTTGTGCGGTGAGTAGTCACCGACTGTTTGAGTGAGATTGATTGAGGTGAATGCATAATTTCTAGAAATAAAAAATATATAACTCAAACATTCTAATAGTGATTGACCATTGCCAATTATTGAGTGCGAAATGAGGACTTTACATGGCATGATATTATTGGCAAGAGAATAACTCAAACATCCTAAAGTGATTGAACGACTCCCTCCATCCTTATTATATAGTATAGATTATATGAAAATTAATTTCATACAAAAATGGCCAATAAGGGAGAGAGTTGATGTTATAAGGGACTTAGGTTTGATTCTTGTCCTCCTCATTATTTTCTGCGACACCTGGTGATGATGGAGACTAGGTGAATAGGTGGAAATCGCTAATTCGATCCTTGAACTGAGCGCGTTTTACCTCAACGCACTGTCGTGCCTTTGGGCGAGTGTTCACGGGCTTCGGCCCTAGATGAGGGGTTTCTCCAGTTCGGAGGCGAGTGTATCCCGATATGATGAACTCACCAGTAGCCCATTTGAGGATTCGTTGGTCGTTCAAAAAAATTTAATACAAAACGTATAAACAAATAATAGCAAAAAAAAAGCTATTTTATATATATTTTATATGAACTACCATGAATAGTAATTTTAATTTTAAAATAATATGTAGTTTTTTAATATTTTATTATATCAATATATTATTTTATATAATTACTTTTAACTTTTAATATATTTTCAGTTTTTTCTTTTATTATTATATTTACATTTAGCTTTTAACGTATTTTATTTTTCCCTTTTCTAAAATCATATTTCCTTTATCATTTGTTTTTGTTTTAATAATTCTTTTCTCTTTTTTTAATTCATTTTTGCTTTCGTAGTTATGTTTAATTTTTACCCTCGATCAGCATAAGTTTTATTAAAAACAAATTTATATTCCAAAAAAGTATTTATTTGGTATCATAATATAGTACGATGATATCATCTGAACCGATTCTAACGGTTAGGCTTTCTAAACAACATGCTACATTTTCAAATAACGTTTGTTTTACATTATCATTTGCTTCGTTTCGCGGCAACGCGCGACGTAGAAAAAACCTAGTTTTATAAAAAAAACCAATGATATACAGATTGACATGTGTAAAATTTATTTGTCCTGCACTCTACAAAAAAGAAAATTATTATGATATACTGTCCTCTTATGCTAATTTCAATTTTGTATACCACCACTAAATAACAAGTTAAAATTTTAATAATAAAAGAATAACTCCGATTTGAATTGACTTCATATCATTATTAAGACAATGAATATATATGTATAGTTATGAAATTACATAAAAATTGTTTCGTGACAAAAATTTTCATTCAAGATTGAAAGCATACATACATACATCATATAATTAATCCTTCACTAATTTTCATGTATCCACACATACTTAAACATCTGGGATGAACGATTTATGATGGTTAATTAATATGCAAGTAATCGAAACCTAATTTACATGCAAATGAATTTAATCAAGTACGGAAATATATGCAGAAGTTACTTGAAGAGTGCAAGGCAAGATTTTCATCGTCAGAACTATTAACAACGGAAGAAACTCTAGAGCGACAAGGTAAGTTATCGTCAACCTAAAATTTAATTATATCAACTAGTACAAAACTTATTAGATAAAGCTTATGCAGAGAATCAACATGTATTTGTCCCTTTTGTTTTTGACACATTTGACTCTCTAGCGGTAGAAGTATCCACTTCTTGAAATATGTTAAAACGTCATCTCTTATTCTATTCTAGTAGTCTAATGGATAAAGGTAAACATTTTACTACAACTTATATTAATTCACGTAATTCTTTTTTTCGTTTCAAACATGAAACAAACGATGCGAAAAAAAAAAGTTGTTCTGCATCAAATTATGTATTTTCACTTACAAATTTTTACCTTGAACTTGTTGAAATTTCAAGAATTAACTTAAATTGTTAGGTAAATAATCAAGTTGATTTATTTTATTATATCTACTTTAATTATGTATTACGTTTCAGCGTTTCTCACTCATTTGCAGTTTTTTTTGTGTTTTTCATAAACATAAGTCAGTACAGATATAAAATCGAGATTACATAAAATGCTTTGCTAAATAATGGTCATGGTCATTAATTCATATACAAAAAGGTATATTTATATGTGTCATTTGTATAAATTTATTTTCTTCTTTTTTTCAATTTCACATCTTCTTTTATGTACCAAGTATAACAAGGTTTAAGCATTTATATATATATTTATCTTTAAGTATATAGTAATTAATACAAAGCTTAATCAACTAGGGTGAGGTTAAAACAAGAAATCATACCTTTCATGAAAATTGTGAGAACTTGATAAAAAATTATTAAAAAATATTACACTTATCATTAATTATTATTAAAGTAAAATACTGATAAATAAATTTACCCGTCTAATTTAATATTTATACGTAATTAAAAAATATACACATATGTAAATTTTTATTTTCACACACATATATATAGAGAATTTATTAAAAGTAATTTTAAGAGAGGGATGAGTTAAATGGAAAGTATATTTTTTAAATATTGTATTTTTAATAATAATAATGGTGGTATTAAAAATGATTTTGATTAGTTTTTTTTAGAGTTCTAAGGTTCTCATAATATTTAAAGTTTCAAGATAACTCTCAAATTCATATTTATCTTAATTCATATTTAAGTATTTAAAATATTTATATAAGTTATTATTTATTTACATATTAATTATATATAACTATAACTAGTATTAAGGCCCCCGCGTCGCGGTGGGGGCGTAAAACCGTGACAAATAGCACTAATGTCATACCATCGCCAGCAACCACAAACATTAAAGTCGGGGTGTGTCATTGCGAAGAAATTCTACCGAAACATAAAATATAGAAAATAATAACTAAGTCCATTTAGGACCTGCGTGTTGTGGCGAACCTGTCAGGTGGGAAAAAAATAGACGACGTAAAAATGTTGAACCACACACGCACGTTGCGCCATGTTAACTCGCAAAATTTAGAACGAAGTGTAAAACGAAACGTAAAAACGTTGAACCACGCACGCATGTTGCGCCATATTAACTCGCAAAATCTAGAACGAAGCGTAAAACGAAATGTAAAAACGTTGAACCACACACGCACGTTGCACCATGTTAACTCATAAAAATCTAGAACAAAACATAAAATGAAAATTTTGCCACATATGAAATGTGTAGGGGACCAAAGTTGAAAGTAAAATGTTGTGAGGTTAAATTGAAAAGATAAAAACTTTTGGGCTAAAAGTAAAAATTCAAATAGTTGGGGATTAAAAATGTAATATCAACTTTTTTTGAAAAGCCGCCTAAGCATGTGGTACAACACCTCCATGCACCAACATGTTACTTGTTTATATGATATAAATTTGTTCTTATCTGAACCTTTCAATTATATTGGTAAAATTATCTTCAATTAAATGAAATATGTTTTTTTGTTTTACTTTTTTAATTATATATAACTATAATTTGTTCTTATCTGAACCTTTCAATTAAATTGGTAAAATTATCTTCAATTAAATGAAATATGTTTTTTTGTTTTACTTTAATGTAAGCCAGTACATCATTTACCATTTATATATGTTTTCATTTTTTTTAACTACAATTTATACATCAATCCTATCTAAGGCTACTCGGTATGGGTGAGACTCATCCTTGGAGGATGACCCTTCACGTCAGCATCACGTAGATCGGGTGTGAAGATGAGTCAAAGAGGATGGAGCTAAGGAAATGGGGGATGAGCCTAAATTATATATGTATATATTGTATGTATACGTGTGTGTATAAAGAAGAAGAAAGCGGAGCGGCTTCAACATCTTCTGGCCGACGTTCACGACGACGACGGGTTGTAGTTTTATTTCTTAGTTCATTTTAATGCGCGAGACTTGAACAACTTTTAACCTCTCGAAAATAGAGCAACATTTAAACATCAAGATATCATTTGCCAAAATGCCCTTTTGTTGTGTTTATTTTAGTTAGTTATAGCTTTTACCACAAACAGAAGTTACAACGTTATATGTATTATTTTATTTATTTTTACTTATTTATAACCTAACTAGGTTTAGCACTTGTATGATACATGGGCTTAGTTTATTTTTACTTATTTATAACCTAACTAGGTTTAGCACTATACACGGGCTTAGGAAGGGAACATGTCGTGAACGATAAATAAATAGGAAACAAACGAAATACTTTAAAATTGTAAATTGTAATACAAGGTAAATCGATAATTTAACATAATATAGAAGTGATTCTTAGATCTCTAAAAACTACTTTTTACACAATGTTAGATGTTTTATTGGTAATATTGTCATCCTTATATGTTATTAGAAACTTCAAACTGGCTTTGCTTTTAACATTTGACATAGTTACATACAATTGTCCACTTCTAAATCTACAAAACACTGAATGCCATAACAAAATTAAATTGCATGAACTTTTGAATTGGTTAGTAATAACATTGATTAATACAATGAGAACATTAATTAAACTTTTGACCAATTTTCAAATTACCTCAAAAATTTGGAGATTGATTATGTTTTGTTGCATTTTGCATAATTGCATCCCAAAATTTGAATGAGATCACAATCACCAGATCCATCTGTATTCTCATTGGTGATCAACTCTTGTAACACCTTCTGGTCACAATAATCACAACCATCAAAATATCATTCGTTGTCGCTAGTTAGAGCCTTTAAATTTGCCAACAATAACAACTGGTTGCTCATATAAAATGAATCCATGTTAATAATTGAAGTGACTTAAATATGGAAATATTTTAAGATGTAATATGTAATACAACTAGGGTTAAGACCCGCCCGCGTTGCGGCGCGGGTACATCGTAAACATTGAATGGATTTGTCCAAACATTATATGATGCATTAACCATATGAAAGCACACATTTCGACGTATCCACTTGAACTCAATGTAACATGTATAAGCATTTTGATTGGATCAAACGTAAAGTAAAACAAATTCATATCGAACAATCACAACGTATTATATGTGACCCAACTCATACATAAAAAACGTAACGGTATGAAGAAAAATATGCACATGTAATCGAAATGATTAATTAGAGCTTTCGAAAAAAAGGAAGAAAAAGAAACCATAATTTGACTCCACTCGGTTCGAAACAAACTTTACGAAACATACATAAAATAAGCACGAAAACATATTATATTTGACGTGAATCATTTCCCAAAAAAGTTTACGTCGAAACATAGAACAACTTGAATTTATACCAAAACGTACATAAAAATATGCACATAAAAATGGTTTCTTTAAACGAAAACGTATTATATTTAACTTGACTCGTCTAAAAAAAAGTTTACGTCGGAATGAGACCCGTCGCAATGCGGCGGGGATTCTTTAGTTATAACTAAGTCGATCTAGGACCCGCACGTTATGTTAAACCTGTCAAACGGGAAAAAATAGACGATGTAAAGACGTTCACCCACACACGCACGTTGCGTCGTGTTAACTCGCAAAATTTAGAATGAAACGTAAAAACGTTAAACCAAAGACGCACGTTGCGATGTGTTAAGTCACAAAATTTAGAACCAAGCATAAAGTGAAAAATTTACGGAAAATGAAAACTATAAAGGACCAAAGTTGAAAGTAAAAAAAGGGATAGATTGCAAAAGATAAAAAGTTCTAGGTTAAAAGTAAAAAATAATAATTTTGGGTTAAAAGTAATTTATGAAATACTTTTGAGTGAAAAGTAAAAAAAATCTATTTTTTTTGGAAAACCCCCAAAGCCAGGCTACGACAACCATAAGCATAACCATTTTTTCTTTGAAAAAACCCCAAAGCACACACCGCGTTGCGGCGGGGCGTAAAACGGTGTCAAATAGTACTAATGTCACACAACCGTCATCGACTACCAACACTGACTCGACCTAGGATCTGCGTGTTGCGACGAATCTGTCAAACATGAAAAAATAGAGGTAAAAACGTTGAACCACACATGCACGTTGCGCCGTGTTAACTTGCAAATTTCGAAACAAAACATAAAAAAGTTGAAACACACTCATAGGTTGCGTCGTATTAACTCGAAAAATTTAGAACTATACGTAAAACAAAAATTTGCGAAAGATGAAAACTACAAGTGACAAAAGTTGTGAAGTTAAATTGAAAATAATGAAAAGTTTTGGGTTAAAGTTAAAAAAAACAAATTATATAGGGTTAAAATTGCAAAATGTAAAATCCTTTGGATAAAAGGTAAAAAATCAAGTATTTTTTTTGAAAAATGTCCAAAGCACAAGTTACAAGTTCTTATGTACAAAAAACTTACTAAGTTATATATGGAATAATAAAGTCTAATCTAATCATTGTATATAGTATATGTAAGTTAATATTATCTAATAGTAACAATTAAGAATTAAGAATAAGCTAATATACCTTATGTATCTCATTGATTGCAACAATGTAGGTGAATTAAGTTTTGTTCAAAAAATAATCTACAACAGATGTCACTATAAAAAAAAAAACTTAAAAATCGATGAGTGAATGATTTTTCATCATATGCACTTTCAAGGAAACTGATGTGTATGAAAATTTTATTTTAAAAATAACAAATGTAAGCAAATTTAATTTATAGACACATTAATGTATAAAAAATGAAAAATGATTTACCTTTTTCTAAACTTTAGAAAGATTGATAATGAACTTATTCACATCACATAAGTTATGATATTCAACAACAACAACCATACCCAGTAAATCCCACAAATAGCAGAGCTATTTATAGGGTCTGGGGAGGGTGGGATGTAGACAGACCTTGCCTCTATCCATAGGGATAGAGAGGCTGCTTCCAGAGAGACCCTAATATAATTAAAAAAAGTCATACAACCTTAAGCAACTAATAAGTTCATACATAACAATATAAGGTAAACAAATTGAATAATAATTACTAACCTTTGAAAGTGTTTGAAGTACTAAAGGATAACGACAACATGAAAAACAACCTAATTTTCTTGAATGAATGAATTCATCTTTTCAGCGTAACCTTCCCACAATGTTAACTCAACACTCAATATTCTGTAAAAAAAAACAAGCATTTAAATCATCTAATGGTTTATAAAATAATTCAATTTAAAAAAGAAAATAATATGATATTCCCACCCATTTGCTCTAGTTTAAGTGTGATCTTCTTTGCAAGCTTTCCGGATTTGAAACGCTGAACAACATAACTAATGATGTTTAATAAAAAAAAAATAGATGTTAGTATGTGAACATTTAAACATAAAATAGAATTCTTCTAATAATTAAAATGATATTAGAAAACATACTAATGCTAGCATCTTGAGGAACATAATCATATAAAATAGATTGAAAGCTTCAAAAGTCAAATCCGTATTTATTATTTGAATGATTTAAAGCATATATGGTAACAATAATTGTTGAATAAGGCTACGGGGTGTGGTTCCACCTTCTCCCATGTCCACATAGGCGCCACGTCAGCATCTCTTCCACCTCACCATCCATGAGTGGGGTGTGGTTTCCCTTCCCCTTTACTTTTATTTTATTTTTATTAAATATATTTTATTTATAAATGACAATTTTTTGTTCGTTTATTGTATTTTTATAATAACTACAAAGTTTTTTATAATAAAATTCTAGGAAATTACAAATAAACCTATGAATACTACTACTCGTCATCAACAACACAATTTATTCTAGATATGGTCGACTAAATTCGCACATAGGTTTGCATGCACGTGCTCATTGCGTAACACCCACAAATTTGAGTCTTGTTGCTCCTCGTCAACCGACTCAACATTCCCATCAATGTCATTTGGATCATATTCGCATATCGCTCGACCTTCGTCTTCAATAATCAGGTTATGTAGTATGGTGCAAACATGCATAATGTATCTCAAATCTTTTGGTTCCCATGCACGAGTCAGATGTCTTATTATCCCCCATTTAGACTTTAACACACCAAACAACCATTCAACATCCTTTCTTGTCGATTCTTTACACTTCACATCATTTTTTCTTTTATCATCAGATGGATCTGGAATAGTTTTAACAATAGCAATATAGGTTGGGTATATGCCGCCAGCTAGGTAATACCCGTTTAAATCATTGCATGAACCGGCAACCCCAAAAAAGGCATGCCACACCCATAAATCTTGTGAGCAAACGACTTATAGGATTATTAAGGGAACCCCTATATCACCACACATAAATTGACCACGCCATGGTAGGGCAATTACGCCATGGCCAATGCGTACAATCAATACTTCCTAACATGCTAGTATTGATTATCACAATAATATTCACAATCTGGAAGTCATCATCAACGATTGTTTTTCATTAATCATTCAAAAGATTCAAATGTTTTACAAACGATTGACTTTACAGACTCCCCCTCAGCTGATCACACAAACAAATCAGTTCGTACAAGAGAAAATGTGAGTGTGTATGATAAATAGATCACTAACAGGTGTGATCTATTTATACAAGTACGAAAGCTTTGTTCAGTGATTGGCTGACTCACCCTGATAGTGACATCTAACATTCCTAACATAAAAGATTCTCAGATGTTTGCAAACATCTGAGCAACCTTATCATTTGTTCCAGGCTATAGTAAAAAAATAATGAAATAAAGTACTATTACATTGAGAAAACACTGTCTAAGCTATCCATTGTTGCAGTTGTCCAAACGTCTTTTTGGACTAACAGATGTTTGGTCTTCTTCATCAGACCTTTGGCTTGATAAGGGCTTTGGTCTTCTACAGATGCTAGCCTTCAACAGATGTTGGTACTCTTGAATAACGGTTCCAAGTCTTCATCAGATGTTATCCATGCTCTTGAACATATATTCTGAATAGGTGTTCAAGATTCACTATCTTTGGGGAGACACTAGTTCAATCTTTTGCTTATTTCTTGATTAGTGGATCATGCTTTGACTTTTAGATATCATCTGTTCTTTTCTAGGTCCACCAAACTCCCCCTAAAACAGATGGTTCCAAAACAAATGTTTATTGGATCAATTTTTATTCCTCTTCTTCAACATGCATTTGACTTGAGCTTTGAAATTATTTTCAAATCTTTCAGATAGTGACTCATTAGCATCCTTTTCTAGTGGAAGATCCAGTAGATCTTCAATTCTTGAGCTCATAATGTTGTTCATTGGAGTCTTTTGCACTTCCCGATTTTCCATGACTATCGTCAATTCGTGGTTGGCTCGGTATGACGACCACTTTAGACTTTTTGAGTCAATAGGGTTTACTGGGAGTGATGTTATTGGAAGAGGTGAAGCGATTTTCATTCCCTTGACTTAACCTATTGGATCAGCTTGATTTGCATCAGGAAGTTCATACATAATCATGTTTTTTATCCCTTCCTTCATGATGTCTTCTTCAAATCTTTTTACATCCTCTGCATACATATCCTTCTGTCTTTTAAGATGGCTTCTCACCAACAAAGAGGCTTGACTTGCCTATGGAATCTGATAGCCTTTGATCTGATAGGTAAGTCTTCATAGTTTGGCTTTCTTGGGACTGAGGGATCATTGGATCTTAAGGCTTCAAGCTTCTTCTAAGTTGCCCTGATTGTTGGCTCATCCCATTTTGCCATTGACTTCATAGTGCCATATTTGGCAGCCACCATCTCTTCCTTCATTTTTGTAAGTTCAACTTCTTTTAAGCCAACATGTTTTCTACCCGCAGCCTAGTTGGGAAGAGTGGGCTTGATACTTCGATTGAGTTTCAACAACTCAATTCTTACTTTATTTTCCAGAAGGGACTCAACAGACCATCTAGTGAATTGAACTCTTAAAGCTCTCTATAGGGCATATTCTTCATGATGAAATCCAGATAGTCTTCCTTTAGTTCCTTTTTGAGACTAGGGTTGCTCACAGGTCCATGAGATGCCTTTTGATTGACCTCTTTAGCATAATCTTCAAGTCTGTTCACTTTGGTGAACTCTTCAGACATGATTTGTTAAGCTTCCTTATCACCTTTACCCCTGATTTTGAAAGCAGTTATCTTCTCAGCCTATAACAACCCTCAATAAAATCGACACCCTCGAATTATTTCCGACACCCTAATATATTTTAAAATATTCCAATATGTCCCAAAATACACCCCATACGCGAAAACGAGCCTCAAATACATTAAATAGTATTAAAATAATTAAAAACTGAAAATATTAAGTTGAGGCGGGCCGCGTAAAGGACCCTTAAGCCTTACGCGGGCCGCGTAAACTTAAAACCTGGCGCGACCCTGGGCCACCACGTGGCCCAACACATGGCAGACCTATACGCTGACCCAGCCCAGCTACGCTGTTGACCAGCGTTGACGCGGGCCGCGTAGGCCCTTGCCTACTCTTACGCGGGCCGCGTAAAAGTGAGAAATCAGCACTATATAAAGGAGCCATCGGGTTTCATTCAGAATTCGTTCAAAATCTAAATCTCTCTCTAATCTGAATATTAGGCAATATAAGCGGGTATTATACCCCCCTAAATAGCGAAGTTCTGCTCCGTTGTAAGTATTATAACCCCTGGATACGTATTAGATACGCTGCCCGATTGATCTAGGGTTCCGTAACGGCTGTCGTGGTTCTGCCCGACGTAGTCGTTGGAATGCCGTCTCAGGGAGGGTATTACTAATGTTAAAATGGGTTATTATACTAACGCGTGTGCATTTGTGTAAATTATAGATTATCACCAGGAAACCCTTATGGAAAATCTAAGACAACAATGTGAGTAATCTCCTTTTTGTAAACTGTTTTTACAAAACCTTAACTATTTTACAATGCAATTTAGCAGTGATTGAGTCTTTGTAATTCTACGATTACTGCCGGTATGTTGGGGTTTTGTATACAAAATGTGAGTAACGTTACCTTTGGACGAAGAGTTAGCCAATGTGTAATATGACCCACCAGTCAGGATTGACAGTACTGAATGAGTAATTGGGTAGATATAAACATTGTAATCGTCCTCAATACTGTTAAGTTTAAATTAAATTAATGTTCCTTGATTAAAATGAGATTCACTCACCAGTATTTCCCACTGACAAATGTTTTTAAAACGCGTTTCAGGTAACACAATGTGAAAGCCAATTAGAAGCCAGCTGGACAACACTAAAGGCTTGGAAAAGTGGCTATAAAAGTTACCTAAACAAAGAAGGCGTTTTAATTCAAATAAAATGGGATTTATCCCTATAAATCAGTTTGTAATAAAAACTTGGGTTTTATCCCAACATGTTTATTTATATAAAATGTGGTATTTTACTCTGATAAAATATTTCCTAACTACGGTCTTGATGTAAATTCCGCTGCCAAATTAGACAATACGAGATACCACCGAAACTGGCTTGCGGCCGCCCGTTCCCGGGGATCAGGGATCGGGGGTTGCGACAGAAGGTGGTATCAGAGCTAAGCCACTTATTCAGCCACAGAAGTGTTCTGCTGACATCAAAATTCAATCTGTTAGGAAATAAATTATGGAAATACGTGCATAATTGTATTTTATTGTTGTGTGTTATTTGACTATTTGTTATTTTACAGTATGAGCGACCAAGGACCATCTGACGCGTACCGTCAATTGTCTGGTTCGCCTAGAAGCGAAGGCACCTCCTCTTCTCAGCCTGCCCTCTCAGGGTACTCTGCTGATACGGAAGAAGGAATCTTTGTGTTTAAGGCTTAGTCCGAGGAGCCATTTCCTCAGAAAAAGAGGGGATGGTTTAGTCGAGGGGACACGAACGTAGGAAACATATGAAAAAGTTACAGGAACAGAGAGTGTTAGCAGCAGCTAAAAGAGAAACTGATGCCTATGCCCAGGATATGATAAATAGGGGTATAGCCAATATTCACATCTTAGCAACCACTGCAGCTGACCCTAATCTGGAGCAAATAATAGCACCCCAACCACAGCCACCTATCCCTGACCAACCCATGGAGATAGAAAACCCTGAAAACCAAGTAGAAATGCATGACTTTAATCCGGAGGAAATACCTAGGGTACCAGCACCAAACCCCCTAGACCCAAATTACGATCCCTGGTGGGATGACGTTAGGGACTATGTGCAACGTTACCCGATACATGAAGACACACCCATGCAGAACTTAGGAGCCTACCCAGGTATGGACCCTTTAGATCCCTATTACCATGATGAATACATTAGGGAGATTTTAGAAGATCCTTACCGATTCCAGGCACCTACACCTCCATACCAGTAACCCGCACCCCAGATTCCGAACCCAGTCCTAGAACCTGCACCCCCAATGAGTGCAGAAAACGTACAAGAACTTAGGACATTTGGTGAGGAAATTCTAGAAAGTAGTGAACGAATGCGACAGGTGGGAGAGCGACTCGTCTGGAAGTACGACGAGCGCGATATGGATTTTTGGATGAATCCATATCCATGATGTAATGAAGGAAACGGTAGTAGTAATAATAATAATAATCAAATAAAATAAAATATGTGTGTATGGATGCCTACTACTATTAGTGTAATTTTATTTCAGTTGGTATTGTAATCTTTATTTCAGTACTGGTGTGTAATAGATGCCTAGTATATGGAAATAGAGTAAAGTCGCAATGATCGACGCTTTTGGCAAAAATGCGTGTCATATGATTGACTATATTAATATTATTTTGTGATATTAATACGGGGTAAATATTTAAAATTCAGATGGCCGACGAAGGAAATCAAGATAATCTGAATAACGATAACCAGAGTAACATTAACGTGGTTAATGAGAATCCAAGCATCAATAACAATGGAAACCAAATGGATAACAGTGCCGTTCAACACATAGTGGCACAAGGAATTATAGATGCAATGCCATTTATTATTCAAACGGTTAAGAAGCGAATAATAAAAGTAGACATAGCAGTAAGCGACTAGTTGAACCAGAAAACAACGTGAACAATGGACCCGTACTTCAAGTGCCCATTCCCAAAAGAAGAAGAACCATGCCTTATGGTTGTTCTTATAAGGAATTATGGTCCTGCAAACCAATAGAATTCTCGGGCAATGAAGGACCCATTGCAGTTCTACGCTGGATAGAAAAGACTAAGGCAGTTTTAAAAATAAGCAAATGTGCTGAAGAAGACAAGATAATGTTTGCTTCTAACCTGTTTAAAAACTCAGCCTTAGAATGGTGGAACACTATCCAAGATGATTCCAGATGTGATAGCTGGGCCGCGTAGGCCCTTTCCTACTCTTACGCGGGCCGCGTAAAAGTGAGAAATCAGCACTATATAAAGGAGGCATCGGGTTTCATTCAGAATTCGTTCAAAATCGAAATCTCTCTCTCTAATCTGAATATTAGGCAATATAAGCGGGTATTATACCCCCCTAAATAGCGAAGTTCTGCTCCGTTGTAAGTATTATAATCCCTGGATACGTATTAGATACGCTGCCCGATTGATCTAGGGTTCCGTAACGGCTGTCGTGGTTCTGCCCGACGTAGTCATTGGAATGCCGTCTCGGGGAGGGTATTACTAATGTTAAAATGGGTTATTATACTAACGCGTGTGCATTTGTGTAAATTATAGATTATCACCAGGAAACCCTTACGAAAAATCTAAGACAGCAATGTGAGTAATCTCCTTTTTGTAAACTGTTATTACAAAACCTTAACTATTTTACAATGCTATTTTGTAGTAATTGAGTCTTTGTAATTCTACGATTACTGCCGGTATGTTGGGGTTTTGTATACAAAATGTGAGTAACGTTACCATTGGACGAAGAGTTAGCCAATGTGTAATATGACCCACCAGTCAGGATTGACAGTACTGAATGAGTAATTGGGTAGATATAAACATTGTAATCGCCCTCATTACTGTTAAGTTTAAATTAAATTAATGTTCCTTGATTAAACTGAGATTTACTCACCAGTGTTTCCCGCTGACAAATGTTTTTAAAATGCGTTTCAGGTAACACAATGTGAAAGCCAATTAGAAGCCAGCTGGACAGCACTGAAGGCTTGGAAAGGTGGCTATAAAAGTTACCTAAACAAAGAAGGCGTTTTAATTCAAATAAAATGGGATTTATCCCTATATATCAGTTTGTAATAAAAACTTGGGTTTTATCCCAACATGTTTATTTATATAAAATGTGGTATTTTACTCTGATAAAATATTTCCTAACTACGGTCCTGATGTAAATTCCACAGCCAAATTAGACAATACGAGATACCACCGAAACTGGCTCGCGGCCGCCCGTTCCCGGGGATCAGGGATCGGGGGTTGCGAAACAGCCTGCACAAGTTTCACCCCTAGGTATTCTTGTACATTTTTGGGCTTTTGATACCTTTTGAGGGATGGAAAGGTAAGTTAGCTAATGTCAGTTGTGGAATAGAAAGATTGTATCTCTTTTGATACATTTTCTAATTCCAGTGGGTCACGGATAGTGGGTGTGGAAGTTGTGGTAGTTGGTATTGTGGTGGTGGATGGTAGTAAAGTGACAGTGGTTTTGGTTGTGGTTTTGATAGGAGATGCATCAGGAGTTTCTTCATCAGCTTCTTGGATAGTGAATTTAATTCTCCTGGTTCTGGTTTGTGATTTTTATATTTTTGGTGAAGGTTGTGGAAGTGGTGTGGTTGGTTTTCTTTTGAGAAGTCCTTTGGGGTACTTAGATGGTAACGATGAAGATGGTGTATGAGTGGTTGTAACCTCTGTTATCACTTTTGAAGTGGGAACATATGTTTTGGCAGTGAAAGTGGTGGTAATTTGAGTAGTGGAGGTGGGAACAGTGGTTTGGATAGTTGCAGCAGTACTTTAACTAACCTCTGTTGGAGCCCCTGTTGAAGAACCTTGGTTGTCTTGGATTTCTTTTCTTTTGATAATCTACTGCTGTGATCTGCATATTTGCTTCCCTTGTATCCCTTTTCTTCTGCTTCTCAATTTCTTTTTTAATTTCTTCTTTTCTAGCCCTTTTGAGTGCAACAATGTCAGGCTTTTTGCTAGCCTTTTTGACTGAGGGTGGAAGTTTCCTCATGCATTCTTCTATCTCCCCCGTCTTGGCATCATCGTATTTAGGGAGAGTTAGAGCTTCACTAGTGTTTTCAAAGATAAAGTATTTAATGGCTTTAATTTATGCCTGTGTATCTTGATATCTGGCATCCACTGTTTGGCGTACAAGGCTTATCTGCATGGTATATCTTTCCTCTGCATCTTGCTTTTGAAGATGTAGGTATGGTTGAACATGAGCCCACATTTCTTTTGCAATGTCTGCATTTGAAAGACGAGGTCTGGAGTTTTGAATCGGGATTTTCATCATATCCTTGATCTCTCCAACAGATGTTTCTAAATTTGTCACCTTCTCCGTCAATTTTTGATAGTTTAATTCGTAACCTGAGTTAACAGGATCATCTGAATTCCCACCAGAACTGGTTAAACTTGGTTTTAGACCAAGTGCCCCTTGTTCTTGGTACTGGGGACTTCCAACTAATGTTGAGACTATCCTCTCAATAGTTGTTGCCTCTAAGGGGGTCTTAGAAATGTAACCATTGTCCAACTATGAGACTGTTGTCTCAACAGTTGTAGTAGCTTCCCCACTTGAAATAACAACCTATGTCTATAGCTTGGGGGATAGAAATGATCTCTGTACTTGCCCTAGTCACTTGTTGAAGTGAACTCTCTTTGATTTGTTGTTGAGAGGAACTAGGTATCTGAAAGTCAGATGTATCAATTGCATCAAGCAATTTTTGTAAGGGTGAATGGACTGTTGAAGTGGGTGGAGGTGTGCAAGGAGAAGCAGCCCTGGGAGAAGGGATTGAGAAGAGATAATCAAGTGATATATCTCCCCTTGATTTGTGTCCCCTGTGCTTACAACACCTTCCTTTTGTGAGGAAGAATGAGGAGTTTGGCTTGGTGGTCTGTTGTGAGGAAGTAACAACAGTTGTTTGAGTTTGTTGCTTTTGTGCTGCAACATTGATCTCTGGCATCTCAACCCCCAGAGATACCTTTTTGTGGGCTTTCTTTTTTATTAAGGGATAGGAATGGATGAGGTTTGTTTGTAAATTTCTGGTGTCGGTTCCATAGTGCTGGGATTTGCACCATAGTCACCAGGAGCAGTGGGCTCAGCAACAGATGTTGTAACATCTGTTGCTTGGTTTTCTAATACATTTTAAGTTACCACAATTTCTTGGCTTTTGACCATCGTACGAGTAAAAGTTTCGTTTGAGAGACTGTTGATTTGTAATGCTTCACCTTTTTCAAAACTTTATTTTCTTAAAGCATTTTTCAGGTAGAAGCTCAACAGCCTCGGATAGATAAGAAAAGGATTGCCAGTACCTCTCTTTATTGCCCTCAAATTTGCTACCAAATCAAGAAACAGTGTATGGGATAGCTTATGGTTTGAATTTCTCAAAATAGCATACCCCAGATACTGAGTTTTTAGGGGTATTTCATTAAAATCAGTGGTTTTAGCAGAGAGGCAAACCAAGTGAGTATGGAAAAAGAATTTTATTTAAGGTGGGAACTTTGGTTTAAAAAGTGTTGCTCCCACCATCTGACCTTCATAGCCCCTCTCTATGAACTCAGCATGTAAGTCATTTATGGGAAATGTTTCCATACCTGCCATATCCTCAAATTGGAACATAGTGGAGATGGATTCTGCGGTGATTTCCACATGTTCTTTCTTGACGGTGGAGGTAATGAGAAATGGCTTTTTTTTTTTTTGCAAAGACAGCTTTGCTTTTGCCCAAAATTCTCTACGTGTGGATACATAGATAGGTGCGTTAGCGGTGAGGATGTAGAGATATTTTGATAAATTGATGATGTCAATGATGGGGTGGAAGTCCGTATTCTTGTTGTGTTGTACAAGATACGGCAAATAATTGTGCGGTGTTTTGATTTCAAGATTCGTGAAGAAAAAAATTGTTCAAATCTTTTATCCAGATGATCTTTTGATTGAAAGCAGAGTTTGATGGAAGCGAAATCGGAGTTTTTATCTTTTGAAATGCTTTGAAATTTTTCAATAATGGAGTATAGAAGTAAACTTTGTTTCTCATGGGTTTTATAGGGTTAATGGAACAAGGATGCCAATGTGTACAACGGTTACCTTTTAGTCCACGTGCTCAGTTGCTATTTGTCATAGCAAACCTCTGTTCAGAAAGTGGGTCCTACATAGGAAACCCTTTGATGAAGATATCAAAGGTGAATGGGTCAATCATGTAGATTATCCAAAGCATTATCTGTCTTGGAATTGGTGTTATCAACCACTGCAATGGCTTGTTGGGATTGGCCTTTGGTCACTAGGAGTTTTTGTACAATCTCCAGATGTTTTTGACCCTCTGGAAGTGCCAGCAAACTTAGGTCAATAGGGAGTTGACCATTCCTAACAAGATGTTGATACTCATGTGGATGCATATTAACGCTTGGCTTTTGGGACTGTGGTTCAGGTTCTGTATACCTGTAAGGCATCCTATTACAAGGTGCTTGCCTAGAGCCTCTGGATAATACATTTTGTGATGCAACAGTAGGATCAGACTCAACTCTATTGGGAATAGATTGGGTATTCCTGTTACCAGGCCCATATTCCCTTTTGACACTCGATTTCTTTCTTGACCAGTTTTTGTTAGATTTATGTGATCTAAGAAATGAGCATTGTTGAGTGAAATGGTTGCTTTTACCACAGATGGTGCACCCAAGAATGGATTCACAAACACTGTTGCTTTGATTGAAATCAAGAGCTTTTAACTTGAAACAGTCTTTTACCCAGTGATTTGTTTTACCATATTAATCACATAACATGTCTGGAATTTTGTCATTCCTTTTACCTTTTTCTCTCTTTTCAGAAATAGATGTATTCCATTTCTCAGGTAAAGACCTTAGAAATCGGTTACTTAAAGTTGATTTTGAGAAATCTTTGTTCACCAACTTCAATTCACTGATTAAGCACGAAAACCTTTCAGATTGTTGTAATAGGGATTCTCCCTTAACATGTGTGAAATTCTCGTATTGTTGGTTAAGATCTCTCGAGTATTTTCGAGAACCTCCCCCGTACCATCAAACTGCTCTTTCAATGCATCCCACAACTCTTTAGCACTATTACAATGTAATAGGCCGGCATAGATATCATTCGGCAATGTGATGCTAAAGGCTTTCGCATCAAGCTCGAAATTTTTATAATCTTGCTCTGAGTAATTTTCAGGCTTCTTTGACTCAAATACATGTGGGTTTTCGGTATTTGGTACCATTGGGTCATGTGGTCCGAAAACCACAGATCACCAACACCCTGTATTTTGTTGAGATAGCATATGTTCCATCTTACATCGCCAGATATTGTATTCAGATCTGATGAGCATAGGTGGCTTATTGGTGAAGCCTATGTTGTAGGGATCATTCTGTGCCATTTTCTCAAGTTCTTTTTAAAGAAAACAGAGTCTATGAGAGACAGTTTATCAGTTCTTCACTAAACAACCCTGAACTACGAACTGAAATTGGATCTTTGATGAGCTGATCTTTTTGTGTTAAACTGATTGTGAAATCAAGTTTAAACGTGACCAAGCTCTGATACCAATTGTTAAGAAACTAAGTTTCTTTGTTTACAAACAAGTATTGATTATCACAATAATATTCACAAACTGGAAGTCATCATTAACGATTGTTTTTCATTAATCATTCAAAACATTATATGTTTTACAAACGATTGACTTTACAGACTCCCTCTCAGCTGATCACACAAACAAATCAGTTCGTACAAGAGAAAATATGAGTGTGTGTGATAAATAGATCACTAAAAGGTGTGATCTATTTATACAAGTATGAAAGCTTTGTTCAGTGATTGGCTGATGTCACCTTGATAGTGACATATAACATTCCTGACAGAAAAGATTCTAAGATGTTTGAAATCATCTGAGCAACCTTATCATCTATTCTAGGCTATACTAAAACAAAGATGAAATAAACAATTGTTACATCTAAGCTATCCGTTGTTGCAGTTGTCCAAATATCTATTTGGCCTAACAGATGTTTGGTCTTCTTCATCAGACCTTCGGCTTGATCAGGGCTTTGGTCTTCTACAGATGCTAGCCTTCAACAAATGTTGGTACTCCTGAACAATAGTTCCAAGTCTTCATCAGATGTTAGCCATGCTCTTGAACAGGTGTTCTGAATAGGTGTTCAAGATTCACTATCTTTGGGGAGAGACTAGTTCAATCTTTTGCTTATTTCTTGATCAGTGGATCATGCTTTGACTTTTAGATATCATCTGTTCTTTTGTAGGTCTAACAGTAGTGTTTGTTGACGGGGGTCACAACCACGCAGGCTCCCCGATCATGCATCCTGACCTCCACCCCTAAGCCTAATTGAATCTTATTAGTTATATATAAACCAATAATTATTGATTAGAGGTTATTAAAAATTAGGATAATTAGCAATTATAAAAAAATGAATGTAGTCAAATTCTATTTCAAGTAACTTTATTTAAAAATAAGTCAAATAGAATTTAAATTTCAAATTACAATAATATTTCGGAAGAATTTAATCGAAAGTTATATATAAAATTTTAAATTTTAAACCACTAACATGTCTAGGTATATTGAACCCACCAAAAAAGACAATCCAATTCGTGTTATTAACCCCAAGTCGTTGACTTCCATGTTATCCTCCAAATCAAGTTTTAAATTTAAAATCAAACCATTATCCATCCTTTAAATAAGGAAATAAAAATTAACAATAACAATTTTGTAATAAACAGATGGATAGTATCGAACCCATTATCATGATTTGAAATTCAATTGTCAAACATCAAGAATCAAATCATTAAATTCCAAGAAACACATATGATATTCAACCAATCTTTAAACAAAACAATAGAATGGTGGAGCAAAGATTCCACAACATAGTGAAATAAAAAACAACAAAACCCTTCTAAATTTCTACAAATTTATCTAACCTAACAATAAATTACAAACACAACAATCATAATCCAATAATCAATCACAATATCAAATCCCTAAACTCAAAAACAACATTAACATGAAAAATCAATTATCGCAGACGTGAAACATTACACGGGTAGACACATGCTATGAAGTTGCTTATGCTAATAACATTCAAATCGAGTAGATTTGAAGATTTCTAAAAAAAAATATAACAAAAATATCAATTACAATCCACTGAATTTAAGAATAACAACATCAAATCTTATTGGTGAATCTTAAAAACACATTTTCTGTAAAAACCCTAAAACCATATGAAATTACAATACAATCGATTGAACGTTTGAAACCCTATAAAACTAGGGTTTCCTGAATAATATATATGTTATGCCTAAATGTTAAAACAATGATCAATAACACATAAGCATGAACTTGATTTAACAAAAGCAAGATCTTTCATCATCACATGTTATTGATGAATCTTGAAAAACACATTTTATTTAAAAACTCTAAAACCATATGAAATTAAAATACAATCGATTGAACGTATATCTAATAAAAGAAGGATCTTTCAGCATCAAATGTTATCGATGAATCTTAAAAAAAAACTTATTTTGCAAAACCTTAATACGAATGAAATATGGAAATCAAAATTACCTGAATGTGTAGATGTAATAAACAGAAGAAGATAATTGTCTCCTGAATCGATGGATGTAGAAGAAATCCAGAGAAGAACACGAAGAGGATGAGAGAATGATTAGGGTTTTAGTTTAGGGGATGAACAACTAAATGAGGAAGTCGGATACAAAAGAATTAGAGTAAATTACAAAATTTGTCTTTATGTTGATATTAGATTTTAAAATGTGTCCTTTGTCTTCAAAAGGTACAAAAACGTACTCGATGTTTGCAAACCCCTGCACGTAATGTCCTTCAACCCTAACCCAGTTAGTTTTCATGGTTAAATTTGACCATATGGACCCAATGCTTGTGAAATTACTAATGTACCCTTACTTATTATAAATTTTAAAATACAAAATTATATTATATAATTAAAACAAAAGGAATTAATAAACTCTCTCTCTTCCTCATTTCTGTCACACCCAAACCGATGACGGAAACATCGGAGTGAGACGAAATAGATTGCTCATCACTCATAATACTAAATTGTGACAAGTATTTAAATAATCAATTTTATTTCATTACTTAAAGAATCAATTACATCGTTTGAAATAGAATACAACATGTGAAAACAAATGAAATATATTACAACGATTATTTAAAGTCTAAAATGAGTTTCTAGGCATCCTACTAAGTTCATGCATCATCAACATCATCATTAACCTGCAACATGTTTTAAAAGTATAGTTCAATACAACGTATTGGCGAGTACACAAGTTTTTGATACATAGCATAAGTATAAAAGAAGTGTTTAAACGATCCACATGGCAAACTAAGTTATTCAAGATTAATGTAAATCTAGCATGTGATAAACAAATCAAACCAAAGTTCACGCAAGTAAAAATTTCTTAACATAAACCAACATTCACAGGCGATGCGTTACTCCTATAACGCTATAAATGTTAAGGCAGACTTGATCGAAGTTAATGACAAGTTCAATCACAAAACGAACTAGCTGAGATAGACGTATCAAGTATAACTTATGCATGCAGGTATCGGATTGTTTGTGCAAAAAGAAAAAGTTTAAGTGTTGTGATTTTAATAAGCTAACATGTTGCACCCAAAAATGTGTAAAACGAAAATGGGTCAAGTGTACTCACAATATTGCACATGCTTTCCGATTATCTGTGATTGACGAGTTGTTTGTGAATAAGGATTCAATGGTAAGGTAACATGGCGTTTAGGAAGTGGTAGGATTCAAGATTTAGAATTTAAAGTATCTAAAGTATGTATATCAAAGTAATATCTAGTTCTAATCACTCGTTTATGACACTATGTTATGTGGTTTCATGGGTCCCAAATTGCCCATTGGAATCATAACAAGTAACTTAGAATCTTAGATAGATTGGCCTAAGTTTATGACAAACAATCATGACTCGATTGCCATCACAAATTCATCCATGTTTTATATAGATACGTATAGTTTATATAATAGTAACAACATCCTAAACTAAGTCCAATCATAGATTATCATGTAGTATCTTGTATGTTAAGCATGGAGGTAAAAACCTCATTATATGATTCACCACTACACAAACCATCATGAAGATGGTTCGGAGGGTCATGAATAACAAGAAAATAAACCTATCTAACAATGCTCAAGTGACCAAGTACACTACAACCCGGGTGTGCCAACACGACATGGAAAGGTAATCCTAAGTGTCGGAGGCTAGACGAGGCTAAGGTACTTTGATTCTAGTAAGTCACAAGAGTGTTCATACCCAAGGTTCAAATGAAGGAGTGGAACAAGTCACCTGTTCATCATATGGAAGATGATGTCATATGTTTGCTTTCATCATACAAATACCATGTATAAACAGAATTAAAATGGGTGTTTGAACCCAAAACTTTGACGGAGATCACCTTAACACAAACCCACAACCATAGACCAAGTTGTGAGCGTGGTGGGAACAAGATTCCACCAAGTTTTCACCAAGAACATGAAGATATAAGAAAATAAAAACAAGCAGAAAATAAAGTGCACTTTGTACCTCAAAAATGGTGAGGTTTCACCTTAGTTTGCCCAAGAAAACTTATGAGAACATTCCTAGAGGTTATCCAAGTGTTTTATAAGAATAAGTAAGAAAGTAATAGAAGAAGAAGTGAGTTAAAACTCACTTAGAATGGCCGAAACTTTCTGCTCAATTCTGCTGGAAATTAGATGAGTTTAGGGAGTGTTTTGGAGTGTCTAAAGTGTTGTAAAGTGGTAAAATGGATGGGGAAGTGGGGTATTTATAGTTGGGAACATTAGGGTTAGTTAGTTGGGCATTAAAGATAGTTATTTGGGGGTTAAAACAATTAAAAAAAAGATTTAAGGCTGCTTGCTGGTTCCGATCGCAAGCTGTTAAACAACTTTATTATTTTTTTTGACATTATATGTTGTATATTTGTAGAATATGTTATGTATGTAGATGTTCTATTGTATACTTCAACATATATGAAGGCCTTAATGCGTATTTGGAACATGAAATCAAATGTTAAACAAGTAAAGTAAGCATAGATTTAGTGTTGGAAGAAATCAGTGAAGTTTTGAAATGATTTGTCGAGTATATGTAGGATGTTTAAATCACGAAATTTCGATTAATCGTTGAACGTTAAACATGTTCATGAATATGCAATAAGCTCATAATTGAATCAAACGTATAAGTGTATGGCTTGAATGTTATAAACGAATGTACGAACAATGTATATTTCACATAAACGATCGATTTTATTATAATCAAGTCTCGGATTTAAAATGATTCGAAATAGGATATGATTACAAGAGAAAAACTTTCCGAAAATAGAAATACAAGACACGCTTTCTAAATAAGGAAAGTTACGAAAAAGCAGGACGTTACAATCTCCCCTCCTTTAGGAAATTTCGTCCTGAAATTTATTCAAGTGAAAGACTTTGGAAAAAAAAACATTTTGGCTAAAAAGAATGATTGATTAAAATTGAGATTTTGAAGTTTGAAGTGTGTTGAAAAATGGATGAAACTTTGAGGAACGAAAGGATAGGTTTGTAAAAGAGTTCGTTTATCAAAGGTGAATTGAGGCATTAATCGTAAACAAAACGGGCAAGTGTGTGTATAGGAAAAGTGAGTTTGATTAAGTTTGAATAGACCAACGGGAGTAGTATTTCAAAAGATGTCTAAGGAGAAAGTTTTCGTATAAAACTTTGCCAAAAGAGTTCTCCCTTATCGGATGGCATCAGATGCCGGTTAACGTTCTTTATGGGTATTATTCGGTGTCTGTGGCCTCTTAGCCTAATGATCTCACCATTTTCTAGTAGTTCTCGCGAACGCGCGAGGGACTATCCTTTTTATCGCTTGCCCTTTCTTTTACTCTCAAGATAAGGCTCTCTCTCTTTAATAAAGCGAAGCAAAGCGCATGGCGCTGAAAGCTCAATAAACACAACGATTTGTATTTTGATGAAAAATGTGGCCCCTATCATCAGTTGTAAGAAAGTTTTATCGGTTTTAAGGAGCATTTGTAAAATCACATGTTTGTAGTAAATTGTCCATTGGTGAGAAACGGGAAGGCTAGGCATCTATTAAAAAGCTTTGAGATTAACAGCAGTCTAAGTGTGTTTGCGCGTGAATAAAGAATGGAAGATAGTTTTAAAAGCAAGGAAGTATTGTAGGATTTTGAACGTTTAAACCGATTGATTGTAAATAAGGTTTGTATAAAAATCAAAGTATAACTGGGAATAATAGAGGTATGAGAGCGAACGAACGATCTAGTAGATGAAAGCAAGGATAGGAATGGTATGATCATTTGGATATAAAATGAATATGAAGTGTTGAGGATGTGGTTTCGTCATGGATAACCGGATATCGTGCGTTTAGCAATGCGTTTTTGAGTTGTAAAAGTTTGTGTATCGTGTCTAAATAAGGCCTGCAAAACACCGAATTTCTCATGGCACGTTTTACGAAAGTTTGGTAGCATGGTAAAAACATTTATATATAGGAAGTACCAACGGCGTATCCACCATGTTGTAACCATGTTACGTCCGTCTCGTTATTCGGTGTCATGTTATGTTCCGTGTCTCACCATACACAATAGAACACCCTATGGTTTTCATGTGCCTATCTGTATAATACCGTGTGCACTCGTGATTATATTGATCGTCGCATGATCCGCATAGTTTGTACCAGTTGTGTATGAATCATGGTATGCAGTAACTTTTGAAAATAAGAATATGTGTGCGTATAAGAATGTTGCATGTATGCATGATTATGTTTGAGTACGTATATGACCAACGTAATCGTACCACTCGGGTTATGCTCACATATAAGTACGAATGTATGAATATGAGTATGGGTATGTATATAAATATAGGTATGAATATGAGTATAAGCATGAATGACAATGATTGCGTATATGGTATAAATTGAATACATTGAATTTAAGCATATAATATGATCAAACGTTTTGAGTATGTAAAAACGAATGGTACATGTGAGATTGTCGTGGAATATTGACTAAAACGTGTACGATGATATGCATGTATAGTTGTTTGAGTAAATTATTGCGTTTATTGAATCAAAATAGGTTGAGTTTGACTGGAATGTGGAATCAAGTTTGTGAATGTCAAAAGAATATAAAGTATCCGATTGCTATGCAAGATGTGTTTTGAAAAAGGAAATGCTACTCTTGTTTCAAAAAGGATTTACGTGTATCGAAGATTGTCGGTTCATATGAAGTCTCCTTGCCCACGTGTTTGAAATTGAAATGATGTATTGAGCGGTGTATGAAAACTTTTTTTGAAAACAGTAAGTTTGCATCATTTAAAGGATCTTGGATTAAAATAAGAAAAGTTGAAATTTGGAAATTCTCGTGAAAACATTGATGTTTTGAAAAAAAAAATTGTAAAATGACTTAGGGATTTTGAAAAGAGTTTAAGCAAAATGACCTTATAATATCTATAAGATTTTATAAGCATGTGGGAAAAAAAGTTGGTTTGGTTTTTTATTGAGAGCAATTGTCTTTAGTATAATAATATAACGCGAGCGTGTTTTAGTGATTAGGTCGAGTATGAAGTTCGTGGGCATGAGATTCATTAGACCAATTGAGTTGATAGGTAACATTTCATAAAGTTTTGAAAATCGGGTGATAAAACGTTGAAGGTATGATGAGGAAATTTTGTATATGGGATTTATGTAAAATAGGTAGTAGGGTAGGAAATACGTTTGTTGAAACAATGAATGTTGAATTTTTTTATATTATGTATAAAATTTGATCGTGTGGTTTGCTTAATAAAGTCTCTTTAAAAAAAAGTTTGGTAATGATCACCGAGGTAAGGGAATCACCCCTCGTTCTTTGGTGAGGTCGTTTTAAGAAGGGAAGGAGCGGAGCTAATCGTCAAGGTAAGGAAATCACTCCTACCTTGATGATATGCCTCCATTTTGGGATTACGAGTAATGCAAATCTTGTTGGTGACGTTTTTGAAATCATGCATGTGAATAACGTATAAGTGTATCGAAAGATGTGTGTAAAAAAAATCTTGAAAATAATTTGAATTTTGAAAAGAAACGGTTGTATCATGTTAAGCACAAGATTGATAATAGTAAAATGGAGGTTTGATTAAAACTTGGATTGTTCCAAAACGGAACTTTAACTAAACCAAAGTGGCCAAAAGTTCTTTTGAGTTTGGGAAGCATGCTATGGCCTAATAGGTGGAATAATCTCACCAAAATTTCGGTTAACGGTATTCACCCTTCCGGTTACTACATGTTCCAAACCAATCGAAAATTCAAGACTTGGCGGGATTTTTGAAAATCAAGGAGTGGGACTAGTTGACAAGATGCGGGTTTCACCCCTAACTTGACAACGTCGTACCCTAAGTGTGGTTAGTACTCGTCAGGTCAAGAAAGTTAATTCTGACACGTTTGATGAGGGTCCACTAGATTTAGAATGGAAATTCTCCATCAAGATGAGGATTTCACTCCTAACTTGATGGCGAATTTTGTGTAAAAAGAATAAGTGGATTGAGAGTCGTTCACAAAATTGTGGGTTTCACGCCTATTTTAGTGAAGTCCTCCCGTTTATATAATACGAGTGTTTTCGAGTTTAACATGATCGTATAAAATGCCTTAGGAAAGGCGTATGTTATGGAATAGTAAAACAAGTATGAGCACATAAAAGGCATTTCAAGAATTTAGCACAAAAAGATGTTCAGGAAATTAGCATGTGAATCAAGTATGGTCAAGTATGGTGCTTAACTATAGACGAGGTCAAAAGCATTGCAATTTTCCTAATTCCGTATAGTTACGACTCTGATACCAATCTGTCACACCCCAACCGATGACGGAAACATCGGAGTGAGACGAAATAGATTGCTCATCACTCATAATACTAAATTGTGACAAGTATTTAAATAATAAATTTTATTTCATTACTAAAAGAATCAATTACATCGTTTGAAATAGAATACAACATGTGAAAACAAATGAAATATATTACAACGATTATTTAAAGTCTAAAATTAGTTTCTAGGCATCCTATTAAGTTCCATGCATCATCAACATCATCATTAACCTGCAACATGTTTTAAAAGTATAGTTCAATACAACATATTGGCGAGTACACAAGTCTTGGATACATAACATAAGTATAAAAGAAGTGTTTAAACGAATCCACATGGCAAACTAAGTTATTCAAGATTAACGTAAATCTAGCATGTGATAAACAAGTCAAACCAAAGTTCACGCAAGTAAAAGTTTCTTAACATAACCCAACGTTCACAGGCGGTGCGTTACTCCTATAGCGCTATACATGTTAAGGTAGCTTGATCGAAGTTAATGACAAATTCAATCACAAAACGAACTAACCTAGATAGACGTATCAAGTATAACGTATGCATACATGTATCAGATTGTTTGTGCATTAAGATAAATTTTAAGTGTTGTGATTTTAATAAGCTAACATGTTGTACCAAAATTGTGTAAAACGAAAATGGGTCAAGTGTACTCACAATATTGCACATGTTTTCCGATTATCCGTGATTGACGAGTTGTTTGTGAATAAGGATACAATGGTAAGGTAACATGGCGTTTAGGAAGTGGTAGGATTCGAGATTTAGAATTTAAAGTATCAAAAGTATGTATATCAAAGTAATATCTAGTTCTAATCACTAGTTTATGACACTATGTTATGTGGTTTCATGGGTCCCAAATTGCCCATTGGAATCATAACAAGGAACTTAGAATCTTAGATATATTGGCCTAAGTTTATGACAAACAATCATGACTCGATTGCCATCACAAATTCATCCATGTTTTATATAGATACATATAGTTTGTATAATAGTAATAGCATCCTAAACTAAGTCCAATCATAGATTATCATGTAGTATCATGTATGTTAAGCATGGAGGTAAAAACCTCATTATATGATTCACCACTACACAAACCATCATGAAGATGGTTCGGAGGGTCATGAATAACAAGAAAATAAACCTATCTAACAATGCTCAAGTGACCAAGTACACTACAACCCGGGTGTGCCAACACGACATGGAAAGGTAATCCTTTGTGTCGGAGGCTAGACGGGGCTAAGGTACTTTGATTCTAGTAAGTCTCAAGAGTGTTCATACCCAAGGTTCAAATGAAGGAGTGGAATTTAGTTTGAAAAACCAAGGCTTCCATTTGTTCGCACTTCACAAGTCACATGTTTATCATATGGAAGATGATGTCATGTGTTTGCTTTCATCATTCAAATACCATGTATAAACAGAATTAAAATGGGTGTTTGAACCCAAAACTTTGACGGAAATCACCTCAACACAAACCCACAACCATAGACCAAGTTGTGAGCGTGGTGGGAACAAGATTCCACCAAGTTTTCACCAAGAACATGAAGATATAAGAAAATAAAAACAAGCAGAAAATAAAGTGCACTTTGTACCTAAAAAATGGTGAGGTTTCACCTTAGTTTGCCCAAGCAAACTTATGAGAACCTTCCTAGAGGTTATCCAAGTGTTTTAGAAGAATAAATAAGAAAGAAATAGAAGAAGAAGTGAGTTAAAACTCACTTAGAATGGCCGAAACTTTCTGCTCAATTCTGCTGGAAATTAGATGAGTTTAGGGAGTGTTTTGGAGTGTTTAAAGTGTTGTAAAGTGGTAAAATGGATGGGGAAGTGGGGTATTTATAGTTGGGAACGTTAGGGTTAGTTAGTTGGGCATTAAAGATATTTAGTTGGGGGTTAAACAATTAAAAAAAAGATTTAAGGCGGCTGCTTGGTTCCGATCGCAAGCTGTCAAACAGCTTTGTTATTATTTTTTTGACATTGTATGTTGTATATTTGTAGAATATGTTATGTGTGTAGATGTTCTATTGTATACTTCAACATATATGAAGGCCTTAATGTGTATTTGGAACATGAAATCAAATGTTAAACAAGTAAAGTAGGCATAGATTTAGTGTTGCAAGAAATAAGTGAAGTTTTGAAATGATTTGTCGAGTATATGTAGGATGTTTAAATTACGAAATTTCGATTAATCGTTGAACGTTAAACATGTTCATTAATATGCAATAAGCTCATAATTGAATCAAACGTATAAGTGTATGGCTTGAATGTTATAAACGAATGTACGAACAATGTATATTTCACATAAACGATCGATTTTATTATAATCAAGTCTCGGATTTAAAATGATTCGAAATAGGATATGATTACAAGAGAAACAACTTTCCGAAAATAGAAATACAAGACACGCTTTCTAAATAAGGAAAGTTACGAAAAAGCAGGGCGTTACAATTTCCTACAATCTCATCTACCACACACCATCACCAACACCCACCCCCACACCACCACTGGCAACCCCATCACACACGTTCTCTATATAGATTCGGGGAGCCAACCAGTCCCGTTAACACCATTGTTTCTCTCGGTTACACACACAAACATGTAAAATACATAATCTGACGCACTAAATTGAACAAATCGACTGAAACCCACAATCTGACACACCAAATTAAATAAATTGTTGGACAAATTGAACGATTGAACGTAAAAATCGATTGATTTGGGATGAAATTGAGAAGAAAAGATGTGAAGTTAGGATATAACTTACTAGAAACTGAGAGCAAGAAGTGGTGAGTTGAATTGGGGATCAGGGGGCATTAATAGGGAAATGAGACACCCGAATCAAACCCAAACATCTTCCAAGGGTGTTAATCGTAATCAAGCCGATCTGGTCACTTAGAATCGAGCCCAAACATCCCTGAACTACAACCACATAGCAGACCAGAACTTAAAAGGCACTACCGCACCTGGACAAGACCGATGGTCTACCGCCATTTTCGCATGTGTTGGTGGTGGTCACGAGTGGTGGCAGGTGTGACAACCAGCACTTTCAGGTTAACATCATTAACTTTCTCAATAAATACTTACCATTTGTAGAACATTCGTACAAGCAATTATTCGATACGTGCAATTTATAACATACGAAACTAATACAAACTATTAGGACTAGTCTTGTAAATACACCAAAGTTAATTTGTTTAACTTTCTACGCAAGTTACAATCAATTGAAACGCGAGGGACTAGTGTGTCATTTATCAAACTTATGTTATAATTCATTTTATAAAAGAAAAATCCCAACCCTAAACCCGCCCATAACCCTGCAACGTCCCCCTCTCCCTCTCTCGGCTTCTCACCTCGACGCATACACACACATCAGACATCTTTCTCGCTCTTGGGTCTCCTTCTCTCTAGCAATCTTCACATCTCGGTAAGCCCTAGCCTTGTTATTTTTATGGAACGCTTGATATGTAGGCTGCATATACATAATGTTGATGATTCGTATGAGTATGTGAATGCATGTGTATAATCGGTTAGTGTAGTGGGGTTTGTATTGAAGTTTATGATGTTTGTATGTATGAGCCGATAACATGTATGCATGATTAAAGATTAGGGTTTTGATTGGAAGCATGATCTTGATATGAAATTTTGTCAAATCTGATTTCGATGATATATGTGACGTGTGTCGGTGTGAGTATATTTTTAGGTATATTTTTAGCTCTTTTTACTCGCCGATTTCAAGTTTTAAATTTATAGAACACGATATTATACTATCACTCTACACACACGCTAGGGCAAGTGCACCCATCGCGGACGTAGTATAGTGATGGCAAGATATCGAGGTCGTCCAAGGACACAAGAGCTTTTAATACCGGCTTATCGTCAACGTCTAATCGAACCAAACTTTGAGAAAAGGTTTTTAAAACTATAAAAAGATAAAAACATAAAAGAAAATAAAACTAAAAACAAATAGACAAGAAAGAATCACTTGGATCCGACTTATCTTTCATGTACCCTTTTGATGATTTCCGCACTTTGGCCATTTTAATAGATTATCTTAGTTATAGTAGTAGGCCCCTCTTGTGAAGGCGACGTTACCCTCAACCTAGTGATTTGAGTCAGCAATGATACAATCCCACTAGGTTGGAATATTGAAAGATAATTAAATAAGTTATTAATGCAAAAAGTGGTGGGCCCCCTTCCAGGCAGCGGTCACCCTCAACCCGTTGGTCTGAGTCAGTAGGGATACAGTCCTCGCGGGGTTGGTTTAAAGTTTTAATAGTAGTTTATAAATAAGGGATTCAAGCGATTTGCACCTCTCCCGTGGTGGGTAATGCCCGCTCCGATTCGTGAGGTGTTACTAAGCTTGAACCAGATTCTCGCAGGATCTATACACTGAACGAGACATAAAATTTACCCAACCACCCTTCTAACCCCTTCCAGGCAATTAACACGCTTTATATAGTCCGTAAAGACACGAATATGTGAATCAACGACATATGAAGAATGAATAGATAAATTTTCCTTCAATATGAAAAACTGCTTATTAAAGTAATTAATACATACCCAATTAAAAAAGTTGCCAAAGATTGGAAATCATAAAAGAAAATACATCAAAGATATGTCTTCACCAAGTGATGTAAGAGTTCAGCCAAGCATGACCTTTGTTTAACAAAGGCTCTTACTATCAATCTTGGATCCCGAGACTACACACACACTCTAAAAGATGGAAAATGGATGATGGTGTTGTAGTGGTAGTGGAGTGGTGGCAAGTGAGAGAGAAGTGGTTTGCCAAGGGATCGTTTGGAGTGGAACCAAGCACATCTATTTATAGCTGAAATCAGAAGCTCCACCACGGCCTGTGCCCGCCTGGCACGACCCCATGGCCATTTCTCTCTCTCTTCTTCATTAACTGCTTGCAAGATCTTGTACTAACACGGCCTCGTGTGTCAATGGCACGGCCAGTGGCCAAAGTACTTGCTATACTATCGCAGATTCTGAAAATCTTTGAGTTGACCATGCCCCGTGTTGGCTTAGCACAACCCCGTGTTGGCTGCCAGTTTTATCCTTTGCTGTTGTCTTTTCTTCTGCACAGCATTCACCTTCGGACACGGCCCATGTCTGGTGGAAACGGCCCCGTGTCAAGTCTTCTGTTCTTGCTATTTTGTGGTTTAGATGTGAATTGGGGTTTGGCGAGTTGCGTCAATTCCTTCTTCTCTACATTGATGTTGGTTTTTGCTTTCTTTTTGCTCCTTTTGCACAATTAAGCTCTTTTGACCCTGTAAATTAAAAAGGAACAGAAGACCAAGCTTTTTCCAACATTAGTATTGAAAAAGGGTTGATTTTACGTCGTATTTGATACAATTTATATGTTATATTTTAAGCACATCAATATGCATACTAGGATAGTGTAACATATGTTAAAGATGATCATATTCACATTTTATTAACTGCAGTAAGTGATCAGCTTCTTATCAGAATTTTGTGTCGTGTTGTAAAGGCCATATCTCGGCCAATTCATAACAAAACCAAGTAGTTTTTGTGTCTAGTATCAAATCAAGGAATTTCCTTTCAAACCCAACTAGTTTCATATTTTTCCGATGAGTTTTAGTCAATCAGAAGGTTAAAACGAAATCAAAGGTCAAAGTTGCATTTTTGGGCAGAAAATAGGGCTCATGACGAGGGTTATAACTTCGTTAATATTTAGAGTTAAGACTTGAGATTTTTATAGTGGCTAACCATATGAGTTTAAAGGACACTCCAACTAGAATTTTGTCAATCGAGTCAACGTGCATTTTTATATAAATTAAACGGTAAACTGTCAACAGAAAATGATAGTTTTGACCTTTGTGTGGAAACGTATTTTTCACGAATTTTATTCAAGTATTCAGGACCCAAGAAATTTACACACACCGTTTTAGACTAATTGACACATCTTATAAAATTTTCATAATTTTTTTGATCCCTTTGATATGGTAAATAAAACTTACAAACTGGCTTAAAAACTGATGATAAGCTAAAATTGTTGAAACTTTGGATTAGCTTTTGATAGTGTGTTTATTTGGTTTTGCAAGTGTTCTTGGAATGTGTAACTTGAATAAATGTCATAGAACATGTAGGTGTGTCTATGTGGTATACATGTATGCATGAAACTTGTCATAACCTTGTTGTAGAGTAATTGCATGATAATAACATGTTAAGCATGAAAACTGATTTAAAGTGTGTACATACAGGTGTTGTAAAAACCTACGTGAAACCAAGTTGTGATATCCTAATAACGTAACTAACAACAACATTGTAAACATATCAGGACGTGTTTAAATTTACTTTTCATTGAACTAAAACTTTGAACTCGCGAACTTTTTGTTGATACACTTAAGCATGCTTTGCATGACGCTAGGTACGACACATATGGGGACTTGCATCTCGGAGTGTCATTGCTTTATTAAACTATTTTCTTTCATTATGCTAAACAACTGTGGGTTTTTGCCATGTCTAGGTTTTTATACCTTTAGCTTCCGCTGTCAAACTTAAACTATCGTTTTGGAACTTTTAAAATGTTATCACTATTCATGTTGAATGTGGTAGTTAAATATTATAAATTATTTTTTAATGGTTCAACATGAATAGTTGCTTGATCCTGGTTTGTCACACGCCTCGCGGTAAAACCCCGCATGTGGAATTTGAGGGTGTGACAACAGGTGTCACACCCCTAAAATACCACGTGCGGGTTTCACCGCGAGGCGTATGACGTACCAGAATCTAGCCACTAATCATGTCGAACTAATAGTAAATATTATTAAACACAAACGACATGTCCAAAATGAAAAGTGTAATTCCAAAAAAAAAACATTTCAAACAAAGCATGTGTTCAACGGAAGCAAATGTAATTGTTTCAACACAATCAAAACCAAATCGTTTTAAAATGCACAATATTAATCGTTTGCATCAAGTAGCACGCTCCATGACACTCCCAGCTCCCCAGACTGCATGTTCCATGCACCTAACGACCTGCAAGCATGCAGAAAAGTGTGTCAACATAATGTCGCAACCCCCGGTCCCTGTCTCCCGGGAACGGGCGGCCGCGAGCCCAGATTTAATGGTATCAGTGGTTTTGTCATTTTGGCAACGGAATTTACATCAGGATCGTAGTTAGGAAATATTTTATCAGAGTAAAATACCACATTTTTATAATAATAAACACATGGGTAAAACCCAAGTTTCTATTACAAACATGTTTATAGGGATAAACCATATTTTATTTAAATAAAACATCTTCTTTATTTAGGTAACTTTTATAGCCACATTTTCCAAGCCTTCAGTGCTGTCCAGCTGGCTTCTATTATGCTTTCACATTTTGTTACCCGAAACGCGTTTAAAAACATTTTGTCAGTGGGAAATACTGGTGAGTGAATCCCAAATTAATCAAGACAGGTTTTATCATTTTACAGTATTGAGGGCGATCTCGCAAATATATTTGTTTCCCAATTCTTACTTTAATTACCACCCACGGTACTGTCAACCAGACTTGTGGTCATGTTACTACTCACAGTGTAGTAACAAATTTTGTATACAAAACCCCAACATACCGACGATAATTGTAGAATTTACAAATACTCAATCACTGTTCAATTATAATGCAAAACATTGATGTTTTGTAAAAACAGTTTGCAAAAAGTTTTACACAAAAAGGAGATTACTCACTTTGCTACTTTTTTTCCTGTGGTTTCCTGGTTATAATCTAATAAATTAAACAATGCACACGCGTTTGTATAATAACTGAATATTTACATTAGTTATACCCTCCCCGAGACAGAACTCCAACAACTACGTCGGGCAGAATCTCGACAGCCGTTACGGAGTACTAGATCAATCGGGCAGCGTATCTAATACGTAACCTGGGGTTATGATACTTACAAGGAGGCAGAACTTCGTTATTTAGGGGGGGTATTATGCCCGGGTATAGTGTCTACAATTCAGAAATTGAGAGAGGATTTCGTGTTTTGAGCGTCGGAAAATGAAGGCCGATGCTCCAAATTTATAGGAGCTGATTTTGAGTTTCTCGCGCCCCACGAAGAAGTCCACTAAGGGCTTCGCGGCCCGCGACATAGGGTATGTAGGCCCTAGCTATGTTGAATCAGACAACTAGCCTCGACACGCATTACGCCACGTGACGTCATCCAGTGAGCCCTGGTGGCTAGCTGTCGCGGCCCGCGTAACCCGAAGGCAAAGCCTTCGCGGCCCGCGAGCGACACTCAGATTTTGTTTTTATTTAATATTTATAAAATTAAAGGTATTCGGGACCGGTTTTCATATACGGGGTGTATTTTTGGACGTATAGAGGTGTTCTAAATATTTTGGAAGTGTTAGTAATAATTTAGGAGGGTTGTTATACATAAAGTTGGCGAGTTCACAGTTTTGTTCAATGTAAATCATGTAAGTGTTTAGCTTAAAGACATGTCAAGAATAATAAACTCGGTACCGATATGGCTGTATGTTTGTTGTGCCCTCATCAGTGTCTATCAGCATTGATCAAAGTGTTTAAGGTCCTTAGTTCACACCCGGCTCCCAGCACGGTGTGAGGTTTGTCAAACCTAATAGCGCTATCAACTAATACCCCGTTGCCTCCCATACAACTAGCTCGGTAGTAAGTAGGGACTTTCGTGATAGAGTTTGAGTTTATTAACTAACATCGAAATTAAACTACAACATTTAAAAGTATTCCTCCCAGGAATAATAGTTTGTCCCCAAGGACGCATGCTTGTGAAAGAGTAGTGAACTCACCTTAGTTTTCTCGGTAGGTATTAACGTGCCATTAACGCGATAATAAGATGTTAGGTCCGTTACACGCGACCTAGTGTACAATATCGTGTAAGTAAGTATACGAGTAGGGTTATGCATTACCCTAAGTGGCCAAACAACAGTGTTCAATGTGATCAGGTTATCAATTTTAACATACAGTAACACACATAGTGGATTCCCCTTAGTTGGTGACATGTAACGTGACAGTGATAACTCGAACATCACATATATACTCAAAACAATCACGCATAACTCGGATTTACTAAGTACTCAAGATAACCTCGGAACTTATCATATATAAGATAACTCGAAACAACAATTCATGAAACAATTATTTAATCCAGACACTATATGTAATCCGAACTTCACAAGAAACTCGGACACACTTGTGTGACTATTAAACCAAAACCCGGGCCATCTTCTTTTAAAACAACCTCGAACATCAAGGGGTGGATAAACTCGGACCACATCAAAGAGACTTGGAACCATGCATACATTATAATTAAACTCGGAACCTTATAAACCCTTTTATAAATTCGGAAATCTCAATACACTTATAAGTTCGGAAATCCCATATACACTTTATAAATTCGGAAAATCCCATATACATTTTATAAATTCGGAAATTCCCATATACATTTTATAAATTCGGAAATTCCCATTTACATTTTATAAATTCGGAAATCCCATATACACCTCATAGGTAAACCCGGATCCAACTGCCTAGATATAAACTCGGATACACTACATGAAGTCGAGAACACAAGATTAAACTCGAAAACACATAACCAACTTACAAACTCGGATTCCTTTAACTGATAAACTCGGATTCTTTAAAATAGACCCGGAACACATCCTTGTTAATAAACTCGGAACAATACTCGTTGATAAACTTGGACTATATGCTTGTTATTAAACTCGGATAAAAATAAAAAACCTGGATTCTTGGTTTGTTTTACAAAAACTCGGACAACATAGACACCATAACATAAACTCATATCTTTCATGTATTCATATAAACACGGAACATGATAATCTCGGACTTTGTGACTTCACAAAGTCTGACAATTATCTCCGGACTAACAAACGCACAGATTAACAAAACCAAAATCGCAGTTTTCAATATAACAGTTATAGTACGATCAAAACCCTAATAAAAAATGTTACGAATCAAAACAATAGTTTAGCAATCCTAACATGCCAATAGCATCCTAATATCAGGCAAACAGTTACCCATTCGTTCATGAACCATTGCACATTCAATCAGACGTGATCAACTAAACACATAGCAATTGTTTGGATTTCTAGGGTTTGCATGAAATCAAGTGAACAGAGATACACCGTATAACATAAACACTTACCTTAGATTGATTTAGAGTTTGTTCTTAAAGAAGTGAAAGATCAAAGATTGATGATTGTGTGTGAACTTGGTGTAGCCAAATGATTAGAGAAATGATTTAGAGAAACTGCCGTACAGTGAGATTATGATGGATGTTTAGGGTTTAGTGTTTTATTATAACTTTCCTAATAACCATAATACACCCTTAATTATATAACTACAAATACATGATTTCAACATTTGAAGTTCAAATGAAGGTCTAGACCACCTAGTCAAAAAAGGGAATTTAGGTTTCAAACAACCAAAATCGGGATTTAACATACCTGTTGCTGGTTGATTTCTTTCGACTCAGGTGTAGGATTATTGGAAAGCGAATATGCACACGCAATTGTGGCGAGGATATGGAAGAAAGATTAGGGTTTGTGATTTGCAATCACATTCAAAAGGAAATGGTCTACACAAAAAGGAAAGTATAATTTGTTTAAAATTTGTGAAAAAAGAAGTGGATCAAAGGCTTTGTGTTTTCCCTCCTAAAACAAAACAATAAGGAGTAAAACAATGCCACGTGACAATTAATAGTTTAAGTGGTCGCCAAATGGTCAAAGTTCGTTTTTCTTTATTATTATGGATAGATAAATATGCATTTGATTAAACCAAATAAATATATGCCTAAATTTAATAACAAACTATAACATGGCTTTTTATATTGGTATTTATCTGGGTTAGTTGAATCTTTAAACAATTTTTTTAACTTCAAAATATATATTACCATCCTTAATAATTGCATTAAATAACCAAATTTCAGTACATAATTAGTAATTTGTTTACATTTGACTTATCAAAAATTAAATTAACAAAATAACAACTACCACGATAATTTAATAATTTGGTTATAAAACTTTATTCCACCCCTGATTACTAGTTTGCGAATGTCTAAAATACTTTTGTTTTTTGATGTAGTATATAAAATATGCTGCTTCAAAACTTATAACACATTGCTTTTAGTTGTCAACATTATTGATATCATAAATATTATATACCATTTCTTTGTTTTTTTAGGTGAAGATTGTTATTGATTTTTTTATATAGATGGTTTCTTAACCATTATATTCTTGTTAGGACCTTTTATATATACTTTTTAGAGAAAATGTGTCCATAGGATAATATTTATTTTGTATATGTTTGTTTTTCAATATTCTTCGGTTTGAAAAAAAAAAAAAAAAAACTATAGCATCTTAAGTAAAACTAAAGTCCCCGCGTTCCTGCGGGGCCTAAAATCGTAACAAATAGCATTAATGTCACACCACCACCAGCGACTACCAAAATTGAAGTTGTAGCGTGTGTAGACGGAGAAGTTAGACCGAAACGTAAAACACTGAAAATAATAACTAAGTTGATTTAGGACCCGCACGTTGCGTCAAAACCTATCAAACAGGAAAAGTAGACGATGTAAAAACGTTGAACCACACGCACCGTTGCACCATGTTAACTCGCAAAATTTAGAGCGTAGTGTAAAACAAAACGTTGAACTACACACGTACGTTGCGCCGTGTTAACTAGTAAAATTTAGAATGAGACGTAAAACGAAAGTTTTGAGGAGTATATAAAGTATTGGGGACCAAAGTTGAAAGTAAAAAAATTATGAGGTTAAAATAAAAAAGATAATTTAATAATTTGTTTACATTTGACTTATCAAAAATTAAATTAACAAAATAACAACTACCACGATAATTTAATAATTTGGTTATAAAACTTTATTCCACCCCTGATTACTAGTTTGCGAATGTCTAAAATACTTTTGTTTTTTGATGTAGTATATAAAATATGCTGCTTCAAAACTTATAACACATTGCTTTTAGTTGTCAACATTATTGATATCATAAATATTATATACCATTTCTTTGTTTTTTTAGGTGAAGATTGTTATTGATTTTTTTATATAGATGGTTTCTTAACCATTATATTCTTGTTAGGACCTTTTATATATACTTTTTAGAGAAAATGTGTCCATAGGATAATATTTATTTTGTATATGTTTGTTTTTCAATATTCTTCGGTTTGAAAAAAAAAAAAAAAAAAAAAAAAAACTATAGCATCTTAAGTAAAACTAAAGTCCCCGCGTTCCTGCGGGGCCTAAAATCGTAACAAATAGCATTAATGTCACACCACCACCAGCGACTACCAAAATTGAAGTTGTAGCGTGTGTAGACGGAGAAGTTAGACCGAAACGTAAAACACTGAAAATAATAACTAAGTTGATTTAGGACCCGCACGTTGCGTCAAAACCTATCAAACAGGAAAAGTAGACGATGTAAAAACGTTGAACCACACGCACCGTTGCACCATGTTAACTCGCAAAATTTAGAGCGTAGTGTAAAACAAAACGTTGAACTACACACGTACGTTGCGCCGTGTTAACTAGTAAAATTTAGAATGAGACGTAAAACGAAAGTTTTGAGGAGTATATAAAGTATTGGGGACCAAAGTTGAAAGTAAAAAAATTATGAGGTTAAAATAAAAAAGATAAACACTTTTGGTTGAAAGTAAAAATGTCAAAGAGTTATTGGTTAAAAATGTAATGTCAATTTTTTTTTTTTTTTAAACCACCCAAAACATAAGGTATAACATCTTATGCACTAATATATTGCTAATTTGTAACATGTAAATAAGCAGTTAAATCTCTACAAATTTAATCCCAACTTTGAATTTAACATATTTTTATATAACAAATACATCATTTAATAGCAAAAACTCAATATGTAGCCAATTGTTTATGTTTTACTTATTAAATATCAAAATTAGCAACATAACAAACTATCATGATCACTGAATTTAGCTATAAAGAGAGTAATGGTTAGCTTGCAAATCCTTTTTTTTCAACGGCAAACAAAATCAATCCCAAGCATTCTCGGGACACCCACTGGACCAAACGGAGTACTCTGAGAGTACCCGGGTCCACCACCAATTCCAGGGAAAACCCGATAACCCATCCGTCCGTAGGCACAACGATGAAGTTACTGGTAAAACCGGTTTGACTTAAGGATCCAACCCATGTTTCTCTAGGTGTTCATTAGCTTGCAAATCCTATAAAAAAGAATATTTGGCATAGTATAAAGATAGTGATGATTAGCTTGCAAATCCTATAAGAAAGAATATCTGACATGCTAATATTGATACACAAAAAGATGCTATGTAGATTTTTTTTAGTTTAATACACTATTGGATATCTTTTTTTAGAGTTAATTACTGTTTTCGTCCCTGATGTTTGTCAAAAATAACGGTTTCAGTCCATTAGTTTAAAATTTGCGATTTCAGTCCATTAGTTTTATTTTCGTAGCCATTTCAGTCCACTAACTTAACTCCATCCATTTATTTTGTTAACTTTGGGTGAAATTACCAAATTACCTCTGCTAACTTAACAAATTGTAATAAAAAAATTCTAAAAAATCTAAAAATCAAAAAAATTCCAAAAAATCTAAAAAATTCCAAAAAATCTAAAAATCAAAAAAATTCTAAAAAATCATAAAAATTCTAAAAAATCCAAAAAAATTCTAAAAAATCCAAAATGTTTCATTAAATGTTTCGAACCCGAACCGTTTCGAGCCGAACCGTTTCGACGTGAACCGTTTCGACCCGTACCGTTTCGACCCTTACCGTTTCGAGCTGAACCGTTTCGACGCGAACCGTTTCGGCCCGTACCGTTTCGCGCCGAACCGTTTCGACGCGAACCGTTTCGACCCGTACCGTTTCGACGCTAACCGTTTCGACGCGAACCGTTTCGACCCGTACCGTTTCGAGCCGAACCGTTTCGACGCGAACCGTTTCGAGCCGTACCGTTTCGACGCGAACCGTTTCGAGCCGTACCGTTTCGACGCGAACCGTTTCGACCCGTACCGTTTCGACGCGTCGAAACGGTTCGGCTCGAAACGGTACGGGTCGAAACGGTTCGCGTCGAAACATTTAATGAAACATTTTGGATTTTTTAGAATTTTTTTGGATTTTTTAGAATTTTTATGATTTTTTTTAAATTTTTTTGATTTTTAGATTTTTTGGAATTTTTTTGAATTTTTTGGAATTTTTTTGATTTTTAGATTTTTTAGAATTTTTTTATTACAATTTGTTAAGTTAGCAGGGGTAATTTGGTAATTTCACCCAAAGTTAACAAAATAAATGGATGGAGTTAAGTTAGTGGACTGAAATGGTTACGAAAATGAAACTAATGGACTGAAATCGCAATTTTTAAACTAATGGACTGAAACCGTTATTTTTGACAAACCTCAGGGACGAAAACAGTAATTACTTTTTTTTATTTGATGACTTTGAACTATTGTTTCTGTTTGATTAATTTCTTACATTTCGAAATCTTATATTTTTATTTCTAACATGTGTCCATTTAAAACGATGCATATCGAGTGATGACATTTCTTTTCTATGTGTTTGGTTTGTATTATTTGCTTTAACAATCACGTTTAGAATTTATAATAAATGGTAGCCTATTAAATAAAAAAAAATAGCTAGATTCGAGACAAATTTAGTCTCTACCTTTTTAACAACGAAAATTCTACGAACACCTCAAGCTAGGGGACAAATACATGATTGGAGAATAAGATGAATTTGAATCTCCAAACCAAAGATCTATCGTCTCATATTATTATAATGAGTTGTCGTTATTTTATGCTAAAATATACATGTGAGTTATTTGTTGTTTTTTTAATCCATTTGTCACATTCTTTTAGGGTGTTTAATATATATGTGTGCAGGGTTATTAACAAAAGAAAATCACATGTAGATATATGCAGTGACACTCACAAAAACATAAGGTGTTTCTGAACCGATGGACTCACAAAATCACAATTCTTTTTAATGAATACTTTGTATATGGTTGAGAGTCATGCACGTTTTATCTAAGAATTAATTATCATTATATATTATTATTGTTATTTATATAACTTATAAACTATTCTTCTTTTTCTTTATCTCTTCAAAGTGTATGTGTCCTTGTAATACGCTGGACAATCATCTAGCAATGTTATAATTACACTCATGGTTTCACAGAGAAATTTTACTTCGACTTCAGATGATATTCTAGCTATACTGAGCTATGGTATGTAGATGTCATCAAATGATATATGTTTCACAGTTATTCTGTTTAGGTCACTTACTCATGATTTAGTGGTATGTTGATATGATGTTTGCCCCGTAGAAAAGTGATATGAAGAATCACTGATAGGCATTTTAATTTTTCATTTTATATTTTTTTATATTTTAGTAGGGTTCGTCATTTATCTGTGATTACTTGTGGTCAATAATACTTGTTATTCTAGTAATAAGTGAAATTCTTTTATCTATAAAAACTATTAAGAAAACCTTAGCAAACTATAAAATTAAGTTCCCTTAACCTAAAAGGCTTCTCGTAAAGAAAACTCGTTTTGGTTGATCAACTATTTTTTAATAAATACTATAAGCTCTACTTATTGTCTCATAATACATATCCTCATTTAACTCATTGCAACTATCTATGACTTTTGACTTTAAGTGTTAATTCTCTTTTCCATTGTAAAATTACCTTAAAACGGATCATTGGAGTCTCACGCGTTTTAATTGTTGGGAAACATTGTGCGAGTATGATAAAGTTTATAAAATTTATACAGAATAGAGCTATCAATGTCGTAGACAACGGACTGCAATGCATTTCGTTACCAAGAACATGTAAATCCTAACCTCGACAAGGCATAAATGCACAAATTCATTTCGCAAAGTCAATTTTTATAATCATTCGACAATTCACAAATTCAATTCAAATACATGACAATTATCAAAGGTTTCAAAATCAAAATACAACTTGTCACAAATCAAATCTCAAAACAATGTTTAAACCCTAAAATCTTACAAAAACCTACACCGGGGTGGAACTTGAGAGGATTAGCCGCTCATGGTGGATGAAAACTTGATTTTTATTACAAAACAACTACTCTAAACACAACTAACTACAAACATCGAACTAGAAGACAATAGTTTCTGCCTTTTATTCAACAAACTATAAACACATATTTTTGTACTTTTCTCAACAATTTTCTGTTCTTTTTCATGATGTTTTCTGCATTTTTTATTTTTTTTGAAGTTAGATGTTGTAGGATATTATTAAAATGGACCTAATTAGAATGAGAGCTATGTGAAATTTGTTGAAACAATGATCTTGTTATGAACTACTAAGATCATGCAAAAAATACTTATACACTAGGCTTTGTAAGTAGTACGCATACAACGTGTTCGATGAAATGCCTAAACTGATTTAAGTTATCTTTGAACATGAAATTCTTGTTGAATTGATGAAATGAGCATGGAAATGAGATTGTATGCGGATAACAATCGCTAGAATAGATAATTGAAGTGCGCATATGTCACGGCCCCCGACCCGGTTTGACCCGTTTCAGGAGCCGCGGGACAGAAATACTGCGGTATTGATTTAATTGAGTTTAACAGCGGAAACAGGATCGTTTAAAGCTAAAACTTTTACCCGATTATTTTATTTCACAATTCGGGATAAAACCCCGATAATTTACAATAGTATGGTTTTTCTAGGAAATCGTTATGTTACAAAACTTATTTCTTTATTTTATAATGAGCCACTATCTTAAGCTTGAAATGCTCCCCAGCACTTTTCCTAATTTACAACAGATCACCTGAAACATGTTTGAAAAAGGTTTTGTCAGCGGGAAATACTGAGTGAATCATTCTATTTACTAAAATGACACATTTGTTATAATATACAGTATTAAGAGCGATTACAATGTTTCTGATATCAAGCCAACTACCCACGGTACTTGTCACTAGACCCATTGGCCCATTCGTCCAATGGTGACTGTGACTATGGTCATATCCCCCATTGGCTGCCCCAATGGTGACGATTATCAAGTAATGTATACAAAACCCCACATACCGGCTGTAATTTGGTGATTACAAAGACTTAATCCCCGTAATTATAACTTTTGAAATAAACATGATTTGAAAAGTATTTTGATAAAAAGAGAATAACTCACATTGCTGATTTAATATGGTCAGAGTCTAATCTATGATTTAGCCTTGTTAACCTAATATAATAACAATGCACACAAAACTGGGTTAGTAATCAATCCAGCAATTACGATAATTTACGAGATCAAATTCTCACAATGAATGTCAAAATGCAATACTTTGTCCATCGAATTAACGATGATCCGTTGAATTAACAACGAATGACAAGGTATAATACTTTACCCATCGAATTAACGATGATCCGTTGATTTAACAACGAACGATAAAGTATAATACTTTACCTATCGAATTAACGACAATCCGTCAAATTAATGACGAACGATAAAGTATAACCCTAATGTGGGCGGCATTTAAACATGCATTGGATATCTTGATCGTCTGATAAATGAATCGTAGCAGCGATTGTGCTAATACCCTATTTTGCAGCAGAATTTCGATACCCGTGTGTGTTTGTGTAGTAATTCTAACGTAATTCAGTGAATTTTTGCGAATTTGTACGTCGTTTCTGTACCAGAATTCAAGTCCCAAACCCCACTATTTATAGGTGAAATTTTACCCTCAGGCGGCCCGCGTGAGAATACGCTTAACCTGAGGCGGGCCGCGTGAGACCTATATTTTAGCTATAGGTTGCCACGGTTGGCACTAGCTTGGCTGAGTTGACAGTTTTCGATAATTCCTTGTTGCCAACGTTTAAAATGGATAATCGTCCATAGGGTTTAACCCCCCTGAGTTTTAGGGGCCCTAATCCTGATTCTGAAAATTATGAAAATTTCAGGGTTTGTTCAGAATCACTTGGGTGTCTTAATTAGGGTTTCCTTTTGGACTAATTAATTTAATAATTATGACTTTTGATGAGAGTTGTTACATTCTCCCCACCTTAATAAAAATCTCGTCCTCGAGACTTACTGGAATAATTGAGGATACTTTTTCTTCATTTCTGATTCCAGTTCCCAAGTGTACTCAGCTCCTCTTTTTGAATCCCATTTAACTTTGACTAGAACTAGTCGTTTGTGCTTGAGAAACTTGATCTTTCGATCCTCAATTTGAAGAGGTCTCTCAACGAATTTCAACTTTTCGTTTACCTCTATATCTCGAAGAGGTACTACCAGTGATTTATCTGATAAGCATTTCTTGAGATTGGATACATGAAATACATCATGTACTCCAGATAATTCTTCTGGTAATTGTAAACGATAAGCTACTGGTCCTATACGTTGGATCACTGGAAATGGTCCTACGTATCTTGGACTTAGCTTTCCTTTCTTACCAAATCTAACAATTCCTTTCCAAGGAGAAACTTTCAACAGTACTCTGTCTCCAACTTGGAATTCTAATGGCTTGCATCTATTATCAGCATAGCTCTTCTGACGATCTCGAGCTGTCTTCAGTCTTTCCTTGATTTGAGTGATCTTATCAGTTGTTTCTTGCACTATTTCAGGACCTGATAATTGACTTTCTCCTATTTCTGCCCAACAAACTGGAGTTCTGCATTTTCTTCCATATAGTGCTTCAAATGGAGCAGTATCAATGCTTGAGTGATAACTATTGTTATAGGAGAATTCAATTAATGGTAAGTGATCATCCCAACTTCCACCAAAGTCTATTACACATGCTCGGAGCATGTCTTCTAGAGTTTGGATCGTTCTTTCACTTTGTCCATCTGTTTGGGGATGATATGCAGTGCTCAAATTTAGTCGAGTTCCCATAGCTTGCTGGAAACTTTTCCAGAAATGGGAAGTAAAACGACTATCTCTATCCGAAACAATGGAGAGTGGAACTCCATGTAAGGATACAACTTCATCTACATACAATTTAGCCAGTTTTTCCATGCTAAAAGTTTCTTTCATAGGTAGAAAGTGAGCAGATTTGGTTAATCGATCCACAATTACCCAAATCGCATCATTACCTTTTCTGGTTTTGGGTAACTTAGTAACAAAATCCATTGTTATAAGTTCCCATTTCCATACTGGCATTTCTAATTGTTGTAGTAATCCTGAAGGTTTCTGATGTTCTGCCTTAACTTGTGAACAAGTAAGACATTTAGAAACATAGCTGGCTATGTCCTTTTTCATTCCTATCCACCAAAAGTTCTTTCTTAAATCTTGATACATTTTGTTGTTTCCTGGATGCATAGTGTACCTAGATTTATGAGCTTCTTCTAAAATCTTAGGTCTTAAGTCTCCCTGCTTAGGTACCCAAATTCTACTTTTGTGAAATCTCCAAATTCCATCTGCTCCTTGTTCTAATTCCTTGATTCTTCCTTTCATTCCTTCAGCATCATCCTTGATTGCTATAGTTTGAACATTCTTCAATTGTTCCATTAAATCTATTTGTAGATTTAATCTGAGAGCACGAACCCGTCGTTGTTTCTCATAATACTTACGACTTAAGGCATCTGCAACTACATTCGCCTTTCCTTCGTGATACTGAATATCACAGTCGTAATCACTTTAGGATTTCCATCCATCTCCTTTGCCTCATGTTTAACTCTTTTTGCCCAAAGATATATTTTAAACTCTTATGATCTGTATAGATAGTAAACTTACTTCCGTACAGATAATGTCTCCAAATCTTAAGGGCAAAAATTACGGCTCCTAATTCTAAATCATGAGTCGTATAGTTTTCTTCGTGCTTTTTCAATTGCCTTGATGCATACGCAATTACCTTCTTGCGTTGCATAAGCACACATCCAAATCCTAATTTTGAAGCATCACAATATACTTCAAAATCTTCAGTTCCTTCTGGTAAGGCTAAGATTGGTGCATGGGTTAATTTCTGTTTCAAAATCCTAAAGGCTTCTTCCTGTTTAGGTCCCCATTCAAACTTAGTGGCTTTACAGGTTAACTTAGTTAATGGTACGGCTATTTTGGAAAAATCCTTAATAAACCGTCTATAATACCCAGCTAAACCTATAAAACTTCTTATTTCCATTGCTGTTTGTGGAACCTTCCATTTGGTAATTGCCTCTATCTTAGCAGGATCTACATGAATACCTTCATGATTCACCATGTGTCCTAAAAATTGCACTTCCTTTAGCCAAAATTCGCATTTCGAGAATTTGGCGTACAACTTTTCTTTTCTTAACAAAGTTAAGAGTGCATGAAGATGTTCACAATGCTCTGTCTGACTTTTGGAATAAATAAGTATATCGTCTATGAAAACAATTACAAATTTATCCAAGTACGGTTTACAAATCCTATTCATCATGTCCATGAATGCTGCAGGTGCATTCGTTAACCCGAATGGCATGACTGTAAACTCGTAATGACCATACCTAGTTCTGAAAGCAGTTTTAGGTATGTCTTCTTCTTGTACCTTCAATTGATGATATCCAGAGCGTAAGTTTATCTTAGAAAAATATCTAGCCCCCTGAAGTTGATCAAAAAGATCATCAATCCTAGGTAATGGATATCGATTCTTAATTGTAACCTTATTCAATTCCCTATAATCGATACACATCCTCATTGAACCATCCTTTTTCTTCACAAACAACACTGGCGCTCCCCAAGGGGATGAGCTAGGTTGTATGAATCCTTTACTTAGTAATTCATCTAATTGCTGTTTTAGTTCTAACATTTCTGTGGGTGCTAACCGATAAGGTGCCTTGGCTATCGGTGTAGTTCCTGGAATTAAATGAATCCTAAATTCTACTTCTCTATCTGGAGGTAATCCTGGTAAATCTTCTGGAAATATATCAGAGTATTCCGATACTACTGGTATTTCCTTCAGATCTTTTCCCTTAGTGCTAATGATTACTGAAATCATATACACTATTCCTTGTTTTCGTTCATAATTAGCAACTTTCATTACTGATATGAACTTCATGGGCTTACGTGGTTTATCTCCTGTAATCCTAATCACTTCTCCGGTAGGTGATTGAATTTCTATGGAATTCTGATCACAAAGGATTCTAGCATGGTTGGCTACTAACCAATCCATTCCTAATACAACATCAAATTCAGCTAAATTCATCGGCAATAGTCTTGCAGAGAATTTATGTCCTAAAAGTTCTATGTTTCCTTCTTGCAACACTTTATCTATTTTAACAGAATTTCCATCTGCTGTTTCAACTGTAAAAATCTGCCTAGTATTGGTTAAAGGTAAACTAAGAGCTTGACAGAATGAAGTATTTATAAAACTTTGGTTTGCACCAGAGTCAAATAATACTTTTGCATATACGTTGTGAACTAAGAACGTACCCGCTATCACATCCGGAATAAGTTCTGCTTCTTGAGTGGTCAGCTGAAATGCCCTGGCATTCTTCTTAGTAGTTCCTTCGATCGTCTTAGGTTTGTTATCTACTGGTTTGACCAATTTAGGACATTCTGTTTTATAATGCCCCGCTTCTCCACAGTTAAAACAGATTACTGTCTTCTTTTTACAATTTTCTTCACGATGTCCTATAGCTTTGCAAAAATTGCAAGTAATATCGCATCTTCCAAAATGCTTCTTTTTGCATTTCCTGCAGAATGACGGAGCTGGAGATTGCCCTGTTCCTTTTCTTTTGAAGCTGTTATTATTACCCATACGAAATCCTTGGGTAATTTTCTGAGCTAATGCCTTTTTCCTATCTTCATCTCTTGTGCGCACCAATTCATCAGTCAGAGTGTTGGCTAATTCTACCGCATCATCAATAGTGCGAGGTCTCGCAGCTTTAACAATATTGCGGATTTCGCTAATTAGCCCCCAAATATAGCGAGAAATAAGTACCGGTTCTGGCGAAGCCAGTGTTGGTACTACTCTTGCATATTCGAAGAATGTCGAGGTATAACCGCGACAATCCACACTCATCATCCGATGATTTAGAAATTTATTCGCCATTTGTTCCTTCTCATACTCAGGACAGAATTTTCTTTCTACCAAACCCTTAAATTCTTCCCAAGTCATAGCATAAGCTATTGCTCTTCCTTTTGATTGTAACACAGTATTCCACCACTCGAGTGCTCCTTCTTTGAACAGATTGGATGAATACATGACCTGATCATCTTTACCACATTTACTTATTGCAATGACTGCTTCGGTTTTCTCTAACCAACGCAGTGATGCAGTTGCTCCTTCATTGCCTGCAAATTCAGTGGGTTTACAAGCAAGGAATTCTTTGAAAGTGCAACCAGGCGTTGCAGTTTTCATTTTCTTGGGTAATGGAGCTTGATGTGGTTCCTTATTATGATTATCATGATTATTGCCTCCATTTACACTATTACTGAAGTTATCTTCAGTAATCTGTTTGCTAGGAACAATTTGTTGCGGTTCGATCGGATTCTTTATAGCAGCAACGAATGTTGGAATAGCATTGGCTATCCCTTGAGCAACAATGTTTTCGATATCTTGCCGAGTCATATATTGATCTCTTGAATGTTGTTCAGAATGATTAACTTCATTAATAGGTTCATTATCACTGTTTGCCATCTGATAATGTATATATATAAATTTTATTAGTAACTGACAAATAATAATTATATACAAACAATCATAACAGATATAGTCAAAATAATCGATCTTTCGATTTCATTTTATATATATCTATCATAGCATGCATCATTACTCACAGATATCATACAGAGTTTTATTGGTTATTTACAGACTAACTTACTAATACTATTATACAACTACCATTTTATCATCGTACTATCTCTCGTTACTTGCTGTTTTAAAAACGCATTTCCCTTTCGTCGTACTTCCAAGCAATCTGTCCCCCTATCTCCCTGATTCTAGTTCCAGCATCAAACAACTCTTCGCCAAAGTGGCGAAGTTCAGCCATGTTTTCATTGCTCATGGGTGGATTAGGTAATGGTTCTGGATCGAATTGTGGAAGAAAAGAGTAAGGATCATTGACAATATTTTGAAATTGCCAATCGTTTGTCCACCATTCGTCCATTCCTATGGTTTGGGAGTGAACTATTGGGTCTGGAATTGCTGGTTCCCAATTCATAGGGAGTTGGTTTTCAAGAGAATAAGTAAAAATATTATTATTATTATTATTGACAGGCTGAATGGTTTCACAGCTTGCCAACAGGAAGTCTATCTCATCTTGAAAAGTTCTCTCCTGGTTTGGATTGGAACTCTCTCCGATTTCTCTCTGAGCTGGTATAGACCCTTGCCCAACTTCCATTACTATTTCTTTAGTAATTTCCTCCATTTGTATTTCTATCTCCTTATCCTCCTCTTTGTCTCCAGTTTCCATTTCTTGTGGTTTAGAACTCTCTCCGGTTATAACTTCTTTTCCCTTTTTCAAAGGATTATTTATTTTGGGCAGTTTCTTAGCTGGCTTCTTCTTACGAATTTTCCTCCATCCTACATAAGTTCTTTTCTTCTGTTTTGGCTTGCTCAAAGGTGGAACCTTGAATTCTACTGGTTGTTCAATATCGGGATAGTAGCTAGTATATTCTTTGGAAGCTTCGACAGTTACGGGATAAAGATTAAGATTCTGGAAATCTTCGGATATTTCACTCATGCTGGTGTAGCATATATGCAAAATGCATAAAATACTAAGTTAAAATTTACAAATAACTTTGTAATTTATTACACACAGTGTACTAGTTGATTACAAAGATAACTGACAAACACACTTAGGTTTCAAATTTTATTTATCACACAGAGTTTCTAGATTGTGAGAGTAGGGTGCTAAACTTTAAAGATTTATATTTTCTGCTACAGTGGCTAGCATATATAAATTAGCCCATTTCTCATCTAGTTTATCTTCCCAAGGTGATTTATTAATTAATTCTTGAGTTTCTCGTTTAATCCTCTTTTCTCGGATTTTCTCTTTACTTTTCTTAATAATCATTTCCCTCCTTTTAGGAGAAAGTGATTCCTCGTATTGTGCCTTTCGCACGAATATTCCTTCTTCAGGATTTTCAGCCTGATTCGAGGATTTAGTTCGGGATGAACTTCCCTTCTCATTAGATGATTTATCTAATTTAAGATAGATGCTTGACAGCTTTTTCTTACCCATACTGTAACTAACAAATAATCAAATAATCAGTTAATAATACAAATAATCACATAATAGTAATCAGGAAAAATTTAAGTATTTCTAAATACTTAATTAGCTTAACCCAGTGGCTCTGATACCACTTTTTTTTTCTGTCACGGCCCCCGACCCGGTTTGACCCGTTTCAGGAGCCGCGGGACAGAAATACTGCGGTATTGATTTAATTGAGTTTAACAGCGGAAACAGGATCGTTTAAAGCTAAAACTTTTACCCGATTATTTTATTTCACAATTCGGGATAAAACCCCGATAATTTACAATAGTATGGTTTTTCTAGGAAATCGTTATGTTACAAAACTTATTTCTTTATTTTATAATGAGCCACTATCTTAAGCTTGAAATGCTCCCCAGCACTTTTCCTAATTTACAACAGATCACCTGAAACATGTTTGAAAAAGGTTTTGTCAGCGGGAAATACTGAGTGAATCATTCTATTTACTAAAATGACACATTTGTTATAATATACAGTATTAAGAGCGATTACAATGTTTCTGATATCAAGCCAACTACCCACGGTACTTGTCACTAGACCCATTGGCCCATTCGTCCAATGGTGACTGTGACTATGGTCATATCCCCCATTGGCTGCCCCAATGGTGACGATTATCAAGTAATGTATACAAAACCCCACATACCGGCTGTAATTTGGTGATTACAAAGACTTAATCCCCGTAATTATAACTTTTGAAATAAACATGATTTGAAAAGTATTTTGATAAAAAGAGAATAACTCACATTGCTGATTTAATATGGTCAGAGTCTAATCTATGATTTAGCCTTGTTAACCTAATATAATAACAATGCACACAAAACTGGGTTAGTAATCAATCCAGCAATTACGATAATTTACGAGATCAAATTCTCACAATGAATGTCAAAATGCAATACTTTGTCCATCGAATTAACGATGATCCTTTGAATTAACAACGAATGACAAGGTATAATACTTTACCCATCGAATTAACGATGATCCGTTGATTTAACAACGAACGATGAAGTATAATACTTTACCTATCGAATTAACGACAATCCGTCAAATTAATGACGAACGATAAAGTATAACCCTAATGTGGGCGGCATTTAAACATGCATTGGATATCTTGATCGTCTGATAAATGAATCGTAGCAGCGATTGTGCTAATACCCTGTTTTGCAGCAGAATTTCGATACCCGTGTGTGTTTGTGTAGTAATTCTAACGTAATTCAGTGAATTTTTGCGAATTTGTACGTCGTTTCTGTACCAGAATTCAAGTCCCAAGCCCCACTATTTATAGGTGAAATTTTACCCTCAGGCGGCCCGCGTGAGAATACGCTTAACCTGAGGCGGGCCGCGTGAGACCTATATTTTAGCTATAGGTTGCCACGGTTGGCACTAGCTTGGCTGAGTTGACAGTTTTCGATAATTCCTTGTTGCCAACGTTTAAAATGGATAATCGTCCATAGGGTTTAACCCCCCCTGAGTTTTAGGGGCCCTAATCCTGATTCTGAAAATTATGAAAATTTCAGGGTTTGTTCAGAATCACTTGGGTGTCTTAATTAGGGTTTCCTTTTGGACTAATTAATTTAATAATTATGACTTTTGATGAGAGTTGTTACATTCTCCCCACCTTAATAAAAATCTCGTCCTCGAGACTTACTGGAATAATTGAGGATACTTTTTCTTCATTTCTGATTCCAGTTCCCAAGTGTACTCAGCTCCTCTTTTTGAATCCCATTTAACTTTGACTAGAACTAGTCGTTTGTGCTTGAGAAACTTGATCTTTCGATCCTCAATTTGAAGAGGTCTCTCAACGAATTTCAACTTTTCGTTTACCTCTATATCTCGAAGAGGTACTACCAGTGATTTATCTGATAAGCATTTCTTGAGATTGGATACATGAAATACATCATGTACTCCAGATAATTCTTCTGGTAATTGTAAACGATAAGCTACTGGTCCTATACGTTGGATCACTGGAAATGGTCCTACGTATCTTGGACTTAGCTTTCCTTTCTTACCAAATCTAACAATTCCTTTCCAAGGAGAAACTTTCAACAGTACTCTGTCTCCAACTTGGAATTCTAATGGCTTGCATCTATTATCAGCATAGCTCTTCTGACGATCTCGAGCTGTCTTCAGTCTTTCCTTGATTTGAGTGATCTTATCAGTTGTTTCTTGCACTATTTCAGGACCTGATAATTGACTTTCTCCTATTTCTGCCCAACAAACTGGAGTTCTGCATTTTCTTCCATATAGTGCTTCAAATGGAGCAGTATCAATGCTTGAGTGATAACTATTGTTATAGGAGAATTCAATTAATGGTAAGTGATCATCCCAACTTCCACCAAAGTCTATTACACATGCTCGGAGCATGTCTTCTAGAGTTTGGATCGTTCTTTCACTTTGTCCATCTGTTTGGGGATGATATGCAGTGCTCAAATTTAGTCGAGTTCCCATAGCTTGCTGGAAACTTTTCCAGAAATGGGAAGTAAAACGACTATCTCTATCCGAAACAATGGAGAGTGGAACTCCATGTAAGGATACAACTTCATCTACATACAATTTAGCCAGTTTTTCCATGCTAAAAGTTTCTTTCATAGGTAGAAAGTGAGCAGATTTGGTTAATCGATCCACAATTACCCAAATCGCATCATTACCTTTTCTGGTTTTGGGTAACTTAGTAACAAAATCCATTGTTATAAGTTCCCATTTCCATACTGGCATTTCTAATTGTTGTAGTAATCCTGAAGGTTTCTGATGTTCTGCCTTAACTTGTGAACAAGTAAGACATTTAGAAACATAGCTGGCTATGTCCTTTTTCATTCCTATCCACCAAAAGTTCTTTCTTAAATCTTGATACATTTTGTTGTTTCCTGGATGCATAGTGTACCTAGATTTATGAGCTTCTTCTAAAATCTTAGGTCTTAAGTCTCCCTGCTTAGGTACCCAAATTCTACTTTTGTGAAATCTCCAAATTCCATCTGCTCCTTGTTCTAATTCCTTGATTCTTCCTTTCATTCCTTCAGCATCATCCTTGATTGCTATAGTTTGAACATTCTTCAATTGTTCCATTAAATCTATTTGTAGATTTAATCTGAGAGCACGAACCCGTCGTTGTTTCTCATAATACTTACGACTTAAGGCATCTGCAACTACATTCGCCTTTCCTTCGTGATACTGAATATCACAGTCGTAATCACTTTAGGATTTCCATCCATCTCCTTTGCCTCATGTTTAACTCTTTTTGCCCAAAGATATATTTTAAACTCTTATGATCTGTATAGATAGTAAACTTACTTCCGTACAGATAATGTCTCCAAATCTTAAGGGCAAAAATTATGGCTCCTAATTCTAAATCATGAGTCGTATAGTTTTCTTCGTGCTTTTTCAATTGCCTTGATGCATACGCAATTACCTTCTTGCGTTGCATAAGCACACATCCAAATCCTAATTTTGAAGCATCACAATATACTTCAAAATCTTCAGTTCCTTCTGGTAAGGCTAAGATTGGTGCATGGGTTAATTTCTGTTTCAAAATCCTAAAGGCTTCTTCCTGTTTAGGTCCCCATTCAAACTTAGTGGCTTTACAGGTTAACTTAGTTAATGGTACGGCTATTTTGGAAAAATCCTTAATAAACCGTCTATAATACCCAGCTAAACCTATAAAACTTCTTATTTCCATTGCTGTTTGTGGAACCTTCCATTTGGTAATTGCCTCTATCTTAGCAGGATCTACATGAATACCTTCATGATTCACCATGTGTCCTAAAAATTGCACTTCCTTTAGCCAAAATTCGCATTTCGAGAATTTGGCGTACAACTTTTCTTTTCTTAACAAAGTTAAGAGTGCATGAAGATGTTCACAATGCTCTGTCTGACTTTTGGAATAAATAAGTATATCGTCTATGAAAACAATTACAAATTTATCCAAGTACGGTTTACAAATCCTATTCATCATGTCCATGAATGCTGCAGGTGCATTCGTTAACCCGAATGGCATGACTGTAAACTCGTAATGACCATACCTAGTTCTGAAAGCAGTTTTAGGTATGTCTTCTTCTTGTACCTTCAATTGATGATATCCAGAGCGTAAGTTTATCTTAGAAAAATATCTAGCCCCCTGAAGTTGATCAAAAAGATCATCAATCCTAGGTAATGGATATCGATTCTTAATTGTAACCTTATTCAATTCCCTATAATCGATACACATCCTCATTGAACCATCCTTTTTCTTCACAAACAACACTGGCGCTCCCCAAGGGGATGAGCTAGGTTGTATGAATCCTTTACTTAGTAATTCATCTAATTGCTGTTTTAGTTCTAACATTTCTGTGGGTGCTAACCGATAAGGTGCCTTGGCTATCGGTGTAGTTCCTGGAATTAAATGAATCCTAAATTCTACTTCTCTATCTGGAGGTAATCCTGGTAAATCTTCTGGAAATATATCAGAGTATTCCGATACTACTGGTATTTCCTTCAGATCTTTTCCCTTAGTGCTAATGATTACTGAAATCATATACACTATTCCTTGTTTTCGTTCATAATTAGCAACTTTCATTACTGATATGAACTTCATGGGCTTACGTGGTTTATCTCCTGTAATCCTAATCACTTCTCCGGTAGGTGATTGAATTTCTATGGAATTCTGATCACAAAGGATTCTAGCATGGTTGGCTACTAACCAATCCATTCCTAATACAACATCAAATTCAGCTAAATTCATCGGCAATAGTCTTGCAGAGAATTTATGTCCTAAAAGTTCTATGTTTCCTTCTTGCAACACTTTATCTATTTTAACAGAATTTCCATCTGCTGTTTCAACTGTAAAAATCTGCCTAGTATTGGTTAAAGGTAAACTAAGAGCTTGACAGAATGAAGTATTTATAAAACTTTGGTTTGCACCAGAGTCAAATAATACTTTTGCATATACGTTGTGAACTAAGAACGTACCCGCTATCACATCCGGAATAAGTTCTGCTTCTTGAGTGGTCAGCTGAAATGCCCTGGCATTCTTCTTAGTAGTTCCTTCGATCGTCTTAGGTTTGTTATCTACTGGTTTGACCAATTTAGGACATTCTGTTTTATAATGCCCCGCTTCTCCACAGTTAAAACAGATTACTGTCTTCTTTTTACAATTTTCTTCACGATGTCCTATAGCTTTGCAAAAATTGCAAGTAATATCGCATCTTCCAAAATGCTTCTTTTTGCATTTCCTGCAGAATGACGGAGCTGGAGATTGCCCTGTTCCTTTTCTTTTGAAGCTGTTATTATTACCCATACGAAATCCTTGGGTAATTTTCTGAGCTAATGCCTTTTTCCTATCTTCATCTCTTGTGCGCACCAATTCATCAGTCAGAGTGTTGGCTAATTCTACCGCATCATCAATAGTGCGAGGTCTCGCAGCTTTAACAATATTGCGGATTTCGCTAATTAGCCCCCAAATATAGCGAGAAATAAGTACCGGTTCTGGCGAAGCCAGTGTTGGTACTACTCTTGCATATTCGAAGAATGTCGAGGTATAACCGCGACAATCCACACTCATCATCCGATGATTTAGAAATTTATTCGCCATTTGTTCCTTCTCATACTCAGGACAGAATTTTCTTTCTACCAAACCCTTAAATTCTTCCCAAGTCATAGCATAAGCTATTGCTCTTCCTTTTGATTGTAACACAGTATTCCACCACTCGAGTGCTCCTTCTTTGAACAGATTGGATGAATACATGACCTGATCATCTTTACCACATTTACTTATTGCAATGACTGCTTCGGTTTTCTCTAACCAACGCAGTGATGCAGTTGCTCCTTCATTGCCTGCAAATTCAGTGGGTTTACAAGCAAGGAATTCTTTGAAAGTGCAACCAGGCGTTGCAGTTTTCATTTTCTTGGGTAATGGAGCTTGATGTGGTTCCTTATTATGATTATCATGATTATTGCCTCCATTTACACTATTACTGAAGTTATCTTCAGTAATCTGTTTGCTAGGAACAATTTGTTGCGGTTCGATCGGATTCTTTATAGCAGCAACGAATGTTGGAATAGCATTGGCTATCCCTTGAGCAACAATGTTTTCGATATCTTGCCGAGTCATATATTGATCTCTTGAATGTTGTTCAGAATGATTAACTTCATTAATAGGTTCATTATCACTGTTTGCCATCTGATAATGTATATATATAAATTTTATTAGTAACTGACAAATAATAATTATATACAAACAATCATAACAGATATAGTCAAAATAATCGATCTTTCGATTTCATTTTATATATATCTATCATAGCATGCATCATTACTCACAGATATCATACAGAGTTTTATTGGTTATTTACAGACTAACTTACTAATACTATTATACAACTACCATTTTATCATCGTACTATCTCTCGTTACTTGCTGTTTTAAAAACGCATTTCCCTTTCGTCGTACTTCCAAGCAATCTGTCCCCCTATCTCCCTGATTCTAGTTCCAGCATCAAACAACTCTTCGCCAAAGTGGCGAAGTTCAGCCATGTTTTCATTGCTCATGGGTGGATTAGGTAATGGTTCTGGATCGAATTGTGGAAGAAAAGAGTAAGGATCATTGACAATATTTTGAAATTGCCAATCGTTTGTCCACCATTCGTCCATTCCTATGGTTTGGGAGTGAACTATTGGGTCTGGAATTGCTGGTTCCCAATTCATAGGGAGTTGGTTTTCAAGAGAATAAGTAAAAATATTATTATTATTATTATTGACAGGCTGAATGGTTTCACAGCTTGCCAACAGGAAGTCTATCTCATCTTGAAAAGTTCTCTCCTGGTTTGGATTGGAACTCTCTCCGATTTCTCTCTGAGCTGGTATAGACCCTTGCCCAACTTCCATTACTATTTCTTTAGTAATTTCCTCCATTTGTATTTCTATCTCCTTATCCTCCTCTTTGTCTCCAGTTTCCATTTCTTGTGGTTTAGAACTCTCTCCGGTTATAACTTCTTTTCCCTTTTTCAAAGGATTATTTATTTTGGGCAGTTTCTTAGCTGGCTTCTTCTTACGAATTTTCCTCCATCCTACATAAGTTCTTTTCTTCTGTTTTGGCTTGCTCAAAGGTGGAACCTTGAATTCTACTGGTTGTTCAATATCGGGATAGTAGCTAGTATATTCTTTGGAAGCTTCGACAGTTACGGGATAAAGATTAAGATTCTGGAAATCTTCGGATATTTCACTCATGCTGGTGTAGCATATATGCAAAATGCATAAAATACTAAGTTAAAATTTACAAATAACTTTGTAATTTATTACACACAGTGTACTAGTTGATTACAAAGATAACTGACAAACACACTTAGGTTTCAAATTTTATTTATCACACAGAGTTTCTAGATTGTGAGAGTAGGGTGCTAAACTTTAAAGATTTATATTTTCTGCTACAGTGGCTAGCATATATAAATTAGCCCATTTCTCATCTAGTTTATCTTCCCAAGGTGATTTATTAATTAATTCTTGAGTTTCTCGTTTAATCCTCTTTTCTCGGATTTTCTCTTTACTTTTCTTAATAATCATTTCCCTCCTTTTAGGAGAAAGTGATTCCTCGTATTGTGCCTTTCGCACGAATATTCCTTCTTCAGGATTTTCAGCCTGATTCGAGGATTTAGTTCGGGATGAACTTCCCTTCTCATTAGATGATTTATCTAATTTAAGATAGATGCTTGACAGCTTTTTCTTACCCATACTGTAACTAACAAATAATCAAATAATCAGTTAATAATACAAATAATCACATAATAGTAATCAGGAAAAATTTAAGTATTTCTAAATACTTAATTAGCTTAACCCAGTGGCTCTGATACCACTTTTTTTTTCTGTCACGGCCCCCGACCCGGTTTGACCCGTTTCAGGAGCCGCGGGACAGAAATACTGCGGTATTGATTTAATTGAGTTTAACAGCGGAAACAGGATCGTTTAAAGCTAAAACTTTTACCCGATTATTTTATTTCACAATTCGGGATAAAACCCCGATAATTTACAATAGTATGGTTTTTCTAGGAAATCGTTATGTTACAAAACTTATTTCTTTATTTTATAATGAGCCACTATCTTAAGCTTGAAATGCTCCCCAGCACTTTTCCTAATTTACAACAGATCACCTGAAACATGTTTGAAAAAGGTTTTGTCAGCGGGAAATACTGAGTGAATCATTCTATTTACTAAAATGACACATTTGTTATAATATACAGTATTAAGAGCGATTACAATGTTTCTGATATCAAGCCAACTACCCACGGTACTTGTCACTAGACCCATTGGCCCATTCGTCCAATGGTGACTGTGACTATGGTCATATCCCCCATTGGCTGCCCCAATGGTGACGATTATCAAGTAATGTATACAAAACCCCACATACCGGCTGTAATTTGGTGATTACAAAGACTTAATCCCCGTAATTATAACTTTTGAAATAAACATGATTTGAAAAGTATTTTGATAAAAAGAGAATAACTCACATTGCTGATTTAATATGGTCAGAGTCTAATCTATGATTTAGCCTTGTTAACCTAATATAATAACAATGCACACAAAACTGGGTTAGTAATCAATCCAGCAATTACGATAATTTACGAGATCAAATTCTCACAATGAATGTCAAAATGCAATACTTTGTCCATCGAATTAACGATGATCCTTTGAATTAACAACGAATGACAAGGTATAATACTTTACCCATCGAATTAACGATGATCCGTTGATTTAACAACGAACGATGAAGTATAATACTTTACCTATCGAATTAACGACAATCCGTCAAATTAATGACGAACGATAAAGTATAACCCTAATGTGGGCGGCATTTAAACATGCATTGGATATCTTGATCGTCTGATAAATGAATCGTAGCAGCGATTGTGCTAATACCCTGTTTTGCAGCAGAATTTCGATACCCGTGTGTGTTTGTGTAGTAATTCTAACGTAATTCAGTGAATTTTTGCGAATTTGTACGTCGTTTCTGTACCAGAATTCAAGTCCCAAGCCCCACTATTTATAGGTGAAATTTTACCCTCAGGCGGCCCGCGTGAGAATACGCTTAACCTGAGGCGGGCCGCGTGAGACCTATATTTTAGCTATAGGTTGCCACGGTTGGCACTAGCTTGGCTGAGTTGACAGTTTTCGATAATTCCTTGTTGCCAACGTTTAAAATGGATAATCGTCCATAGGGTTTAACCCCCCCTGAGTTTTAGGGGCCCTAATCCTGATTCTGAAAATTATGAAAATTTCAGGGTTTGTTCAGAATCACTTGGGTGTCTTAATTAGGGTTTCCTTTTGGACTAATTAATTTAATAATTATGACTTTTGATGAGAGTTGTTACAGCATATGAAATGGATTATTATGAATGCTAGAAGTATGATGTTGTAACATATAGGTGCTAAGAAGGAAGAAAGCTCAAGTCATAACGCAAGACCACGGTAAGTTCGTATGAACTTCGATTACTCATAAGGTAGAATATGGCATTAGCTTTAGTTCATTATAGAATTGTCGTAAAACATAGAATTATGTAGTATGTAAGAAGATCCGTTATGAACGTGTTAAAATGAATGAATAAAGGGAGTTATAGTTGTATATGAGGCGATTCGTTTTAAGCGGGTCATGATGAATTGAACTTTAATATTGATGAAAAGGTTAAATATTGACCCATCATGGATGATAAAGTATGGCGAAGATTCTAGCTTTTGATACGTTATGAACGGGTTAGATGGATGCAAGATATAGATGATGTAATGGTATGTGCAACCTCTGTTCCTAACGGAGATGTTACTCGAAAGAAACAAATGATAGAAAGAACAAATTATTGCTATTATTCGTTAATGGGTCGAATAAAAAGGATGAAGTGTTTTTTTTAAATGCTTTAACGTTAAGAGAGTTCGTACTAATGAGTTTTACTTGTGTTTTTGAATGATAGGTAAATCCCTGTAACACCCTTGTTTCGGAAGCAAAAATCAAAGTCAAGATTGGAGTCAAAGGAAGACAAGATTGCTAATTGCGATTTGTCACTCCTTGCTCAATTCCTGTTTTGACTTCTTTGACTTGTAGATAGTCTATTTTATGCATTATGTTAGTTGTATTATGTGGAGTACTTACTAATAATCGAGGTTTATTCGATATTTATCGCTTGTTTCATCGATTTATCGCTTATCGCAATCGCGCTCGCAACTCGAATTACGCGTTCTGGATATTGTTATACGTGTGTGTGCCTTATGTGTTACTTGTGCATGTTTATTTGTGTTATGTTGTGGTGATTAATCGAAACGCAATCGAAACTCAATCGCAATCGAATCGCAAACGCTAAACGCAAATGAAATAGGATGATTGTATGTTAGATATAGTAGTTGGGATTAAAAGTAATTTGAATAGGAACCTCTATCGCATCGCAATGCTCCACACGCAAGTCGAAACGGTAAAACTCGTCGCACCGAACACTCGAACCAACTGGCTAATCGACTAGGTGACCGGCCGATCGACCAGTCGTTCGATCGAGCTGCCGCTCAATCGATCAGCCAGTCGACCAGGCTGCCAATCGATCGACTAACCCTTTCCACTTTGGGAAACCTTATAAATACCCTCTGTCACCATCACAACTTACCACTTTTGGCACTCTCCTGTCCGACCAGCGCTCCAACCTTACTTTTCTCCGATTTCTCGCAACTCCGGTAAGATCTCAACCTAAATCCTGTACTTCTTTGATCTACACTTGATTTTACACCTTTCTATCTTTTGAATCTTAACTTTTAACCGTGAAATCACTAGATTTGAGGTGTTCTAGGATGATGTCATCATGGTGTTCTTAGGAACTTCATGTTTTGGCCTCAATCCACCAAGAACAACTTAGATCTAACCGATTTCCATACAAATAAACCAAGATCTTTCATAGATCTAAACATATTCAAGGTGAAGAAGGATTGAAAGATGGTTTCTAACTTTCTTTCAACTCTTTTACACTCAATGCACTCCAAACCAATAGAATCGGGCCTTGTCCTTGCCTTCTACTCCATCTTAATGATGTGTTAGCTCAAGATCCGGATTCTGTCCACGAGACCTCCGACTTCGGGTTAACTAGGAACAACCGTCTTGAACCGGTTAACTAGTTGAACTTGGGTGATTCCTGTTCGATCTGGCTACTAGGGTCAAGGTGGAGTTCTGTTGATTAGCACGATGTCACACCGTCTCGATAAAGCTGCAAAACTATCAAAACAACCAAGGAAGAAGACGATTAGGTCGACCAGAACGGAGTGTCGACCGATCGGACTGCCACCCGATCGGGTTGCCACCTGATCGGCTTGCACCTTGGCCCCACACTTGACATCCATTTCAAACATTTGAAGTTGTGGACGTGGAACGAACTCCTGTCCGATCGGACGACCGTCCGAACGGATTGTCGCTCGACCATGTAACATTCTGACTTCAACACTTAAACAATTTTCAACATGTTCAATACCAACGGATTGCCAACCGATCGGACTACCATCCGATCGGGTGACAAACTGCTGTGAATTTGTTCTCAACCTAAGGAGACTCGCCAATCGGAGTGTCGTCCGATCGGACTGTCGTCCGATCGACCGACCTGAAAGGTAGAGGTATTTCCCTGTTTTCAAAATGCTACAACGAAAACTTCAAAAGTCAAGCCATCATACACAAACACATCCTTTCCAAAGGAAGTAACAATCCACTCGAAAGGCCACCCGATTGGATGACCATCCGAGCGGACTGTCACTCGAACGACCAGCTGTCCGATCGGACTACCAACCGATCGAACTGCTGTTTGACCCACTGACACTTGTTCCATTTTACGTGTCGCTTATCGTTATGCTATCAACTTGTTCAGGCTAACCGTACTCTCTAGCGCTCCCTTCAATCCACCAATCGCTGTGAGTATACTCGATCCCTTTTTGCTTTACGCACTTTTGGGTGTTACATACATTACTTATACTAAATCACATCGAACACACTACGCAATACTTTAAACGATAACTGTTACCCCATGTTATACGTGACTTAATGAATTCTTGTTTGTTATGTTTACACATGGAATGTTGTCTACCTGCCTTAGCAACGGTAGTACTATTTGTTTGGACTCAGCACCTGTTCACTCAGGGGTTGTTAAGGACAATCAATTACATGGGTCACGGTGGTGATCATGCAATACGAAATGCCTTGGGCAGTCAACTCGCAGTCATTGGTATTGAAAGGTTCATGTCGATAACTAACATGCCTCATTTTACACTGTGTACGTGCTGGTTATGCGTAACGATTTCGAACTCTATATGCTATTATCAAAAATGATGTGTTTTGACTTTTACTTTAACGTATGTGACAGGTGCTTAGGATGCTTATTTGCTACTTTGCTGTGAAATCGAGGCTAGGAAAGACCTAGGTCAACAATAAACAATTGTCTGTAATAAAAATCTGAGTTGTCGAAACAGAACAATTTGACTAGATCTTTCTGTAATAATTGTATTATCTTTTATGACATGGTATGGGACGTGTTGCTTTAAATAATTGGTAATTATAGTTGTTATGGAAACTTCTGGACAATCTGTTTCGCTCAGTGTCGCGCCCCGATGTTTCCGCCATCGGTTGGGGTGTGACAATCCCATCTTTGATAATGGCGAGCTCGGATCGAACACACCACATCGCCCTTTATGCGCTTCCGGTTTAAGTTGTCTTTTGTAAATGGGTCAAAACACTTTTGGGTTGTAAATGTTAAACTAATGTTTAGGATTTTCGTAAGTAAGTTTGGGATTATAATCTCAACAAAGTAGTTCGAGTAAAACACTTATGGTGAAATGTGGATGGTTGTGTTTACTTCGAACTACTTCAAGGTTACTTTGGTTAATAATATGTTTTGATAATGAAGGTTTAATTTTTAGCGTTTAATTGTCGGTTTTGATCTTATGAAAATTATGGGCGTTACAGGATCCATTGAACTAGGCCCAGCGGATTGTGTAGATGGTGAGTTGGTGTTGAGTGGGTCAGAAGCAAGAGTTGCCTCTAGTAGTGAGGTCCTCCCGGAATTGTGTGTATGCATGCATTACCTGTAATCTACACAAGTAACACACCCGCGTAACACAAAAGCGGAAACGATAATAAGAAACAAGCAATTAAACAAATAATCACGAAAATCAGTAATATCCAAACAATAAGCACACGAACTCCCCAGCAACGGCGCCAAAATTTGATCGGAGTGTCACGCCCCGGTCAAAGATAATATTTATATGCCCTAATTACCCTTAACAATGTGTTAGTGGTAGTAAGGGGTCGAACCATGAAGAGTTTATGGTTTGTGTATGGACGAAATTGATTTTTAAGAATGTTGTCACTTTTATGAAGCTTGCTAAGAAATTTATTAATTTGTTTGTTTGAAAAGGGATGTCGGATTAAACAGGTGAGTTTGTTTTTAACTAATTAACTACTAAAAGATAGAATGATTGTATGAGAACTTGATTGTTGATTAAAGCAATGATTTGGAACAAGGTTCACACCCGGTTCGGTAATTGAAGACTTAGGGTTTCTACACGTTTTAGATTCAATTCAATTGCAAAGATGATTTGCGGAATTAGTGTCACGTGGCTTAGGTGCCAAGAGCTATCAACGTCATAGCCGACGGACCGCAATGCACTTCGTTACCAAGAACATGTAAATCCTAACCTCGACAAGGCATAAATGCACAAATTCATTTCGCAAAGTCAAATTATATAATCATTCGACAATTCACAAATTCAATTCAAATACATGACAATTATCAAAGGTTTCAAAATCAAAATACAACTTTTCACAAATCAAATCTCAAAACAATACCGGGGTGGAACCCGAAAGGATTAGCCGCTCATAGTGGATGAAACTTGATCACCGGATGATGAATTCTTGACTTTGAACATCTTGAAGCTTCGAATGTGATGGAATGATGGTTAGGGTTTAGGATGGATGATGATGAACAATGGATGGATGGATTGATGTAGAGGATGATTAGGGTTAAGGTGATGGATGCTTGATTTGAATGGATGTGGATGAATTGGATTGATTGGAGATGAAAGGGATGGTGTTATTGGCTCCAAATTGGTGTTCAAAACTCAAAAATTACGTAACTCCTTTGAAAATGGTCAAAAACTTGAATATAACCCGTCCCCAATGGTTTGAAACTCAAAATTCACGTAATGATGCAGAAGAAGCCGTCGTCGACGGCCAGGTATGGCGTTGGTGACGCCATGTCTAATGCTGATATTTCTCCGACGTCCAATTCCACTGCCTACAATCATTTTTGGCCGACAGGATTAACGAAAGGGTGTCGTTGACGGCCCAGTAGGGCGTCGCCGATGATGCGTGCTTCTTTTGATTTCTGTTTTGTTCATTTCTCGCTCCCGGTTGACCCGTTTTCCATCCCGATGCTCTGTATAGCTCCCGAATAGCTCCTTAAACTCCATTAGACCTGCAAAACACAATTCCAATCAAAAGTAGGCTATTCGAAACTAAAAGTTATGTAAAAACATCAACTTAAACATATTAGATCATCGGTAAATGACCACGCATCAAAGTGCACATATCACAAGTAAAGTCCCTACATTCTCGAACCATTAGTATTGTATAGCGAGAGAATTTTTAGTAGTACTACTAGGTTTGACAAGCCTCACCCGGGTTAGTCACGCTAACCCGACCAGTCAAGGTCGAACTGGTGTAAAATTGGCCTAACACTCCACCATTGTCAGTGATAGACGTGGCAACAAGGCAAACAACGCATAACACAGTCAGCTTCGGTTACGAACAACTAGAGACATGACACTCGGGTTAGTTACCTACAAATATGACAATAACTACTCATAATTGAAATAGTGAACTATTTGCCACTGTGACAAAACATGTGAACTCGCTCACCACCTTTATGTTGACACTTTTTGCATGTCTTTCTCAGGTCGCTAAGGTATCACCAACAACATAGGGTGCATAGCATGGAGTATCAAAACAATATTGTACATTTTGCATGGTTTTACATTTAAATTAGAGTTAATTGCAAAAATCGTGTCTGAGGTTTGGGCACGTTTGTCATTTTCGTCCAAAATGACACTTTTGTACCAAATCGCCCCCAACGTTTGTAACTTTTTGCCATTTTCATCCAAACCACTAACTTAGTTTATTTTTTTTTGTTAAGTTGAGGATATTTGGATGAAACTGACAAATATAAAACCACAGGGACGATTTTGGCAATTTACTCAAACCCTTTTTAATTTCTTTTATTTAATTATTTTTGTTACATATATAATAAAAAAGAATATACATGGAGTTTTTAGAAAAAAAAAATTAATAGTTTTGTTCACATAATTTTTATAAATTTTCATCCAAATCACTAACTCAGTTTATTTTTTCTGTTAAGGTGGAGGATGTTTTAAATTTTATAAATTAAGACAGAAATTAATTTACAGCTTCTTTATATAAATCAGTTTTATAAAGAGAAAACGTCATTGGTGTGCAACACATAACAATCGATTACAACTTTTAGTATTTATCAGTTGCAGAGATAGAAAAAAAATTGTAAAACGTTACATATTTTTTAAATGTGTTGAGCACCTAGGAAATATGTTGGTAGAAATAAAATATTTATTTAATTAAGATTATAAGGGTAACTAACTAATACTGGCTTGAGTAAAGAAACTTTTGGTTCATAGCATTATAATTATAATTTGGTAGGTAATTTTAAGGTTTGGTAACGATACGTTGTTTGATAGGGGGGGGGGGGCACTGGCTTCTGTTTTTCCATAGGATCGAATTTAAAAGAGTAGAAGATGAATTACAAACTTGGTACATATGATAAGATTTTTTTATTTGACCTTTTTCAATAAGGTCAGCAGCATTTTAGTTTTATAAAATTTAGAGGTTTAAGTAGATTTTATTTTTATAAAAATGATCTATATAAAAAATTAGAAATTAATTTTTGTCTTAGTTTATAAACATCCTTCGCCTTAATAGAAAAATTAACTTAGTTAGTGGTTGGATGAAAATTTATAAAAATTATGTGACAAAGCTATTATTTTTTTCATATAAAAATTGCATGTATGTTCTTTTTTATTATATATGTAACAAAATTAATTAAATAAAAGAAATTTAAAAGAGTTTCAGTAAATTGCCAAAATCGTCCATGTGGTTGTATATTTGTCAGTTTCATCCAAATATCCTCAACTTAACAGAAAAAATAAACTAAGTTAGTTGTTTGGATGAAAATGGCAAAAAGTTACAAACGTTGGGGGCAATTTGGTACAAAAGTGTCATTTTGGACGAAAATGGCAAACCTGCCTAAATCTCACGGACGAGTTTGGCAATTAACTCCTTAAATTATGTTAGTTTATTTTGCACGTTTGTTTTACGCACCTACCTTACTTTACGTTTCACTTTACACTTCCGCATCGTACTTAGAGGTTGAAAAACGTATTTTTATTCATATAGAGGCCAATCTATATGGCTGGTCTCTTAGATCCGGATTTGTCACGCGCCTCGCGATAAAACTCCGCTAGTGGAAATTGAGGGTTTGACAAATAAGCTACATTTTAATTATTTGAAAATATTCGTAATGGTGTAATGTTGGGAAAACTCCTAACCTTCTACAAGGTGATGTGTCTCTGATCTCACCCGGATCTATCGGGGTCTAGGAAACCATGGTGACACAAGACGTACCTTGCGAATAAAAACTAAATAAATAGTTAATCAATAAAGCTAGTTGTGGTTTTGCGTATATTTCTATTTAGGGTTTGTATTTTATGCTTAGGATAGCTCTCGTTGTTTGAAGCTTCCTTGTTCATCGTGCGGTTAATATCAAGGAATCGCAAAACGCAGCCCGTGAGTCAATCTTTCCTAATTTTCCTTTTTGCAATTTAAATGTTTGGAGTGTATTATGTGTCATTTACGCATTATTCATTTACTTCAATTATTTCATTTATCAATACATGTAAAGTCGAATATGTTATTACATTATAGTCAGTGTTGCAGAAATGGGCCTAAGCGGCCGATTAATCGGCGCCTAGGCGCTAGGCGGCCACTTACTGCCTAATTTTGAGCTAGTCGGTCAATTAATCGGCCATGGTCAAAGTCGGTCAAAGGCGGTACCTAGGCGGTCAAAAATCGGATTAATCGGACTATATTAATCGTTCAAAATCGGTCCTAGACGGTCAAAATTGGTCAAAATCGGTCAAAATCGAACCATACTATCTGAAACTTGAAGTATTTATGTGAATTTTGAAGTATTATTTTTATATTATTGGGTATATATATATAATTTTGAAAAAATACATATAAAAATCCCATTCCGATTAATCCCTAGGCGGTACCTCACCGCCCGACTAGCGCCTAGCGCCTTCTACAACATTGATTATAGTTGTTATTTGTTCATTGTTTGAGCCACTAAACATTGTCGCTATTCAGTGTCGCTAATCATTATTCACATGTATCCATCAGGCTGATAAGGTTCCCCATGGCCATGGTTATAGTCTAGTATCGCCACATCATTTAGATTCGCTCGTTAGTGGGCTTGAGTCTCATATTTACAATGTTGTCGTATTAAGTACAATTGTTATATTTACGTAGTCATGTTGGTTGATTGGTTATGAGTTCTTTATTTATTATTAACATTTAGCGTTATCATTTAATTACCATTGGATTCGCATGTTAACAATTTTCTTAAAACGAATAAACAAAAACAATTTTATTTAAAACAATAATATTTTATGTTGACCCCAAAACTACTATTACACATGATACACGTGAGCAGGTTTGAAGAAGTTGATGATGACACATAGGGATGAGGGCTTAGAGAATAAAACGGAATTTGTTGTGTTATGTTTGTATTTCAAGGATTATTTGAATTAACTGTTTGTAACATGTATTAAACTTGATTATAAATAATATTTCAACTTTTAAATATTATGTCATAAGCTGTGAACTATCAATCATGTCTCGGTCACCTAATCCGTTGCGAATTGGGGTATGACAAGATCAAAGCTGATTTCTTCAATGACTGACAAAATTCGAATGCTAGAAACGCCGAGCAACGATCAAATCGATGATTCGCTTCAAAATCACACAAAAAATTGAGAAAGTGGATGAAACTTTACCGAGTTTCTTTAGAGAAGTTGAAGAACAAATTGATTAACTATTTGTATCAGTAGTGATGATGAAGAGAATCACACTATGATGTAGTGATTCTAGAGAGCGAAAGTGAAGGAAAAGTTGGAATGTAGTGTTGTGTAGTTTTGAAGACGGTGGGTTTTTAGTATAAAGGAAAAGTGAAAGAGAGAAAATGATAGAAGATTGAAGATAGGTTGGTGTAACAATGACTAAAACACTTTACCATTTTATTTTTGTACTTTGCCACATCTAAAGCCAAAATGCCCTCTTAGGCTTCGTATTAGGATCAAACTTCCTTTTTAATTATTGACCTATATAATATTATTCCCCAGTGATGAATGTAATTATGATACGTTAATCGCTAATAAAAAAAGGGTGTACCTATTGGCACACCAATGTGCCTATATGCACACCAAAAAGGGTTTTTTTTGTCTTATATGCACACCCTGCAGTGTCGAGCTGTGGCCAAAGCGCGCTGTTTGGTCCGGTCAACCAGACAAATACTGACGGGTGTCTGACGGGTCTGTTGATTGGACCAAAACACCGAGCTTTGGCCGCGTTTTGGTCCTGTCAACCAGACAAAAGACTGACCGGGTGTCTGGTTGACAGGACCAAAACGCGGCCAAAGCTCGGTGTTTTGGTCCGGTCAACAGACCCGTCAGACACCCGTCAGTCTTTGTCTGGTTGACCGGACCAAAATGCCGCGCTTTAGCCACAGCTCGACACTGCAGGGTGTGCATATAGGATAAAAAAGATCTTTATGGGGTGGCTATTTACACACTTAGTGTGTGCTAAAAAAACTAAAGTGTAACACATTATACTCGTATAAATGTTCAACCAAAAGTCTTCGTAGTGAGTATTTGACAAAATTCCATTCCAAATAGTTATGAAAGTAAACGTCGCTTTTAAAATCTTGTTATGAGTTGAATGTTTATATTTTAATAAGATAATATGTTGAGCCAAAACTTCCATTTTTCTTATTTTCATTTCTTTTATATTTTTAAATTATGTAAAGAATGGTTCTGACATAAGCAAAATCAAAACTATACTATGATAAATGCGTTAAGAATAAAATTATTAAAGAGAGAAGTCGTCTTTAAATTATATGTTTGTAATAGTCATGCACTATTAGAAATTAGTGTCCTTGACATAATATGTCAATAATCGGATTAGGTCGGGTCTACAATTCGTATAAAAATATGCCCAATAACTTGGACAAAATAACAAATTAAAAAGAAATAGAGGTAAATGGGCAAAAAACTGCGCTGCAACCGCCTTTTGAATTGCAAAACCGATCCTACTAAAGACGAAGCGACTCTTAAGGGTCGAAAGATTACTATTCACGACCCGCTGGACTCTGTTCATGAATTCCACGGCTTCTGGGGCTAGGGAACCAAATGTATAAAAAACAAATGTGATAAAAACGTGTTGATTGTAAATGATTAAATCCATCAACCACGTTTAAGAAACATAGTTTCCGAATCAGATTGATGATTAATAGTTTTGATCAGTGAACTTATTTAAAACAAGAACAAAAAGACGGGCAATAATATATATAATAAGTTTAAGGGAAAATGTTACAAAATAGTAAAAAAGTTTTAAAAGTGTTCCAATTAGGTCACTTGTATCATTTTTGTCTCAGTTAGATAACTTAACAATAAAATCGAGCCATATTCATTTTTCCATGTGTCAAGAAAAAATGGAGTATAAGATGCTGGGGTCGGATTATTTTAATATATGAAATTATATTTATTAAAAATAAGAACACTTTAATTACATTAAAAATTAAAAAAAAAGTCACAATCTACTTCATCACTCAACGTTAGCATCAAATAAAAGGGGGAAATAAACAAAAATCCACATTACCACGATTACCTATGAAATGAATGAAAAAACACTTAATTGTAATGAAAAATGAATATTGAGTGACCTGATTGAAACTTACTATTCTACAAATATGTTAACCTGCCCCATTTCTTTAGATAAATGAATTGTTTTGATTAAAGCCTAAATTATAATTTTTTTTGAGTCCATCCTATCATATAAAACCTCTAATAGTTTATGATCTTAGAATAGTTAATGGAAGTAACATATTAGAATACATTTTGACCTGAAAATATACATTTTTTTCAAAAAAAAAAAAAAAAACTTTAATTATTTACCATTTGAGATGTTTGTTTATTAGTAATGTCAGTATGAGTATTATAGATAACCCGCTCAACCTCTTTACATAAAAGAATTATGCTGATTAAAGCCTAAACTTAATAATCGTTTTGAACTCCATAATATCATATCACACTTTTAATAGTTTATGATATTAAAATAACTCTTAAGCCTCCATAATATCATATCACACCTTTAATATCACATGCCAATGAAGCCTAGCTCAATTGGTGAATATTGGGGGAGCTAGTGTGGAGGTAAGGTGGAGGTTGGGGGTTCGACTCCGGTCAGACGCGTATTTATCACCTTTGGAGAGGTTTACCCTTTGGGCTCGAACGGACATGTTGGGCCTGGTACCCAGCCCTTATTAGGCCTGGTAAATCGATGCCGGTCAAAAAAAAAAAAAAAAAAAAGCAAAGTCAACATATTAGAATACATTTTGACGTCTATGGCTTTATAGCCTAGTGTCATCTTAGGGGTGTGATAAGGCTTTAGGACCAATAGGTCCCGAGTTCGATTCCCACAAGGGGGTTTTCCCATATTTATTTGGTTTCCTCCTGAATTGGTGTATAAGCATTATGCCTAGTGGAGATGGATATGATCGGGTGGTTTCACTTGTGGCACGATAATACTCCAATGATCCGTTAGTGATCCAAATTTGCCGTTAAAAAAAATAATACATTTTGACCTGAAGATATACAAGGTATGTTTTTGTTTTCCATGAGAATGTTTCTCACAACTCATTGAATTATTTACCACATGATATGTTTGTTTATAGCGAGTTAGGATCCTGTAAAAATGGCCCAAAGTGTGAGAAAGATAAGAAAGAATCTCAACCATTAGATCTTTTGATCTAATGGTTGAGATCAATAGGGACCAAATTGCAAAATATTTTTGTTAATTTGGACTGAATTGAAATATGTAGGGGCAATGTGTCTTTTTATCTTCATTTTGTAAATCAAATCCCTGCAATTTCGTTCTCTCTCTCTCATACGCTCACAATTTATCTCTCTCTCTTCTTCCATATTAAACAATTGAAGCAGTGAATTACACAGATCTTCAAAAACAATTTCTATGTTCTGAATTGAAATAATTTCTCCACGTTTGAATATTCAAAAACAGTAAGAGATTCGGTTCGAATTATCACAGATCTATGTTCCGATTGTTTGATTTGGGTTCGAATAGTGTAGAATCTGGAAATATGAAGCAGAAATCGTTGAAAACATGAAATGAATATCGGATTTCAGCAGTTGATCTTGTGAATCGGCTTTATGTAGGTCATCGATTGGAGTCTTTTTTGTGGTTTTGATCTGATTGATGAAGATCGCAAGGGTTTGACGGAATGCCCCCTTTTTTTTAACGGACAAACCCTAGAATGCAGAGAACAAGAACACCGGAACCTATGCAAGCGGAAGATGACGAATCGAGTGCCGAAGCTCTGATACAACAAAAACCGAAGAAATTAGCGAGCCCTAACTTTTCTGAATGGTGTTATTTTTTTTTCATTAATGGTGTTATTTTCTTTTCATTAATGGTGTTATTTTTCTTTTTCTGAATGGTGTTATTTTCTTTTCTGAATGGTGTTATTTTCTTTTTTGAATGGTATTATTTTCTTTTCTGAATGGTGTTATTTTTTTTACTGAATGGTGTTATTTTCTTTGCTGAATGGTGTTATTTTCTTCTCTGAATGGTGTTATTTTCTTTTCATTAATGATGTGTTGAATGGTGTTTTTTTTCTTTTCTGAATGGTGTTATTTTCTTCTCTGAATGGTGTTATTTTTCTTTTCATTAATGATGTGCTGAATGGTGTTATTTTCTTTTCATTAATGATGCGCTGAATTGTGTTATTTTCTTCTCTGAATGGTGTTATTTTTCTTTTCATTAATGATGTGCTGAATGGTGTTATTTTCTCTTCATTAAAGATGCGCTGAATGGTGTTATTTTCTTCTCTGAATGGTGTTATTTTTCTTAATGGTGTTTTTTTTCTTCTCTGAATGGTGTTATTTTTCTTTTCATTAATGATGTGCTGAATGGTGATTCCTAACATGTTAAAACACCATGGTGTTATATAGGGTGGTGTTTTAACATCTCAAAGAACTGTAATAAGATTCAAGCGTGGTGTTTTAAACAGTAGGAAACATTGTATTTATGATTCAATCCATGGTGTTTTTTACATGTTAGGAATGTGTTCTGATGTTTGTGAATGATGGAAAACACCATACGCTATTAAAACACCATACCAAGAGCAGCTTCTGAAACGCATATTGTAAAAACACCATGAATTGAACTATGAATTTATTTAAAACACCATGTCATGAACATGCTCTGATTTTGTGAATGATGCAAAAAAAAATTTTAAATGAAGTAGGAATGATGTTATGGACGGTTATCAAGTCCTTAAATCAAGGATTTTCTCTCTCCAAGTCCTTAAATCAAGGATTACCATATTTGAATTGTTAATGCATTTACAATTATACCCTTAAGTCTTAATTTTAACTAGGATTACGACCCGCCGCAATGCGGCGATCTACGACCCACACGTTATGTTAAACCTGTCAAACGGGGTAAAAATAGACGATGTAAAAACGTTCACCCACACACGCACGTTGCGTCGTGTTAACTCCCAAAATTTAGAATGAAACGTAAAAACGTTAAACCAAAGACGCACGCTGTGATGTGTTAAGTCACAAAATTTAGAACCAAGCATAGAGCGCAAAATTTGTGGAAAATGAAAACTATAAAGGACCAAAGTTGAAAGTAAAAAAAGTTATGAGGATATATTGTAAAAGATAAAAAGTTTTGGGTTAAAAGTAAAAAACAAATAGTTTTGGGTTAAAAGTAATTTATGAAATACTTTTGGGTGAAAAGTAAAACAAATCAATTTTTTTTTTAAAACCCCCAAAGCCAACGTTACGACAACAATATGCATAACAATTTTTTCTTTGAAAAATCCCCAAAGCACACCCCGCGTTGCGGCAGGGCGTAAAACGGTGTCAAATAGTACTAATGTCACACAACCGTCATCGACAACCAACACTGACTCGACCTATAATATGCGTATTGCGACGAACCTGTTAAACATGGAAAAATAGAGGTAAAAACGTTGAACCACACATGCACGTTGCGTCGTATTAACTCGAAAATTTTAGAACTATACGTAAAATGAAAATTTGCGAAAGATGAAAAGTATAAGTGACAAAAGTTGTGAAGTTAAATTGCAAATAATGAAAAGTTTTGGGTTAAAGTTAAAAAAACAAATTATGAGGGTTAAAATTGGAAAATGTACAAACATTTGGGTTAAAACAAAAAAAATCAAGTTTTTTTTTTTTGAAAAACACCCAAAGCATAACTTACAAGTCATTATGCACAAAAAGTTTGCTTATTTATATAGGTTTTAATTAGTGCTACATGTCCTCACCATATTCCTTCTTACACTTCTCACAAAAAACACCTTTTTTTACAATAACCTCACCCCAAACGTTTATAGCAATATCATTAACTTATCCAAGTCTTAATTTGTTTATAGCAATATCATTAACTTATCCAAGTCTTAATAAAACGAATACATGCTAAAACAATAAAAACAAATTTCACTCTCTCTCACACATTCAGTCACTTTCTCTCTCTCATAGATACACATAAGTTGTATATATGACTCAAAAAAGAACATGATAGAATCATTTTTAAAATGAACACCACTTTTAAGCCATCTTATTTAAAATGAACACCATTTTAAAGCCATTTGATTAAAAGAAGTCATGCAATGACATCAATTAACATAAAGATATCTGTATCAGGAAGTATAGCATACTTAAAAACATTTCCAAAATGATTATAAAAAGCATGTTATGTGTGTATATATTCCGGGTGAATACATGTAAACGTATATGAATAAATTACTTTCAAATTATATCATATTCAACTAAACGTACACTACATCGTATTTTCATTTTAATCAGCGGACAATGACGGACCAGTGGCAAAACGATACGGTCAACCGCCCCCATAAATAAATAGTTTTACTTATACGCTAAAATCTCGATCATCCCCATAAAACTTTAGTTAAGTTCTCTAATCGACCCCCATAAAAAAGTTGTAAGGTTCGTTAACTGATTTTAATTAAAATACTATAATCACAAATGCTTCTCAAATTTTATGATAGTTTGTAGAAAAATATAATTACTCTCGTCTAAATTCTATAATATATACACACACGTGTATGATAAAACAAAGAAATCTGGTGGGGTTAAAAATCAATCCCAAAGATTATTTTAATGTTAAAAATAATATAAAAGAAAAAAAAATAAGAATAAAGAAGTTGACAAATGAAACCAAAGAATTCCACACCAATTGAATAAACAACAACTCCCATTGATTATTAATTTAATTTAATTATCAACAAAACTATTCAAAATAAAATACTAATTAGTAATTACCATGTCATCTCTTACATTATGACTGTTTCTTCATCACCTGAAAATATTCATTCATCTCAGGCATCAGAAAATTCTATGCATTAAACACTCAATTACACTTTTCACATTCAACACAACCATCTTAATCTTCATCTTCATAGTTATCGAACCCGAATCAGTAGTCCCAAATGCAATCCATGTCGATCTGTCCAACCGAAGTCGAAGGAGCTTCTTGATCATCAAATGCCCTCTTTCCCAAATCCGGCATAACGGATGAGATCTCCGGATTCATCTCACTGCTCATCGCGGTTTCTTGAGAGCGCGTATCCAGTTCTTTTCCCATTCGGAAAGCGTTGAGGTATGTTTGGTTTGGGGTAGGAAATGTGTACCCGGATTGGAATTGGAATTGGGAATGGGAATGGATGCTATCGTGCACCGCGTGAACCGATTGGGAACCCGGAGAAATGTAATTACCATTACCATTACCATTAGAATTGTGATCAAAAGGGTAATTAGGATTGTTGAGAATATTGTTTGGTAAGGGTTGAATGTTGATTGAGTTGGAGAAGCAGGGTACGTGAAGCGAATCGGACTTAATCACCACGCCACCACTACCGCTTGATGTTGAAGATTCCGTCAATTGCGGCAGCCCATTTCCATCGGAATTAGGCTTCTTCTCACCGGAATTCTTGTGAAACACACGGCAAATTACCCACTCATTCTGCAATTCAACAAAAAACAAAATTAGCAACCAAAAACAGAAGAAACAAAAACAGGGGAAAACAGAGGATTAATAAATAAACCAATACCTTGGTTGATTTTGGTACTTGAACAGAGGATTTACCCTCTAATCTAAATTCATGAATGACCCAATTAGTCTTTTCCCCCTTTGGTGCTCTTCCTTTATAGAAAACCAAAGTTTTCTTCATTCCGACCAACGCTTTTCCACGAACAATCTCCTTATCTTTTCCGGTCGCTTTCCAGTAACCCGCCTCAGTCGCTCTATTCGTCCTTAACCCGGTCGGGTACTTCTTATCCCTCACACAGAAAAAATACCATTCTTTTCCATCCATTTTCGCCAACCCTTTATCCGAAATAGTAAACACAACAAATCCCATAAAAAAAGTTAGAAACTTTCAACAAATTAAAAAAAATCAAACCAAATCGAATCGAATTGAATTGAATTGAATTGCAAGAAAGAAAGAAAGAAAGAAAGAAACATTAGCTCACCAGGAAGTTGCCATGGTTCAATTCTATTCATGTCCACTTCTCCAATTGCTTTAGCAGAGAAGTTATTGTCAATAACCTTCTTGATCAAGTAATGAGTGATCAATTCCTCATCGGTCGGGTGGAATCGGAATCCGGGAGGTAGAAACAACTGATCATCTTCTTTTCCAATTCCAGAGTAAGTCCCCATCATCATACTAAACCCTTGAAAAATCTTCAACTTTTAACAAGAATCTATGAATCTTGATTAGATCTATGTGAATATAGAACTTCAAGCTAGAGAGAGAGGGTTAGAGAGAGAGAGAGAGAGAGTTGTGAATGGAATGAGAGTAGAGTTGGAATGGAAATGAAAGGTATGGGGAAGTTATAAAGAAATGGAAAGGTAGAGAGCATGGAAGAAAGGGAAACAATAAAGTGGTGTAAGCTAAAAGATTGAGAGATTATTAAGAAAAAGAGAAAAAGATTCAAGAACTCAAAGCCAATAAATACTGGTTTTAGAGAGAGAGAGAAATTGTAGAGAGAGAGCCGTGCTATGGAAGAAAGCCAATTGGGAAGAAGAGAAGGGTGGGTTGATGACGTGGCATTTTGCCATTTTATTGTTTTTAAATTTGGAGAAGAATTAATTTTCTTGACTAAACATGGTTGATTGTTTAAATAAGTATTTAATTTTGTTGGGTGTTATTAAATACGGTGATTTTGAGGTGTTTTCAAACGGTAAAGGTTACTCCTACTCTGTTAAAGAGGGAGGGACACTTAAGGGTATAAATTCTAGTCTCGACCAACTAACTTCTATTATATCAAATTTGGCCCAAAGTACACATTAGCTAGTAAATACTGGCGTCATCTACCCATGCCATAAACTATTTTTTTTTTTTAATTTAAAAAGGTTAAATACCCCAACCAATCAAAATTGACCCACAAATCCCAAAGTTAACAACCTCCTCAGACAAACTCAACATTTGCACCAGTAAAGCTGCTAGCTTAACCAACCCGCCTTGCTTACCTAGGGGGTGGCGGCGGTGTTATAGCACTAGTTTGAACCCTTGATCCCCTGCTAGTGGAGTGTCCCTTCCCCCTTAGACCAATAATGCTAAATTGTTTTTCTATTGCTCAAGTTTGAACATGAAATCTCTCCTTCAAGAAGCATATGCTTCTACCAAGTTTGCTAGCCTTAATTAGCGGTGATTTTAAGGTTAATGAGGGCCTACGATCATCTACTTATTACTATGTTATTTATCCTTTATATCAGATTATATTGTAATGTTATTTGTAATACTAAAATTTTATGTTTATAATTTAACCATTTGGATTACTATTGGGCAATTGTTTAATTTGAAAAAAATATAGAATTAGAGCTTGGAAATAAAAATCGATGTTAAAACAATATGACGAAATATTGAAATTTAAAATATAAGTGCAAGCTTAATTTGTTTAATCTATAAAGGCTTGTTTCAAGCTCTATGTCTAAAGCTCGAGTTTCACTTACTAACATTTTTCTTTAACTTGTGATTAGGCTAGGCTTGTTTTTAATTTATTAAACATTTAATTATTTTATTTATATATACTAATAATTACTTTCATATATTATGATAATCATTTTGTATGTATGAAAACACATTATTAATAGTTTTTATAAAAGAATATATTATATAAATATATATTTTTACTGCATATTATAGAGTTAACATTTTTTTGAACGGTGTGTCAACCACCGTGCGTGACACCGGGCGCTGTGACCAAGGTCGACTACTTGACCGCCGCCAGCCCCTTGGCTCTCCCAGATGCACGGAAACCCGACCTCCACCCGTCCGAAGGCACGACAGTGGAATAATCGGTAAAACCTCGCCTCCCATCCAAGACGAACCGGCGCCACCCGTATTCACCCTTCACCTGGATGCCGCGGAAAATAATTGGAAGAGTGGGAGTCAAACATGGGTCACAAGAATGTATGTATTGATATATATATATATAGGGAGAAGATCATGCGAGAACCACCTCTTATTGCGAGAACCGCGAGAACCAATGTGAACACAACAAAAAATGCCTAAAAATAGCTAAAAATCACACAAAAAATTTTTTTTTTTTGATTTTTTTATAAAAAATCGCTACTTTTCGAAGCCAAAAAAAAAAAATTTTAAAATTTTTTTTTCTTCTAAAAGTAGCGATTTTAACATAAAAAATATTAAAAAATTCAAAATTTTTTTTTAGATTTTTTTTAGGTTTTTTGGGGGTTTAGTTTTTAGCATTTTAGCTTGGGGTGGGGGGGGGGGGTTAGGTTTTTTGGGGGCGGGGGGGGGGGGGGGGTGGGGGGGGTTTAGGTTTTTGGGGGGGGAGGGGGTTAGGTTTTTTTAGCTATTTTAGGTTGTGTTCACATTGGTTCTCGCGGTTCTCACAATAAAGGTGGTTCTCGCATGAGCTCCTCCCTATATATATATATATATATATAGGTAAAGAATATAGTACAAATATGGTTATCGTACATTACATACGCGAGATTTTGAGCCATACACGTGTCCTGATTCAGTTTTTCTTTAATAAGGTTAAATCAGACAATTAATTCAATCATCTGAGGGCAAATTCGTCTCTTCATTCAATCTGCGAGATGTTCGTTACACTAATATCCCGGTAATTATCATTCGAAACAGTTTCAAATTTTTCATAATTCTCAAATTGCAGTTTTCGTTCGTCTGTGTTAGAGTTTCATTCAATTGTTTTTTTTTCGATGGATCCACAGAGCAGCACTGGACGAACAGAGGTTGATCTTGAAGAAACTCGACCGATCGGTGATCATGTTCAATTATCTGCATATCAGAGAGTTTCGATTGAGGATGTATTAAATCCGCCACATGCAAATCCAAATCCAATTGCAAGTACAAGTGCTGTAAACCAGTTGTTTAATGGTAATTATGTTAATTCAGATCTCTAAATTGTTCGTATACTTGTTTTTTGTTTAATCGTAGCAATGTTTTTATATTGTTGTAGCTGTTTTTTGAAGTTTGAATGTTTATTATATTTTTGATATGAAATCAAAATGCACAAATTCGCATGTTACTACTATTACAATTCGCATTTGATTTTATTTTCTTTACGTATTTTCGCATGTTATTGCATTATAAATCGCATATGTAAAACAAATTAATCAAAATTATCATTTTCGCATGTTATTTTTTATACAATTCGCATGTGTCTTTGTTTTTATGATGAAACTATGCTGTTATTAAGATTTCGCTTGTAACTAGTCCCATAATTCGCACGTTTTTTGTTTTCTCATTTTGATTCATGTAGATGAAAGGGTACACACTCCGGAGGTTCAAGCATCAGCTATACCTGTTGTTGGAATGCAATTTATCTCTATTGAACAAGCATATGCGTTTTACCAATCATATGCTAAGTTAACGGGGTTTTCTACTCGTAAAGGTGGTGAAGTACACAGTGGTGGTATAATAAAAACTAAGTATTTTGTTTGCTCTAAAGAGGGACATAAGCCACTGTGTATTGATGATCGTTCGAAGTCAAAAAAGCAATTCAAAACAAGGAACAGGGGGACTATTAGAACTGGATGCAAAGCTCAACTTATAATTTGCACTGTGGATGGTAGATTATATACAGTAAAGAGATTTGTTGATGGCCATAATCATAAGTTTGTATGTCAAGATGATATTCACATGTTGCCAGCTTACAAACAGTTGTCAGATGTCCAGGAGGAGTTGTTTTGGGAACTAGGCACTTTAAACCTTGGTCCCATCAAAGCTTTCCATATAATGAGGAAACGTTATGGTGGTTTCGAGAACGTTGGTGCCACGGTTGATGATTGCAAAAATTTTAGGAAGCGAATTAACAGCTATATAGGAGAATATGATGCTGACATGGTGATTAATAGGATGACTGACAAAAAACAGTATTTAGCTGATTATTCTTTTGAATATTCTGTTGATGATGACAAACGGTTAACTGGTTTGTTCTGGGCTGATGGTTTATGCAAGCTTAACTATATGGAATTTGGGGATGTGATATCGTTCGATGCAACTTTCAAGATAAACAGGTAATGTTTTTTTACTAATTTTCGCATGTTATATGTCTTCATGAGCTTTGTAATATCGCATGTGCAGAGATGTTGAAGAAGTGATGTTGAGTATATCGCATGTTATACTTTTTGTTTTCGCATGTGATATCTGTCTATTTCGCATGTTTTCATTGTGTAATTCGCATGTGTTGTTCAGGTACAAGATGGTGTTTGTTCCGTTCACTGGCATTGACAACCACTGTCGTAATGTAACCCTTGGAGCTGGGTTGTTGGCATCGGAGAGCATTGAATCATATAAATGGCTTCTGAATTCATTCTTAAAGTCATTTGGCCGGTAGCCAAAGGTTGTAGTGACCGATCAAGACCCTGCTATGAAACAGGCTATAGAGGAGGTTTTCCCTACCAGCAGACACAGATTGTGCATGTGGCACATAATGAAAAAAGTGGCAGATAAGGTATAGCATGATATATTGTCTTTCGTTAGCGTTATGTTTTTATATTATAGATTTAAAAAACATTTATTGTTATAGGTTGGACATGAGTTGTGCAATAACGATGAGTTTAAAAGGAGGATGTGCGACATTGTATGGACTGATTCCATTGAGCCCGAAGAATTTGAGAGACAGTGGAAGTTGGTGATGATTGAGTTCGGTCTCACAGAAAACAAATGGATTGATGATATGTTTGTGATGAGATCCATGTGGATTCCGGCTTTTTACCGGCACGAGCCAATGTCGGGACTTATGAGAACAACTTCAAGATCTGAGAGTGAGAACCATTTTTTCTGCCAGGTGGCTAATTCACAACTCACCCTCGTAGAGTTTATGAATCATTTTGATGGTGCAATGGATATCCAAAGGTTTAATCATAGAAAGAATGATCATATTTCAAGATATACTGAGCCTGCTGATTGGAGCGAAACTTCTTTGGAAAAAGATGCTGCTAAGAGATTCACCAGGTCTATATTCTTTGACCAGCAAGTAAAGATTTATGGTACAATTTCTGAATGTCTGCCAATGGACACCAAAATAGAGGGTCCACAGATCAGGATATTGTTGAAGGACTTTAAAGCCCATGGAAATGGCTTACTGGAGGTATTATAGCATATATATTTCAAACATGCGATTATTTGATATCGTACATGCGAATTTCTTTTTATTTTCAAATCATGATCTTGCAATATGCGATTTTGATTTTCTCATACGATTTTAAAAGTTATCCCTTTACATGTTTTTAAGACATGCGAATTTGTTATGTTACACATGCGATTTTAAAAGTTATTCATTTACATGTTTTTTAAGACATGCGAAATTGACATGTTACACATGCGATTTTAATTTTGAATATATATTTTTTTTGTTGGTTTTTCCTAGGTGTGGTTCAAGAATCTTGAAAATGATGTAACTGCACAGTGTAGCTGTTTGCGTTTTGAGCAGTATGGGCTGCTATGCAAACACATCTATTTTCTTTTCAAGATGTTTGGTGTTAAAGAAATTCCAAACAAATATGTTACGAAGAGATGGACGAAGGATGTGGTTCCGAATGAGTTAAATGTGAAGTACAATCTAAATGTGGGTGGCAAGGATGTGCAACACAAGGCTAAACGGATTGCTCGTGAAATCATCCACACAGGGGAGTACTTGGTTAGCAATTTGATTTCCGACCTTGATCAACTTGTTTTAGTGAGGGATCAAATGATGCAGCTTAAAGAGAGAGTTGATTAGAGTCGTATAACCAAGCAACTTGATCCAAAATTTGACCGATTTTCAAAGTTGATTGGTTATCAACAACCAGTAACTAATGCTCCACCTACTGTCCGTGTGCCGGCTGGTATAAGAAACAAAGGTCGTGGCTCGCATAAAAAGATTAAATCTAAGAAGGAACAAATGATCAGCCGCAAAGGGAAAAGGTCAAGGACATGTAGCGTATGCAATGTAAAAGGTCATGACATTCGGACTTGCGAGATTCAGAAAGCCAAACAACAAGGTAAACAGCAAAAAAAGAAGATGAAGGGCGTCCAGATTGAAAATGTTCCCAGTGACAGAGACAATGAGGACGAAGACGACGAAGAGGAAGATGAGTTTGAAGATTACAGTGGTAGTAGTGATGATGGATCCGAAGAAGAAGATCAGTGGGAGGAGGTTTCAGAAGATGATGAGGATGAGTAGTTTTTTTATAAATGGACATGCGAATTATACGAAGTACATGCGATTTATATTCTTCTGTTTATATCTTTTCACATGCGATTTTTTAGTGTATAAACATGCGATTTTATATGATTCAGTTTATAATAATTCCTACATGCGATTTCACTTTTATTACATGCGATTTTTTGAGTTATATTGTTTTTTTCTGTGACAAACAGGGCAATATCATTCAAGCGATTTAATATTTTTATAAGCAAGCATAATATGTGTTCTAAATATATAATATGTGTTCTAAATACATACCCAAAATATAAAATAATTGTTATTGTCTAACACAGCCACAACCACAAAAGGATTAAAAAGATAATTTAGTTACTTGAAGAAAAGATTTTATCACGTTCAGAAGAGCTGAACTCCATCTTCTCCTTCACAGTGTTTAGAGCATATGTCAGGAAAGAGAAGGCTAAGTCATCAGCTCGAGATTGCTCCTTTATGTGCTCCAAAGCTATGTCCTTGAAGCTTGATGGTGGTTCTTGAAGTAGGCGTTCCCATATATCTTGATTTTTCTTGATTTGTTCAAGAATTTTACTTTGCACATCAAGAACCAGATGAGAAGAGTTGACATCACTGCTTAGTTCTGTCAACGTGCGAGTTAACAATAGCTCTTTGATTGCAATGTTTTTGATTTGTTCTGAATCATCAGATGCCATTTTTGTTTGTCTGTTTTGTGTGTGTTTTTTTCTTCTTCTATGTATGACTTAATATGGAAGGTAGTTATATCTAGGTTTTTTATATTAATATAGTAAATTTATTATGTAGGTAGGGTGGTAAGTTCAGTAGTATTTATTGTAAAATTGATTATTACATGTCAATTTACAGTCACATCGGTAATAAATTAAGTTTTTTTTTATATAAAATACTACTATTTTAGTTTTTAAGATTCATAAATTTTTTATTTATTTTTTTGCATTTTTAGGACAAAGTAATTTAAAAGTATTTGTTAGTGTTTTATTCATAATCGCATGTGTAACATAACAATTTCGCATGTCTTGAAAAACATGCGAAATCGCATGTATTAAAGCATGAATTCGCACATTATACGAAATTTCAAAGATTATTAACTCTTAGTGAAATCGCATGTGTATTGATATGAATTCGCACATTATATATACACCCTAAGTGTTTTCGCATATATGTTACTTTGAATTTGCATAATTTACAAAAAAACAAACCCTTTCTTTTTGTCTAAATTGTCTTTTCGCTTGTTTGTTATGTATTTTCGCATATTCTTATTTGATTTTCACACTGCATCATCATCATCTTCAGGTCTGAATTTCCAAATTCATCAGAAGTTCAATTTCGCAGCAGGATATGGTGAATAGGAATCGATCGATTTTTGAGTAATTGTTATATTTTCGATTACCGTTTTGATTAAGAATCTTACGTTTTGATTTCGAGGTTTTGTTTGCTGATTATCAGGGTTTTTTATTTCGTAATTGACGATTTTAACCTTGGCGGTTACATATATATATCTTTATTTGATTAATTTAATAGGTAAACACGGGGTTGATTTGAGATGATCCGACGGCCATGGTTATAGCGTACGTAATGTAGGATTAGGCATATTGTATGATAACTATATATATATAGGGTAGGGTTCCAGCGTGAACAACCTCCCAAGAGTGAACTGCGTGAACAGATATGGACCCTTGATTTCCTTTTTAGTTGTTAAGGGTAGGATTGTAATTATATAAAAAATTAGATTTAAATCATTATTTTAATAATTGAATAAGTTACATCTTTCCTAATTTAAATTCATTATCCACATTATGTTTATTTATTAATAAGATAATTATCAAAACAAACAACAAATCACCAGATTTCAATTTTAAATTTTATTTCAGATTTCAACACCAGAATTCAAATTTTGATTTTTAAGATCCACGTAACCTTCATATTTCAACAGTATATACATGTGTACTTGGATATAAATAGAACAGTACACATGTGTACTCAGCATCGTACATATGTGTACAGTAATTCACAGGTGTATATCGCATTAAAAAGAGGGCAAAATCAGAATACACATGTGTACATCGCATTTAAACAAATAATTATTTTAATAATTAATTTAAGTTACATCTTTCCTAATCCTTAATTTGATTTGTGAGAGATTTATGCAATCAGTTTAATAGGATAATTGATTACTTGATTTGTGAGAGATTTATGCAATCAATTTATGCAATCAATTTAAGATTAACATTACACATATACCATTTTTGTATTTAATTAAATGAAAAAAATAACCAAATAATTACCATCATGCCACTCAATTTAATCTCAAGATTATATTATAAGGGTAGGATTGTCAATAACCATATAAACTTATTTTTTTATTTAATTAATTCATCAAAATCGGTTACCAATATAGTAACTAATCCCTATTTTTTGTGATTTAATTTATTAATCAAATAATACAAAAAACGAATTATGTATTCAATCAAAATTAAATATTGACAGTTTCCTTTCTCATTCAATCAATTCATCATTCTATTATTTTTGTATCACTTCAGTCTTCTTCATCGATCTTGTCGGGAATTCTAATATTGTTAACTTTCAGAATGGTATTATTGGGCGAACAATGTAAACCAATCAAAAGTTATTTTTTTTGTATTGGGGAAGTACACCAATGTATGTTACAGGTATGTAAATCACGGGTTTTAACCAACATACACCTATGTATATTAGTTAATACACGGATGTCATATATCAATTGATACACAGTTGCAAAAAAAAATGTTAGTGTGGTTTCAGGCTATACACAATCGAACCGAACATGAAATAAAGTGGACATGTGTATATAAACGTTGTGCAAAACACAACGTTAGTTCATACACATCTGCATATGTACAGTCTGTACTAACACTGGCTTACAGTTTTATAATCAATACACATCTGCATCTGGTATATGCAAAACCAAACACAAAATAAATAAACAAAGCACACTAACAAATTGTTAGTTCATACATAAATTTTACTAAATAAAACCAGCACCAGCATACAAAATATGTTTTTTAAATGAAGTCCACACCGTTAGTTCATGCATAATACTATCAAAAAAAACTTAAAAAGTACCATTGACAAAAAATAACAATTTTCTTAATAAAAAGACAACCTCGTCTTTGCATATTCATTCGCTTCTTGGACGATTCTATCACGCTATTTATTCACCTTCGATGTCATAACCTCGTCTTTGCAGATGTTTTTACATATTCATTTGTTTTACTCACCATCACTCTTCCGACTAGCATTTGTGTTGTCATCTACACGAACATTTGAGATAATAAAAACTTCAATACATATGAGTATAATTATGTTGTCAATTCAAAATACACATTACACCACAAAACGAAACTACCTCCTGCCTCCGGTCGCCGCCGCAAACCCTATACATTTCAATAAAAAATCGAAATACACAATAGTTTGTTACCTTAATATGTCGCAGGAAGAACAAAACGCCGTGGAAAATGGTGATTTTTATCGATTCGCCGGAAGCACAAAACATGGGCGTCGCTTCTTTTGTGATTTAGAGAGAGAATGAATGATGCATTTTATTGGGAACAATGATTAAATGATACACAATAGTTTGTTACCTTAATTGTTAATTCTGCTATTATTTTAAATCTCTAGAGGGTCGAAAGGCCTATTGAGTATTTGGGTTAAATGATTAGTTGGTTATTGGCTGGTAGATGACTATAGTGTCATTTAGTCCCTCTGAAACATGAAAGTTATACTAAATTCGACCTACACTATCTAAACGAGAAAATTAAGTTTTGGGTGCCCTTTAAAACATAGAACCCCCCCCCCCCCCCCCCCCCCCCCCCCCCCCCCCCCACAAAGTAAAAAAAAAAAAAAAACTGCATAAAACCTGCGAAACAACATGATAACTATGAATAAGATAACTACGTAATTCCAAAACAGTTTATATAAAGACTGAACTTGATGAAATAACGACTCTTTGTGCAAAATTTATGCCAATTTTCCAGAAACCTTTTTGTGTCTACATGTATCATTTGGATATCTCATAGCTCTAAAGAAGCTATGGCTTTTTGTGTAAAGTAATAAACTTTACTCACTTAAAAAACAAGTATGCTTAAACAATGATTAGCTTCACATTATAGTCTTTTTATAATATATAAAAAATCTGGAAAATGGTATGCTTGATTATATACACCCACTATTTCCTTATTATTTTTATTTACTACTTGTCACTCAATTTTTAAACTAAATACAAGTAACGTCTTTGAAGCTTATATAAATAATTCATAACCAAAGTTATTCAGTTGTTTACTGATCCAAATTTGCCGCTAAAAAAATTGTTTATGTATAGGATTTTTTTTTAAATTTGAATTTTTCACCAAAATTTTTATCACCGTCCAAACTTATATCACCTATATATGTGTATAACTTTTGTTTTAAATTCAAACAATATCTCCAAAATAGTTATCACAAATTGAATTTAGTATTAATAGATATCCCAGATCATATATTAATTGTTATCATATGTGAATTGTTATTACTGTACACATCAAAAGACATATAAAAAGATGTCTGGATTTTCAACAGATCATGTATGGTTTTTATTCCAAAGGTTTAGACACAATAAGTTGATATAGATAAATTTACTAACGAAATGGTTTTAGACGTGTCCAATATAAGAGGTGAAATGATAATTTTATTTATTATTAAAATAAAATAAAGATACGTATAATTTATGCAAAGGAGAATTAAAAAGAAATCTTTTAAAAAAATAAGGGTTTTTATAGAGGGGGAATTTGATAATTTTTAATGTGATTTTTTTAAGAAGGGAGTACAAAAAGTAAAAGAAAAGGGTTCGTTTAACCAGTAGCTACCTCTTAAATTTAGGATATTTTAAAATTGATATGATTTTTTTTTTCTGTGGGCACATATAAATATTAGCTACATTCTAAAAATATAAAGCAAAACTAAATACACTTAGCTGGATAAATATAATATCTTTCCTAACAAACACTTTGTCATATTGTGATAAAGATTTCATCACAACACTAATTGTGTGAGTAAATGTTGTCTAAGGGAGGAGGGAGTGGTCTCGGGGAGGGGTGTTTACTAATCGGGAATGTATTGCCGGTGGTTGTTCGGTGATCGGGAGAGGTGTAGGCAGTGAATACTCACCGAGAGAGAAACCGAAAGAGAAGAAAAGAGATAGAGGAGAGAGAGGGGATTAATGGTGGGGCCCCACCCTTTTTTCAACAAATCATAATTTTTTTTTAAATTGTTTACCACTCTTTATGTGTTTGAGCATTGCTATTGGTTGAGTGTAAAATGGAGAGTAAATAGGGTAGTTAATATGACATGAGATTATTGAGTAGTGAAAATGGAGAGTATTTGAGCACTCCTTCCACCCTAACAAAAAGACAATTTTACATAATTTGAAGAGTTTAAGTTCTACGACTTTTAAAACATAAAGTCAAATCTTTTAAAACCTTATTATTAACTTTTAAATCAACTATCTCGCAATTTTTAAACATTTATAAATTTTTTCATACATTTTTTAATTATATAATAAAAGAAGCCTTTTTATTCTAATTTAATTTGCGTATGACATTGGTATAGTTGTTTTAATAAAAAAAAAATCATTATGTTACGTGATTACCAATGTTTGTATTTCCCGAATTACCGTCACATCGCAAGGGCACTCCTCTAGTGTGGGTGTCTGTATGTATAGTTCGTAGAGCAGTTCAGCCGATAAAATAATAACACGCTGAGCAAAATGAAGATGGTTTAAGATTACTCAACAAGATAAGTTACATAGACAGTTCCATTTCAATAGGCCAGTTCAGTCATCTTATAAGAAAATCGAAAAAAAAATCTAAATAAAAAAGTTCAGTTCAAGGCATAAATTTCACCAACGAACAAATTCTTCGCTTATTCATGAGTGAAGGTAAGAAATGCCTGTATTCTGTTTGTGAAGTTTCTCGAGGAACCAGACATGGGTAAGACTTCTTTGGTGGACTAGTGACTAAAGAGTCATCAATGGAAGATCACTGACAAAAGACCGAGAATATGTTCATTGATGAATATTACTCATAATGGCTTTGGCAATATCACTGGTAAATCAACAGACGAATCAACAAATAATCTTTCACCAAGGATCATTTACGATTTATTCATTGGTGATCGATTTTTTAACAAAAACAAATAAATAATATTGACCATATCATGTAAATTGATGTAAGGCCCTAACACGTTTTAAACGAAAAGATGTAGCGAAAATACGAACCTTAAAAATTCTTTCGTTATAAACATTCTAGCATACTTGAAAATCGCTTTAAAATGACTCTTTAACAATATTTACATTCTTCATTCTCATTTAAGAAATGAAACATGATATACATTACTAACTACATGACCGCACACTCTCGTACAATCTGGGTTATGACTTGATCTTCAACTGCGTACGTTTCATTATGATGATTCGTGATTCTGTGTAACCTACATTCACCACATACGTTTAGGGATGAGCAAATGGTACCTGGTGCCGGTACCAAATTTATCGAACCGGGCACACTTTCGGTACCGATTCGGTACCGACTTTTGAGTTTTTCGGTACCGGTTCGGTACCGGTATTTATCGGTTTTTATCCTCAAATCTGGTACCGAACCAGTACTGGTATCGAACCGAATCCGTACCAGGTATATTCGGTACCGGTATCCACTTTTGGGGATTTTCGGTACCGGTCGGTACCGAGCTCATCCCTACATACGTTCACATCATTAGTGCTTGGTGACATTATACATAATCTAAACATACATAATTAAACGACCACGCCGCATTCTTTCTACATATACTAATCCATTCGGATATCTCTCCGAATTCAATCTTTGCATCCTAGAAACATGGTTAGCATCGCTAATACTCATACATATTAAAACCACATATACAAGTCTCATCCATTCATATATACAAAAATCCAATTCATGCATACACCCCTTTATATCCATACACATACATACAGCTTACGTACTAATACATTCATACAAACAAATCCCAGTCACATACATCCATACATACAAAACACATACATACGCGCACATATAAAAATCCGTCTACTTACATACAATTTGATATTTTGATCTCGTATATACGTATATGCACACCAATAAACCTATTTTATCCTTTTACATGCTTAAATACGAGTCCCATACTCACACATACCTTACACAACTATTTTCACGTACTACAAGTATATCATTCTTATTCGGTTTGAGCCGCTTGGTTCATGGCCCATTTACTTTTATTGGGTGTAATCCAAGTTATCACGTTGGTCATATACTCTCAAGGGTTTTGTATAAACGATACAAGTGACTAATAAGCCTTACAAGTGCTTAAATTCTCAACCTTTTCCATAAATATAAATTTTGGGACAAAACAGCGAAACGACCGTGTTAGAATTCAACACAGCTTCAACACGGTTGTGTTGCATCTAGGCATTTATTACTTTACACATTTTGTAGACTAGGGCATCCTTTTTCCCACAACTAATACTTGATCCTCCCAATAAGTTAATCAATACATAAAAACAATTATTATATCATTTCTAATCCTTTCTAATGAGTATTTCCTAACTCAATCCTTGGGATAAACAAATTCCAAAGTTTGACACATTTACTCCCAACAAGTGTGTCCATTCATAGTTAAACCACAAATAACCCGCTACGACATTACTTACTTTGGTATTACCATTATGTATCCATCCTTTCATGATTCCCTTTCCTCTTGTTTACTTACCGTGTTCGGGCTTGTTTCCTCACTTCCTTTTGACTCGTTAGCCTACCATGCTTGAATCTGTGCTAATGTGGCTCTTATCATTTCATGTCACCACATTCATATTCTTCATTAGCATACAACTCATTCATATCATCAATCATTCCCAATTCATACCTTACATTAGACTTTTGTTAGTCAATACATATATCAACAATCACATCTTTTCAAACTCATATAATTCAACATGTCACCATACACAACACATAATGATATAACATGTTCCGCATGAGTTCCTAAGTCTCACATTCGTGTTAGAAAGCCTACCATACTATTCTCAGATTCAGTGACTTTCCAGAAAGTCAACTATTAAACATACAAGTTTTTATCCTTATAAACATACATTTGTGTCGATATAGTTAACCATACTAATGTCACACCCCAACCGATGGCGGAAACATCAGAGTGAGACGAAAACGATATTGCTTGAGACTTCATAACACTATTTGCGACAATATTTAATTGAACAAAATTTCATTTCATTGATAAAAGTCAAGTACAACATTTGGATCAGAAAGTACAACAAGTTCCTAAAACAAGTGCAACATAGTTCTCAGAACAAATACAACAACAAAACTAGATTTCTAAAGTGTGTATCTAGTCAACCCTACTAGATTTCATCATCATCATCATCATCGTCATCATATTCCTGCAACACATTTCAAAGTATAGTTCAATACAAAAGTATTGGCGACTTACAAGTTTGAATAATAACGTAAGTATAAAATGCTTTAAATAATCAACATGGCAAAATTTGTTATCTAAAATTAACCTACGATTGGCATGCAACTATAAATGTCAACCCAAAGATTACCACTAGCGTAATCCTATCGTAGCAACGATAGGACCATTCTATTTTAACTTAGCATGGCCTCAAGAATACGAGCGGTGCGTTACTCCTATAGTTCTATACATGTTAAGGGAGGCTTGTACGAAGTTAATGACAAGTATACCACATAAGAATGTTCCAACACATATGAATCAAAGTATAACGTATTAAGCATGTATGCGTGATTGTTTGTTTTTGTGAATAAGCTTAAAGTATGTGTGAATATGTGAATTTGATAGCATAAATGTGTTGCGCCCAAAAGTAATAAAAGTAAAACGGGGTCGAGTATACTCACGGTTTTGCAAAGCTTCCTTTGTTATTTCCGTTAGTCGAATGTTGAGAGCGTTGGAACGTCGAGGTTACCCTACATGGGGTAAACGAAGGTGTGAGTCATTTGGAGTTAAACGGAGGATTAGGTTTTGGATTAAAGTATGAAAGTATATACAAACATGAAAATATATCCTGTCTAAGCACTCGTGGTGACACTAAGTTACTGTGATTTCATGGGTCTTGGTTTGTGATGTGTGTAAAATGCAACATATAAATTACATCAAATAAGTCATAAAACTACCCCTTTTTTAGTTCTAATGTTGGAAAAAGCGTGTTTATTTCTTCCTTTTGAATTTACAGGACCAAACGAGCTTAAAAGAACAAAAGGAGCAAATAAGCAGCCAAAACCAACATAAATACAAAAAGAAGGAATAAACATGACATGCCCGACCCCTCAGCAGCATCCCCAAAGCAAAAACAAGGAATCAGAAGACTGACCACGGGGCCATGCCCAGGTGAACATGGGGCGTGGTCAGAGGCCTGCACAAAAGATAAACCTGTAGAAGCTTCCACGCCCACCACGAGGGCGTGCCCAGCTCAGCATGGGGCGTGGTCAACGCAAAGATACGCAAAATCTTGATAGTACAGATAAGAGTTGACCACGGGGCCGTGTGGGGCCCTCTGCTGACACTTGCAATTAATGAAGGAAGAGAAAAGGCTAGCCACGAGGCGTCCCCGCTAGGCACGATGTCGTGGCCAGAGCTCTGTGCAGGCTATAAATAGGGGTGCTTGGTTCACTTTAAAGGCATCCCTTGGCAAACCACTACTCTCCCACTTTGCCACCACTCCACCACCACTACAACACCAACACCCACCACCATCATCCATCATCCATCTTTAGAGTGTGTAGTAGTCTCGGGATCCAAGATTAATTGTAAGGGTTCTTGCCAATCAAAGGCCATGTTTGGTTAAGCCTCTTACATCACTTGGTGAAGACAAGTCTTTTATGTATTACTTTTGATTTTTAATCTTTCGACACTTTTTATTTGGGTTTGTATTAGTGACTTTAATAACTAGTTTCTTATGTTGAAGGTGAATTTTCTTTATCATTTTTCTGTGGTGTCTTGAGGTTACTTTACTGTCTATATAAAATAAAAGATTGCATCATTCATATCTTTACGGTCTATATAAAGGCATGCTGACTACCTGGTCGGGGGTTAGGGGAATGGTTTAGTAAGGTTCTTGCCTTGTTCAGTCTATAGATCCTGCAAGGACCTGGTTCAAGCTTACTAGGACCTCCTTCAATACCCACTGGTATTGGATGGCGGGGGCGCGGATAGCTTGAACCCCTCATATGTAAACTACTATTAATACTTTAAACCGGCTTCTTGGGATTGTATCCTTGCTGACTTAAACCACTTAGCCGAGGGTAACGTCACCTTTAAAAGAGGGGCCTACCACTTTTCACATTAATAACTAACTTAATTATCTTTCAATATTCCATGCTGACTCAAACCACTGGGTTGAGGGTAACGTTACCTTCAAAAGAGGGGCCTAATACTATAATTAAGATAATCTCTTAAAAAGTCCGAAAGTGCAAAAATCATCAAAGGATACATTAAAGACGAGTCGGATCCAAGTGATTCTATATTGTCTATCTGTTTTTATTTTATTTATCTTTTCATTTTTAGTTTTATTTTCATGTTTCAAAACTTTTCTCGAAAATTTAGATTGATTAGACGTTGAGGATAAACGGTACTAAAAGCTCTTGTGTTCTTGGACGACCTCGGTATCTTACCAACGCTATACTACGCTCACTATGGATGCACTTGCCCAAGTGTGTGTTTAGTGTTAGTAAAATATCGTGTTTTATAAATTTAAAACTTGAATAATGTGTAAAATGGGCTTAAAATATCAATAAAAACATATCACGCTTTGCACACACCAGTTTGCCCATTAGTATCAGCAACGAGGAACTCAGAACTGAGATAAACGGATAACCGAAGCTCAAAACACTGTTCGTGCGAATGCAAGTTCCATTCGTGCGAATAGGTGCGAACAGAGTCCATTCGTGCGAGTGAGAAATCCCCAGTCGTTCGAAAGGCTTGTTTGTGCGAAGGGGTTCTGTTCGAGTGTCACGGCCCCCGACCCGGTTTTACCCGTTTCAAGAGCCGCGGGACAGAAACCCGTGGTATTTGCTTACTTTGGCAGCGGAAATTTTTAACATGATCTTTTTAAATTGAAAATGCACAATTATTTTATTTCACATTTTGGGGATTACACCCATAATTTACAATAAAGAATCTCCCGAGGAAATTCCCTGTTTTTACAAAACATGTTTATTTATTTTATTGAGCCACCTCTTCAAGCTTGTAGTGCTACACAGCACTTTTTCCTTGATTCACAGTAAGTCACCTGAAACATGTTTAAAAAGATTTTATCAGCGGGGAAATACTGGCGAGTCATTCAAATTGCACAAAATGACACATTGTTATAATTTACAGTATTAAGGGTGATTATATTGTTTCTATCAACCAATTACCCCAAATCGGTATTTGTCACTCGACCGTGTCTGTGACTATGGTCAGATCACCCATTGGCTAACCCGTTGTCCAATGGTGACGGGTATCAAGTAATGTATACAAAACCCCACATACCGGAAGTAATTGAAGATTACAAAGACTTAATCCCTATAATTATAACTTTGAAAACAATGAGGGTTTTGGGAAAACAATTTGGTAAAAAGAGAATGACTCACATTGCAAGTATTAACTGGACAGAACCTTGCCTACTGATTTAATCTTGTAACCTAGGTAAATAACAATGCACACGAAACTAGGTCAGTAAGTTAATACAACATTTACGATAAGCTCACGAAATCAAAACCCTCACGACGAATGACAAAGTATAGCCCGAATTCGGGCAGCACTTAAACATCCATCGGATCAGTTTCAATCGATCGGAAATTGTATTGTAGCAGTGATTAAGTTATTACAATTTATCGTAGCAGCGTTTTCCTACTTTAAATGTGATTTTCGAACAGAATGAGTGTGATTTTGAAAGTTTTCTCGCACACAGATGAACTGCCCTTGCCTGTCCTATTTATAGCAAGTTTTTGGGTTCTACGCGGCCCGCGTAAACCCTCACAAAATGCTTACGCGGCCCACGAGGACCACCTATTCTACATCTAGGGCTAGCATGTCACGTGTAGGCCTGCCACGTGGCTGACACGTGGACTGGAACGTGTCCCGGTCATCTTTTGTGCTGTCGCGGCCCGCGTAGGTCTAGCCTTATGGCTTACGCGGCCCGCGTGAAGTCTAAAAATCTTGATTTCTTGGTTTTTCATGAGCACTAGGGTTTCAAGGGTCCGGGTTTTCACTTACGGGTCGTTTATGGACATTTTTTTTGCAGGTCCTTATATCCTCCCCACCTTATTTAAAATCTCGTCCTCGAGATTTACTGAAATAAGTGAGGATACTTTCGCTTCATTTCTGATTCCAGCTCCCAAGTGTACTCAGGTCCTCTTTTTGAATCCCACTTGACCTTTACTAGTACCAATCTTTTGTGTTTGAGGAATTTAATCTTTCTGTCTTCTATTTGGAGCGGTTTCTCCACGAACTTCAACTTTTCATTTACCTCTATGTCTTGAAGAGGTACTATTAGGGATTCGTCAGATAGACATTTCTTGAGGTTGGATATGTGAAATACACCGTGTACTCCAGCTAACTCTTCTGGTAGTTGTAAGCGATAAGCAACTGGTCCTATTCGCTGGATTATTGAGAATGGTCCTATGTACCTTAGATTTAGCTTTTCCTTTTTACCGAATCGCACTACTCCTTTCCAAGGGGAAACTTTCAACAGTACCTTGTCTCCAACTTGAAATTCTAACGGCTTGCGTCTATTATCCGCGTAACTCTTCTGCCGATCTCGAGCCGTTTTCAGCCTCTCCTTGATTTGAGTTATCTTGTCAGTGGTTTCTTGCACGATCTCGGGACTTGATAATTGACTTTCTCCTATTTCTGCCCAGCAAACTGGAGTTCGACACTTCCGCCCATACAATGCTTCAAATGGGGCAGCTTCGATACTTGCATGATAACTATTGTTATAGGAGAATTCAATTAAGGGTAGGTGGTCATCCCAGTTTCCACCAAAATCTATAACACACGCTCTAAGCATGTCTTCCAGGGTTTGGATCGTCCTTTCACTTTGTGCATCTGTTTGGGGATGGTAAGTTGTACTTAAATTTAATCGCGTCCCCGTGGCTTCTTGGAAACTTGTCCAGAAATGCGAGGTGAAACGACTATCCCTATCTGATACAATGGAGAGTGGGACTCCATGTAAGGATACTACTTCGTCTACGTACAACTTTGCTAACCATTCCATGCTAAAGGTTTCTTTCATGGGGGTAGGAAATTGGCTGATTTGGTTAATCGATCCACAATCACCCAGATTGCGTCGTTACCTTTTCTGGTCTTGGGTAACTTAGTAACAAAGTCCATGGTTATTAGTTACCATTTCCATACGGGCATTTCTAATTGTTGTAGTAGACCTGAGGGTTTCTGGTGTTCCGCCTTAACTTGTGAACAAGTTAGGCACTTAGAGACGTATCTGGCTATGTCCTTTTTCATTCCTATCCACCAGAAGTTATTCCTTAAATCTTGGTCATCTTATTATTACCAGGATGCATGGTATACCTAGATTTATGGGCCTCCTCTAAACTTTTATTTCGTAAGTCTCCTTGCTTAGGTACCCAAATCCTTTTCTTGGCTGAAATCCACCTCTACACTAACCCACAGCTATGGATTTAGCTATGAGCTTGATGGGTTCAAGATTTCGCCAAGTTTCAGAACTGAAAAAGTATTTTATAAAAGTTTGAATAAAAACAGAACTTCAGTCTCTATCACGGACCTCAAGGTGGTGAGTTTCATCATTAGACTGCCAAGGCAAGTCTGTGAAACATCCAAGAGGTTAACCAACTTGTGAAGATTTGAAGAAAAGTAGAAAAGTAGAAGAATTAAGTAGTAAATGATTAGGAAAAGCGAGTTAGGACTCACTTAGGAGCTGCTGGAATGCTCTGCTTGAAGTGTACGAGTTCAGTAACTTGAGAGAATTCGGAGTGAGTGGAAGGTGTAAAGTGAGGGAATGGGTTCATATATATTGGGGTGGATGGGTGTTTGTGCGACTGAGTTTGGAACTAACTGAGGTTTGGTGCGAGTGAGTTGGGACGAGGGAGTCAGTCGCACGAGGGGCAATGCCTTTTCGCACGAAGAGGCTTGTCCAGTCGCTCGAAGAGTTAAGTTTGATCGTTTTCGCGTATTTTAGTCGGTTTTAAGTATTTTGAGCATGAAAGTGTGATGTATGTGTATCATGTATGAATAAAATGCACGTATAAACTGATGTTGCATGTATTTCAAACTATGAGTTTGCGTATATGAGTATGTATTCAAGTTTACATGTATAACAAGTATGTATAAAATAATGTGTGAAATAACTGAGTTTCGTTATGATCAAAGTCTCGGATTACAATGCTTGGAAATGAAATACGAATACAATAAGATTACAAGTTTCCAAAATTAGAAATACAAACAGACTTTCTAAATAAGGAAAGTACTAAAAAGCGAAGCATTACAAGTAATAACACCATATGTATTTCATACTCATGTTCTAGGACACACATACAACCATATAATTACTTACTTACATGCACATCTATGCGTAATCCATTCCATTCATATTAGCATTTTCATAACTTTACATCTAACACCATAATTACATATTTAGCTAACCCAATATCATTCCAATATTACTCCATTCTAGAAATCTCATATGCTTCACATTTACTTCTAAATCACAATTATTCAATCAAACAACCACTTGGTGTGCATCACATCATTTAAGCATATAGTGCAAGCCACTAGTGCAGACTTCTACCAAAATATGAAATCGACATAATCTGCACATATACTATATCTAAAGCACGCTTCTCATGAGAGTTGACATTCAAATACATCAGTATCATTTCACATAATTTTATCATTTAGAGATTTCATCAAACACTTAACGTACACACCACAAATAAGGCACAATGTACAAGTATTTTCATGTTCATCTTCCAAACTCTTGCTTTCATTCATCAACTTTCTTACTAAAAAACAAGTATTAATCAGGCATAAACATCAAACATATCATAATCTCTAGTTCTTCCAACTCATTCATATTAAGCCATAAAAAATAAAAAATAAAACCCAATTTCTTGAACATGGATTCTCACATCAAAACTCCTATTTAAGATGATTAAATCATTATTGACACTAGATTAGTGGATTTAAACACAAATTCAACCATCTCATACTTCCAGTTTACCCAATTGGGGATAATTTATCAAAACCCATAAAGAGATCTAACTAAGGAGGTTCAAGAAAATACTATTGCTACTTGATGCTTACAAGATAATGAGCACCCTTAAAATCATAGATCTTCCATGCAATTTCACCTCCTCCCTTCTCCTTTTTAAATTGATTTACACAAGAAATCACACCCACATACACGTGTGTGTATATATATATATATATATAAGGGACCGCTAAAATGAAAACCACATCCAGTTGTAAGAACCACAAGAACCACTTTCTAGCCATTAGATCTAGAAGATGGATGGATGAGATTAAAAGTAGTTAATATTAATATTAAAAGCTTTTTGTGTTATTATGTTTTTAATATTTTATTGTTAAAGGGTATATAGGTAAAATTATTTATTTTTTGTCTTTTTATACATATTATTTTAAATTGCCTTTTTTGTCTCATTCATTAATTACTTTTTGTCTTAATATTTTTTTATTAAGAAACTGATTTTTTTGTTTAAAGACTTTTTTGAAATCAGATAGTTATGATAATTTTTTTAAGATTTGTTTAAAAAAATGTTTTGAAGATCTGTTTTTTACGCCCTGTTCTTACGCCCGGCTTTTTCAGGCGTCGTTTTTTTAACGAGCCGACATTTACGTTAAAAACTTAACGTTTTGCGTTAAAAATAAACGACACACGTTAAAAATTTACGTTTTTCCGTTTTACGTTAAAAAATTACGTTTTTCAGTTTTTACGCCCGGCTTTTTCACGCATCGTTTTTTTAACGGGTCGTTTTTGTACGCCGTTTTTTACGCTCGGCTTTTTCAAGCGTCGTTTTTTTAACGCGCCATTTTTTACGTCCCGTTTTAACGCGGCGTTTTATACATCCCGTTTTTTCGCGGCGTTTTTGTGCGCCGCATTCACGCCCCTTGTTTAGGCGCCGTTTTATCAAACGATTTTTTACGTTTTACAATTAACGTAGAAAAAGTTTTAAGTTTTACGTTAAACTTTTTATATTTTACGTAAAACTTTTTACGTTTTACTTTAAAATTTTACGGTTTACGTTTTACGTTAAACTTTTTACGTTTTAGGTTTTACGTTAAACTTTTTAAACTTTTAACGTTTTACGATTTACGTAAAACTTTTTACGTTCTACGTTTTACTTTAAACTTTTTACGTTTTACGTAAAACTTTTTACGTTTTACGTGAAACTTTTTACGTTTTACGTTAAACTTTTTACGTTTTACGTTAAACTTTTTACGTTTTACGTAAAAATTTTAACGTTTTACGATTTACGTAAAACTTTTAACGTTTTACGATTTACGTAAAACTTTTTACGTTTTACGATTTACGTAAAACTTTTTACGTTTTACGTTTTACGTAAAACTTTTTACGTTTTACGTTAAAAAGTTTACGGTTTAACTTTTTTTTTTACAAAAACTTTTTTTTCAAAAACGAACGCACCCAGAAATCGCAAACTCGGGAGGTATCTCAGATATATTGTTATCATCATCGACTAGGAGAAAAAATAAAAAACCAACAACATCAAAACAAAGTTTATCTCGAAAAAAAAACGGGGTTTGGCTCAGATTATCCGATAATCAAAAGGCTGCAAAAGTGGGGTTGCAGGTTCAAAAAACCTACCCTCCGCCGTCCTTGCCGCGCCATCGTCATCAAAATCTACGTTTTTTTTCATCATCGCCGCCCCAATCGACCATATCAAACTGATCATCTGACCAGGTTAAAAAAACGGGGTTTGGCTCAGTATCGGTTCGAGGCGCCGACCCGAACAACTCTGAATCTAACCCCCGGTTTGACTGAACCACCGACCCGAAGCTTCCGAACCGGGTTGAACCAAACCCACACAAACTGATCATCATTTACACATCATATTATATATAAATAACTGATGAAAAAAAAAACAAATTAACACAAACTAATTTATGAAGGTTGTCCAAAAAAAATCAAATTAACACAAACTGAACATCATTTACTCAACATATTCTATATAAATATAGATTGCACTTCATGAATTATACATATAAACCAACGATTATACTTCACAAAAAAACCAACGATTGAACTCCAAGATTATGGTTTCAAAAAACCCCAAATATTGATTATACTTCACAAAAAAACCAAAATGAGAGCTAATTTGAGATGTATAATCTCGGGAAAAGATCAAATAGGAAGATTAATTTCGCTAGGAAGGATAGGAAGCAATAAGAAGATGACATGTGGCAACATTTAAAATAAAGAAAAAGGGTATTTTAGTCAATCCAACTCTTTCTTCTTCCTTTTTCAAAACCAAGTAACTTGAAAACCCACCATTTTCAAAACCCACCATCTTCAACCATTTCTTCACATTCTATCTCAATAATCACTACATTATAGTGCGATTTTCATCACCAATCAATGATTCAAAACGTGTTCTTCAGTTTTTTTGAAGAAAACCCAGTTTAATTTCATACAAAATCTCGTTTTTTTCCGGTGATTTTGAAGATAATCACTCGATTTGTTCGATTCAATCGCTGATAAGTGTTTCTATCATTTCAAATTTCGTCAATTGATGAAGAAACCGGCTTCGATCCATGTAAGAAATTCTTTAATTTCATTTTCACGATCTGGGTTTTTATTTAGTCATTGCGTTTTACGATCTTGGCGGGGGTCCGGGGGCGGCAGCCCCTGGCGGGGTCTAAGGGGCAGAGCCCCTGGCTGGGGGTGAATTGGAAATTTTTTTTTCCGATTAAATTGATGTACTAAAAACGCATCAGAAAAATTAATTTTCCAGAAATTGGCTCATTTCGAAGACAGTAATTCGTAGACAATTCAGACAGTACACAGACAATTCACAAACAGTTCAGAAACAGTTTTATGTGTCCATTGCGTTTTAGAAATAAGAGAGTTTTATGTGTTTTTTGGCTATTGCGTTTTAGAAAAAACACATTTTTAAGTATCTTTAGTCATTGCGTTTTAGGTAAAACACATTTTTGAAGTGTTTTTAGTCATTGCGTTTTAGGTAAAACAAATTTTTAGGTGTTTTCAGTCCAATGCGTTTTACAGAGAACACTTTCTTTTGTTTTTTAGGTCATTGCGTTTTAGAAATGACACATTTTTAAGTGTTTTCTGGCCATTGCGTTTTACAAATAAAACATTTCTTTTTGTTTTCTGGCCATTGCGTTTTACAAATAAGACATTTCTTTGTGTTTTTTGTGCATTGCGTTTTAGGTAAAACACTTTTTTATGTGTTTTCAGTCTATTGCGTTTTAGAAATAAGACATTTCTTTGTGTTTTCTGGCCATTGCCTTTTACAAATAAGTCATTTCTTTGTGTTTTTTGTGCACTGCGTTTTAGAAAAATGTCATTTTTTAGGGTTTTTTTTCATTGCGTTTTACGTAACTGATTGTTTTTCTGTTGCGTTTTACACAACTGGGTTTAATTTTTTTTTTAAATATAGCAATAGTATACTCGTTTTAAAGATAAAAAACGCTCGTTTTTTTGGTGCAATTTTTATAAAAAAATAATGTCGTATGAAAGAGTTATTAACGTTTAAAAAATGGGGGGGGGGGGAATTGGAGGAGAGAAAAACTATTGGCTTGGATTGACTAGAATGCCCTTGAACAAACTCACGCGCCTCTTTTCTTCTTTTCAATTTCCCTAATTTAATCTTAGCCCTTGATTAACTAAATGGATGGTCAAGATCACTTCCTAGCCTTCCTAGCCAAATTAACTTCCTATTGTATCTCCACCCGTATAATCTCCGCCATAAAAAAAAATACCTTATGCCGGCCAACACTGTTATGGTGGCGGCAGACGACAGACGGGGGGACGGCCACCACTGTACGGTGGCGGCAGACGGGGCCGGCCACCACTGTACGGTGACCGTTTTACCCGATAAATGGATGAAAGGGGGGTGCTGGAGACAAAAAGGAGGTGGTGGTTGGTTGAGGCCAAATCAGGACTGGTGGCTACCGTTGTTGCTACTCAACGGACTGACGGCTCCGCCGTCAGTCGCTGCCAGGTGAGCGGCGACACATCTCCATTCCTGACAAACCCGGTAAGCACCTCCCCACCACCGTCTTCCGACCAACCACCTCCCACCACCGTCTTCCGCCACCGACCATCAACCTCCCACCACCGTCAACCTCTGCCGACCAACCACCTGTTTTCAGATCTAGAAGTTTTGAAGATGACTATGGGTTCTTGAAGATGATTGTGGTTTCAAGAGAGAGAGAGGATCTCTAGTTGCAGGTTCAATTTCAAAAGAGAGAGAGAGGGTGAGCATTAAATAAAGAGAGAGAGGATGTGAATTAAATGAAGAGAGAGGGTGAGATTAGACATTTGGGGTAAATGACCAAACTACCCTTTTCGTTGGCAAAATATGATTGGTGGAGAGTGGTTCTCATAATTCTTACAACTGGAGGTGGTTTTCATTTTAGCGGCTCCATATATATATATATATATATATATATATATATATATATATATATATATATATATATCAACATATACACCTTCACACACATAAAATGTAATTTCACCTCCCCCTTCTCCTTCGTGAAGTTTGCTCATTTGTCACTTTTGGTCACTCTACTTGGGTTTTTGATTAATTGTAACTAACACCTCCACTATCATCCACGTTTAACCCTTTAACTCACACCATGAGACAAAATAACTCCCTTAAATATAAACTCTTATGAACTTAACTAAGTTAGGCATAATTAAAACTTTAGTCCCCCATAGTTAGGTATGATCCACTATTAGCCATAGCACTCACTTTTCTTACAACTTGCTAGTGTTGTTAGTTCTCACTAACCGTATTACGAGTTTACCCTCATGTTCACATAAGCATGTAACCAAGGAGGTTCATTTGTTCAAATGATCATTATTGTTTGGTCACACTTTCGTTTCTAAGGTAAATCCCAAAATGAGATGTTACAATTCAACTAACCATTTTTAACTACGTAAGATTCAATAAATCATTTTTTAATTCCAATCAAAATATTTATAACAAGGAACACAGTATGTTAGTATAATAAAAAAAAAAACTATCTAGCTAAGGATGGGAGGATCCTGGGGTGGTGGTGCAAAAAAAATGATAAAGTATGCATTTAACCAATCAGTGCTGCACTTTTGTTCAACATCGAGCTCAGCCCGGTGATTGTTGTTGGTACACTATTGTTTACCCTCAAACTTCTAGTGCATCTATGCCCCCCATTCATGTTGATCCCTTTGTATCATCGCGAGTTTTCTTCTAAGGTCATAATCTAAAAACTAAAAAAGTTATACAAATGATTAATAGTTTGTTAACGATAAAAGAATGATTATCTTAGAAAGTTAATGTATCCTTCAAAAGGACCAAGAGCATAAGATTGTTGAAAATGATAATCAGAGATGAGAAAGAATAATCAAAAGGAACTGAATTTTATTGGTATATTTCTTCCATACAAAAACATAAAAACTAGCCTTTATTTATAGGCTTACAAGAATGAATAAAAAAGGAAAGAATTGATAAACATGGAGATGATCTTGAGGAATCAATAATTTTCTCTAAATTATTTTTTCCTTTTCTAACACTCCCCCTCAAGTTGAATTGTGGGATATCCACGATTCAACTTGGATTGGTTTTGATTTTGGGTTTTGATTATGTCTGGTTTTTGGTTTGGCTACCGTCTCCTTGACATGGTAGTTTGAGCTATTGAGTTACCGCCTTTCGACATGACAACTTTTGGTTTGATTTGAGCTACCGCCTTTCGACATGGTAACTTTCGGTTTGATTTGAGGCTACCGCCTTTCGACATGGCAGCCTATTTTGGGTTTTGGTTTCCCCTCAAGTTGAAAAATTCAACTTGGCCATTTGGGTCTTGGCATTGGTTTTGATTTGGGTTTTTGGTTTTTGGGTTTTTTTGTTTTTTTGGGTTTTGGTTTTTTCGAGTTTGATTTTTAAGCTTTGATTTTTTTGAGCTCTTATTTTTTTTTTGAGCTTTGTTTTTTTTAGCGGAAACATTGATGCTAGGTTTTTTTTTAATATTTTCTTTTATTTAAAAGAAAGGGAGCCTTCACCTACTTTGACTTTGCACATTAGGTCCAACTGCACTGCACGGTCTGTAGGTGTAAATGCACGAATGCCTTTCTTGTTCATCCACTCTGAAGAGTGAAACCTCCAATGCATGATGGAACCGTCCGCGTTTATGAAGATCATGAATAATCTGCTTAACCTCAGAGGCTCGCACCTTCTTCCCTACTACAAATCCACCACTACCCTTCTTCTTGTTCTTGCTAGCTTCCAGCTTCTTCGCCTTCTTATCTATCTCTTCTTTTTCTCTTCGAAGCTCGAATTCATACTGCTTTTTTCTAAGAGATAAGTTGTTCTTCTTCGACATCTCTGATTGAATGTTTTCCGGTGAATATTTTGATTCAATTGATTGTTTTTCCTGTTGCGATTGACGGAGATTGCGGCGAAACCCTAGGGTTTTCAGCGGCGGCAGCGAAGTTCAGCGGGGTTTCAGGTTCGATTTCGGGGTTTAGGTTTTGATTTGATTTTGGTTTTTCTGATTTCGATTGGATGGTTCGTGGCGAAGAATGAATCTTCGTGGGATCTTCGTGGGGTTTCGTTTGGTTGGAAAAAGTTCGTAGGAATTGACGAAAGGTTCGTCGAGTACTGTTAGGGTTTAAAGAAACAGGACCAAAGGTCTGAGTTGGGAAGATTAGCCGGAACTGAAGAACGACGGAACCGATGACGAAGATGGAGAACTGATTCGTCGGAACAGTGGATTCAGGTCAGATTTGAAGTTGATTTTGGTTGAACGATTTTGGTTTTGGTTTTGGTTTGAGATTGACGAACAGAGTTTTCAAGGATCATAACTCTGCTCTGATACCATGTTGAAAATGATAATCAGAGATGAGAAAGAATAATCAAAAGGAACTGAATTTTATTGGTATATTTCTTCCATACAAAAACATAAAAACTAGCCTTTATTTATAGGCTTACAAGAATGAATAAAAAAGGAAAGAATTGATAAACATGGAGATGATCTTGAGGAATCAATAATTTTCTCTAAATTATTTTTTCCTTTTCTAACAAAGATGTCCTAAGGATACATCAATCAAGACATAACGAAAACCATGAGTGGTCCCACAAACGATAATCGACCCTTTTCTGGTCCTAAGAAATCTGCTCCCACTCCCAAGTCTCAAATACTTCACGATTTAGTCCTTGAAGATGCTACAAGTTATAAGACATCGAACGAAGGACATTTTTCTTTAAGGATCAAGTTGTTAACGATTGTAAGGAAAGACAAGAAGCATACATTTTAGAGTGAATCAAGGATGACCCAACGATTATCCATAAAGACAATGTGACTTACATAACTCTAATTAGAGAATGCCACATCAAGGTGACAAAATGAAATACATCTTTTCAAATATCTTCTCAACGAATGATGTGCATAAAGAATGAAAACTAGATGCTTTCTAAATTAAGTCAAGCAAGTGTCATAGATGATTAGGACTCTACATACTGAATATGCATGAATTAGTTTGAAGGGGAGCATTGTACACGGTGTACCCTTTTTCACTTGACTAAGATTTGTTTCACTAGGTTTTGTAAGGTTTTTAGTAAGACATCATATCTAATCCATTCAATATATTTTCTAGATCCCAAAGTACCAATTTAACGTCATCTTGTTTCTAATAGCGTATAATGAGCCATAATATATCTAAGTAGAAGTGTTATAAACTCATAGTTCAATGAAAAAAAACATTAAACTCATTAAGAGAAATAAATACCATAATCATGACTATGTTGCATGAATGAGATAAATTTTCACTCTTATTCAATTATTCTTAACATTATCTACATATTAGAACCGCTAAGAAATGTATTTTTGGAATCCTTACAATTAATTCTCAACTTACGGGTATACATAGGGGTGCAAACGAGCCGAGCGGCTCGCGAGCTACTCGAGATCGGCTCGATAAAAAGCTCGAAACGAGCCGAGCCTTATCGAGCCCGAGCCGAGCTTGAGCCTAAAATAAAGCTCGTTTGTTTATCGAGCTCGAGCTCGAGCCTCGTATGTGAAGCTCGTTAGGCTCGTCGAGCCTTATCGAGCCTTAGTGTAAACGAGCCGAGTCGAGCCGAGCTTATTCAAAATTGTTTACAAGCCTAACTTGAACCTAAAAATAAGCTTATTTAGTAAACGAGCCCGAGCTTCACTTATCGAGCTCGCAAGCCTAAAAAATCTATTATTTATATTATTTTTATTTAATATATTAATTAATAGATAACAAACGAGCCGAGCCCGAGCCGAGCTCGAGCTTGAGAAAATACAAACGAGCCGAGCTCGAGCCTTGAAAACAAAGCTCGAATCGAGCCGAGCTCGAGCCCGAGCTCACATAAATTAATCGAGCTCGAGCTCGAGCTTGGTCAAGCTCGGGCTCGGCTCGGCTCATTTGCACCCCTAGGTATACACAATACCCCGGTATCCAATTAGGTATACGTTTTGATAAAAAAAAAATACAATTTTACATATGAGTATAATAGCTTAAACTACCAATTAGCGTCCAACCTGGTCATATTATAATTTCCTTTTCAATTTGAGCCATGATTCCATACTGCGTTTCCGGTATGATCCATGTGAGTTGTATCAGTTACAACACTACTTTTAATAAACAAAATTTAAGGCTAATCGGTATGGGGAGCGACCTAGGGCCGGCGAGGGCCATCACACGCCCCCTAGGCATGTCCCCGTCTTCATCGTCGTCTGCTCGCCGTCCTTGTCGGGCCTCTTCTTCTCACACACACATATACGTACAACACACACACACACACATATATATATTGAGGCGCATCCCCACACCTTAGATCCACCCTCTTTCCGGCAAATTCTCACACTCGTTTACGTGAACGCATACGTAGCGAAGCATCCTTTAAGTACTACCTTCCTTCACACCCCATAGTCTAATCTACAGTTATAAAAAAATTTCATACCCTTCAAAAAAAAAATAAAAAAATTTCATAAAAACAACACACTTTAAAAAAAAAAACCCTTTTACTATATAAAGTAAGCTTTCTATTTCTAGAAGAAAAAGAACGACTGCATGGACACGTGTCAAGATAAGCGTTATGCAAAGTATAACGACTGTCACACATCAATCTGGCTGTCCAAACCTGGTCATAACTGAAAATTCAACGCCCACAGGAAGGATTTGGTGGGGGCCGTCACCACCCAATCAGTCTCACTCGCCTAATCTTTCTATTCATTCTCTTATTTTCTATCACCATTTTGTTTTTTTTAATAGGGTGGAGATATAATAAAAAGTTTATTTGGCTAAGAAGGCTAGTAAGTGATTTTGACCATCCATTTAGTGGTATTCTAGTCAATGCAAGACAATAAAAAGTTTATTTGGCTAAGAATGCTAAGATTAAATGATGGAAATTGAAGGGAAGAAAAGGGGCGCGCGAGTTTGTTTAGTGGTATTCTAGTCAATGCAAGGCAATAGTTTCTCTCTCCTCCAATTCCCCCCCATTTTTTAAACGTTAATAACTCTTTCATACGACATTATTTTTTTATAAAAATTGCACCAAAAAAATGAGCGTTTTTTTTATCTTTAAAATGAGTATACTATTGCTATATTTTCAAAAAAAAAAAATTTAAAAACCCAGTTGCGTAAAACGCAATAGAAAAACCCCCAGTTACGTAAAACGCAATGAAAAAAAAAACCTAAAAAATGACATTTTTCTAAAACGCAATCACCAAAAACACAAAGAAATGTCTCATTTGTAAAACGCAATGGCCAGAAAACACAAAGAAATGTCTTATTTCTAAAACGCAATAGCCTAAAAACTCAAAAGAAAATGTATTTTCTAAAACGCAATGGACTAAAAACACATAAAAATGTGTTTTTACCTAAAACGCAATGCACCAAAAACACATACAAATGTCTTATTTCTAAAACGCAATGGCCAGAAAACACTTAAAATGTCTGTTTTCTAAAACGCAATTGACTGAAAGCACATAAAAAAGTGTTTTACCTAAAACGCAATGGACTAAAAACACATAAAAATGTGTTTGAGCTAAAACGCAATGCACAAAAAACACATACAAATGTCTTATTTCTAAAACGCAATGACCAGAAAACACTTAAAATGTCTGTTTTCTAAAACGCAATGGACTGAAAACACATAAAAAAGTGTTTTACATAAAACGCAATGCACCAAAAACATAAAAAATGTCTTATTTGTAAAACGCAATGACCAGAAAACACTTAAAAATAACTCATTCTAAAACGCAATTGCCTAAAAAACAAAAGAAAGTGTTCTCTGTAAAACGCAATGGACTGAAAACACCTAAAAAAATGTTTTACCTAAAACGCAATGCACCAAAAACACTTCAAGAATGTGTTTTTCTAAAACGTAATGGCCAGAAAACACATAAAAATGTTTTAGTTCTAAAACGCAATTGCCTAAAAACACCAAAGAAAGTGTTCTCTCTAAAACGCATTGAACCATGACAATAGTTTTGTCTGTGCTGTGAATTGTCTGTGCTGTGAACTGTCTGAACCAATGCAGTTTACGAATGCAGTTTCCAGAGACAATTTACAGAAAATTAATTTTTCTGATGCTCAACCCCAGCCAGGGGCTGCTGCCCCCGGACCCTCGCCAAGATCGTAAAACGCAATGACTAAATCAAAAACCCAGATCGTAAAAATGAAATTAAAGAATTTCTTACATGGATCGAAGTGATTTCTTCAACAATTGACGAATTTTGAATGATTGAAACACTTATCAGCGCTCGAATCGAACGGATCGAGTGATTATATTCAAAATCACCGGAAAAAACGAGATTTGTATGAAATTAAACTGGGTTTTCTTCAAAAAAAGCTGAAGAACACGTTGATCGGGTGTTTGAATCATTGATTGGTGATGAAAATCGCACTATAATGTAGTGATTATTGAGATAGAAAGTGAAGAAATGGTTGAAGATGGTGGGTTTTGAAAATGAGGGCTTTTGAAGTTACTGGGTTTTGAAAAAGAAGAAGAAATGGTTGGATTGACTAAAATATCTTTTTTCTTTATTTTAAATGTTGTCACATGTCCTAATCCTATTGCTTCCTACACTTTCTAGCCAAAATAAACTTCCTATTTGATTCTTTCCTTTTTGACTAATCACGATTTGTTAACATGTAACAAAAAAAAGGAATATGATTAAAAAAAGGTGATGTTTCTGTTTAAAACATTACTAAAAATAAATATTATAATTATAATGATTTGTTTGTTACTTTTTGATCGAAGATAGTTTTTAATTTCATATGTAAAATTATTAAACATAATAATCAAGGGAGGGGATTAAATATCATGTTAGGTTTGGGTAGAAATTGTAGGAGGCAATAATAAAAAGTTATGCGTCAAATAACAAAAAAACATAGGCAGAAACATTTTAGTCAATCTCATCTTCTCTCTTTCAGTTTCCTTACATCTTCAAATCCCACAATTTTTAAAACTAATCATCTTCAACTATATCTTCACTTTCTATTTCTATAATCACAACATCATGTCATGATTTTTTTTTTCATCAATCAATGATTCAAATCAAACACTCAATCAACGTGTTATTCAACTTTTTTAAAGAAACACAGTTTAATTTTATACAATTTCTCTTTTTTTTCTTGTGATTTTCAAGCGAATCACTCGATTCGATCATTGATCAGTGTTTCTAGCATTCAAATTTCATTAATCGTTGAAGAAATTGGTTTCGATCTATGTAAGGAATCTAAAGAATTTCGTCAGTCATTAAGTTTTACGATCTAGGTTGTCGAATTGTGTTTTAGAAAAAAACTCATTTTTTTGTGTTTTTAGTGTATTGCGTTTTAGAAAAACATTTTTATTTTGTGTTTTTAGTTCATTGCGTTTTAGAAAGAAACTTTCTTTTGTGTTTTTAGTCCATTGCATTTTAAAAAAATATTTTCTTTTGTGTTTTTAATCCGTTGCGTTTATGTCTGTAAATGAACCGAACGAACACGAACATAGGCGTGTTCATGTTCGTTCATTTAACTTTAGCCGAACACGAACACGAACATATAATCGAGCACAACTTTTTGTTCCTGTCCGCCGAACAAGTTCACGAACAGTTCATGAACGTTCGGTTCGTTTACAGGCCTAGTTGCGTTTTAAAAAGAACAATTACTTTTTTGTTTTAGTTCATTGCGTTTTACAAGGAACAATTTTCTTTTGTTTTTTATTCATTACGTTTTAGAAAAAAAAAATCATTTTTTTTTGTGTTTTTTGTCATTGCGTTTTCGATTTTTTTTAAAGTATAACAATAGTATAGTCGTTTTAAAGATAAAAATGTCCGTTTTTTTAGTGCAATTGTTATAAAAAAATAATGTCGTATCAAATAGTTATTAACGTTTAAAAAACCGAGGGGGGGGGGGGGGTTTAAGGAAAGAGAAACCATTGACTTGGATGATTTAGAATACCCCTTAAACAAACTCACACAGTCACACGCCTCCTTTTTTCTTGTTTAATTTCACTCATTTAATTTAAATTTAATGGATATGATTACTTCGTAACCTTTATACTCAAACAATCTTCCTACATATCCTTCCACTTATTAATCAAAATATCTGTACATGATAAAGCAGACGATTATTTGATAAGGAGTTTAAGAAATGTTGTTGTTTTTTTTTTTTTTTTTTTTTTAACGGTGATTCTTATATTTCTTTCTTTCTTTCTATTTTTATAACGAGATCAAACGAGTTTTAGAAATTTATGGTTTTTTCTACATGGTGGTTCTTATATATTTCTTTTAATGGCTAAAATCACGCTACACTTGTCGTTTGCAGGATTTGAATCCATGACCATTCGGTAAGGAAATACACACTTTACCACCAGACCATTCCTTGGGGATGGTTCTTATATTTATTTAATTATCCATATTCATAAATGAATAATCTTAAATATGGTTAAACTCTAGGGATTGTTTAACTTAAAATATTTTTTAGGTAGAGAATTATGATAATGGTATAACGCAATTATACGTAGTATACTTAGGCCATCTAAGTAGCATCAAAGGTTCCGTATTTAAACTTTATGGTGTCCTGGCAAACGTCTATCTAATGGCATTCGTGGGTGACCCAACATTCTGGAAGCCCTAAATGAACTAAAAAGTTATGACTCTTTTATAATATCAAATATCTAACAAAATTTAAATACTTTGTAAGGCAAATGTTCTATACTTTCTCAAATATTAACCAAAAATAACCTCTTAGTGCATATGTGGGTTGTAACTTGTGCTTAGGGGGGTTTTTCAAAAAAAAAAAAAAACTAGAACTTTCCTTTTTAACCTTAAAGTTTTTTATCTTTAACAATTTAAGTTTAAAGTTTAATATTTGTTTCCTTTTAACCCTAAAGTTTTAATATTTGACAATTTAAGTTTAAAGTTTAAAGTTTTAATCTTTGGTAATTTAACCCTTTTGATTAATTTGATTTTTCACTTCTAATTCAAAAGTTTCTATCTTATACGATTTAACCACTTTGATTAATTTGATTTTTCACTTCTAATTCAAAAGTTTTTATCTTTTGCAATTTAACCACTTTGATTTTTTTTACTTATGTGTGGGAATCTTTGCTTTGGGGTTTTTTAAACAAAAAATGGTTATGCACATGGTTGTTAAAACCTTGGCTTTTGGGGGTTTTAAAAAAAAATTAATGTTTTTACTTTTTACCTAAAAGTATTTCATAAATTACTTTTAACCCAAAACTATTTGTTTTTTTTTTTACTTTTAACACAAAACTTTTTATCTTTTGCAATCTATCCTCACAACTTTTTTTTTATTTTCAGCTTTGGTCCTTTATAGTTTTTGTTTTCCGCAAATTTTTCGCTTTATACTTCGTTCTAAATTTTGTGACTTAACACATCGGAACGTGCGTCTTTGGTTTAACGTTTTTACGTTTCGTTCTAAATTTTACGAGTTAACACGACGCAACGTGCGTGTGTGGGTGAACGTTTTTACATCGTCTATTTTTTCCCGTTTGACAGGTTCAACATAACGTGCGCGCCTTAAATCGACTTAGTTATAACTAAAGAATCCCCGCCGCATTGCGGCGGGTCGTAATTCTAGTTAGAGCTTAAAAACCTATATTTACCTTTTTTATTGCAATATTCAGTTTTTTAAATTTCAAAATCAAGTGCCAGATTAGTCAAATCTTAAAATAGTTTTCGGAGTTTTAGGTTCAATCTGTTGTACGTATGCTTTTAATTAAAGGCAAATTGGCCTGTAATAATCCCACCTACACCTTTTTGGCCAATAATAATCCCACATCAGAATATTCCCCACACCAGTCCCACTTTTTAGATATTTTGCCCACACTGGTCCTCCGTTAAAAATCCCTAACTCAGTTAGCAAAATGGCTGATGTGGCAGCTGACTTATGGATGATGTGTCAAAAAAGATTATGTGGCAGCTGATGAACTCATCTGAAATAACATATCAGATAAAAACATTTTCCTTTTAATTCGATTGGTTGACTTGTTAGGCATTCAGATTCACCATCATCATATATCTTCTTTAATCTAATGCTGCTGATGATTTTTATTAAATAATCCAAATTAGAATTCCGATCTTCCATTTCTTGAATCTGATCTTGAGTGCTCTGGTTCATTACCAGAATTTTGATCTTCCCAAATATGATTTATACGATAATTCTGATAGTTCTTTTCTGAATCTGATGAAATACTGGTTCATTATCAAAATTCTTGCTTTCACAAATGATCAGATTTCTGACCTTAGAGATCAGATTTATGATCTTTCATATCAGATTTCTTGAATCAAGACCAGATTTTAATGACTGACTCCAGATTTCTCCTTTCACATCGTATTTCTATTCACATCAGTTATCTGGGTTTGAGACCAGACTTTTGGCGTTTCTTTTAAATCAATCCGGTGTATAACTTCATATGTGCACTGGTCCGGGTTAATCATCAGAACTTTTCTTCAGGTAGAGAATCATCAGATGGTGCGAAAGTATGCTGGTTGGAGAACCATAAAAGTAACAATGGTTTAAACACATCTATATTAATTTATCTATTTTATAATAATAATAGATAAATTAATATAGATGTGTTTCCACGAGATTGCTTTATTTTCTTGTACATCAATGCATCATCTACTTTTATATTTTAATCCGTACATCAATATTGACTAAAACAAATATCGAAACGTCGACAAAAATGAGCATGTGTCACGGTGCCTTCGAATGTTTTTTTTTAAATATCATAGTTTAAAAGATACAACCAAAATACATAAAAGAATTATATAAGTTTGTTGAGAGAGAGGAAAATGTAACTACTACCTAATTATGACCAAATACGTTGGGCTTTAATCACTTGTACACTAAGGCATATTTACTTGTACATTTTAATCCACACGTCAATACTGAACAAGACAAGTATCGACACGTTGACAAAAATGAGTAGGTCGTTATGGTGCCTATGGACTTTTTTTTAAAACATATAGTTTATAAAATATGTCAAGAATAAGTAAAAAAAATATAAGTTTGTTGTGGATGGATGAATTGTAACTAATTATCTATAATTTTGTTAAAACCATAGGGATTTAAGTGTAATAAGTTTAGGGGCTAAAAAATAAATAGTGTTTAAAAGACCAAACTACCCTCATTTTAGGGGTCTTTCTATAAATAAAGAGGGGGAAAAGTTCTTATTTTTGGGGTATCTTAAAATGCCCTTGCCTTATGCATTATTTTTTAGCTTATTCTAGTTATACACAAATTACAAAGGATAAAGCCGTTATTGGTTGGTGTCATTTGGGTACTTAAGTTTGTGCTTCTAGCACCCTAATTGACTAATTTCCTCATGTTTTCACTTTCTTAATTAGGGTTATTCAATTTCAATGGTCCAATGCACATACACATAATTTTTTAGAAAAAAAAATTGGTCCCTAAGCCCTTGCTTGACCTTATAACTCATGTGGGCTAGTCCTGCGAGCCTCAAGTTAGATGATGGAGTAAACCATCATTACACTCACGAGTCTCGGCTATCTAAACATGCCCAACATCTCCCTAAACCCAAGTAACATTCTTCTATGTCGATAGGCAACAAAACTGTTAGAGGACAACCTAGACTTTGCCTGTACCAAAAATGGCCAGTAAGATCTACATTGTGCCCTTAAAGGGGATATGCAAATGTGCACCCCCTTAAGACCATGTGTAGTGGGGGGTTTTTGGGCGTTTTCCCCTTAAAAAACGCCCCACAACGCCATTTTTCCACCCCCGGGGGCGTTTTTTTCAAGCAAATTGCTTTTGGCGTGCTTTATTCCACGTCTTGCTTCCTTTTGTTTGTCCAATCACCACTGATCTTCCTTTGTTTGTCCAATAAGATTTTTTGATGGTTTTTTTTTTCTATTTAAATCTCTTTTAACACAATGGCCACATCCTCACTACACCTGTTTTAGAAAATGCCCATAATGTCTCATTGCTGATTGCGCTGCCACATGGCGCAAAACGTCCAAGCGTAAGGGCATTACCACTACAAATGGTCTAATAGATATTTGGCATGCTTTAAAAATTCTAAAAGTTTTCCCCTCTCACATTTGTCCCATTTATCGAAGGTTATTTCTCAATAAAAGTCACAAACTTATTAAGACCTTGCACATGAGGATGCGTGATAGAAACCAGATTTGTGATTTATAAAACAAATGAGAAAGCCTTAGGATGGAGGGTATAAGGAGCGGTGAGTGGTGCGGTGAGTTGGAGTCACCGATCGGTGACCACCTCCACTTGCTTGAGTCATCGAAATTTTGAATGTTTTCGGTGTATATTCACCGATGCGGGAAGAGGAGGGAAGGAGGAGGGATGGAGGTTTAATGGTGGGTCCCAACCCCTTTCAACCAATTACATTTTTTTTATATTTTAACCTACTCAAACACCCTAAAGTGATTAACCATACCCCTTGATTGAGTGCAAAATAGGGAGTTGACATGACATAATATTATTGGGTAGGATTTCACTCAATCACCCTAGAGTGATTAACCATACCCTCCACCCTTAATGAAGATATTGGGAAGCAAACAATGACTCCCTTTCATATGTTCTTGGTATGCATAATCATTAAGGCTTTCCCATTTGATGTATAAAACACCTTTTATATTAAATCTACCAATTCATAGTTTTAGAGTGGTAATAATATTTGAGGTATAACTATAAGCATAGAGTTAAGTGCAATCCTATTTCATGGCTGGATTGATGTAAATTTATAATTATATAAGTTGTTTCTTGTTTCCCGGCTCGGTGTTCGGGCTTGGGTGTTCTCTTATGAAGTTTTCCTTTAAAAAAAGAGTGGTAATAATATTTGAGCTTAAAAATTAATAAACCATAACTTAGATTTTGTACTCTTTTATTCTAATTCTCACCTAAATTTTGACATTTAGTCGAATTAACATTTTATACTCCCAAAATTGAACCTTTTCATCATTTACTTAATTTTTTAATTTTCAATTCTAATTCCTAATTAAATCCTTTTAGACATTTTTTATTAGCATGATTAAACATATTTAATCAATAAATTGGTACCTTACTCATCATTTACTTAAAGTATCATATTGAGTTATTTTTAGCATTTCCAATAATTTTACCAACATCACAACATGCATGATAGAACATGTTAGATTTCAAAATCAAATATATCTAACTAGCATTTTGACTCGTCGCACGTTGCGGCGGTGTTGAAACTTAAAATTAACTCGAACTTGTACCGTTAAATATTTGACCTAACTCGTTTTCGAATAAAATTTACATCAAAATGTAGACCATGTGAAAATACACATGAAAATAAGCACGAATAAGTATTATATTTGGCCTGACTCATTACCGAAAAAGTTTACGTCGAAGCTGTAACGCCTCGTATTTTGTTATTTCTATTTAAAAAAAATGTTCGTATTCGTATTCTAATTTTATAAACCTTACATTCGTATTTTAATTTCAATCTCACAATTCGAGGCGTTAATCATAATAAAATGCATATTTTATACGTATTTGTTATTCACACAACCGATCATTTAAATATGTATTTATACGCAAACCAACACTATTTATACGTATAAATACTTATACACACATCCTCAATACTCGAATTATACTTTTATACTTTTTATATACTCAATTACATAATATATACTCAAAAAATACCAAGAAATATACCAATCATATTTCCACCTTCTTTAACCAATCATATTTCACCATTTTCCACCCCCTCTTTCCACCAATCATCTTTTCAATCATCTTCCACATTCTTTAACCAATCATATTTCACCCTTTTCACCTTCTTTACCTATAAATACCAGCATCCTTCTACCATTTTCTTCACACCATTCTTCTCTCAATCTCTCTAATTCTCTAAATCTCTCTAAATCAAGAATTCTAAAAGAACACTAAGTGTTCCAACCATTCTTCTCTCAACCTCTCTACTTCTCTCAAATCTTTCAAGCAAGGAAGAGAACTCTAAGAGTTCTAAAAGAAAACACTAAGTGTTTTAAAGGAAGCTTTGAAGCTCCAACCTCCAACTCATCACGGAATCACCAAAGGAAGACTTAGCAATTTTGTGAGTATACTTGACCCATTTTACTGTTTTCACACTTTTGGGTGTAAGATGTTTCATATACAAAACACACTTAGTATACATATTCTTATGCAAATATACAAACAACAATCACATACATGCTTACTATTTGTTATGCTTGATTCGTGTTTTCTAGGTGATTCTTATGCGATGGACTTGTCATTAGCTTCGTGCGAGCCTCCACTTAACATGTATAGCGCTATAGGAGTAACGCACCACCCGTGAACGAGAGGTCATGTTAGGTTTATTCATTCATACTTGCGTAAACAGAGGGTTGACTTGTAAATCGCATGCAAGTTTATACGTTAATCTTGATAACTAAGTTTGCCATGTGGATTGTTCAATATCATTTTTTTATAATACATATATGCTACTACATAAAACTTGTATACTCGCTAATACTTTTGTGTTGAACTATGCTTTTAAAACATGTTGCAGGTTTAATGATGATGCATGGAACATAGTAGGATGCCTAGATACTCATTTTAAATGTTGTATACTTATTGTAATGTAATTCGTTCATTTTAAGTTGTTGTAATTGTATTTTCCTTTCCATATTGTAATCGAGTTCTTATAGTAATAAAATGAAATCCATTATTTAAAAACTTGTCGCGAATTCTAGTGTTATGTGTAATGAGCAATCTATTTCGTCTCACTCCGATGTTTCCGCCATCGGTTGGGGTGTGACAGAAGCGTAAACCAACTTGGATTTATAACAAAATACTTAAATATAAGCGTTTAAGAAAATAGTGTTTTTATACGTTAAAGAATGGTGTCACGCGTTGCTACGAAGTCGAAACGTAAAGTAACTTGAATTTGTACCGGCTAGTGAAAACGTATTATACTTGACCTGACTTGTTTCTGAACAAAGCGTAGACCAACAAAAAACATACATAAAAATTAAGCATGAAAACGTATTATATTTTACACACGTACATAAAAATAAGCATATAAAACTCGAAAGGGTTAAAATGACATTTTACAAAGTTTTTAGAAAGCTGAATGGGTATAGGTGCCAATGCTAGAAGTTGAAGGGTTGAATACACAAAAAAAAAACCATGAGTTGATGTAGGGATGAGCATATGCCACCGAATACCGATCCCATACCGATCCCGATCCCGAAATACCGATACCGTGCCCTTTTCGGTATCCCGATCGGTATCCACTTTTTGGCGTTTTCGGTATCGGTACGGTATTGGTATAATACCGATACCGACCCTCAAAATACGGTATAATACCGATACCGTACCGTACCGATACCGAACCGACATGTTTCGGTATCGGTATCGGTACCTAGTTTGGGTGAAATTCGGGATCGGTATTTGGCGGTATCGGTATCGGATACCGCCTTGCTCATCCCTAGGTTGATGGCGTTTTTGTAAATTAGGCAAAAAAAAAAAAAAACTAATAAAAGTGTGTCTTAAGTACTATTCCTAAGATACCTTTTTTGTTATATATAATAATAATAATACGTTCTTATTAGGTTATTTGTATTATTTCTAAGCTATCAATAAAATGGGGTCTTAGGTTACTTTCATCTGTAACCTTAATGCTTTGTTGATCGGCAACTTTTCATCAATAACTTATCACTACATAAAATGGTGTTAGAAACACCTCCTTAATCAATGAATTTAAAGAAACCTACCTTTTTTTTTCAACGGTGACTTTCTTTTGAGTGACTTAATGTCATACCTTCTAAACGGCGGCCCTAGCCAAGATCTGTCCAGACTACATTGTCTTAACCGGAACCGTGCTGGGTTGGTCAGACTGGGTTACGACGTTCCCCCGGAAACCGTACTGCCTCCACACAAGATGTCTCGCTGAAGTAATAGCCGGATGAAAACCGGCGTGCGACTCAGGATCGAACCCCCCTAGGTGGGTTTGTCACCATCATTGCCCAATATCCATCCCAATATGATACAAGTAAGAATTGAACTTGATTCTCTATTGAAAAATCCAAGTCTCTTACAACTAGGGCACAAGTTGAGGGATATAGAAACCTACTTAATCCATGAATTTATAGAAATTTGAGTCGTTAAGTCACCTTAAACTCTTATAAAGTACTCTACAACCCACCTTTAAATTTCTAATTTATCTCCTTTTCTTTTAGGGTTGGGCCAAATGCCCATTGTTACTTGGTCATAATCCCATTTGAAAAATCACTTAAGGTTATCAAATTTTCCCATGTATAAATCCTTATTTTCTGCAAAAGTTTTTTTTAAATAGATTCTCATATACAAATAATAAATGTAAATTACACACTTTTAGTAATGAACTTAAGGTAGTGTTCGTTTCACTGAGAATTTATATAGAAATTGAAATTGGATTTGGAATTTAAACATTCCAATAGGAATTGGAATTTGATGGAATTGAAATCTCCATTCCATTATTGATGTGTGTCGTTTGGTCGTTAACGATTCAAATCGAGATGTTTTAGGCAGTTAACGAGTCGGGTAGAATCGAGACATTTTAAGTCATTAACGGGTTGGGACGTTTCGAGTCATTAACGAGTCGGGACATTTGGGTCATTAACGGGGCGGGTCGGGTCGAGAAGTTTCAGGCCATTAACAGGTCGAGTCGAATTAAGACGCTTCAGGTCGTTAACAGGTCAGGACGTTTCGAGTCGTTAACGAGACGAGTTGGGTCGTCAACGGGTTGGGCCAAAGCGAGACGTTTCGGGTTCTTAACGGGTCAGGTAGGTTCTATACGTTTTAGGTCGTTAATGAGTTGGTCTGAATCGAGACGTATCGCCGCGTTAACGGGCCAGGTCGAGATGTTTTAGGTTGTTAACACGGCAGGTCGTGTCGAGACGTTTCGGGTCGCTAACGGATCGGGGCAAAGCGAGACATTTCGGGTTGTTAACGGACCAGGTTGAGATGTTTCGGGTCGTTAATTGGTCAGGTCAAGACGTGACCGATCGATGCCGGGTCGTGTCGAGATTACAGTCCGACGCAGGCTAATCAGGTCAAATTGTTGCGGGTAGGCGGTGGGCTGGGTTAGGCGAGGCGTTGCGGGTCAGCGACGGACTAGTTCGGGGTTAGATGTTTTAGACATGATTTACCAGTCGAAGATTCCAATGACTTTCATTGAATTTCTTCAAAATTTGGAAGGATTTTGAATTTCTTTAGTTTAAGGAATTTGAAGGAATTCATTTGCAATTCCAATTCCAATTCCTTTTCTAACCAAACACGATCAAGAATGAAATCTAAATTCCAATTCCATTCGGATTCCGTTCCATTTTGTGAAACGAACACTACCAAAGATTCTGGTATACATGAATATTTATAAATTAAACTGAAACGAAGTATATGAGAGTGAAAGCGTTCAACGTTCATTTCATACATATTTATTTTGATATTCGACAAATTATGATGAGGATGATGCATATTTATTAGTTTATGAACTTTCACATACAAATTTCCTAAAAAGTCAATCATACTAAGGGAGTTGCCACCGTCAGAGGCTCAACGAAGACTAGAAACTAGGGTTAGCGTGCAAGGTCGCCGGCTCCTCCTTGCTTGACCTTTCTCCCTAACTTAAACTTCGACCCTTCCATTCACCGTCGGGGTCTTGGCTTGAGTGTGTGTCTTCCCCGTCCTGTCGGTTCATTTTCTTCTGCGGTTTCTTTCGTTCGGATTTTGACTGCTTAGTAGGTCTATCATCGGTCGCGGCTACTGGGTTAGCTTAGCTAGATCGTTACAAATCCTATTAACCTCTTAAAAATCCGCGGCGGGTGTTTCATGGAGAATAACGGGAGAGGTTAATTCGGGAATCTGGAATCGGGAAGGGGACGTTATGAATATTACCAAGTTCTTATTGTCCAATCTCCCTGAGGGGTGCACTTCGTGGGAACTTCGTCGGGGATTAGAGGGTTTTGGTAACATTGCTGGGACGTTTGTCGCGAAGAAAAGAGATAAAAGTGGCAGCAGATTTGGGTTCGTCAGTTTTAAGGATGTTAAAGATAGATTTGAAATGGAAAAGGTGCTGAGGGGAGTAAAGTTGGGTGATGCTAAGTTGAAGGTTAATATTGTAAGGTTTGCAGTGGAGAACTTGGGGTTCCCTGCTCAGCCCGAGGTCAAATCCAGCAAGCCGAATTCCTCCGTTTAGAATGAGAGAGCCAGACAGTTCAACTTTAGGGATGGGAGGTCTTTTCGTGACGTTTTGGGTATTTCTAATGGTGGAGGTGGTTTTTTAAGGATTCTGGAGTGTCAGATGTGGCTGCTTATGCTGTTTGTGATAGGTCGGTAGTGGTGCCCGATAGAACGGTAGCTTTTGTTCGGGCTGGCGGCGGTAGGTAGAACGGTGGACCTGGAAACCTTAGTCGATTTCCACAGGCATTTGAGGATTGCTAAGACTGAGTATGCTAGGATTCAGTATCTGGGGGGGTTGTCCATTCTTGTTTCTTTTTCCGATGTGGAGTCGGCCAATCGTTTTCTGGAGTCCCAAGAAATCTGGTGTCACACCCTGTCTTTTGCGGAAGCGTATGATGTGTGACTGGTTTAATATCATTGCATTCAATCGTAATAAACAACTACATGATCAAAACGATGTTCATCCATTCATAAAATTTGAGTGTTACAAACACTTGTTACTTAGGTTTTAAAACACAACCTCTGAATAGGTTACAAACCAACAAAAGTGGATGACACCTAATACTTGTAATTTACTTCTAGTTATGACACTCGCGCCCAAGATCCATCCTGTCACCTGAAATACATGTAATTTTGGAAAACATCAACAAAAGTTGAGCGAGTTCATGCGATTTGCATACCTTGTATGAAAACATGGTATGCATCTTGTATAAATAAGGTATTCTTGTGAAATAAGGTATTCTTGTAAAATAAAGTATTCTTGTGTAAATAAAGTATTCTTGTGGTATGAACCAAATAAAGTATTCTTGTGTACGAATCTCGTACAAATAAAGTATTCTTGTATATATCAGGGTTGTTAATGTGTTGCAAGGCCATTAACATGTGACACGACATAGGAAGTCACCAAACCATAGGCATTTTTCTAGTTGTCGATTCACGACGGAGACACAAAAGCACTACTCGGTACTAGTTTTCACCAAGAGTGTGGCTGCCCAGTCACCCGTTAGATCTAACCTTTTGTTCTGCGGTCTAAGTATGTACACGATTAATGGTGCTTATGGTACCCTATTCGTGACATGATTTCTCGTATCATTCCTCAAAACGCATCATACTTGGTACTAGTTATCACCAAGAGTGCTTCTTGTTTTTGTATCCATCATACCATTTGTAAACATTGTAATATTTGTAACATGTATATCACCCCCGAAGTTATAAAACTGAAAACATTTAAAAGAAAAGGGGGAGCATGAACTCACAACTTTGCGTTCCTGCGTCGTAAACTTCACCGGATTTGCTTATCTAGCGTCGTGACCTAAACGTGTTTGTTAACGTTAGTCACTAGACTTGTATCGCACAAGTACAAGTCACTATCTTTTGTATATGTGTTATTGTGTTAAAAATAATTTATATTTTTAACTATGTGTCTTACTTATATTATTTTCTCAAAAATAAATATAAGTATCTTGTATTTTTCACCCGAATTATATATTTTGTCTAAATCTTCATTTCACGTTCATAACTTGTCCAAGTTATTTATTCTATCAAGTAATATATTTTCATAAATATATTCTTTTGTATTTGTCTAAATATGTTGTATGTGTACTTTTGTGTCTTCACTCCTTAGGAGTATTTAGTGTATTTTCAAGTCCTAATACACTATCACATATAATACATACTACATACACTTAGCACAAAATTTGGTGATCAATAAATATATATATTTTCTCCAAAAATATACATACTTAACATCAATTTTTTTAATCTTGAAGAAATCATCATTTCTTAATACAAAAATTAGGGAAACCTTGGTAAATGTTTTTAGATACATTTTTAGGGAATAAGTTTCTCAAAACTTATATTTTTCTAAGTGTCAAAATTTATAAAAATTTTGACATGGTTTCCCCTAAAAATGGAGGTTTCCCATGTTTTCAAAACATGTGTTTATTTTCTTTTAAATCATCATCAACATCAACAACACAATCAAGTCTTGCCATAAACCTAGATCATGTAAATCACACTACATCATGAACTTGAAGTTCTTGTAAAAACTTGTAGTAACTTACCATGTTATTTAGTGGGTTTAGTTACCCTTAAAAACATGGTTATTTGTTTGTAAATCACTCTCTTGAAAGATTTAGACATTTACAACTTGTAGGATGATTTTTCTAAAAATATCCCTTTTGTATTTTTCTTGTTTCATAAGTGTTTATGCACTTGTTTTTCTAATAAAAAATAGTGTAGGTTTTAGTAAAAACCAAGATCTTGCACAAATCATATTTTGAACTTGGTTTTCTTGGAAAATCATTCATACTTCTTAGATTTATAGGATTACTAGCTCACTTTGTTTATTACTTTTCAAGAAATCATTCCATTTATCAAGTTCATGTGTTTACTAGAAGATGATCATCATATGTGGTTACATGATCATCCTTCCACTTGCTAGATTAAGTGTTTAAACTCCATCTAACAAGTTTCATGTGATGATTAACATCATCATTTCAAGAAATCAATAAGCAAACATTATTCATACACTACCAACATCACATCATCTATATATCATCATATCTCATCTTATGTTTCAAGTTTCATGTGTATGTCTTTTAGTGTTCTTATGATAATCAACATGTTATATCTTTTAACCACTCAAAATATGAAGTAAAGAAGATCAAGAGAGCCTTACCACTAGCTTCAAGCTAGGGAAGAAAAATGATGAAAATTGAGTGGGTAAAAGCAAACGGAAGAGGTCCTTCAAGATCCGAGTGTTCCAAGCTTCGTTATCCACCTTCTAACACCTTGGAGTGAGCTTAGAATTGTTGAGCTTGAAGTGAAAAATGGTGGTGTGTGGGGAGGAGATTACAGCCGAGAATGGGGGCCAAGGGAGGAGTTTTTGTGGTGTGTGAATGATAAATGATGATGATGATGCACTTATAACCAAGTTGAAGTTTTAACCAAAGGGTTTTGTGTCTTCCAAGTACTAGACAAATCCTTACACAATCTTGGGAGATCTTAAGAAGATTATAAAAGATCAAGAGAAGATTTTGGTAAAATCTTGGTGGGGTCCATCCCTTGGGCCGTAGACATGATATGGGGGGGGGGGGGTAAAATGTAAATTATTGGTAAGTAGGTAATTAGTGGAAGGTTACATGTAATATCTAGTGTTTAATGTATAGGATGTATTGTGTAGTATGTTAAAGTGTTCAGGAACCATAACTCGCTCAAAAATACCAAAACAATGTTTCTAATAATATTTTTATGTTCCGAGTAATGTCCGGTTATTCGGTTAGATACCGGTTCGTTAAAGTGCTAAATTGCACCGTTTAGTGTCTTTTAAGTATTCTTTTGTGACACTTTCAATTCCCAACACTTAGGGAAGTATTCTGGACCATTTAGTCATGTTTTTGCATGCTACAATCTTGTCATATTACTGAATTTTGCTGAATTATATAAAATTCAGCTTTTTAAAGTGTATTTCGGGTGCTTTTTAGTGCGTATTTTAGCTTCCGGATATTCTATATGTTAACCCTTGTATGTACTCTTGGGTTTTAATGTATTCTTGTCGTTGGACCTACACCTAGGCTCCAATTCTATTGTCTAACTGCTTTCTGCAGAATTGTTGACACAATGTGTCTTACAGGTGAGTTTACTAGTATTTTTGACGTAACGCTATCATAAAGTAATTCTTGTAGTATAAAACGTGCATGAATTCACTTGCATGGAAATCAGAAATTTATTTGTCTGGTAAACTAGATCATGCACAGTTGTCACATCTGGAACCCCTGGTTCTCCAAACTTGAAGCATGGGGTGGACAATCGTTACCGTTGGAGAGGGTGGCTTGGCTTAAGTTGTCACGGCCCCCGTCCCGGTTTTACTCGGTCCAGGAGCCGCGGGACAGAAAACCCGTGGTAATTATTATGTTGGCAGCGGAATTTTAACAGGATCTTTTAAAACTTGAAAATGCCCCATTTATTTTATTTCATAATTTGGGGATAACATCCGTATTTTACAATAAAGGTGATTTCACTAGGAAACCCCTGTTTTACAAAAACATGTTTCTTTATTTTATTGAGCCACTTCTTCAAGCTTGCAGTGCTACATGGCACTTTTTCCTGGACCACAGCAGATCACCTGAAACATGTTTTAAAAAGGTTTTATCAGCAGGGAAATACTGGCGAGTCATTCAAGTTGCACAAAACGACACATTGTTATAATATACAGTATTAAGGGTGATTACATTGTTTCTATCAACCAATTACCCCAAATCGGTATTTGTCACTCGACTGTATCTGTGACTATGGTCAGATCACCCATTGGCTAACCCGTTGTCCAATGGTGACGGGTATCAAGTAATGTATACAAAACCCCACATACTGGCAGTAATTGAAGATTACAAAGACTTAATCCCTGTAATTATAACTTTAAAAACAATTAGAGTTTTAAGAAAACAATTTGATAAAAAGAGAATGACTCACATTGCAAATTTAGATGGACAGAGTTTAGCCTACCGATTTAGCCTTGTTAACCAAATTCAAATAATAATGCACAGGAAAACTAGGTCAGTAACTTAATACAACTTTTACGACAACTCACGAGATCAAAATCTTCACGACGAATGACAAATTATTGCCCCATTACAGGCAGCACTTAAACATCCATCGGATTGGTTTTTATCGATCGGACATTGAATCGTAGCAGTGATCGAGTTATTACCCTGTTATCGAGGCAGAATTTCGTGCTTGTGTGTGTTTTTGGAGTAAACAGACGATATCTCAGTGTACAAATTGAATTTTAACGTTGAACCAACGCCAAAATGCAAGTGCCACACTCCTGATTTATATGCTGAAAAATGGGTACCCCGCGTGGCGCGCCAGACTCACCTGGTCCTGGCGCGTTGCGCGACTGGTCACTTCTAGCATAGGGTAGCCTCGTGTCCAACTAGCCTGAGTAAGTCGACGGTTCGAAGAAATTCGCGTTTTACAACAAACTGTTAAGATAATATCAATTAGGGAATACCCCCCCTGAGTTTTAGGGGCCCTGATCCTATTTCCGATTGTTCTGAAAATTTTAGGGGTCATGCAATATTATTTGGGGGTCTCAATTTGGGTTTCCTATTGGACATAATAAAATAAGAAATAGTAATTTTAATAAGAGTTGTTACATCCTCCCCACCTTATTAAAAAATCTCGTCCTCGAGATTTACTGGAACAAGTAGGGATATTTTCGTTTCATCTCTGATTCCAGCTCCCAAGTGTACTCAGGTCCTCTCTTTGAATCCCACTTGACTTTGACAAGTACTAGTCTTTTGTATTTGAGAAACTTGACCTTTCTGTCTTCTATTCGTAGTGGCTTCTCAACAAATTTTAACTTTTCATTTACCTCTACATCTTGAAGAGGTACTACCATGGATTCGTCAGATAGACATTTCTTGAGATTGGATACATGAAATACATCATGTACTCCAGCTAGCTCTTCTGGTAGTTGTAGGCGATAGGCAACTGGTCCTATTCACTGGATTACTAGGAATGGTCCTATGTACCTTGGACTTAGCTTTCCCTTTTTACCGAACCGGATTACTCCTTTCCAAGGAGAAACTTTTAAGAGTACCTTGTCTCTAACTTGAAATTCCAGTGGCTTGCGTCGATTGTCTGCATAACTCTTCTGGCGACCTCGAGCCGTTCTCAGTCTTTCCTTGATTTGAGTGATCTTGTCGGTGGTTTCTTGTACGATTTCGGGACCTGATAATTAGCTTTCTCCTATTTCTGCCCAACAAACTGGAGTTCTGCACTTTCGTCCATACAGTGCTTCAAATGGGGCAGCTTCAATGCTTGAATAGTAACTATTGTTATAGGAGAACTCAATCAAGGGTAGGTGGTCATCCCAGTTTCCACCAAAATCTATTACACATGCCCTAAGCATGTCTTCTAGGGTTTGTATCGTCCTTTCACTTTGTCCGTCTGTTTGGGGATGGTATGCAGTACTTAAATTTAATCGTGTCCCCATTGCTTCCTGGAAACTAGTCCAGAAATGAGAAGTGAAACGACTATCCCTATCCGATACGATAGAGAGTGGGACTCCATGTAAGGATACTACTTCGTCTACGTACAATCTTGCTAACCTTTCCATGCTAAAGGTTTCTTTCATGGGCAGAAAATGAGCCGATTTGGTTAATCGATCCATAATTACCCAAATCGCATCATTACCTTTTTCTGGTTTTGAGTAACTTAGTAACAAAGTCCATGGTTATTAGTTCCCATTTCCAAACAGGCATTTCTAATTGTTGGAGTAATCCGGAAGGTTTCTGGTGTTCTGCCTTAACTTGTGAACAAGTAAGACACTTAGATACATATCTAGCTATATCCTTTTTCATTCCTATCCACCAGAAGTTATTTCTTAAATCTTGGTACATCTTATTATTACTAGGATGCATGGTATACCTAGATTTATGGGCTTCTTCTAAAATCTTATTTCTTAAATTTCCTTGCTTAGGTACCCAAATCCTTTTCTTGTGGAATCTCCAAATTCCATCAGCTCCTTGCTCTAATTCCTTTATTCTTCCTTTCATTTCTTCAGCATCATCCTTGATTGCTGTGGCTTGAACATTTTTCAGTTGTTCCATTAAGTCTAATTGTAAACTTAATCTAAGAGCACGAACTAGCTTTTGCTTTTCATGATACTTACGACTTAAAGCATCTACGACTACATTTGCTTTTCCTTCGTGATATTGGATATCACAGTCGTAGTCACTCAGAATTTCCATCCATCTTCTTTGCCTCATATTCAATTCTTTTTACCCAAATATATACTTTAAGCTTTTATGATCTGTATAAACAGTAAACTTACTTCCATACAGACAGTGTCTCCAAATCTTAAGGGCAAAAATTATCGACCCTAATTCTAAGTCATGTGTCGTATAGTTTTCCTCGTGATTTTTCAATTGCCTTGAGGCATACGCAATTACCTTCTTGTGTTGCATTAGCACACATCCTAATCCTAACTTAGAAGCATCACAATAAACTTCAAAATCTTCTGTCCCTTCTGGTAAGGCAAGAATTGGGGTGTTGGTTAACCTTTGTTTTACAATCCTAAAAGCCTCTTCTTGCTTAGGTCCCCATTCAAACTTAACTGTTTTACAGGTTAGCTTAGTCAATGGCACAACTATTTTAGAGAAATCCTTAATAAAGCGCCTATAGTATCCAGCTAAGCCTAGAAAACTTCTAACTTCTGTAGCTGATTGCGGGACCTTCCATTTGGTGATTGCTTCTATTTTGGAGGGATCTACGTGAATACCTTCGTGATTCACCATGTGCCCTAAAAATTGCACCTCCTGTAGCCAAAACTCACACTTCGAAAATTTGGCGTAAAGCTTCTCCTTCCTTAACAAAGTTAAGAGTGCATGCAGGTGCTCACAATGTTCTTCCTGACTCTTGGAATAAATAAGTATATCGTCGATGAAGACAATTACGAATTTATCCAAATACGGTTTACAGATCCTATTCATCATGTCCATGAATGCTGCAGGAGCATTTGTTAATCCAAAGGGCATGACTGTAAACTCGTAGTGACCATACCTAGTTCTGAAAGCGGTTTTAGGTATGTCTTCTTCTTGTACCTTCAACTGATGATATCCGGAGCGTAAATCTATTTTAGAAAAATATCTAGCCCCCTGAAGTTGATCGAAAAGATCATCAATCCTAGGTAATGGGTATCGATTCTTGATTGTAACCTTATTTAATTCCCTATAATCGATACACATTCGCATTGAGCCATCTTTCTTTTTCACAAACAATACTGGTGCTCCCCACGGGGATGAACTAGGTTGTATGAATCCTTTATTGAGCAATTCATCTAATTGCTTTTTCAGTTCTAACATTTCAGTGGGTACTAACCGATAGGGTGCCTTTGCTACGGGTGTAGTTCCAGGAATCAAATGAATTCTAAATTCTACATCCCTATCTGGTGGTAATCCTGGTAATTCTTCTGGGAATACATCCGAGTATTCTGATACTACTGGAATTTCCTTAAGTTCCTTACCCTTAGTGCTAATGATTACTGAAATCATATACACTATTCCTTGCTTTCGTTCATAACTAGCTACTTTCATTACTGAAATGAACTTCATGGGTTTACGCGGCTTATCCCCTGTAATCATAATTACTTCTCCCGTGGGTGCACGGATTTCTATAGAATTCTTATCACAGAGGATTCGAGCATGGTTGGCTACTAACCAATCCATTCCTAATACGACATCGAATCCAGCTAAATTCATGGGTAATAGGTTTGCAAAAAATTTATGACCTGAGAGTTCTATATTTTCTTTTTGCAAAATCGTGTCTATGTTAACAGAATTCCCGTCTGCCGTTTCTACTGTAAAAACTTGCCTAAGTTTCGTTAAGGGTAGCTTAAGAGCTTGGCAGAATGAAGTATTTATAAAACTTTGGTTTGCACCAGAGTCGAATAATACTTTCGCATAAACGTTGTGAACTAAGAACGTACCAGCTATTACGTCAGGAATCAGTTCGGCTTCTTGCGTGGTCAATTGGAAGGCTCTTGCGTTCTTCTTGTTAGTCCCTTCAGCAGGTTTGGCCTTGTTATCTGCTGGTTTGACCAATTTAGGGCATTCTGGTCGGAAATGCCCAGCTTCTCCACAGTTGTAGCAGATCTTTGTTTTCCTCCTGCAATCTTCTTCACGATGTCCTATAGCTTTGCAGAAGTTGCAGGTTTCATTACATTTTCCAAAATGTTTCTTCTTACAGTTCCTGCAGAACGGCGGAGTGGAAGCTGATCCAGTTCCCTTTTTCTTGAAGTTGCTATTATTACCCACACGAAATCCTTGGGTAATTTTCTGAGCCAATTCCTTCTTCCTATTTTCTTCTCGCGTACGCACCAGTCCGTCAGTCAAGGTGTTGGCTAATTCCACCGCATCATCGATTGTGCGGGGTCTCGCAGCTTTGACAATATCACGAATCTCACTAATTAAACCCCATAGTAGCGAGAAATAAGTACCGGTTCTGGCGAAGCCAGAGTAGGCACAATTCGAGCATATTCGAAAAACTTCAAAGTATACCCTCGACAATCAACATCCACCATTCGGCGGCTCAGGAATTTGTTCGCCATTTGTTCCTTTTCATATTCGGGGCAGAATTTCCTTTCCACCAGACGCTTAAATTCTTCCCAACTCATGGCGTAAGCCATGTCACTTCCCTTAGCTTGTAATACCGTATTCCACCATTCTAATGCTTCTTCCTTGAAAATATGAGAAGCATACATAACTTTATCCTCCTCTGCACATTTACTTATTTTAATGACTGCCTCGGTTTTCTCCAACCAACGCAGTGCAGCAGTCGCCCCTTCGTTGCCTGCAAATTCAACAGATTTACAGGCAAGAAATTCCTTGTAAGTGCAACCAGGCGTTGCAGCTTTCATTCTTTTAAGGAATGGGGCTTGCATCCCATCATTATCATTGTTATTAACGTTGCCGCCTCCATTTACGCTATTACTGAAGTTGTCTTCATGAGTACGTTTACTAGGAATAATTGGTTGAGGTTCGACTGGATTTCGGGCAGCAGCAAGAATTGCTGGAATAGCATTGGCTATTCCTTGAGCAACGATGTTTTCTATATCTTGTCTATTCAGAAAATCGTCCTCATTGTTTTGTTCAGATTGGTTAACCTCGTTAACTGGTTCATTACCAGCGTGTTCCATCTGGTAATTAATATATAACTTATTAGCACAAAATGAATAACAACCAAACATAATAAAACAATCGCATATAATCAACTTAACACGTATAGCCAAAATTGTCGACTTTACAACGTTGATATTTTTATATATTAGTATGCGTCCGTACACACCGGTTATCTTACAAAGTTTTATTTTAAGTTATTTTACATGATTATATTATTATTATTATTATTATTATTATTTTATTATTATATAATCACAACCACACAGTCACACCACCACCGTCAGTTGGTATCTCAGAAGGAACGTTCCCTCTCGTCGTACTTCTAGGAGATCTGTTCTCCCACCTCCCGGATTCGATTCCCTGTGTCCACCAGTTCTTCGCCAAAATGGCGGAGTTCAGCCAAGTTCTCATTGCTCATAGGTGGGTTTGGTGCAGGCTCGGGGTCAAACTGAGGGAAAAAGGTATTAGGGTTATTTAAGATATTCTGAAATTGCCAGTCAGTGGTCCACCATTCTTCCAGCTCTCCTGGTAGAGGTCGGGGGTGGATAATAGGATCTGGGATAGCAGGTTCCAGATTAACTAGAAGTTGTGCTTCCGCTGGGTAATTGAAGAGGTTTTGCCCTGAACTTTCCCCGATCTCATTTCCTTTGCCTTTATCATTGGGATCCCCAGTCTTTAAAATTTTCCGTGTCGCTGGTTTCTTCCTACGCACACGCCTCCAGTCCACGAATATTCTTCTCTTTTTCGGTTTGGGTTTCTCCTGGGGTTGGGCTTGGAATTCCATAGGCTCATCGGTGTCGGCCCAATAACCGGAAAAGCCCTCGGAAACTTCCATGTCAGCAGAATGGATAGTGATATTCTGAAGAGCTTCAGACAACTCATTCATGCTGTTAGCATATACGAAGAAACACACAAAAATTCTAAGTTAAAATTTTGTAAATTGGATTTTCACATAATCATAGAATGGTAATCAGAAAAATTAAGTATTTCTAAATAATTGATTGACTTAAATCAGTGGCTCTGATACCACCTTTTTCTGTCACGGCCACCATCCCGGTTTTACCCGGTCCAGGAGCCGCGGGACAGAAAACCCGTGGTAATTATTATGTTGGCAGCGTAATTTTAACAGGATCTTTTAAAACTTGAAAATGCCCCATTTATTTTATTTCATAATTTGGGGATAACATCCGTATTTTACAATAAAGGTGATTTCACTAGGAAACCCCTGTTTTACAAAAACATGTTTCTTTATTTTATTGAGCCATTTCTTCAAGCTTGCAGTGCTACATGGCACTTTTTCCTGGATCACAGCAGATTACCTGAAACATGTTTTAAAAAGGTTTTATCAGCAGGGAAATACTGGCGAGTCATTCAAGTTGCACAAAACGACACATTGTTATAATATACAGTATTAAGGGTGATTACATTGTTTCTATCAACCAATTACCCCAAATCGGTATTTGTCACTCGACTGTATCTATAACTATGGTCAGATCACCCATTGGCTAACCCGTTGTCCAATGGTGACGGGTATCAAGTAATGTATACAAATCCCCACATACCGGCAGTAATTGAAGATTACAAAGACTTAATCCCTGTAATTATAACTTTGAAAACAAGTAGAGTTTTAAGAAAACAATTTGATAAAAAGAGAATGACTCACATTTCAAATATAGACGGGCAGAGTTTAGCCTTGTTAACCTAATTCAAATAATAATGCACACGAAAACTAGGTCAGTAACTTAATACAACTTTTACGACAACTCACGAGATCAAAACCTTCACGACGAATGACAAAGTATAGCTCCATTACAGGCAGCACTTAAACATCCATCGGATTGGTTTTTATCGATCGTACATTGAATCACAGCAGTGATCGAGTTATTACCCTGTTATCGCGGCAGAATTTCGTGCTTGTGTGTGTTTTTGGAGTAAACAGACGATATATCAGTGTACAAATTGAATTTTAACGTCGAACCAACGCCAAAATGCAAGTGCCAAATGGGTTCCCCCGCGTGGCGCGCCAGACTCACCTGGTCCTGGCGCGTGGCGCGACGGGTCACTTCTAGCATAGGGTAGCCTCGTGTCCAACTAGCCTGAGTGAGTCGACGGTTCGAAGAAATTCACGTTTTACAACAAACTGTTAAGATAATATCAATTAGGGAATACCCCCCCCCCCCCCTTGAGTTTTAGGGGCCCTGATCCTATTTCTGATTGTTCTGAAAATTTTGGGGGTCATGCAATATTATTTGGGGGTCTCAATTAGGGTTTCCTATTGGACATAATAAAATAAGAAATAGTAATTTTAATAAGAGTTGTTACATAAGTTGTATGGCATCCCTCTGCATTTGTTGGAGTCTGATGTTTTCAAGCAAGTTGGAGAACTTTTTGGGAAAGTTATTCATGTTCCTGATTTTTTGGAAGCGGACCAGGATTTGTCTGTGTTTAGGATCGGAGTGCTAGTTGGAGAGGCCCTGAGAATTAGAGAGGTGGTGACATTGAGGTGGAAGAACAGAAGCTTTAGAGTTTGGGTGGAGGAGGAGCAGGACGTCTGGGTGCCAGATTGTTTGGAAAGTGTGGATGGTGTCTCACCGGAGGGGGGGGGGGGTCGTCAATGCAGTCTTCTCCAATTGGCAGGATGGTGAACTCCGGGACTAAGGCAGTTGATGGGAAGCAGCAGGTGGAAGGTTTGGAGGAATTGGAAGAGACACCGGCTGTCAACATGGTTCTTCCCTATGTAGATATTCCCATGCACGAGGATGGAGAAAATGTAGGCTGTGGAGTTAATGAAAAAGGTGTGGGGTCGCCTTGGTTTACGGAGGGAGTTCAGTCTGGTGTTCCTTTGGTGGGGCCCAAGGAGATGTTTAATGATGGTGGGCCAATCTCTAATGGGTTTAGCTCTCAACCTGGTTCGAGTACCATTAGGACCCATCGTAAAGCCACTTTGGGCTCTAAGTCTAGGAAGGCCTGGGCCCAAGGTAGTAAAGGGATGTCCCCTGTGGACTAAAGGCCCAAAAAAAGGTCTAGAATAGTTGATGAGGACTTTGAACCAGGGTTCGGCTTCGTTGGCTTCACCGATAGGACGCATAATTAGAATGAATGGGGGGTTCGACCTTAATGTGAGAGCTAACCCGGATACTTCCAACGCAGGTAGGGCGGAGGAATCTTTGTTTTCAGAATCGAAGGGGGGTGGCTCGGAGGAAGCTGATCCTGAGCTCCGTTCTCAGATAGATAAAGAAATTGAGAACACTGTGACCATTGGGGCTAAACTCGGTGTTGAACTTCAGAACCATTCCGATTTGATCAGGAGGTCCTTTCTTTCTTCAGGTATTAATGTGGTTCCGAAATGAACTTTTTTTCGGTTAATATTAGAGGGATTGGGGGTTTTCATAAGCCTGGATGGATCAGTTCCATTAGGCGAGAGTACAGTATTCAGTTTTTGGCTATTCAGGATTCTAAGCATGTTAATGTGTGTCGTTCGGAGTTATCGAAATACTGGGGAAAAGGAAGCTTTGGGATGGAGACTGTTGATTCGTCGGGTCTGTCGGGGGGTTTAATATGTATGTGGGATGAGGATCTTTTCCGGCTGGAGGGGTCGAATAAAAATAGGCATTTTCTTCACATTAGGGGTACTTTGGTTGGGTGCAATTCGACGGTCAACTTCCTTAACGTCTATGCTCCCCAAGGAATCCCGGCGAAGAAAGAGGTTTGGGATTTGCTGACTGATCTTATTAATGGTAACGATGGTCGTTGGATTATAGGTGGTGATTTCAATGCGGTCCGGTTTAGGGAAGAAAGGTGGAACTACTCTTTCAAACCTTCTTGTGCTAGTAACTTCAATTCTTTCATTTTTCATGCGGGGTTGTTCGAGTTCGATATGAGAGGCACTCAATTCACTTGGCGTTCTGAGAATGGTAATAAACTTAGTAAGCTTGAAAGATTTCTGGTTAATTCCGAGTTCCTGAATGATTGGCCGGAAGCTCGCGTTCAGGCTCTCCCAAGGTTGTGGTCCGACCACTGCCCTATTATTATGATTACTAAGTCGGTCAATTTCGGGGCCCGTTCGTTCCGAGTTTTTAATTCATGGATGGGGAAAGAAGGTTTCTCTAAGGTGGTTGAGGAGGCGTGTAATTCCTTTTCTGATTCGGGCTGTCCACCTGACGTTTTTTTGGTTAGAAAATTGGGCTTTATTAGTGGCAAACTAAGAGAGTGGAGAGACAAGATGCTTAAAAAGGACGGTGAGTTGCTTTGCAATGCTTTCGAAGAATTAGCGGCTATGGAATCAATCCTAGAAACTAGGGACTTATCTGAAGAAGAAGAAGAGTGGATATTAGCTGAGAACAAAAAAATTTGTGGCTGAGATTGAGCATGCTAAAGTGATGGATCTTAGACAAAGATCCCGGGTCAGATGGGCAAAAGAGGGAGATGAGAATTCTAAGTTCTTTCATTCGATGATTAATTGCAGAAAAGCTAGTAACGTGATTCATGGGCTTGATATCGGAGGTGAATGGGTCGCTAAGCCCTCCTTGGTCAAAAAGGAGGTGTTCAAGTTCTTTAGGTCTAAATTTGTGGAGGACTGTGAGAACCGCCCTGTGTTGTCTTGTCATAATTTGAAAAGGATTTCGGTTTCCGATGCTTCGTGGTTAGAATCCCAGTTCTCGGTGGATGAGATTAAAATCGTTGTGTTTGACTGTGGAGATGATCGGGCCCCTGGGCCCGATGGCTTCAATTTTAGGTTCTTTAAGCGTTTCTGGAGGCTTTTCCAGGATGATTTTGTGAGGTTGATGGCTGCCTTCTTCGAGACTGGTCATATTAATCTCGGGTGTGGTTCCTCCTTTATCGCTCTTGTTCCCAAGAAAAGAGATCAATCGGGTCTAAATGATTATTGGCCTATTAGTTTCGTTGGTGTAGTGAATAAGGTTGTTTCTAAGGTTCTAGCAAACAGACTCAAGAAAGTCCTTGGCTCGGTTATTTCGGACTCTCAATCTGCTTTTTTGAGTAGTAGATATATTCTTGACGGTCCTCTTATTATAAACGAGGCGTGTTCGTGGCTTAAAAAACGGAAGAAGAAAGCGTTTCTTTTCAAAATCGATTTTGAGAAGGCCTATGACAATATTAACTGGGGGTTCGTGGTCGATATTTTTCGTCAATTGGGCTTTGGGTCAAGGTGGTGTAGCTAGTTGTGGGGTGTTCTCTCGTCTTCTAGGGCGTCGGTCCTGGTTAACGGGGCGCCAACCTTCGAGTTCAAGTGTGGTAAAGGGATGAGGCAAGGGGATCCTATTTCTCTGTTCTTATTCGTAGTGGTTATGGAGGCATTGTCTTGCTTACTTGAAAAAGCTAGGGAGACGGGTATTTTTGCTGGAATTCAACTTCCTAATGGTGGGCCGATGCTGTCCCACTTATTCTTTGCGGATGATGCTTTGATCATTGGGGAATGGGAAGAAAACAACACTTTAAACATTGTTAGAATTTTAAGGTGCTTCCACGTGTGCTCACGCCTGAAAATTAATTTGGGGAAGTCTTGCTTGTACGGTCTAGGGGTTGATAGCGTAGAGGTCGGGGTCCTAGCAGACATTGTTGGGTGTAAACTGGACTCATTACCTTTCAAGTACCTTGGGCTTAAGGTGGGGGCGAACATGAATCGCATTAACAATTGGAGGCCAGTTTTTGATATATTTGAATCCAGGCTCACGCTTTGGAAGTCCTCTATGTTGTCTATTGGAGGGAGAATTACGCTTATTCGCTCGGTCCTCGAGAGCCTTCCGTCTTACTATTTCTCGCTATACAAGGCTCCTGTAAAGGTGGTTAGGAACCTGGAGGGTTTGATAAAAAAATTTCTTTGGGGAGGATCGGAAGATGTGAGAAAAACTCACTGGGTGGCTTGGGATAGAGTCAAGTCGTCAAAAAAAGCCGGGGGTTTGGGAATTAGCAACCTTAATAATGTTAATGTTGCGCTTTTATGTAAGTGGGGATGGAGATACAAGAAAGAAAAAGATAACCTTTGGGTTAAGGTGGTAGATGCTATTCATTCCAACGGGCCGGGTTCGTCGTTTCTCCCTTTGAAGAAGTCCCTAGGAGGTGTTTGGTTCAACATTACATCCGTTATTAATAGGCCGTTGCCCGGTTCCTCTCGGCTCCGTAATTTCTTTAAGGGATTAGTGGGAAATGGCGAGAACATTCTTTTTTTGGTTGGATCCGTGGCTGAGGGAAGTCCCTCTTAAGGAGGTCTTCCCCAATTTATTCTTGCTGGAAGTTGTCAAGAACTGCACGATCAGGGATAGGTTGCATGGCGAGTGGCTATGGAAGCAGGAGCCCGATATGGATGACGAAATCGGTGAGTTGGCAGCCCTTAATGCAGCGATCGCTTCGGTTTCACCGAGGAACAGGCTGGACGACTGGAAGTGGCTGCCTGACCATTCGGGTTCTTTCTTCGTTTGTGCCGTCAAGAGAGTCTTGGAAGAAGCCGCGGAAGATAGTAACAGGTTTGTGATGGAGTGGTGCAAGTGGGTCCCAATCAAATGCAATGTATTTGTTTGGAGAGCGGAAACGAATCGTATTCCTACTTCCGATGCGTTGCGGAGGAGGGGTTTCCAGGTTGGCGACGGGTTATGTCCTTTGTGCAAGTCGGACACCGAAACTGTGGAGCACCTCTTTATTTCATGCGTTACGACCGTGGTCTTGTGGCAAAAAAAATTAGTCGTTGGTGCCCTAACCCCCCCCCCCCCCTTTTTGCTTTTTCCGTTAAAGACTTGTTGGAATCTCATAAAGCTAGGAATATTAAATATAGGGATAAATCAGTGATTCATGGCATTATTTTCATCTCTTGTTGGTGCCTGTGGTTGGCTCACAACAGAGCGATTTTTTCGGACGTCGAGGTAAAGGTAGATAGTGTGTTCAGCGAAGTTAGGTCTTTAGGTTTTTTGTGGTATAAACATAGAGCCAAGGGTAGTTCGATCTCGTGGTCGGATTAGTGTAAATTTGTAATTATGTAGTGTGTTTTCTGTTTGTGCCTGGCCCGGTTTTCAGGTTTGGGTGTGTTTTTAGTGAAGTTATCCTTTAAAAAAAATTAGTTTATGAACTTTGAAAATAGTTATTTTCATATCCACAAAACAAGATAAAAGTTCATACATATTTATTTTGATATTCACAGATTGCGATGAAATTGATAGATATTTATTAGTTTATGAAATATGAAAATTAATAAAAGTTGATATCCACGAAAATGAGTTCATGCATATTTGTTTTGATATTCACAGATTGCGATGAAATTGATAGATATTTATTAGTTTATGAAATATGAGTCCATGGCTTTATAGCCGAGTGGCATCTTGGGGGTGAGATAAGACTTTGGGACCAATAGGTCTTGGGTTCGATTCTCACAAAGGGGGTTTTTCCATATTTATTGGGTTTCCTCCTGAATTGGTGTATAGGCACTATGCCTAGTGGAGATGGATATGATCGGGTGGTTCCGCTGGTGGCACGATGATACTCCAGTGGTCCGTCAGTGATCCAATTTTGCCGTTCAAAAAAAAAAGTTTATGAAATATGAAAATTAATAAAAGTTGATATCCAATATGAAAATTAATAAAAGTTGGTATCCACGAAAATTAGTGATATCGATGTGCGTATCCGATTGATATCGAGAGTTTATTAAAACATAAAAGTTTATTTTTTATAAACGTATGATGGAGAGACTATATTACAAATTTTATAAGAAATTCTTTTATAAGATTGAAAGATCAAATCAAAAGATAATATAAGAAAAAAATTTACTAACAAAAAAAGCAATATTTAAATCGTATTGTATTATCTGAAAACTTGAAAGGGAGGGATTAGGATAAAACAAGTAAAATAAGTGCGTATTTAACATATTTCCCCTTCGCATAGAGATAACAATGCAATAAAACAAAATGCCTCTACTAATTATGCTCCTTTTACTATTACACTAAATTTCTATAATTTAACAACTAGGTTATAACCCCGTGTAATACACTGGGTTAAATAAATAAATTTTATATACTAAATAATAAAACAATATATCTTTAAAAACATCATTTATTGTACGAGTTGAATAAATATAATTTTATATATTAAATAATAAAAAGTTATATCTATAAGAACCATATTGTACGGGTTGAATAAATGTAATTTTATATACCAAATAAAAAAAATTATATCTTTAAAACCACGTATATTACACGAGTTGAATAAATGTAATATTGTTTACCAAATAATAAAATAATACATCTTTAAAAAACCTCGTTTATTACACGGGTTGAATAAATGTAATTTTATATACCAATAATAAAAAAAATTACATCTTTAAAAATATGCACATTACACAGTTTGAATAAATGTAATTTTCTGTACTAAATAATAAAAAATATATATCCTTAAAAAAACCCCGTGTATTGTACGAATTGAATAAATCTAATTTTATATATCAAATAATAATAAGTTATATTTAAAAAAACCTCATGTATTACATGGGTCGAGTTAATGTAATTTTGTATAGTGAAAAGAAAAATACTTAATATATTAATACAAAGTTTGGTTTTCGTGATAAAAATAGATTATTCTGTTGTTGCAAAATTTGTTAACGGAGTCTCAATAAATTTAACCCTTTATGAAATGATAAATAATATTAGTTAATTTTATTTTAAGTTTCGTAAAATCTATTTGATACCAAACTAAAAAAACGTTCAAATATAATATTATAACTAACCATTTTGGCCCGCATGATCTCTAGACTTATGGGCCAAAATTGTTAGTTATAGAGATCATGGGGGCATATATGTTAAAAATTATTATTTTGGGTTAATATAGTAAAAGTAATATAACCATAGGGGCCAAAACGTAATTTACTCTTTCTTTTATTATATATCAAGTCATTTATAACTAAATTCAAATCACATAAACAACCATATATTAAGATTCTAATCTATCTATTATAATAAAGCAAAATAAAGGTTGATTTTTTGACTTTGAGGTGGCTGCTTTCTTTGGCCAGATAATTGTGAATTTGGGCGCCATTCTCCTTCTTCCTACATACGCTTCTTCAATTTTGGTAACCTATTCAATTCTCTCAATCAATGGAAGGAAAATTGATTTCTGTTATAATCGTTTGATGACTTATGATTTCTTAAATCTTGAATGTTATTTGATGGTCAATAGTAATATTTATTAGTATTCTTTCAAGATTGTTTATGTTTTTTTGGATTATTGATTGATGATGATTATAGTTAGGGTTTTAATCGATGATATTATAATCGATTATTCTATGCTTTGATTCGTTAGGGTTTTCTTCAATTATTTGATGTTGTTTCATTCTTTTTTGTTATTTCATTCGTCTGATTTCTTTAATAGTCTAATGTTAGTTAGGGTTCATTCATCTGTATTGTTTGATTTCTGTTATAATCGTCCGTTACTTCCTATTTCATTAACCTTGAATGTTACCTTTCTGACATTTTTTTGTTTCAATTTTCTCAGGTACGAATCGATAGGGTTTTGGATCCATCTATCTATCGATCATATGCATCAATCTATTTATCAAGGTTAGATTTGTTAAGATGATATACTTATCATTAATATTTGTGAGGAAGTAGAATTAGAATCTCATTGGTCTGTATTTTTGCTGCTTATGAGTAGAGTCGAGTCATCTCCCAAGCGGATTAAGTTGAAGATGGATATACAAGTTCATGAGTGTTCAGATTTATTCGGTTTGCTGGAGTGAAGTAGCGTTGTTCGAGTAACTAAGAAATGCAGGTTACTCTAATTTGTTGTTAGATTGTAGTGTGTAACTTCGGTTGCGGTTTTAGGGTTCCGCCTTAAAAGGCTGTGGTGTTGCAGACGGCTTGATGCAGGATTACGGTTCTGGATTAGTTATAAAGGTGTTCCTTCAGGTAACTTTCTTATAGTGATGAAAAATGTATAAATACTTTCTTATTGTTGACTCTTGGTCTATGAATGACATTAACCTAATTTATTTTATTCTCTGTTAAAGAAGACACTGGATTAAATAATTTATGATGTGTGCCCAGTAAGTTTCAGTTCCCATATATTATTAGAGAATCATTAATTCAATATTAAACTGATGGTAATACCGTTTCGCCTGCAGGTTCTTAGCATACAACAGATCTACATAATCAGTAGTATGTATTGGGATGACAAATATGGCACACATAGTCTTCATCCAGATGTATTTATCATTTAAATATTTTTGTTAAAAAAAAAAGCACACCCATTTTTAAATCTCATTTCTGTATCAAGATATTAAAGGCGTCAAAACGGGCGGGTTGGTTAATGAGTCAAACCGGATCAGGTTGGTTGACCATGAAACACCTTTTGTTCACTTTCTAACATTTTTAATGAAAAACTGGGGTGCTACAGATGTATTGGATAGTGGCGCAATAAGATTTTACTCTTTTTTCGCATTAACATTAAACTTTAGGCAACTTTGAATCTGTCTGACCCACTGTTCCTGTTAGAACTAAAGCACTTGCCACCTGTGAATTAAAGACATGGAGCTGAGCCTGTAAGGATACTTAATAGATGTAAACGGTGCGGTTTGTATTCTGTTGACAGGTAATTTCCAAAATGAGGGTGCTGATGACGGAAGATTCAAACAATGCTGTCAGAAGCTCATCCTTGCTGGATGATGATTCAAGGTTAAAATCTTATATGTGTTTCTCTTAGCTAATATTTTTTTATTTAATGAAACATTTGGTGTGTAGCATACCATTCTCTTTTGTTGACCTCTCCAAATCAATGGATCAGATCAATATAGCAGATATTGAGCCGCCACCACCACTTCGTGATAATTCGGGTTTCGGTTTCTTATGGTCACGTGCTGAATCATGATCATTGAACTTTCAGTTTTCCATTATAGTTTGCTTATCTGACCTTTGATGGCAGGTTTGATTTTACCGGCATGTGTAGTGAATTAGTCCATTTTTTTCACAGAAGTTATTTAAAATTCATTCTTTTGATCCAGTATGTTAAAGATTTTGATTCGTTGAAGTTATAGTTTATCTGCAAAAAAAGGGTCCACGTTCGATTTACATTAATTAAAATAAGACTTGGTGTTAGTGTTGTTTTGTGCCCTTCTGATTCAGTTGAGAGTCACATGCAAGATACGATTGTAGCAGAGGCTTATTTATGTGGTTTTATGACGTGATTTTGTTTTGGTTTGATGTTTTAGGGTTAATGAGCCTGTTGACATAAAGGAGATGGAACCGATTATGTATGTTACAGTTTTTTTTATTAATTTGTGAATCGATGTTTAAGTTGGGTCGATGTTGTTTGGTTAGAATCTTAACGTTGTTTGTATTTAGGGAAGGAGTGTATGTTCGAGTTCATGGCCAACTTAAAGGATTATAAGGGAAAAAGCACTTGATGGTCTTTGGTATCAAGTATGATCTTTACTTCTTTAGTTCTAAATTACCTTTCTTCGTTGAGCATTACTTTAATTGACCCATTTCTTTGAAGCTGGCTTCTTAGCGTTTTGAGCGCTTTGTTGTCGTTGTTGCTTTGTTTTATCTTCGCTCGCCAGGTCTGTACATATGCTTCATGTGAACACACCTCCGGCCTATATTGGGTGTACGAAATCTGGTGGTGTTTTCTCCAAACCGTGTGTTAGTTAAAGAATTTTTTTTCTATTATTGTTTGTATTGATACTTTTATCCAAAAATTTAATTTCATTAGTTGTTCTCCTCTGATATTTTGCAGGAATGATAAATGGTATTAATCGAGTGGTGGAAATTTGGGATAAAAAGTCGTAAGTTCTCAACAATGTATTATCACTGCAGTAGTGTGGTGGACTGGCGGTGATGCTTTGCATATTAGTCTGCAATGTTCATGTGTGTGTGTATACTTTACTGATTAAGTTGCATCTGTTTCTACCCACATATAATTTCGACATGCTTCCGGGGAAATATTTGCTATATCTCGAGCCTTGGATCAGTTTATCTCAATAAACAAGTTATAATTTTTTTTAATATGCCTGTTTTTGTGTCATTTATTGTGATCTTTCTATGATAAGTGATTACAATTAGCTGACTTTAGTTGTCTAATCCTCTGCTTGCTAGGTCAATACTTCGTGCGTATGCTGATGATGGTTTGAGTGTTGGGTCATGGTTCATCGATCTTGATGTGAAACATATCGATTAAGGGAAGTACTATTGCTTATCTTGGTCTTCAGGTAGTTCATTTAACACTCCATTTACTACTACCTGGGTTGATTTGGGTAAAATATATAGATAAGAAAATGAATATGTCAATCAGTCAAAAGTCTTCCAAAGATTTTTTTTTAAAACATAAAACTTGCTAAATCCTTTTTCATTCCAAAAGTTAAATTATCAAATCACACTAATTGTTTATAGAATGTTGTTTTACATTAGATATTGTTCACGTAAAAAAAGGTTTTTGAAGCTGGGGTCCGTGGGAGCAGCCTCTCTATCCCCTGGTATAGAGGTAAGTTCCCCCTCATCCCACCCTTCCCAGACTCTGCTACTAGCTTTGCGATGAGTGGGATTTTACTGGCTACATTTGTTCTTTCGTTTATATGTTTTAGATCAGCCTAACATGTTTGACCCGTCACCCAACATTTTGCTTATGTGTTTAGGCATATTTGTCAGTTTTTGTACATAGACATGTGGATATATATGTTTTTAAAAAAAAAAAAAGAAAAACTAGATAGCTAAATGATCAAAACAAGAACTGGGTTCTTAATTACTGTACAAAGAAAAAACCAAGAGTAAAAGATATGATGATCAATTGTAATTCAAACATAGGTGATATTTTTTAGTCTACTAGCGGGGCAACTGAGGTTTTATGTCATTGAGTTTGCTATGACGTGTTAACCTGTTAGTATGCAGCCACTGCATGTAAGTTCTCTTTCGTCACAAGTTACTCTAGCAAGAAGACACTTGGGTATTAAAATGTAACTTGGGGACGTGTCTTGCTTGAATTCAAGAACAGTGGGGTATAAAGAACTCTTTAATGACTTGTGATTTTTTTCAGTATTCATGTTTTTGCCTTAATCGTTTCTTTCATTTCAAAGATTATGTCCATATTTTAAAAGATTTTATCTACATATTGGTAAATGATTATGAACAGATGAGATTTATATATGCAGTTTTTAAATCTAACAACCTATTAACTTAATATGAAGAATTGATTCTATCAATTCAGGTAATGAGATTGAGGTAATTAGTTATCTTTTTTTGTTGTTTCATTTATATTCTTTTGATTGTTTGGTAAAAAGTGAATAACAAGTCAAAGTTATGCACTTGAAAAGTCAAATCTTGATTTCTTTTTGAGCAACTATAACCATGATGGTGTCGTCTTATAAAACTTAAAAGCATAGACACATATGACTATTATCTAACAACCTATTAACTTAATATGAAGAATTGATTCTATCAATTCAGGTAATGAGATTGAGGTAATTAGTTATCTTTTTTTGTTGTTTCATTTATATTCTTTTGATTGTTTGGTAAAAAGTTAATAACAAGTCAAAGTTATGCACTTGAAAAGTCAAATCTTGATTTCTTTTTGAGCAACTATAACCATGCTGGTGTCGTCTTATAAAACTTAAAAAGCATATACACATATGACTATTATTTGACATAGTAGGAAGTCGTATGACAAAGTTTGCTTATGGTAAACAAGATTTGATAATGGAGGATCGAATCAAGAAAAAGATGTGTAGCAGCAGTTCATGGAGACAACTCGAGGCCATGCTTCAAAAAAACTGGCTTCTCAAAATTCGTCATCTGTTCATCACTCTCGCTGAGGTTATTCCGTCGACCATTATATAATTTCAATCGAAGGTTCCTTTGTTGAAAGAACCCTAACAGGTTTGGCAACGATTTCATCCACTGGTATACCCTAAATCTATTGATTCGAAGTTTTAACTAACCCAATTTCAACGAACCCTAACAGGCTTGGCCTGCTTTGATCAGACGTTGGTTGCAGATCGGTGTAACTTGGATTTCCGATTGCCGTCATGCCGTTGTTTCAAAGGTATGTTTGGTTGTGGTTTTATTTTGAATGTTTTAGTTATTCAATTTTTATTCCGTATTGTTGATTTGTCATGATTTTATACATCTATTTGCCATGTGGCATCTTATGACTACCTCAGATAAGAAAACGAGCGGGATTTTCCCCCTTCTCTTCTATGTCGCTGTATTCTTACGAAAACAAACGCTTTTTTTCGCTCTATTTTATACATCTTTCACTCAGTAGGCAAAACTTTCCATGATAGAATCGATTATTGATATCTTCATAGTTTTGCAGATTATTTGCCCTTACTCTATGTCTTTAATTGCTAAACTTCATAGGTCTTCAAGGACATCACATCAGCAACGTTTTGCCATGATTCCATATACATCAACGGGTATGATTTCGTATATGCAATCTTTCTTTTTTTTACATGGATGTTGTTTTCTTATAAGCAATCTTTGTTGTCGTGTGTTTCTGTATTCATCGAATTGTTTTCGATTTTGACCTAATTTGTGGATTTTTTTGTTAATATCTGAAACCCTAAAAGTAATTTTGTTTATGCTTATTTTTTTTACTATACTAAACCCTAACCGTATATATGTTGGTGTGTAATCGTATGTTTTCTCCATTTCTTTTGCCGGAACAAATCACGGCTCTTCCGGCGATGGTCCTGTAGTGTGGATTGGTGCTGCAGCATGATGGCAGTGTGGCTAAATTCTAGCAGTGGCGGCTGTTTCAAACATAATGTTCCGGCAATAGAGGTGTGTACCCGGCTGCCGTTCTCGAATAGGTTGCCGCAAAGGTAAGTTTGGTCGTTTTTTTAAGGGTTTTCTCAAACCCCCCTTCTTTTATTATGCTGATTAAAGATTAAATTTGTTAATTTTGATGCAATTACGGATCACTTGGACTTGGAGCATCCAGGTCGGTCATGACCTATAATTAAGTAAATTTAAAACTTAATACATCTATGTAGATATTTGTTAGTGTAAAGATAATTAAGGTATAGCGAATGTTACAATAGTATAGGATGATCTCATAACTGAGGTTTATTGGCAATGAGATTAGGTTTGAGCTCATGGTTGTTAACGACTAGGCTATGGGGATTGTTGGTTACATCCATTGGCACACCCCGTGTGAACTGGTCAACGACATCGCCTATCACCCTTCCTACATTGGCACACTCCGTGTGAATTGGTCAACGACATCGCCTATCACCCTCCCTGCGATAGGGGACATGCTGATATACTCTTTTTATTTTGTGGATGAAAAACAATGGGTTATTAAGGTCCCATCTATAGACATAAATAGTATGGGAGTGAAGGCATCATGTTCAAACATCAGAAAGAAAGAGAGTGAGAGAGAGAGAAAGAGATAGAAGAAGAGAAGTGTCGGAGACGGGTGTATCGTACGATATTGTCGGACAGTGGCGGGAGAAAGTCGGCGTCGTGCAACATAAGACTCTTGCTAAGGTGACAACCTACCTCTGCAGGTCGGATGATCAAGGCCATTATCTACAAGACGACGCTGACAGATATTGTTTCTGTTAGATTGAATTAAGCACTTAATTGTATGATGTTCTTGCATTCGCAGATATTGTTTCTGTTAAATTGAATTAACACTCTATGTTTACTGTCATGGCCTTGAGTTGTAGCTTTCAATTATTCGATTCAAATTGAAGTTAACTGAAATAACTCATGTCACATGATTGATCTTATACGTTTATGCATGTTATCAGGTATTCTTTCTGGAAAAGGATAATTGATTATAGTTTGATTGATATTTTGTTAAATGATAACTTCCAAAGGTGTGAATTGACACTTAGGTGAGTTTTAATGATATTTAAAAGTTGGTTATGGGATGCCGGTTAGAGGGATTTGCAGATTTAAAAGTTGATTTATCAATTTGATAGTTTATGTTTTGAGATTACATTAATTAAATGATCATTGCTTCAGTATTTGATTATTTTGACCATAGATATAGTCAAAATTAGAATTATGTTTTTTGACAAATACCTTAAGTGTATTTTATGCTTTAACTTTAATTTTGATTTCACAGGTTTTGGTTACATTTGGTAATGAATGAAGAAAAAGAGGAATCGTTGGCCTTCCGGCTACTCAATTGGATAAAGTTGTTCACGCTTCTCTAAGGTTTTTGTTTTCTATTTAATTGACTTCTTTATGCTGCATTTGGTTCTAAGTACATGAGTTTTCTGTGCAAATCAATGATATGCACAGAAAAGGGTGTTTGGATGTGTGTTTTCAAAGAGTAAAAACCTTTGAAGCACTCTATTATAATTAGTTATTATTCGGGTTTCTATTTCAGGTCACATCTAAGAAAGAGGATGCAATGAGGTTGGCTCAGATGTAGAATAACTGATGTTAAACTTCTTTGTTTGGAGAAATTATGCGAAATGATTAGGATTGTAAATAGGGGATACCGTGTTGGTGGCAGTAGATTGATATGTTGCCGTGGTGATGATAAAGATGAAAAGTGTTGAGTGTTTACTGAATCTCCTGAGACTTTGCTCAATGGTAATTCTAATTAATTTAGTTTCATGTACATGTATTTTTTGCTGAATTTTTGTACTTGTGTAGATTGTAGACTAACGCCATGATCTTAAAAATAAATGTTCAAAATTGTTTTCTTCATTGAAGCAGTTTATGGTTTGCCAAGAATAGAAACCTTAGAAGTCTATGTGTGGAGATAGGTATGCCTATGCTTAAGCCAATCATTGTTTTTGA